>CM030366.1:96930584-98348084 GCA_017893485.1 Hemerocallis citrina
CTCTCTCTCTCTCTCATTCTCTCTCTATTTACTCAAAAATTTAGATTTTCAAATTTTAGGTTTATAAATTTTCAGATTTTTTATATTTTTTTTATTGTTCATGTTACATTGAAAATATCAAATATCTCTTCAATAGTTAAATTTCATCACTTTCCACCCTCAAAATGCTAAGAAGTTGATTTTTATACCCTCATTTATAATTATTTTTCAACATATACTAATGGAAACATGGACTTTTATTTACAACTAATTATTGTCATACTATTCAAACTTGAGCTACATAATTGTTGTTTTACTGTTTACAAGACTTTTCATATGCTGTATCATGTTGATTCTTGGTTTTGATGACTAAAACACAATGCAAAGTTGTGCTACTTCTTATATATTGCAGGATGTATCAATGTCAATACCATGTGTGATACACAAAGGCAAAGTTGATCCAATAAAGCTCTCAAAGAAAATTTGATCAAGCTGCAAAGTTCTAAGTTCAAGACAAGATTGATCAAGCAAGCTTCAACAACTAAAGACAATGGCTCAAGCTCAAATTCAAGACTCAGATCAAGACAAGATTCAGTGCTTCAATGCATTTTATTAAATGTCTTGTAAAAAGTTATAATTTTATCTTAGAATGATGTAATAGCCTTGTCACACACACACACACTCACACATATTTTTATAATTGAGTGTTTTTCACAAGTTTAAAGGTCGAAACAAGCTTGATTAAGATCAGCTGTTGAGTACCAATTGACTGCCGTTTGGCACCAGTCGACTGTACTAGTACGAAACTGTCTGAACTTTTTCAAACTCTGGCCAGTCGACTCATCATGGCAACCTAGTCGACTGTTCAAGTCGTTTCGACAGTTTTCAGAATTTAAAACTTATTTTTCGATTTCAAAAGTTTTATATCCATTTTTAATCAGTTTTATAAATTGTTTTACAACGTCCTAGTGATTCCTCTCTATAAATTGAGCCTAGGAATCACCATAGAAAGGTTCCAAGCATTTTTGATAAAAGTTTAAGTTTTTGCTTTTGAAAAAGAACAAGTATTCAAACGAGCATTCATAATCTTCTAAGTCTTGGTTATCTAAAATCAGTCTAGTATAACATTGAATTTGTTTTAGACTGATTTCAGAAGTTGACCTATTAGCCTCCATACAAAAATCACAATCACAACAAGGCTATAGATTGTTGTAACTCTTTTATTGTTTTCTTTCACTCTTGGGTTGTGAGAGTGGTCCTCTCGGTTGGATAGTAGGGATCTAAGTTGTAGAGTCAGATTTTTCACTCTTGGTTGAAGAGTGGGTTTGCTCTCTCTAGTGGTGAGAGAGGTCTTCGGGTTGGACAAGGTTGTTTTCTAACGCCGTAGGGTATTCTTGTATTTTTTCAAGAATAGTGGAAAATCTCAAGTGGGTTGCTTGGGGACTGGATGTAGGTTGGGAGGACCGAACCAGGATACATCGCTGTGTACTCTGTGGTTGATTCTCTCTATGGTTGTATTTTCTTTACTTGCATTTTAATATCTCTGTGAAACTTTTCTGGCAAGTCGACTGTCCCTCTTCTATAAGTCGACTGATCAGACTGGTATAATATAATCTTTGAAAACTTTTCTAACTAGTCGACCGAGTTCCGCTATAAGTCGACTGATCATACCTGTATAAATACTCTTTTATTCTGACGCCCCAGTCGACTGTATTCCCTTTTCACGTCGACTGGACAGTAAGAAAAAGTTCAATTTCTTTATTATTATTTATACAACACTATTCACCCCATCTAGTGTTTCTTGCCTTGCCTACAGGAACCAACATATCGTTCCGAAGACGTGCCATAGGCACGTGCCCACGGGCAAATCTAGTATATATATTGAGAGAGAGTAAGTCTATTATTATGAGATGGTGAGAAGAGCTTCTTATCGTGAGCAAAAGATCTCAACCATTGGATCGCGATCCAACGGCTCTCCTTCTCTCCGCCCATTTAAACTTACATGGGGGGGGGGGGGGGGGGGGAATTTGGTCATTTTTTTCTTTCATCTCTTCTCTTTCTCACATATCAGTCTTATTTCTTCTTTTTTCTTTCTCTCTATCTCAGTTCTATCGCAATCCCACACACTCAAACTCTAGCTCCCGACCTCCTCAAATCCCAACTCTCAAAACGAGACATCCTTCTTTCCCCTCTCAATTCGAACGGAAATCTAGGGATCCTTCTTTCCCTCTCACTTCCCTGCTACCCGCTCGAAATCCACCCCGGCAACGTCGACGCCCTCGAACTCCCCTGAGATGCTCCTCCCCGTCAGTCGACACCCTCGAACTCTCCCCAAATTGAACAACCCTACCTCAAATCTGGACACCCCATACCCTACCTTCCTCCATCTCGCCTGAAATCTCCACCTCACCGCTAACCGCCATCCTTCTCCATCTTAGGAGGTTTTATTTTTTTGTGATGTTACTATGTTATATTTTAATTCTTTTTTTGTATTTTAATTTTTGGGAGGTGGAAATGCAATTTGATTTATATTGGAGCAGGGTTGTGTACAGTATTTTGAGTTTAGCAACTTAAAATTGTATGATTTTGTAACAAATTTTAATGACAAATTGAAGTTATTTGTAAGTTATTGTAATCTTTGCCATTTGAAGTTACTTGAAGTTGGGTCATGCACTTGTACATCATGAAGTTATTTGAAGTTTCTTGAAAGTAAGAAAGACAGAGATCATGTATCAATTTTTGTACTTTCCAGAGGGTATATTCGGAGAAACTCTGAGCAAGTTCCGCCTCTGGGAAATTTACATTACTTTTTTTCTAGCAGTTGGTCAATTTATTAGACTTCAATGTTTTGATTTGAGAATGAGAATTTCTTTTGAGAATCTTCCTTTGGCAGGTATAGCATAAATTTTGAAGATATTATATGTCGGTGTTCATACATGATGGAGTTCAATGATTTTGCCATTCTCTATTGAAGTTTATTTAATATAAACAGAAAGCAATTTCCTTCTCTGTTGAATTTGCATTGATACTCTGCTCTTCATTTCTATCATCTATTTGATCTTTTATCTCAACCGACGATTAGGTATAATCTTAGATTTAGTGAGCACGATTCTAGCTTCTGAAATAAGAAGTTGCATCTTGTATGATTAAATTTCTTGTTTGAGTTATTTATTCGCAGAGATTTTGTAAAGTATTTCAACTTGTATAAAAGTCCATAGACACCAAGGATTGATCATGTACCTTGTGTTATCACGAGACCACTATTGTTGCCCCTGATACATCAATGTGATGGCCTTAACAGATAATCAACTTCCATGACATGGAGCGATGAAGATTATGTGCTCCCAATACTTTCTTTTGGATTAGTAGCATTTCATTTACTTAGATAGATTCTTATGAGTTTTGTTTATTTGAAGATATAATTTTTTTTACCAACACTGAACACAAACCAAACTTATATAATTACTAGATTTGCCTGTGGGCACGTGCCTACGGCACGTTTTCGGAACGATACAAAACATGAAAAGCCCTGTAAACAGTAAAACAACAATTATGTAGCTCAAGTTTGAATGGTATGACAATAATTAGTTGTAAGTAAAAGTTTATGTTTCCATTAGTATATGTTGAAAAATAATTATAAATGGGGGTGTAAAATCTAACTTCTTAGAACTTTAAGTGTTAAAAATGATAAAATTTAACTGTTGAAGAGAGATTTCCTGTTTTCAATATAAAATGTGCAATAAAAAACATAAAAATTATGAAAATTTACAAACCTGAAATCTTAAAATTTAAATTTCTAAGCAAATAAAGAAAGAATGAGAGAGAGGGATAGAGAGAGAGAGAGAGAGAGAAATATGAAAAAAGTGAAAAGAGAAGAAAGAGATGGTAATAAAGTAATGAGTTTTTTAAGTTTTGGGGGGAAAATTTGATTTTGGGGTTTGATTTTTTTTTTTGGGGGGGGGGGGGGGGGGGGGGTTGAGAATGTGTTTTGTGAGGTTAAATCTGGGCTTTGATTTTGGGGGGACTTAATGTGAGCCACTTGATAGCTTTCTTTGTATTTTATTATATAGATTGTCCCTGTTTGTGTGTTTTCTGTAGGTTGATAGCAATATGAGAGGACATATACGCAGCAAAGGCAGAGGGTGAACAAGGAATAGAAGAAATCTTTAAGCATGACGTTGCCTGCTAAATTAAGGCATGATCTCTGCGGATATCTTATCAGTGCTTTGGTCCTAGATAAGATATTTCCTGGATAAGATATGTTTATGTAATCTGTAGTGATTATATGTTTGTCGATTAGGAGCAAAAAAGAAGATGCCGATCAAATTATGACCTCCTCCTTTGTTTTTCAAAAGGATCGTTCAATTCGCTGCTTTTTTTTTGGTTGGGAAGGTGATTTAACACTTTTACTTGCTGTATTAACCTCATTATTCCTTCGTTTAGCATGGCATTACTTGGTTCAGCAGAAAAGAACATCAAATGGATGACAAGTATATGTGTGTTGAATTAGAGTATGTAGTATATAATACAATGTAAAGGAAAAGCTATGAGTACTTAATTAAGAATATGTGTTACTGAAGAGAGACTACTTTTCAAAATACCTATTTAGTAACATTCTCAGAAACATTCTAAGAATTACTTCACAAAATTCTACAAAGATTTTATACTTCACATTGCTCAACCATACGCTAGGTCTCTGATTTTCAAGAAATCATAGGCTAGTCGATTCATCATAGTACAAGTCGATGTATCAAATACAATTGCATAAACAAGAAATACGATGATAACTAGTTGGTTGATCATACATCAATCGTCAGGGAAGTAGATCTGGAGACCAAACACAGCCTATAATTTGAGTTCCTTAACTTCTCAAACTCAACTATAAAATTGACACAAATTATATCATGAACTTGTAAACATAATCAAATAAAGCAAAATTATCTCCATTTATGCATACATCTGGAGACCAAAGTACATGCATCTATCTCATGATATTATCACACAAAAAAAACCCAATACTGAACTGCAAAGAACCCCCAAAAGAAACCCTAGATCTGAGAGAGGTTGGGGGCAGCGGCTAGGCAGCATTGCCGCAGCCCTGTCACGATAATCCCCTTCCCTATCGTCCTCCCTTCCCCGTCACATGCCCAGTCTTTGTCGCCCCTATCGGTGGTGGTTGGAGATAGAGCCCCAAACCCGACGGGGAGATCGTGACTTCATCGAGCCAGCGCACCTGCCTTTGACCTCCGGGATGAAGACAAATCTGATCGTCATGCCTCGGAGCTGCCTCTTCGTCTCCAGATCTGAGCACCAGTTCGAGGCGCACTGCTGACACCGCCGGAGCCACCGCATCGATAGCCCTTTCTTCAGCAAAGGGTGATCTTCGACGAAGCCCCCTTCAACGCCGCTCCTTCGCTGTCGTCCGTCCCCCTCAGCACCGGAAACAGCATCTATGCTGTCTATGCTGAAAGTTTGTCCACTCTTGGGGCCTGGATGTTCTTCGCTGCCGCCACCATGTCCATGCTCTCGGGGTCAATCACGACGATCTGCAGCTATAATTTGGATTTTGAGGGTTGGTAGTGCGTGCGAAGAAGCCAGAGTTTGCTTCTCTCTCTGCGAAGTATGCAATGAAGAGAGAGTAAGTGATGATGGCAGTGGTATTATTAGTGAGATATTATTAGTGGGGGGGAGGAGTTCTCTGAGTTACGTTTGACTCAGTGTGAAAAATGAGGTGTAGTACGGTTGTGGGGCTAGGGCCCGAAGATGGGATTCCCCCATGAGATGTGCTCACTCGTTACTGCACAAGGTGGGGCTTGGGCCCGCAGAAGGGATCCCCCCATGAGGTGCGGAAAGGGGATATGTAGAGTTCGAGATGTTTGTATTTTTGGTCGGCAGTATGGGAGTCACACCCTGAAGTCGACCTCCTTTAATCCACTGCCACAGGCTTTGCAACAGCACCGCCACTATACCCTCATCATTGACCCTGAAATCTACAACGTCCACCACCCGCAGGGGCAAGAGGTGAAGGTAATTCTTTGTAACACCTCGAATTTGTAAAATACCAAAAAAAATTCTGTTTTTATATTCCTGGAGTGGTGATAATTTTATTTGGTGTATTTTAAATTTTTAAACATTGATATTGGTGTCTGGATTCATGTTTGATTGTATTATTGATATATTAGAGCTCAGAGTTGAGATTTATGTGAAGAAATATTTTTAATTTTTATTTTATAATTTTGGTGGATTAATATGAGATAATTTTGATGTATTTTTGTATTGCTCATATTATTAAAGTATAGAGTTGGGGTTTAGTTGAAATATTTTGGAAATTGGGGGGCTTAGAAGTTAATATACCCTATTAGTATTATTATATATATATTATTTTTATTTTTTATTTTTTTCAAAAAACCCCCCCATCCGCATTCCTTCCTCCTTTCTTTCTTTCTTTCTCTGTGTGTCACCCGACTGACAAAAAAAACCCTCAACCGACTTCAACTTTTGGCCGATCTCTCCCTCGCCCAATCCACTTCGTTACTTCATGATTTTTCAATTAATTTGAGGGGATGACTAATTGAAGGGTTTTCTACATTGTGGTAGCGTCGGTTTTTGGAGAAGGCTTCAGGAAGGTATATCCTATGTTATTTTATTGTATAAAATTAAGTGTGGTTAATTTTTATTGAGTAGGACTATTATGGTAGGGAGATTAGAAGATGTTGGGAATGGAAGAGACTAGAAATTAGCAAATTCTTGGAGATTTTACAAGTTGCTAATAAATTAGGATTTTGGGTTTGTAAAAGAGAAATATATATGTAAGAATTAGTTCTTGTATGGTAGTGGAAAGTATAGTTGAACTATTAGAATAATTTGGGGGTGATTTTAGTAATTGCATGGGGTTGAAAATCCCATAGGAATTTGAATATTACGTGCATCACACGTGTGCATCCCAGGCATTCAATAAAATGCCTGTGTGATATTAGAATTTGTGTTATTAGGTCCTGTGACTAATTTGGATGTTTTGAGTCTTAATTGCTTTGAAATTTGATAATAGGAGATGTCAGCAACTTCGGATGCGGGATGTCGAGGTGGTGTTTCGAGTCTACGCAGGATATTATGTGAGTATGATTTTATTTACATATTTGATGTTTTAAGAAAATTTTAGAGTAATCTGAATCGTTGGTATGAATTACGGATAAGGTGTATTGCGATGAAGTGTATTGGTATAAAGTGTGTATATATATGAGAAATTAGAGCAAGTGTATTATGAGTTAAGAATAAAGAATAAAATAAGTTAATTATGAGATGAGATTAAGAAAGTAAATAAAGTGAATTAATAAGGATAAAATGAAAAAATTGTGTTATGAGAATTTTATTATGGAACAAAAGTTATATGTGATGCGTAAGACCCTGTGTGGCAGCGATATTTGTATGTGATGCGTAAGACCCTGTGTGGTAGCGATATGTGTATTTGATGCGTAAGACCCTGTGTGGCAGCAATATATGTATGTGATGCGTAAGACTTGTGTGGCAGCGATATGTGTATTTGATACGTAAGACCCTGTGTGGCAGCGATATGTGTATTTGATACGTAAGACCCTGTGTGGCAGCGATATGTGTATGTGATGCGTAAGACCCTGTGTGGCAGCGATATGTGTATTTGATGCGTAAGATCCTGTGTGACAGTGATATGTGTATTTGATGCGTAAGACCCTGTGTGGTAACGATATGTGTATCTGATGCGTAAGACCTATATGGCAGCGATGTGATGTATATTTGATGCGTAAGACCCTTGGTGGGCAGCGATCAGTGTTTAGACAGAGCTATCGGCTCTAGTCTTGGTGGAGGCGTAAGACTCTTAGTGGGCAGCGATCTATGTTTTGACTGAGCTATCGACTTCAGTTGTGTGATGACATGCGCAGTGGCCGACAAACCAATAAAATAAATAAGTGTAAATAAGAATGAGAAAGTAAAGAAAGTGAAATGTGAAAGTGAAGAAAGTGAAATTGTGAATGTGAAAGAAAGTGGTTGTGAATGAAAATAAATATGAAGGAATACGAGTTATGAGTTTGTGTATGGAAAGAAAGGATAAATGCAGTATGTGTTAATTTAAAATGAAAAGGTAAAAGAGACAAGTGTTAATATGAATAGTATGAAGTAATTGTATTATGAAAGTGATTATTAAAGTAAAATACAGTATGATATGAGTTGATACACCTTGGAATTGTGTCGAGGATCTACCCGCCCGCTATTTCTGTGGAAATGGTGGGAACTACCTGCCTGGGCATAATTCGCAGGGTGAGTTGGCATAATATTAATAATGAATAATGAAAATGAAGAATAAAGTAAAGTGAAGATGTGAAGTAATTGAAGTGAATTAATAACCAAGCTATCGGCTTGGGATGTGATGTGATATTACTCAAGTTTTATTTGGGGTGCGGTGATTATTACCCAAGATATTGGCTTGTGGTGTGATATGTTATTGCCCAAACTATGTTTGGAATATGAAGGATATTGTGATGAGAATGAAAGTGAAATTAATGGCAATTTGAGATATTAGTGAAGATGAAAGTAAGATTAATTTCAATAAGATTGAGTAGTAACTAAAGTGGTATAGCGGGATGAGAATGAGTTATAAAACATGCTTTTGATGCAATAAGGATGAGCATTCAAGTAAGTGATATGATGATGTTATGACGAAATGAAAGTAATTTGCAATGTATAATGAGATGTTATGTTTTGTGTTATAAGGCATGAATGAATGTGATATTATGGGAATGAATGCATATGATTTTGATGTGATGGAATCAGATGAATGTGACGCTATGCAATAAAATAAATACATGTGATGAGATATTATGATAATGTATATGAATGATAATAAGTGTCAAAGAATATGGGTCATGAGTTTGTAAATGACGTCGATTGGTAAATGAGATATGTGATTGAATAAGTATGAAGGAAATGGGAAAGTGACATTGCATGATTATATATGAAAAGTAGAAGAATTATATATTTGCAGAAATACAGTGTTATGTTGTTGAGTATAAAGTCAAGAAATTATCTACTTGAGTTAATATGACGTGGTACGTATGAGATTTGTAATGAAGAATTGTGTGGGTAGATAAATGTAAATAATTTGAACCAATTGTAGTATGAAATAGGAGAAGTAAGCTAAGTTGTATGTTTAATACACTTTAGCATGAGCACAAGATGATGTTATTTGGGAAAGTGCAGTGTTTGTGAAAGTAAAGTTGTGTGTGAATGTTTGTATAAGGCATAACGTGATGTGTGTCAAGTGATGAATTTGAGTATGAGTTCAAACTAAAGATAAGTAAGTTGTGAGCAGATATATATATATATATATATATATATATATATATATATATATATATATATATATATATATATATAGGTGATGATACAGGTGATGAAAAGTCACACTTACGGTGTTTATATGTTCAGATTTCAGGTGAAATTTTATTATCATGGTATTCGTAAGTTTATTCTATTTTCCTTATAATGTTTAATTTATTTGCTTAACCATTAAATTATGCTCACACCAGAAATGACTAACCCCTGTTTTTTCCTGGGGGTTAGAGGTGTCCCTTCCTGAGGGTGGACAACCCTAACTCTCCTGCAGGTTTGATAGCAGCAAGGTGAGCTAGATGTGATAGTCTAGTAGTTTTACTTTTCTCGTTGTGAATGAGACATCTATGTATATATATATTATTTATAGAATTGGGAGTAGAATGATGTATTATATGGTATCATGGAAGATTGTGTGTATGACTGTAAGTGGGAATGTACCTATAGTGCTGTGATGTGTAAGAAAGCCCGTACCCACCTCGTTGTGGAGTATTGGATTCTGTGTTTGGTTTTTGAAAAGTTTTTCTACAGTTTTTCTAATACTTATATAAGTTTTTAAAGGAAATTTATGGTTTTTAATTTATTATTGATATTATGTTATGAGGTTGGCCCCCAGAGCATGATATTTATATTGTTTATGTGATTGTGCTCATTTTGACCTGGGGAGCCCATGATTATATTGTCTGTGTTGTGACCTATGGAATTTAGAGCAGAATTTCGTAAGCCTTTGTGTTTCAGGGCAGAAATTTCAGGGGTGATTCTACCAAAATTTTATTCGAAATATACCTATGTTAGTTTATGTTTAAAATGATATAAAAGTTGAAAGAATTGAATTTAGAGGTTCAATTTTCAAAAAAAAAGGGTGTTACATTCTTCAGATTGGTTGTGATTTGGTTCGGGTTTTACGTGAGGGAGAGAGAGTGAGAGAGTGAGAGAGTGAAGATGTTGCTTCTCACTACTCTAAGCAGGTGTCTGTTTGTGTTTGTGAGAAATCACTTGAGAGAGTATAACCATGAGAGAGGTGAGTACCCTCTTCATGGCTCTCTTTGACTGTGTCCATGGTTAGGGTGAGTGAGAGTTTTGCTTGGTGAGAAATCGCTTGTGACAGCTAAAGCCTGAGATAGGTAAAGGTGTCCTCTCCACGACTCTCCTTTGGTTGTGACTTCGAGTGGGATAAATGTGAGTATGTTGGTGAGGGTGTGGGAGGTGGGCAGGAGAAGGATGGGAGCGGCGAATATCCAAATCTTGCGTGATTTGCTTCAAGTGGGTGTGCACGTGCCGTGGAGGTGGTGTACGAAGCTTACGTGATGTACATACAATTAGTTAGTCCTCGCTTTGTGACTGGGTCGAAGATGGGGTCCAGTACATTATTGGTGGAGGTCGGGGACAAGCTGTGGCCGGTTCGACCTAGTTTTAGTTTTAGTTTTTGTGGTAGAGTGAGCCCTGATTGTATGTACTGGTTATTTTGCTTCATGTTCTATTTTTCTATCTGTAGTTTGTAATTTGACCCAGTACTCTGGGTTTGTTTGGTTAATTTCTTATTAATGAAACCGGGTGACCATATTCCATAGTTTCCTTCAAAGAAAAAAAAACCCAATACTGAATGAACATTGAATCATCAGCAGTAGTGATTCATCCTCTCCTACAAAGGCATCATGTACTCATCCCCTGCCAAAAAATAAACTAGAAATCATTTCAGTGTTGAGGAAATGTACAAAGTAGGCTCAGAACAACACTAAAATAGACATGGAACTCTATGCCCAAATTTCCTTATCTCAGTTTCCCTTTCAGCACAAATTCCTTTCCCACAATGCAAACTCAAAATCTAAAATATAAAACCATGTGTTCCTTTCCCACAATTGTAAACATGTATTCATGAACTACTACAAACTACAAAGTAGTACTAATCAACAAAATCATGAATTGAAGTAGTCGTACAAGTGTGATACATGACTAGTACACAAAATTGAGTTAGCCAAGGTTAAGTAACCTACATCAAACTTGTAGTGTCTTGTGATAGCTGGTGATAACTCTAGCAACGTAAACACAAAACAAAAGACTAGGAGAACAGAAGCAATGGAGACTTTAGAAGAGAGACGAGAAGCAGGCATTGGTCTCTCTCTCTCTCTCTCTCTCTCTCTCTCTCTCTCAAATGTAGGTTGAACTCTAGTTGTAATTACTTTGGCACATTTGAGTAGAGGAAAGGTTAAATTTTTATAGAATGTCAGGTTTGGTTGATTAGGTGATGATAAGACGAAAAGAAATAAAGAGTCTTGTTAGGACTGACTCTAAAGAGTTGGGTCAAGCTTAATTTTAGAGTGTTAACAAAGTTAAAACGGAGTTTTAAAACAAAACATTTTTCTTGATATTGGAATGGTTGAAATAGTTCAAAAAGATAGAACAATTTTAGCATTCACATCAGTTGTAATAACTAAACTGAAATAGTTGTCAGTATCTAGACAATATAACTGATAACTGATATCTCCAAGCATATGACATGGCCCTATCTATGCCTTAAAAAGTCAGAGAAAGTGATCACCTTCACAATCACAAAATTATTCCGAATTGCCTACTAATCTCGAAAAGGGGTGGGTTTGTAAAATTCTCAATAAATGTGAGCAGTGTCATAAGATTGGTGCAAACTGATATGGAAACTATATACATCCCATATATTAAGTATCCATAGATGCACACGACCATTTCCAATTGCCAAAGCACAATGAAAAGGCTTTTAACAGTGAGCAAGAGATCCAGGGCTAGAATACAGACCTCTGGCCCACTGGCCCACTGGCCCACTGCTAAGAGGTTTTAATGTAGGTATGGTAAGAGGTTTTGCAGCAGTACTGCAACAACATTTGCAGGAAATTATCTCTTCATAACATTCTGACTTAAAGTCTGATTTTGTTTTACAATATGTACTTCGAGTGGTTCTTTTATAGGTATAATCTTGAAAATTTTTGTAACCACTGTTTTCGTATATATGTATTTTTCGTATATTTTCTGTATTTAAAATTTTTGTAAATTATTTTTTTTTGCTTTCAAATTCTTTTGTAAAAATGTATTATTGGTCTTCTATTAAAATCTGTTTTTGATTAATAATTTTATTTGATTTTTATACAATCTTATTATTGATATTATTACTTTGATCTCTATTATTGTTATTATTACTGTTATTTTAATACTATTATTATTATTATTATTATTATTTTTATTGTTTTTATTATTACTATTAATCTATATAATAAAATACAAAGACAGCTATCAAGTGGCTCTCATTCATTTGGGAAAAAAACAAACGGTCTAAATTTTTACTTCCAAAAGACATTTTTCCTCCCAAATGTTCCCCCCAAAAGTCAAAAAATTTCCCCCAAAACAAAACAACTCCTTCATTTATTACTCTCTCTCTCTCTTCCCCCTCTTTTCTCCTTTTTTATAATTCTCTCTCTTTCTTCTCCTTTTTTTAAAAATCCAGGTATGTAAAAAAAAACAATGAATGTTTTTTTTAGTTATGCAATTACGGATTATGTTTTTTTTTATTTCAAAATTTTAATTATGTTTTTTTCGGATTCTGCTTTCATAACTCAATAATATTCACTTCCATTTAATTATTTTTGAATTACCATATTTGATCTGGTTGTATTATATACTTCAATGAGTAATTGTTTTAGATTAGAATGCTTCACTGAGTTAATTTTGATTAGAATATTTTTTTTATTATGCAATTTCGGATTATTTTTTTTTTGAATATTTGGGCATTTGCTGCTTTGAAAGATCGTTGTAAATTCTTTAATTGACTCTCTTGACGCGCCGGCAGCCGTTCTCGTCGTCCTCCCACCGCAGCAGCACGTCAGCGTCCTGCCGTCGTACCCTTGTGATGATCGCTGTCGTCGAAGCCATGCAGCCGTCAAGCATAGCCATGGAGTTGCTGGTTGATCATGGATTTGTTCATGTGATTGTGGGTCGTCCGTTTGATTGTATCTTGATCTCTTGATCTTGATCTTGATGGTTTGAATCCTGGCCGTCCGTTGATCTGATTTTTATCATCACCATCATCTTGATGATCATCTTGATGTGGGCTGTCTGATCTCCTCTTGATCATCACGATCATGATGATCATCAAGATTCCTTTGATCAAACCGTCCAATCGATCGATCTTGATCATCATCATCTTCATCATCAAGGAGATCTGGCACGATCTGATCCAATCATCTTGATCTTGATCTTTGATCTCAACCGTCTGATCGTGTTCGTGGGTTATTTGTTCTTTGGGTTCGTGATCTTGTTCGTGTTCGCTCATCTGTGTGTTCGTATTCGTGCTCAGGATCTGTTCCCATTATTCACACTTTTGCTTCGTTTTCATCATTGTCTCTCAGGAAAGTAACTTGTATTCTTTTCTTTGTGTAATACAAGTACTAAATATCGCCTGTAGTGTAGTTGGGTTCTAGAGACAATTCGTGTGTGAAATCCCTTGTTGATATTGTCTCAATTGTGTTGATTCGATCACAGTTGCCTCACGACATACATGACATGAAATAACCTACGGTTGACCACTTCTTGTTGTGTATATGCGTGTTGTTCATATGATATCATGTGCTCATTCATGTTATTCGTGGTAGACTTGTCATGGACTTGTGGAATACCCTATACCATGTTGTTTGGATATCTAGTACACCATATTTTATGTTTGGTTATGATTTGGATGAGTTTTATGTGAACCTGTTGATTTTGTGCATGAAGGATATTTTCAGTTTTGTCGATTTCCCGTTTTGATCAGTATTTTAGACCCTATTAAGGTCAGTATTTGAAAATATTTTGTGAACATGATCTATAGAGAATTCTCTCTATTTTCCAACCCTTCTGACGGATCTCAGTTTCGTTTTACGAGTTGTGAGTTACGTCTATTTTACTACATAGGTGTAGAGATATTTCCAGATGTTGTTTTCTATAAATTCTGAAGAGTAATCTATTTTTATTGTGATATTAAAAGCATTATTTTGATCCAAGATTTTGCACAGTATAAATAGACCTGACTGGGATTAACCCTGAATTTTTATGGATTTATTTGATGAGTTTTACGAACTGTTCTATGTTTCCAAACAATTACTATACTAGCAGATTTTTCATGTTGTTCAGTAAAGAAACTAATTTTCGACCTGATTCTACTTGCTGTAAATTTTTGTGAATATGAAAGTTAGCTTACTATATCTATTTTATCACCCTTTTGGCAGATTTGGATTTCGCTCTATGGTTTGTGAGATATTGCTGTTTTCGTACTGCAGTGTTTATAACTCCATATTTACAAAACCGTCGTGTCTTGTTTTTTTCTGATTTTACTTGACAACCCTATTTTTGTTAAAAAATTATGAAACTTTATTTTCTGTTACTAAACATATAGGGGAATACCCCAGATTTTTCGTGAATTTAATTAATGAGTTTTCATGCTGTTTTCCTGACTTTGAATACAAACTACTGATTTCTGGCTGAACGCGTTTTCTGGTTTCAATTCAGTTTTGACTCATGTTTTTGTGAAGTACCATATGACTTATATATATTTTCTGGATTCGGCCGGGAGTCTATTTTCCATATTCTTTGACGGATCCAGGTTTGCATGCTTGTAGCAACGGGAATCCCAGATTTAGTGCAGTACTGTCTTGCTGTCCTGAACTAGAATTTTCGTTGTCCTAATCTGTTATGAGTTGTCTTTCACCTGTGCATATTTATTTTTCAAGCTGAACCTGTTACTTGTTCATTCTATGTTATTCCTAGCCTGTTTTGTAACACATACATGCCTGTTTAATAATAATAACAAGTAATCAAGCTGGGGTTAAGGGAAAGATCTTAGTAGTGGACAATATAGGTATGTGTACTCAGAAGGGGGCCCGTGTTTCCCATTACCTGTTGCCATGATTCATGACGACTCATGCCTTTTATTATATGTTGCCATGTTTCATGATTACATGATTCATGCCTGTTATTACCATATGATTATATGTTGCCATGATTCATGATGATTCATGCCTATTATTATTATATATTGTCATGTTTCATGACTACATGATTCATGCCTATCACTACTACCTGTTACCATGTTTTATGACTACATGATTCATGCATATTCCTGTTGCCACGATTTTACGACTACGTGATCGTGCCTGCTACCTGTTTCCTGATGCCTGAGTTGTAACCCTTATTTCTGCAAATACATATTTTCACGAGTATTTTTCTGTATTTCGAGATTTATAAATTTGTTATTTCTAGATTCGTTTTGAATTTCATGTAAAGTATTTTTCTAAACAATAGTTATAACTATTTCAAATAAACTTTGTTTAAGTTCCTACTTGATCAACTATTTGCATTTTGACCCTCCAAGTTATTGTTTCTATTTCGACTGTTTCAACATAATTCCTATTTTTATATATTGACAATATCCTAAGGATTTCTATTATTAATGTTAGTATTTTTATCGTCATTATTATTATTTCTATTGTTATTGTTACTATGATTACTTATTATTATTATTGATTATTAAAGCGAGTTAATTCTTATTTGATAATTGTATTTTTAATTATTTCAAATAGTTTATGTAATGCAAATTTTATCAGATATCATATTCTTGGTGTTTGGGTTTATATTGATCTATTGTATTATGTACAATGTATTTTCATCCATTGGATCTATACCCAATTATCCAATACCCAATATCTTATTTTCCCCTATATATACTAATCTTTTTTAATCCCTAACCCTAATATTAACCCTAGCCGTCATTAACCCTAATCCTTTTTAATTCCCAATTACTGTTCACTTCCCCTACCCCCGACTCCCTCTCTCCTTCTCCCCGTTTCCATCTAAACCGAACCCATCACCCTTTGCCTATCCTGTTGCTATCTCCAACCACCTTCCACCTCCATCATCGTCTTCGCCACCCTCTCCTCGTCACCACCATCGCATCGCCTTTAGATCATCCACCGTCGTCGCCATCCCGCTCAAATCCAACTCCACCGCAACCCATTACTGCCACTTCTCCACCACCGCGCCGTCCTGTGATCCGACCATCTCTCCGCTCACCCCTACACCCTCTGAAGATCCCCTTTGTCCTCTTCGTCGACATCCAAACCCCGTCGAAGCCCAGTCGCGTCATCTCCTCTATTTTCGAGCGGAAAACAGAGCCGCCGTCGGAGACTCGCGGTCGTTGCGTCGCTTCTCGACCAGCTGCCGCCGCTTTGCCGTGATCGCCGTTGTCGAGTGCCCTGCCGCAGTGCCGCGCTGTCACCGTGGTCTCTCCCGCCCATTCTCTCTCTCTCTCCATCGGAGTGAGAAGACGAATCGTGAGTGGTCGATTTTGCCATTTGATGTTAGGCGCACATCGGATCCCAGTCTGCTGTTCGCTATTTTGGGCCAATCCGGCGTGGAGAGGTTGCTGATTGGTTGATTTTGGTGTCCTGTGTTTTAGCACATTAGATCCAGGTTGCTGTCCCGTGTTCTGTCCAGATCCAGTGTGTGGGTTTTTCACAGAGTTGCTGTTGCTGTGGATTCATTTGCTATTGATTCTTCGCACGGGTTTTGCACGTGCTCTTTTGGGAGTTTCGCCCGGGATTCTGATCCCGTTATTCTTATTAATTATATATGCAATATAACAGGCAAGTCTCTTCTTGAACTAGCATTTTATTCTGTTCAAGTCTATTTGATCTCCTACAAGTAGATCCGTCCATTTCGTTATCAATCTGCTTGACAATTCCGTTAAGTTTATCGAGGGTTTACACGAGCTAACCTGACATACTCTTAACATCGTGCTATCTCTTTGATCTAAAACCTAGTCCCCATTGTTTCATGCATATGCACATTTAAATAACTAGAATCATGCACAGAACTGCTTGATAAATTGGACATGTTAAATTGAATGTGCTAGATTGGATTTAATTGATGAACTGATGTCATGCCTGTGATAATTGTATTTTAAAACTTAGAAACTGCATGTTGACACCTAGGATTTACCTGATTACTAATTTGCATGCTATATGTGATCATATGATTTATTTATTTGCCTGTTCATGTTAAGACAATTTCTGGACTGCTCTGCATTTGGTTTGTTGTTTTGAAAACAATTTTCTGAAAACAGTTTTCTAAAAACACCCTAACTAAACAAGTTGGAGTTTTCAAAAATGCTTTTCTAAAAATGGTTGCGCTCAAAATGCTTTTCTAAAAATGGTTGCACTCGTGTAGAGAGAGAATGACTAAAGTTGGAGTTTTGTGAAAACTCTTTTCACAAAACACTCTAACCAAACACGTTTTTAGCTTTTGGAAGAAAAAAAAAACAAAAAAGCCAAACCAAACAGACCCAGCGATCGGGAAGTTTTTCAACCATGATAATGTCATTATTTGAATTTCCTTTACAAACATGAATTTTTAGCCTATGATGTCTAGTTTAACATCCTTTTGACGGATCTAAGTTCCGATGTGTCATTTGCTAGATATCAACATTTTAGTACACCCATGTTAGAAATTTCAGACTCACATTTCATGCGTATCCTGTTGTTTCTTAATTTAATTAACCATGCTAACAGTAAGAGAAAAATCTAAAATAAATTAGGCTAGACCTAGACATGTATATGTATCACCCAGAATTTTTATAGAATTTATTAATGAGTTCTCTGACCTAAAATAGTTAGTTGAACACAACTTACTGCATGCTGCCTAAACATAAAACCTGATTAGAATAGAGTTTTCACCCTAGTTCCTGTATCTTTTATATGTCTTAATTATATTCGCTGGAACCGTATGGAAGTCTACTTTCTAGACCTTCCAACGGATTCAAATTTGCTATTTTGTAGTTGCTATAATCCATATTTTAGTACAGCAAGGTCATGTTATCCTGATCATGTAATGTGTGTGTAAATGACTTGTTTGCTTCATGCTTTGTCTGTAACGCATAGAATTAGACACACTTAGTATTTTACAACATTGAAACCTTCTTGCATGCTCACATAGGATTAAGATAACTAATAAAAAGCTGGGGTATCATGGTTTTGACTTGGTAGTGAACAATCGGAGACTGTACTCGGTAGGGGTCCTTCGCCAGCAAAATCCCGAATATCCAGAAAATCTCGAAAATCCCGAAAATCCCGAAAATACCAAGCATCTCGAACATCCCGAACATCCCGTAAATTCCCGACTACTAGGCCGAGTACACGAACCGTGAATTCACCATCAGTCTAAAACGTTCACTATGTGTTTGCACCAAACTTGTGGAATAGGATGCAGTAGTACGTGCACTAGATATGCTAATAAAATGATTAATAACCTGAATTTCTTGCTTGATCCTGACATCACTCATTACATGCGTGATTTATTGTAGACCTTTGATATTTTGCCTGCCTTTGCTTTGTTCCTTATCTTTGACCATGTCCTTATTCTTTGATATTTATGCTTTCTTTTATCCTTTGTGTTTCTCTACTTGCTGCCCACGACTTGCTCTAAGGGCACTCTTTTCTTTCTTTTTAGATCCAGTATTAACAGGTACTGAAGGAGCAATACCAGATGACTTTGGTGAGCAAACTCTTTGAAGATCGGAGCTGGACTATTAAACTCCTTAGCTATCGTTTGTTATTTGCTTATTGTATTTCTTTTTATCATATTTTGTATTCTTGGGCTTTATGACTCGAAGTTTGTTTTTATCCCAGATGTTTGATTATTATATGGTGAATTTATTTCATGATTATCCTTGAATTTATTCATTGTTTATGTGATTATATTCTTTGCCTACGTGGTTGTTTTCCTTGTATATTGTTGGGTTAGACTGGTACAACTTATTGATGATGTATAATCATTCGCTGGGCCTTCGTTACGCACTCATATTCCTGTATTTTGGGAAGCAGGGCGTGACATGAGTACACGGCCCTATAGAAATCCACCACTAGGCCTAAACGAAATTTACATGTAAGTAGCAACCAAGTGATAAAAACTTGGGGTGCATGAAGTACTACCTAGATAGTAATAATACAAGACTTGACATACATGATACCTGTTACATGATACCTGTTACGTGATACCTGTACATGATACTTGACACCTGTATACCTGTATACCTGATTATCTGTTCCCTGTTTACCTTCTTGCATGATACATGCTACTTGACACTTGCTACTTGAACATGATACTTGATACTTGATACTTGATACATGTGCCTGTACTCTGTTAGCCCATTATGTTATTTGATTCTGTTTGCCTAATTCATGTTAGATATTCTCTTCTGTTGACATGCCTATACCATGCTATGTTTGTTTTCGCTATTATTTATCCCTGTCCTTCTATCCTGCACTACAAGCGGCCTATAACTTGCATTGACGGGGGTTTGTTTTCTTTTTCCTCTTTCTGTAATTTATTAAATTGCAAATTTTGGAGACCAGTTACCTGATGGAGTTGGTGATATGAGATTCTAGTTGCTGAATATTTTGCTATATCTATTTCTTTTCTTGTTGCTTATCTTGAATAATGTATCTGTTACTTGGATTTATTTTGTATTTGGGCAATGTGACCCAGGTATATTGACTTGTTTAGATCTGGATTATTTGAGATTATAATATTTTGGTTTTAAGTATTCTTGTTGGTTTTGACTCATATATGCATGCTTGGTTGACTTCTTTTACTTCCGACTCTGATTATTCCTGTGAAATGTTGTAAAGATTCAGACAGCTTATGGATGATGACAATTATTCGCTGGGATTAGTCACGTATCCGTATTTCGTATTCTTTTTTGGGAAGCGGGGCATGACAATTTTACTCCAATAAGAGGTCATTAATTTCCAATGGTAAATTAAACTCTAACATGTAATTACATGAAGGAATGCAAGTTATAAATGGAAAATGTTTTTCTCAAAAAAATCCTTACAGATATTGGCAATGAAATTAATAGTATCATTGAGAGAAAGAGGATCTATAATTGTTCTCCATTTGATAGAAAACTTCAAGACATCAATAGAATCTTACTTCCTTCTGTGTTGTTGGCTGTTTGGCTATTTGAATTTGGGGTCATCATAACCTTGGGTTGCCGAGGAGCCTTTGGAGCTTGAGATGGAGGATATGAAGGAAGGTAGGGTGGGGGTGTCGCGATTTGAGGTAGGGTATGAAAGTGAGAGGGGTCGGGAAGCGAGAAGGGGTGGATTTGGGCATTGGGGAGAGAGGGGGGAGTTCGGGGGGGGGAGTTCGACGGCATCGAGCATCGGGGAGGAGCGTGAGGATGGGTTTACAGCGGCGGGGAGGAAGGTCGGAGGCTGAATTTGGGGGCTAGGGTTTCGATTCAGGAATGAGCATGAGAGAAGAAGGTTGGAATGAGCTAGGGTTTTGATTTGGGGGCTGAACTAAAGTTCGAGAAGTGAGAGAGGGAAGAAGGAGCTAGAGATTGAGGGTTCGAAGTGGGAGAATTTTTTGCCGTCTTAGGCCACTTTTTGAAAATATTTGCGTTTTTGGGCCAGTTTCCCAACCATTAGCACTTTTGGGCTACTTTGTGCCATGTCAGCCGCGGCCGCTATTGGGAATAGTGGCCTCTTCATTTCGAGGTCGCTAATGAGAATAGCGACCTATGTTTTAAAAAAAATTGAATTTTTTGTTTGTCGTCGGTATTTTCACTAGCGACCTTAGGATTAATGACCTCAGATGAATGTATTGAGATACTTAGCGATTCCTAAAGAGCTTTTCCCAAAAATTTAAAACTGAGGTCGCTATTGGGAATAACGACATTAGTATACTAAGGTCGTTATTCCCAATAGCGACCTCAGCAGGAAACATAATCTCCTTGTTATTTGTAAAATTTGCAAAATAGTCATACAACTAAGGCCTCTATTCGGAATAGCGACCTTAGTACAATAAAGGTCTCTATTCCGAATAGCGACCTTAGTTTTAAAAATAAATTAATTGTCATTTTTCAGAGAGCAAAAGCTCTCTAGATTTTGCTAAATGTTAGAATACAACTCATTAAAGGTCGCTAATCCCATTAGCGACCTCATATAGACTAAGTTTGCTAGTGGGAATAGCGACTGCAAACAAAAAATTCAAAAAGAAGTAAAACATAGGTCGCTATTCCCATTAGGGACCTCGAAATGAAGATGCCACTATTAGATATAGCGGCCGCTGTTGACGTGGCATAAAGTAGCTCAAAAGCGCTAATGGTTGGGAAACTGGCCCAAAACACAAATATTTTCAAAAGTGGCCTATGTAAGCAAAAAACTCGAAGTGGGAGGGGAAAGATAGAGATGGTAATAAAATCCCCAAACTGCCCCTTACTATATCACATCTGAGTTTAGTTTGGGCGGAGCAGATCTCAGCCACCGGATCGTGATCCAACAGTTAAGATCGTTTGCTCACGGTAAAAGGCCTCTTCTCACCATCTCATAATAGACTATATATATATATATATATATATATATAGAAAGAGAGAAAAGTGAACCTCATATTTATATGAGGAAATTTCTCATACAAAGTGAGGTGTCAAAACAAGAATCCTTAGATGATAGACTTGATCAAAGAACTCATTTGCAAGTTGCAGTATAGAATCTTAACAACCAAGATGAACCAAGATGTTTTTTAACAAACGTATAATCTAAGGGTTCTTGTTTTGACACCTTACTTTGCATGAGAAAATTTTCTCATCTAAATATGAGTCTTACTTTTCTCATATATATATATATATATATATATATATATATATATATATATATATATAAGAGAGAGAGAGAGGGGTGAGCCTCATATAGAGCAGAGAAAATTTTCCTCATACAAAGTGATTATACTCACTAGGTGGGACCCTTATGGAATATCCACTCCGTCTATCATGTTTATTATGCTAATGGACGTATGTGTAGAAAAAATAAGGTGGTTTGGAGGTCATTCACTCATGGATCATGTGGTTGAAAGATGAACGATTTCAATAGTAATAAAAATCGAACCATAAATTGGACTCACATGATGAATGGGTGAATGACCGCCAAAAAACATGATTTTTTCTAAACATATATCTATTTACATGATAAACATGGACGGAATGGATCTTCCATAAGGGCCCCACCAAGTGAATTTAATCACTTCGTATGAGGAAAATTTTCACATGCAGATATGAGGCTCACAATACTTATAAGGAAATACTCCATTGCAAACCACAGAATATAACCTAAGTCATTATTCCCAACAACGACCTAGGTTATAATCTAAGCCGTTGTCGGACTCCAACATCGGCTTCAGTGGTTTGCATACCCATTTGCACGGGACCTGTTTGATATATATATATATATAACGCCCCGAACTTCCTATATGGAGAATTCGAGACACGAGCCAAGACCTTTACATTCAATTAGCTACAATACACAGAAAAACAGGAAAATTTAAAACTTTTTACTCAATATAATATATTACAAGCCGAGTATAAAACCATTTTTCAATAAATTACATCAAAGTATATATACATGAAAGAAACAATTGAATGTTGGGCTCTTTACTTGGAAGCTATGCCTTGCCTAAAGTCCTCCCGGTTTTGTGATCGTGCATCCATAACCTAATTGAGTGGGGACGTCAGTACATATACTGATGCTTAAGGGCTGATGACTAGCAACAAATCTCAACTTAAACAAGCATAATTTAAGCATGGTAAAATGTGTAGGTGTAGTTTAAGTGTTCGTGGGTGTTATAACTTAGAATCTTAATGCAATGTCAACTAAGTCTAGGATGCACTTATTCTAATGCAAGCGATAATCGGGAATCGTATGCATCCCATAACTACATACATCCATATCATGTCATTCTCTATATTTAGGGATTTGAACATGCGTTATGCATTCTACTTTTGTACACAACCAGTTCCTGACAGATACAACGTGACTGATGAGGTTGCAAACGTGGTCAAGTCCCACTAATGTAGTATGCTCATGGTGTCTATGTTTACCACTACTATCCGACGTACCGGACCTCACTCAAAATCCAGACGAACACAGGGTATTCGCAGCACAGGATAGCACGAAGCCTACCCTGTGGCACCCATAACTCATAGGACAGTATTCTATGGCCCGTTCGCTTCCCCGACATAGAACGTGATGGAATTTCGGGGTCCATCCCCTAGTTCCGACAGGAGAACCTCCTGTTCTTATCATGGTATTTCAGGAATTAACAGAGTGAGATACGCAACCCGTGCTCCCAACTCGTGGAAAGGCACTGTACGTATCCCTTTGACGGGAAGGTACAACCCAATAACACCACCTAGTGTCGGCCTGTAGGACGATTTGGATCATAAGGTATCACCCCTAATACCAACTCTTCCCTTTTGGCAAAAATGGTTAAGTAATAATCGTTACAAGTTACTACCCTAATGATGTCACTAATCCTAAACAATCTTACGGGATTTTCAACCTAGACTTTCTTAAGATTGTCATGGTCCTCCAACTCATGGCCTATCGATCCAAGATACTGGTGACGGGATCTCCCTCACTCGTCACTACCCTTGACTCGGATCTCGTCTACATTCTCGGCCCGCTATCAACCTACACCGGTTAAGATATGCCGGCGCACGAGATGTGACTTATCCACAGTTTCCAAGGTGGTAAGATACGATTCTTGATGGTCAATGGCTCTTAGGGTAACTATAATACCCTAGACGAGCTTTTATCAAGCTAAGAACAACAGTGACTTTTACCAACCATTATAACCCATAATTGAGTGCATGATTTTGCCACTAATATTTCACAACATAACCCGCTTATATGAACTAGTATCTCGTATTAAGCTTACTAACACCTTATTATCATCCATATATTGAAGATGAAGGTCATTCACATGATATGGTCCAATTTTAACTAGAATGACATACAAACTAGAATTCATGGGTTCTTTCTCAAATTTAAATTTAGAACAACATGCAAACTAGATTCATGGGTTCTTTCTCAAATTCAACTAGAACAACATGCAAACTAGAATTCATGGGTTATTTCTCAAATTTGAACTAGAACAACATGAAAACTAGAATCATGGGTTCTTTATAAAATTTGAACCAGAACAACATGGAAACTAGAATCATGGATTCTTTATAAAATCTGAACTAGAACAACATGGAAACTAGGATCATGGGTTCTTTATAAAATCTGAACTAGAACAACATGGAAACTAGGATCATGGGTTCTTTATGAAATTTGAACTAGAACAACTTTGAAACTAGAATCATGGGTTCTTTATGAAATTTGAACTAGAACAACATGGAAACTAGAATCATGAGTTCTTTAAAAATTTAACTAGAACAACATTACAACATACAATTGATGGGTTCTTTCTTAATCTTTAACTAGAACAGCATGCAATGTAAATTTCATGGGTTCTTTTTAGAATTTTAACTAGAACAACATACAACATGAAATTCATGGGTATAATCTTTAACTAGAACACCATACAACATGAAATTCATGGGTATAATTTTTAACTAGAACAACATGTAACATACAACATAAAAATTCATGGGTTCTTTTTAAATTCTAACTAGAGAAACATGCAACACTGGTTCTTTATTAATTTTAACTAGAACACATACAACTAAATTTCATGGGTTCTTAATTAAAATCTAACTAGAATAATCATGGAAGTCTTCTAGCAACCTAGAAGCAAGTTGAGCATGCTACTACAACTTGATCTTTTATGAACTATAATTACCAAAATTTGATTCTTCACAAGCATGAAAGTAAACTTATAACAACTACTATAGACTTTATCTAGAAATTCTACATATTACAAAAGACTACATTTTAGGAATTAGAAGTTCTACATATTACAAAAACTACTCCTTTTATGAATTACAAGGTTCTACATATTACAAAAATCTACTTTTTATGAACTACAAGTCTCTACGTATTACAAAAATCTACTTTTTATGAACTACAAGTCTCTACATATTACAAAAATCTACTTTTTATGAACTACAAATTTCTACATATTACAAAAATCTACTTTTTATAAATTACAAGTCCTACATACAACAAAATCTACTTTCTTATAAATTACAAGTCCTACATACAACAGAAGTCTACTTCTTTTTGAATTAGAACTTCTTCATACAATAATTTAAAGATGGGTCTTTTATGAACTACTAGAAGTTCTACATACAACTTAAGGTTCCACAACATGAAAAGACTTAGTTTTTAACAAATTAGGAAACAACGTACAACCTATGACTACAAGACCTATCTTTTATTATATTTGCTGAGTTCTACAATCTCAAACTTGGTATGTAACATTCTAAATCCAGCAATTTTTATATGACATGAAATAGTCCAAGTTGTTTAGTTTTTTTGTTAGCAAAATAACAACAATAACCACAATAACCATAACAATGTTAAAGACTCCATATTTATGTGTTTTATTAAGTTCTACCATTCACTTTCTTCATGTGATCACTTTTGATCCATAACCATTCATATGCACAAGATCTTCAGTCCAAATTGTTAGTTTTTATTAGCCAAAAATAACAACAATGACAACAAATAACCATAGCAAATATTAAAGACACAATCTTTGTGTTTTTATTAAGTTCTACCATTCACTTTCTTTCATGTGATCATTTTTTATCCACAACTCATATGTATATGGTTTTTAGTCCAAGTTGTTTAAAATATCAAACAACAAACAAGAAGAAAAACAAAATCAATATAACAAAAGTTAGAGAGACCTCCTACCTTGATCCTTATAGGAAGAACTAGCCTACTACCTTCCCCTTCCCCTTAGCTCTTACTTGAACCTACAAATGAAAAACTCTCAAGTTAGATCTTTCTCTCTTTCTTTTGTTTTTTTTTTCTTTTCTTTTTTCCCTCTTGGCAAATGAGGCAAAGGGTGAAAGGGGGGGGGGGGGGGGGGGGGGGGGGGGGGGGTATGAGAGGGTGAGGGAGTGAACTAGGGTTTGGCACTCAAGCCCCCTTGGGATATTTGGCCGACCAACCTATGGTGAGGGGAGGGGTGAGTGTATGTGAGGGTTATTCTAGAAGAAACTACACCTATTAATCCTAATTTGTATTTCTATTAATTATAAAATCTATGTTTATCCCTCCAAATAAATCCTAGTCACTCACCTTGATCAATCATGACAAAAATAAAGGTATTTTTGTCCAAAAAATACATACTACATGATTTGTACAAATGTATGAAATCGGTACAATACGTATACGTATATACTAATATATATATACCGATAATTTTTGTTTGCCAAACCGAACGATCTGTATAAAAATAATTTAATTCTGACAAAAAATAATAAAAATAAATTTTATTATCGGCTCGGAAGATTTCAGCACCAAAATGATATAACGCATATACATATAAACTGGTAGATATACAGATGATAATTTTTAATTAAACTAAATAACATCCACAAAAAAATTTCAATTCTGAAAAAATAAAATAATCTTATTAATAACTTCTCGGGATATTACAAAATAAATAAATAAATAATATATATATATATATATATATATATATATATATATATATATATATATATATAAGGTATATATATATATATAAGGCTTCTTCAGTTGCAAACGGGTCTGTGTGCACAGACCCGTGCAAACTTTAATCTGGGCCGTGGATCTTTGATCCAGCGACCTATATTTTTTTATAAAATTTTGCCTTAACCCGCCGTTTCCAACGACGGGTTAAGGCAAAATTTTATAAAAAAACATTGCCTTAACACGTCGTTGTCAAGGACGGGTTAAGGCAAAATTTTTAATCTCAGATCTGTATACATTCCTTCTTCCTCCTCAATCTCCCCCTGCCCATATTCAGTCGTTTTTTTAGCCGAAACCAAACCCAAGAACCCTAAAAAAATTTCAAACTCCTCCATTTGCTCCTACTCCTCCGTTTGCTCTTCCTCCTCCTCTTCCACTCTCATACAATCTCTCTCTCCAAATATCTACATCGAAAGCAAATCAAATCCCTAGTTCGGCCACAAATCGATCTATTGGCAACATTCGTAGTTATTTTGCAAGGTATTGACTAATTCTTTGCCTTATTACAGTTAATTATATTGATTTCTAAATATTTACATAGTAAACTATTTAGAAAGTCCAAAAAAAACTCTTTGCCCAAAATTATTTAGAAATGTAGAAATGTTTGGCTTACTAATTTAGTTTCATTTGTGTTGATTTTTCATGTTCAATTTATACGGAAATAATGACTTAGAATTTTTTGAGTTCGTTTAGAGTAGAAAACCTTGCAAACGGCCTCCAAAAAATACGAAACTTTGCGAGTAGGTTGATCTTACGCAGCACAAGCCACCCCAACTTGTAGAAGTGGGTTTCGATTCACAGTTCGAGATATACGGTCGTGTAACTTTATTTGGTTAAAAAAACCTAATAAAGCGGTATACGGACGTATCTCGCAAACCGTGAGTCGAAACTCACTTGTACAATTTGGGGTGGCTTGCGCTGCGTGAATTCAACCAAGTTGCAAAGTTTGATAAATTTTGGATACCGTTTGTGCGGTTTTCTCACGTTCTTCGCATTAGAAGTTAATGACTTAGAATTTTTTTAGTGCAGTTAGAGGTGAAAACCTTGCAAACGGCCTCCAAAAAATATAAAACTTTGTGAGTAGGCTGATCTCACGCAGCAGAAGCCACTCCAACTTGTAGAAATGGGTTTTGATTCACGGTTCGAGATATACGGCCGTTTATCGCTTTTGGTTAAAAAAAACCTAATAAAGTGGTATACGGACGTATCTCGCAAACCGTGAGTCGAAACTGACTTCTACAAGTTTGGATGGCTTGCGCTACGTGAATTCAATCAAGTTAGAAAGTTTTATAAATTTTGGATGTCGTTTGTGCAGTTTTCTCATGTTCCTCGCATTAGAAGTTAATGAGTTAGAATTTTTTTAGTGCGGTTAGAGTAGAAAACCTTACAAATGGCCTCCAAAAAATACGAAACTTTGCGAGTAGGTTGATCTCACACAGCAAAAGCCACCTCAACTTGTAGAAATGGGTTTTGATTCACGATTCGAAATATTCGGCCGTGTATCGCTTTGGGTAAAAAAAACCTAATAAAGCGGTATACGGACATATCTCGCAAACCGTGAGTCGAAACTCACTTTTACAAGTTTGGGTGGCTTGTGCTACATGAATTTGGCCAAGTTGCAAAGTTTTAGAAATTTTGGATGCCGTTTGTGCGGTTAGAAGTTATTGACTTAGAATTTTTTTAGTGCGGTTAGAGGTGAAAATCTTGCAAACGGCCTCCAAAAAATATGAAACATTGCGAGTAGGTTGATCTTACGCGGAACAAGCCACCCCAACTTGTAGAAGTGGTTTTCAATTCACGGTTCGAGATATACGGCCGTGTATCACTTTTGGTTTTAAAAAAACCTAATAAAGCGGTATACGGCCGTATCTCGCAAACCGTGAGTCAGAACTTACTTCTACAAGTTTGGGTGGCTTGCGCTATGTGAATTTGACCAAGTTACAAAGTTTTATAAATTTTGGTTGCCGTTTGTGTGGTTCCATGTTCTTCGCATTACAAGTTAATCACTTATAAAGCATTTAGTGCGGTTAGACTAGAAAACCCTTCAAACCACCTCCAATAAATACGAAACTTTGTGAGAGGATGGTCTTACATAGCACAAGCAATCCCAACTTGTAGAAGTGAGTTTTCATTCACGGTTCGAGTAATACGGTCGTGTATCAGTTTATTTGGGTTTTTTTACAACCAAAAGCGGTACACGTCCGTATCTCTCCAACCGAGAGTTAAAACTCACTTTCATAAGTTGGGGTGGCTTGTGCTATGTGAATCCGACCAAGTTGCCTTGTATCAGCTTTTTTTTGTTGTCATTTGTGCATTTTTCCCACAATTTTAGTATGTTTATTGATGATAAATAAATGGATGTAACGCGTACCAACTACATTTAAATTTTTTGTACATAGATAAATGGCTAGAACAAGGCAACCGAGAAGCCTCTTCGGTACCACTAGTAGCGCACCAACTACGGAGGTAAGATTGATTATTATTATTGGTTTTAAATACGAATATGTAACATTATCTCAATAATAACATTTGTTATCTTTGTTCGTATAGGTTGGTGGCCGTCTATCTATATCTGCTGAGACAGGTCTGTTGTCCTCGGTTCCCATTACACCTCCTGGACCTGTGGACACAAACTTACTCACGTTGCAACCCAAACACCGATCCAAAGCCGTGTGGAATGGGTCCGATAAGAAATGTAACTTCCAGAAGCACGCGGTTCTTCCTTTTGACTCTCGTATCATGTCGTACTTAGTTGAGGCCGGTTTCTACGGAGCTAGATTCATGGGGGAGCGAAGCTAGATCGGTCGCTACTTACAGCTCTTATTGAGCGATGGAGGCCAGTGACCTACACATTCCACCTACCAGTGGGTGAGATGACTGTGACCCTCCAAGATGTAGTAATGATAACTGGGCTACCAATAGATGGGGTCACCGTGATGGGTAACATGAACTTCGATCAAGTTGAAGTTGTTCGTGATTTGCTCGGTATTGACCTCCAGTTGATAGTTGCCCAAAGAAGAGAGGATGTTGAAAAAGAAATCCTCGCAAATGTTCCCGCAGATTATGATGAAGATTTATTGTATGAACAAATAGAATCTACAAAAGATAAAGTGGAAGCTGAAGTTTGGAATGAAACTTTCGAATGTAAATCACTGTATATTAGTTGGTTGAAATTTCAGCTCGAGAAGGATTATTTGACCCCCAATTCGGAAAAGGAAATCCTAACCTACTATGCTCGTATGTACATTTTTAGTATGATCGGGGGAGTGATCTTCCCGAACTCATCCGGATCGACCGTGCCGCTAATGTACCTATAGTTATTGGAAAATTTCCGTTATGCGGGCCATTTCAGTTGGGGGAGTGTGTCATTAGCGCTACTGTATAGGAATTTGTGTGCATGTTCATTAGGTGGCGTACAAATGGATGGCCCGATGGTACTACTGCAAATCTGGAGTTGGGAACACATCCACATCGGACGTCCCCATATTATTGAACCAACACCGGATTGGTTGGCCGACCCGAGGGTGTTAGAGTTGTTACCTCCTCTAGGAGTATATTGAGCAGGGGGCGGCACACATGGGTCGATAACCTATGCCAATCTTTAACCTACTACAGAGATGAGTTAGATAACCTGCGGGATGAGTTCGTCAATTGGAAACCGTACTCGACCGCCAGGTTGCAAAGAGTTCCACCGGTCTGTTTAGACAGTGCACTTTGGTTGACGGCTGCACCACTTGTGAATTTTGGCATTGTCGAGTTCCAGTATCTGATAGAGTGATGCAGCAATTCGGATATCAACAAAAGATTTCCGATGTTTGGTGCTATGATAAAAAGTTGCCCGAGGTGAGGGAAACGGGACGAGTGCCCAACTTCGATTGGACTGATTTCCATCGTTACCATGTGGCCAACTGGAACACCATGGGGCATCAAATGACACCGAATATGATGTTCTTCGCGATACCGTATGATGGCTCTCTCTAACAGGCATACATGATGTGGTACAAGCGGGTTACACCGTTGTATGTTTCTCCAAAGGCTGCTATGCCAGCCGGTGTGCAGATTCTGATTCCCCCAATCCAGGCAGAACCACCTCCGGCATATTCCTCCTCCCAGCCGATGTACCAACCAAAGGCTGAGACATATCAAAACATGGTTAGTCAAATTTCACCCAATTTCATATACTTATATGCATGTATTGTTATTTGAGGTGGGTGATATGTTTAGTATGCATGTTATTTAAATTGAAATTTTCAACCTAATGTAGATTGAAAACACATGAAAAAACGTCCGGACAGCTACTCGCGTCTTGAAGAGTAAGGTACCCGAGAGCTTTAAGGAGATAATGCGGGAGATGCTAAAGCCGTTCCGCCGTACTCTAGATGACGTGGGTGAAGGTCCACAACTTGAGTTGAAAGCCAACGTGCCAGCAACGAGTTCTAGGCGAAAGAGCGTGACAAGACAGGGAATTTACATCGCCGAGCCACAACAAGTGTAACAACAACAAAATCCTGAAGAAGTTGAAATGGAGCAGTGGTCGGATGACCCTGAATCCCCAGGGACACAAGGCAGACGACGAAATCCTCAAAGGAAGCGGAACCCACCCGACCAATTCACACCAAGCGGTCACAAGCCGCGTAGCCGTAAAAGGTAGTATCTAATAGTCGGTTTGTTATTAGTAGTTTAGTATTTGGTTGATGATTTTGTTATTCCAATAACTAATGCATAGTTTGTTTCTATGTTGATAAATTGTTGTAGGTAAATACCGGGCATGCCTGGAAGCCAACCTGAAGAACGTCTTGATAATTTTTTTTATAATTTGGACATATTTCGGGTTGTATAATTATTGTGAAAATTTTTGAGAACTGTATTGATTTGAATTAGTTGTGTATATTGGTTGACATTGTCAATTTTTATGCTTTAAAATTATTGTGAAGTTATCTGTTGTATTATATACATTGATGTGATGTGAATTTGTGAACAAATTTGGTGAAGTTGTATTTGTATCAACCAAAGCACATAGAGCCCACACAGACGAAAGTTCGGTATAATTCTCTCTACTTAACTCGTTATTGACGATGACGGGTTAAATGAGTTTAACTCGTCATCACCAATAATGGGTTAAGTAGAGAGATATTGGCAGTCCTTTATCCCCTACAGACCAAGTCTTAATAAAGTACTATCAATATCTTTCTACTTAACCCGTTATTAGGAATAACGGGTTAAGATCATTTAACCCATTATTCTCAACAATGGGTTAACTAGAGAGATATTGGCAGTACTTTATCCCCTACATACCAAGTTATCATAATGTACTGCCAATATCTCTCCACTTAACCCGTTATTGGGGATAACAGGTTAAGTCTTAACCTATTATCCTTAACAACGGGTTAAGTAGAGAGATATTGGCAGTACTTTATCTCCTACATACCACATTTGCATAATGTACTGCTAATATCTATCTACTTAACCCGTTATTGGTTATGACGGGTTAAGTGATCTTAACCCGTTATCCCTAATAACGGGTTAAGTAGAAAGATATTTTTATGCTTTGTACAACTTTCTCTTCACTCTTTACGAACATTGTCTCCTGAACTCTGCAAAGTGACATTCATATGTTTGTAAATCGTTTATATTTTTTATTAATTTTCATTTATTGCCACGTAACTAACCAATATTAAATCATTAAGATTAAATGTGGTAAAAAAATTCAAAAAATAAAATATGATAAGCTATGGTTAGGGTTAGGGTAAGCTAGGGTTAAGGGTTAGTGTAGGGTTATGTGTTAGGGTTAGGGTAAGGGTTAATATTTGTAGTAAGAGGTTTTTTTTGGTTTTGATTAATTAGGTTAATATTTGTAGCTCTCCAATCTAAAACGCACTAAATCTTTTCCATTATTGGGTTCTACATGTGGGGTTCCACATGTAGGGAGTATAATCTAACGTGATTTTCATAATTTCGTTCAAATCCCCCAAATCTCGCAGTTTTGAACAAAATCATCCAAAACCCTAGAATCTCTCTTCAATCGTCATTGGAGTTCCGTTACCACTCCAGCGAAGAGAGACCAGCACCAATGCCGCCTGTGCCTTTGGCGCTGCTGCTTCCGCCACCGCAGTCTTTGTATTCTTCCAACGAGTTCTTTGTCGCCTCCACCGATCCGGCAATGCGAGGTCAGAAAATTCGAAAAAAAAATCTTAAAAGTTTGTGCAATATATCTGCAATTTAAAATGCACTGAATCTTTTCCATTATTAGGTTCTACATGTGGGATTCTACATGTGGTGCCTACTTTGTAGAATAAAATATAATAGTAGGCAAGTAATGTACTTTAGGTTTTTCCCATATTGAATCTACATGTGGGGATATACATGTGGTGCAAGTTATCAAAGAGCATTATTACAAGGATCATGTGAATGAGATTAGACTGGAGTTTTATCAACTCATGGATTCCATAACTTGACTACTTTTACATATCACTGTGGCTGTGTGGGCACACACATGTAGATCCCCACAAGTAGAATCCAATATAGCATCCTCGGTCCTTGCTCTTTTTCTCTTCATAGTTTTCCCTTCACTCAGATAGATTTTGCTAAGTCTATGTCGAGGAATGGAGTGTTCATTTTGTTTATGATAACTTTGCCTACTATTATTGGAGACTCGACAAAGTGGGCACCACATGTAGATCCCCACATGTAGAACAAGTCCATAACTTGCCTATTATTACATTTCACTGTACAACATAGGTACCACATGTACAACAAGGCCATAACTTGCTTACTATTATTGGAGACTTCCTCCCCGTACATGTCGAACAAGTCCATAACTTGCTTTTACAATCGAAGAACAGAGATGGCAAGACAGCGAGGGCTGAGAGGAAGTGGAAGAAAGAGTTTTAAGATATAACCCCTAACCCTAACATAATTTGTTTGTATTGTATATTATTATTTGTTTATGAACTTCTGCCAATATCCCTCTACTGAACCCGTTTTTGGAGATGACGGATTAAGTGCACTTAACCCGTTATCACCAATAACGGGTTAAGTAGAGATATATTGGCATAACATCATCATCTAATAATTTTAACATTTTTTGTGTAAAAGAATTCAAAAAAAAGGAAAATATATGTAAATCGTATAAAAATACATTATCAAATTTACAAAAATAGTGTTACGGCTTGGGTGAGAGTAGGGTTACAGTAGGGTTACGGCTAGGGTTATAGGGTTAGAGTAGTTCGTAGGGTTAGAGTCATTTTTAATAAACTTTTTCAAATTTTCAACTATATTATTTATTTTCATAATGTTTAAAATTACTCTAACCCTACTGTAACCTAACCCTGCTTTAACTCTCCAAGCCTACTATAATCCTACAATAACCCTAAGAACTACTCTAACCCTAATATGTTTGTAATTCTAATAAATATATCAAAATTGTTAAAGTAATTTTAAACAATATCAAAATAATTAATACAGTTCAAAATTGGATAAAGTTTATTCAAACTTGTCCCAACCCTACTCTAACCTTATCTCTAAACCTACTCTAACCTTATCTCTAACCTTTTTTAAAGACAGGAAGGCATTGATACACTTCTCAAAATCCATTAACAACAAGTGTAACAAAACAAAGAAGCAACAACAAAGGAATGTACAGAAGTGCTTCGATGTCCACAGACCAATTATTCATAATGTTCAGCCAAAATATCTCTACGTAACCCGTTATTGGTGATGACGGGTTAAGTCACCAATAATGGGTTACGTAAAGATATTTTGGCAGAACTTCATCTCTACTTAAGGGCGGAGAAGTTTGAGAAAAAAAATAGCCTGCGTTCAAGGAGACTCTCCTTCATCATTCTTCATAACATTGTTTGTAGGATATGAAGGGGGGAAAAGTTTTAGAAAGAAGCTGAAGATGCAGAAGTAGAGGGACAGATGCATGTCTACGTTAGTGTACAAGTGCATGCTGGGTTTCCCTCAATGGGTAGGGAGGACTGCAGACTCTGCCTTTTTTTTTCTTCTTTCCCCTAACTCTTCTTTTGGGGCTTTTTTATTGAATGTAGAAGTAGTAATTCTCCACATTTCATACACATTCGTTCCCCACTATTATACAGAGTGCAATAATTCTCTAGCTTCGTAGGATAGAGTAGTGGTAGGTGTCACAATGTATTCTTGGTACTTTTCAACTTCTTAGCATGCACACCTCACAATCATGCAACAAATAGTATGAATATGAGGAGTGCGTGTCAAGAAGTTGTTAAGTACTTTGAATATACAGTTACACTCACTACTACTCCGTCCCACGAACCAGAGAATTGCTGCCTCTGTGTAATAGTAGTGAACAAAAGTGTATGCAGGGGGGATAACTGCTACTTATGCATTTAGAAAAGGGCAGTGTCAACAATCCTTCCTACCCGTTGAGAAAAAACCCAGCATGTACTTGTATACTAAATTAATTGTAAATTATGGTGAAAGTATCAAAGAATGAGTTTGTAATAGCAATTGGTTTTAGTTATGTATGCATTCTATATATGTTCATTTTACATGTATTTGCCAGTTTGTAATGTATGATGTACAAAGCTGTTATAAGATATAACCTGTATCCCAATATTTTCCGAACTTTAACTTGAAAATTTGAAGAGTTGTAGCACAAAGGCGAAGGCACTGCAAATATCAATCAACCTAACGGGTTAAGTATCCCAAGATTGATGTGAATTGCTGAATGAACAAATTATCATCTGTAGAAGTTGTTGTGAATGAACAAATTTTGTGAAGTTGTATATGTATCAACAAAAGCACAAAGAGCCTATATAGACGAAAGTTCTGTAAAAGTCTCTCTACTTAACCCGTTATTGACGATGACGGGTTAGGTGATCTTAACCCGTCATCACCAATAATGGGTTAAGTAGAGAGATATTGGCAGGACTTCATCCCCTACAGACCAATTATTGATAAAGTACTGCCAATTTCTCTCTACTTAACCCGTTATTGGTGATGATGGGTTAAGATCACTTAACCCGTTATCCTCAACAACGGGTTAAGTAAGGAGATATTGGCTCCCTACAGACCAAGTTTTCATAAAGTACTGCCAATATCTATCTACTTAACCTATTATTGACGATAACGGGATAAGTGATCTGAACCCGTTATCCCCAATAACGGGTTAAGTAGAGAAAATTTGGCAGTACTTTATCAATACTTGGTCTGTAGGGGATGAAGTCCTGATAATATCAATCTACTTAACCCGTTCTCCTCAATAACGAGTTAAGTTATTTTAACCCGTTATCTGAAATAATGGGCTAGGTTTATCCGATTTTGGCAGTATTTTATCTTCAAAATGTAAGTTTGCGTAAATTTTTACAATTTTTCACAAATTAAAAAAATCCAACAGCATAGATATATTTCAGAAATACACAATTTGCACAAATACATAAAATTCACTTACAACCTTGAACACAAATAATAATTCTGTACACATCGGAAGACAAAAAAAAGCAATTACAAAAAAATTCACAAATAGTTCGGGTTCTCCAAATTGCACACATCTTCAAAATTCACAAATTTCAACAGAAATAAACATTCGCTACCCAATTACAACATCAACACCCACAAAAACATATGTAGTTCACAAATACATAAAATGCACACATACACAAATTGCACTCTGATTAAATACACCAGTAATCTAATTGTACAAAAAAGAAACGTTCAATTGACCACATATATACAATCAAAAGTATGGAAGTTTTGAATAATTGATTCCTTCCATGGGCACGATTTTGTTTCATTACGGACCTACACCCAAAAAAAAATCGGTTAATAATAAAGTCGAAATTAATAATTCTCTTCACATCAAAAGACAAAAGTAAGCAATTATTCGGTGTTTATCTTGAAAGTTTGATATGACATACATAACACGAAAAACCCTTAGCACGAACCTTCACCTTCATCATCATCACTCTCTCCAGCGTTTGGAGCTTCTTCATACCCTACTGATCCACTAAATAATAGAGAAGAATGGGTTAGTATCAACAACAACAAGTTGAGATTGATTGAGTCAAATTAACAAATACTTAGTCTTCGATATATTACCTTACCATATTTTTTGGGCAATTTCGTGAATCGTGACATACGACATGAAGGCATGTCCTGCAAAGTCTTGGTCTCTTCGTTTTTTGGGATTTTCTGATAGACTTCAACCTCTTTCCTTTAGGCCTCCCCTTTGTGGTGCATTGTACAGGGTCCCCCACCGGTGCATATGCATGTGCATGTCCACCACTCTCCGGTTGTGCGCTACCTTCGTGTGGTGTGCAATTCCCGGATTGAATGTGAGAAAAGCCATCGATTCCCTTAAGCATGTGGTCGAGCATATACTTGTACTCTCTCTCTAAAGAACAACCAAGATCGACCAAATGTCTTGAGTGCATAGTCAGTTCACAATAACGAGAGGCAAAATTGTGGTCCATACTATTGGAAACGGGTGTACTGCTTCTTGTCAGTTGATTCCTGGTCCATCACCTACAAATATATTGCTCGAGTAGTGCGTTGTGATCGGTGAACCGAATAACTACCAATAGATATTTGCATGGAATGCCTACGAACTCATACATGGCATAAGGGCATTTAGCCATTTGACGGATTTTACAAAAAGAAATCACCCTCCCTGGCTCTGAATTTCCACAAACATTTATAGAAAAAGCTGCACTATCCGGTGTATTCATACTCGCAATTAAACTCACATTAAGTAATAAGATTTTTATGACTTCTTGTTGGAATTTGTAGAAAATCTTCAATGTGTATGTTCCCGCCATTTGTGACTCCAACGCCCATTCGTTCTTCAATTTTGGCCTCTCCTCGCGATTACGATGAGTTTCTTTAAGTTCATCGTGTCTTTGTTTTACTAAGACTCGGTCAACGATGACGGCAAATTCATGTAATGAGTACTTCTTATGAGTATGTTGCTTCAAGGATGAATGTAGCGATTCACTATGTTGGGTACTCAACATGCCCCCCAAAATAAGTCTCTTGCGTACATGGGAGTCAATTTCTCGCAAATCTCAAATTTATCGTTCAACCATTTGTTATTCTCAAGTTTGTACTGGAAAGTCAAAATTTTCCACTTCTGTTCAAATTCAGTTTTATATTCCGCCGTATAGATGATAGTCTTCAAAGCATCCCTAAACTCGTCAATATTATTCGGCATACGCACTTCATGCGGTAACTTATCCAAAATATGCCAAATGCAATATCTATGATCAGTGATTGAGAAAACTTTCTTAACTGCAGCACTTATTCCACAATCCTCATCTGTCACGATGTTCATCGGATCGTGAGTCATTGTTCCTCGCCACTTTTCAAAGAACCATTCAAATAAGGATGCCTTCTCATTTGGAATGAACCCATAACCTAGGAATATTGATTGTCAATAATGGTTGAATCCAAAAAATGGTACAAATAACATCCCATATCGGTTTGTGTTGTAGGTAGCATCAAAGCAAACAACATCCCCAAATACTTCATAATTCTTTCTAGCGATACCATCCACCCAGACACAATAAGACAATCGCCCTTCGGGATCACATTGGTAATCATAATAGAATAAAGGATCGGTCTCCTTTTTGGATTCAAAGAACTCAAGTAGCATTTGCTCGTCGTATCATTTTAAACCTTCCATCTCGTCTCTCCTGAGGTTTCTGACATCGGTTTCAGTGAAATCAATTTTCTCATTACCTCCACTTGCTTATTCGAAGAATAGCATTTGTTTACATATAGGGACATTAGCTTCGGTAAGTTGACCAATTACTTTTTTATCTGTATTTGTCAATTTATGATTTCGAGGTAGCAAGTGACGTCTACCGGGTGAAGTAAATTCGTGATTGTGTGGTTTATTAAATGAGTAAATAATCCATGAATTACTTTGTGGGTTTAGTTTGACACGAACAAAGGCTTTGCAACCCGTTCTAGAAGTTGTTCCCCGTCTAGCTTCATTCTGATTATTCGGTGATTCTCCGGCTTTATTACATACATATGATTTATCTACTACATCATTTTCTTTGTATTTATTTCTACCCTTACGCATAGCGAATCCCGCACATTTACAGTACGATGAATAAAATTTTTCCGCTTCCTCTAGAGTGGGAGATGTCATACCAATCTTGGGTTTTAGGTGCTCGTCAACATGAGGAAGAAACTCGCCAATTTGTTGTGCACGAACAAATTTCTCTCCGGCAACAGAACTTCCTTCAAAACTGTCCATACCTAAGAAAACGAAAAGGAGAACAATTAGGGCTACTAAACCCGTTACAGAATGTGATGAAAAATTTCTAACTTTATTTACATATTATTAGAGAAACGTGAGAAAACCACAAAAACAGTATCCACAATTTATAAAACTTTGCAACTTACTTGAATTCACCTAGCATAAGCCACCGTAACTTGCAGAAGTGATTTTCGATTAACGGTTTGCGAGATACGGCCGTGTACCGCTTTATTTGGTGTTTTTATAACCAAAAGCGACACACGGCCGTACCTCTCGAACCGTTAGTCGAAACTCACTTCTACAAGTTGGGGTTGCTTGAGCTACGTGAGACCATCCTAGTCACAAAATTTCGTATTTTTTGAATGTAACCCCCATTCCCGATAATTAGTATTTTTCGTGTATTTCCTATAATTTGATTTTTTTTTAAATATTATTTTGTGCTAAACTCTGTTCGGATCTTTTATTAAAGTATTCTTTAATCGTAAATTTTGTTCATTTCGAATAATGATGTGTTTTGATCTTATTTCCTAGATCTTATTGATCAACTATTTATATTTGGGTCCAAATTATATATATTATTATTATTAGATTATTTTAATAAAATTGTTAAACCCAAATACTATTTTATTGTATAATTTATTACTATTATGTTTAAGATTATTAATTGCTATTTCATGATTATCTATTTAAAACTCATCTATTGGATTATTTTATTATTATACCGAATCTGGTTTTCTTTGCAAATTTTCAATCTATTTTCAAGCCCAGTATATATTCTATTCATTTGTATTGTTTATTTACTTATTGGGATTCAAATATTTGTTCATGAAATTCTTCGTTCTTCTTGATCGGGACATTCTTATTGATTCTATTATCTTTTATTTAATTGTGAGTATTTTTATTTGAACCCTATTAATTTCGATCTATCTCTTAATTGAACCCTAAAACTCAATTTGATTTGTTCTTGACCCAAAACCGCTTTTATTGAACCCTAAACCACTAACCCAATGCCCAAATTTTAACCTATAAATACAATCCCATTGTAAACCCTAATTTACACACAAATCGGAACCCTAGCCGCCTAATCTCTCCCCTCTTTCATCTTTCTCTCCCCTCCTAACTTCTCTCTCCCCGTTTTTGAACCCACCTACTGCACCCTCTCCTCCGACCAAAATCCGGCGACCCCTCTTCCCCGTTCACCATCTCCGGCGACCCCCACTGTTATGATCCAGATTTAGTCCCACATCGGTTATATGGGGAACCAATGTTGGTAGTTATAAACTTGGGTTCCCTCCCTTTAACAACTAGCTTTTAAGGGTGAGTTCTCCTGGGTTCCTAACAATTGGTATCAGAGCCACCCCATGCTTCTTAATTCGCTCTAGAGGCTGGATTGAAATTACTGGTAGACCCGGGTCAGGCCAGTGTCACTAGAGTGAAAACTGCCGAGAGTCGGAAAGGGCTACCTAGAGGCTAGATTAAAATTACTGGTAGGTCCGGGCCGGGCCAGTATCGCTAGAGTGAATACCGCCGAGGGCGGAGGGTTACGAAAGTGTGGTGGAATGTTATGATCCAAATTTAGTCCCACATCGGTTATATGGGGAACCAATGTTGGGTAGTTATAAACTTGGGTTCCCTCCCTTTAACAGCTAGCTTTTAAGGGTGAGTTCTCCTGGGTTCCTAACACTCACTCTCCTCGACACCCCCTAAGCGTCGCCCCACCGCTGGTCTCGATGCCCAGTCGCTCAAAACCACTCCCCAACCTCCCCTTCTATGTCTTCGACATTAGCAGAGCCCAAACCCCCGGTGCCCCTTTCCTCTCGTCGCCGGCGATGCCCCAACACCGCCCTGCCCTTCGCGCACTGACGTCGCACTGCCGTCGGCCAGATCCTGACCACCCCGAAGCCCCTTTGCTGTTGTTGCTGCTCTCTCTCTCCCCTTGCCCGTGTTGCTGATGTCTCTTGTGTGCTCTATTGCAGTTGCTATGTCTCTTTGATTGGGTTCTTTTGTGTGCATAGTTGCACATGTTATTGTGTGTTCATGGGTTCGTTGCTTCGGGATCCTTATCCCGTTATTTTTTTTATTCGTTTTCACCAATTAACAGGCAAGTCACCGTCCTCTTGAATTGCTAATTGTATCAAATTCAAGTGTTATTAAAATTCTTGCAAGTAGATCTCTTTGTCATCGTATTATCCTTTGTTATCTCTTTCGTTGGGTCTATTGTGGGTTTACACGAGCTAACCTCAATATTCTTCACATCGTGCCTCTTTGACTCTAAAATTTAGATCTTTCATGAATGCATATAGAATTGATAATAGGATTATTCATACAAGTCACAACACAAATAAATTATTGTAGAGACAATCGTTAGGTTGTATGTCGTTTGATCGTTTGATGATTGATTGATGTTAGACTTGTATATGTGTGTGTTCTAAATTTTATTTATCATGTTTGGACACCTATCATGCTAGCTACACAATTTATTGACTATAGAATTGATACGCATCATGTTCAATTAATTTATTTTCAAGAAAAATACCCTAAAAACTATACATGCTTGCTGACCTGAACTTGATCGCTGTTTTTGAACCAGTAAATGACCTTAAAATGAAATACTTTCTGAATATGAAGTGTAGCCCCAAGTGTCTAGTTGCCAATAACATCCAGAATTTTTGAATTTCGAGTTTTGTAGTAAAAGTTATGCCCGTTTACTACAGCTGTGTTTTTACTTTCAGATTTTCAGATTCTCATACCTTTCATGTTCAAACAGTAAAAAGGCTAATCAAATGATAAAATTTTGCTATGAAAATTTCCAGATTGTTTCTTAACATGTTTAGGAGTTTAGACTATATTTTTACTGAATTTAATATTGAGTTTTTGCTGATTCAAAAATTAAAACAACAAGATGTCGAATTTCTGCCTAAACAGAAAACCTGAAAAGAAACATGTGTTTGACCTAGCTACTGTTGTCGGAATTTGAACATTAAGTATGCGTTGGAACCGTGTGAAAGTCTAGTTTCCATATTTTCTGACGAATTCAAATTTTGATTTCTGAGTCAATAGGAAACTGTATTTTTGTATAGACTGTGCATGCTGTCAAGAATTTTAGATTATACTTTTTAATTGATTAATTGTTCCTATATAGTAGTATTGCATGAATTAATGTGTGTATGTTGCATTGCATGATCCTAGTGTCCTATTGTCATCATCCTAATTGCCCTACTTCATGTTATTACCTTATTGTCCCTCTATTGTTACTATTATTCATCTAATATTTCTACATTACATATTGTATTGTTGTATTAATAAAATAATTAACAAGCCGGGATTTAAGGGTTGACTCAAGTAGTGGAAAATATAGGAACTGTACTCAGATAAGGGGCCTCGTGGTTCTCTATACCGTTATCATGTGATCTTGTGTTCTTGTGATCTTGTGTTCTTGTGATCTTGTGATCTTGTAGCATCTTATGGATAAATTATTATGGATGGAACATTGTTATCATGCCGAGTACATAAACTATAGAGCCTACTATTAAGTCTAAACGAAATTGATTGTATGCATCGAACCTGTTGTACGGAACACATGAGACACAGTAGTACATGCATTAGTTAGGATTAAAATAAATAATAGACTTAAGGATTAACACAACATCGACATTGCATATTGTTCATCATTGTTCCTATTGACATCGAATTTGGTGAAGTATTATTAATACTGTTCATTGATTATTGTTACCGATTATTGAACCATTGTTTATAGCCAATTGCATCGATTATAATGATTTTTGTCCCATAGTATTGATTCTTATTGATCCATTGATTCATTGTTATACCGTTATTCCATTGTTCCCAGGTTTCTCTACTTACTGTCTATGACTTGCTCTAAGGACAATTTTTCTCCTCTTTTTAGATGAAGTGTTTACAAGTGTTGATTGAGAATTGCCTGATGAATTAGGAGAACAACATTGGTGAAAGAAATTGATTGCATCGCTGCTTAATATTATTGCTTTGTCATGAAGATTTAATTATTAGACTATTGTTATTCCATTGTATTGAGACTTATTACTATTGTATTTGGGATTTATTATTGTATTGGACTTATGTCCTGACTTTTATTATTATTTCCAGATGTTAGATTATTATTATTGTGTTTGGATATTATATTGTCTCATTCCAAGTAATTTTGTTCATGAGATCATTATTATTGCCTGCGCAATTGTTCTGTATTGTTTATGTTGTTGAGTTGATCGATTAAACAGCTTATGGGTGACATTAGTCATTCGTTGGGCCAATATCATGTGCTCATATTCCATATTTTTGAGAAGCGGGGCGTGACATTGAAGGTCATTTGAAGGATTTTCTAGTATAACCGCAATAAACGCGTCCTAAGTCATTAACTTCTAATGCGAGGAACGTGAGAAAACTGCACAAACGGCATCCAAAATTTATAAAACTTTGCATCTTGCTTGAATTTACGTAGTGCAAGCCACCCCAACTTGTAGAAGTGAGTTTCGACTAACGGTTTGGGAGATATGGCCGTGTATCACTTTATTTGGGTTTTTTTCAACCGAAAGCGATACACGGCCATATCTCTCTAACTGTGAGTCGAAACTGACTTCTACAAGTTCGGATTGCTTGTGCTATGTGAGACCATCCTACTCGCAAAGTTTCGTATTTTTTGGATGTCGATTGCAGGGTTTTCTAGTATAACCGCACTAAAATTGTTCCTAGTCATTAACTTCTAATGCGAGGAACGTGCGAAAATCACACAAACGACATCCAAATTTATAAAACTTTGCACCTTACTTGAATTCAGGTAGCACATGCCACCCCAACTTGTAGAAGTGAGTTTCGACTAACGGTTCGAGAGATACGACCGTGTATCACTTTATTTGGGCTTTTTCCAACCGAAAGCAATACACGGCCGTATCTCTCCTACCGTGAGTCGAAACTAACTTCTACAAGTTCGGGTTGCTTGTGCTATGTGAGACCATCCTACTCGCAAAGTTTTGTATTTTTTGGATTTCGTTTGCAGGGTTTTCTAATCTAACCGCACTAAAAAAATTCTAAGTCATTAACTTCTAATGCGAGGAACATGCGAAAACCGCACAAACAGCATCCAAAATTTATAAAACTTTGTACTTTGCTTGAATTCATGTAGCACAAGCCACCCAAACTTATACAAATGAGTTTCGACTAAGGTGTTAGTTCGAGAGATATGGCCGTGTATCACATTATTTGGGATTTTTTCAACCGAAAGCGATACACGGCCGTATCTCTCTAACTGTGAGTTAAAACTAACTTCTACAAGTTCAGGTTACTTATGCTACGTGAGACCATTCTACTCGCAAAGTTTCGTATTTTTTGGATGTCATTTGCAGGGTTTTCTAATCTAACTGCACTAAAAAAATTCTAAGTCAGTAACTTCTAATGCGAGGAACGTGAGAAAACCATACAAATGGCATCCAAAATTTATAAAACTTTGCACCTTGCTTGAATTCACGTAGAGCAAGCCACCCCAATTTGTAGAAGTCAGTTTCGAGTAACGGTTCAAGAGATACGGCCGTATATCACTTTATTTGGGTTTTTTTCAACTGAAAGCGATACACTGCCGTATCTCTCTAACCGTGAGTCGAAACTGACTTCTACAAGTTTAGTTTGCTTGTGCTACGTGAGACCATCCTACTTGCAAAATTTCGTACTTTTTGGATGTCGTTTGCAGGGTTTTCTAATCTAACCGCACTAACATTGTTCTAAGTAATTTAATATGTTCGGCACAATTATAAATACAACTCAATCTACAATATTGTCGACCGATTAACAACTATTGCACCGTGTAAATTCATCAAAATACTAATTACAAATTTCTACATCTACAATTTTTTAAGGCAATTTTAATATACGGTAAAATAGTGGAAAGCAACAAAAACAATTTAAAATCAACAAAATTACAATTACTAAGGTAAAGATTTAATCATTATCTTACAAAATAAATCTGAATTTCGCCAATATAGGTTAAGCTGCGAACTTGGGTTTCGTTTTTGGGATGAGAGAGTTGGGTTTGGAAGTTTCTAGTAGAGATTGGGAGAGAGATTATATGGGCATCAAAGAGGACGAGGAACGGACGAAGGTGGAGGTGCAAACGGAGGAGGAGAACTAGGGTTTGGGGAGCAACGGACGGAAGAGAGAGAGAGAGAATCGTCTGGATGATAGAGGAGAGAAGTGAGAGATGAGTTGCCGAAGTGAGAAGATCATGATTTCGGAGATATTGGGTATGGGTTCATCCAAGAACGAAAGTCAGCTTGGGGATAAGTCGACGAGGAAGACGAACTGTATACAGTTATGTGATTATATCTTTGTCTTAACCCGTCCTTGACAATGGCGGGTTAAGGCAATATTTTTTTATAAAATTTTTCTTTAACCCGTCGTTGGAAACGGCGGGTTAAGGCAAAATTTTATAAAAAAAATCTGGGCCGCTGGATCAAAGATCCAACGGCCTAGATTAAAGTTTACACGGGTCTGTGCACACAGACCCGTTTACAACCGAAGAAGCCTCATATATATATATATATATATATATATATATATATATATATATATATATATATATATATATATATATATATATATATATATATATATATACACACACACACACCTCTTCTGTTGTGCACTAGGTCATCGTGTGCACTCGTGTGCATTCGGCCTTCCCGTCGTCGTATTGACGATCCGAACTGTTCACATTGATCTACACATCTAAATTAATCTAAATATGTAAAATCAAATCATATAAAATTCATTTGTCCATCCATTGAAGTGTTACAAAATTGTATGACTGAAAATTGTTTTTTATAGTCACATGATGGATGGGCAAATAAATTTTACATATTTAGACTAATTTAGATATGTAGATCAATGTGAACGGTTCGGATCTTCAATACGAAGGCGGGAATGCCGAGTGCACACGGCAGCCTAATGCACAATGGAAGGGGACTATATATATATATATATATATATATATATATATATATATATATATATATATATATATATATATAATGCAAACAATATTACTATTTTTTATTTCTTTCAGATAAACCATGGTTTAGTTTAAACCATGGAATTGATTTGAAACAAAATGTCAAACCAAACTATGTTCTAAATTCATAGTTTTGCAAATGTGAATTCCCATGAACAATTTGGTGGCATTCTATGATCATTCCAGCTCCCCCTCCTCACCATGCAGTCGGCCACCTCACCTCCCTTTTCGATTTTCATTTTTTTTTACAAAGAAGAAAATTCTACCTTCATTCTTATTTTCATACCATCTCTTTCAATTTTCTTCAAAATCCTACAATCTTTTCACCCCATTGCAACTACAAATCCAACTAAATTCAACTTGAGCATTTGGAGCAAATTTAAGAGAAGTGAAATCAAGAGGAGAAGCAAGTAGGAAGCTAGGAGGAGGTGAAGGCAAAGCTAGGAAGAAGAAGTTCATCAAATCTATTTGTGGGTGTCTTTCTAAACTCATGTATGTTGAATATATTTTTTATGAATGATGAATGGTTAATATTACTGATTCGGTTTGCTAGATAATATTAATGAATACTTTTATGTTTATAATTCAATACTTGAGCTAAGAATGTTAATTGATAGAAAAAGATATGATCTTGAGATGATTTAACATGGTTTAACATGGTTTGATTAGAAAAATGGTATCTTGGTAATTTGATAGAGTTTAAAGTTGAAATTTTTACGGTAGCATCTTGTATGTGTTTTTAATAACTCAACTAAATTTTAAAAATTTTGAATATAGTTTTATATTTTAATAAATTCCATAAGGTTGCTGGCATAGAGTTAATTTTCTGTTCTGTTCAAATCCAATATGCTTGACTTACAAAAATTATATCTCAATAATTATCATGAATTTAGAGTTGAAATTTTTATTGTAGATTTTCAAGCATGTCTATATCAATTCCCTAATTTATCACAATTTTTGGATGATGTTTGATATTTTTAGGAAATGATACATCTATACTGGGTAAGGAAAATATTGAACTATTTTAGGTTTTGTCTCAATAATCTTGTGTTCAGTTTGGAAATTCATTCATTCCAAATTTTAAGGATTCTTAAGCTGAAATTTTTATTCATGTTTCGTATATGTGTCTAAAATAATCCCACTAATTTTTTTAATTTTTTAATATGATTTAATATTTAACAAAAAATCAAGTTTCTATACTCGAGTAAAATTGTTTCAGCTCGATTTCCTTTATGCATACTTGTTACTCTAAAAAACATAACTCTATGATAAAAAGGAATTTGAACCTGAAAATTTTACAGTAGTATCCTAAGTCAGTGTGGAACATTTCTATCAAATTTCATAATTTTTGAATAAGAATTGTTCTCTCTTTAAAATACAACTTGTTGTTGTTGTTAAGAAACAGTGTTGTTGTTGTTGATAATGTACATCCAATTCAAAATATAATACTTTCCTGTATTGTTGAAATTCTTGGCTAAATTTTGGATACGATGTGTCTGGGACATTCCTACCAAATTTTATAGATTTCTTAGATCATTTGTTATTTTAAATGAGTTTTATTATGCGACTGGTTGATAATTCTATCAGTTCTAGAAGTTTCACATGTCCCTTAGTTTTGGCAATTTTCCTTCTCTAAATGAAATATTTGGTGGAAATTTCCAACTGGGAAGTTAAAGTAGACTTAATGACCTTTCTAAAAAATCTAATAACTTGAAATTTCATTAAATATGTGATTAATGATGATTTTTCCAAAACAGTACAAGCTGTAGGTTAAATAGTTAGCTTACTGTTTTGATTGAATATATGTTTTCATCATACTAGGGCTTTAGAATGGACTTAGAATGATGTTTATCTAACTCTCAAATCATGGTTGATCATGTTAGAGTTGTGCTTGTAAGATCTATTATGTTTTAAGAGTAAAATAGCTATTGTCTTATCCTTGCTTTGGTGTCCTTGCTTGTTATTTAAATTCCTAGCTTGCTTAAAGATGGAATGGCCATGAACTGGTTTTTAATTTATGTTTGGGGATGAACTTGTTATTAGGAGTACTATTTAGATTGCTAATGACTTGGGGCAGTGAGCCGTACCCTATGGCCTATTAATATTACATGATCATTTGGGTAGCTAGTAGCCCTTGTCACCTCTAGTGCCCTGGATGAAGACTGTCTTCGTGCGTCGGTAGATCACTAACCAATAAGGGATTGTGTAACTCCTATTTCCCGTATTTATATTTTTATACTGTATTTTGCCCCATTGTACTCTTTTATCTATTTGAGACCCTGTATTTTGGTTCCGATTGAATAAAATCATTAATTTGTTTCGACTCAAATTTTTTGGTCCTTTTATCTAATTCAATTGTATGTGCTCTTTGTGTCGTTCTCCATGAAGAACGAGCTGTTCTATGTTATTCATCTCTTTATTCTCTATTTTGATACATTTTGACCAATTCTCTAGTTGGATCCCACTCGAAATGGATACCCTAATACCCAAAAACCCGAAACTCTATACTATTTAAACCCTAACCTCCTAACCCTAACCCTAAACCCTATTACTGCTCAAACCTAACCCTGCCGCTCTCCTCCTTCTTCATCCTGTCCCCTTCTCCACTTGATCAACCCAATCCCCCTGCCACCACGACCTCCGACATCCGTCGCCTCGTCAACCCCACATCACCACCATGACCTTCACCCTCGTTAACCACCACCACCGCCATCATCGCCTCTCGAACCCATCCTCCACCATTAACCAACTCCGCCATTTCCCGAACTGTCGACAACCACCCCATCGCCATTGCCATCGCAAGTCTCCTCGTCCCCTCACCATCACGACCCTCGCTCCTCGTCAACCCCACCACAGCAACAATCCACCGCCGTCTTCACCCATCGAACCACTCCCAAAATCCATCCAAATCCAACTTCACCATTAACCAACCCCTCCGAAAACCCACCACTTAACGCCATTACCATCGCCTCGCCATCTCCTCGTCGCATCGCCCTCACCCTCTCATCCTCCTTGCCTCGCGACCCACCTCCGTCGCTGCCAACACCCCATTTCTCGCTCCTCCCCTGTTTCGAAACCACGACCAGAGCATGCCATTCCCTTGCTAGCTTCGCCCATCGCTGCGCCGCTACCGCCGCCGTCGCCTCCCTGCATCGAGTCCCTCTCGATGTTGCTGCTGCTGGTTGCCACAATCGCCGCCGCTCCCTCCCTCTCCCTCACTCTCTGCCGATCGAAAGAAGGAAGAAGCAGCCGTTGGGCGGGATCGAATCTCAGCCCTTGGATTGCTTCAAGATCCGTGCAATCAAGCTGATCAGATCGGTGTTCGCTGTTCTGCCGTAGCGGATCCTTCTTCCACTATCCCGTGTTTGTCCAGATCCGGTGTGAGGAAGGAGATCTGATTCGCCGGTTCGGTGTTTTGCTGTTTTGCCGCACCAGATCCCGAACGTTGTTTACTGTTCTGGGCTGATCCGGTGTGGGGAAAATTCGCTCTACTGTTGGATTTTCGCACGTGCTTCACATGTGCTTTTAGGAGATTGTGCCCGGGGTTTTTCGATCCCATTTCTTTCAACTAACGGATCTAATCGTCGTCAATCAAGGCAAGTATTCATCTTGTACTCATTTTTGTTCAGTACAAGCATTCCTTGAAAATACTACAAATAGTTAGAAATTGTGACTCCTCCTTGACTGTCGTTGTTGATCAAATATTAAACCTCCTCAATTTTATAATCTTAAGAATCACAATAATTTCATTGTATTATATTATAACTACTTGGACTCATTTTACCCCCCGAACACATGGACACATGAAATTAAGGAGCCCTAGATTTGTAGACATATGTTATATCTTGTATTTGATGATCTTGCAACCATTTGGCTTGAAAAACAATTATTACTTGCTTTTTTGACAACCATTATCCTGTATTTATATCACACATTAACCTAGACGCCTAATAACAAAAATTCATGTAACCTATACTAGTAAGATATTCCCACATGTTGCTGTCCTGAATCTTATTATACTGTTTTGACCCCTTTATCATTAGAATCTGAACCTGAGTCCTGAATAAAAAATGTAACCCTGGATGTCTAGATATTGATGACCTCCGGAATTTTCGAATTAGGAGTTACGATCTAGGAGTTATCGCAGTTTTACTGCAGCTGTGTCGGTAGACGCAGATTCACAAAACTGCTGCACATCTTTAGTTTACAAATTAATTTAACTATGTTAACAGTATGCGTTTGACTTGAAATTTTATATGATATTGCTGGAAACCCTAGAGAACCTGCCCAAATTTTCTTAGAATTAATTAACAATATTTCAATCCTGTTTCGCATGTTTAAACTTAGATTCACAAATTCTGCCTGAACACATTAGCAGTGTAGTTCGCTGTTTTGACACCTGCTCCACCACTTTCTTGTACCTTAATTATATGCGTTGGAACCGGGCTGGAGTCTAGTTTCTAGATCTCCTGACAGATCCACTTTTGTTATCTCGTAGCAACGAGAATCACACTTTTGGTACAGCAACATCGTGCTGCCCAGATTTGGAAATTTTCGTTGTTCGTGGTATTTTTATTTATGTTGATCCTTGAATATACCATATAAATATCTCAGACTTGTCCCATTTCCATGATCATGTTTTCTTGACTTATTTCACACACTTGCATGCTTGCTTGATAAAAATTAATAAAAGTAACAAGCCGGGGTTTAAGGAAAAGACCATAGTAGTGGACAATATAGGTAAGTGTACTCGGAAGGGGGCCCGTGTTTCCCAGTACTCGGTTCATGAACTTGTTACACTTGATGTATTCATAGAGTCAGTTACTTGGCTCATGAACTTGTTGTATTCATGAACCCACTGTGTGGTTCTTGAACCTGTTAGTATTCACGAACTTGCTTCGTGAACCTGTTATTTATTTTCGTACTCATGAACTGTGCCTGCTTGATACTTGATACCTGACTACACCGCCCTATAGACTCCATTACTAGGCCTAAAAGAAATTGCATTGTCTGTAGCAACCATGTAGTAAAAAGATGGATACATGAAGTGCTACCTAGATAGTAATAACTACAAGACTTGAACATGATACCTGCTTACTCAATACTTGATTACTTGATACATGAAACTTGATATATGAAACCTGATACATGAAACTCGAACTTGATACATATTTACTTGAAGCTTGATGACTTGTTACATAAGACTTGATACTTGAATAATAACACTTGACATTTATAACTTGATACTTGTACTTGACAACTTGACACTAGACTTGAGACTTGTTACCTGACACTTGTACTTGATGCCTGTCACTTGAGGTTAGATACCCTACGTGTTCACTTGTCACTTAGTCCACTATTAGTATTTGTTATCCAGCCTGTTTACTGGAGTTGTCCTTTTTGCTAGTTAGTTCTTGGTTTTCCACTACTTGTTGTATCCCTGTTACATTCTTGATTCCAATTCTTGTTCCTTATTACTTGTACTCGTTTTTACTATTTGTGGCCCTAACTTGCCTCAGGGCGTTTTCTCTTGTTTTCCCTACTTTTTCCTTTTTATATTTATTAAGCAGACTTTGGAGACGTGCTACCTGTTGGAATCGGTGACCAGACGTTCTAAGCCTTGCTTGGAAAAAGCTTTCTTTAATCATTTCATTTTGTATTTTGAGCTATTTCATTTGATGTTACTTAAGACTTGTAACGGGCTTATGTTCCCGAGTTTTACATTTGATCCAGACTTGAAAACTATTTGGATATTATTATTTGTTTCAATTGTTTTCTGTTGTTTAATAAATTATTCATGCATGCTTGGTGGTATATATATCTTGTTATATTCTTGTTGTGATGCTGAGTCGATCCTACAGCTTATGGATGATGTTAAAAATCATTTGCTGGGCTTCGTCACGCACTCGTATTCTGCGTTTTTGGGAAGCAGGGCGTGACAGATTGATAGCGGGACAGAGACAGGGTTGAGATCCAAGCAAGTGGGTGATTGGCAATCAACGGAGGTCGAATCACCAATGTCGCCAGGTTGGTTCCTTAGGGCATTGTGAGATTGGATAATAGATTAGGTAATTAACTAGCAAGCAATCATCTAATATCTCACTAAGCATCTCACTAATAAGTTAATTAGTTGCTTAAAATAAAGCCCGCGTATAAGTCCTAAGTTAGGAGCAATGAGTTTATAGTAGTAACCTACAACCAAGCATGTCATTTATTTAATAGGATAGGCACTAGTCGGGTAGTTGTACTCGTCTGTCACGGGGACACGAGTGACGTTGTCTCTCCTGTTAAGGGGAATAGGAGGCGTAGTCTTGTCTGTTAATTTCTAGGGTCTAGTGTTAAGAATGGGAGGTGCTCCTTGTAACACCTCGAATTTCATTTACATGTAATTCGTAGCACAATAGGATCTTTTACTTCATTTCGTACAATTTTATAAGGAAATTTAAAAACTTTTTATTATACACATTGTTTATTACAGAGTACACAGGGGAAGTTAAATAAAATATAACATGGAAATATTTACAATTCTAACATCAACAACTTTAATTATGAATATAATCTTTATCATCAACCGTCTTTAAATCAATGCCAATTCAATCAAACCCTGCAATGAAAATCTGTGGGCACCTCAGTTGCTTACAACCGACGCAATGTTATAAACAGCAATTCTCATTATGCTGTATTATAACGAAATCTCTTACTTTAGCAAACACAAACTTGAATGCATATAAAAGTGTAAAGAGTGACTATCCTAAATATGTCAGTATATGATATGACTTAATACCTAATGCATATGTTATACCGCAATGACACTAATGCATACTTATTCGGATTCTATGCACCCCAGCCTACATAGGTCCGAAGGCAAGCACCTACGTACTCCACATTAAAGGGTTTAATCCCTCGCCATGAATTGCTACTACGGTGACTAATGTATGTTTTAGATATTCTGTGAGTATCTAGTACCACCCGATAATTCTTGAGTATCGCACTCCTACTTCAAGTGATTTTGGACACATTGTCTTACACCTAGTAATTCTGGAGGCGAATACCCAAATCGCCAGCTATGACCCAGGTAATTCTTAAGAGTTATCCTCCCATCGCAAGTGATTTCCGGCCATCATGCCTAACACCCCGATAATTCTGGAGATGAAACCCACACCGCACTGTCATCGGTACCTCATCATACAAATACCCCATGAGTGCCGCCTCGATCCCAGTAATTTTGAAGGATATCCCCCACCGCGAGCCTCAACCCCGCTAATTCTGGAGATACCTCCCACCATTCTATCTAGACCCTCATACTCATGTTTGCCCACATTTTATCACATCTCCCCTTAGTGCATGTCCTTAAATTTTAGTTTTAAGTCATCATAACATAGAACTAACTTACCCTACTGGACTTAAATTAACACGAGAGAAAGTTAGCCCAAACTAACTACTTCTCAAGAGATACTTAACTCACATTGGTTAGTTCTCAAATTCTCATTAATCACAAATGCCGGTTACCAAGGGTCTCGCCTAGCCTCTAGACTAACATCTTTCATGTTCAACAACTGGGGTACTCATACCCTTATCATTCATATTCTTATTTCTATTTATTCATATCTCATTCAATCTTTTAATTTATTCTTATTCACCAACTATGAGGTAAACACTTCTTGGTTGATCACCCAACCAACAATTCACTTTAATAAACTACAAGTTTCTTCGATTAAATAAACCCCTTTCATATTCATCTATAATTCAATTATAAATATTAATTCTATTCAAAAGATAGATTCATTATTCCCATAAAAGATTCTACTGTAATTTTTTAGTTAAAAATACTTAGAATCATCCTCAATTACTTCATCTAGATTCATTTGCAAAACAGTAAGTTCAAAACCAGAAATTTGCAGTTCATGCTTCTTGTAAAAATCATAGAAAATTATATACTTCACGAAACTTTATGTTCTTTAGATCAAAATAAAGGTATAAAAATATACTACAATTTCTTAGTTATAAGTTTCTCCAAAATATTGTATCTATAACCCTGAATTCTTCGAAATATACAGTAGGGTCAAAATATCGAAATACTGCCACTTGTTCAGTATTGTAAAATTCATTATAAATTCAATTCTTTGTTAAAATTTGATTTCTTAGACTTTACAAAAACTTTAACGAATCTAATACAAGTCCTTAGTTTCGACTTTTCTCAAATTACTTCATTTACGATGCTGAAATGATCAAAAATCGAAATGTGTACAGATTTCCAGCAACTTGTCAACTGCCAACCAGTCATAATTTTAGATTTTATTAAAATAGTAAATGACATCCAAATCTTATGAAATTTTAAAGGAAAATTTCTGACATATACAAGATGCTCCTATAAAAATTTAGTTCTAGATTCCAACTATTTTATTAAATATGATTTTCTGAAGTGCAAACAAAACTCAAAATAGCAACTTTCTTTACATAGATTAACAACTTCGTGTATGAATGTATCTCCCAATTTATTCAATCTAATCATGATGTATTATCATGCACTCAACAACATCATTTCAAATTTTCTTCATAATAACCTTTCAATTAGCATGCATTTCTTGTCATACTCAAATCTATCAAATATTCCAAATAACATCATCACAAAATTAAATACAATTCATATGAATTATCAATCAATATTCCTACACATACATACTACTATATTTTAGAAAGTTCAAGAATCACCTACCTTAGCTAAAGAAAGAAAAATGGAAGAACACTCCTTGGATGTTGCTCCTAGCTCCAACAAGAAGCTAGCCTTCTCCTCCTAGCAAAGCAAAGCTCAAGCCCACATCCTTGAAGAAATTCAAACACACTCTTTCTTTTCTCTTTTTCTTTCTTCTCTTTTGTTTCTTTCTTTTGTTTTTTGTGCATTGTTCATGAAATAAGAGGGGCTATTTATAGGGTCAAATGAGTGAATGAAGAGACTCATTACCCAAAATTAAATACCCATTAACAAAATTAATCACCCACTCACCATTACTACACAAACCTCCACATCTTCCCTTTCATATGCATGGCCAAAACCCTTTTGAATTTTCCACATGTGCACACTTCTCATTCTTTTGTTTATAGTTTAAATGTATATATTTGTTACATGACAAGTGTGATGACAATTCAAAAGTGTATTAAATAAAGAATTTTATTATGGGTTTTTATTTTGTAATTAGTTTATTTTGGCTTTTAAAATAGATTAGGACCTATGGATTTAAAATCAAAACATATTACTTAAATAGAAATGAGAATAGATATGCATAATTCTTAGAAAATTTTTATGCACTAAATTGCTTAAAATTTGCGAGTGCAATGCACGTGTAAAATATAAAAATTAATTTGAGAGAACAAAAAACAGTCGAAATACAAAACAAGTATATTCAATAATGTTACAGATATTCCACGTAACAGAAAATATACATAATTGACACGTGTATTAAAAACATATCCAATGCACGTAAAAACACAAATATTAAAATTAATATTCGAGTTGGCTAAAATAGGATAAAAAATGAATTTTGAGATAACGGAAAATATATAAATAATCATAAAAATATATTACGAATATTACTCATAACGGTACAAAATACACGTGCATAACACATGAGAAAAAAATTGTCATTACTCAATTTTGCGGGGTGTTACACTCCTGTCAAAAGTTTAGGGAATGGACTTTAAAGTATCCGCCAGGTTCTATGTTGTTTAATACAGACAGGAAGTAAGAGCAAGACTCTAAGACTCACGGTGGGGTGAAAGTACCACAAAATCACTTTATGTTAGTAACAACATTTGGTGAGGTCCAGGGGTGGAAACGGCTCGTAGGGAACGACAATGTCTTGTGGCAGAAAATAGCCCTCATGGACGAGGCGGAGCAAATTATTTCAAGACCAAGGGGTTAAAACGGCCCGCAGGGACCAACATTGTCTAGGGGGCAAAAAACGACCCGTAGGGTTCCGGCATCATGGTATAATAATATGACCATTTTCAACTGCAGAGGCATAATTGGACCGAACATATGCAACTTCATCAGTCATTAGATGAATGTCAGGTACGGGAAAGAGTACAAGAGTAGGTTGCATGACAAGGGATCGAACCCTATCATCTGGAGGACGTTGCTTGATTAGGGAGTATGTAGTATGTGATGCATATGTCCCCAATCAAGCATGCATTAGAGTAGGAGCATCTTGTGCATTTAAGACTTTGCATTAGATTCCAGGTCATGACATACACTAACACTTGTGATTTGACTACACATTTTTCTTTGTATCAATTATTGATAGTCGAGTTTGGAGAGTCCCTAGTTTTTTAGCATTATGTTAGTTGCATTCAACTGATGTGCCCACAGTCGGTTTAGTTGTAGGACTATTGTATCGTGAAAGCAGGAGACTCGAGCTGCGTGGAGCGTCCGAGTCGAGAGTGTAAAATTTGTACAATAAATTTTATTGATGTAAATCATGACGTAAAATTTATGTAAGATTGTATTGTATAATGTAACTTTTATCTGACAAGTTTGTAGAGACAACTCTTTGACTAAGTTGATATAGAGTTTGCCGTTTGCACCCGGCAAGTTTGTTGATAAAACTCTTTGAATGAGTTGATGTAGAGCTTGCTATTTGATCCAAGCAAGCTTAGGAAAAAATTTGTGACAAAATTCGGGTTGAACTTGCCGTTTAATCCCGATGAGTTTGGAGAGACTGTTAGGTTTCAAAGGCAATCACAGATTAAATATACAGCAGAGAATTTACAAAAAAATATCGAAACCTAGCCATGAATCCATGCGAAAACCATAAATCGTGTTTAGGAGTTATACCTTGAAGATGGATTTGCTGTCTCCACAGTATGCCGATCACATCACTACAATATTGCGGTGCCTCTACGGTATCCACACGAACGGATCAAATCAAGCTTTCCCTCATGCCATGGTGCTAGCTGAGGGAAGGGGATGTTCCTCACGATCTCTCTCTCTCACACAATTTTTGTGATGGCTAGGGTTTTCTCATGTGTGAATTTTTCACAGATATGTATCATATATATAGGTGCAAAAAATTAACCCTAAGAGAGTAAAGTGGTTGGGCTCACAATCTGGTCTGGGTCAGATTCGTGTGTGGGCCTTTGATCTTTAGTCATCCCATTTAATCTAATTAAATGTCCAACCAATGTCAAGAGTCCAAGCCTTACTTGGATCCCCAATTAAATTCATCTTATGAATTTAAATCTCAATTGCGATCCATTCTAAGTGTGTTACCCTATAGGTTCCCATTATGCTGACAGTAATACTAAAATTATATTTTAGTATTACAAACAGTGAGCGATATCTAGTAATACATCACTGCTACTCAAGTAACAAGAATGTCAGTGATTTGACATAACCTATCCGTGACCAATATTACTATGTAGTCTAGTCCCTTTGTCCAGATATCTTAATTGACCACAAGGCATAGAACATGTCACCTTTGTATAGTTTAATCTTTGGTTTCTTGATGTCCGAGTAGACTTACTAAAATAAATGAGCTCAATATCTCATATTGACTCATTTGAATACGACCATACATTTTGCAGTCTCACTCAATCAACGGTCCCATAGATATCGCTCCTGTTATGTAAGAGCGACAAATCTTATCTAAGTCATATATCCCTCCGCATGATTTGTAGTATATCCAATAGTCGACTTTATAATTCCCTTATTACAGGCAATGTTTGACGATATTGAAACATACAACTTCTCATGTAGGGAATCGTAGTGACTCCAAGTCAAAGGACTACGTACACCATGGTCACTGTGAGAACTACTTATGACACTCACATAACGATCCATGCAGCGTTCTTATGGTGGGTCTATCCAGTACATTATTAATCTAATATGTACCCATGTGAAGACTTGATATTTAATATCCATGGCCCGTAAGATATGGTCATCAGTCTATGCACATACTAGTCTCTATATATTATTGTTGTCCTAATTCACAATATTACTTGACTAAGGACATTTAAGAATAGTGTTCTGATTACAACCAATAGGATCTCACAATTAAGTCATGCACTTGATATCTCATGATATTAAACCTACTATTCTAAAGACTTTATTATGTTCATTTAATCACAATAAAAAATATAATAAATAAAATGCCTCATATATGAAATAAATGTCATGATGCAATTTAAACTGTAATGTCAATACACAACTGACCTCTAGGTCATACACCAACAGAGACAACTCAGTGACAAAGTTGGTTGAAGGGCTCGCTGTTTGATCCCAGCGAATCTGTGGAGACAACACTGATACTGAGTTGGACATTGAACTTGTTGTTTGCGCCCAGTAAATTCTGTTGAGGAACTCTAAGACAGAGTTGATGTGGAGCTAGCCGCCACTGATGAGTCTACGGATGAGATGGACCTTGCTTCGGCTGTGAAGCGCTTGAAAAATTCCTTCAGCAGTTCCCCTTCCTTTTGCTTTAGTTCCAATAGGAATGCACTTGTCTTTTCAACCTTTCGATTGGTAACAAAGTGCGCTATGTAGAGCTCCTCGAGCTAGTGGAAGGAGAATATTGACTTCGGAGTGGGACGAGAGTACCATTCCCTTACCGATCCTTTTAGTGTTGCGGGAAATATTCGACACATGAGTGCATCAGTGGCATTGTAGACCATCATGAAGGTCTTGAAACTCTCGATATGGCCAGTCGGACCTGATTCCCCATCGTATGATTCAAATTGAGGAGCTTTGAAGTCCCTTGGAACGGGTGCATCGAGAGGATGGTTTTGTTGAAAGGAGGTCAACTAGGGTGGTAGGCCCTACTAGAACGGTTTCCCTTATTTAATCTATTCTAGATGATGTTCTACTTCTCGAATACAGCGAAGGATTTGGTCGTCCTTCCCCTTGGATCCAGTTGAGTCGGTGGATCCTTCTTCGGGGGGCTGGCCCAGATCTTGACTACCTTGGATAGCTCGAAGGATATCGAGCTTGAACTTATCCAATTCGGCCCTAATGACTTAGGCATCTTTCTCTTTGTTCCGCACAAGAAGCTTTCGACTCTCACAAGTCGGGCTTTTTATTGCGATGCGCCCCCTATGAGAGGAGGATTGCCTTAACCTTTGTCTAGGAGAGTTGCTTCTCCGGTTTTCCTGACATTTTCAGCGGGAGGCCTCAGTTTGGGCGCGCCTCTCATCCAAGCGAATTTGTAGAACAGTTTCTTGTTGTCTGGTACTGATGATCTGGCAGAGATCTCTAGATCCCAGGGGCCTCACGAGGCCATTGAATCGGTTGAAGAATTATGGACTGAGACACGGTCATACAGAGGATGTTGCTCATGATGGTTTTGTCGGGAGCCGCCCGGTGCCTCTCCATTGAAAGGAGCTTGACTAGGCTGTCGGGGTGACTGTTGAGAAGGAATCGAATCTTCCACATGAGGAGTTGGTGCAACGGCTTGAGACCGCTGCTCTGCCTCTTAGTCTTGGTGGCATGACGATAAGTTTGATTTGTGTAATTTCCTACAGACGGCACCAATTGTTGCTGCTTATTTTGGTGTGGGAGCAAACATATAGTGAGTTAATATTTGATGGAAACTACTAAAAATATGACATTTGATCTTTGCCGTAAAATGCGGTTAAAGCTCCTGAGATTGAATCTGGATCGTTGATTGAACAACGTGATCTGGATCCGACGGTTGCTAATGTGGCCGATGGACTTGCAAAAAGCCTGAAACACAGGGGGTTGGCCCCGGCGACAGACCCTCTAACGCTCAAGTCAGAAGCAGAGAGAGAAAGAGAGTTTGAGAGAGAAATTGTTGATTACCTTCTGACTGTAGAGGGGGGAGGGTATTTATAGGTCTGAGAAACATATCAAGAGATTGAGATGAATCCATTGGATCTATATAAATTCCTTATCTCTTGTTTGAATCTCCCCCTCAAGAGATAAGCTCTCTTGTCTGGGGATAAGAGATTTAACTAACAGCCTTTATGGGCTGGGTCTCTCTTAGTGAGCCCAATCTGTCACTTTTTATGGTCTAAAACGAAACCCATGTCTTGTAGAGGAGCCTGGAGAATGTCTGTACTTGTTAAAGAGGCTCGTTATGATTAATCTGCCTGTAAAAGTTTTGAGATCTGTGCTGGAATCATACGACCCTGATTTGTTGCGATTTTTACCATTATTTGAGCATCCACTATCGTTTGCTATGTCAATTGCTATATATAGCATTTAGAAATAGCAAAAGAAGGACCACGCTGCAGTCGTCAAAGTCCAAAAATGGAAGCGACGAAAGTTAATCTTCCGTCTATTTTTTTTTAAATGGCAGTAATGGCATTTTGGTAAAATTCACTAAAAAACACACCAAACAGAGCATGATCATCCATCTAGGCTGTTTTTTGAATGTTTTTTTTTGGTGGTCAGTAAAAAAAAATTTAAAAAAACAAAAAAAAATTCCAAACAACACACCAGACGGAGCGTGTTCATCCGTCCGGGGTGTTTTTAGGAAATTTTTTTTTTTTTTTGTAAGCAAAATAGATTTGAATCATCTCCAGTACTAGAGAGGTCTAGTGCCCCTATTTAACCACACATCGAAGGGGGAACACGATTCTTGATGCAAGTTGTGTGGTGTGTGGTTGGATGAGGCACTTGACCTCTCCACTATCGGAGAGAAATTTAAATCGGAGCAAAACATATATAACCTTAACATCATCTCATTTAAACGTCGAGAAACAAACTTGTCATCTGCACTACAAATTGCGTTCGAGTGAGTTGATAGTTTTAGTCAGATAGAATATTCTCTCTCACATTCCTTTCCTCGAATACCTTGTATTATTGTATTGGTCCATCGGATAAAATTCTCGCATTTTCCTACTTCTAGTCTCCTCCTCTCTTCTTCCTCATTTCCCCATCAACCCCAAACACCAAAACCCTAACCCTGATATCCTAGCTCCAGCGATGCAAGAATCCTCCCCTCAATCTCCCGCCAAATCCTCCTCCCACCGCCGCATCGGCATCGCCGTCGACCTTTCCGATGAGTCCGCCTTCGCCGTCAAGTGGGCAGTCCACAACTACCTCCGCCCCTCCGCCGACTCCGTCATCCTCCTCCACGTCAGCCCCACCTCCGTCCTCTACGGCGCCGACTGGGGCTCCGTCGACTTCTCCCCCTCTCCCGAATCTCAAACCACCGAAGAATCCAAACAGAAGCTCGAGGACGACTTCAACGCCTTCACCTCCGCCAAGGCGCAGGACCTGGCGCAGCCGCTGGTCGATGCGGGGATCAATTTCAAGATCCATATTGTTAAGGATCATGATATGAAGGAGAGGTTGTGCTTGGAGGCGGAGAGGCTGGGGCTGAGTGCGGTGATTATGGGGAGTAGGGGGTTGGGGGCGACGAGGAGGGGGAGGAAGGGGAGGTTGGGGAGTGTGAGTGATTACTGTGTGCATCATTGTGTGTGTCCTGTGGTGGTGGTGAGGTATCTGGATGAGGGGAATGGTGGTGGGGCTGCGGTAGAGGTTGCGGGGCATGTGGAGGAGGATGAGGACGAGGGCGAGGAGTTTCGTGATGCGGATGATGAGGAGAGTAAAGGTGAGAAATTTGTTGATTGGGTGGTTTTTAGATTATGTGATGTTAGTCGATTTTAATTTTGTGGAGTTTGTTGAGAAAGAAAGAGGATGAATTAGGTAGGAAGATTGGGGTTTGTTGAATTACTTGTGTCGATGATTTTTTTAGGTATTAAATGAGTCATCTTTGACGGGGATTTGGTGTTGAGGAATGGAATTATAGGTAAGGTTTCAACTTTCAAATGGCCGGGAAGCAGTAAATAGCAGTGGACTAACATATAGGATTAAGCGGCAACCTACGCTTTAAAATGTATTTTGTAAATACAAAATAATATGCAAAATAAGCAAAAACTATACAAAAATAAGGGGAAATCAGAAAGAAAAAAAAGGGGGAAATTAGCAGGAAAAATTATCACAAACTCACAATATTAGCAACCATATATCCCAATAGGTTTTATACACAATAGGTTCTAGTACTACCACCGTACCACGATACCACGACAACCATACACACAGTAGATACACTAGAAGCAAGAAGAAACCATATCTCACTCAATATTATACATAATAAAAGATACTAACTAGAAACTACCAATGCAACAACTATTGCAACAAATTATAGTTTGGCTGTTTCCAAGTTTAATAAAGAAAAAAGGGTGCCTTTTTTCTGCATCTTTCACCATTTTTTACTGCGTTTGGCTTATTTTAGGCATTCTTTTTTACTGCTTAATCACTGCTATTTACTGCCTTTTGAAGAGGTTTGTGTTAAGATGTGTTTCTTACAAGTTATTCTTTTAAGCATGCTACGAAAAATATTTTCTTCCACTGGTTACTTACCGTGGTAGAAAAAGTAAATTTTGTTCTTCATTTTTTTTGGTGTTGTGATGCTAATCAAGAATTGAAAGCTTAGCATTAATTTTTTTTTTCTTTTTGAAGATGTGATTTCTTTAAAGAAAAATCTCTAAAAAAACATGTATTTGGTGAGCTTATATTGTTGAAATGCTAAAGCAATGTCAATAATCGTTTCTTGAAACAATTTTTAAAACTATTTTTAGTTATTTATATAGCATGACTCGAATGATAAACTCTACCAAGAAACATGACCATGACATGATGAGTTATGTAGTACCAAATTCATAGATGTCGGAAAGGATTTGTATTATGAGCTTATGAAGGGACATGCTATAGAAACTAAATAACAGCAAGGAGGTAGTATACCTTATATCGCCTTGTACTTGTAAGTTAAGTTCATGTTACACACCCAACCTATTCAACTTTGTGGTTTGACGTAATAGAATACTAATATACCCTTCGACCTTCGTGCAATTACTCACAAATTTAGAAAATCACCCTAGTAAATGATCAAAATAAGTTGTCATCATATTTACGAGGTGCTTTTTAGTTCTTCAACCCAGATGGATAAAAAGATTAATTGAATTCCGTTGAGAATGATTTAAGTTCCAAGTTTGTCATTAACTTTTTACATTAGCCTTTGTTACAACTCCGTTCTTCCAATTCACATATTAGGAAATAGTAAAATCGCAAGATTAATAAGGAATAATCCAGGAATTTGGGATTTTTTCTAAAAGAATTATGGATTAGGCAGACTTAGTGCATATTTCAAATAGTTCACATGCTTAACTAGATTAAGAATTTCTCTTCTTCAATTGCCTAGGTTCTATGTGACAACAAAGGGTAATAGAGAGTCAGACAAAACATCGTCAAAATTTAAATTAGTGTTATGCTCAAAATTATTGTTTTAAATTTCGGCCGAGACACCTGCAATTCCAAGTGATGAGCTCTAATTACTAAGTTCCTATAAATGTACTCAAAGGATAATTAGCAAGGGCTATATGCAATTATAATAATTATTATTCTGTGAACATAATAATAATAATAATAATTTGTTGTTCTTCTTTTCGAACTTCTGGAAAAATAAGTTTTGGTTCATAGCAAAGCCTTGTGTTTGAAAGAAAAATGTGTATGTGGTTGGTCTGCTTCAGTGAATTGGATGATTCCTTAGGAACAAATTCCTTTTGATGGTTCGGCTGAAAAGTTGGTTCATTATGCTTGGTCCTAGGCTATAGAGCCTTTATTTGGGATGTCATTGCCGAGCTGTTGTTTTTACATCGTATTAAGATTGATGGGAGATAATTGACACTTGAATAAACCTTCTTAAGATATGATTAGATTTGTTTGTAAATAGTAGCTGAGGTTGTCCTTTGCACGTATCTTAATTATAATATTAGTTTTGGGTTTGGATTGGTGTTTAGGGTATAGATGAACATCTTCTACAAGCCGAGCATGCCTTTTGTTGCTGAGCATACTAGTAATATAGATACACCAACCTTTTGAACGAATTAAGGAACATATTAGTTTTTAGGTGGTCGGGTAATACTGTGTAGCATGTCTACATCGATGATGGCACATAGGAGTATTTTTAGCGACACCAAAGTTTCTTACAAGTTATAACCATGTATTTTTAGATTGCTTTTCTTCTCACATTAAGGCTCCATGGTATGAAGTAATCTCCTACCAATAAAATTCAATTCTTGTTAGATGCTTTCAAATGGTTTTCCAAAATTACTTCTTTCTCTATCGTCCAATTTTGATTCAATCCAATTTCAAGTTTGACTCAAAATCCGTTTAACATCTCCTTCCACCTTTAATCCGTCACCACACCTCAACCAACATAGCTTTGGTTTAGAACTAGGTAAAAGGTTGGATCCATGTTGGATCCATGTAATGGGAAAAAAACCATCACCAAGTTTCTTCTTTTACATGTAAAGAGTAATATCTTAACCACTGTTTTAAATTTCGGACGTATCGGCCGAAATTTCGTATCGGCAAGCTTGCCGATACGAAATCACATATTTTAGAGTTCATATCGTTTTGACCCGAAAAGTCTAAATTTTGGCCGAAACGTATCGGCCCGAAATGTTGAAATTTCGGGCTTTAGATTGAATTGTGGGTTTGGGTCTTTTCTTTTTGGGTTTGGGTTATATCCAACGAGTCTGTAAGTATTAGAAGCTTTGGGTCAATAACCCTAATCCCCAAATCCTCACTTTCTCAATCTCTCTTCTTTCTTGAGCCCGCTCTCTCTTCTTCCTCTTCATCGTCAACTGCAGCAGCCCGCTCTCGCTCTCTTTTCTATTTTTCTTGAGCCCGCTCTCTCTTCTTCCTCTTCATCGTCAACTACAGCAGCCCGCTCTCTCTCTTTTGTCTTCTTCGTCGCCAACAACAACCCACTCTCTCTTTTCTTCCTCGTCTTGGTCGCTAACAGCAGTAGCCTGCTCTCTCTTCTCCTTCATCGCCAACAATAGCGCAATAGAAATGCGCTCTCTTCTTCTTTTTCTTCTTTGTCGCCAAGTAACAGCGCGGGCTCTCTCTCTTCTTCGTCTTCATCGCCAAGTAGCAGCACGAGCTGTCTCTTCTTCTTCGTGTTTGTCGCCAACAGCTGCCCTGTCTCTCTCTCCCACTGGATATTCTAGCCAACTAATATTTTTTATATAACATCCTAAGCAATTAAAATCGGTTTTTGGAACTATTCGGTATATGAGCGATTAGTGATTAATCGATTAATCGGAAAATAATCGGGGATTAAATCGAAAAATTTGTTAGACATATATATATAATTTTAAAAAGATATATCCTCATTATGAAGCGACCTTAAATTCTAACATAAAACTATTATGAGATTATTAAATAGGAACATATAGTTATACGGAAAAAGAATATTTGGTTTGAGTTGAGTTTGGATTCTGGATGTGGGTTTGGTCGAGTCGGGTTTGCTGGTCGGATCCATCAAACAAAAAACAATTGAGGTGGAGCAGCGCGAGCAACAAGAGGAGGTGCAGCAGATGCGGGCCGGGTCAAGTATGCGATGGCGCGTGGGGAGTGATTGCGGGTCGGGTTTGGGTTTGCTCGAGGAAGAAGAAGATAATCAGTTTGAGTTTGGGTTTGAAGAGAATCAGCTTAAGTTTGGGTTTGGGTTTGGGTTTGCACGAGGAAGAAGAAGAGAACGGCGATATGTCAGGTTTGGGTTTGCTTGAGGACCAAAAGTGGTTTGGATTTGAGTTTAGGTCGGATTGAGCCCAAATAATGCAAACGAGTATGAAAATTAGAGGAAGAGATTTAATCAGCCACTTAAAATTGGCCGATTAACCACTAATCTGCTGATTATACTCGACTAAAGCTAACTATTGAAATATTATAAATTGCTAAAAAAATAATTGCGTAACCTCCGATTAGTGATTAATTAGGGATTAATCAGGCGTAATCGGAGATTTTAACTGCTTAGACAATACCATGAATTTACAAAATCCAAATGACTATTCAGTAGACAAATAGTGCATACTGAAGCCATCTCATCTCGATACGGACCAGACAGCATATTTCTCTATCTTGAATTTTTTATACAACATTACAACATCATGAATTTACAAATTCCTTTGTCTTGTTTCCAGTTTGTTTAACTTTTTGTATATACTAAAGTTATCTCATTTTGGGCCTGCAATAAGAATGCAACAAGTGTTGAGAGTTATAGAACATTAGAAAGTAGTAAATAGACACACTAATGTTAAATGATATGTAGAACATATAATATATTTTTTAGTAACAAAAAAATATATTTATTGATTGTATGAATTGAACGTCCAAGATGATCACATTTCCCCGAGATCTCCGATGATATCTCCTAACCGAGACGAAACACCCCTTACCGAGATAAGTCCGTAATCCAAATTTAAAACCTTGATCTTAGCAGGTTGGTATTTACATTATTACGTGGTATAATTACAGTATCCTAAGACTTATTGTATTTTTATTATTATTTCTTCCTTATCGTCATGCTGTGTCTTGTGTGGTCTTAGCATCTTTGCTATCCTCTTTGTTTTAGGAAATTGTCAACCTTTTTGGTATCAATGTAATTGTTTCCAGCATGTTTGTCTTTATGTTCCTTACAAATCTGATGATGACAATTCTCATCACACACTAATGACCTGACTGAAATACTTCGGGGATTCTTTCTTTTGCAGATGCTTGATGAATTTCTGGTTTACGGTGTAGTCCTCTTCAATCCAGGTAAAGTATGGCGACCTTTTTACCAAATAAGTATAACATTTTCATGCTTCGGTATCCTGAACTTCTTTTTTTGATTTTATTTTATAAAGTTTATCTATTTCAGTGCAGTTACATATTGATGAATGCAGTGCACCATCTTGTTGCTATGATTGCTTTTGAAACTAAATACTATTTCGAATCATTTTTGGGGGTAAAGTCGGGAAACCCCCTAATGTTGTTCTCTTTGAAATTAAGAACAACCCCCCCCCCCCCCCCCCCAAAACCAGCTACCACATTGTCCTCTGCTGTCTATTTGCTTTTTAGCCCGTATTGTGAAATACTACAATGTCTAAATTGCCTTATAGAGTTTTAATTAATGGGTTTGTGGGACTCTACCTCAACATAGTGGTGGAATCGACGGTGATGCTGGGGTGATGGTGGAATTGTTGGAAGTCATGGTGGTGGGGTTGGCGGTGGGGCCAGACATGGTGGCAGAATTTGTGGTGGAGGTGGGTAAAGAGGGTGAGAAAGAAGAGATTAAGCACTAGTATACTCTTCGCGGTGGTGGTGGCAGTGGAGATGGACAAATTAGGGGGTGGGAAATGGGAATGGTAGGGTTGGTCATGTAGGAGGTTGAGGTGGACATGGGGATGAATAGCCCAAAACCTATGAAGCATAGGTACGGGTACGAAGATATGACAAACATGTAAAAAGTAGGGTACGGAGTACGGCTATATTATTTTAAATTCCATTTAAATATAATTTAATATATTCGAATCAACATAAAAGAGAATCCATACACTTAATTAAAAAAAGAAACCAGCGATGTTCAACATTAAAATTTTGAACTATTGAAAATAAGTTATTCAACTGTAACAAAAGTTTTACTCTTAGTGATTTCTATTTTAGTTACAAAATATGGCATACTCCATAATGCATATATAAATACACTAATAAGATTTTTTTTTAATGGTTGGGTATGGGTCGCATTGTTATTTTTAGACTCAAGAAAGAGATTATTTTTATTTTAAAAATCCCAATATTTGTTTGCCATACCCGATACGATACCCATGTTGTACGGGTACGGCTAGTTACATTAGGTATCCATGCTTTGTAGCCCCAAACCCATTAAAACCCTTAAAAAGGTATTTTAGTCCTTTCCCATTTCGATATAAACAAAATTATGACGGGTAATGGTGGTGGGGGGTAAAGTGAGTTTTCTTAATTTCGGAGGCAAACATTGGAGGGTTTCATGACCCTTTACCCTATCATTTTTTTTCCATTTTTTTCCAAAAGAATACAGTTAGCTTCGGCAAATTCACTTTTTTCTCTCTCTTCCCATCAGTATAATTAGAAACTAATCTGATCAGAGAATATGTCGATGTTCTCAAAGAAGGATAACATGTAGATTTGCCTCCTTATCCTATTGATATAAATCTCAGGCTGTAGTGAGGACCTTGCCCCTGTTAATCTTTTTAAATGAAAAAGATGCTACTATATTTTTCTTTGATGGTTTGCCTTTATGTCTATTGCTGCAGAATGTGAAAGCGAGCAATAGGATGGAGGTAGGCATACTAGTTCTAGCATTAGTGAAGGAACAGCGGCTGTGTATTGAAGCGATGGGGGGGGCAGTATGGTGTAATTTCTTGTCTTTACTTGGTGTCATCTATCTCATAAAACTGGAAGATTGTTGAGGAGTATTGGAGCGTCTGAGCTCGACCCTTCTTGTTTATTGCTCCCGAAGGTTGTCATGTCAGTTGTGGATATTAATGTTGTTGAAACTTGCTCATCCTATATTCTGGTTGTCTATAAAATTTTACAATAAAATTTGCTGGCAAATTATCTGTGCGTTCTAAGAGCATCTGTAGTTGTTTTGTTAAAAAATGGGTATATGACAATTTTAGAAATAGCAAATAGCGCATAGCGTTGCAGTTATCTATACTCAAAAATTGGATTTTTTTTTGGACGAAACAAGATATCATATACCGTTTGAAGATTTTCATTAAAATTTGTTTTTAAAAAATGGTGAAGGACGGAAAATGATATCCTGTGTACATTTTTTTAAAATGAGAAACAGTAGATCATCTGCCGTTTCAAAAAAATAATAATAATAAAAAATAAAAAATAAAAAATAAAATAATAATAATAATAATAATAATAATAATAATAATTCAACATGTGAAGGACGGGTAGATCATCTACTGTCCTTCACATGTTGAATTTTTTTCTTGTTTGAAACGGTAGATCATTTACCGTTTCTCAAGTTTTGAAAAGAAAAAAAACTTTCGACGATAAATCATGTACCGTGCGAAGTATAAACTGTAGATCATGTTCCGATTTTCAAAATATGAAAAAAACTAAATTCTCCCTCTAATTTGGCCGGCTCCTGTTTATGTCAAACCCAATATATGGGTATTGATATGGCTAAAAATGAGGCTAAATCGGAACCGTCCAGATGGATCACGAATCTTGAGGCACAGGGGTAGAGCGGTAATTTCACCTTCTGACGGGTCTGAAGCGGGTACTGGTTATATTCCCCAAAAATCCACTTACCCGCGAACGGATCCACCTTAATCGGGTACGGGTTTCAACCCGCAGCAAACCCAGCTCAGAAGGGATAGAATTAGGGTTCCTGATTCATATTAATCAACGGCCCTGATTCGTGCCTATCCTTTCACCGGGATTTGGGATTAAATTCTTTATCTGATTACAGGGAATATACCTCATCAGATTACATTCCTAATCTGTTCACAGGAAGAATATTCCATATCAGATCACAAGGATTACATGCCTAATCCGTTCCCTAAGACGCCTATAAATACCCCCCACCCATCTCCATTAAGAGGTAATCAACTCTTCACCAGTTTTTGTGCTCATTCATAGTCTTCTTAGATTACTGACTTGAGCGTCGGAGGGTGCGTCGCCGGGAACAACCCCGGTGTCTCGCACTTTTTGCAGGTGCACGGCGGAGCGACGATCGACGCCCGACGGAACAGGTACACAGGTTTTTCTATTCAGTTTCCCCAAGAATCCACAAGTTCTATCTGTGTGCCCCCACACCAAATTTAGCGGCAACAGATTGGCGCCGTCTGTGGGAAACTAACGAATAGAGACCTTTCCTCCTCCCGGTGAACAGGTTTTCTCCAGCCATGCCGCCTCGCAAAGTTAGATCTAGGGGCTCCAACCGAGCGCCCAACCCTGACCAGCAAGAAGTCCTTCCTGATCCCGCTCAGCAACAAGGGCAACTCCCTCCTACCATGGAAGAGCCGCTCCAACGGAACCCTCCACCTTCTGATCCAAAGGGGCCTAACCCCCAGAAACAGCCTCTTCACCAAGAGAACCTCTCCATCCACAACGCCTCCAGCGCCTCCATGGCCTCCCATCATCCCCGAGCCTCTGGTCGCCATAATGCCCCTCCCAAGCGCCCGGAAGATGATGACCTTCGTCGCCATCTGGATGAAAAGCGAGCTCGGGGGGAAGCCTCCCGCCAGCAAGAGCGATCCCCCCGACGCCGAGAGCACAGGAGGTCCCCCGTCCGAAGAGGGAGAAAGGACTCCCCCGATCACTACCGAAGGAGGCACTCTCCAGCAGGTCGGCAGCAGCCTAGGAACAATGAGGCACCCATCACCTGTGCCGAGTTCCAACAATTCCAAGCAATGGTACAACAGGCCCTCAACCTCCGTCAGGACCCCAATGAGCCGAGGGCCCCATCCCCTCCTCCGGTCCGGAGCCCTCGCCAACGGTCCCCTTCTCCTCGACCCGCTCCTACCAATTCCAGACGCACCCCAAGTCCTCGCCGTTCTCGAAGCTACCATCGCCGCAGCCCTCGCTCCCCCTCATACGAAGACGAGTCCCGTGGCTCGGCAGATCACCGTCGGAGAGATGACACCATGAACCGCCGTCTAAATGAGGTGGAAAAGCTCTTGGGACAGATAAACCGAGAAGAGGAGCTTAGGGGGAGGACCCTACGTCCTAGCCGACCCCATTCTCCCGGACCATAGTAGATGCCCCTGTTCCGTTCGGATTCAAACCTCCCCAGTTCGAGAACTACACTGGGGAGACCGATCCAGTTGACCACATCGAAAGCTTTAAGACTTTGATGCTCCTCCATCAAGCTTCCGATGCCCTCCTCTGCAAAACATTCCCTGCAACTCTCAAAGGCCCAGCTCGAGAATGGTACTCTCGCCTTGCCCCGGCATCGATATTCTCCTTCGAACAGTTCGAAACCCTGTTCATCACCCATTTCGTCAGCAGCCGAAGGGCCGAGAAGACCAGCATCTCACTATTGCACCTCCGTCAACAGAAGGGGGAGAAATTGAGGGACTACGTGAAGAGGTTCACAGCTGAAGCCAGAACCATCGCATCCCTCGACCAATCCGTCGCTACCGCGGCATTCCAATCCAATATCCTCAATTCCAACCTCCGCTCCTCCCTCGCCAAGAAACCGCCGCACGACTTTTCTGACCTCCTCCTCCGCACTGAAAAGTACATCCGAGCTGAAGAGGCCGAGGAACAGCCCAACTGGGAAGGAAACGCCTCCGGGTCTAAGAGGAAGGGAACGGAAGAAGAGGGAGCAAAAAAGTTCCAGAAGGATAATGCGGGCCAGCGCCGGCCTCCCCCTAGATTCGAGAAGTTTACTCCCCTCACCACAAACATCTCCACCATTTTCATGGAAGTCGAAAAAGAAGGGGTCTTACCTCCTGCTCCGAAGATGAACACCCCTGCTAAGAGAAGAGATAGAGAAAAATGGTGCCGCTATCACCGGAACCATGGGCACGACACCAACGATTGCCGTGCGCTAAGAAACGAGATTGAGGCCCTTATCCAGAGGGGGCAGTTGGCAAAATTCGTGAGAAAGGACCAAGCCGAGCTTCCTCCCCAGCCTCGGGGGGCTAACAAGCGTCCGGAGCGAGAAGAGACGCCAGAGTTTGAGGAAGAACGAGTCCTCCACCTCATCCACGGGGGTCCAATGGGGGGCTCCTCGAACTCTTCTCGGAAAGCTTTTATTAGAGAGGTAAACTCGGTCCGAACCATCCCTCCTCCTAGAGGCCTCGGAGTGCCCGTCACCTTCTCTGACGAAGATCTCGAGGGTGTCCGCACCCCTCATTGTGACGCACTCGTCATCAGCCTTCACATGGCCAATTTCAAAGTCGAGAGGATCTTAGTGGATAACGGTAGCTCCGTCAACATCCTCTTCCTCGACGCCTTCAAGGGGCTGAAGCTCTCCCGAGACAGACTCAAGCCCGCCGGCTACACGCTCCATGGGTTCACGGGAGTACCGGTAACGATTGAAGGGGTAATCACCCTCGATGTCACGGCCGGCAAAACTCCTACTACCCGCACGGAGTCAATGGATTTCATGGTCGTAGATGTCCCAGCGGCCTACAACGTCATTTTGGGTCGGCCCAGCCTAGCCGCCCTTGAAGCCGTCCCTTCTGCCTATCATCTCAAAATGAAATTCCCCACTCGGGCTGGGGTGGGAGAAGTAAGGGGCAATCAGGAGCAGGCCCGCAAGTGTTATATGACTTCCACCCTCGGACCCGTCCTCTCCTTAGAAACACTCGAGATCCCCCAAGATGCTGCTCGGCCAACTTCCGAGCCGGTAGACGAGTTGGAAGAGGTACTCTTCTCGGAGCAGGAGCCGACCCGCAGGTTCTTTGTCAGCAAGACCCTCCCATCCGCACTATACGCGGATATTGTAGAATGCATCCAAGCCAACCAAGACCTCTTCGCATGGACAGCTGCAGACATGCCCGGTATCTCCGAAGAACTCTTGGTCCACCGCCTCAGTGTTGATCCGGGGTCCAAACCGGTCCAGCAGAAGAGACGCAAGTTCGCTCCCGAACGTCAGCTCGCTATCAAAGAGGAGGTGGACAAATTGTTGAAGGCCCGGTTCATACAGGAAGTGAATTATCCTGAGTGGTTGTCAAACGTAGTAATGGTGAAAAAGTCCAACGGAACATGGAGAATCTGTATTGATTTCACTGACCTAAACAAGGCCTGCCCTAAAGACCCCTTTCCTCTGCCGAGCATCGACACTCTGATTGACGCAACCTCGGGACATGAGCTCCTCAGCTTCATGGACGCTTTTTCGGGTTACAATCAGATAAGGATGTTCCCCCCGGATATTCCGAAGACATCTTTTGTGACCGACCAAGGACTCTACTGCTACAGAGTCATGTCGTTCGGCCTAAAGAATGCAGGGGCAACTTACCAGCGCCTCGTCAACAAGGTATTCCAGGCCCAGATTGGCCGAAACATGGAAGTGTACGTGGATGACATGCTTGTGAAAAGCATCCGAGGCATTGATCACGTGGCCGACCTCCAAGAAGCGTTTGATGTTTTGAGAAAGCACAATATGAGACTCAACCCGAACAAGTGTGCGTTCGGCGTCTCGTCAGGCAAGTTCCTCGGCTTCATGGTTAGCCAACGAGGAATAGAGGCAAATCCGGAGAAGATCAAGGCCATACTGGACATGGCCCCGCCTAGAAACGTCAAAGAAGTTCAGAGATTGACTGGTCGATTAGCCGCCATTGGGCGCTTTTTGTCGAAGTCTGGGGAGAAGTGCCTCCCGTTCTTCAAAGCCCTTAGGGGGGCTAAGGGATTCGAGTGGGGGCAGCAGCAACAAGACTCCTTCGACCAGCTTAAGGCTTACCTCGTCAATCCTCCCCTTCTCAGCAAACCCATACCGGGCGAACCACTCTACCTCTATTTGGCAGCCTCCGAACAGACGCTTAGTGCGGTCTTAGTCAGAGAAGAAGAAAGAACTCAGAAGCCCATTTACTACGTCAGCAAAGTGCTCCGGGACGCCGAGCTCCGGTACCCAAAAATTGAGAAAATAGCCTACGCCCTGATAATGGCTGCGAGAAAGCTTCGGCCATACTTCCAGTCCCATTCGATGGTCGTTCTTACCGACCAGCCGCTGAAACAGATCCTTCACAAGCCAGAGACTTCCGGCCGCCTCATGAAGTGGTCGATCGAGCTGAGCCAACATGATATTACTTATCAGCCTCGGACCGCAATCAAGGCGCAGGCGCTGGCCGAATTCATAGTTGAAACAACTATCCCCGACTCCGAACAAACAATGAAGGGACCGCCTGTCTGGTCGGTATATGTCGATGGATCCTCTTGCAACGAGGGGAGCGGGGCAGGAGTCATCCTCGCGGGCCCAGACGACTTTGTCCTCCAATACTCCCTCCGGATAAACTTCAAAGCCTCGAATAACGAAGCCGAATACGAGGCACTCATAGCCGGCCTTGGGATGGCCCGAAACGCAGGGGCGCGACGCCTGCAGATCTTCAGCGACTCTCAGTTGGTCGTCAACCAGGTCCTCGGCGAATATGAAGCCCGCGATGACAGGATGGTAAAGTACTTGGCTAAAGTAAAGAGCCTCATGGCGCTCTTCGAGGAGGCCCTCATCCGAAGAATCCCCAGAGAAGAAAATGCCCAGGCCGACGCCCTGTCCAAATTAGCTTCCTCATCTCTGCAAGGCCTCGAACAAACTGTTCTGATAGAAGTCCTCCTCAAGCCAAGCATAGAGGACGAGGCTTTCAACTCCGTCGAAACACTGCCACTCCCCCTCGAAGACAATTGGATGAAGCCCCTCGTCGAGTTTTTAAGAGACGGACTCCTCCCAAGGGATCCGAAGGAAGCCCGAAAGATAAGGACCCGAGCCGAGCGTTACATATTGGTCGAAGGCATTCTGTATAAGCGCTCCTTCACCCAGGTGGATGGTCGACCCTACCTAAGATGCCTCTCCCCCGGACAAGCCGACTACGCCCTGCAAGAGCTCCATGAGGGCATCGGCGGAGCCCACTCCGGCTCCAGAGCCTTGGCGCGCAAAGTGTTAAACTACGGGTATTACTGGCCCACTCTCCTACGGGACGCCGAACAACACGTTCGGCGATGCACCTCCTGCCAGAAGTATTCCGACATCCGACGCCTTCCACAAGCACCACTCTCCTCCCTATCAAGTCCGATCCCCTTCGCAATGTGGGGGATGGATTCACTGGGGCCATTTCCACCGGCCCCCGGACAACTGAAGTTCCTAGTCGTGGCAGTCGACTATTTCTCGAAATGGATAGAGGCCGAACCCCTGGCTACAATTACCGAACATAGAGTTGTTCAATTCTTCTGGAAAAATGTAATCTGCCGATTCGGTGTTCCTCGGGTCGTAGTTACAGATAACGGTACGCAGTTCGCTGGAGCTGCCTTCCGAGCCTTATGTAAAGACCTAGCCATACAACACCGCTTCTCCTCCGTCTCTCATCCCCAGTCAAATGGCCAAGCCGAGAATGCCAACCGACAGATCCTCTCCGGCATCAAGAAGAGACTCGACAAGTGCTCCAAGGGATTGTGGGTCGATCAGCTGCCCAATGTGTTGTGGAATTACCGAACCACGAAGCGGACCCCGACAGGCGAGAGTCCGTTCAATCTCACCTATGGGTCCGAGGCCCTCATCCCACTAGAAGTTGGGATACCCTCTCCTCGTTTGATAGCTTTTGAAGAAGAACAGAATGCCAGGGAGCTCAGAACTAGCCTAGACTTGATAGACGAAATCCGGGAAAGAGCAGCCATACGGCAACAGAGTTACCGGAGAAGAATCGAACTCGCCTACAACAAACGGGTCCGCCCAACCGACCTGAAAGAAGGGGATCTGGTCCTCCGGAAATTGGCCGTCTCGTTCCCCGGACAGAAAAGCAAACTGGCCCCAAATTGGGAGGGACCATACAAAGTCTCCAAAGTAGTCCGCCCCGGTGCATACAAGCTAGAAGATCTTGAGGGCAGAGAAATTCCCAGGACTTGGAACGCCGACCATCTTTTGAAATACCAAGAGAAGGCAGCCACGCCTATCTAAGTAACTCGAGATGTCGGACCACTCCTCTCCTGCTGCTAGTAATTTTTCCTTTATTCTTTTTTCATTGTAATAACGGCTAGCAACTTTAGAAGCAGCCGACCATTAGATATTAATAAATAAAGTTTTTCATATTTTTGATACTATCGCATACCTCAGCCTTTAACTTTCTAACCACACGATGGTTCGGAGTCCAGCACTCGGCTCGACTCTTCCTCCTCGGCACGTCTATAGACGAGCCGGGGGTAGATCGCCGTTCGAAATTGCTCCTGCAGCCGTTGAATGGATCGGAGTCCAACACTTGGCTCGACTTTGCTTCGCAAGTTCGCTCCTAAGCGGACTAGAAGCAGCTCGCCATTCGAAACTGCTCCTGCATCCCTTAAACTACCCACACGATGGTTCGGAGTCCAGCACTCGGCTCGACTCTTCCTCCTCGGCACGTCTATAGACGAGCCGGGGGTAGATCGCCGTTCGAGATTGCTCCTGCAGCCGTTGAATGGATCGGAGTCCAACACTTGGCTCGACTTTGCTACGCAAGTTCGCTCCTAAGCGGACTAGAAGCAGCTCGCCATTCGAAACTGCTCCTGCATCCCTTAAACTACCCACACGATGGTTCGGAGTCCAGCACTCGGCTCGACTCTTCCTCCTCAGCACGTCTATAGACGAGCCGGGGGTAGATCGCCGTTCGAAATTGCTCCTGCAGCCGTTGAATGGATCGGAGTCCAACACTTGGCTCGACTTTGCTTCGCAAGTTCGCTCCTAAGCGGACTAGAAGCAGCTCGCCATTCGAAACTGCTCCTGCATCCCCTAGGCTAATCTAACGATCGGTTCTCTCCGACGCCTCGACCCAAACTTTCCGACTCACCCTCTGTCGGGCCGAAATTAGGGACAAATCACAGCCCCCACGCGCCGAGCCGAGGTACCGGGGTACGGACCCTCGTATATGGCAAAAAATCACTCCGAGGCGAAGCCACCGTCAGATCGCCTCAGAAAGTGCGCTAGGGCATGATGAGCGGATCTCATTCAGCCACGTGTCCACAAAACGACAAGATAGTGTTTTCTTGGAAACTGGACCCGCCTTGAGATCCGTGCAAATATCAGACGTCCCTGATTAGGCCACGTGGACTCAGTCGGAAAGCAACTACGCGCCGAGCCGAGGTACCGGGGTACCGACCCTCGTATATGGCAAAAAATCACTCCGAGGCGAAGCCACCGTCAGATCGTCTCAGAAAGTGTGCTAGGGCGTGATGAGCGGATCTCATTCAGCCACGTGTCCACTAAAAGACAAGATACTGTTTTCTTGGGAACTGGACCCGCCTCGAGATCCGTGCAAACATCAGACGTTCCTGATCAAGCCACATGGGCGCAGTCGAGGAGCAACTACGCCTCAACAGCCAAACCAAGCCTATGGCTCATAAACGCAGCGAAAAAGGAAAGTCCGAGGCCAAGGAGTTCGGCGAAGCAAACACCAGCCTCGTGGTTTGTCTCAAGCCTACTCTAGTTGACACAACCGTAGCACAGATAAAAAGAGCAGAGGACAGTTCGGATAAAACAACTCCAATTCCATTAATAAGTTGGATAAAAGTTACAAAGCGGATTACAACAGCAAAAACTTGCAAGTAGCATTACAACACAAGGACACGACCAGCCCGTTACTTCCGAGGAAGGGGAATGCTCCGTTTTAGAGACACTTTGGGTCGACGCTTCTTGACCTCCGAGCTCGAATCTAAGCCGACGAACCGAGACGCCTCCTCACCACTAACTCTGATGGTTGCTCCTACCGAAGCACCGCTTGAAGACACCGCCACACCGCTTTGGGCATCGGCGGCTGAACTGCCTACGAGGGGAGTCCGGCTCGCCGCTTGATAGAACGTGATCCCTCGCTCGATCTCCTCGCGGGTGCACGAGGTGCTCCGGACGTTGGCCCTCACCGGCTGAGGCTTGAGCCGAGCGACTTCTTCCTCCAGCTCGACGATGCGATCTTTCAAAGTGTCATCCTTTACTATCACCTTAAACCGAGGGAGTTTCGCCGAACCGGGGAATTCGGCGCTGTCAGAGATAACGCGACGCAAGTGGGTCACTTCGATGCTCTTGTCGACAGTCACCCTCTGCAACTCTTCCACCTTCTTCACCAAGCCGTCCCGTTCGGCTGAAATCCGAGCCAGTTCCTCTTCCCTAGCAGATAGCTCGGCCTCGACTATTCGCAGGTGGTGCAGTTCAACTAAAGCATCGCTATGCCTTATCTCCAAGTTATAAAGTATTTTCCTCGTCAAGTGAACCTCACCCTCGAGACGATCCTCCCGAGATCGCTTAAACAGCTCGGCTCGGCGCTGTTCGGCCGAAGTGTTACAAGCCAGCTCGGCAATCTGAAATAAGAAAGAGATAGCATTGGATACTTTTCATTCATTACCGAGCCAAACACTTAGACAAATTCCGGAGTCAAAATACTTTTCATTCATTGAAAGGCGGTGGCCAGTCCGCAAAAGGCATTACAACGATCGAAACAAAAAAAAAAGAGGAACTACAAAAACCGAGGGGATCAAGGGTCCACCTTCGTCGCCGCGTCAGCCACAGGTGCATCGACGAAGGGTCCCTTGACCTGGCCATCTGCCACAGTCTCTCCATCCTGTCCTCTCTCGCCTTCGCCTTCAGCCTCGTCCTCTTCGCCTTCCTCCCCTTCGCCGTCCGAGGTCGGCGTTGGAAACAATTGATAGCCGACCCGCTCGAAGCCAGGGACTCGCTCCTGAACGTGGTCGAGGGCCATCTGATAGGACCTCTCCATATTTTCGGCCATGTGCTTCTTCGCCTCTTCCTCCACCTCCTTCTCCACCTCGGCCCGGATCCTCGTCGCCAGGGCCTCCTTCTCCGCTCTCTCCTCGGCTAAGGACTTCAGCGCCGCAGCTAAGTCCTCGGCAGCCTTGGCGGCCTTGGCAGACTCCGCGTCGAGCCGCTCCTTGGCCTTCTCCAAATCCGACCCAAGATCCGCGACCTGGACTTCCAAGGCCTCAGCCCTCCTCTGCTCGGCCTCAAGTTCTTTGACCGCCCTGACCTTCGCCAACCTGTCCTTGTCGCTGGCGGACCTCAGCTCCTTCTCCTGCGCGGCAAATGTCTCGAGGAGGTGGCCGAAGTGGCAAGTGGCCTACAGAGACAACAGTCACTAATACACATGCCGAGTCGCAGACTTAGAGAAATTTGCAATACACTTGCCGAAACGAGCGACCGGGCGACTTCATAGGTATCATCACCGACCGTCCCCGCCCTCAGCGCGGCCCTGTCCTTCGGGGTCGCCAAGTGTTTGACGACCTGCACTGACATTTGCAAATTGCCGAGGAACTCGTCATGGTTCTTCACTCGCCAATTCGGCACAAACAGTTGCTTGTGCTGCTCTGTCAGAATCTCTTCGGCGGCCTGGGTCAGCAGTGGTGCCTCGATCGACAGCGCCGCGTTCACGTCGAAGATCCCCTCGATAACGCCAGGGACCGAAGAAGACGGGGGCTCCTCAGCGACGATAACTTCCGAGGGCACCTCCACAGCAGGGGGAGGCGGAGAGATGGTCGAGGCGACGGCAGGTGCCGGGGTCGACGAAACAGTCGCAGCCGCCGTCTTCCTCTTCTTCCCCCCGGCCAGCTTAGATCTGTCCGCCATCATGGAGTTGAAGTCGATCTTCATTGCTTCTGCAACAAGTCAAAAAAAAAGAGGGAGGGGACGAGTTAGCAGGCCGAACCAAAAACTTAGAAGAAAAATAAAAAAAAAACGAGATGTCAGGAGCATACTCGGGTTGATGGGGCTTAGGCCGCACCCGAACAACACCTCCTCCGTCAAATCCCTCCAACTCAGTATCGGAAGGGCCATTATCCTCCTTGCCACCTCTTCCTCGGCATCAGACAAAACAGGGTCGGCGCGTGCGAAATTCGGCACCTCCACCTTCCAACGGGTCGGGATGGGCCTGATCGCCTCGCCCCTCACTATAAAAAACTTTTCCTTCCAACCCTTAATCGAGTCAGGGTTTTCTACAATCTTGACACCCTTCCTCGGCCCCAAGTAGTATCGGTACTCCGTCTTGTGCTGACGGTTTACTCGATACATTCCTCGGAAGACCGTGAGATCCGGCTGCACCTCGGCTCGGTAGCACTGAAGCATAAAGGCGTTCACATGGCGCCATGTGTTCGGCATGAACTGGGTTGGCGCGAGGCAATACCAGCCGAGGATCTCGAGGATGAATGGGTGCAGAGGGAAACGCAGTCCGGCATGAAAGGAGTCAACGTCGAACATGCACATGTCCGAGGACGGCAACTTAGAATTCGCTCGTATCCCAGGACCCGGAAGAATCAGTTTGTACTCCGGAGGGATAGCGAAAGCCCTTCTAACCCGGAGCAGGTCCTCCTCGGATACCAAAGTGATGAGCTCATCCGCTTCGGTGGCAAGCTCCGGATTGGGCTCTTCGACGATCTTGGACTTCCCATAGATCGCCTTCTCTAGCAAGTCCCCCTGATACTGCCTGACCCCCGAGTGACCGGACAGGACGGAAGGATACCGTCCTATCTCGCCTGCCTGCTTCGGATTTTCCACAATCACCTCCACAATGGGGGATTGGGTCTCTACCCTCCTCTTCTTCTTCCCCTTCTTCGTCTCGACTACAGACGGTTCAGCGGCTTGCTTACCCTTCCTCCTAATCTCCGACCTCCTCCTCTCCTCGGCACTCTCGTCGCCCGAAGACGAGGCCCCACTCCCCGAATCTACTCGAGACATCTCTAGGAAAATTATTCAGACTAAGTAAACTGACCTTTTGAAGTGACGTCTACGGTCGGAATGCTCTTGCCGGAAATCGCCTGGCCCACACGACAGCCAACGGAAACGCCTTAGAGAGAAAATCGCCGCTAGCAGAGCGCTTAGAGAACGAAAGTAAAAAACTTGAGTTAAAAGTGAGAAGTGAGCTTTGAGAGTAAGAGTGAGCGCTTTTAACCCCTCCAAGTTGGGCCTCCTTGGGAAACGCAAAAAGCCCAATAGGGAGCCAAAGCGACAGGCGGAAGCGGAAAAAATACGGAGCCTACTCAGGGCAAGAGACCCTTAAAAATACCAAGTCAACGTCTCGGCCACCTACAAGAAAGCCATAGGACGCCCCGGCTACATGACTCAGTGCCTCGGCCAGTCAACCTCGATGCGCCGAGCCGAGATACCGGGGTACCGACCCTCGTATATGGCAAAAAATCGCTCCGAGGCGAAGTCACCGTCGGATCTCCTTAAAACTCGCGACAAAATCTGATGGGCGGTTCAGATCGTGCCACGCCCACAAAACGACAAGATAGCATTTTCTCGTGATCTGAACCCCATCCTCGAGATGCGCATCAAGATGGACCGTCCAGATCCAGCCACGCGTCCCTCCTTGCTGCCTGCCATCGGTTCGCCCAGCCGAGCTACCGAACAGCTCAGCCGAGCCACCGAGCCACTAAGTGCCGAGGAGGTGACCCCTCAGGAAGCACCTCCTCCAAAACACACAACTTTGTGCCTCGGCCAGTCAACTTCGATGCGCCGAGCCGGGGTACCGGGGTACCGACCCTCGTATATGACAAAAAATCGCTCCGAGGCGAAGTCACCGTCGGATCTCCTTAAAACTCGCGACAAAATCTGATGGACGGTTCAGATCGTGCCACGCCCACAAAACGACAAGATAGCGTTTTCTCGTGATCTGAACCCCATCCTCGAGATGCACGTCAAGATGGACCGTCCAGATCCAGCCACGCGTCCCTCCTTGCTGCCTGCCATCGGTTCGCCCAGCCGAGCTACCGAACAGCTCAGCCGAGCCACCTAGCCACTAAGTGCCGAGGAGGTGACCCCTCAGGAAGCACCTCCTCCAGAACACACAACTTTGTGCCTCAGCCAGTCAACTTCGATGCGCCGAGCCGGGGTACCGGGGTACCGACCCTCGTATATGACAAAAAATCGCTCCGAGGCGAAGTCACCGTCGGATCTCCTTAAAACTCGCGACAAAATCTGATGGACGGTTCAGATCGTGCCACGCCCACAAAACGACAAGATAGCGTTTTCTCGTGATCTGAACCCCATCCTCGAGATGCGCGTCAAGATGGACCGTCCAGATCCAGCCACGCGTCCCTCCTTGCTGCCTGCCATCGGTTCGCCCAGCCGAGCTACCGAACAGCTCAGCCGAGCCACCGAGCCACTAAGTGCCGAGGAGGCGACCCCTCAGGAAGCACCTCCTCCAAAACACACAACTTTGTGCCTCGGCCAGTCAACTTCGATGCGCCGAGCCGGGGTACCGGGGTACCGACCCTCGTATATGACAAAAAATCGCTCCGAGGCGAAGTCACCGTCGGATCTCCTTAAAACTCGCGACAAAATCTGATGGACGGTTCAGATCGTGCCACGCCCACAAAACGACAAGATAGCGTTTTCTCGTGATCTGAACCCCATCCTCGAGATGCGCGTCAAGATGGACCGTCCAGATCTAGCCACGCGTCCCTCCTTGCTGCCTGCCATCGGTTCGCCCAGCCGAGCTACCGAACAGCTCCGCCAAGCCACCGAGCCACCAAGTGCCGAGGAGGTGACCCCTCAGGAAGCACCTCCTCCGAAACACACAACTTTGTGCCTCGGCCAGTCAACTTCGATGCGCCGAGCCGGGGTACCGGGGTACCGACCCTCGTATATGGAAAAAAATCGCTTCGAGCACATCAGCCGTTGGATCTTGCCAAAAAGCACGCTCGTCATGATGGACGGTCCAGATTTGGCCACGTCCACTAAACGACAAGATAACGTTTTTTGGGGATCCACGCTGAGATGGGCGGCTCAGATGATGCCACGTACCTCGGAACCGTCGAGCCGAAGCACCGACCCAACGAGCCGAAGCACCGACCCATCGAGTCGAAATGCCGACCCAGCGAACCGAAGCACCGACCCTCCGAGCCGGGGTACCGGGGTACCGACCCTCGTATATGGCAAAAATCCGCTCCGAGGCATATCAGCCGTTGGATCTTGCCAAAAAGCGCGCTCGTCATGATGGACGGTCCAGATTTGGCCACGTCCACTAAACGACAAGATAACATTTTTTGGGGATCCACGCTGAGATGGACGGCTCAGATGATGCCACGTACCTCGGAACCGTCGAGCCGAAGCACCGAGCCATCCGAACCGAGGTGCCGAGACGCCGAGCCGGAGTACCGGGGTACCGACCCTCGTATATGGCAAAAAATCGCTCCGACCCATATCAGCCGTTGGATCTTGCCAAAAAGCGCGCTCGTCATGATGGACGGCTCAGATGATGCCACGTACTTCGGAACCGCTGAGCCGAAGCACCGAGCCATCCGAACCGAGGTGCCGAGGCGCCGAGCCGGGGTACCGGAGTACCGACCCTCGTATATGGCAAAAAATCGCTCCGACCCAAATCAGCCGTTGGATCTTGCCAAAAAGCGCGCTCGTCATGATGGACGGTCCAGATTTGGCCACGTCCACTAAACGACAAGATAGCGCTTTACGGGGATCCGCGCTTAGATAGACAGCTCAGATGATGCCACGTACTTCGGAACCGTCGAGCCGAAGCACTGAACCATCCGAACCGAGGTGCCGAGGCGCCGAGCCGGAGTGCCGGGGTACCGAACCTCACATACGGCAAAAAAGCGAGCCGAAGAACAGGGACCACCCGATCTCTCCGAAAATCACGCTGCGCTCTGATCAAGGGCTCTGATGACGCCACGTCATAAATGAGTATTTAAAATCAGTTTTAATTTATTTTAATCGTTTTATTTATTTAAAAATTGCGAAAAAATCACCAAAAATTCGGGAAAATTCACTAGAAAATCTAGGAAATAATTATAAATTCGGGGTAATACTTTCGAACCCCTGAACAAACAATTATTGCCTAGAACGTATCGTGAGGGCCCCCGGACGACTGGTTAACACATCGCAAAATTAAATAAATAATCCGAAAAAGTAGATAAAGACCGTTGGACACTCAGAGATGCTTAGAAACAGATTGCAACTTCAAAAACACATTACTACCCCCTTTAAGACTCGAAACCCTCCATTTGGACTCCGATACAGCTCCGCTAGCCATTAGAACAGTTAAACTACTCCTCAAAGGCTGATCGAACTCAGTCTTTAGGAGTGGGGGGCTCGTGATATGGCTAAAAATGAGACTAAATCGGAACCGTCCAGATGGATCACGAATCTTGAGGCACAGGGGTAGAGCGGTAATTTCACCTTCTGACGGGTCTGAAGCGGGTACTGGTTATATTCCCCAAAAATCCACTTACCCGCGAACGGATCCACCTTAATCGGGTACGGGTTTCAACCCGCAGCAAACCCAGCTCAGAAGGGATAGAATTAGGGTTCCTGATTCATATTAATCAACGGCCCTGATTCGTGCCTATCCTTTCACCGGGATTTGGGATTAAATTCTTTATCTGATTACAGGAAATATACCTCATCAGATTATATTCCTAATCTGTTCACAGGAAGAATATTCCATATCAGATCACAAGGATTACATGCCTAATCCGTTCCCTAAGACGCCTATAAATACCCCCCACCCATCTCCATTAAGAGGTAATCAACTCTTCACCAGTTTTTGTGCTCATTCATAGTCTTCTTAGATTACTGACTTGAGCGTCGGAGGGTGCGTCGCCGGGAACAACCCCGGTGTCTCGCACTTTTTGCAGGTGCACGGCGGAGCGACGATCGACGCCCGACGGAACAGGTACACAGGTTTTTCTATTCAGTTTCCCCAAGAATCCACAAGTTCTATCTGTGTGCCCCCACACCAAATTTAGCGGCAACAGGTATATAGACGACAATTGATCGTTTGCATCCAAAATATCCATTTTTTGAATATATATATAGCCAATGACTAAGAGCATCTGTAGTCGTTGGCCAAATATCCAAAAAAATGAATATTTTGGCCAAATATTCATTTTTTTTGTGAGCGATGAACAGTCGACTGTCAAATTTGGAAGAAGAAATGACAAAAGCCAAAATTTTGGTTTTGTAACATGATATCTCGTCTGTCGAACAATTTTAATCTTAATTTTAATTAAATAGATCGGACGGGAGACCATCTCCCGGCTTGATCGATTTTGAAAAAAAAAAGAAAAAGAAGAAAAGTCAAAGATGGGAGACCATCTCCCCCTCCAGCTCATTTCTTTCTCTTTTTATTTTTTTTCAATTCTATACATTAACCCTATAGTCTATCTTATGGGTCCATTCACTCATTTCATTTAGAAAATTTTTAATCGGGTCCGATATTTTTTGGAAAAAAAAAAGCTCAGGAAATGGTCTTTCGTCTAATCCAAATTTTGGATTTAGACGACTACAACTCATTTCTATATTTTCTATTGCTATATGCAAAATACCAATAATCCCATATTCTGACCTTCGACATGCTCTAAATGTTGACTTTGTGACATTTAAAAGTTTGTTTTGCATTGGCCTTGAGAGTTCTCGCACTGAACTGCGATTTGCTGAAAAAAAATGCAGTTCCTATCATGGACAAGTTTTTGTTTGGTTGTTTACAACTAAAATTGCCTGCATGCGTTTAGTTTGCTGCAAGTATGATTGTTCCTTGTGCCTGCATTTAACTTTCATTTTGCAAATAGTCGCGAGTTGCTCGCAGCGAGCGGTGTTAAGCAGTGAATGGCAGATTGTTGTTCTTTGTAGCTGGGAAGGGAAGACCCCTTTGTTGCAATTGTTCTTTTTTGATTAATTGTTACAATTGTACTTACAACAGGGGGAAAAAAAGAAGAAAACAATATGGATTTGCAAAAAAATCTAGCTGTACTGTAAAACTATTGCCCACTGCATAATACGAATTTGTATGCTAATCCATTCTACTTAGACTGATATCGAACAACATAGGAGCCTCAACTTATATAACATGTTTGGGAATCCAATCAAATCTCATATTCCAAATAAATGAAATATTTCACTGTAGAAGAAAAAAACACTCCATGCACCATACCTATGCCAAATGGGTCTATATCGATCCTTTTGCGGGTTGTGCCCTTGCTTAAGCTGTACAAGTTCGGCCTAAACTTGATATACTCGTGCTCGATGCAGTAAAAGTTGTGCTAGCCCATAAGCGGATAAAGAACCCCAAGTGACGAATTATTTTCATCATGCATCTTCTAGTCTGATTGCCTTTCCTTTGGTCATTGTTATCATTTTTCCTGTAAATGAACAGCTGAAACAATGGTGGCACTTCCAGCTAAAAGCAAGCAGAAAGCACAATAATGCAAAGAAAAACAGCACCTTAAAAGACAGCTCAATTTCTGCAACTAAATAGAAATTGCAAGCAAAAGCAAATTGTAGCAAGAGTACAGGAACTCATGTCCACTTTTATTTGCGTATTATGGCAGTCAGTCATTGGAAATAACAGCAAGCAAATTCCATAAATTAAACACATAATCCAATAAACAACTTAAGAACCACAAAACCATGAAGCAAAGACCTAGTTTTTCATAAGGTATCAAGTGCACCCTGGCTTCGGCTTTGTCTAATTCTATTAGTAGTTTCCATACTTGCCTCTTTCCTTCCATTTCCAAGTCTAGTACCCACCGGACCTGGAAGTAGACGCACATGACGAGTCTCCACATTTTGACTCCCAGAACCATGTCTTAATGCCGACTTGTAAAGGCTTGATCCGTGTGACCCCCTTCTTGCAACCTTATTCTCGGTTCTTGGTCCACGGTCATACTGACGAGCAATCATAGCACGAGATGAACGGTCCGAGATCTCTTTCGAGGCAGGCGCTTTGGTGGTGTGCTTGTTGTAGTGAACTAGATTTGGGAGGAGACTGAGTAGGTACTTTTTTAGCTGCTCATCGCCAACATTTCTCTGTGCAGGGTTTCCTTCCAGGTATATTGTTTGTAGAGAAGCATAATTAGCTGCCAGCTGACGGAGACATTTAGCAGTAGAGATTCTATTGCCTCGCAGGTCTAGGATGTTCAGTTTGAGGAGACGGTGAAGCCCCTCTACTTCGCTGATCTTATTACCAGCTAAGTACAGCTCTTTTAGGGAGGAACAGGAGACCAAACCTTTCAAAATATATATTGCATGATTAGTGCATAATTTTTGAATTAGCATGCCTATGTTAGTATGTGGAGTTTTGAAGGTTCAGTGATAAAGATAAGAACATTGTGCAAAATTCTAAGTTGGAGCCTATAAGCTCTAATCAGACTCGTATAATGCTAAATGGATGTTGCATCCATCAGCCTTATAATAAGGTTACTTGGGCTAACATGTGCCAATTATCCAGTATCCTTACACCAAAAGGAGTGTTTGTATGGTTTATGTGGACATGTCGCTTTTTCCACATTTTTCTTTTATTCCTACCTATACCTACTTTATGCAACAGGGAATATTACAGATCGTTAACATGCACTGAGAGAATAATTAAAGCCTCAACAGCTGGTAGTAAAGGAGATCACATACATGCACAGACACGTTAATGAATATGGTTATAAATTAGCATCAATCAGTTGGTTATAACAGCAAGAAAACCTCCAATGCAATTGAGAAGTATAGATTGTGTGATACCATGGCCAATTTTAACAATTCGGTTGTAACTCAGGTCCAATACACGGAGGCGAGTCATATCACGAAGCCCTTCAATCACTGCAATTTTATTCTTTGACAGATTTAGCACGTGAAGTCCCCTCGGAAGTGATCTTGAGGATATTCTATCTGTAGAAAAAGAGTCCATTCTTAGAACAGAGAACTGCTGAAGATTATTTTTTTCATTCCTTTTTTTAAACTTCTCTTTGGTATTAAAATAACATACCTATCGAATTTCCTGACAGATTAAGCACCCGTAAACTGGAGAACCCACTAAGGAATGGGACAACGACCAACCCAAGATTTGCCATCTGTGCTGACACTGAAGTGGCGGTCAAGGATGAGATGTAGTTGTAAGCCACTTCCATGGAAACAGTACTTCTAGCATCTGGCTTGACTTTGGGAACATCGATTTCAGCTTGGGTTTGGGCTTGTTCTTGTATGGCAATTGAGTTGGTGGAACTTTCACCAGGTTCTTCCAGAATTTGTCCATCCCCCAAATCAATTTGGCTGATCCAGTCCTCTATTCTCCTGATGCTTAACTCTTTAGGACTCAGTTCATCATAGTTCTCGATATTCTTGAGCTTCAATTTGGTTTCATTGGCAATTTTATTATCAGAATCAGACCAGTAATTTCCACTTGTCTCCTGACTTTCAGGTAACCCGCCACTTGAACCCAAACCTTTTTGTCTACATTCATCATAAACTTGTGAGATATTATGCGAACTTAGGGCTATTCCTTCTTCTTGAGAATGCAAATTTTCGAGAGATCTAGATAGTATCCTCATTGTTTCAGTAGATTTACCTGTATCCAACCTGAGGTTAGCTACCGAACAAGATTTTGTGAAGGGTAAATGACTATCTGATGACAAACAACCAGAGCTGACAACATCATGATGCTCAATATCAAATTCCTCCAGAACTTCAATGGAAAAGAGTGAATCATGACGAACATGGCCAGAAATCAAATTAAAATGATCAATTGGGTCAATTTTCTTATGAGAGTTTTTAATTTCATCATCAGTAGCTTCATCTTCATCAGAGATGTTTCTCGCTTTGTCTAGGATGCTTCCAAGAGACTTGCTCCTTTTGATCTGTGACATCTGCAGGAATTCTTTATTATCGTCCATCCAAGGATTACTGTTCATGTATTCTGACTTCCAGTGATCTCCATGGGAAGACAGACTTCCAGTTTGCTCTTCGCTATTATTTGAAAGATTATTATTCTCATCAGACTTTGAATTTGTGCTTACAGAACCATAATGGTTCATGGTTTCTAGATCTTCAGATTTTTCTTGCAAACTCAAGAGCATTTTAACACCCAGATGTTGAAATTCTCTGTAAGGAAATCAGTATTTAATTAGATTAGGCAATATCTATAGGAAATCAAATGTTAAACAATATGCTTATATACCTTTGTCGTCTGGTAATTGATGGAAGTAGAAAACCACGAGAATCTAACCAGAAAAAGCTAATCCAGCCAGAGTTGAAAAAGGGCTCAACTTATTACATAGTCTTACTTATAGTGACTAACTAGAATGATGAATAGTGGTAGAATCTGGGACACTGCTAACGATGTTAACCATAATCCACGGAAAGGCCCTCCAGAACTCGACAAAGTCTCCAAATGGAAGAGGTTTGTGATAATATTATTACCCTGTCCGTATAACCCCACACCCACGCTGAGGTGTGAGATGTATAATACTGTTGTGGAGCGGCCAGAGTGGAAAGAAGAAAAACTTATTGGCTAGGATGCGCCAAAAATGAATACGAGTCAGGTGCAAACCTGCATCAAATTTCAAAGTTCATAAATTAAAGAAACACAACCGGCAGGACTGTTGCAAGTTCTATTGAAACGTATAAAGCTATCAAGGTATTAGCATGATAGATGATATATAATTATGGATGATTGGTCTCAGCAGTGACAAAATTTGCCAAGTACCCTTATTAATCCTTCCAAGTACCTAAATCGAGCAATGAATTGCTAGAAAGACACATACATCCTTTTGAACAAATAAAGAACAAATAATACCATAAAGAGAAAACTTATGAAAGTAAATACCTTATTAATTATTACAAATTATATTACCCAGTGATTATATATGGATAGTGAGTTTTAGAGAAATGTAAAACATATACATTTGGGAAAAAAGAAAAAATATGTAATAGCACTAAGAAACATATATGATGCTGGGGAATGTGTTAAACTAACTTAAAAATTAAAAAATAATAAGATAAATAAAAGAAAATATAATCAATCTGCCCGTATTTAATTGATTTTTTGGCCTTCATTCGAACCCCATGAAGCAAAAGTCATAAACGTTCTTAGACATACTTTTCTTATAGTGTTGTTGATACAGTTGGGTTACTATAATTAATTTCATCTGCTAACTCTTAACATCTTAAAACCCAGATTTTTTTTTTGAGCATCCACAGTCGTTTGCTATATTTGCCAATTTCCCATTTTTTGAGAAATGAGACGCTGCAGTCGTTTGCTATTTTGCCATTTTATGGCAAAATAGCTACAGTGTGTTCTCATTTATGAGAAATGAATTTGGCATTCTCAAATTATAAGAGACGATACAAGTTGTCTCGTCCCAATTTTTTTTTTTTTAATCACGTCGGCCGATACATGTATCGTCCCAAATTTTTTTTTTTTTTTTTTTTTGATCGGACGGTCTGATTCGTCTGGAAATTTTTTTTTTTAAAAATTCTCGGACGGGACAACATGTCCCGTCCAGGTTTTGAGGAGGGATTTAGGGGTAAGTTAGGTCTTTTAATTAGGTTTAGTGGGTTTTTAATTAGGTTTAGGTAATATTATATTATTTAATTTATTTAATTAACATATTTTAATAGTTAATCAGTAATTAATTAAATCTAAAATAAAAAAAAACTGACGGACGAAACATCATGCCTTGTCTTTGTCAAAAATATAGCAAACGACCACTGCAGAGGATTTCGCTATTTGCTTTTACTGTGGCTGCCATTTTGTAAAAAATGAGAAACACCATTGTGGATGCTCTTATGAGACAACAACAATCAATGCCTTTAGCCCAATTACTTGTACCCGAGTACTCATCCTTTTATCCATTACACTCAACAAACATATCCTCAGTTAAGTTCAATTAGATGTGGTCTCGACAATATTTTCCTAACCATCATCTTGCTTGTTAACAAAAATATTTGGCCTTTATTTCAGCTTGTGTTGGGAATGAAAGAAAAAGACACTAATCACAACACGCCCATCCATCCACTACATTATTTTGATATTTTGATATGGCTAGGAGTGTTGAACCATGAAATTTCTTTCATAATGTTGACCCCAGAATTTACACATCATTATGTCATTTTCATGGCTTTCTTTCTATATAGGTTACACAGTCTAAAATTTCCAAATGCATCAAGTGAAGATATAAAGAGGTAAGGGGTAGAACTTGAACAAAAGTTGAGTTTTGCTAATTGAGGGAAGAACAAGTTGCACACAAGTATTCTTGATCAAGGTGAAGGGCATGGAAACAATTTTCAGATCAAGTTTAAACTTTAAAATCAAATAGGGAATATAATGAGGAGAAGAAATATAAATGTTCTCTTCGGAAATATTGAAATAATCTTCTCCAATAAGTTAAAAATTATCTCCATTAGAATATAAATATTAAACCCTCAACCCTTACCACAACTTCGGAGTTTTGACTCTATTGGTAGAGCTTTTGACATGATATCATAACAACCCAGGTTTGAATTCTACCGGCTATGCAATAATAAATGCGGATTAAAACAAAAAGATCCGCTAAGTGTAGGCTATAAGGATAGGACTGTTAATGGCACAAAAATTCCTTCATAAGCAATGTGTCATTGCCAATGATAGTGCAAATGCTGTGAAACATACTCTAGATGAGACCGTTGTTCCTCCATGGAGGCTACGTGAGTGTGTATTTAGTTGTCGTGCACTTCTTAGTCGTTCGTGAGTGTGTATTTAGTTGTCGTGCACTTCTTAGTTGTTCTTGTGATGTAAAGCTTATGAAGTACTAATGAGGCAGCTCAAAAGTTAGCCAAGACTACTTTGGTTCATAATTAATGTGGTGATTGGGATGTACGTTCTCTTCCTTCCTCTATTAGAGATGATTTATTAGAGGGAGGAAGTATTTTCTGCAGATTTTAATAAAAGCTGGCTACGGCCATTCTTAAAAACAAAAAAAAAACAGAAAAAACAAAAAAAACAAAAAAAATCAAAACAAAACGCTGAGTACAGTAGTAAATACTAAACCATCAACTTCTTCCACAACTTCGGATTTTTGGTCTCTTGGTAGGGTCTTCAACAATTTCACAAGTACATATACACATTTGGAACATATTAACTGAACAAATCATATTTTTATACCACTCAAATCCATAATCAATTCATATCATATACCACATCCTTCAAATACTTCTAGACAGTAGCATATACAACTAGAGAGAATCCAGATTTTCCAGATCAAAAAACCTTGCTCCTAAACAACATATAATTCATACAAACACATCATAAGCATATAAAATTCCTAAAAACAACAACAATTCAAAGCAAAAGTTTCACCTATATACAATCAACCCACAATAAGTCAAACACCTTTCCTCCTAAGTTAACTAATCAATTTAATTATAGCGCAAGAACTCAAGTTTACATGATATCCATCAGACCCAACAAATCAAACAATCAAAAACTGAAAACCCAGATTAAAAAAATCTCAATAGATCATCAAATAAACTAATAAGAAGAAAAGATATCCGTACCCTTTTCGAGCGAGGTTTGATCACCGACTACTTGCAAGTCCTGGAAGAAAAGGAGAGAGAGAAGCTGGATTGCTGAGAAAATAAGAAGGTTGGAAGACAAGGGGAGGATTGAGGTGGGTTTTTTAAGGGTTTGACAATAACCAACCAACCAAAGAGAAGGAGAGGGATTTCAGCCTCATACGAGGTGAACAAGACCCACAAACAAAGGGAATCCTAACTGGATTTTGTTAGCAGATTATGATTATTTCATCATCATTGTATGGAAATTAAACCCGTGTTTTAGCTGGACTTAGGCTGGTTCCTGTTAAGGTATTACCCCACTAATCTGATGAATAGGGTAAACTACTTGTGTTACCGTTCAAAAATGCGAAAAGATAGAAAGTAAAAAAAAAGGGGGGACTTAAGAGTATCCACAGTTATTTTGCTTGTTTGTCATTTTTTGCATTGGAGGGGTACTGTAGCGTATTTTGTCATTTATTTGACATTTTGCTACAGTAGACAGGTAAAAATAGCACTTGAAATAGCAAAATGCATATTTTGTCAGACGAAACATCATGTGTCGTCTCGATTATTTAATTATATTTTTAAATAATCAGACGATGTTCGTCCGAAGTAAAAAAAATAAAAAACAAAGAAAAAAACGCCAGAAAGTGCCTATAATGGCTGTTTCGTCCAGGCCATTGGGTCCATTTCCCTTGATTTTTTTGCAAATTACCATCATTGGTTACTGGGTGCAATTATTTAATTTTTTTTGCAAATTTATAAACTGTTTTTGCAATTTTATAAATATTTTTGCAAATTTGTAAATGTTTTTGCAGTTTTTTTTGGCAAAAAAACCTCCTTAAAACCCGGACGAAACATCCGATGTTTCGTCCAGTTATTTTGCAATTTTTTCCTGCTTTGGACGAAACATCGTGTTTCGTCACGTATATTAAATTAATATTTTCTGAGTTTCCGCCTATATAGATTATTTTTTTATCACAGACGAAACTATTTCTTTTTTATGCATTTTTTGTCATTTTACGACTGCAGCGTTTCGTCAAAATGCATCGGTAAAATATCCATTTTGTCATTTTTTTTTATCTCCAACGACTGTGGATGCTCTACCAAAGATTCTAGCTTTACCATCTTACATACATCAATGGGGGTGTTTGTTTGATAAGAAAGATTAAGAACTTGATTTTTCTACCTATTATATCAACAATTATCAATTTCACTGTTTTTCGTATTTTTTGAACCTTTATTTATTTCAGATGAATGAAAATTAGTAAAAGCTATGACAACTTGTTAAAAATGCAAAAAAACCAATTCAGTGAATTTCCTTGGAAAAAGTTATCTCTGTTAGGGTTTTGGCCTCAAATATACGTAGGCACTGAGTACTTAAAGTTGGAAAAGAAAAGGAGGAGATAAAGAAGTAAAAAAAGACAAACAACGAGTAGAAGAATACAGCCTGAAGAGTTGCGGTCGACCGACTGGGGTTGCGGTCGACCGACCCAATCTGCTGAGAGTTCTTCGAGTGTACAGGTCCAACAGAGGAGGGGCGATCGACCGTGCAGTCGACCGGTCGTGTCTCGGGTTTGGCTCTACATGTTGCAGTCGACCGACCTTGGGGGTGCGATTGACCGACTTCGGCGCTGATTATTTTTGGGCTTATGAGTTTAAGGCCCAATTGCTGGATTTGTGTTTATCTTTTAGGGTTTTCTTGGCGGCTATATATATGGCCGTAGACTTTAGGTTTTAGATATCTGAAATCATCCAAATATAGAGATTTGGTGATCCGTTATCATTTTTCAACTTCAAGAGGGGATTGTACCAAGTGTTTCAAAGGTGAGATAGAGAGATTGAAAGTTGTAATCTCTTTGTAATCTTTGTATTTCTTGGGAAATAAGAAGTATTGGTTATCTCTGCATATTGATTGCGTTCTTGTGAGATCTTGCATATATTGTGATGGCTTGTTCTTAGTTCATCTAAGTCTTGGTGATTTCTATTGCTTGTTGTGCACTTTCGCTATTAGCACTACGAGTTGTGGTAGATTCTTCAACAAGTGGTATCAAAGCCAAGTTAGGTTCGAGATGGCCGATAACAAGATGAAGATCCAGAGATTCGATGGGATTGACTTCGCGATTTGGAAGATTCAGATGATAGCGTATCTTCGTCAGAAAGATTTTGATGGTCGGTTTTTTTATGAGAAGCCGGTAAGTGCAGACAAGGATGTAAAGGTCTTGGCAGATTGGAATCATTTGGATCAGAAGTTGCTGGGGCAGATTCAGTTGGGGCTGAGTAGGAAGACGTTATTTCATATCTAGAAGGCAAAGACCACAAAGGAGGCTATGGAGATTCTCACAGATATATATGAGAAACCGTCGGCATCTATTCAAATTCTTCATCTGAAGAAATTGGTTAGTATGAAGTTGAGGGAAGGGGGTTCAGTAGCAGAGCATGTGAACAATTACTGTATGGTTTACAACCAGATGGAAGCTGCAGGTTTGAAGTTTTCAGAGTGGGAGCAGTCATTGTTAATTCTATCTACTTTACCCGATAGTTATTGTACGGTGAAACAGACTATTACAGACACTATGACAGATTCAACGACTCAACAAAATGTGGTGTGTAGCATTCTGAACGAGGAGGTGAAAAGGGTAAGAAACAGGAGATATCCATTATTATCTTCTAGAGATTCCGCAATATACGTTGAGAAGAGACGTGAGAGATCTAAGAGCAGTCAAAGAAGAAAGGATCAAAGTAGTTCATCTGAGAGTGGGTCTGATGACAACAATGAGGAACATGGGCCTGAGTGCTGGTATTATCACAAGAAGGGTTACATGATGCGCAGTTACAAGACTTATATGAAGAAGAAGTAGGAGAAACCGAAGAGAGATACCCCAAAGAAAGCTCAAGTGGGGCTTGGTGAGGATCTATGCTTATCAGCTCGGGAGGAGTTGGGCACTCAAAATTGGTGTATTGATTCGGGAGCTGCTTTTCATTGCACTCTGAGGAGAGAGATGTTTGATGACTACGAGGAGGGTTCTTTTGGAGATGTGATCGTAGGGAATACTCACCGGTGTCCTGTACGTGGGGTTGGTACTGTTCGCGTGAAAGCCAATTGTTACCGCTGATTTCGGTGTGGGGGTAAACAGATAGAATTTGTGGATCCGAGGAAAACCTGAACAGCTGACTCGGCCTTCTTGCTCCCGTCGCAACCTGCAGGGAAGTGCGAGACACCGGGGTTGATTCCGGCGACGCACCCTCCGACGCTCTTGTCAGTAATCAGCAAAAGATTAAGAAAGAGCTTAAATGGTGAAAAAGTGATTAACCTGGTCTTGGTGGTAGAGGGGTTGTATTTATAGTCGCCTCTGGAATGATCAGGATCCTGATTTCCTGGCTAACATTTAGGAGCAAAATCCTCCTATTCTGTTTTAGGAAAGTAGACCTTGATTCCCTGGTGAGAGCAAATCAAGCTTATTGATTTGATCTAATCAAATCAGTGGCCTGATTCTCCCTTGGTGGACTGGGCCTGTATCGGGTCGGGACCCGCGCCCAGTTGGAGTGGATCTATTCGCGGGCGATTGGTTTCATGAGGAGGAGACCCAATACCCGTTTTGGATCCATCTGTATGTGAAATTACCTTTTTACCCCCGTGCTTCAAGATTCGTGCTCGATCTGGACGGTCCCGATTTAACCCCAATTTTAGCCATATCACGAGCCCCCCACTCCTAAAGGCTGAGCGTGATCAGACTTTGAGGAGTAGTTCAGCAGTTTTAGTGGCTGGTGGAGTTGTATCGGAGTCCAAATGTGGGATTTCGAATCTAGAAAGGGGGTAGTGAGGTAACTTTTGACGCTGTGTGCTGTTCTTGAGCTGCGTCGGGTATCTGACAGTCTTTCATCTACTTTTTCGAGGTATTTGTTTAATTCTGCGATGTGTTTGCTAATCGTTCGGGGGCTTTAGCGGCGCATTCAGGGTAATAATTGTTCGCTCCGGGGTTTGAAAGTGTGCCCCCGAATTTTCAATTATTTCCCAGAATTTTTAGCTGATTTTCCCGAATTTTTAGCAATTTTCTCGCAATTTTTAAACAAATAAAACGATTAAAATAAATAAAAAACGATTTAAATACCGATTAATGGCGTGGCTCGATCTGAGCCATCGATCGTGGACGGGCGCGGATTTCGGAAAGATCTGATGGTCGTTATCGCTCGGCAGCGTTTTTCTCCGTTTACGAGCTCGGAAAGGCACTTGCTCGGCTGCCGACCGGAGACTAGGGGGTTCGGCGTTCCGAGCGACGTGGCGCAATCTGGGCCGTCGGATGGTGGCGCGCATCTCGAGACGGGTGCAGTTCCCAAAAAAACACTATCTTGTCTTTTAGCGCACGTGGCGCAATCTGGGCTCTTCATCATTGGGAGCGCGAATTTTTGAGAGATCCAGCGGTCCACGTAGCTCGGTGTCTTTTTTTCTCCATTTACCAGCTCAGGAAGGCACTTGCTCGGATGCCGACCGAAGGCACTGGTGTTCGGCAGGCCGAGCGACGTGGCGTTATCTGAGCTGTTGGATGTGGGCGCGCATCTCGAGACGGGCGCAGTTCCCAAGAAAACGCTATCTTGTCTTTTAGTGCTCTCGGCGAGATCTGGGCCGTCTGATTGAGATCAGACGCGAAAGTTGAGGGGAAAGTGAGTTTTCCCCGTTTACACGCTCGGAAAGGCGCTTGTTCGGCAGCCGACCGAGGGCCTGCGGTTTTTGGCAATCTGAGATGGCTCTGTTCCCCATGGTGTTAATGGCGCTTCGTGACTTGTGTGGCGTTTCGCCTTCCCGACGTCATTAAGGATAATTCTTTTTAATTAATGCGTGGTGTTTCAACTTCCGAGGATCAGTAATTCCCTTAATTAAAACGCGGCGCTTCGATTTCCGAGGGTCATTATGGCTGGTTCTAGGAGGCAGGCTATAAGTACTCCACTCCCTTTGTTATTTTAGTCACAACCAAATTGAGTTCCAGACCTCGGAGGCATCCGCCTTGGGTAGCTTCTCTCTTGAGGTTCGGAGAGGTTGTCGCTCTTCTGCCTGGTTTTCCCTTTGTTCCTGACGGCCCCCAAGTGGATGTCAGGAGCGAGGGGGAACGAGGTAGCAGTGGTGACGACCGTAGTCCGAAACCGGGGATGAGTTATCTCCGAAGGACGGGTGGTCGCTCTCTTACCTTTATCTTCTCCCGTTCCGGACGGTCCCTCAGTGGATGTCGGGAGCGGGGGAGAATAGGGCAAGAGTGGTGACGACCATAGTCCGGATCCGAGGGATGGGCCGTCTCGGGAGGACGGGTGGTCGTTCTCTCACCAAGATCTTCTGCCTTCCTTGGTTGCTCCGAAGTGAGTGCCGAAGTAGGCGGAGGTCTTGGTGGGAGAGTGACGATCCATGTCCGATGCCGATCTCCGGGCCATCCGAGTCCGTTTGTTGCAACTGTGAAGGCGCCGCTGTCAGAGTCCTCTGACAAACTGATCCTTCCAGTTGCAACCAACTAGCTCGGGATGGCGCGCTTATCTATCATGAGTTGCAGCTCGGGCTTCTGGGCCGTCCGAGCCTGTTGTTTGCAACTGTGAAGGCGCTGCGGTTGGAGTCCTCTGACAAGCCGCGCCTTCCAGTTGTAAACAACTGGCTCGGAACGGCGTGTCTCTCCTGTTCTCTGAGTGTTGATGGGCCTTCTCTCATCTCTGTCTTCCTTCCGGGCTGATGGCTTCTGTTGGATGTCAGCCCGGGGGAGTTAGAGATGAGAGGAGCGCCGATCCGTTCCCGACCGGGGCCCGTGGTCGGTGGAATACCGACTGATGCACGGGACCTGGGGGGCGCTGGCCGAAGGCGGCGCCTCAAAACTGAATCAAAATTTTTCCAGGTTCCTTTAGGCATAGGTGAGGCGTCCGAAGGTTCAATCGTCCGAGCGACGTGGCGCACCTCGAGCCGCTGGATGATGGCGCGCATCTCAAGACGGGCGTAATCCCCAAGAAAACACTATCTTGTCGTTTAGTGCTCTTGGCGAGATCTGAGCCGTCTGATCGAGATCGGGCGCGAAAGTTGAGGGGAAAGTGAGTTTTCCCCGTTTACCAGCTCGGGAAGGCACTTGCTCGGATTCCGACCAGACCCTGCTGTCGGCGTCTTTGGGTCGCTCGTAGCTCGGATTTGGATCCCTCGGGGTCGAGCCACTTGACTTGGTGAGTGGAGTAGTGGTGATAGGCCTTCGTGACGCTTCGAGAGTAGCCCAAAAGTTGCGAAGTTTCATTGGAAGTCCAAGGGACGTTCCAATTTTACTATAAATCTTCACCCCCCTAAGACCAAGTCTTCACTTTTCACTTTTACTCTCTCTCTTCCGTTTTTACTTTGCTTCGCAGTTTTTAGCTCCCTTGGTGGCGTTGCTAGTTGTCGCGGTAGTGTTCTTAGCTCCGGCGAACTTTTCCGACCACACCTGTCACTTCAAGGTCAGTTTCTTTCCCTTCTCTTTTTAGGAAAACATGGTCAAGATTTCGGCTGAGACCCCCGCCTCGGAGCAAGCCGTTGGCCGAGGGGATAAAGGGAAGGGAGTAATGGAGCCGAGCGAGCAAGAAGTTGTTCGTCCGGATAAAGAGGGTGAAGTGGCGGAAGTGCCCGAGGAAGTCGCGGCGGAGTCCCGAAAGGGTAAAGCCGTGATCACAATAGTGGAAACGCCGAAGAGAGCGGGGGCGTTCGGTCGGCAACTCATCGCCGTATCGACCGTGGGAGGCATCCGGGATTACGCCGAGGATGCCTTGGAGAGGGTCACTCAAGGTACGGCAAAACTGGTGGAGGAGAACGAGCCTAGGGAGCTGTCCGAGGTCGACCACAGGATCTCGACTCTCACCGAGGCTGATCTCCGCACGATCCGAGAGGGTTTCCGGATCCCGCTTGAGTATGCGCTGCTTCTTCCTGGGCCGGGGTTCCGAGCTAACACAAAGTCCTCGCCGGACATATGCGTCTTCCCGGTCGATTCCCTCATCGCCGGGCTCCGGTTTCCCCTACACTCGTTCGTGGTCGAAGTCTTGGTCTGGTACGGTCTGAGTCCTGCCCAACTGATGCCGAACACTTGGAGGCATGTGGTGGCGTTCCTTCTCCGATGTCAAGAGATCGACGCCAAGCCGACTATGTTCCTCTTTCGGAGCCTATTCCGACCTTGCCAGCCGAGACGTGACGAGCAGAGGTTTTTCCTTTCTCCTCGGACGGGAGTTAAGTTGATCGAGAACCCGGACTCGATCAAACATTGGAAGGATAAATACTTCCTCGTCCGAAATCTGACGCCGTGGGTGATACCGACTGTTTGGGCGAAAGACGGGCTGCCCAAGCGTACGAAGAAGGACGCCCCGCTGAATACTGAGGAGGCTGAGGTCCAGAGGAAGCTTCTCGCCCTGCCAGCGCTAAGCTGGAAGGATATTACGGAGGAGCATCTGTTCCGTGGGGGTCTCAGTCCGATCGACCCTCGTATGCATCTGGTATTTATACTACTTGTTTAAAGCTCATGAAAAATTTTCTAAGTTTTTCCATCCGGTTTTCGCAGAGACAATGAAGCTTGATTACAAGGCTCTGGTGGCGAAGGGCCGGGCAGAGCAGGAGAAGAAGAAGAGGCCGTCGGCAGCGCCTCAGGACAGCCGGGCTCCGAAGAAGCCCTCGGTCGCAAAAACTGCCGACCAACCGAAGGTCGCAGTCCTCAAGGAGGGGGAGATTGAGGTCCTCGTCTCTCCGACAAAGGTCGTGGTCCCCGAGCAGGGGGAGGCCATTGTCTCCGATCCCCCTGCCTCGGATGCACCTGTGCCGACCCCGGGGACGGACGCTCCGGGTTCGTCGAGCGGCGTATTCGGGGTGAAGGATGCGCTGTCCATGCCGGTTCCGCCCCTCACTGCCGAGGCGGAGAAGATCTTAACCGAGCGTCACAAGCAGATCTTCGTCCCCGACTGGCAGGTGATGAACGCCGATGGTTTCCTGGGCGACGGGAACATCTGCATGGAGGCGATAAGGCACTTGCCGACCCCGAAGGATCGAGCGACCCTGAAGGCCGGGATGGCAGGGGACGCCGTGATGCAGATCGCCCGGGATTCCATGTCGGTAAGTAGGCTGATTTCTTCTTCATCTGAATTTCTTCCTTAGAAAATTTTCTAGGTACTTGGATTCGGATTGTAACTCTGTTGTTCTCTTTCAGATCATCTGCCACTTCAATTTCCTGCTCGAGGAGATGGCGAGGAAGGATCAGGAGAAGGAGAAGGAGAGGGCGGAACGCGTCAAGGTCGCGAAGCGGCTCGATTCCGAGTTGCTTCTTTCGACGAAGAGGGCCACCGAAGTGGAGGGGCTGGAGAAGCAGCTGGCCGATGCTGTTCAGCTGTCAAAGGATACGGCGGCCAAGCTCGAGGCCTCGGAGAAGGAGGTCTCCGAGCTGAAGGATTCGGCGGCCAAGCTCGAGGCGTCGGTGAAGGAGGCTGCCGACCTGAGGGAGGAGCTGGCCAAGGCTCGGTCGGAGGCGGAGGAAGCTCGGAAGAGGGCCGAGAAGATCAAGGCCAAACACCTCAGGAAGGTGAAGAGGGTGAAGAAGGCCGTGCAGGAGGAGGCCGCGATGCACATGATCCAGAACATGCTGGACGCCTACGGCCGTGCCCTGCAACATGTGGTCGCCAAGAACCCGGGCTTCGACACGTCCTCCTACAACTTCTATGACCTCGTGGAAGGTGAAGAGGTTGTCCCCGAGGGGTTGATCGGCCCCGAGGGGGAGACGGAACCCGTCGAGGACCCGTGGAAGGCCGCGGCCGAGGAGGAGAAGGAGGATGACTCCGAGGAGGAGAGCTGGAGCGAAGGAGGTGGCGGAGGCGAGGGCAAGGACAAGGCCGAGGGGTCGACGGACCCGAACGACAAAAAGGTCGACCCCTGACTCGGTTGTCTTCTTTTCTCTCCTTTTTTTTTTGTTTTTGTAAGCCTAACTGCGGACTGGCCACCGCTGTTGTAGAACTCTTCGAATTTTGAATGAAAAAATATTTTGTTTGGCCAAAATTTGCCCAAGTGTTGAGTCTCGGACTTAGTGTTTGTTTTGGCGTAACTTTCTCCAAGTGTTGGGCCTCAGATTTATCTCTGCATTTCAGGTGAGATTCGGTCCGATCACGGAGGCTGAATACCTTCGGCAGGAGCTGGTGAAAACGAAGGACGAGCTCTCTCAGAGCCGGTATAAGCGATATCTCCTGCTCGGCAGGCTGGAGGATACGAAGGCGGCTCTGTGGAGGTATGGTCGCGAGCTGTACCAGTACCAGAAGCGCTCTTCAGCCCCCTATCCCGAAGGCGAAGTTGAGAACCTCTGTAGGGCGCTTACCGCCGCCGAGCAGAAGAACGACGACCTTTTGGCCGAGGTTCAATACTTGGAGCTAGCGGAAAAAGAGCGTTCGGCGGAATGGGAGAAGCTGGCTTCCGAACTGGAGAAAGCGTCGACCGAGCGCAAGAGGTTATCGGCCGAAGTCGACAGGCTCAGAAGGATCACAATAGATAGGGGGATTGAAGTCACCCATTACCGACGGCTCGCGACTGATAACGCCCATGCCTCGGGCTCGTTGACGGCCCCGCGACCGAAGAAGTTGGCGAAGGACGACGTCTTGAGGGATAGGATTATCGAACTGGAGGAAGAGATCGCGTCGCTCAAGCCGGCACCGGTCAGGGCTAACGTTCGCAGCACTTCGTGTACTCGCGAAGAAAGCGAGAGGGGGATTACGTTTCATGAACTTGCGATGCGCTCGCCGTTGACCAGGCGGAGTCCAGTCGACGCTCAGAGCAGTGCGGCCGCCTCGTCGAGCGGGGCTTCGGCCGGCGTCGCCGTTAGAGCTAGCAGCGAAGGGGGGTCGCGCTTCGTTGGTTTAGGGACGGGTTCGGAGGGCAGGCCTCGCCGTCCTCGTGTTTCCCTAAACCGAAGCATTCCCCTTCCGAAGAGGCTCTGATTCTGTTGTTTTCCTATTTTTGTTGACCGATGTAGAACTTAGTTGTAGGGTCGACCGACCGTCTGTAACACTATCATGTCTGAATGCAAATAGTTCTGAAAAATTTTCAAGTGTTAGACTCCGGCAGTGTATTGAAACTGTGTTGTTCGTTTTCTCTTCTTTTCAGCTAGTTGTGACGATCCATGGCTCGGACTCCGAGCGTTCGAATGATGACTCTGAATCCGAGGCCACCTCTGTAATAGTGGTTCTGAGCCCTAGGAGCGCTGACATGAAGTTACGCCGAGCCGAGAGTGAGTGGGACCACCTTTCGTTGGTCCTCAGTCTCCGGGAGGCCGAGATCCAACGCTTGGAGAATAAGATCGTCGAACTGAGCCTCGCAGGGGAGGATGAAGACTCGCAGACCGCCTTCAGCAACGCTCTTCGGGTCAAAAGCATTCGGCACATTCAGTCGAAGATCGTCGCCGAGCGGGATGACCTGCTCTCAGAGATGTGGCATCTGCGTGGTGTGATGTCGAGGCTCCAGGAGGAGAAGGAGGAGTCGTCTGCCGAGGAGGACGAACAGTTTAGTGAGGATGTTTTTATATGAGAGACAAGTGCGGAGGGTCGGGCATTGTGTGTTTTGTTTGCCAACACTTTGTAATGGAATGTTTTGTATTATGCGCCGACAATTAATAAAATTCCCTTTCATTGCTTTGTATGTTTGTCCTTGCTTGTAACCGTATCGGTCGTGCCGGGATCTTTGAACCGAGCGCGTCTGTTTAGCCGAATGGACCTCCAGGGGTGCGGCTCTTTGTCATTTAGTGGATCTGACACGGTACGGCAAGGCTCTGTACCCAAAAAAGCGTTATTTTGTCGCTTAGAGTAGGTGGCGAGATCTGAGCCGTCGAACGTAGGCGCGAATCTCGAGGCGGCTCAGTTCCCAAGAAAACGTTATCTTGTCGTTTTGCGCAGGTGGCTTGATCTGAGCTGTCTGATCGAGATCACGTACGAAAGTTGAGGGGAAAGTGCGTTTTCCCCATTTACACGCTCGGGAAGCCGCTTGCTCGGAAGCCTACCGAGTTTGTGGGTCTTCGGTCTTCGGCTAGTAGTTAGGAGTGTTCGGTCTTTTGTGTCCGGACGAAGGCCCGACATCGACCTACCGGAGTAGTTTGGATGGACTAGGGACCAAGTGTTGGACCCCGGGACCATCGCTGGAGCTCGACGGGTGTGGGAGCAATTCCGAACGGCGATCTACCCCTGGTTCGTCCGGAGACGAGCCAAGGAGGTAAAGTCGAGCCGAGTGTTGGACTCCGAACCATCGGTATAGTTCAACGGCTGTGGGAGCAATTCCGAACGGCGATCTACCCCTGGCTTGTCCGGAGACGAGCCGAGGAGGTAAAGTCGAGCCGAGTGTTGGACTCCGAACCATCGGTATAGTTCAACGGCTGTGGGAGCAATTCCGAACGGCGATCTACCCCTGGCTTGTCCGGAGACGAGCCGAGGAGGTAAAGTCGAGCCGAGTGTTGGACTCCGAACCATCGGTATAGTTCAACGGCTGTGGGAGCAATTCCGAACGGCGATCTACCCCTGGCTTGTCCGGAGACGAGCCGAGGAGGTAAAGTCGAGCCGAGTGTTGGACTCCGAACCATCGGTATAGTTCAACGGCTGTGGGAGCAATTCCGAACGGCGATCTACCCCTGGCTTGTCCGGAGACGAGCCGAGGAGGTAAGGTCGAGCCGAGTGTTGGACTCCGAACCATTGGTTAAATAAGAGGGGAGAGAAACATGCAAATTCACAAACATGATAGAACTTTTCTTTATTGATATTTGACGGCGAACCGTTTTACATAGTACAATTCATGGGACAGGTTACAAGTTAGAGGAGAGGAATGGTCCGACACCTCGGATTACTTAGAGAGGCACCGGAGCACTCTCATGGTATTTCAGGAGGTGGTCGGCATTCCAGGTCCTCGGAAGCTCTTTGCCATCCATGTCTTCAAGTCGGTATGCTCCAGGCCGAACAACTTTTGTGATCCGGTACGGCCCTTCCCAGTTCGGAGCTAGTTTGCTCCTCTGACTGGGGAGGGATATGGCTAGCTTTCTCAGTACCAAATCTCCTTGCTTAAGTTTGGCGGGTCGGACCTTCTTGTTGTACGCTAGCTCGATCCTCCTTCTGTAGTTCAGTTGCCGAATCGATGCCCTTTCCCTGAGTTCATCTATCAGGTCCAAGTTTTCTCTGAGGTCCCTGGCATTCTGCGCTTCGTCATAGGCTATGAGCCGAGGGGAAGGTATTCCGACCTCGAGGGGTATCACGGCCTCGGCCCCATAAGTAAGGCTGAAAGGGGACTCTCCGGTGGGCGTCCGCTGGCTTGTGCGGTAGTTCCACAACACATTAGGGAGTTGGTCGACCCACAATCCTTTGGAGCACTTGTCCAACCTCTTCTTGATTCCCGCAAGGATCTGCTTATTAGCGTTCTCGGCCTGTCCGTTCGACTGAGGGTGTGAGACGGACGAGAAGCGCTGTTGAATGACGAGGTCGTCGCATAGGGCTCGGAATGCCGTGCCAGTGAACTGAGTCCCATTGTCCGTCACGAGGACGCGGGGGACGCCGAATCTGCATATGATGTTTTTCCAGAAGAACTGCACCACTTTGCTCTCGGTTATTGTGGCGAGGGGCTCGGCCTCGACCCACTTCGAGAAGTAGTCGATGGCTACGACTAAAAACTTGAGCTGACCCGGAGCCGGTGGGAAAGGTCCTAGTAAGTCCATTCCCCACATCGCGAAGGGGATAGGGCTCGATAGGGAGGTGAGGTTAGCCTGAGGGAGGCGTCGGATGCTGGAGTGCCTCTGGCAGGAGCTGCACTGCCGAACATGTCGCTCGGCATCTCGAAGAAGGGTCGGCCAGAAGTATCCATAGTTCAAAGCTTTCCGGGCCAAAGACCTGAATCCGGAGTGTGCCCTTCCGATGCCCTCATGAAGCTCCTGTAGGGCATATTCGGCCTGTTCCGGAGAGAGGCACCTTAGATAAGGTCGGCCATCTATTTGAGAGAAGGAGCATTTGTACAAAATGCCCTCGATCAAGACATATCGCTCGGCCCGGGTTCTGACTCGGCGTGCTTCTTTGGGATCTGAGGGCAGAACTCCATCCCTTAAGAATTCTACCAGCGGCTTCATCCAATTGTCCTGCAGCATGACTGGCAATGACTCCACCGAGCGAGGTGTCTCGTCTTCGATGCTCGGTTTAGAGAGGACTTCAATCAGTACGGTCTGTTCGAGACCTTGCAGAGAAGACGAGGCCAACTTGGAGAGAGCGTCAGCTTGTGAGTTCTCCTCCCGGGGGACCCGTTGGATGATGGCTTCTTCGAACCGGCCCATGAGGTCCCGGACCTTGGCGAGGTACTTCGCCATTCGCTCGTCCCTGGCCTCATATTCGCCCAAGACCTGGTTCACGACTAGTTGGGAGTCACTGTGAATCCGAAGGCGCTGCGCCCCAGCACTTCGTGCGAGTCCGAGGCCAGCTATGAGAGCCTCATACTCCGCCTCGTTGTTCGAGGCCTTGAAGTTCATGCGGATCGCATACTGCAGGACGAAGCTGTCAGGGTCGTTCAGGATAATGCCGGCGCCGCTTCCTTCACTGCAAGAGGACCCGTCCACGAAGACTGTCCAAATGGGGGACCCATTTGGGACGTGGCCGACCTCAGGGATGGTGGACTCTACAATGAAGTCGGCGAGAGCCTGTGCCTTAATTGCCGTCCGAGGCTGATAGGAGATGTCGTGCTGACTTAGCTCTATGGACCACTTCATCAGCCGGCCCGAGGTCTCTGGCTTGTGGAGAATTTGCTTTAGGGGTTGATCGGTGAGGACGACGACCGAGTGAGATTGGAAGTAGGGCCGAAGCTTTCTTGCTGCCATGACCAAAGCGTAGGCTATCTTCTCTAACCTCGGATAGCGGAGCTCGGCGTCCCGAAGCACCTTGCTCACGTAGTAAATGGGCCTTTGGGTCCGGTCTTCTTCTCTTACCAAAACAGCGCTCAAGGTCTGCTCGGAAGCGGCCAAGTAGATGAAGAGAGGCTCGCTCGGGATTGGCTTACTGAGCAGAGGGGGGTTCACCAGATAGGCTTTCAGCTGGTCGAACGATTCTTGCTGTGCCTGGCCCCATTCAAATCCTTTAGCGCCCCGGAGTGCTTTGAAGAAGGGGAGGCACTTTTCCCCTGACTTGGAGAGGAACCGACCGATGGCTGCGAGCCGACCGGTGAGCTTCTGCACCTCTTTGACGTTCCGAGGCGGGGCCATGTCTAATATGGCTTTAATCTTTTCGGGGTTAGCTTCAATTCCCCGCTGGCTCACCATGAAACCGAGGAACTTGCCAGAGGAGACTCCGAACGCACACTTGTTCGGGTTTAGCCGCATGTTGTACTTCCTCAACACACCGAAAGCCTCCTAGAGGTCGGCTACATGGTCGGTGCCGCGGATGCTCTTGACGAGCATGTCATCAACGTACACCTCCATGTTTCGGCCGATCTGGTGCTGAAAAACCTTGTTGACGAGGCGCTGGTAGGTGGCACCTGCGTTCTTCAAACCGAACGGCATTACGCGGTAGCAGTAGAGGCCTTGGTCGGTGACGAAGGAGGTCTTCGGGATGTCCGGAGGGAACATCCGGATTTGATTGTACCCCGAGAAGGCATCCATGAAGCTGAGGAGCTCATGGCCCGAGGTGGCGTCGATTAGGGTGTCGATGTTCGGGAGAGGGAAGGGATCCTTCGGACACGCTTTGTTGAGGTCGGTGAAGTCGATGCATATCCTCCATGAGCCATTGGACTTCTTGACCATTACAACATTCGACAGCCACTCGGGATAATTCACCTCCTGGATGAACCTGGCCTTCAGCAGCTTATCCACTTCCTCCTTGATTGCCTGCTGTCGCTCGGGAGCGAACTTTCGCCTCTTCTGCTGAACCGGTTTGCACCCCGGTTCGACGCTTAGGCGGTGGACGAGCAAGTCTTCGGAGATGCCGGGCATATCCGCAGCCGACCAAGCAAACAGGTTGCGGTTATCCCGGATGCACCTCACCAAGTCGGAGAACAGCACAGTCGGCAAGGACTTGCTGACGAGGAATTTTCGGCTCGGATCCTCGTCGGAGAAGAGTACTTCTTCTAACTCGTCCGCTGGCTCGGACGTTGGGCGAGCCTTCGGCTCGGGGATCTCGAGTGTCTCGAGCAAGAGCACTGGTCCCCCGGTGGAAGTCATGTAGCACTTCCGAGCTGTTTCCTGGCTTCCCCTGACTTCCCCTACCCCCGAACGAGTGGGGAACTTCATCTTCAAGTGGTATGCCGAGGGGACAGCCTCAAGAGCGGCTAGGCCGGGACGGCCTAGGATGACATTGTATACTGCCGGGACGTCGACGACCATGAAGTCCATCGGCTCGGTCCGGGTAGTAGGGGTGCTTCCCGCAGTAACGTCTAGGGTTATCACCCCTTCGACGGTTACCGGGACCCCCGTGAACCCATGGAGAGTATAACCGGCCGGCTTAAGACGGTCCCGGGACAGCTGCAGGCCTTGAAAGGCCGAGAGGAATAGGATGTTGACCGAACTCCCATTGTCCACCAAAATCCTCTGCACCTTGAAATTGGCCATGCGGAGATCGATGACGAGGGCATCGCAATGGGGGGTTCGGACTCCTTCGAGGTCGGCATCGGAGAAAGACACAGGGACGCCGAGACCCTTCGGGGGAGGGGCACTGTGGACCGAGTTGACTTCCCGGACGAAGGCCTTTCAGGAGGAATTAGAGGAGCCCCCCATTGGGCCTCCGTGGATCAGGTGCAAAACCCGTTCTTCTTCGAACTCGGGTGTCTCCTCGCGCCGCTCGGAGCGCTTGTTAGCCCCCCGAGGGGGAGGTGAGTTCCGATCTGTTCGATCGTTAGCTTTCACGAACTTGGCCAACTGCCCCCTCCGAATGAGTGCTTCGATCTCATCTCTCAGAGCTCGGCAGTCATTCGTGTCGTGCCCATGGTCTCGGTGGTAGCGACACCACTTATCTTTGTTCCTCCTCTTCGCCTGAGTGTGCATCCTCGGGGCCGGAGGGATGATTCCCTCCTTCTCTACCTCCATGAGGATAGTAGAGACATTAGTGGTGAGGGGAGTGAACTTCTCGAACCTGGGGGGAGGGCGGCGTTGACCGCCCATGTCCTTCTGAGCTTTCTTGGACCCTTCTTCTCCCGTCGCCTTCCTCTTTGACCCCGCGGCGGTGCCCCCGAAGCTCGGAAGGGCTTCGGCCTCCTCCACCCGGATGTACTTCTCGCACCTCAGGAGGAGGTCGGCGAAGTCATGCGGGGGCTTCTTGGCCAGGGATGATCGGAGGTTGGCGTTAAGGACGTTGGACTGGAACGCCACGGTAGCCACGGACTGGTCCAAGGAAGCAATTGACCTGACTTCCGCGGTAAACCTTTTTACATAGTCCCGTAACTTTTCTTGCTTCTCCTACCGCAGGTTCAGCAAGGAAAGACTCGTCTTCTCGGCTCGTCGGCTACTCACGAAGTGAGTAATGAACAGTGTCTCAAACTGTTCGAATGAGAAGATGGACGAGGGGGCGAGCCTAGAATACCATTCCCGAGCTGACCCCTGGAGGGTGGCAGGGAAGGTCCTGCAGAGCACTGCGTCGGAAGCTTGATGGATCAACATCAGGGTCTTGAAGCTCTCGACGTGGTCGACTGGGTCGGACTCCCCAGAGTAGGTTTCAAACTGTGGCGGTTTGAAGTTCCTCGGTATATGGGCCTCCATGATCGACCGCGAGAAGGGGGGTCGGCTGGGACGGAAGGTTCCGGCTCGGGACTCTTCCTCCCTGTCCATGCGGCCGATGCGCCTCTCCACCTCATGGATACGGCGGATGAGGGCGTCGTCCCTCCGCTGGTAGTCGTACGACCCTCCGGACTCCTCTTCGTAGGAAGGGGAGCGTGGACTGCGGCGCCAGTACTCCTGGGACCGCCGAGGGCTCTGTTGCCGCTGCTGTCGGCTGGGAGTCGGGGAAGGACTCCGGGTTCGGCGCCGAGGACTGGGATCCCTAGGGGGCGTCGGAACCCTCTGAGCATTCTGGGCGTTCTGTCGGAGATTGAGGGCCTGCAGTACGGTTTCCTGAAACTGGAGGAACTCGGCTCGGCTGATGGGCATATCTCGGTCCCTCGGATGACGCCGATCCCTGGGGGACCGGGATCTCCTCCTTCGGCGCTCAGGGGACGCCGCTCGGCCTCTGCGTTCCGGGGACCTTCTGCCGTCCCGATGACATGGCGACTGCTCACCTTGACGCTGGCGGGAGGCTCCCTCTCGGGCCCGCCTCTCGTCAAGATGGGTACGGAGGTCGTCGTCCTTATGGCGGTTTTGGAGTGTGATGCGGAGGTCGGGGTGATGGGAAGCCATCGAGTCCGAGGACCCATTGTGGATCGAGACGTGGCCCGGATTGAGGGGCTGCTTCTCCTTCCGACCGTTATGACCGGACGGACCGTTGTTGGGCTGCTGCTGAGGAGGAGGAGGAGGTGGGACCTGCTGGGTCAGCGGAGGGAGGTTGGACTGAAGGATAGGGTTGACCGGAGCTTCATTCACCGGGTCGGTGGGGTTGCCCCCACGGTTCGACCCTCTGGATCTGTTCTTCTTCGGCGGCATGGCTGCAGAGGACGGCGGAGAATGGACTGAAACTGTTCGTGTGGTTTTCCCACAGACGGCGCCAATCTGTTACCGCTGATTTCGGTGTGGGGGTAAACAGATAGAATTTGTGGATCCGAGGAAAACCTGAACAGCTGACTCGGCCTTCTTGCTCCCGTCGCAACCTGCAGGGAAGTGCGAGACACCGGGGTTGATTCCGGCGACGCACCCTCCGACGCTCTTGTCAGTAATCAGCAAAAGATTAAGAAAGAGCTTAAATGGTGAAAAAGTGATTAACCTGGTCTTGGTGGTAGAGGGGTTGTATTTATAGTCGCCTCCGGAATGATCAGGATCCTGATTTCCTGGCTAACATTTAGGAGCAAAATCCTCCTATTCTGTTTTAGGAAAGTAGGCCTTGATTCCCTGGTGAGAGCAAATCAAGCTTATTGATTTGATCTAATCAAATCAGTGGCCTGATTCTCCCTTGGTGGACTGGGCCTGTATCGGGTCGGGACCCGCGCCCAGTTAGAGTGGATCTATTCGCGGGCGATTGGTTTCATGAGGAGGAGACCCAATACCCGTTTTGGATCCATCTGTATGTGAAATTACCTTTTTACCCCCGTGCTTCAAGATTCGTGCTCGATCTGGACGGTCCCGATTTAACCCCAATTTTAGCCATATCACCAATGATGATCAAAGTGTTGTCTTGCGGGAGACAAGACATGTTCCAGACTTGAAAGAAAATCCTATTTCAATTGGAAGGCTAGACAAAGAGAGATTGTCTACTACAGTTGGTAGTGGGGAGTGGTGCATAGCTGCAGGTTCAAGGGTGATTGCAAAAGGGAAGCATGAGGGAACGCTGTATTTGCTTAGAGACGTGAGGGGCATTTCTCTGTAGTTGACTCTCAGCCAGAATCGAGTAGTAGATTGTGTGAGCTGCAACCAAGTTGTTTCAGTTGTGGAGGGAAGGTTACTAATTTAGTGGGAGCTTCTGGCCGTAGAAGTGATCCTAGAGGGCAAGACGTTGCTGCTGTGAGGCTACTTTGCGAATTGGTAATTGAAGCTTCAAGTCGCTCTTGCGAGGTAGAGAGCACTAATATTGATATGCGGGATGATGTTGATGAGGGTAACGGAATTGGGACTGTAGGGGTTGAACAGTCTGCGGATATTGTAGAAGTGTCGTCCACGGAGACTTCTAATGTAGATGGTGCATTGAAAGATTTTGAACCATGTCCGGTGTTGATGGTGATTCTGCGTGCTAGGGAGTCTTGTAATACGGAATCTGATACGGAAGGTTGTTTCTCCGGTATTCGTGCTCTATGCGATTGGTGGAGCACATCCTTCATGAGGCGATGAGGGGTGCTTGGTGCACTCTACATGGTGGAGTGGCGGAGGTGCTCTTCATGATAGTGGGGAATACTTGGGTCTTCCATGAAAGTGGGAGATTGGCAGAGATAGTGCGAGGTAAAGATTGCAATAACTATGAAACATTGTGTATTTGGTCCAAGTGGGAGATTGTTAGGGTTTTGGCCTAAATACATGTATGCACTGAGTATTTGAAGTTGGAAAAGAATAGGAAGCAAGAGAAGACAAACAGTGGGTAGAAGAATGCAGCCTGAAGAGTTACGGTCAACAGAGCGGTTGATCGACCGGGGGTGCGGTCGACCGACCCAATTTGCTGAGAGTTCTTCGAGTATACAGGTCCAACAGAGAAGAGGACGGTCGACCGTGCAGTCGATCGGTCGTGTCTCGGGTTTGTAAACTACACGTTGCAGTCGATCGACCTTGGAGGTGCGGTCGACCGACTTCGGCGCTGATTATTTTTGGACTTACGAGTTTAAGGCCCAATTGCTGGATTTGTGTTTATCTTTTAGAGTTTACTTGAGGGCTATATATATGACCATAGACTCTAGGTTTAGATATCTGAAATCATCCAAATAGAAAGATTTGATGAGTCGTTATCATTTTTCAACTTCAAGAGAGGATTGTGCCGAGTATTTCAAAGGGGAGAGAGAGAGATTGAGAGTTGTAAACTCTTTGTAATCTTTGTATTTCTTGGGGAATAAGAAGTATTGATTATCTCTGCATATTGATTGTGTTCTTGTGAGATCTTGCATATATTGTGGTGACTTGTTCTTGATTCATGTGAGTCTTGGTGGTTTCTATTGCTTGTGCTGCACTTCCGCTATTAGCACTACGAGTTGTGGTAGATTCTTCAACAATCTCTCTCCTTTTAAATACAACTAGTATAATGTACGTGCGATGTACGTCAAAAAAAATTAAAGTCGTCAAATTAAATGAATATATATTGAATAAGAAAAAAAATAGTTTATATTTGAATGTTTTGATTTGGGCTACACGTGTGGTGCATATCTATATTTGTTGGATATAGCTTGGATGTGTATTATACGTGTTTATATAGTTACAAAGTTAGAATTTATTTGTTACAAACCCCAACTCTCCTATTAAAATAGTAGAGATTTAAAATTTATATATATATATATATATATATATATATATATATATATATATATATATATCAAACAAGCAAAGGAAATAGCAAAATATTATTTTGGCATGTGAATGCAATTTTTTTTTTTTATAAAAAATAATCTGTTGCCAAATTCTTTTTCTTAAAACTTGTTGCCAACTTTTTTTTAAAAATCTGTTGCCTCCTTTAAAAAGGATCTATTGCTATTAAATTTTTTTTTTAAAAAATCCACTACCAAAGTTTTAAAAGAGAATATGTCGTCAATTTTACTTTTATTAAAAAATTTGTTGCCAAACAGGGACAAAAATGAGTGAATTAACTCGACGAGGTTTTAGCAAATTAATGGATCCTCCACCAAATCCATACAATTTCAAAAGGGACCCAATTTTTTAATGAGAATTCATAGAAACTTCTATTTATTTCTTCAATTAACCAATTACCCTCTATTTGATCATCTGTAGTAGTTGGCTAGAATGCCAAATTTTTTGAAAAAAAAACAAAAAAAGTGTTGAAGTCGTTGACTATATACCTAAATTTTAGATTTGAAAGAAACAGTGGCCGGCTATTTTTGAGAGAGGATATAGGAATTTGAAAAATATAGCCGAACGAACGATGATTTTTCGTCGTTCATTTTATAAAAAATGAATTGAACAAAAGATCATTTTCTGTCGCTTCAATTTTTTATCTTTTTTTTAATATCGGACGTCGTTGGCTAATTCTTAAAAAAAATAAAAATTTCTCCTCTCCCGTTCATTCCCAAAATTTCTGATTTGTCGAAAAAATATTCTATGAAATAGGCCTATAGATATTATTATGTGTATATATTAGGTTTTAATTGTGATTTAAATAAGATTTTAGATTTAATTAGGATTAAACTAAGATTAGATTAAGATTAAATTAAGAGTTAATTTGGAAAAAAAATCTTGGACAAGAAATGATTTTCCATTCGTGATTAAAAAACTTTTTTTAAAAAAAAAATCCTCAGACGGGAAATGACATTTCCCGTCCGTTGGTTTTTTAATTCAAAACCCAAATTTTGGGTTAAAACGACTACATCTCAAACCCAAAATTCCTACTTCTATATGCTAAATACCCAAAATTTGAAATTGAATGACTACAGATGCTTTGAGCCGCGAAGCACGGAAGAAAAGTTAATTATCAATTCGAAAATTTTTTAATTTATGTAAATTTTGGAAACTATTTGCAAAAAAAAAAAGGACAGTTGTCAAATTAATTGCGCTCGGAGACTCAACATCTACACTCGATGTTCTCAACGGCGAGTTTAGTAATTTCGTGCTCGTCGTTGGGACACGACGACTGTAGTTCTATTTTTTTAGAATCTCACTGTTCCCAACGATGAGTTTAGTTCAAAACTTTCAAACAATACTCGCTGTTCCCAACTGCGAGGATCTTTATATTAGATTCGCTATTGGGAATGGCGATTGTACAAATTTTAAAATTTCACAGAGAGTGAAATTCTCTGTTGGACTTTGTGAATTTTCGAAAGTAAAAACTCGCTGTTCCCAACAGCAATGAGAAATATACTAAACTCGTTGTTAGAACGGCGGGTCTAGTTTAAAAGTTTTGAACTAAACTCGCCACTAGGACAGACGAGTTTCTCAAAAAAAAAATTAGAACTACACTCGCTGTGTTCCAATAGCGAGCACGAAATAACTAAACTCGTTATTGAGAACGAGGAGTCTAGTTGTTGAATCCCGAGCACAATTGGTTTGGCCACTATTTTTTTCACAAATAGTTTCGAAAATTGACACGACTTTATAAAAAAAAATCTATCAATTCAAGGTAAGTCAGGCAGTAGTCAATTCCTTTGTTGGTGAAGAATCTGAAGATGGCATCTAAAAACTCTGTTATTATTATGAGTAATGCTAGAGCCACTACCAATTTCACTATATTTCTCTTTACTACTTTAGGTGGCACACTCCAATAGGTAGACAAAGATAGAGTAGGTGGGAGAATTCTCCAATAGGAGTATGCCACCTAAGATAGTGAAGAGAATAATAGTGAAATTGATAGTGGCTGAAGCATTACTCTATTATTATTGTCCTCCTCCTGATTGAGGTAGAGTATCCAAAAAATTATGGGAATGTAATTTTTGTGTCTGAATGGAGATAAATTTGGTGAATTTTTTTTCTACAATATTACGTGGTGCATTTCTTTTCCTTCAAATGTTTTTCCCTTTAAAAAAATGTGGAATATGGAGAAAGCTAATGAATACCTTTTGCTTAAAGCTATTATTCTCCTTTTCTCTCTCTCTCAATCTAGTTTCACCCTCAACTTTTCATCAAATGCTCCTTACCATCAAAACAACTAGTATAATGCACATACGTTGCACGATTACAAAAAATATAGTAAAAAAAAGATAAATTATAAATTATATAACCGTCTACATAAGATTAGATTGCAAGTTAGTACATGTGAAACTCTCATATGACACAATTTAGTTCCAAAATGAAGTTCTCAAATAAGATAACTTTGAATTCATGTATGCGTGGTTTTCAAAAAAGAGGTGAGATATAGATGTAGGAAATTATTGCTTCACTGACTAAAATGCTATGCGAGAAATTTTGTCAAATCTATCATCAAGTCTTTTTTAGTAAAAATATCATGAGGATGATGACACAATTTAGTTCATTGATCTCTTCCTCAATTTATTGCTTCATTGATCTCTTCCTCAATATCTCAAGTCCGAAGTGGGCCACTTCATAGGGCACAATTTCGTTCCAGAATGGAGATATCAAATAAGAGGAAAGTAATTATTTATTGTGCAATCCATAGGAAATTATTGCTTTATTGTTTGTTATTGTGTTTGTGTGATACTTATTTATCTTTCGTTTTTCATTCATGTATAATATACATTTTGTAGTCTGTGGCAAAATTACATATATGAGCTAGATTTTTGTTTCTGTTCTCCGATAGTTCAAACTCCATGCATTATGGACATTTCTGAATGCTTTTAATTCTTAAAAGCCCCAAAGCATGTTACTTTCTGCTTTGATTGATATTGAGGAAGTACACTCTAGCAGTTTGGGCATTTCTGTTCTCCAATAGTTCAAACTCCATGCATTATGGACATTTCAGAATGCTTTTAATTCTTAAAAGCCCCAAAACATGTTACTTTTTGCTTTGATTGATATCTAGGAATGGAGATCACCTCAACTGGTTTTGTTAATTTATGAAAGAACCCCAGCTTTATTCTGTGTATGTTATTTTAGTTTATGTTACAATTGGATAAGTCATTTTACAACATAAAATGATTCATTATAGACAACATGAACCAAGACAGAGAAAGTGTTATTTGAAAAAACTTGCATATATTGTTAATAAGATCATGTAAAGGCCAAATTGTCCATATGGACCAGACTCCTAACACACCAAGTTGTTGTATTGTGTCTCTTTCTTCACAATTAAATCCAACAGTACATCTATATCCAATTCGATCTGAGTTGATATGTGTCTTTAGTCAAATGTAGACATCCTTAACTTTAGTCGAAATTAATAATAAACACACATTCCTAAATTTCTAATCCACTATCTCAGATTTAGCCATACAAAAATGAACTCTATCATCTCCGCCCTTCTAAAAAGATCACCAAAAACAAAGAATAAAACATTATCATAATTAACCAAGAAGCTACCATTAACCTCAGCGATCAATCAAATCGAAAGCTCCTCCAATCAAATTTTCAATTAAATTTCTCAGCTAATCTTCTAATTTCTCCTATACTCAATACCGATAGAACAAAAATAAGGGAAATTGATAGCTGGGTAGATGGGTAGATGAATTAATAATAGACGTACATCCCTAAATTTCTAATCCCTTATATCTAATTTATCCATACAAAAACGAACACTAACATCGCTGTCTTTTAAAAAAGATCACCAAAAGCAAAGAATAAAAAATTATCATAGTTAACCAAGAAGCAAAACACTTACCTTAGTGATCAATGAAATAGCTAGAAAGCTTCTCCAATCAAATTTGCAACTTAATTTCTATTCTAATCTTCTGATTTCCCTAATCTCAAAACCCATGAAACAAAAATAAGAAAAATTGTCAACTTTTCTGCCTTTTTAAAAAGATCACAAAAGCAAAGAATAAAAAATTATCAAAAGCAAAGAAACGCCCAAGTTTCGACAGCTACCTTGGTTTGACGGCGAAACAGCAGCGCCCTTTGGATTCAACGAATCGACAGCAGGTATGCGAGTTTCGACAGCTACCTTGGTTCAACGGCGAAACGGCGGCACCCTTCGGGATTTGACGAATCGACCGCAGGGATGCGAGGCAACTCTCGAGTTTCGACAGCTACCCTTGGTTCGACAGCGAAACAACGGCGGAACTTTCGAGAATGGACGAATCGACGGCGAATCTGCGGCGCAACAATGGCGATTGGACGGGTACGCTTGGGTTGACGGCAAACTGCGCCGACACGACCGTGCGCTGGCAACGGAAATGCGAGAGATAGAGTAGTGCAGGTCCAGAGAGGAGTTGAATAGAGAGAAGATGAGTTGGGGTTTTAGATTTATGTTTTTTTTTTTCTAACAGAGAAGATGAGGCGTTTTTTTATTTTTTTAGGAGGGGGGGGGGGGGGGGGGGGATTTGCCATGCACGAAACGGGGATGTTTAATGGATTTAGTTTGGCCGTATACTGTACGGGTTTGCTCAGTTACAAAATTAGGATTTGTTTGTTTACAACGTCAACTCTCCCATTAAAATAGTAGAGATAGTAGAGAAATTCTTTAGAAAATTAAATTTTCACTTCCAATAGTCATCTTTAATAAAATCGGAAAAAACTTTTACATTAAATTTTTCGTGACTTTCGAGTTTTACATTCTTAATCACACATGTATTCCACATGACATCTATCTCTAGTTTTCACGCCATAATTGACAATTGATGAATAAATGAGACTTATCAACAATTAACAATATGAAAGAGTTGCATGCAATTCATGAGCTGATCAATTGTTCAATTGCTTTATCCATGAATTTTATAGGCTTTCCTTCATTGCATGCTAAGGAGCCGAAGCCTACCCACCGTGACTTCGCTCTAAATATGTGCTCTAGCTCAGCGGACTGCACTGCTCCATGCAATTCTCAGGGATACAAGGGTAAAAGCATAGTGTGTGTTCAATCTGGAAATTTTCCCAATTATTGTTGTTGCAGGCCTTGCCACTATAAATCTCAGGAGATGAAGAAGTAGTTCTCAATTACATTTCAGAATTAATGAATGTTATGGACGGACGGCACTCGACTATAAATTGAGCATTTTAAAATTATTTTTTTACATTAAAATGATTTCCCGTCTGTTGGTTTTTTTTAAAAATAAAAAATAAAAATTAATGGACGGTAAATCATTCTTCGTCCGTCGATTTTTTATATATTAAATCCCAAAATTTGAATTCAAACAACTACAGCTGAAATCCAAAAATTTCTTTGCTATATACCAAATACCCAAAATTTGAGTCTCAACGACTACAGATGTTCTTACGGTAACCATCAACAGTTGAGTAAATGAATAATTAATATAGCTTCCACTTATAAAAATAAATAGTTGAGATTAGATACTAGATTGTCTACAAATGATAATCCCAACTCTCCCTTTATAATACTGGAGATTGAGATTAGAGATGAAAGAGAAGGGTGACGTCTTATTCTTTTATCGAACAAAAATTCAGCTAATTAGATCCAACTGCAGTGAAACCAGGTTGAGTTCAAAGAGTCTGAATCATGGTATGCTCTCTGAGAAAAGAAGCTGAATGACACAAACCTGAATTGTGGGCCTTACTTCACGTTCTATAATTGGTTCATTTTTTACAAATATTTCCATTCTCTTATTAAAAGAGGAAAAGGAAAAACGGAAAGCATAAGTTGTGAGAAAATGGCCAGTAAAACATATCGTCCAAGAAACAGAGAGAATATAACAGCTGCAACGACAGACAGCAACAGTTTGCTATTTTGATTCATCACCCAAACAAGATTCGATAAAGCATACAGACAAAAAATTAACATTAATTTAAGGAACATATTCAATTGGAAAATAAGATAGAGCCACAACAATAATAGTCAGATCTAACTTGGAGCATTAGAATTTTCCACTCCCCCATCCAAATATTGTCAGATGACAAGTTACTCCAGCTTTTTACAGGAAACTCGATGAACCAAACAACAATCTGCAGCAAAATACAAGAAAATTTCCAATGAGAGATTGGTTAATGAAACAATGAAAGTACTAAAAAAAAATATCAAGGTGGAAAAGATGAAAATGTTTTTTCAATTTTGCCCTGACAGCTCTAGTTACAAACTTAAAGTTATCTCAGAACCTGTGCAATTGAACATACTAATAGCACAATTTTCGTTTCCTTTATAACATGTCATCTATGATTGTATAAAGCGGTCTCAATTGTTGAAAGAAATAACTTAAGCTACGTTCAGCAAGGCCTCTCTGGGAATCAGGTTTACTGTTTACACTAGTAACCCGCACGTGCGATCCACATTTTAATCAAATTTTTATTTATTTTATAAAGTAAATAATAAGATGTAATCTGAAATCGAACTGGAGATATCTCTTTACTCATACATACTCTTTACAAATTATCCTTAGTGACACAAACTTTTATTTTATATGAGTGATACTTTTGTAAATAATTATGTTATAAATAAATTTGAACTTTGATCGTATTATGGTAATTAACAACACTTGAGTAAATGAATGATTAATATCTCACACTTAAAAAATGAGTGATATTATTATTATTATTATTATTATTATTATTATTGTTATTATTATTTTTATTGTTAATATGTGTTGTTGTTATTATTATTATTATTATTATTATTATTATTATTATTATTGTTACGGTTACTGTTATTGTAGCTGTTGCTGTTGCTGTTGTTGTTCTTATTATTTTTATTATTATTGTTATTATTATTTTTATTGTTAATATGTGTTGTTATTACTATTATTATTATTTTTGGTTAAAGCCCGTTGATTTTTATCTATATTATATTATTTAATTATTTAGTTTGATGTCCATCATCTAAAGCCCAATTTTATATTTTGATTGCATTATTTATTAATATCTAACCTGAGCCCAACCCAAGCCCATCTCCTATTGGATTCTAACCCAAAACCACATCTTATTGGATCCCTTTTAATAACCCAAACCCATTAACCCAATTTTCCCCATAATCTGTTATTGACCAGATCAATCCCACATGTCCCCGTATCCCCAAATTCCTCACTCACGTTCCTCCACTATCTCAACTATCCTCCACCCCCCCACTCTTCCTTAAACAGCCTAACAAACTCTTTATCTTCTCCACCCTACCAAACTTTTCATCTTCCAACCCCCATTATTGTGCACACCCTAACCCTAGCCCTTTCCACTGTACAGCCCCCTTCCTCTCCTTCGTCGACTGGCTCTGCCTCGCCGCTCCACCACCTCCCTCGTCCTCTTCCCGTCGCCCATTTCCTCGCGAGCCTCCGCCACTGCCAACCTCTCCACCCTCACTGCTCCACCCCGCTGTCCCCTCTGCTCGCCTGTACAACCTCCATCACCTCATCCCCTTGCGACCCTTTCCTCGTCGACTGCAACCGAAGACAGTAGGCATCCTCCTCCTTCCTTCATCATCCCGCCTGCAACCTTCCTCCTCGTCGACTCCCCGCTAGTCGAATACCCCTCACCCCTAACCTTCCGCTCTCCCTCAGTCGATGACTGCTCCTCGCATTCCCCAAACTCCTCGCCTTCCTCCTCCCGCAACCTTCAAGCGCTGTCGACTCCACTCCCGCCGCAATTATCATCCTCATCGTCTTCCTTGTCAACACCGGCCGTCGAGCTCCTCCGTCGTCTCCCCTATTTCCTCTCCAAAGCAGAGTAGCCGCCCTCCATCGTCTCCACCACCTTCGCAGTCCTTCGTCGCATCCCGATGCTGCCACCGCTCACCTCCCGACCATCGACTGCAGTCATCGAAGCTTTCCATGTCGACTGCCATTGCCAACTTGATGCACCTTGCCTTCCTCTGTCAAACCACAACTCCCGACACTTCTGCTTCCGCCTCATCCCGCCCAGCCACCTTGAACCAGTCGCCTGAGCCTCGCTGCCTCGCCGCCGTGCACACACTGTCGCCCTCATCCCGTAACCACAGCCGACCCGTCGAGCCGCCTCTTCATCCCCCTCCTATATTGCACTGATGATCTTTAATCACAACCATTATATCTAGGCCGTCCGATCATTGATCATCGCGATTGTGATCACTTCTTGATCTGTTGATCTTGGCCGTTGGATTTGCTTTGATCATCATCATCATCATCAAGATCTTGATCTCGACCGTCGAATCTCTTTTGATCTTGCGATCGTGATCATCATCTTGATCTTGAACTTGATCTTCGATCTCAGTCGTCTGATCATCCAATCTTGATCCCCATCAAGATCTGTGCCCGATCGTGATCATCGTGATCGTTTGCTCGTCGCCGTGTCGCCGGGATTTCGATCCCGTTATTCTTCGCACATTCGGATCTAATTGTCGACTAAAGGAAAGTCCACTTGAACTCGTTTTTTTTTCTAGTTCAAGATTATTTATCTCCGCAAGTAGTTCTCTCTCAATTATCGTAATATTGCATTGTGTACCTTCCGTTGGGGATATCGAAGGTTTTCACGAGCTAGCTTGAAGTAACCTTGAACTCATGCCACTATCCGTTGATTCAAACCCAAGCTTGTATGCACACATGACATGAATAAATTAATTAGAAACTTGTATATAGAAAAATATAGTGATTGAATGCATGTTGATCGATTGTGTTATTGGGACTTGAATCATGACATGATAACTTGGCTTTGTACACTGTAAAAATCCATCCTAATTGCTGTACATTAATGTTAATGCATTCCATGATTCAAGAACATGTATATTATCATTTCGATGAATGTATATGTGATTACTTTTTATTAATTCTTGCTGCCTATTCTGTTTTGCACTGAGGTTTCGACCATGTTACAATAAGAATCAACCAAAACTATATGAAAAGTAATTGTAGCCTAATGAATCTAGTTTCCAGAAAATCTTACGGATCTAGATTCCGATCTGTGAGCTGTGAGATATTACAATTTTAGTCACTACTAGTCTGTATTTTCCAGAATTGCAATTTAGTAAAACACTGACACAACTTTCAGTTGAAACACTATAGTAACAATAGTGTAATGACATGAAACTCTCTAGAAACTTAATAGACATGCTTAGGATTCATTTTTTAATTTTTGTAGATTTTTATATTGACTTCACACCTTGATTTCATACGTAGAGTTTGGACTATAAGCTGTTGCCAGAACCCTTAAGCTGTAAAGATTAGAGTAATTGACCTAGTTATAATCAGAATCAATTGAAACTTACTGAATATGAATTGAAGCCCCATATGTCTAGTTTACAGCCCTTTTAACTGAATCAAATTCTGAATTATAGTTTGTGACTTATTGTTGTTTTATTACTGCTGTGTCTGCTCTTTTCAGATTCACAATTACATATATATTATCATACATCGCATCATTTTGTTTCATCCTTATCAGACAGCTCTCCCTGGCGCAAAAGTGGCCACGTGGCATGGGGGCCCCACTGCTCTCCTTGGCACAAAAGTGAAACTGAGGAGGCTGATTGCTTCATCGATCGCGCACCCCCCGATCTCCTCAAGATTAGCGCCACGAGTGATCAAAGGCTAGGATCTTACGCACAATGCACGTGCATAATAAATAAAAGAAAAAAAGGGTGGGGCCCACATGTCAGCACTATTTCATTTTCTTATTATAAAATTCCAAAAAATTAATTTAAAAATCCGAATATTATGTTAAAAATCTAGAAAATTACTTTTAAAATTCTAAAAAATAATTAATAATTCAAAAAAATATTATTATTTTAGAAAGTGTATTTAAAAATTTCCAAAAATTAATTTAAAATCTGATTAATTAATTTGGAAAATTAATTTTAAAAATTTCGAAAATTACTTTTAAAATCTGTAAAATTATTTCAAAATTATGAAAAATAATCAAAAATTCAGAATATTATTTTTAAATTCTGAAAAATAATTAATATTTTAGAAACGTTACTTTAAAATTCCGGAAGTTAGTTTAAAATTCGTGTCAATTAATTAAAGATTCAAAAAATTTGTTTAAAAATTGGGAAAAATCCAAAAAATTCCCAAAAATTCAGGAAAAATAATTTTAAAAATCATAAAATTATAGAGAATAATTCTGGATACTCTACGAAGTTAGAACAACGTCATTACACCCCGAGCAAGATTCAAATGTCCCCAAAGAATCCGATAAATTCTATTAACCATTGAACACGGGCGAACTACTCCTCAAAGATTATGAAACTCATTCTTCGGGAGTGGAGATCTTGTGATATGGATAAAAATTAAACAAAATCGAAACTGTCCAAATTGGGCACGGATCTAAAAGCTCTCAAGGGTAAAATGATAAGTGGGGCCATTTTCAAGCTCAACGACCCAATCCATCCTGTAATAGGGAATGTTACAACAATCCTAACGTAAAGAAGTCCAGGTCCATTGAACCCAGTCTAAACCCCCTATTTCTAGGGGGGTAACTGATTATATCCCTCCACCCACAAGAGAGAGTTTGAAAGCTCTATTTATACTTCAAGAGAGAGCCCAGACTCGATCTCTTCATGTGAAAGGGATAACCGACTCTATCCAAACACCGGAAAATAGAGATAGATGAATCTCGAAATTTGCCCCTCGGCGACTATATGTATCTCGAGATCTCCTTAGAAACAAGGTAACTAACAACTCTGCTCTCAAAATCCATCATAACATCGAGTTTCTGACTTGGGCATCGGAAGGTTTGCCCCCCCCCCCCCCCCCCCCCCCCCCCCCCCCCCCCCCTCCCCCGGGTGTTTTAGACTTATCTTGCAGGTCCACGGGGAGCGACAAACAGCCATTCTCAGCGATCAGATCTCGAAGTCAATAGCAACCTTTTGGCGGTTAAAATTGATGAATAGCGAAGGTTCGATTTTTACTGTTTTTTATTTAAAGAATTCACGTATCTATTTGCTCCCACACAAAAATAAGCAGCAACAATACCCATTACTAAGAGCATCCACTATCGTTTGCTAAAAACTCTTAAATTAGCATTTGAGATGAAAAATACCCCGCTATTGTTCGCTAAAAACCCAAAATTTAGAATATGAGTGAACGGTTGATCGCTAAAAATAGCAGTGGCTTTAGACGATTGCTAAATATATAAAACGGAGGATCAAGCTTCGTCTGTTTAATTATTATTTTTATATGGTTCGACAAAAAATCATCTTCTGTCCGCAAACATTTTCAGAAAATTTTCCCTAAAAATTACAAAAATGGCACTCAAATAATTACAAAAATGTCACTAACAAATTACGAAATTGCCATTTAAAAAAAAAGAGCGGACGGAAGATCTTCTGTCCGATCACTTCTTCCTTTTTTTTCTTTCACATATTACTAAAATGCCATTACTTATTTATGATAATTCCATTTTAAAATTATAAAAATATTTAAAAAATCGAACAGAAGATCTTCCGTCCGATCACTTCTTTCCTTTTTTTTTCTTTCACATATTAGTAAAATGTCACTACTTATTTACGACAAAGCCATTAAAAAAAAGAGATAGGCTGATGAAGATCATCAGTCAAATTTTTTTATTCGTTTTTGTTTTTTTGCAAATTTAGCAGAAACGATAACATCGCTTCTCCTTCGTTGCAAAAACCCAAATGCTAAATATGCTTCTTTTAGAAGTGGATGCTCTAATTCAATTAAAGCGTATAACAACGAGGACACACTCCCTACTCACAGTAGTGGAAACATGCAAAAAAACTACTAACTGATGACACAGTCCCTAGTCACAGTAGTGGAAACATGAAACAGATCACTTACCATCTCAGGTCAGTTTCATCAAAATCTGTTCAACTGACTAGGATTATGTAGCGAAAACGATGACCAGGCCTCTGACCAAGTTGAAATGGCTAAATGGGACGATTGACTAACCAGGCTATATTTCTCCGCCAGTGATGCAAGCTATAACAGAGATAATTGCTTCCTAAGACAAATAACGGTTAGTGGTTTAGGACTCCTAATCCATATCTTGCAAGTCAGCAAAATATAGCCTCGTACAAAAGCACAACATAGCTGATGAGGGTTCAAGGGTATATATTCCATTATCTTTTCCCTTCAACGAATCAAGCTCTTCTTGTTGTTCCACACAGGACAAGAGTTAATTGTCTATGGATGGAGACTACTTATAGAACTGAAATAATATTGCGCTGTCTAGATAAAATAAATTATATCAAGTTTCTTATACTCCTTTGTAAAGCTGATTCAGTAATGTTGTTTATAACAGCACAGGTCATGAGTTCATTATTTGATAAATTGAGATGTTTTGTTGCATAGGGGCAGATGAGTATATCAGTTTTTTAACGAATTTTTTGCCGTACTAGGCCACTTTTTGATAGTATTTGCGTTTTTAGGCCAGGTCCCAATCTATTAGCGTTCGTGGGCTAGCCACTGCCACGTCAGCAGCGGCCGCTATTGGGAATAGCGGCCTCTTCATATCCACCAAATTTGTACTCCCACACTTGGTAGAGTACGGGGGGATTGGGCTGAGTATGTGTAAATAAGGTCGCTAATGCCACTAGCGACCTCCTCCAACTGAGGTCGCTATTCCCAATAGCGACCACAGTGGTAGGCTATTATGAGTCACTTTCACATAAGCTGATTTGGCAAATAGCATAATCGCTAATGTCAATCGCGACCTATCATAACTGTGGTCGCGATTGATAATCGCGACCTTAGTATAAACATCACAGAGGATAAGCTGATTTGGCAAACAGCATAATCACTAATGTCAATCGCGACCTATCATACCTGTGGTCGCGATTGGTAATCGCGACCTTAGTATAAACATCGAAGACTCATAGTTAGAAGCATTCGGGGGGCCATCTGAGGTCGCGATTGCCACTAGCGACCTTAGTTAGAAGAGGTCGCTAGTGCCAATAGCGACCTCTTCATTTCCTGATCCCCTTCGTACACAACCAAGTGTGGGGGCACAAAATTGGTATCTATGAAGAGGCAGCTATTTCCAATAGCGGCCGCTGCTGACGTGGCAGAGGCTAGCCCACGAACGCTAATAGTTTGGGACCTGACCTAAAAACGCAAATACTATCAAAAAGTGGCCTAGTACGGCAAAAAATTCTTTTTTTACTTGGTCCCACAAATAAAGTAAAATAGGAGATCCATCAAAAGGCAGAAAATATATGAGAGATAGATCGGACACTCAATATAAGTCGAAGGACCTATGTATTGGGAGGACATTGTTAATCCATGTAGCTTAACAGTTAGCAACTAAATATATATATATATATATAAGGATAATCACGCTGAATTAACATTAAAAACCTAGCACACGCATGGCGAAATAGGACGAATGATCTAGGCCCAAAATTTTTCTTATGTGTTCCTCATTCCCATACGGTATTATACACAGGCCCGGCCCAGGCCCAAGCCCAACAAGCCAATGGGCTTGGGCAACCCCCTTTTGATGGGGCAACAAAATTTTTTTTAAAAAAATTCAATATATATATTAATATAGTAAAATAAATTTTAATGAGGGCCTATGTGTAAAGTTTAATTTTTTTTAAAAAAACTTTCATCTCTATTCATCTGTTCTTTCTCTTCATTTTGTATCTTTTCTTTCTCTTTTTCCTAACCAGCCAACCCCATCCGAAACCCGACTTCCTCCACGGGACCACGGCTGACGGTTCCACCGCTCCTCTGGTCCTCCTCCGATCGTAGGCTCGTAAGTCGTAGCTCATTGTCCTTGGCTTGTAGATCAATCCGGCGATATCTCTCACAAGTCACAACGAAGCTGTTGTCGGTCAGATTAAGTTGCGATCAGGATCAGGACTCAGGAGTTAGTCAATGTTGTTGTGGCTGCTGGGATCTCATCTAGCTTCCATCTTTTTCCTTCTCTTGTGGTAAAATTTTTAACTTGTTATTTTTGGTCTTCCAACTGTTTGTGAATATGACTGAGAGAATTTTTCTTTCACAAATCACAAGTCTCTGTTTGGGGTTGTGTTAGGACTTATTTTCTAAGCAATTTTTTCATCCCCAAGCTTTGAATTACTTGAGAAGGATCCTTAGATATCGCTCACGTGAAATCAATTATCAATGCATCAATTTGAAACTTTTCAAATGCAGTGACAACAAGAAATATACTGTGGATAGTTATACGATAAGGGTATCTGACACTCGGATGTGGGATGAGAAGTATTTGGTTAAATGGGGATAATAAAAGTAGAAAGTTCTCCTGGGTTATCTACTTATCTTATATAGGAAACTATTGATTGGAGATATATTATATATATTAAATGAACTTTAAAGCTTTTAGCCGGATAGTATCAGAACAGAAGCTAGCAAACTATACAAGGCCAGAGAGAATCGATGCAGTCCAAATGAACGATCGTGTATGAATTGTGAAGGATGGAATTATATCATAGTATAATAATAAAAATTAACAGAAAGTCTTTCTACTCATAGGTCAGCCTGCAGAAGAACTTCTTGCATAGCTTTTCTTGATGTAATTTCAAATAAGATCAGTTCAATGAGAATCTGCTCAATCTACTCCAGTTAATTTAAGAAACTGGGAACTGCATTTTGAATTCTCGTATGATTATTATATAACTAGCCAACAAATCCATAAGAACCTGAAAAACTAATAAATATAACAAACACCTTGAACAAATTATTGAAAATGTTTTCATTTTCAATTGAAAGTTTGAAAAGAAGGCAAAGGCATCATGTAATCAAATTCAACAATTTAAAGTGAGCATGATTATAGTGTTCATATTATTGCCCAATAACTATTCACATAGAATATATTTTCTTAGCACTTGATCATCACACTGCCCTCGTGAACAATGATCACTATATACTGGCTTTGGTTCAAAAGTAAGCAGTGTAGTTTTGAAGTAGAGGTGATACCTTTTAAGAAGAGCTTTTTTCTGATATCAACTTCACATGCATACACCTCTTCAATTGTCAAATAGTGAGTATAAAAAAGATGATAGGTAAGTTAACAAGTTGGAAGAATCCATTTACAATCAGAAGTGATTGCAACAAACAATGAATATTAGGACAAGAACCGAGTGAGGTTAATATACTACACTATTATTTATTTGTTTTAGGGATATTACTTTATTTAATACACTATTCAAGTTTTTCAAAATGACAAGAACTGAGTGAGGTTTAATTCTTATTGCGATATCCTATAGGTACAGTGACTAAGGATGAAAATGACAAGAACCGAGTGAGGTTTCGGAAACAAAATTCCGGATCTCATAATAGGAGGGTCAAGCAACGCAAAGATGTAATTGCACAATCACTGGTGGGCTCAATTTCTAAATTATTTGATGCAAAATCTCAAAATTCTCTACATTCGAGTCAAGTTGGAGAAGCTATTGGCACTAGTGTTGAAGACAGAGATGGATTTCTTGATGAACATGAAGATGTTGATGTAGATGAAGACGCTCATGGACAAGCTACTGATGAAGATCATGTGGAGCCTATGAATGAAGGTATTCATGAAATAAATGAATAATCCACGGAGGAGCATAATGAAACCATCCTGGACTTTACGAAAGATGTTGATGTGAATTACGATCCGGGATTGTGGGAAAGTATCAATGATTCTAAGAGAGTAATGTTGGTTCACCGAGGCCCTATTAAGATTATAAAGGAAAATGATGAGTTTCCAAGAGACGAAAAGAGTGGTAGGTGCTTTTCATCCAAGCTTTACACACGTTATTTTCCAAATGGAGAGAAAAAAGAAAGGAAGTGGCCTGTCTATTCGAATGAGTTAAATAAGGTGTTTTGTTTTTGTTGCAAGTTGTTCAAGCATAAACCAATGTCAAGTAACTTGGCCGAAAATGGGATAGATGATTGGCATAACCTTCCTACAAAGCTTAGAGACCATGAAAGCAATAGGGAGCATTCGGCAAATATTGTGAAGTGGGTTGTCTTGCAAAGAAGACTAAACCTAAAGGAAACAATTGATAAAAAAATGGAAGCACAGATCGGCAAGGAGAAATTTCGTTGGAAGAATGTACTCATTCGCATTATTGTGGTTGTGAAGACCCTTTCTCGAAATAATTTGCCATTTCGTGGATCAAGTGAAAAGATTTATGAGAAGAACAATGGACTTTTTTGTCAACTTATTGAGCTTCTTACTAAATTTGATTCAGTTATGCAAGACCATCTTCGGCGTGTGGTAGATAAAGAAATGCAACATCACTATTTGAGTCATAAGATTCAAAATGAGTTGATAAGTTTATTAGCTAATGAGATCAAAGAGAAAATTCTCCAAAAAATTTTAAAAGCAAAGTACTTCTCGGTTATCCTTGATTGTACTCCGAATTTAAGTCATGAAGAACAACTGTCAATTATCATAAGATGCGTGGATGTTGAGGATGTAAGTGGAGTTAAGGTGGAAGAGTTTTTTCTTGGCTTCTTAAAGGTTGATGATACATCGGGACTTGGTCTTTTCAAACGGCTTGAAGATACTTTGGTTGAACTTAAACTCGACATTGATAATATAAGAGGCCAAGGTTATGACAATGGGTCAAACATGAAAGGTAAACATCAAGGAGTACAGAAGAGACTTCTTGACATAAATCCTAGAGCTTTTTATGTACCATGTGGATGCCATAGCTTAAACCTTGCATTATGTGATATGGCAAATTACAACATATTACATGAATAAGCTAGCAAATTACAATATATTACATGAATAAAGTAACACTTGAAACAATTCTTTAAGCAGCGTTCCTCTTTAGTTCATTCATTCATTTTATCCTGCATAGAAACTGTGGGCACGTCAGTTGCATACAACTGACGCTAGGATATAATACATCAATTTCTCTTATTTGGAAAGACTTTGCCATATCACATAATGCAAGGTTTAAGCTATGGCATCCACATGGTACATAAAAAGCTTTAGGATTTATGTCAAGAAGTCTCTTTTGTACTCCTTGATGTTTACCTTTCATGTTTGACCCATTGTCATAACCTTGGCCTCTTATATTATCAATGTCGAGTTTAAGTTCAACCAAAGTATCTTCAAGCCGTTTGAAAAGACCAAGTCCCGATGTATCATCAACCTTTAAGAAGCCAAGAAAAAACTCTTCCACCTTAACTCCACTTACATCCTCAACATCCACGCATCTTATGATAATTGACAATTGTTCTTCATGAGTTAAATCCGGAGTACAATCAAGGATAACCGAGAAGTACTTTGCTTTTAAAGTTTTTTGGAGAATTTTCTCTTTGATCTCATTAGCTAATAAACTTATCAACTCATTCTGAATCTTATGACTCAAATAGTGATGTTGCATTTCTTTATCTACCACACGCCGAAGATGATCTTGCATAACTGAATCAAATTCAGCAAGAAGCTCAATAAGTTGACAAAAAAGTCCATTGTTCTTCTCATAAATCTTTTCATTTGATCCACGAAATCGCAAATTATTTCGAGAAAGGGTCTTCACAACCGCAATAATGCGAAGTACATTCTTCCAACGAATTTTCTCCTTGCCGATCTGTGCTTCAATTTTTTTATCAATTGTTTCCTTTAGGTTTAGTCTTCTTTGCAAGTCAACCCACTTCACAATATTTGCCGAATGCTCCCTATTGCTTTCATGGTCTCTAAGCTTTGTAGGAAGGTTATGCCAATCATCAATCCCATTTTCGGCCAAGTTACTTGACATTGATTTATGCTTGAACAACTTGCAACAAAAACAAAACACCTTATTTAACTCATTCGAATAGACAAGCCACTTCCTTTCGTTTTTCTCTCCATTTGGAAAATAACGTGTGTAAAGCTTGGCTGAAAAGAACTTACCACTCTTTTCGTCTCTTGGAAACTCATCATTTTCCTTTACAATCTTAATAGGACCTCGGTGAACCAACATTACTCTCTTAGAATCATTGATACTTTCCCACAATCTCGGATCGTAATTCACATCAACATCTTTCGTAAAGTCCAGGATGGTTTCATTATGCTCCTCCGTGGATTCTTCATTTATTACATGAATACCTTCATTCATAGGCTCCACATGATCTTCATCAGTAGCTTGTCCATGAGCATCTTCATCTACATCAACATCTTCATGTTCATCAAGAAATCCATCTCTGTCTTCAACTCTAGTGCCAATAGCTTCTCCAACTTGACTCGAATGTAGAGATTTTTGAGATTTTGCATCAAATAATTTAGAAATTGAGCCCACCAGTGATTGTGCAATTACATCTTTGCGTTGCTTGACCCTTCTATTATGAGATCCGGAATTTTGTTTCCGAAACCTCACTCGGTTCTTGTCATTTTCATCCTTAGTCATTGTACCTATAGGATATCGCAATAAGAATTAAACCTCACTCAGTTCTTGTCATTTTGAAAAACTTGAATAATGTATTAAATAAAGTAATATCCCTAAAACAAATAAATAATAGTGTAGTATATTAACCTCACTCAGTTCTTGTCCTAATATTCATTGTTTGTTCAATCACTTCTGATTGTAAATGGATTCTTCCAACTTGTTAACTTACCTATCATTTTTTTTATACTCACTATTTGACAATTGAAGAGGTGTATGCATGTGAAGTTGATATCAGAAAAAAGCTCTTCTTAAAAGGTATCACCTCTACTTCAAAACTACACTGCTTACTTTTGAACCAAAGCCAGTATATAGTGATCATTGTTCACGAGGGCAGTGTTATGATCAAGTGCTAAGAAAATATATTCTATGTGAATAGTTATTGGGCAATAATATGAACACTATAATCATGCTCACTTTGAATTGTTGAATTTGATTACATGATGCCTTTGCCTTCTTTTCAAACTTTCAATTGAAAATGAAAGCATTTTCAATAATTTGTTCAAGGTGTTTGTTATATTTATTAGTTTTTCAGGTTCTTATGGATTTGTTGGCTAGTTATACAATAATCATACGAGAATTCAAAATGCAGTTCCCAGTTTCTTAAATTAACTGGAGTAGATTGAGCAAATTCTCATTGAACTGATCTTATTTGAAATCACATCAAGAAAAGCTATGCAAGAAGTTCTTCTGCAGGCTGACCTGTGAGTAGAAAGACTTTCTGTTAATTTTTATTATTATACTATGATATAATTCCATCCTTCACAATTCATACACGATCGTTCATTTGGACTGCATCGATTCTCTCTGGCCTTGTATAGTTTGCTAGCTTCTGTTCTGATACTATCCTACTAAAAGCTTTAAATTTCATTTAATATATATAATATATCTCCAGTCAATAGTTTCCTATATAAGATAAGTAGATAACCCAGGAGAACTTTCTACTTTTATTATCCCCATTTAACCAAATACTTCTCATCCCACATCCGAGTGTCAGATACCCTTATCGTATAACTATCCACAGTATATTTCTTGTTGTCACTGCATTTGAAAAGTTTCAAATTGATGCATTGATAATTGATTTCACGTGAGCGATATCTAAGGATCCTTCTCAAGTAATTCAAAGCTTGGGGATGAAAAAATTGCTTAGAAAATAAGTCCTAACACAACCACAAACAGAGACTTGTGATTTGTGAAAGAAAAATTCTCTCAGTCATATTCACAAACAGTTGGAAGACCAAAAATAACAAGTTGAAAATTTTACCACAAGAGAAGGGAAAAGATGGAAGCTAGATGAGATCCCTGCAGCCACAACAACTTTGACTAACTCCTGAGTCCTGATCCTGATCACAACTTAATCCGACCGACAACAGCTTCATTGTGACTTGTGAGAGATATCGCCGGATTGATCTACAAGCCAAGGACAAGGAGCTACGACTTACGAGCCTACGATCGGAGGAGGACCAGAGGAGCGGTGGAGCCGTCAGCCGTGGTCTTATGGAGGAAGTCGGGTTTCGGATGGGGTTGGCCGGTTGGGAAAAAGGGAAAGAAAAGATAGAAGATGAAGAGAAAGACAGATGAATAGAGATGAAAGTTTTTTGAAAAAAAATTATACTTTACACATAGGCCCTCATTAAAATTTATTTTACTATATAAATATATAAATTGATTTTTTTTTAAAATTTTGTTGCCACATCAAAAGGGGGTTGCCCAAGCCCATTGGCCTGTTGGGCTTGGGCCTGGGCCGGGCCTGCCTACAGACGGGTTCGAAATGGGAACCGAGTCTCTTCTCTTGGGCCCAATAACCAGTGAACGGATCGTCCAGCTGAGAACGGGCCACAACCCGTTAAGGATCAGTTCAACAGGATATGAAGAAATCTTATCCCGTCCTTATCCCTAGGGGGCGGTTCTAACCACCCCTATCCAGCCGCACCGGGAAGTAGATTCAGTCTTATCCCGAAGCAGATCTCCCAGGCGACTATAAATACCCCCTACCTCCTACCGTTACAAGGTGATCACTCTTTGTCTGCCTAAGTTCTTTTCTTTTTCTTTTCTGAGTATCGAAAAGAGCGTCGGAGGGCTCGTCGTCGGGATCTATCCCGGTATTTCAAACGTTTGTACAGGTCTACGGGAGCACCAAGGAGTCAACTTACTAGCCGCGAAAGAGATCAGATCCAGCCCGTTCGAGTTCTCACGAATCCATAAATTCTGTCTATTGCCCCCACACCAGATTCAGCGACAATAGACTGGCGTTGTCTGAACACTCGAATAGCTATTCGACCCTCCTCCCTCAACCAAAGCTACTCCTAGCAATGCCTCCCAAGAGGAAGTTCACGATATCCAACCGAAGAACAACCTCCACTATTTCTCCTCCTTCTCCACCGAAGGATCTCCCTCTGCCCGTCCAACCGGCCCTACAGCTCGAACCCCTGAATCCTCAATCTATTCAGCAGCCTCTAGGGCGCCAAGCGACTGTTGGGGAGTCCTCTCTACTAAGTCGCCAGAAGCTTCCTCTGCACCAAGTTTGGATCTCCATCCACAATGCCTACACAGATTTCATGGCCTCATATAGCCCTCCAACACCAAAGGAACTGCGTGATGTGCTCAACAACCGACAGAACGAACCCAAGTCAGACATTCGGATCTGCCTGGATGAAAGGCGGACCCGCGATGCGAACCCTCGTCGGAAGCACCAGAGGGACCGGCCACCTTGCAGGACAGATCGCAAGGGATCCAACTCTCCCAGGAGACGGAGAGAGTCGCCCCAACATCGCCAAAGAAGAAGCCGCTCCCCAGCTGGCCGTCCTGTACATCAAGCCTAACGGGAGTATGGGCCCCCATCATGAGGGTTGAGTTCCAACAATTCCAGGAGGCGGTCCTTTGGGCGCTCAACGCCGCCCCCATCAACCCCCCAACGAGCTCCCAGTCCTCATCCAGCTCCCGGCCATCGCCGCCCCTCTCCTGATCATCGTCGCCGCTCTCGAAGTCCGCGGCTGGCTCCGAGCCATCGTCGTCACTTTCTCAGACCTCGGCCTGCTCCGAGCCATCCCTATCATTCTATCAGTCCACAAACTACTCAGAGCCATCGCCGCCGCAGCCCCAGCCCTACTCTACGTGATGACGAGTCTCGGGGCTCAGCGAGGTACGACCGAATGGAGAACTTGGTCTACCACCGTCTCCACAAGATGGAGAGGCACCTCGACCAGCTGGACAGTGACGAAGAGCAACGGGCGAGGAACCTCCGCCCGAGCAGGCCCCCTTTCTCCTGCACTATCATAGAGGCCCCTGTCCCAGACAACTTCAAGCCTCCACACTTTAAGACTTATACTGGGGAGTCAAACCCCACAGATCACATTGAGAGTTTCAAAACTCTCATAATGATCCATCATGCATCCGGTGCCCTCCTCTGCAAGACCTTCCCGGCCACACTTAAAGGGCCGGCTCGAGAATGGTACTCCCGACTTGCACCGGCATCCATCTTCTCCTTTGACCAGTTCGAAGGCCTCTTACTCACACATTTCGTGAGCAGTCGCCACTCCGAGAAGATGAGCACCTCACTGCTCTTCCTCAGCCAAAAGAAAGGCGAACGACTGAGGGACTATGTCAAGCAGTTCACCGCAGAAGCCAGGTCCATCACCTCCCTGGATCAGTCGGTTGCTTCGGCTGACTTCCAATCCAATGTCATCAACCCCGACCTCAGGGCTTCCCTAGCCAAGAAGCCTCCTCGGAAATTCTCTGAGCTCCTCCTTAGGACCGAGAAGTACATCTGAGCTGAAGAGGCTCTCAATCGCCCCACTCTGGAGGGGTCATCTTCCGGGAACAAATGGAAGGCTGCAGAGGAAGAAGGAGCTAAGAAGCTCCAAAAGGATAACGGAGGTCAGCGGTGCCCTCTCCCCCGCTTCGAAAAGTTCACTCCACTCAGTGCGAGTGTCTCTACCATCCTGATGGAGATAGGGAACGAAGGTATCCTGCCGCCATCTTTGAAGATGAACACCCCCGGGAAGAAGAGAAACTGGGACAAGTGGTGCCGCTTCCACGGGGACTATGGGCACAACATTGACGACTATCGAGCCCTGAAGGAAGAGATCGAGGCCCTCATCCAGAGGGGGAAGCTCACTCGGTTCGTAAGAAAGGACATAGCCGATCTGCCTCCACTGCCCAGGGGGCTAACAGACAAACAGAACAGCGCGTAGAGACTCCGGAGGCCGAAGCAGAGGCCATCTTGCACCTTATACATGGAGGCCCAATGAGGGGAGATTCTAACTCCTACCAAAAAGCCTTCGTTAGGGGAGTCAACTCCGTGCAGAGCCATCCTCCTCCAAAGGGTCTGGGAGTCCATGTGACATTCTCCGATAGGGACTTGGAAGAGTCTGCATGCCCCACTGCGATGCCCTCGTCATTAACCTTCGAATGGCCAACTTCGACGTTCGCCGGGTCTTGGTGGACAATGGAAGTTCGATCAACATCCTCTTCTTGGAGGCGTTCAAGGTCCTCCAGCTATCAAGTGACCGGCTCAAGCCCGTGGGCTACAATTTGCATGGATTCACCGGGGTGCTGGTGATGATCGAGGGAGTTATAACTCTCGACATCACTGCTGAAAAAACCTCGGTCACCCGCTCAGAGCCAATGGACTTCATGGTGGTGGATGTGAAAGCCGCCTACAATGTGATCCTGGGTCGACCAGGTCTCGCAGCACTCCAAGCTATCCTTTCATCCTATCACATGAAGATGAAGTTCCCCACCCCCGCAGGAGTGGGAGAAGTGAGAGGGAGTCAGGAGGCGGCTCGCAAGTGCTATATGACCTTAATGGGAGGCCCGATCCTCTCACTGGAAGCCCTCGAGCTCCCACCGGAGAGTAGCCAAACCATCTCCGAGCCAGTGGATGAACTAGAAGAAGTGGCCTTCTCGGAGGAGGATGCCACCAAGACGTTCCGGGTCAGCAAGGCTCTTTCCCCCTCCATCAAAGAAGACATCTCCCAGTGCATAAGGAAGAACTACGATCTCTTCGTTCGGACCGCGGCCGATATGCCTGGGATCTCAGAGGAGCTCCTAGTGCACCTCCTTAGCATTGCCCCGGGAGTTAAGCCCGTTCAGCAGAAGCGATGCAAGTTCGCTCTCAAGCGTCAACAGGCGATCAAAGAAGATGTCGAAAAGCTCCTTAAAGCCTGATTTATCCAGGAGGTGAACTACCTCGGGTGGCTATCCAATGTGGTGATGGTCAAGAAAGCCAACGGGAGCTGGAGGATATGCATCAACTTCACCGACCTTAACAAGGCGTGCCCTAAGGATCCATTTTCTCTTACAAGCATCGATGCTCTGATCGAAGCGACCTCTGGGCACGATTTCCTTAGCTTCATGGACTCCTTCTCGGGGTACAACCAGATTCGGATGTCCCCTTCCGACATCCCGAAGACCTCGTTCACGATAGATCAGGGCCTGTACTGCTACGGCCTGTACTGCTACCGAGTCTTGCCATTCGGCTTGAAGAACGTGGGAGCTACATATCAGCGCCTCGTGAACAGGGTCTTCCGAGACCAGATTGGCCGAAACAGGGAAGTCTATGTAGATGACATGTTGGTCAAGAGCATCCGAGGTAAGGAGCATGTCCTTGACTTCCAGGAAGCCTTCGGAGTGCTCAAGAGGCACAATATGAGGCTAAATCCGAGCAAGTGTGCATTCGGGATCTCATCCGGCAAGTTCTTGGGGTTCATGGTCAGCCAGAGGGGCATAGAGGCCAACCCCGAGAAGATCCAGGCCATTCTCAAAATGGCTCCCCCATCCAGTGTTAAAGATGTACAGAGGCTCAATGGGTGCCTCGCGGCAACTGAGCGATTCCTCTCCAAATCCGGGGAGAAGTGCCTCTCCCTTTTCAAAGCCCTCAGGGAGGCTAAAGGCTTTGAATGCGGGCAACAGTAACAAGAGTCATTCGACAAGTTCAAGGCATACTTAGCTAACCCCACACTCTTGAGCAAGCCAGCGCCTGGAGATGTCCTCTGCCTATACCTCGCCGCTTTGGAGCAGACCCTCAGCACAGTCCTTGTAAGGGAAGAGGATAGAATGCAGAGGCTCATTATTATGTGAGTCAGGTCCTCTGGGATGAGGATAGAATGCAGAGGCTCATCTACTATGTGAGTCAGGTCCTCTGGGATGCTGAACTTCGTTACCCGAAGTTGGAGAAGATGGCTCTTACCTTGGTTATGGCGGCCCGAAAGCTCCGCCTTTACTTCCAGTCTCATTTGGTGGTCGTTCTTACCGGCCATCCACTCAAACAAGTTCTCCACAAGCCCGAGACCTCCGAGCGCCTTATGAAGTGGTCCATCGAGCTAAGTCAACATGACATCAGCTACCAACCCAGAGCAGCTATCAAGGCCCAAGTTCTGGCAGAATTTATTGTTGAAACCACCATCCCCGACCCTTACGAGTCATCTGTCGATCCCCTGATCTGGACCATTTATGTGGATGGATCTTATTACACCAACGGAAGTGGGGCTGGCTTCATCTTGACCGGCACAGATGCTTTCGTCCTCCAATACTCCTTCCGCTTAAACTTCCGGACATCAAACAACGAGGCAGAGTGAGGCCCTCATAGCGGGGCTCTGTATGGCTCGCAAGGCAGGAGCCAAGCGCGTCAGAGTCTTCAGTGATTCGCAGTTGTTCATCAACCAAGTGTCAGAGGAATACGAGGCAAGGGATGAGCGCATGGCCAAGTACCTGGCGAAGGTTAACGAGCTACTAGCCTTATTCAAAGATGTTCAACTCCAACGGGTTCCTCGAGAGGAAAACGCACAGGCAGATGCTCTCTCCAAGATCGCCTCCTTATTCCTCCAAGGTTTAGAATGGACTGTCTTGATAGAGATCCTCTCAGACCAAGTATCGATGAAAATAGCCCAGAGCCGACCGAAGCCTTACCCCTAACACTTGGGGAGAACTGGATGAAGCCCTTCCTCGAGTACCTTAGAGACGGAGTCCTTCCCGAAGACCCAAAAGAGGAGAGGAGGATCAGGACCCGAACCGAGCGGTACACACTCCTTGACAGAGTCATGTACAAACGCTCTTACACTCAGATTGATGACCGACCCTATCTGAGGTGTCTCTCCTCGGAGGAAGCGCTTTATGCCCTGAAGGAGGCCCATGACGGTATGTGTGGTGCGCACTTGGGAGCGAGATCCCTCACCCGTAAACTCTTAAATTACGGCCACTTCTGTCCCACACTACTGAGTGACTCTAAGGAGTACGTCCGCCAGTATGACTCCTGCCAGAAATTTGCCCCAATCTGTCACCTGCCTCAAGCACAGCTCACCTCCTTGGCAAGTCCAATCCCTTTTGCAATGTGGGGGATGGATTTGCTTGGACCCTTCCCTCCAGTGCTGGGCCAGCTGAAGTTCTTGGTCATGGCGATAGACTACTTTTCCAAGTGGATTAAGGCCAAACCCTTTGCAACGATTACCGAGTACAAAGTCCGGAAGTTCTTTTGGAAGAACATTGTTTGCCAATTCGGGGTACCCCGCATCCTCGTAACCGACAACGGGACTCAATTCACAAGGTCACCATTCCGCAACTTCTACGCGACCTCGGCATCCAGCAGTGGTTCTCCTCCGTAGCCCACCCTCAGTCCAATGGTCAAGCAGAGAACGCCAATTGACAAATCCTCTCCGGCCTGAAGAAGAGGCTTGATAAATCTACCAAGGGGCTGTGGGTCGAACAGCTCCCCAACGTGCTTTGGAACTATCGCACCACCAAAAAAACTCCGGGGAGTCCCCCTTCAACCTCACATATGGTTCCAAAGCCCTCATCCCCTTAGAAGTAGGTCTGCCTTCACCCAGATTAATAGCCTACAGTGAAGCACAGAATGCGAACCAGCTTCGCAACCTCTTAAACCTCATAGACGAGGTTCGCGAGAGAGCTACCATTCGACAAGAGACTTACTGTCGTAGGATCACTCAGTCTTATGACAAGAAGGTACGACCCGCTAATCTTAAAGAGGGAGACCTAGTACTCCGGATGTTGTCAATCTCCAATCCAAGCAAAAAAGGGCAAGTTGGCACCCAATTGGGAAGGACCGTATAGAGTCTCCAAAGTTATTTGCCCAGGTGCGTATCAACTCGAAGATCCGGGGGCAGGAAGATACCGAGGATATGGAACGCGGAGCACTTGATGAAATACCAAGAAGGTGTCTAAACACCGCTCCAAGCAACTTCCCCAAGAGCGCTCCATAAAACATGTCAAAAGTTTTTATTTGTATTTTCTTTATCAAAATATAAGAGCGGCTTGCAACTTAGAAGCGGCCGCCTAATCGTTTTCAATAAAAGCAATCTTTTTCCGCAAGTTCTCTATTTTTTAGGAGTCTAATTGTACTTACAAAACTTTTTGCATTAAAACGGCATGCTCGGAGTCTAACACTTGGTTCGACTCCGCTTCAAATACTTGCTTTTAAGCGAGTACGAAATGGTTCACCATTCAGAATTGCTCCCACAGCTGCTGAAATTCTTCAAACGACACGCTTGGAGTCCAACACTTGGTTCGACTCTGCTTCAACTACTTGCTTCTAAGCGAGTACGAAGCGGTTCACCATTCGGAATTGCTCCTACAGCTGTTGACATACTCTAAACGACGGTTCGGAGTCCAACACTTGGTTCGATTCTGCTTCAACTAGTCGCTCACAAGCGAATACGAGGCAGGTCACAATTCAGAATTGCTCCCACAACCGTTGAGACCATCTTAAACACCAAGTTCGAAACTCAGCTCCCCCCTAGAATTGCTCCTCAAACCTGCCTCCAGGAATGAATCTTCCCAAGGGTCAGATAAAACTCAACTCAACCGTTCACCGGACAGTGCCTATCGATGCCTCGTTCGACACGTTCGCTGCTGTTCGTCGAACAGACAGGATTTCGAACAAAAATGGGCAAAACGCTATTGACCAGTCAACACCGCTAGAGCCACGTGTCGTTCCCTGGTCGTTCGACATGTTCGCCACTGGTCGTCGAACAGACGTGTTTCAGAACGAAAATGGGCAAAACAGTGTTAACCAATCAATGCCTTGAGTGCCATGTGTCGCTCGCCTATCGTTTGCCAGCACGCGCCAAACAGACACAAATCCAAACAAAATGGGGACTCCCAAAATCCATGCCCAAGTACAAGAGAAGTTTGTCGAAAGTTGCTCTACTTTATTTAATTAAAATAAAAAGATACAAGTCTTATTCCAAATACAAGTCTTACACTAGACCGAAATTCGCTACAAGACTACAAGAATACAAGACATATTACAGGATTACAAAATTTTGTCCTAGCCCCTCCTTGGGAGCGGGATGCTCCTGTTGAGCGACACACGCAGACGGCGAGCACTTAGCTGCTGGCGTCCCCTCTTCGAAGATGTCCCCAGGCCAACGAGTCGAGTGGCATCGTTGGTACCCACTCTAACTGTGGCCACCATGGATGCTCCGCTCGACGAACCGACCACTCCACTCTGTGCATCCCCGGGACGTCTCGCTAATGGGGACGAGCGAAGTGCTAGCTCATGGAATAACCTACCCTGAATATACTCGTTCTAAGGGCAGGAGGTGCTCCTAATGTTGCTCCTTTTGGACAAATGCCGCAAACAAGCGTTCTCCGCCTCCAGCTCTACGACTCGCTCCTTGAGCGCATCATCGATGACTCTTATCTTCAATTGTGGCAGTCGATCTGAGCTGGCCCTACGCGAGGCTTCAGAAATCGATCTCCTAAGATGAGTCACCTCCAGGCTTTTCTCAAGAACCATGTTCCTGAGTTCCTCCCTCACAGACCTCGCTTCAAACAGGGAGCGGAGAAGGTGTTTAAGCCGCAAGCCCTGGTTGACAGCTATCGACGAGCACGACTCCTCACCTTTTGCGGCCACTTCATCGAACCTCTCTTCTAACCGCCTCATCTCTTTATCATGACGGGCTAGGATCAGCCTCAGGTGGTTCAACTCCAACTCGACCTTATAAAGCTTCTCCCGATTTTGGGCAAATCCCAACCTAAAGACACTAAGCTCGGAACGGAGACATCTCATCTCGCTATCCTGGAGAGAGGGACAAAGGATATAAATCTTAGAAACAAACCAAGCCTAAAGCTACAAGATAGTTTTACGCTAAGTCGGGGACACAAGTGTTGAGATCAAAACAAGTTTCATTGCTTAGTAGGGATACAAGAGCGGTGGCCAATCTGCTATTAGGCTTCACTACAACCATTCCTACTACACTAGAAACGAAAGAAAAGATACAGGGAATAAAAGTAAAGCTGCTAAGGGGATCAGGGGTCCACCTCAGTAGGTCCAAGCTGGCGACCACTCCCCCTGGCTCCCTCTGTCAAGTTCTCCGGAGCTGCTGCAGGGTCTACCACCTCGAGTTCCTCTTCATCGCTGCCCTCTCCATCAACCTCTTCCCCTCCTTCGAGATCTGCCTCAGCGTGTCTTCTTGTAATATCTCGGACGGATATTAACTCATATAAATTATTATCTTATTATTATTTTATTTTAATTCCAAAATCGGACTATTTTGGCGATTTTCGCCGGGTTGCCCACAAACAGTGCCTACGCACGTCTATCGGTCGGTGCGCATCCAAAGCGCATCAAATTGATAACGCGACTCTCCGAAGTAATAATAAAATTTATTTCACTATTATTTTCTAAATTAAATTATTTTTGGGAATTTTATAAGGATTTTATAAGAAGATTTTTGTATACACATACATGTACACATACACATAATTGTATGGTACTTAGTATATTATACCTAGTATATAGTATGTACTTTTGGCCAATATACTATTTCTTGTCATGGCTACTTAATTAGGAGGTTAGGGTTTTGATTAAGTGGTTTAATGTAGGATTGTATGCATGAGAAGAGAGCTAAACCCTTCTAGAAACCTTATCACTCCACCTCACTAGCCTACACCATACCCCCCCCCCCCCCCCCCCTAAGTCATGGCCGGCCTCCCCCTTTTGGGGCTATTTTGTGCCAATGGGTGCACTTACCACCTTCTAGTTCTCCTATAAACCCCGCCTCATTCTCCTCCTTCTCTCATTTTAGAAAAACAAAAGAAAGAAAGAAAAAGGAAAGGAAAAGAAAGAGAGAACAAATAACTTGAGAGTTTTGTTTTGTAGGGTTCTTAGAAGAATTCTAAAAAGCTTAGGGGAAGGAGAAGGTAGCTAGCAAGTTCTTCCACCAAAGTTAGATAAGGTGGGGGTTTCTTCACTTTGATTCTTTGTTTGTTTGTTTGTTTGTTTGTTTGTTGTTTGTTGTTTGACTTCTTCTTCTACCTTCTTGTTTTGTTTTATTTTTGGGTTGTTCTTATGGATGAGGGTGTGTATGTTGTAGTAAATAAAAGTAGTAAAGTAGTAGTAGTAACTAATAAATTTATAAAGATCATAGCTTTATTATTGAAGTTGTTGTTTGTATGTTATTGGACTAAAGAAATTCACATATTGCATAATGTTGGACATACAACCATGGTTGGTTGTAGGACTTGATTCACATAAGCATATGAACATTTATTTTACAACCATTGTGGGTTGTAGGACTCTTTATGAAACTTGGACTAATAAGAACATAAGTTCTAATAAAAAGATATTTCCTTGTAAACACTAGTTGTAGAATTAATTAAAAAGATCTTTCTTTTATTTTAATCACTAGTTGTAATTAATTAAAAAGATCTTTCTTTTATTTTTAATCACTAGTTGTAAATAATTAAAAAGATATTTCTTTCATCACTAGTTGTAATTAATTAAAAAGATCTTTCTTTCATTTTTAATCACTAGTTGTAATTAATTAAAAAGACCTTTCTTTTTATTTTAAGCACTAGTTGTAGCTAATTAAAAAGATCTTTTCTTTTATTCTAATCACTAGTTGTAGTTAATTAAAAAGATCTTCTCTTTTTATTTTGATCACTAGTTGTAGAAATGATAAAAAGATCTTCCTTTTCTTTTAATCACTAGTTGTAGTTAATTAAAGAGATCTTTCTTTTGTAAAGTAAAATAAATAAAAAATAATCTTTTCTTTATCACTAGTAATAAATAAGATTAGTAAGCAACTAAGTAGTAGTAAGCTAAAATAATAAGTAGTAGTATGTAATAAATGAAGTAGTAGTAGCATGTATGTAATTAATAAGGTAGTAGTATGTTTATGTCCATAAAGTAATCGTAGTAATAGATAGTTGTATGTGGTGATTTTGTTGTGAATGAAGTAGTAGTAGTAGTAGATAATTGTGTGTTATGTTTTGATTAAAGTAGGAGTAGTAGTAGTAATAAAATGTTGTAGGATTGCTTCTAAAAATATTTAGAAGCCATTCTCATGCTACTAATGTTGTAGGACCATTTCTAAAAATATTTAGAAGCCATTCTCATGCTACTAATGTTGTAGGACCATTTCTAAAAATGATTAGAAGCCATATTCATGCTACTAAGGTTGTAGGATTGCTTCTAAAAATATTTAGAAGCCATAATCCATACTTAGTTAGTTGTAGGATTGCTTGTAAAAATATCCTACCATGTTTACCATGCTTAGTTAGTGGTAGCCTTGCTTCTAAAAATATTTAGAAGCCATAATCCATGTTTAGTTAGTTGTAGGATTGCTTGTAAAAATATCCTACCACGTTTACCATGCTTAGTTAGTTGTAGCTTTGCTTCTAAAAATAATTAGAAGCCATATTCATGCTACTTATGTTGTAGGATCATTTCTAAAAATAATTAGAAGCCATATCCATGCTTAGTTAGTTGTAGAATTACTTATAAAAATATCCTACCATGATTCTATGCTTAATTAATTGCAGAATGTTTATAAACTTATCCTATCATGCTTTATGTTTAGGATGTTGTAGGACTTTTGCTAAAAATATCCTACCATGATTCTATGCTTAATTAGTTGTAGGATGTTTATTAAAATTATTCCATCATGCTTTATGTTTAGGATGTTGAAGGACTTTTTCCTACCATGATTCTATGCTTAATTAGTTGTAGAATGTTTATAAACTTATCCTATCATGCTTTATGTTTAGGATGTTGTAGGACTTTTGCTAAAAATATCCTACCATGATTCTATGCTAAATTAGTTGTAGGATGTTTATTAAAATTATCCCATCATGCTTTATGTTTAGGATGTTGTAGGACTCATTCAAAAAAATACCCATCATGTTTAGTAACTCACTCATGCTAGAATTTTGTAGGATTCATTCCTAAAGTTTCCTATCATGGTTAATAATTTATTTATGATTAGAATGTTGTAGGATTCATCCTAGGAATTTCCTACCATGTTTAGTAGTTGTTTATGCTTAATGAAGATTCATGCTAGATAAGTGGTAGAAGAGTTGTATACCATGCTAGTTAATTATAGGTAATAGATATACCATGCTAGTTTTTAATTATAGGCAAGACCTATGCCATACTAGCTTAATTATAAGTAAGTTGTAGGTCATACTAGTTAGATTGTGAGTAAGTTGTATACCATGCTAGTTTATATGAATACTCATGTTTACATGGTACCCATGCTTAGATAAGTGTTTGTTCATGCTATGTTAATGAATGATCATGATTCATGCTAAGTAAGTAGGTATCATGCAAATTATTGATCATATTAAGTTAATGATAGCCATACTATGACATTCATGCTTAGAGTAAAGAAACTACCCATGGCTAGTTGTAGTGATTTATGTTGGGTTCTATACCATGCTAGAGTAATACTTGCTTAGAATGTTGTAGGAGTAGTGTTAGAACTACCTACTATACCTTGGAGCATTGCTTGTTCATACTAGTTGGGTGGTGGTGGTTGGTGATGATAAGTAGTAGGCTTCCATGCTCAATTTGTAACCTACGATTGACTATAGTGGACTTTATGTTTAAGGTCGTTAGTGATTTTCATGCTTGAGCTTAATGTAAGCATAAGCATTAATCACATTCATACATAGGAATATCATGGTGGTTGTGTTATATGATTGATTGTCGTAGGAAGCTGCTTGTAATTGTATGTCATACTTAAGGCGCTATAGGTTGAAGTAATAAGGATTGGGAAGACCACTAGTGATAGTTGGTCCGATAAAGGCCGTTAGGTCGCCTTCGGATCCTTCCTTAGTGGAATACCGACCATAGAATATTAGTATATTCTTCTGTTGCTTCTAACAATAGAAGATTAAGTTTGTTAATAAGCACGTTTCTAAGATTGATTACCTGTATGGTTGTTTGCACACGGTCGTGCTCGTACGTGGCTCGACTGGCCCGTACGTAGCCGTGGGTCTCATACGTAGCTTAGTCGGCTCGTATGTAGGTTGTTGTCTCGTACGCGGCCCGACCGGCCCGTACGTAGCTGTCGGTCTCATACACGATTTATTTGGCCGGTATGTACGCGGTTATATCCTACGGGGCTGCCTGGCTCGTAGGTAGTTATTGTGTCATACGTAGCTTGATGGGCTCGTATGTGGTTGTTACTCGTGTATAGCTTGTTAGCTAGTACACAGTTCGTTGTGCTCGTCTAGGGTGATGTTACTACCCTAAGGGCTGTCGACCGTCAAGACATATGATTTCTACCCTAAGGAACTATGGAGGAGTCACTCCTTGTGTACCGTCGAATTTTAACCAGGGTAGGTTAATCGAGGACCGGAGCATAGACAGAATCCAAGTCTAGGGTAGTGACATGCGTGTATATTCGCACAGCCAAAGTCTTGGATCGATGAGCCACGAACCGGGTCCTGAGGGATTCTGGTAAATCTAGGTTGAGCGGCCTAGTAGAGTTGCCTTGCGAAGCCTAATTTAAGGCCTAGCACGTTGTGTTATAATATCGTCATCCCTAGGATTGTTCGAGTCAGGGACATCACTAGGATAGTGACTTACAAGGATCAGTTTACTTAAACCCTTTTGCCGGGAGAGAGGAGTCAGTTGTAGGGGGCCCCGACACTAACTCGTCCCTTGAGGCAGATCATAGGTGGTGTATTGGGTTGTGCCTTCCTGTCAAAGGGATACGTACGGTGCCGTCTCACAAGTTGACGACACGGGTTGCGTATCTCGCACTGTTAATTCCTGAAATACCGTGGCTGGGGTGCCACAGGATGCATTTGGGCAGTCCTGCGCTTGCTATACCCCAGAGGGTGCCACAGGGTAGGCTTCGTGATACCCTGCGCTTGCGAAACCCTATGGTTTGATTTTGGAACGATGCCCGATATACTGGGATCGAGTGAGGTCCGGCACGCCGGGTAGTAGTGGAAAACGGAGACACCATAAGCAGACTGCATAGGGGGACTTGACCCCTTCTGCAACCTCACAGAGTCATGGAGTATTGTCAGGAACAGGTTGTGTACAATTAGAAGTTCATAACGCGGGTTCAATCCCTATATATGGAGAAACGGCTTGAGATGGAGTCGCATGTAGTATGGGCTGCATGTTGCTTTCGGAGACTTGCTGACATTAGAATAGGAAGTGTCCTAGTTCTATTTAAATATTGCATTAGAGTCTAGTCATAGCACTCACAAACACTTAAACTACAACACTATTGCTATATTTTGTATATTGTTTGGAAGATTCGCTGCTATATGATCAGCCTTTAAGCGTCAGTGAATACTAACGTCCCCACTTCCATAGGTACTGGATCGCCGAAGTACAAAGGCGAGATTCAAGAGGACTCAAGGCAAGGAAAGCAAGGAGTCAGTATTAAGTTTAGTTCCGCTGCAAAATATGTATTGATTCTGTATTAGTTAAGAAGTACTCTGATGTAAGATGTGAAGGTTGTAATACTTAGAAATGTAAAGGCAATATTGTAACTCCATTGTAAAGTATTACAGTTGTACAGTATTCAGACTTGTAACACATTGTGTATTGAATAAAAAGTTTTAAATTCTCCTGTTTTTCTGTGTATTGTGACTAATTGAAGAAAAGGTCTTGGCTCGTGTCACGGTTTCCCGGTGTCGGAAATCGGGGCGCTACAGAGTGGTATCAGAGCTAGCTTCAATTTACAGTCCAACACAGTAGGAAAATTTAAACTTAGATGCCTTTAGGAGATTGGGTCTTAGCTAGCTGTAGATAATTATAACTCATATTGTTGTTCTTTCAACTTATGTTTTATAATATTTCTATATCGATGCTAATTTCTGTATCCACTCCTTGCAGGATGACGGACAGATCAGTTCCCACGGAGAGTGGATGGGGGCAGGGAGAGGTGATAGTGATAGACTCAGACACCGAGCCTATCCTAGAGGAGGTTCAGCCACCGGTAGAGGCCGGACTGGCCCACAGAGCCCCGCAGCTGCCACAGCAGGGGGCTTTTGCTTTTGGAGGTCAGGCCCTGGTACCGCCACCTCCCCAGCTTACTCCTGTCGAGGAGGCCTTTCAGCAGGTCTTCGAGGATATCTCCGTACTGACTTGGTCGCACATCCACCTAGAGACCAAGATGGACTCCTCCGAGTTCGTCAATTATCACCACGCAAGGGAGGTGGAAAGACTGAGGAGTGCCAATGCCAGGGCGCAGCGCCGTATGGTCATCCAAAACCATGCCTACAGGGCACAGTTTGAGCGCCTGGAGCGCCGGTGCGCGGACCTTCAGGTCCAAGTTGCACAGTTGTTGGCATTGATCACCGGGCAGGACCCGCCTGAGAGAGCCAGCAGTACCGACTAGGCAGTCGAGTACTTAGGAGTTGTTTTGTTATTTTGTGGTTTTTGGCCCCTACATGTATGATGTATAGATAGGGAGGATGTCACTTGGGAGAAAATGTGACACTTGTAACCAGTAGGTTTAGGTAGACCGTTTTATTATTTTGGGATCTTGGCTCCTACTTATGTAGTGTATAGGTAGAGAAGTCCTTACTTAGAAGGAGACAATATTTTGTAAACCAGTAGGTTTGTGTACATATAAGTGTAACCCTTGAATGGATGTTCAAAAAAAAAAAAAAAATTTCGGTTCATTTCTTGTTCTCCAACTATGTTCTTTCGTAATTGTCAATTCATTCTCCAAACTTAAAGTAGTTCTGAGGACAGAACTATTCTAAGGAGGGAGTAATGTAATATCTCGGACGGATATTAACTCCTATAAATTATTATTTTATTATTATTTTATTTTAATTCCAAAATCGGACTATTTTGGCGATTTTCGCCGGGTTGCCCACAAACAGTGCCTACGCACGTCTATCGGTCGGTGCGCATCCAAAGCGCATCAAATTGATAATGCGACTCTCCGAAGTAATAATAAAATTTATTTCACTATTATTTTCTAAATTAAATTATTTTTGGGAATTTTATAAGGATTTTATAAGAAGATTTTTGTATACACATACATGTACACATACACATAATTGTATGGTACTTAGTATATTATACCTAGTATATAGTATGTACTTTTGGCCAATATACTATTTCTTGTCATGGCTACTTAATTAGGAGGTTAGGGTTTTGATTAAGTGGTTTAATGTAGGATTGTTTGCATGAGAAGAGAGCTAAACCCTTCTAGAAACCTTATCACTCCACCTCACTAGCCTACACCATACCCTCCCCCCCCCTAAGTCATGGCCGGCCTCCCCCTTTTGGGGCTATTTTGTGCCAATGGGTGCACTTACCACCTTCTAGTTCTCCTATAAACCCCCCCTCATTCTCCTCCTTCTCTCATTTTAGAAAAACAAAAGAAAGAAAGAAAGAAGGAAAGGAAAAGAAAGAGAGAACAAATAACTTGAGAGTTTTGTTTTGTAGGGTTCTTAGAAGAATTCTAAAAAGCTTAGGGGAAGGAGAAGGTAGCTAGCAAGTTCTTCCACCAAAGTTAGATAAGGTGGGGGTTTCTTCACTTTGTTTGTTTGTTTGTTTGTTTGTTTGTTTGTTTGTTGTTTGTTGTTTGACTTCTTCTTCTACCTTCTTGTTTTGTTTTATTTTTGGGTTGTTCTTATGGATGAGGGTGTGTATGTTGTAGTAAATAAAAGTAGTAAAGTAGTAGTAGTAACTAATAAATTTATAAAGATCATAGCTTTATTATTGAAGTTGTTGTTTGTATGTTATTGGACTAAAGAAATTCACATATTGCATAATGTTGGACATACAACCATGGTTGGTTGTAGGACTTGATTCACATAAGCATATGAACATTTATTTTACAACCATTGTGGGTTGTAGGACTCTTTATGAAACTTGGACTAATAAGAACATAAGTTCTAATAAAAAGATATTTCCTTGTAAACACTAGTTGTAGAATTAATTAAAAAGATCTTTCTTTTATTTTAATCACTAGTTGTAATTAACTAAAAAGATCTTTCTTTTATTTTTAATCACTAGTTGTAAATAATTAAAAAGATCTTTCTTTTATCACTAGTTGTAATTAATTAAAAAGATCTTTCTTTCATTTTTAATCACTAGTTGTAATTAATTAAAAAGACCTTTCTTTTTATTTTAAGCACTAGTTGTAGCTAATTAAAAAGATTTTTTCTTTTATTCTAATCACTAGTTGTAGTTAATTAAAAAGATCTTCTCTTTTTATTTTGATCACTAGTTGTAGAAATGATAAAAAGATCTTCCTTTTCTTTTAATCTCTAGTTGTAGTTAATTAAAGAGATCTTTCTTTTGTAAAGTAAAATAAATAAAAAATAATCTTTTCTTTATCACTAGTAATAAATAAGATTAGTAAGCAACTAAGTAGTAGTAAGCTAAAATAATAAGTAGTAGTATGTAATAAATGAAGTAGTAGTAGCATGTATGTAATTAATAAGGTAGTAGTATGTTTATGTCCATAAAGTAATAGTAGTAATAGATAGTTGTATGTGGTGATTTTGTTGTGAATGAAGTAGTAGTAGTAGTAGATAATTGTGTGTTATGTTTTGATTAAAGTAGGAGTAGTAGTAGTAATAAAATGTTGTAGGATTGCTTCTAAAAATATTTAGAAGCCATTCTCATGCTACTAATGTTGTAGGACCATTTCTAAAAATATTTAGAAGCCATTCTCATGCTACTAATGTTGTAGGACCATTTCTAAAAATGATTAGAAGCCATATTCATGCTACTAAGGTTGTAGGATTGCTTCTAAAAATATTTAGAAGCCATAATCCATGCTTAGTTAGTTGTAGGATTGCTTGTAAAAATATCCTACCATGTTTACCATGCTTAGTTAGTGGTAGCCTTGCTTCTAAAAATATTTAGAAGCCATAATCCATGCTTAGTTAGTTGTAGGATTGCTTGTAAAAATATCCTACCATGTTTACCATGCTTAGTTAGTTGTAGCTTTGCTTCTAAAAATAATTAGAAGCCATATTCATGCTACTTATGTTGTAGGATCATTTCTAAAAATAATTAGAAGCCATATCCATGCTTAGTTAGTTGTAGGATTACTTATAAAAATATCCTACCATGATTCTATGCTTAATTAATTGTAGAATGTTTATAAACTTATCCTATCATGCTTTATGTTTAGGATGTTGTAGGACTTTTGCTAAAAATATCCTACCATGATTCTATGCTTAATTAGTTGTAGGATGTTTATTAAAATTATTCCATCATGCTTTATGTTTAGGATGTTGAAGGACTTTTTCCTACCATGATTCTATGCTTAATTAGTTGTAGAATGTTTATAAACTTATCCTATCATGCTTTATGTTTAGGATGTTGTAGGACTTTTGCTAAAAATATCCTGCCATGATTCTATGCTAAATTAGTTGTAGGATGTTTATTAAAATTATCCCATCATGCTTTATGTTTAGGATGTTGTAGGACTCATTCAAAAAAATACCCATCATGTTTAGTAACTCACTCATGCTAGAATTTTGTAGGATTCATTCCTAAAGTTTCCTATCATGGTTAATAATTTATTTATGATTAGAATGTTGTAGGATTCATCCTAGGAATTTCCTACCATGTTTAGTAGTTGTTTATGCTTAATGAAGATTCATGCTAGATAAGTGGTAGAAGAGTTGTATACCATGCTAGTTAATTATAGGTAATAGATATACCATGCTAGTTTTTAATTATAGGCAAGACCTATGCCATACTAGCTTAATTATAAGTAAGTTGTAGATCATACTAGTTAGATTGTGAGTAAGTTGTATACCATGCTAGTTTATATGAATACTCATGTTTACATGGTACCCATGCTTAGATAAGTGTTTGTTCATGCTATGTTAATGAATGATCATGATTCATGCTAAGTAAGTAGGTATCATGCAAATTATTGATCATATTCAGTTAATGATAGCCATACTATGACATTCATGCTTAGAGTAAAGAAACTACCCATGGCTAGTTGTAGTGATTTATGTTGGGTTCTATACCATGCTAGAGTAATACTTGCTTAGAATGTTGTAGGAGTAGTGTTAGAACTACCTACTATACCTTGGAGCATTGCTTGTTCATACTAGTTGGGTGGTGGTGGTTGGTGATGATAAGTAGTAGGCTTCCATGCTCAATTTGTAACCTACGATTGACTATAGTGGACTTTATGTTTAAGGTCGTTAGTGATTTTCATGCTTGAGCTTAATGTAAGCATAAGCATTAATCACATTCATACATAGGAATATCATGGTGGTTGTGTTATATGATTGATTGTCGTAGGAAGCTGCTTGTAATTGTATGTCATACTTAAGGCGCTATAGGTTGAAGTAATAAGGATTGGGAAGACCACTAGTGATAGTTGGTCCGATAAAGGCCGTTAGGTCGCCTTCGGATCCTTCCTTAGTGGAATACCGACCATAGAATATTAGTAGATTCTTCTGTTGCTTCTAACAATAGAAGATTAAGTTTGTTAATAAGCACGTTTCTAAGATTGATTACCTGTATGGTTGTTTGCACACGGTCGTGCTCGTACGTGGCTCGACTGGCCCGTACGTAGCCGTGGGTCTCATACGTAGCTTAGTCGGCTCGTATGTAGGTTGTTGTCTCGTACGCGGCCCGACCGGCCCGTACGTAGCTGTCGGTCTCATACACGATTTATTTGGCCGGTATGTACGCGGTTATATCCTACGGGGCCGCCTGGCTCGTAGGTAGTTATTGTGTCATACGTAGCTTGATGGGCTCGTATGTGGTTGTTACTCGTGTATAGCTTGTTAGCTAGTACACAGTTCATTGTGCTCGTCTAGGGTGATGTTACTACCCTAAGGGCTGTCGACCGTCAAGACATATGATTTCTACCCTAAGGAACTGTGGAGGAGTCACTCCTTGTGTACCGTCGAATTTTAACCAGGGTAGGTTAATCGAGGACCGGAGCATAGACAGAATCCAAGACTAGGGTAGCGGCATGCGTGTATATTCGCACAGCCAAAGTCTTGGATCGATGAGCCACGAACCGGGTCCTGAGGGATTCTGGTAAATCTAGGTTGAGCGGCCTAGTAGAGTTGCCTTGCGAAGCCTAATTTAAGGCCTAGCACGTTGTGTTATAATATCGTCATCCCTAGGATTGTTCGAGTCAGGGACATCACTAGGATAGTGACTTACAAGGATCAGTTTACTTAAACCCTTTTGCCGGGAGAGAGGAGTCAGTTGTAGGGGGCCCCGACACTAACTCGTCCCTTGAGGCAGATCATAGGTGGTGTATTGGGTTGTGCCTTCCTGTCAAAGGGATACGTACGGTGCCGTCTCACAAGTTGAGGACACGGGTTGCGTATCTTGCGCTGTTAATTCCTGAAATACCGTGGCTGGGGTGCCACAGGATGCATTTGGGCAGTCCTGCGCTTGCTATACCCCAGAGGGTGCCACAGGGTAGGCTTCGTGCTACCCTGCGCTTGCGAAACCCTATGGTTTGATTTTGGAACGATGCCCGATATACTGGGATCGAGTGAGGTCCGGCACGCCGGGTAGTAGTGGAAAACGGAGACACCATAAGCAGACCGCATAGGGGGACTTGACCCCTTCTGCAACCTCACAGAGTCATGGAGTATTGTTAGGAACAGGTTGTGTACAATTAGAAGTTCATAACGCGGGTTCAATCCCTATATATGGAGAAACGGCTTGAGATGGAGTCGCATGTAGTATGGGCTGCATGTTGCTTTCGGAGACTTGCTGACATTAGAATAGGAAGTGTCCTAGTTCTATTTAAATATTGCATTAGAGTCTAGTCATAGCACTCACAAACACTTAAACTACACCAACACTATTGCTATATTTTGTATATTGTTTGGAAGATTCGCTGCTATATGATCAGCCTTTAAGCGTCAGTGAATACTGACGTCCCCACTTTCATAGGTACTGGATCGCCGAAGTACAAAGGCGTGATTCAAGAGGACTCAAGGCAAGGAAAGCAAGGAGTCAGTATTAAGTTTAGTTCCGCTGTAAAATATGTATTGATTCTGTATTAGTTAAGAAGTACTCTGATGTAAGATGTGAAGGTTGTAATACTTAGAAATGTAAATGCAATATTGTAACTCCATTGTAAAGTATTACAGTTGTACAGTATTCAGACTTGTAACACATTGTGTATTGAATAAAAAGTTTTAAATTCTCCTGTTTTTCTGTGTATTGTGACTAATTGAAGAAAAGGTCTTGGCTCGTGTCACGGTTTCCCGGTGTCGGAAATCGGGGCGCTACAGAGTGGTATCAGAGCTAGCTTCAATTTACAGTCCAACACAGTAGGAAAATTTAAACTTAGATGCCTTTAGGAGATTGGGTCTTAGCTAGCTGTAGATAATTATAACTCATATTGTTGTTCTTTCAACTTATGTTTTATAATATTTCTATATCGATGCTAATTTCTGTATCCACTTCTTGCAGGATCACGGACTGATCAGTTCCCACGGAGAGTGGATGGGGGCAGGGAGAGGTGATAGTGATAGACTCAGACACCGAGCCTATCCTAGAGGAGGTTCAGCCACCGGTAGAGGCCGGACTGGCCCACGGAGCTCCGCAGCTGCCACAGGAGGGGGCTTTTGCTTTTGGAGGTCAGGCCCCGGTACCGCCACCTCCCCAGCTTACTCCTGTCGAGGAGGCCTTTCAGCAGGTCTTCGAGGATATCTCCGTACTGACTTGGTCGCACATCCACCTAGAGACCAAGATGGACTCCTCCGAGTTCGTCAATTATCACCACGCAAGGGAGGTGGAAAGACTGAGGAGTGCCAATGCCAGGGCGCAGCGCCGTATGGTCATCCAAAACCATGCCTACAGGGCACAGTTTGAGCGCCTGGAGCGCCGGTGCGCGGACCTTCAGGTCCAAGTTGCACAGTTGCTGGCATTGATCACCGGGCAGGACCCGCCTGAGAAAGCCAGCAGTACCGACTAGGCAGTCGAGTACTTAGGAGTTGTTTTGTTATTTTGTGGTTTTTGGCCCCTACATGTATGATGTATAGATAGGGAGGATGTCACTTGGGAGAAAATGTGACACTTGTAACCAGTAGGTTTAGGTAGACCGTTTTATTATTTTGGGATCTTGGCTCCTACTTATGTAGTGTATAGGTAGGGAAGTCCTTACTTAGAACGAGACAATATTTTGTAAACCAGTAGGTTTGTGTACATATAAGTGTAACCCTTGGATGGATGTTCAAAAAAAAAAAAAAATTTCGGTTCATTTCTTGTTCTCCAACTATGTTCTTTCGTAATTGTCAATTCATTCTCCAAACTTAAAGTAGTTCTGAGGACAGAACTATTCTAAGGAGGGAGTAATGTAATATCTCGGACGGATATTAACTCCTATAAATTATTATTTTATTATTATTTTATTATTATTTTATTTTAATTCCAAAATCGGACTATTTTGGCGATTTTCGCCGGGTTGCCCACAAACAGTGCCTACGCACGTCTATCGGTCGGTGCGCATCCAAAGCGCATCAAATTGATAACGCGACTCTCCGAAGTAATAATAAAATTTATTTCACTATTATTTTCTAAATTAAATTATTTTTGGGAATTTTATAAGGATTTTATAAGAAGATTTTTGTATACACATACATGTACACATACACATAATTGTATGGTACTTAGTATATTATACCTAGTATATAGTATGTACTTTTGGCCAATATACTATTTCTTGTCATGGCTACTTAATTAGGAGGTTAGGGTTTTGATTAAGTGGTTTAATGTAGGATTGTATGCATGACAAGAGAGCTAAACCCTTCAAGAAACCTTATCACTCCACCTCACTAGCCTACACCATACCCTCCCCCCCCCCTAAGTCATGGCCGGCCTCCCCCTTTTGGGGCTATTTTGTGCCAATGGGTGCACTTACCACCTTCTAGTTCTCCTATAAACCCCCCCTCATTCTCCTCCTTCTCTCATTTTAGAAAAACAAAAGAAAGAAAGAAAGAAGGAAAGGAAAAGAAAGAGAGAACAAATAACTTGAGAGTTTTGTTTTGTAGGGTTCTTAGAAGAATTCTAAAAAGCTTAGGGGAAGGAGAAGGTAGCTAGCAAGTTCTTCCACCAAAGTTAGATAAGGTGGGGGTTTCTTCACTTTGATTCTTTGTTTGTTTGTTTGTTTGTTTGTTTGTTTGTTGTTTGTTGTTTGACTTCTTCTTCTACCTTCTTGTTTTGTTTTATTTTTGGGTTGTTCTTATGGGTGAGGGTGTGTATGTTGTAGTAAATAAAAGTAGTAAAGTAGTAGTAGTAACTAATAAATTTATAAAGATCATAGCTTTATTATTGAAGTTGTTATTTGTATGTTATTGGACTAAAGAAATTCACATATTGCATAATGTTGGACATACAACCATGGTTGGTTGTAGGACTTGATTCACATAAGCATATGAACATTTATTTTACAACCATTGTGGGTTGTAGGACTCTTTATGAAACTTGGACTAATAAGAACATAAGTTCTAATAAAAAGATATTTCCTTGTAAACACTAGTTGTAGAATTAATTAAAAAGATCTTTCTTTTATTTTAATCACTAGTTGTAATTAACTAAAAAGATCTTTCTTTTATTTTTAATCACTAGTTGTAAATAATTAAAAAGATCTTTCTTTTATCACTAGTTGTAATTAATTAAAAAGATCTTTCTTTCATTTTTAATCACTAGTTGTAATTAATTAAAAAGACCTTTCTTTTTATTTTAAGCACTAGTTGTAGCTAATTAAAAAGATCTTTTCTTTTATTCTAATCACTAGTTGTAGTTAATTAAAAAGATCTTCTCTTTTTATTTTGATCACTAGTTGTAGAAATGATAAAAAGATCTTCCTTTTCTTTTAATCACTAGTTGTAGTTAATTAAAGAGATCTTTCTTTTGTAAAGTAAAATAAATAAAAAATAATCTTTTCTTTATCACTAGTAATAAATAAGATTAGTAAGCAACTAAGTAGTAGTAAGCTAAAATAATAAGTAGTAGTATGTAATAAATGAAGTAGTAGTAGCATGTATGTAATTAATAAGACAGTAGTATGTTTATGTCCATAAAGTAATAGTAGTAATAGATAGTTGTATGTGGTGATTTTGTTGTGAATGAAGTAGTAGTAGTAGTAGATAATTGTGTGTTATGTTTTGATTAAAGTAGGAGTAGTAGTAGTAATAAAATGTTGTAGGATTGCTTCTAAAAATATTTAGAAGTCATTCTCATGCTACTAATGTTGTAGGACCATTTCTAAAAATATTTAGAAGCCATTCTCATGCTACTAATGTTGTAGGACCATTTCTAAAAATGATTAGAAGCCATATTCATGCTACTAAGGTTGTAGGATTGCTTCTAAAAATATTTAGAAGCCATAATCCATGCTTAGTTAGTTGTAGGATTGCTTGTAAAAATATCCTACCATGTTTACCATGCTTAGTTAGTGGTAGCCTTGCTTCTAAAAATATTTAGAAGCCATAATCCATGCTTAGTTAGTTGTAGGATTGCTTGTAAAAATATCCTACCATATTTACCATGCTTAGTTAGTTGTAGCTTTGCTTCTAAAAATAATTAGAAGCCATATTCATGCTACTTATGTTGTAGGATCATTTCTAAAAATAATTAGAAGCCATATCCATGCTTAGTTAGTTGTAGGATTACTTATAAAAATAGCCTACCATGATTCTATGCTTAATTAATTGTAGAATGTTTATAAACTTATCCTATCATGCTTTATGTTTAGGATGTTGTAGGACTTTTGCTAAAAATATCCTACCATGATAATATGCTTAATTAGTTGTAGGATGTTTATTAAAATTATTCCATCATGCTTTATGTTTAGGATGTTGAAGGACTTTTTCCTACCATGATTCTATGCTTAATTAGTTGTAGAATGTTTATAAACTTATCCTATCATGCTTTATGTTTAGGATGTTGTAGGACTTTTGCTAAAAATATCCTACCATGATTCTATGCTAAATTAGTTGTAGGATGTTTATTAAAATTATCCCATCATGCTTTATGTTTAGGATGTTGTAGGACTCATTCAAAAAAATACCCATCATGTTGAGTAACTCACTCATGCTAGAATTTTGTAGGATTCATTCCTAAAGTTTCCTATCATGGTTAATAATTTATTTATGATTAGAATGTTGTAGGATTCATCCTAGGAATTTCCTACCATGTTTAGTAGTTGTTTATGCTTAATGAAGATTCATGCTAGATAAGTGGTAGAAGAGTTGTATACCATGCTAGTTAATTATAGGTAATAGATATACCATGCTAGTTTTTAATTATAGGCAAGACCTATGCCATACTAGCTTAATTATAAGTAAGTTGTAGGTCATACTAGTTAGATTGTGAGTAAGTTGTATACCATGCTAGTTTATATGAATACTCATGTTTACATGGTACCCATGCTTAGATAAGTGTTTGTTCATGCTATGTTAATGAATGATCATGATTCATGCTAAGTAAGTAGGTATCATGCAGATTATTGATCATATTAAGTTAATGATAGCCATACTATGACATTCATGCTTAGAGTAAAGAAACTACCCATGGCTAGTTGTAGTGATTTATGTTGGGTTCTATACCATGCTAGAGTAATACTTGCTTAGAATGCTGTAGGAGTAGTGTTAGAACTACCTACTATACCTTGGAGCATTGCTTGTTCATACTAGTTGGGTGGTGGTGGTTGGTGATGATAAGTAGTAGGCTTCCATGCTCAATTTGTAACCTACGATTGACTATAGTGGACTTTATGTTTAAGGTCGTTAGTGATTTTCATGCTTGAGCTCAATGTAAGCATAAGCATTAATCACATTCATACATAGGAATATCATGGTGGTTGTGTTATATGATTGATTGTCGTAGGAAGCTGCTTGTAATTGTATGCCATACTTAAGGCGCTATAGGTTGAAGTAATAAGGATTGGGAAGACCACTAGTGATAGTTGGTCCGATAAAGGCCGTTAGGTCGCCTTCGGATCCTTCCTTAGTGGAATACCGACCATAGAATATTAGTATATTCTTCTGTTGCTTCTAACAATAGAAGATTAAGTTTGTTAATAAGCACGTTTCTAAGATTGATTACCTGTATGGTTGTTTGCACACGGTCGTGCTCGTACGTGGCTCGACTGGCCCGTACGTAGCCGTGGGTCTCATACGTAGCTTAGTCGGCTCGTATGTAGGTTGTTGTCTCGTACGCGGCCCGACCGGCCCGTACGTAGCTGTCGGTCTCATACACGATTTATTTGGCCGGTATGTACGCGGTTATATCCTACGGGGCCGCCTGGCTCGTAGGTAGTTATTGTGTCATACGTAGCTTGATGGGCTCGTATGTGGTTGTTACTCGTGTATAGCTTGTTAGCTAGTACACAGTTCGTTGTGCTCGTCTAGGGTGATGTTACTACCCTAAGGGCTGTCGACCGTCAAGACATATGATTTCTACCCTAAGGAACTGTGGAGGAGTCACTCCTTGTGTACCGTCGAATTTTAACCAGGGTAGGTTAATCGATGACCGGAGCATAGACAGAATCCAAGTCTAGGGTAGCGGCATGCGTGTATATTCGCACAGCCAAAGTCTTGGATCGATGAGCCACGAACCGGGTCCTGAGGGATTCTGGTAAATCTAGGTTGAGCGACCTAGTAGAGTTGCCTTGCGAAGCCTAATTTAAGGCCTAGCACGTTGTGTTATAATATCGTCATCCCTAGGATTGTTCGAGTCAGGGACATCACTAGGATAGTGACTTACAAGGATCAGTTTACTTAAACCCTTTTGCCGGGAGAGAGGAGTCAGTTGTAGGGGGCCCCGACACTAACTCGTCCCTTGAGGCAGATCATAGGTGGTGTATTGGGTTGTGCCTTCCTGTCAAAGGGATACGTACGGTGCCGTCTCACAAGTTGAGGACACGGGTTGCGTATCTCGCGCTGTTAATTCCTGAAATACCGTGGCTGGGGTGCCACAGGATGCATTTGGGCAGTCCTGCGCTTGCTATACCCCAGAGGGTGCCACAGGGTAGGCTTCGTGATACCCTGCGCTTGCGATACCCTATGGTTTGATTTTGGAACGATGCCCGATATACTGGGATCGAGTGAGGTCCGGCACGCCGGGTAGTAGTGGAAAACAGAGACACCATAAGCAGACTGCATAGGGGGACTTGACCCCTTCTGCAACCTCACAGAGTCATGGAGTATTGTCAGGAACAGGTTGTGTACAATTAGAAGTTCATAACGCGGGTTCAATCCCTATATATGGAGAAACGACTTGAGATGGAGTCGCATGTAGTATGGGCTGCATGTTGCTTTCGGAGACTTGCTGACATTAGAATAGGAAGTGTCCTAGTTCTATTTAAATATTACATTAGAGTCTAGTCATAGCACTCACAAACACTTAAACTACACCAACACTATTGCTATATTTTGTATATTGTTTGGAAGATTCGCTGCTATATGATCAGCCTTTAAGCGTCAGTGAATACTGACGTCCCCACTTCCATAGGTACTGGATCGCCGAAGTACAAAGGCGAGATTCAAGAGGACTCAAGGCAAAGAAAGCAAGGAGTCAGTATTAAGTTTAGTTCCGCTGCAAAATATGTATTGATTCTGTATTAGTTAAGAAGTACTCTGATGTAAGATGTGAAGGTTGTAATACTTAGAAATGTAAAGGCAATATTGTAACTCCATTGTAAAGTATTACAGTTGTACAGTATTCAGACTTGTAACACATTGTGTATTGAATAAAAAGTTTTAAATTCTCCTGTTTTTCTGTGTATTGTGACTAATTGAAGAAAAGGTCTTGGCTCGTGTCACGGTTTCCCGGTGTCGGAAATCGGGGCGCTACACTTCTCGCCTCATCAGGAAATAGGAAGTAGCCCGTGCGGTAGAACCCTAGGACCCGTTCGCTGACGTCCTTCAAGGTTGTGTCGTAGGCCCTCTGCATGTTGTGCTCTAGAAAGCCAATGACCTTCTTCTCTGCTGCGGCCTCCGATTCAAGAACAGCCTCACGTATAGCCCTCTCTCGCTCGGTGGCTGCCTTTTCCATCTCTGTCACCTTCTCCTTAGTGGCCTCAACTTTCTCCAATGCCGTACTCTCCTTCGCCTTTGCCAAAGACACCTCTGGCAAGGCAATCTCGAGGTCTGGGATTCGGCCAGCAAGGCAGCAGCCTCGGCCTCTCTCTTCGACCGCAATCGCTTGACATTCTCCCTATCGAGAGTTGCCTTTAACTCCTTCTCCTGCTCCGCCATTTGCTTCAGAAGATAGCTTAAGCGGTAGATCGCCTGCAAAGAGGAACTCAAGAATAAGAATAGAATCGCTCACAAAATGAGAAGTGACAACCTTGCAAAAGAAACAAATATTCACTTAGTGTCATCTATGCCTTGGTGATCTCCAGAGCAGAGTCGCCCACAGTCTCGTGCTTCATGGCAACCTTGTCTTTTGGGGTGGCCAAGTGATGAACATCGCCCATACAGCTCGTCGAATCCCCTAAGAAGCCATCGTGCCTCCGAACTTGCCAGTCAGGAATGAACATCCTCTTCAACTCATTGGTCAAGATCGACGCAGCAGCCGCGATGAGAGGAGGGGCCTCGAGCGCAAGCATCGTGAAGAGGGGGAGACCACTCACCGAGGGAGCTGTTGGTGCCGCAGGCACAGACTCTAAGTCCACGATGGGGGTGGCGGCACTCTCGCTCCTAGTGGCCTTGCACGGGGGTGGTCGAACAACTGTACATTCTCTCTTCTTCTCATCGACCCGTCTGTTGGCCAAAGACGAATGCTTGCTCATGATGGCATCGTAGTCCACGATCGGATCTCCTGCAAACAAAAGAAATCAATTGTTAAAAATCCTACTCTTACAAGCTAGGAGATAGAGATTAAAACACAAACAAAATGCGTACTATGGTTCATCCGGCTTAGACCCCCCTCAAAGAGACCTTCCTCTGAGATCTCTCTCCAATTCAACGTAGGCTGATCCAAGAGAATCCCCACCATTCTGTCTTCTTCTGGAAAGAGAGACGGTTCTACTTTTGCTCTCCTCGGCACGTCGTCCTTCCAAACGGTTGGGATATCCCACAGAGCTCTACTCCGAATCAGAAAGTACTTGTACCTCCAGGATTTCAAAGAGTCAGGGTTGTCGACTAGCGTGACGCCCTTACGAGCATTAAGATAGAATCGGTACTCCGTCCTCATCTTCTGGTGGATCTTGTACAACCTACGGAGCACATTGAGGCGAGGCTCGATCCTAGCAGCCTGGCAGTGCAATACGAACGCCATTATGTGTCTCCACATGTTTGGCATCAGTTGGATCGGGCCTATGCCAAACCACCGTAGCACTTCCCTCACGAACGGGTGTAGGGGAAGTCGGAGACCCACATTCAAAGCATCATAGGGAACACACACGTTCAGAGGGAAAGAAGAGCAAGACCTCATGCCAAAACCTGGAAGTAGCAGCTCAAACTCCTCGGGAATCATGAAGCAAGTTCTGATGTGCCGAAGGTCCTCCTTGCTAAGCACAGAGACGATCTCGTTCACCTCAGTATGATCTTGCGGTTCGTTCTTTTCATAATGTCGTGCCATGCCGTGCTCGACGCGCTCCAACTCTTCATCACTGTACTGCAAACCCCCCCCCCCCCAAGCAAGACACGGCTATGGAGTTCCTCCCAAAGGTGCCCATCCTTCTCTCTCTCTTTCCATGATCGTCTCTACCACGGGCGATGGCTCGACTAACAAACCCTTCCCCTTATCGAACCTAGGAGTTACTGTCGGAGGAGTCACTTCGGCACGATCTGGGGGAGAGGTCTCATCTCCAGACGAAACCCTAAACATCTTTTTAAAATAAAATAAATTACCTCTGAAGTGACGTACACAGCCGGAAAGATCGTTGGAGATCGAAGAATCAACCGGGGTCAGAGAGAGTGACTTTTTCTCATATGGTGAAAATGAGAGTAAAGTGAAAGTCAGGGGGGGTGAAGATTTATAGTGGCCTTAGTGGGCTTGGGTTGGAAGCCCAAAAGGCTTCTGAGAATTCCAAAAGTCGTAGACCTAATGGCTAAAAATACGAAGAGGCGACGATCAACTCGCCAAGAAGTCAAACCGTCAAGAATGCCAACCGCCAAGAGTTCAAACCCTCTCCGATCGTTCGACATGTTTGATGCTTCGTTCGACACGTTCGACGCCTCGTTTGACACATTCGCTACCATTCAACGATGCCAGTGCCATGTGTCGTCCCCTGGTCGTTCGACATGTTCGCCGCTGGTCGTCGAACAGATTTGATTCCGAACGAAAAAGGAGCAAAATGCATTGACCAAGTCAATGCTGCCAGTGCCATGTGTCGTCCCCTGGTCGTTCGACACGTTCGACGTCTCGTTCGACACGTTCACCGCTGGTCGTTGAACAGACGTGATTCCGAACGAAAAAGGAACAAAATGCGTTGACCAAGTCAACACTGCCAATGCCACGTGTCGTCCCCTGGTTATTCGACACGTTCGACACCTCGTTCAACATGTTCGTCGCTGGTCATCGAACAGACGAGATTCCAAACGAAAAAGGAGGAAAATGCATTGACCAAGTCAACGCTGCCAGTGCCACGTGTCATCCCCTGGTCGTTCGACACGTTCGATGCCTCGTTCAATGCATTCGCTGCTGCTCGTCGAATAGACGTGATTTCGAACGAAAAATGGGCAAAAATGTGTTGACCAGTTTATGGCCCCAATGACACATGTCGCTCCCTGTTGTTCGCCACGTTCGACATATTCAACATGTTCGATGCCACGTTCGACACGTTCAACACGTTCAATGCCACGTCCGACGCGTGCGCCATGTTCGACCTCACGTTCAACACGGTCGCCACGTTCGACACGTTCTCCACGTTGACGTCATGTTCGACACATTTGCCCTGTTCGACGTCGGGTTCGCCACCTTCGCCACGTTCGACACGTTCGACACATTCGCCGCGTTCGATGTCACGTTCGCCGCATTTGATGTCACGTTCGACACATTCGCCGCGTTCGACATCACGTTCGACACGTTCGCCATGTTCGACGTCACATTCAACGCGTTCGCTGCCACTTGTTGAATAGACGCGATCTCGAACGAAAAAGGGGGGAATCGAAAGCCCATGTGCGCTGTCAGATCACCTCATAATTCGCGTCACAATCTGATCGACGTCTTAGACTCAGCCACGTCGACACGCTTTGATCCACCGTTAGATCGTTCAGACATTCGTGCCAATGGCTGATGGACGCCCCAGATCGCGCCACATCATAAATACGTTGATTAAAATTATTTTTTATTTATTAATTCAAATTATTTATTTAAAAATTGCAAAAAAATGATTAAAAATTCAGGAAAATTAATTAAATTTTTTTTAAAATGATTATAAATTTGGGGAAATATTTTTGAGCCCCTGGGTAAATAATTATTGGTTAGAATAATTAATTAGTGCTCCCGTAAAATGAATCATTGCTTGGCAAAATTGAATTAATGATTCAAAAAATAATTAAAAAATCGAGAAAAATCACCAAAAATCCAGAAGAGCCTAGAAACAATCTTGGGTGTGTTCACTACAACACACAATGGGTTCACCGGCATTTTTTCTGAGATTCACCGGCATTTTAAAATGCCGGTGAATAATTCACCGGCGTTTTTAAAATCGCAGGTGCTAATGCCGCCGAAGAAGGCGTCGCAGAAAAGGCGGGGTCTACACCGGCGTTTTTTACGAACACCGGTATTTCTGTAAGATACTCTGGCGGTCGCAAAAACGCCAATGTATGGCTTATTAAATACTGCCCTCTTCTTCCCCTATAAGCATTCTACACCGGCATTTTTTACAAACGCCGGTGTAGGTATATAAATTTATAAAAAAAATATAAATTTCTTAAAAAAAACATGCAGCACTCTTACAATCAAAACCAGAAACAAAGAGTGGAAAAGAATACTTTCACTGTCAAATTCAGGTAAAAATGTTACTAACTGAAATGAAACTTATACTTTTATAATACTCATGAGATAACTGTCAATTGAAACCACAACATAAGTTCAAACAGGATTCTTTCATCACCAGTCACTCCTCTGTTAATCATAGTATGCAACTTCAGTTACATAATCCATCTCATCATCACTTAAAACCATACGGCAAAGAACAATCTCATTTTCAAACCCAAGCAACAAGCATGAACATTACGTTAGAAACTGATACTCATGTAGACATCATGATATAATTGTATATAAAGTTTAGATAAAAAATTTCCATCACTAGTCGCTCCTCAAAAAATCATAGTGTGCAACTTCAGATACATGATCCATCTCATCTCCAAATTCAGACAAAAAAGCAACTAACCCATCTCCAAATGCATAATAATTCCAGTTTACTATGAACCAAACTAAAACTCAAATGCATAATAACCCATCTCCAAAAGCAACTAACCCATCTCCAAATGAATAAGAAAGCAAACTCAAACTGAAGAATGAAAAAAATGAACCTGCATGGTCCCAATTTTTGTTTTAATCATGATAAGCTTCAAGTATTGAACAGTGAAAAAAATAAAGCACATACTATACAAATAACCCAAACTAAAGACCACTTTCTTCAATCTAAACCTGAATATGAAGATCAAAGCTGGAAGCCCCCAAAAGCAAAATCATTTATATACCCTAACATTCATATACCCTAACATTACCTTTTGCATAATCAAGATTCAGTGGGCGAAAACTAACATTTAGTGAAGCAAACATTTAGTGGGCAAAAACTCAAGAGATCTTCAAACCAAACTCAACAAAACGAGTTGACAAGCACATGCTATGTTCACCAAAAAGACTTCGTTGATTTATAAACTGAGATCTGTAAAATAAACTTGTATATAACCTCACATAAAGCTTCAATATGGGAGATGATCGAGCTCCAAAAACCTAGCAAAATCCAAGCTAGAAACACCTGGCTCCGAAGTCCATTAACTCCTCAGATCCAAGCCAGTTAGTTCAACTTCTTAAAGCTCTCTAGCTTCAACAAGAATCAACAAGAAGCTAGCCTAGCCGAAAATCAACAAGAAAAACCAACAAGGAGCTAGCTCAGACTCAAAAGCACTCAAATATAGCCTAGTTACAATCAACAAGATGCTTCAAAATAGAGACTTCAATCCTAAACTCGAAGCCTAAATGCGTTGGAGGAGCACTTGTTTGCGTAATGGGTTTCATCAAAACTCGATGTCGAAGCATTCGAGCCTGGACATCAAAGACTTCGAAGTGATTCAAGCACTTCAACCCCAGCCCCTAGCTCATATCAAATGCTCCAAAAGCTTCAATAGCCCCTAAAATTGAGTATATTGCCACATTTTTGGCAAAACTCCAAATCTGTGTATATTGCCACATTTTCGGCAAATTGAGTTTCAAATCTCCCCTAAATTACTCCTTTCAAAACAGTGAAGCAAAAATGCCGAAGCAAAAATAGATCTAATCACAGAGTAAACAGAGATTCGAGATCTCTCCTAAATTGAGTTTCAAACCATTACCACCCAAAATTCCCACAAACATAAACAGAGATTAAATCCCTCAAAATCTCAAGAACAACAAGTCAGTGAAATTAAAACCTAGCTACATCCAATCACATAGTAACACATTGAAACCTAGATCCCATCACAGAATAGCACAGTGAAGCAAAAATAGAGACGAGATTCCATCACAGAATTGCATGAGTTCTTGTGCATAGCCCCCAAAACAAAATCAAGAAGTAGACAGAGAGAAAGAGAGAGGGAGAGAGAGAGAGTACTTGCGATGAGAGAGAAATGAGTGAGCGGGATAGAGAGTGCGTGGATGTCGACATGGGCACAGCGATGGCGGCCCTGAAGGGAAAATCGACATGGAACCCACTCTGATGGCGGAGGAGTTTTCGAGGAAGGGAAAGAGGCCCAGTGACGACGGCGCGCGAAAAAATTAGGGTTGGGGTAAAAAAAACCAAAACGAAATGTAAGGGTTTCGCGGTAGGATTGGGGATTTATCCCAGTAAATTCACCGGCGTTTTTATTAATAAATGCCGGTGAATGGGAGAGAATTTGTGGGGTATATTGTTGCTTTCTATTCCCCGGCGTGTTTTTATAAAAATGCTGGTGAATATTATAATTCACCGGCGTTTTGTAGAGGTCGCCGGTGGATAACTATATAATTTTGCGACCCAATCCTGGTCTTATCCTACCCCGACGCGATTGGTAAAACACCGGGGAATATACGCCGGTGTAGTTCGCAAATCTTATAGTGGTTACCAGCTCAGAAAAGTGCCATCACCCCTCAAACGAGATTCAAACACCCTTTAAGAACTCCGATAAAGCCCTATACGCCATTAAAACAACAAAACTACTCCTCAACGGCCGTAGCACACAATCTTTGGGAGTGGGGGGCTCTTGATATAGCTAAAAATGGTGTTAAATTGGAACCGTTCAAATTGGGCACGAATCTTAAAGTTCAGAGGAGCAGAACAGTAATTTCACCTACAGACAGGTCCGAAATGGGAACTGGGTCTCTTCTCTTGGGTTCAATAACCAGTGAACAGATCCATCCAGCTGAGAATGGGCCATAACCCGTTAAGGACCAGTTCAACAGGATATAAGGAAATTCTGGCCCGTTCTTATCCCTAGGGGCGGTTCTAACCACCCCTATCCAGCCACACCGGGGAGTAGGGATTCGATCTTATCCCGAAGAAGATCTCCTAGGTGACTATAAATACCCCCCTACCTCCTACCATTACAAGGTGATCACTCTTTGTCTACATAAGCTCTTTTCCTTTTCTTTTCTGGGTATTGACAAAAGCATCGGAGGATTCGTCGCCGGGATCCATCCCGGTGTTTCGAACATTTGTGCAGGTCCACGGGAGCACCAAGGAGTCAACTTACCAGCAGCGGAAGAGGTCAGATCCAGCCTGTTCGAGTTCTCGCAAATCCAAAAATTCTATCTATTGCCCTCACACCAGATTTAGCGGCAACCCCCACCATCACATAACCACTTCCCCACTCTCTCCATCTCTACCACTCCAAGTCCAAGGCCGGCCAAGTCTTGTGGCCCTATTGCCATGCATGTGCAATGCATGTGTCTCCATGTGCACACTAGTTTAAGTTGTACATTTATTAATTGTTTATTTATTTGTTACATGATCAAGTCTACGCTACAAGTTATATTAATTACTAATAGAATTAACTAGTGGGCTAATTAGGTGGGCAAAAATCCATGGGCTCTTTAATTAATTAATTAATTAATTTAAGTGGGCTAGAATTAAACTATTAGGCCTAAAGATTAAATAATAAATAACAATAGACTTTAATTTTAAAAGATAAGAAAATATTTATTCATGACAAAAGAATAATTTTTTAAAGCTAAATACACATATTAAATTGCACGTGTAAAACACGTGAAAACAAATGAAAATTTTATACTTAATTATTTGAAAAATTCAGGATGTTACAGAGAGACCTTAGACACCCCTCATTTTGACCTGAATAGGTCAAAGTAGAGCTCAAACTATAAGATAGCCAGACTACCATCACCCACACCAACTAAGATACATTTCCCTGCTAATTGTAAGTCGGTTGTAATTTGGATATTAGGGGTTCCTCAACGTCGATTCAAATATCAACAATCACTTTGAAATTCAAATTTCTCCCCTACGACTACACTCACAAATCAAATGAATCAATTTTCCCCCACCGAATCTCTCACTGTCTTCCCCCACGTGCCTCCACGACAGTACCCACTATCCCACCATGCCTTTTATAGGTAGAATCTTCACCTTTGGGCTTAGGACAAAAACTGTTGTTAGCTTCAGAGCTCATCAGAGCATCACCTAACTGTCCATTCATAACATACAAATGCTCTTCAATAAAATCCAACACCACTTTGTGCCATATATGCAATGATCCACAAGGCCAAAATACAATTTTGTTGGTAAAAACATTAGAACATCTCAAATCATACCAACCAAATTTCTATGATTGAGACGGTCGGGCAAGGCACCTCACTTTAAATAACTTCCATTTACCTTGAGGTGTGCCCCGACCCATCCCACCCTCGGCAACACGACCCCCTTCCTCAATAGCCATTGGCATTGCGTCTGACCTCGGCTCCTCGCGTGGCACCTTCGTCCCCGCCGAAGATGCGGTGCACGCCATTAACCCCGCCGCGATTGCCACCGCTGCCGCCAAAGCCAAGCTGATCCTCCATTCGCTTCACTTCGAATCCAAAGTGCACGCCAATTGATGAACGCTACCCATCCAAACCTCCTCGCGGGTCACAATCATCACCACGGCGATCGGAGAAAACCCCAAGGATAAGTATAGGTAGTAAAAGTAAAGATGAGGGAGAGAAACAAGAGGGGAAAGAGACGGTTGAGATCTGTGAGCGAAGAGAGGGGAACGCTGGGAGCGGAGGCGGGAGGGGGGCGACAAAACCCTAGCTGCCGCCCCCCAACTTCAGATCTAGGTTTGCTCTTTTTTTTGGGGTTTTTTTTTAGAGTTTCTCTCTCTAGACTTTCTAGAGGGAGAAACTCTTTGGTTGTGATAGATGTTATGATTATCATTCTTATAACGAAATTTTCATATTAAAAAACTGAAGTAGAAGTCGCACACTTATACTAACAACAAGGCCGGCCCTGAGTTCCCGGGGACCCTAGGCGAACTTCCAAAATGGGGCCCCTAATAACATATATAATTTTTTACGCACAAAATACGTACCTATATCTACAAGAGAAGTTCAAATTTGGGGGGCCCTAAAATTGCAAAATCTCCGGGGGCCCAAGGTGGCTGCCTTACCCGCCTCTAGGGTAAGGCCGGCCCTAACTACCAAGTATCTGCTATGCCCGACCATTCTCTAACTTCTATTATGGCTATATTTTTGCAGAATACTAAATAACAGATATTCCATCCTCTCATGATAATGTAGTGGCTTCTCCATGCTTATTCTATTGATAATAAATTATAGGTGTTGCCGCTAACTCTGGTGTGGGGGCAAACAGATAGTATTTGTGGATTCTTAGGAAAACTGAATAGCAAACCCGTTACCTGTTCCGTCGGAGTTTGACGCCGACTCCTGCCGTACACCTGCAAAAAGTGCGAGATACCGGGGTTGTTCCCGGCGACGCACCCTCTGACGCTCAAGTCAGTAATCAGGGAAGATTATGAAAGAGCGTAAATTGGCAAAAGATTGATTATCTCTTAATGGAGATGGATGGGGGGTATTTATAGGCGTCTTAGGGATCAGATTAGGAATATAATCCCCGTGATCTGATAAGGAATATAATCCCTGTAAACAGATTAGGAACGTAATCCCTAATTCCCAGTGGAAGGATAGATGTGAATCAGGGTCGTTGATTAGTATTAATCAGAGATCCTGATCCTATCCCTCTGGATCGGGTTTTCTGCTGGTTGAAATCCGCACCCGATTGAGGTGGATCCATTCGTGGGTTATTGGATCTTTGATGGAGAGATCCAGTACCCATTTCAGACCCATTGGTAGGTGAAATTACTGTTTCGCCCCTGGGCTTCAAGATTCGCGCCTGATTTGGACGATTCCGATTAAACCTCATTTTTAGCCATATCGCGAGCCCCCCACTCCCGAAGACTAAGCTTGGCCAGCCTTTGAGTAGTAGTTTTACTGTTTTAATGGCTAATGGAGTTGTGTCAGAGTCCAATATGGGAGGTTTTGAATCTTGAAGGAGGGAGTGTGGTAATTTCTCAAGTTGGTTGTGTTAGGGTTATATACTGAAAGCATCACTTTTGTATTAACTTTATTTCCTTATTTTTTTTGAATGAGAATCATATGGGCATATGTTTGCATATTGTGTTTATTATAATATTAATGCAAGTGTCTGATATTCTATAAGGTTGATAATATGGTGTGAGGTGACACACAGAAGATCATATTATCAGTTCTCTATGGAATATATAAATAGTTCACAACCTAGACGGACTTGGACAATCCATTGGAAAGGTTGTAGTGTAATCTGGTATTAGTCTGTCTTGACTATAGGTTTACACTAGTACACTTTGTGTGTATTGAACAGGACCACTTGAGGTTGTTCTCTTTGTACTGACTACAAAAGAGAACAAATACCTCTGTTATTATGGATGCTTATGCTCTTAATCCAGATATAATAACAGACATGTATATGCAGTGTGCATTACTTTGACTCATAAAAGAGTGAGATTCATTATGGATCAACAACCTCTATGAATTGGGTAATAGCATTGTATGTATGATGGGCTGTTGATTGTAAAAGGAATCCATGTCCCGATACGTCGGGTTGATGATGTCCCCTTAAGGAGCTCATAAGGATTGTCATGTAAACCCTGCAGGTGGATTACATCCGACATGACAAATAAAGTTGAGTGGTACTACTTAAGGATAAAAGATGTTGATCAATGTAGTTGTCAGTAACTTAATTTGATCGACGGACATTCGATATCTTAACATGGGGAGTTGAATGAGCATATAATAAAAGGAGCCCATAAATATAATTTGGGATTAGGAAGGTAGTGCAACAATAGCTCCTTAGTGGACCGAGCTATTGTTAATGGGCCTGGGTTGTGTGTTCGGGCTGAACACGGGATACCCAGATCCGTTAGGAGACCTAACCCTAATTTCTCCTCATGGTCCCTGCCGTAGCCTTATATATATCCTCTATTTCTCTGGCCGTCATTGACAATCAGAAATATAAATTTTTTTCTCAAATCTCGTGATTCACGTAAGGAGAGAAAAAGAGGTCAGCCAAGGGAGAAAGGTTGGGGGATCATCGCCCACACGACGTCCAACCCGAGGAAGGAATACGTGCAGAAGATCTTGGGGTCGCTGTCGTCTTCTTCTCACCGCAGGTATAATTGTGAACCCTAGTTTTCGCTGTATAGGGTTAGATCACCATTAAGCAATCTGTTTATTTTTAACAATCGATACGCACACCAATCCGTAGTCCTGGGATTCATCTCAGTTCCATCAATTGGTATCAGAGCCGGTATTGGATCTGCGTATTGATTGTTACATCCATGTTGTCCAATAAAACTTGTGTTGCATGATAGTCGGTAGATGTAGATCTGTTCTAGATGTAGATCTGTTCTAACTCGGTTTTGCAGGCATCTTAGATCCAACTATTATGGTCCAATGCATGTTTTGTTTGTGTTGTTGTTTTGTGGATGTAATTATTTCTGTGATTGTTGTTTTGTGGATGTAATTAATATCACGAGGGTTGATCGTGCTTATAATTTTAATTTTTTCAATCTAGATTATGTGTGAACTCCTTCGGGAGGCATAGGATTGATGTAATTTTAATTTTTCAATCTAGATTATGTATGAACTCCTTCGGGAGGCATAGGATTGATGTAATTTTATTTATTTTTTTATTTTTTATTTTTTTTGATCGATCGTGATGGCGGTGGTGGCTGTTTCTGACGCCGGAGGAGATACTGTTTCAGGCAGTCCGGAGATCGACAGATGGTTTCGATGAAGAAATCGGGCAGCCAAACCTTAAAAAAAAAAAAAAAAAAATACCTCTGATTGTGCATGTTTATTATTTTGTGCTTCGCACAGTCGGGGAAGATTTGGGCTTCGCACAGTCGGGGAAGGATCAGGAAAGATGGCCATAATAGTTGGATATTTATTTTCAAATTTATTGCCATTATTGCTTGTTCTGATTGTGCATGTTTATTATTTTGTGATGTTTTTTTTTTGAAAAACTAGGATCACATTAATAATGGACAACATGGACATAAATTAACTAGTAGAAAAACCCTCATTGTTAAATAACTAAGTGGGAGAGGGAATTCTTTTAACATGAATCCCACGGTCTCCATTGCTGGTTTGTAGGTGATATAACTGTACTTGCGTGTTGGCTTTAGTGCTTTCCTCCATATCGGATGAGTATAATTATGGATCACCAGTATAAACTTCCTTAGGGATAATTATAGAAAGTTACCTAGTATGTGTTCACTTCTCCATCTGAAGGAACTCAATACAAGATAATGGACTTAGTATTAAGCAATGGTATACACTTAGATACAAATAATGGTATTCTCCCCATCGGAGTCACTGCTATTATTTGTAGGACCAAAGCAAGACCAACAGATTAATTTTATTTGTCATAAAGTTGTGTTGACATGATAGTAAAATTAATAGGAAAAACCTACTTGAACAAATATTGAATTTGTATACGTCCACACTATCGTGGCATGCTAAATTCATGGTGTTTAAGGTGTTGGTGAATTTTTTTTATTATTGTTTTGAGGGAATCAATATTTAATTAATTCAAAAAGTTATGCCCTACATAATTTTTATTTTATGTGATTCTCAGGATTTCAAAAATGGGTTCTTTCAGTCCACTCATGGTGATTCTTAAAGAAAACAAACTTACTGGCCCTAATTATATTGACTGGAAACGTAACTTGGATATGGTCTTAACTGCTGAAGAGTACAAATTTGTACTCAATGAAGTATGCCCACCTAAGCCTGATGCTAACTCTGATGAAGAGGTCAAAGAGGCTTATAAGAAGTGGATTAAGGCAGATGAGATGGCGCGGTGTTACATTTTGGCATCTATGTCAAATGTACTGCAGCATCAGCATCAGGCCATGTCCACAGCTTATGATATGATGTACAACCTTAAGGAACTCTTCGGACATCAGAGTAGAGCAGCTAGGCAATTTGCTATGAAGAGTTTGATGAATGCATCTATGGCTGAGGGGACACCAGTAAGGGATCATGTTCTCAAGATGATGGGTCATCTAAATGAGATGGAGATCCTTGGTGCTGAAATCGATGGGGAAACCCAGGTCGATATCATTCTCGGGACTCTGCCTAAAAGTTTTGACTCGTTTTGCCTTAATTACAACATGAACAAAAGGTTGTATACTTTGTCAGAACTTGCAAAAGAACTACAGGATGCTGAAGCTCTCTTCAAGCACAATGCCCATGTTTATGTGACTGAAAAGGTCTCTACTTCTAAGCCGAAAGGTGGTAAGAAGAAGAAAGTTCAGAAACAGGTAAACTCAGCAAAGAAGGGCATGGGACCTCAAGGCGCTGTGAAAAAGCCGAAAGGCAAGTGTTTCAAGTGCAAAGGGTCAGGACATTGGAAGACTGACTGTCCACTTCTCAAACAAAAGAACAAAGAAGGTATATCTCATTTACTAGTTGTTGAAACATGTTTAGCGGTGCTATCTACCGGCACCTGGTGTGTAGATACAGGAGCCACTAATCATGTCTGCAATACATTGCAGGGGTTCCAGGAAACCAGACGGCTGAGTGATGGAGAGATATGCTTGTTTATGGGTGACGCTACAAGAGTAGCGGCCGTTGCAGTAGGAGATGTTATTTTATCTTTTGGTAAAAATAAGTCTTTGACATTGAGAGATTGTCTTTATGCACCTTCACTTAGAAGGAATTTAATTTCTGTTTCTATGTTAGTTAAGGATGGATATTCAGTTTATTTTAATGACAATATTGTTATTAGAAAAAATAAGCATTTTATCTGTTCTGGTGCATTGGTTGATAATCTATATGTCATTAATCCTATTTCGCCCACAATGCAACTTATGGAAATGAATAATATGTCTTCTAACATAAATAAGAGAAAAGAACCTTCTTGTATGAACCAAACATATCTTTGGCACTTGCGATTGGGGCATGTTAACCTAAGAAGGATTCAAAGACTGGTTAAAGATGGACCTTTGAGTTCATTGGAAGTGGAGGCACTACCAGTCTGTGAATCCTGCTTGGAAGGTAAAATGACCAATAGGCCTTTCAAGGCAAAGGGGTATAGGGCCAAAGATGTGTTGGAATTGGTTCATTCTGATTTGTGTGGGCCCATGACTGTCCAGGCTAGAGGTGGCTTTGAATATTTTGTCACATTTACTGACGATTATTCAAGGTATGGATACATTTATTTGATGCGCCGTAAGTCTGAGTGCTTTGAGAAATTCAAAGAGTACAAGGCAGAGACGGAGAAACGTCATGGAAAATGTATCAAGTCATTACGTTCAGATCGTGGTGGCGAGTATCTCTTTGGGGAGTTTAGGGACTATTTGTCAGAGGCCGGGATTACATCCCAATTATCAGCACCTGGAACACCCCAACAGAATGGTGTAGCAGAAAGAAGGAATAGGACTCTTATGGAGATGGTTAGATCAATGATGAGTTATTCAGATTTACCAGATTCGTTTTGGGGATATGCCTTAGAAACTGCAGCTTATATTTTGAACTTGGTTCCTTCTAAGTCAGTACCAATTACTCCCACAGAACTGTGGACTGGGCGTAAGCCTAGTCTGAAACATGTTCGGATTTGGGGTAGTCCAGCACACGTGCTGAATGGGAAAGCCGATAAGTTGGAATCTCGTACAGAAGTACGCTTGTTTGTAGGCTATCCAAGAGGAACGAAAGGTGGTTTATTTTATAGTCCTAAGGATCAGAAGGTCATTGTTAGCACCAATGCTCGATTCTTAGAGGAAGACTATGTGATGAACCATAAACCCATAAGTAGAGCTGTTCTAGAAGAACTGAGAGGTGAGACACCAAATACTTCAGTACCAACAGTACAACAGGATGTACCACCAGTAACTGCACAACGTGTCACAAATGTTGCACCACAACCGATAGTGCCTCGTCGTAGTGGGAGGGTTGTGATACAACCTGATAGATATATGTTCTTGGGAGAGTCGTCAGACTTTGTCCCTGAGGAACAAGATTATGATCCCTGTACCTACAATGAAGCACTCCAAGATAAAGATGCAGAGTCTTGGCAAAAAGCAATGATATCTGAAATAGAATCTATGGATTCTAATCAAGTCTGGGAGCTTGTAGAACCACCTATTGGTGTAAAAGCCATTGGATGCAAGTGGGTCTATAGGAGAAAAAGAGGATCAGACGGTAAGGTTGAAACCTTTAAAGCTCGGCTTGTTGCAAAAGGTTTTACTCAAAGAGAGGGTATTGATTATGAGGAAACCTTTTCGCCAGTAGCCATGCTTAAGTCTATCCGGATTCTTTTATCTATTGCAGCTCATCTTGATTATGAGATTTGGCAAATGGATGTCAAGACAGCTTTCCTTAATGGAAGTCTTGAGGAAGACATCTATATGCAGCAACCAGACGGGTTCATTGAAAAGGGCCAAGAGCATCTTATTTGTAAGCTCAAGAAGTCCATTTATGGACTTAAGCAAGCTTCCAGATCTTGGAACATATGTTTTGATCAGGTGATAAAATCCTATGGATTTGATCAATGTCAAGATGAATCGTGTGTGTACAAAAAGTGTGACGGAAACGTAGTGGTATTCCTAGTACTTTACGTGGATGACATCTTGCTCATTGGAAACAATGTGAAGGTATTATCTAACGTAAGGGTATGGTTATCCAAACAGTTTGATATGAAGGACTTGGGAGAAGTAGGTCACATCCTTGGGATCAAAGTTCTACGAGATCGCAAGAAAAGGATGTTGGGCTTGTCTCAAGCTTCCTATATCGATACTATACTAACTCGTTTTAGCATGCAAAATTCTAAGAAAGGTTTCTTACCTTTTAGGCATGGAATTGCCCTATCAAAGGAGCAGTGTCCGAGGACACCTAAAGAGATAGAGAACATGAAAGCAGTTCCTTATGCTTCAGCAGTAGGAAGCTTAATGTATGCAATGCTATGTACGAGACCAGATATCTGCTTTGCCGTTGGCATGGTTAGCAGATATCAGTCTAACCCGGGACAAGAGCACTGGACTGCCGTAAAGCATATTTTGAAGTACCTGAAAAGGACTAAAGATTACATGCTAGTTTACCAGGCAGATAGTTTAGTTGCATTGGGGTATACAGACTCAGATTTTCAGTCAGATAGGGATTCCAGGAAATCAACCTCAGGTTATGTATTTACTTTGGGAGGTGGAGCCACTATATGGAGGAGTATCAAGCAAAAATGTATTGCTGATTCTACCATGGAAGCCGAGTATGTGGCAGCCTCTGAGGCAGCCAAAGAAGCGGTTTGGCTCAGAAACTTCCTATTGGACTTGGATGTGGTACCTGATTTGCCTAAGACTATTACACTTTATTGTGATAATAGTGGTGCAGTTGCAAATTCGAAGGAACCACGAGCCCATAAGGCAAGTAAACACATTGAGCGCAAGTACCACCTGATACGAGATTTCGTAAAGAAAGGAAAAGTTGCTGTGATCAAGATAGCATCAGCAGACAACCTAGCTGATCCCTTCACTAAGAGCTTACCAGCTAAGGCTTTTGATAGTCATGTTGAGGGAATGGGAGTCAGATGCGTAGCAGCATGGCTTTAAGTATAAGTGGGAGATTTGTAACAGTATACTGAAAAGCAATGCTTTGAGTATAAGTGGGAGATTGTTAGGGTTATATACTGAAAGCATCACTTTTGTATTAACTTTATTTCCTTATTTTTTTTGAATGAGAATCATATGGGCATATGTTTGCATATTGTGTTTATTATAATATTAATGCAAGTGTCTGATATTCTATAAGGTTGATAATATGGTGTGAGGTGACACACAGAAGATCATATTATCAGTTCCCTATGGAATATATAAATAGTTCACAACCTAGACGAACTTGGACAATCCATTGGAAAGGTTGTAGTGTAATCTGGTATTAGTCTGTCTTGACTATAGGTTTACACTAGTACACTTTGTGTGTATTGAACAGGACCACTTGAGGTTGTTCTCTTTGTACTGACTACAAAAGAGAACAAATACCTCTGTTATTATGGATGCTTATGCTCTTAATCCAGATTTAATAACAGACATGTATATGCAGTGTGCATTACTTTGACTCATAAAAGAGTGAGATTCATTATGGATCAACAACCTCTATGAATTGGGTAATAGCATTGTATGTATGATGGGCTGTTGATTGTAAAAGGAATCCATGTCCCGATACGTTGGGTTGATGATGTCCCCTTAAGGAGCTCATAAGGATTGTCATGTAAACCCTGCAGGTGGATTACATCCGACATGACAAATAAAGTTGAGTGGTACTACTTAAGGATAAAAGATGTTGATCAATGTAGTTGTCAGTAACTTAATTTGATCGACGGACATTCGATATCTTAACATGGGGAGTTGAATGAGCATATAATAAAAGGAGCCCATAAATATAATTTGGGATTAGGAAGGTAGTGCAACAATAGCTCCTTAGTGGACCGAGCTATTGTTAATGGGCCTGGGTTGTGTGTTCGGGCTGAACACGGGATACCCAGATCCGTTAGGAGACCTAACCCTAATTTCTCCTCATGGTCCCTGCCGTAGCCTTATATATATCCTCTATTTCTCTGGCCGTCATTGACAATCAGAAATATAAATTTTTTTCTCAAATCTCGTGATTCACGTAAGGAGAGAAAAAGAGGTCAGCCAAGGGAGAAAGGTTGGGGGATCATCGCCCACACGACGTCCAACCCGAGGAAGGAATACGTGCAGAAGATCTTGGGGTCGCTGTCGTCTTCTTCTCACCGCAGGTATAATTGTGAACCCTAGTTTCCGCTGTATAGGGTTAGATCACCATTAAGCAATCTGTTTATTTTTAACAATCGATACGCACACCAATCCGTAGTCCTGGGATTCATCTCAGTTCCATCAGGTTGCACTTCGAGTTGTTCCTGAGTTCTCCAGATCATGTGGTGTTTTCGTTCACCTTTGCGAAGTGTCAATTCGTCGTTCGGGGGTCTTAGAAGATTGTTCTTGGTAATAATTACTTGTTTGGGGACTAGAAAATGCTTCCCCAACTTTACAATTACTTTCTAGGAGTTCTTCCTTAATTTCCTGAATTTTTAATTGTTTTTTCGCAATTTTTTGGCGAATGGCTTGGCTGTTTTCCTTTGTTGTGCGGCCTACATGCTTGTATCACACTACCGACCCCTTCCAGCGCTCACTGCCCAGGAGGCCGAGGTCCGTGGGTGGTTCGGCACCTTCTTCCGAAGAAGAAAGGGACCTCGGCAAGGTTGTGAGTGCTGAGAGGGAGTTCGGCGAGGTCCGAGGACCAACTTTCCATGTAACATGGTCGGTGTCAAGAACGCTCGGCAGCTGGTACCGAACCCCAACTTTCCATGTAACATGGTCGGTGTCAAGAATGCTCGGTAGCTGGTGCCGAACCCCAACTTTCCATGTAATATGGTCGGTGTCAAGAGCGCTCGGCAGCTGGTGCCGAACCCCAACTTTCCATGTAACATGGTCGGTGTCAAGAACGCTCGGCAGCTAGTGCCGAACCCCAACTTTCCATGTAACATGGTCGGTGTCAAGAGCGCTCGGCAGCTGGTGCCGAACCTCAACTTTCCACGTAACATGGTCGGTGTCAAGAACGCTCGGTAGCTGGTGTCGAACCCCAGCTTTCTAGGTAACATGGTCGGTGTCAAGAATGCTCGGCAGCTGGTGCCGAACCCCAGCTTTCCATGTAACATGGTCGGTGTCAAGAATGCTCGGCAGCTGGTGCCGAACCCCAGCTTTTCATGTAACATGGTCGGTGTCAAGAATGCTCGACAGCTAGTGCCGAACCCCAACTTTCCAAGTAACATGGTCGGTGTCAAGAGCATTCGGCAGCTGGTGCTGAACCCCAACTTTCTACGTAACATGGTCGGTGTCAAGAACGCTCAGCAGCTGGTGCCGAACCCCAGCTTTCCATGTAACATGGTCGGTGTCAAGAGCGCTCGGTAGCTGGTGCCGAACCCTAACTTTCCATGTAACATGGTCGGTGTCAAGAGCGCTCGGCAGCTTGTAATACCCTGATTTTTCGAATATGTGAAAGATTATTTATTTTTACATATGGTATGCATGTGTAGCATGTTGACTATTATTTCTCAACATGATGAATAAAGAGTATTTTTTTCTATAAAGCATTTTCCTAAAGCCCAATGTTAGTTTGCTTATTTTCTTTTAAAATACTTATTTTGGCCCAAATTAACTTAAGCCCATGGTTTAATCCTTTTATTTTTGCAACTTGTTTTGTGTAATACCCTCTTTTTATAAGACTTGTTATGAGTGTACAAGTTTTATTAGTGTGGCATGTTCTTGCACGTGCACTCCATGTACACGTGCATTGAGCACTCTTGGTGGCCGGTTGGAGTTAGAAGTGGGGATCAAGTCATGGGTAGTTTTGTAGAGTGTGGGTAGTTATTTCAACCCCCTAGTGCATCCTAGCCCTTGATCCATTAACCATCTACTAAATCCTAGCCCTCCATTCCACTTATTTTCTAGTATAAATACCCCTTCTCTTTCCCTATCTCTTTTACACTAAAATTATTATTGTAAGAGAAATATTGTGAGAGAGTTGTGTGTGCTTTTTCTGTGGAGGCCGAGTAGCATCTCTGGAGTTTTGGTGAGAAGCAAGGGGCAAGAAGGCATCCACTACATTAGGGAGCTTTGCTGGATTTCGATTATCTCGTCAAATAAGGTGGGTGTTTCTCAGGACTTCTAATGTAGGATTTATACCATGATTATTACAATTGTTGCCATGTTATGAAAAGTAAATTCAACGTAGTAGAAATTGCCTGAGCATGTTGATGATCATGGAGGACAAATAGTGTAATAACGACTTGTAATAAGAACAAAAGGGTCGGTACAGTCGACTGTCACATGAACAAGTCGACTGGTACGAGACAATTATTTTCATGATGTAATAATAAACATGTATGCAAAACAGACGTAATAGTACAATTGCTAAGTTCGTATTTCCCCATGTTACATATGATGGAGGGAAGGTGAACGGATGAAAAGAACTAGCGACGATTTATAAAATTAAGAACGGTCGGTGCAGTCGACTGATGATGTGAACAGCCGACTGGTGCATTGATTTAATTATGATTTTTCTGCAATTCCATGAAATGAGATATGTTTTCATTGTGATTGTCTTAGTGTAATTGAGAATCATGTTTTACCTCTGCACGAAAGTTATGAATAAGTGTAAATGCATGTTTAAAGTATTTTCTCAAAGAAAAGATAATGTTAGTGACTTGAAATTCATGTTGCGATGTTACTGAACAGTAAGAAGTTTTACGTTTCCGAAACATGAATATATGTGTATTGTGATTTAACATCATGATGCAAGTGTATGTAAGAACTGTAAGAAAGATAATCCCTTAATTTGAATTATGAATCTGTCCAGTCGACTGAATGCGCGTAGCAAGTCGACTGAGCTGAACCTGATAATGTACTGTTGAAAATCCCAGGGCAGACGACTGATGGATGAACAGTCGACTGTCACGTGGATAGCATTTTGAAAATGAAAAGTGCGGGACAGCCGACTGGCCGTGTGCAGCAGTCGACTCTCCCGAGTAATTATGATGAACTTGTATTGACTGTACGAGTCGACTGGTATCTTTCCAAGTCGACTGTACAGGGTGGATTTTGATATGTCAGAGATTCCAGTTTGATTATTGCTGAAAGTTGTGAACTGTATGATTGATGTCAATGAACTCTTGTATGGCTGTATGAATTTATATGAAAGGAATCATAGATATGAGTTGAGAATTTAATGAACATGAAAAGGCTAAGATCATGATAAGAAAGTCTGTGAGACTCTAAATTGAATTATGAGCTGAAAGTGCTCAATTGGAAGTTGTGAATTGTAAATTGAAACCAAGAGTAGCTAAGTCTCCCTCGGCAATGGAAAGGAAATGATATTGAAAAGAAGACCAAGGTTGGTCATGTGTAAATGAAATGAATAAGTCCGGTTTGGTGGAGAGGCTAACTCTAGAGCTTTGATTTGTATTCATGATTCTAATATTTAATACATAGTGGAGATGTGATGAAAGTGAGAGAAAACATAAGTATGAGAACTAGAGTTTACGGTGCGGGTGTGTGAGCCGCAGAATGCATGCTTGACGAGTCAAGACATGGCACGGGCACAACTCAGAATGCTCGGACTTTAGTCACGCTTGTGGGATGTTTGGTGACTGCAAGAGGATCGTGTTCAGGGAGGAGACTGAATTGCCGCAGAATGCATGCTTGATGAGTCAAGACATGGCGTGGGGTTCCCCTCCAGAGGCCAAGACACGTGCTTGTACTCATAGATCATCTAGGATACTCACTGTAATTACAGAAGTAGAGTAAGTCATGGCGAGGGATTGAACCCTACAAAAATGAAGAACGGTTAAGAGGCTTGCCCTCGGACCTATGTAGTATGGGATGCATAGAATCCGAACAAGTGCGCATTAGTGTCATGTAAATTAAGTAATTGCATTAAGGATTAAGTGCACGATCACGACACGACCTCATTAAGATTTTCCTCTTTACTTTAATTGTTATGTGAACAAGTTTTGTGATCTGTGAAGAAATGAGATTCGTTATACTGTTTCTGGCATAGAGAGGATGGGCATTTATAATTATCGTTGGTTGAATAAACTGACGTACCCATAGTTTTGTATGCAGGTAAATTACATGTTAAGAGGAGTGGATGCATAAAGATTTACCATGTTGTTGTACATTTATGTAAATGTTGTATATTTTTACTTCCGCTGTGCAAATGAAAAGTGTAATATGATGTAAACTCTGATGTAAAAAGAAAAGTTTGAATTTCCTTGTAAAATTGTACTAAAGAAAGTGAAAAGATCCTGTAGAACATCTCGAATTCAGTGTATTTGGGATTCGGGGCGTTACAGAGTGGTATCAGAGCCACGCTTTCTATGCTTTCACACTTGTACAAATTTATAAGGAACGACACCCTAGAAGTGGATATTAGAGTGTGTGTCTGAGTTTAGAGATTTAAATGTAAGTGACTTACTTTTGTGTTGCTCTAAGACTTATGCTTCTTCCTCTGTATTCTAAGATGGCTGATCACTTCGACCCTGCTGGAGGCGACGACTGGCATATCATTGAGGAAGAGTACCATCCTGGACAGGCTGATTCTGAGGACGAGTATCACCCTGGGCAAGCAGATTCTGATGAGGAGGAGTGGCCTGAATCTCGAGAGATTACCCCACCTCCAGATTCATCTGACGATTCTTCTTCCGATGAAGAAGAGGGACCAGCTCTGAGTAGCACTGTGGCTTCTCTTCAGAGGCAGGTGGAAACCCTGCGAAAGAGAGTTGGAGTATTGGAAGCTCAACTGGCGAAGCGAAAGGACGACTTCTCTGTTCTCAGTCATCGAGTTTGGGAACTTGAGAAGAGAAAGAACTTGGCAGATGTGCTGAAGGATGAAGTTGATAAACTACGGGAAGAACTTCGAGCAGCGAAAAGAACCCGTAGGGATTAGATTGTCTTAGTTTCTACTATCTTATATTCTGATGTCAAAAAATGTTTTTAATTCGAATGTATAAACTTTGGAATTCAATGAAATGCAAGTTGATTTAAATTCTTCTTATACTTCGAATTTAATGGATCTTTTGCATCAGAATATGTCGAGAAGAGGAGCTAGGAATGGGGAAGGTTTGGATCTGGAGACCGAGCTTGCTAGGGTTTACCAGACACTGAATGCAGTGGCTATGAACCAAGGAAGGGGGCCGGTGAATCCAGTGCCCGAGGCGATTAAGCTGGTGGAATCGTTCAAGAGAATAAAACCACCTGTATTCGAGGAAAAGTCAGACCCAGATGCGGCTGATAACTGGATTCGGCAAGTGGAGACAATTTTTGAGGTGTTGGAGACACCGGAGGGCAGCAAGGTCAAGTTGGCGACTTTGCAATTTGAGAAGGATGCGACTGTTTGGTGGCAGTCGATGAAGAGGACCATGGGAGGCATGTTGCTTGGCTGGGACGAATTTCTGGAAGAATTCCGCAGTCACTATTTTCCCTCCGATGTTCAGGAGAAGAAGGCCATGGAGTTTCTGTCACTTCAGCAAGTCAGCATGTTAGTGAGGGAGTATGAGACTAAGTTTACTCAGCTCTCCAGGTATGCTCCAGAACTGGTGATGGATGAGGCTAAGAAGGCTCGCAAGTTCGAGCATGGGCTGAGGCCGAGCTTGAGATCTCGGATGATACCTCTTGGTATCAGGCGATTTGACAAGCTGGTCAAGAGGGCGGCAGCGACGGAGGCGGATATGGAGCAGTTCCATGTTGCTCAGCACCGGAGGAACAACTGGCAGTCCGGGAAGAGGCCTGCACATTCTGGGAGTTTCAAGGGGCAACCATCTGCACAGAGGTTCAAACCGACAGGGGCGAACGCTATCAGTGTTGTTGGAGGACCTGGAAACAATGTGGTGAGACCTTCTGCAGTCACTTGCTACAACTGTGGTGAGACGGGATATTACAAATCTCAATGTTTCAAACCACGGGCTGGCAATCACAATGTGCCAATACAGCAGACTGGGAAGAGGCCGTACCAACCAGGGCGAGATTTGCCTTGACGGAAGCTGATGCTGAGGAGGCAGATCAGGTCATCTCTGGTATGAGGGCTGATGTTTAGTGGTTTTTGTCATTTCTTCTTCCCGTTCATATTGTGAAACTGTTATGTAATGGTGTGTATTATGTAACAGGCGAACTATATCTTAATGGAATGAAAGCTGTTGTATTGTTCGATACTGGATCCTCTCATACATTTGTGTCTCCTAGATTTGCTAAAGTGTTGGGAGTTGAACCGAAGATTTTTCCAGGCAAGATCTTAGCAGTAGCTACTCCATCAGGGGAAACTTTGACCACTGATCGGTATTACGCTGATTGCGAGATCGTGATTGGAGATCGAATCTTCGGCATTGATCTGATCGAACTGACTATCTTGGGAGTCGATGTTATCATTGGCATTGATTGGATGTCGGTGTACAGTGCAAGCATCGAGTGCAAGACCAAGACGGTAACAGTGAAGGCTCCAGGAGGACCTGAAGTCACTTTCCAAGGGAAGAAGAAATGTTCTAAGCTGGTGGTAACTATCCGCAAGGAAGAGACTCCTGTGGAATTGCAAGGGATTCCTGTGGTTCGGGACTATCCGACTGTGTTCTTGGAAGATTTTCCTGGGTTACCCCCGCATCATGATGTAGAGTTCAGCATCACTGTTCAACCGGGAAGTTCACCCATTTCTAAGGCACCATATAGGATGGCTCCAGTGGAACAGGATGAGGTGAAACGGCAGATTGAGGAACTGTTGGAGAAAGGCTTTATTCAACCTAGTGCGTCACATTGGGGAGCACCAGTGCTTTTGGTAAAGAAGAAGGATGGATCGATGAGAATGTGTATCGATTACCGAGAGCTGAATAAGGTCACTGTTCAGAATAAGTATCTGATTCCTCGAATTGATGATTTGTTCGATCGTCTACAAGGAGCAGCTGTATTCTCCAAAATAGATCTTCGATCAGGATATCACCAAGTGCGAGTGAAAGCTGAAGATGTGCACAAAACTGCATTTAGAACTCGACATGGGCATTACAAATTCTTAGTTATGCCATTCGGAGTGACGAATGCACCCGCAATCTTCATAGATTTGATGAACAGAGTTCTGAGGCCGTTCATTGATTCTTTCGTCGTGGTGTTTATCGACGATATTCTCGTGTACTCCAAGTCAGAGGCGGAGCACACCGAGCATCTGGCAGCAGTTTTGCAGAAGTTGGAAGAGCAGAAGTTGTATGCCAAGTTATCCAAGTGTGATTTCTGGAAATCTGAAGTGGCATTCCTAGGTCACATCCTTTCTAAGGAGGGAGTGGCAACTGACCCTCAGAAGATAGAGGCAGTGAGAGATTGGGCTAGGCCTACTACAGTGAAGGAAGTCAGAAGTTTTCTTGGGATGACTGGATACTACAGGAGGTTTATTCAAGGTTATGCTCAGATAGCCGTACCGCTTACTGGACTGACCAAGAAGAATGTGAACTTCAAGTGGACTGAGCAATGTGAGGCGAGCTTTCAGGAGTTGAAAGAGAAGCTGACTACTGCACCTATTTTGGCTTTGCCTAGAGCAGGTGTTGAGTATGATGTTTATAGCGATGCTTCACATCGTGGGCTTGGTTGTGTCTTAATGCAAGAAGGAAAAGTAATCGCTTATGGGTCTAGGCAACTACGACCACTTGAGAAAAATTATCCGACTCATGATCTGGAGTTGGCTGCGATTATCTTTGCTTTGAAGCAATGGAGGCACTATGTGTACGGTGAGAAGTTGAATATGTACACGGACCACAAGAGCTTGAAGTATATATATCAGCAGAGGGATCTCAATTTGAGGCAGCGGAGATGGTTGGAAGTGCTCGAGGATATGCGACCTGAGATCAAGTATCATCCTAGAAAGGCTAATATTGTTGCTGATGCACTTAGTCGCAAGAGCAGTTTGGCCAGTTTGATTACAACTCAGAGGCATCTGATTGAGGAGTTGGACCGAGCAGGTATTGAGGTTGTCTTGCAAGGATTGGGAATATCTTTGGCTCAGTTGAGGCTTCAGCCTACTCTGAATACAAGGATTATTGCAAGTCAGGAGGTTGATGCTGATATCTTGGAGATGAAGGAGCAGGTTAGTGCTGGCAGGTTGCCCGGATTTCAAATCAGGGATGGGGTGCTATGGTTCGGAGATAGGCTGTGTGTTCCAAATCAGGTGGACCTGAAAGAGAGTATTCTTCAGGAGGCGCATGCTACTCTTCTGTCTGTACATCCTGGGAGTACTAAGATGTACAAAGACAACAAACAGCATTTCTGGTGGTCAGTTTTGAAGCGGGATGTGGCTGATTTTGTTGCGAAGTGTGAGGTTTGTCAGCAAGTCAAAGCCGAAAATCAGAGACCCGGAGGTCTATTACAGCCGTTACCTATTCCGGAATGGAAGTGGGATAACATCAGTATGGATTTCATCACGGGATTGCCTAAGAGTCCTAAAGGCAATGATGCGATTTGGGTTATAGTCGATCGACTGACCAAGTCCGCTCACTTTTTGGCAATGAAACTCACTGCTTCGATGGACAAGTTGGCTGAGATGTATGTTGGTGAGATTGTCCGACTTCATGGTGTTCCCTCAACTATTGTGTCTGATCGAGATGCGCGGTTTACTTCGCATTTCTGGAGGAGTCTTCAGACAGCTTTGGGTACCAAGACAGATTTCAGCACTGCTTTTCATCCGTAAACCGATGGGCAGACCGAGAGAGTCAACCGTATTCTTGAGGATATGCTTCGGTGTTGTATACTAAACTTCGGAGGCAGTTGGGAAAGGCATTTACCTTTGGTAGAGTTTGCCTACAACAACAGTTTTCAGGCTAGCATTGGGATGGCACCGTACGAAGCTTTGTATGGCAGGAAGTGCAGGACTCCTGTTTGTTGGTATGAAGTTGGGGAGCGTCAGTTGTTTGGTCCTGAGCTTGTACAGCAAACTTCTGAGAAGATTGATCTGATCAGGAAAAGGTTAGTGGAAGCTCAGAGCAGGCAGAAAAGCTATGCAGACAACCGGAGAAGGGACCTTGAGTTTGAGGTTGGTGACTTCGTCTTTCTGAAGGTATCACCCAGTAAAGGTGTGGTTCGTTTTGGCAAAGGCGGGAAGTTAGCCCCGAGGTTTATAGGCCTGTATAAGATATTGAAAAGGATCGGAAAAACTGCTTACCGGCTTGAATTACCGGAAGAGTTATCTCAGGTGCACAATGTCTTCCATGTGTCTATGCTGAGAGGTTATATTCCAGACCCGAGTCATCATTTGCCTGAAGTGCCGGAAGGTTTGCAGTTGGATCTGAATTACATCGAGACTCCTGTCGAGATTGTTGACCGTAGGGAGAAAGTCTTGAGGAATAAGACGATACCGATGGTCAAGGTAGTCTGGAGAAACCACTTGGTTGAAGAGGCTACTTGGGAATCTGAGGAGAAGATGTTGAGGGATTATCCTGAGCTGTTTGCTTGATTGTATTTTTTGTATTCTTTTGTTCTTGTGTTGTGTTGTATTTTGGTTTTTCTCGCTCTTTGACTGTAGTTCCGGGGACGGAACTATTCTAAGGAGGGAGTGATGTAATACCCTGATTTTTCGAATATGTGAAAGATTATTTATTTTTACATATGGTATGCATCTGTAGCATGTTGACTATTATTTCTCAACATGATGAATAAAGAGTATTGTTTTCTATAAAGCATTTTCCTAAAGCCCAATGTTAGTTTGCTTATTTTCATTTAAAATACTTATTTTGGCCCAAATTAACTTAAGCCCATGGTTTAATCCTTTTATTTTTGCAACTTGTTTTGTGTAACACCCTCTTTTTATAAGACTTGTTATGAGTGTACAAGTTTTATTAGTGTGACTTGTTCTTGCACGTGCACTCCATGTACACGTGCATTGAGCACTCTTGGTGGCCGGTTGGAGTTAGAAGTGGGGATCAAGTCATGTGTAGTTTTGTAGAGTGTGGGTAGTTATTTCAACCCCCTAGTGCATCCTAGCCCTTGATCCATTAACCATCTACTAAATCCTAGCCCTCCATTCCACTTATTTTCTAGTATAAATACCCCCTCTCTTTCCCTATCTCTTTTACACTAAAATCATTATTGTAAGAGAAATATTGTGAGAGAGTTGTGTGTGCTTTTTCTGTGGAGGCCGAGTAGCATCTCTGGAGTTTTGGTGAGAAGCAAGGGGCAAGAAGGCGTCCACTACATTAGGGAGCTTTGCTGGATTTCGATTATCTCGTCAAATAAGGTGGGTGTTTCTCAGGACTTCTAATGTAGGATTTATACCATGATTATTACAATTGTTGCCATGTTATGAAAAGCAAATTCAACGTAGTAGAAATTGCCTGAGCATATTGATGATCATGGAGGACAAATAGTGTAATAACGACTTGTAATAAGAACAAAAGGGTTGGTACAGTCGACTGTCACATGAACAAGTCGACTGGTACGAGACAATTATTTTCATGATGTAATAATAAACATGTATGCAAAACAGACGTAATAGTACAATTGCTAAGTTCGTATTTCCCCATGTTACATATGATGGAGGGAAGGTGAACGGATGAAAAGAACTAGCGACGATTTATAAAATTAAGAACGGTCGGTGCAGTCGACTGATGATGTGAACAGCCGACTGGTGCATTGATTTAATTATGATTTTTCTGCAATTCCATGAAATGAGATATGTTTTCATTGTGATTGTCTTAGTGTAATTGAGAATCATGTTTTACCTCTGCACGAAAGTTATGAATAAGTGTAAATGCATGTTTAAAGTATTTTCTCAAAGAAAAGATAATGTTAGTGACTTGAAATTCCATGTTGCGATGTTACTGAACAGTAAGAAGTTTTACGTTTCCGAAACATGAATATATGTGTATTGTGATTTAACATCATGATGCAAGTGTATGTAAGAACTGTAAGAAAGATAATCCCTTAATTTGAATTATGAATCTGTCCAGTCGACTGAATGCGCGTAGCAAGTCGACTGAGCTGAACCTGATAATGTACTGTTGAAAATCACAGGACAGACGACTGATGGATGAACAGTCGACTGTCACGTGGATAGCATTTTGAAAATGAAAAGTGCGGGACAGCCGACTGGCCGTGTGCAGCAGTCGACTCTCCCGAGTAATTATGATGAACTTGTATTGACTGTACGAGTCGACTGGTATCTTTCCAAGTCGACTGTACAGGGTGGATTTTGATATGTCAGAGATTCCAGTTTGATTATTGCTGAAAGTTGTGAACTGTATGATTGATGTCAATGAACTCTTGTATGGCTGTATGAATTTATATGAAAGGAATCATAGATATGAGTTGAGAATTTAATGAACATGAAAAGGCTAAGATCATGATAAGAAAGTCTGTGAGACTCTAAATTGAATTATGAGCTGAAAGTGCTCAATTGGAAGTTGTGAATTGTAAATTGAAACCAAGAGTAGCTAAGTCTCCCCCGGCAATGGAAAGGAAATGATATTGAAAAGAAGACCAAGGTTGGTCATGTGTAAATGAAATGAATAAGTCCGGTTTGGTGGAGAGGCTAACTCTAGAGCTTTGATTTGTATTCATGATTCTAATATTTAATACATAGTGGAGATGTGATGAAAGTGAGAGAAAACATAAGTATGAGAACTAGACTTTACGGTGCGGGTGTGTGAGCCGCAGAATGCATGCTTGACGAGTCAAGACATGGCGCGGGCACATCTCAGAATGATCGAACTTTAGTCACGCTTATGGGATGTTTGGTGACTGCAAGAGGATCGTGTTCAGGGAGGAGGCTGAATTGCCGCAGAATGCATGCTTGATGAGTCAAGACATGGCGTGGGGTTTCCCTCCAGGGGCCAGGACACGTGCTGGTACTCATAGATCATCTAGGATACTCACTGTAATTACAGAAGTAGAGTAAGTCATGGCGAGGGATTGAACCCTACAAAAATGAAGAACGGTTAAGAGGCTTGCCCTCGGACCTATGTAGTATGGGATGCATAGAATCCGAACAAGTGCGCATTAGTGTCATGTAAATTAAGTAATTGCATTAAGGATTAAGTGCACGATCACGACACGACCTCATTAAGATTTTCCCCTTTACTTTAATTGTTATGTGAACAAGTTTTGTGATCTGTTAAGAAATGAGATTCGTTATACTGTTTCTGGCATAGAAAGGATGGCCATGTATAATTATCGTTGGTTGAATAAACTGACGTACCCACAGTTTTGTATGCAGGTAAATTACATGTTAAGAGGAGTGGATGCATAAAGATTTACCATGTTGTTGTACATTTATGTAAATGTTGTATATTTTTACTTCCGCTGTGCAAATGAAAAGTGTAATATGATGTAAACTCTGATGTAAAAAGAAAAGTTTAAATTTCCTTGTAAAATTGTACTAAAGAAAGTGAAAAGATCCTGTAGAACATCTCGAATTCAGTGTATTTAGGATTCGGGGCGTTACACAGCTGGTGCCGAACCCTAACTTTCCATGTAACATGGTCGGTGTCAAGAACGCTCGGCAGCTGGTGCCGAAGTCCAACTTTCCATGTAACATGGTCGGTGTCAAGAGCGCTCGGCAGCTGGTGTTGAAGTCCAACTTTCCATGTAACATGGTCGGTGTCAAGAGCGCTTGGCAGCTGGTGCCGAAGTCTTTGACTTTATCATTTTCTGGTGGAGGATGCCTTGCGGAGTTGGTGGCTTTTGCACTCCTGGCAGACATGGCAGTTTATTAAATGTGATGGCTTCTGAACTTCTGACAGCTCTGACGGATGAGACGCTCATTTAATGCAGTGACCTTTGAGCTTCTGCCAGGTGGTACAGTAATTAATGCGATGTACGGCTTGGCGTGGCAAACAAGGCGACGATTGAGGTCGCTTTTGTCGTTTTGTGTGAATGGGCTGGCAGTATGGGCCCATTAACCTCGTTTTGCGCACCTCGCTCTATAAATCCTTACCCCCCTCTCTCATTTTTCACTTCTCCTCTCTTTTGCTCAGGCGATTATTTGTGCTAAGAGAGTGATTCCGCTGATCGTCGTTCGTTTTCCGGTGAAGTTTCCGACAGCACGTTTTTTAAGGTAATTTATACTTAGTCTTTTTCCAAGTATAAATATGTCTCTTCCCTCTGTCTCCGAGTCGTCTTCTTCTTGGTCCGAGCCCTCCCTTGAAGTTGTCGTAGCCCAGACTCCAGATAAAGGCAAGAAGGTATCTGGCCGGGACACAATCGTGGAGGATCCGAAGCGCATGGGGGAGTTCGGCAGGTTACCAGGGCCACTGACCGGGCTTCACAGAGTTCGAGAGCTTCCGGAGGAGCACGCCGAGCGAATTGTTCACGGGAGGGGGAGGACTTTTGAGGAAAATGCTACGAGGGAGACGACCGAGGCGGATGAGACGGTGTCGATCCTCCGCGAAGAAGACTTGGGAGTGATCTGGGACTGTTTTCACATCCCAGAGGAGTACGAGCTTATGTTGCTGGGTCCCGGGGTTAGGGCCAACTCGCCGCTGCCAGTGACCATGTGTTGCTGGCCGGTTGATGCCTTTATCGCCGGTGCTCGGCTACCTCTCCATCCGTTCGCTATCCTCGTTCTGAGGTGGTTTGGGGTCAGCCCCATCCAACTTATGTCGAACGCATGGAGAGTCATAAACGGCTTCGTACTTCACTACCAAGCTGCTGGGATCGAGCCAGAGCTGAATGTACTTCGGACGATCTACCGGCTTCATCAAGGGAATCGGTTGGAGTTTCGGTACTATTTGGCTCCGAGGCATGGCGGTAGGCCCATCATATGCCCCGACTCCATCAAGCACTGGCGTGAAAAGTTCTTGATAGTGCGGAGTGCGGAGGCCTGGCCTATCCCTTCCAGTTGGGTGGAAGAGGTGCCGAAGAGGTTGAAGGCGCTGCCCAAGCTTTGCCCTGAAGAAGAAGAGGCAGTTCGGACACTTTTTGACCGGCCGAAGTATGATTAGAAGGAGCTGACCGAGGATGTCTTGTTCAGGGGAGGGCTCTGCCGCGTAGATCCCAGTATGCGGCTTCCTTTATGCTTTCGTGCTTTGTTTTTCATACTTTATTTTTCATGATTTGTATTGGGCTAACAAACTTTGTCTTTAATGCAGAGGCGATGGACTACGATGCGGTGTTGGCTTTGAGGGCTGGCCTCGCCAGTAAGGCGCCGAAGAAGCGCAAGAGGGTGGCCACCAAGTTACCGACCGTCAAGACTCCGAGGGTCACGGAGGTGGCCGAGGATGTGGAGACCCTCAGAAGCCCGACCGGTGCCGGCGGAGGTGCCTCGGCGTCAACCGGGGTCGGTGAGTTCCCCATCGCCGCAGCCCTTGGGATGGTGACGCCCCCGCTGTCGGTGGTGGCCGAGGAGCTCCTGACCGAGGAGCACAAAAGGATCCATGTTCCGGACTGGCAAGTTCGGAAACATGACGGATTCCTCGGCAACTCCTTGGCGAGTCTGCAGGCGGTCAAGCACCTGGCGATGCCAAAGGATCGCGCCGCCATGGAGGCCGGGCAAGAAGGCGACGACGTCATCAAGATTGCTCGCTCGGCGGTCTCGGTAAGTGTTGAATTTTTGCTGTGCCTTAATTCTTCTTAGGCCTAATTTCACTAACTCTTTTAATGCCTTGTCTCTTGTCGCAGATCATCGTCCATTTTGGTCACCTCACGGAGAGGTTGACGGCTCTGGAGAAGGAGCTGAAGCGAGAGTCCGACCAGGCTCGGAAGGAGAAGGCCCGGATGGGGAACGAGCTCGACAAGCTCAGGGTCGAGTCCCTCGAGGCTCAGGTTGCGAAGCTGGAGGGCGATCTTCTTCGCCAGAAGGAGGAGGCGGCCAAGCAATTGGCCGAAGCGGCGGAGGCCAAGGCTGCCGCTGTGAAGGCGGCGGAGGATGCGACCATGGAGAAGGCACAGGGTTTCCTCGTCCAGAACATGGCCAAAGCCTACGCCGAAGCCATCGCCCGGGTGACGAAGGCATACCCTGACGTGGACTGCTCGGGATGGAGATTGTTCCCGGGCCACGTCGAAGGCTTCGACCCCGAATCAGAGGGGAAAGAAGAAGAAGGGGAGGACGAAGTCGAGACTGAAGTTGAAGTCGTCGCTGAGGTCCCGGGGTCTGTGGTTACCCCACTGGCGGTGGTGACCCCTTCAGAGACGTCGACCCTCACCCATTCTCGCCGCCCCAGGAAAGAGGTCGCGCCCTGACTCCGCTCGCTTTTTCTTTTCTTTTGTTCTTTTCTTTTGTTCTTTTTTTTTGTAACGCCTAATTGCGGACTGGCCACCGCTTTTTGTTAATGAATGAAAACATCTTTTTGGGCTCGACTGTGTCTCTCTATCTTTTCTCAAGAATTTTTGAAATTTGGCTAAGTGTAGGAGTTCGGCAATGTGTTTGAGAATTTGTTATTTGCTTCGACTTCTTTTCAGATTGCGGTGGTGACACAAGCCATCGAGCCCACTGGCTCGGGGGACAACACTCGTCCCGAGGTCGGCTTAGGAGCGACGAGGCTGTGCTTGGCGAGGTGCCGTGAGCGGCTCTACGAAGTCGAGCTAGAATTGCGCAGAGCCGAAAGCGAGCAGAACCATCTTCAACTCATCCTGGGTCGGCGAGACATCGAGATCCGGCGACTGAAGAGCAGGATCGCCGAGATGACCCCTTTAGGAGAGGATGAGGGCTCGTCGACTGCATTTAGCTATGGACTTCGGATCAAGTGCATTCGCCACACTTTATCCAAAATAATCGCGGAGAGGGACGATCTGCTTTCTGAGATTCGTCACCTGCAAACTGTAGAGACGGAGCTTCTGACGAAGGGAGAGGGATTGACGGCCAAGGTGGCCAAACTGACGACCGAACGGGATGAACTGACGGCCGAGGTCGATGCACTGAAGAGAGCCACGGTAGACAAGAGCATTGAAGTCACTCATCTTCGCCATCTTATCGCAAGTCGCTCCGACGTCCCGAGCTCCGCGATACCTCCAAGCTTCGAGGTCGATGTCAAAGATGACTCTCTGAGGGAACGGATCTCAGAGCTGGAGGCGAAGGTGGCTCGTCTCAAACCGCGTTCGGGGCCGATCAATGTAAGGAGCACTTCATGTACACGCGCGGAGAGCGATCGGGGCATCACATTTTATGAGCTCGCGATCCGTCCTCCTATCGGCCATCCTAGTCCGGGGGATGCGCAAAGTGCTGTGGCCATTTCATCGAGCGGAGCATCTGTCGGAGCGGCTGCTAGGAGCAGCGCCGAGGACACGTCTCAATTTGCTGGTTTGGGGTCGAGCTCCGGAGGTAAACGTCGCCGCCCTCGAGTGTCCTTGAAGCGGAACATTCCTGTGCCACGGAGGCATTGAAGATCTTATTTTTGAAGCCTTTGTATTTAGCCTAAGTGTAACAAGTCGGCATTATAACTTTTGCTTTTTAACACCTTGTAATCTTGTTGTATGGAAGAGGCGCCTTGTACTGTGTCCTAATTCTTAATAATATTTTTTTCTTGGACTTGTATGTTCTTTGTAGCTCTATGTAGTTGTTTTGTTTGTGACTGTGTTCGTCGTGCCGAGGTCCCTGAGCTGGCCTTTTGTTCATTTGGAGGTCGGCATCATGAGCGTTCGGCCAGTGGTGCCGAGCTGTGCTTCGGTTACTTAATCTCGCGAAGTTGCGAGATGAGTCGAGCTTCGCTGAACAGTGAGCTCGCGGAGTGCGGTCGAGCCAAGTGTTGGACTCCGAGCCATCGTTAGAGTAGTTCAACGGTTATGGGAGCAATTCCGAATGGCGAACTACTTCTAGCTCGCTTAGAAGCGAACTTGCGAGGTAGAATTGAGCCAAGTGTTGGACTCCGAACCATCGTTAGAGTAGTTCAACGGTTGTGGAAGCAATTTCAAATGGCAAACTACTTCTAGCTTGCTTAGAAGAGAACTTGCGAAGTAGAATCGAGCCAAGTGTTGGACTCCGAACCATCGTTAGAGTAGTTCAATGGTTGTGGGAGCAATTCCGAATGGCGAACTACTTCTAGCTCGCTTAGAAGCGAACTTGCGAAGTAGAATCGTGCCAAGTGTTGGACTCCGAACCATCGTTAGAGTAGTTCGACGGTTGTGGGAGAAATTCCGAATGGCGAACTACTTCTAGCTCGCTTAGAAGTGAACTTGCGAAGTAGAATCGAGCCAAGTGTTGGACTCCGAACCAGCGTTAGAGTGAAGAGTAAAGGCAGAGAGATGTAAACAATAGTAAAATATGAAAAAGTTTTCTTTATTAATGACTAATAGCTGGCTGCTTCTAAAGTTGCAAGCCATTATTACAAGAGGGAAGATAAAAGCAAGGCAAAACAAGTAATAGGAGAGGAACGGTTCGACATCCTAGAATACTTAGAGAGGCGTTGGTGCTTTCTCTTGGTATTTCAGAAGATGGTCGGCATTCCAGGTCCTGGGGATCTCTCTGCCTTCGAGGTCTTCTAGTTTGTACGTCCCGAGCCGAACTACTTTTGCGATCTTATAGGGTCCCTCCAAATTTGGAGCCAGTTTGCTCTTCTGACCGGGAAAAGAGATGGCTAGCTTTCTGAGGACCAAATCCCCTTCTTTGAGGTCGGTAGGACGGACTCTCTTGTTGTATGCCAACTTGATCCTTCTTCGGTAGCTTTGTTGACGAATGGCAGCTCTTTCTCGGATCTCATCAATTAGGTCCAGATTTGCTCAGAGCTTTCTGGCATTCTGTTCTTCTTCATAAGCCATTAGACGAGCAGAGGGTATACCAACTTCTAGGGGTATCATAGCTTCGGACCCATAGGTGAGATTGAACGGAGACTCTCCTGTGGGGGTCCGTTTTGTGGTGCGGTAGTTCCACAGCACGTTGGGAAGCTGATCGACCCACAAGCCTTTGGAACATTTATCGAACCTCTTCTTAATGCCGGAGAGGATCTGTCGGTTAGCATTTTCGACTTGGCCATTCGACTGGGGATGAGAAGCGGAGGAGAATCGGTGTTGGATGGCAAGGTCTTCACATAGAACTCGGAAGGCAGCTCCGGTGAACTGGGTTCCGTTGTCTGTTATGAGGACCCGAGGGACGCCGAATCGGCAGATTACGCTCTTCCAAAAGAACTGAACAACCTGTTCTCGGTGATCGTGGCCAAGGGCTCGGCCTCTATCCATTTTGAGAAGTAGTCGATTGCCACGACTAAGAATTTGAACTGGCCAGGAGCTGGTGGAAATGGCCGTAGTAAATCCATCCCCCACATTGGAAACGGGATTGGACTTGATAGGGAAGTGAGTGGAGCTTGTGGGAGGCATCAGATGTCGGAGTACTTCTGACAATAGTTGCATTGCCGAACGTGCCGTTCGGCGTCTCGTAGGAGAGTGGGCCAGAAATATTCGTAATTCAACACTTTGTGGGCTAGAGATCTGGACCCCGAATGTGCCCCGCCGATGCCCTCCTGAAGTTCTTGCAGGGCGTAGTCGGCTTGCCCAGGGGAGAGGCATCTCAGGTACGACCTGCCGTCTACCTGTGTGAAGGAGCATTTATATAGGATGCCTCCAATCAGTGTGTAACGCTCGGCTCGGGTTCTCACTCTTCGCGCTTCCTTAGGATCCTCGGGGAGGAGCCCGTCCCTTAAGAATTCGACGAGGGGTTTCATCCAGTTATCTTCAAGCAGGACAGGCAGCAACTCTATAGAGTCGGAAGTTTCACCCTCTATACTTGGCTTCAGGAGAACCTCTATCAAGACGGTCTGCTCGAGACCTTGAAGGGAGGAAGAGGCTAGTTTGGAGAGGGTGTCGGCCTGAGCATTTTCTTCCCGGGGTATTCGTTGGATGAGGGCTTCTTCAAACAGTGCCATGAGGCTCCTGACATTGGCTAAGTATTTAACCATCCTGTCGTCACGTGCTTCATACTCGCCGAGGACCTGATTTACGACTAGCTAAGAGTCGCTAAAGATCCGGAGGCGCTGCGCCCCTGCATTGCGAGCCATTCCAAGGCCGGCTATGAGTGCCTCGTATTCTGCTTCGTTGTTCGAGGCCTTGAAGTTGATACGGAGGGAGTATTGGAGGATGAAGTCATCTGGGCCTGCCAGAATGACCCCGGCTCCACTTCCCTCGTTACAGGAGGATCCATCCACATAGACCGACCAGACAGGTGGCCCCTTCATTGCTTGACTAAACTCGGGGATGGTACATTCAACGATGAATTCTGCTAGCGCCTGAGCCTTGATCGCGGTCCGAGGCTGATAGGTTATATCATGCTGGCTCAGCTCGATAGACCACTTCATAAGTCGGCCCGAGGTCTCTGGCTTGTGGAGGACTTGCTTCAGCGGCTGGTCGGTAAGAACGACCACCGAATGGAACTGAAAGTACGGGCAAAGTTTTCTTGCGGCCATCACTAGGGCATAAGCCATCTTTTCTATTCTCGGATAGCGGAGCTCGGCATCCCGGAGTACCTTGCTCACATAGTAGATGGGCTTTTGAGCCCGGTCTTCTTCCCTTACCAAAACGGCACTGAGGGTCTGCTTGGAGGCTGCTAGGTAGAGGTAGAGGGGTTTGCCAGGAATTGGTTTGCTGAGGAGGGGAGGATTGACGAGGTAAGCCTTGAGCTGGTCGAATGATTCCTGTTGTTGCCGACCCCATTCAAAACCTTTAGCCCCCCTGAGGGCCTTGAAGAAGGGGAGGCATTTCTCCCCGGACTTCGAGAGAAAACGCCCTATGGCGGCTAGGCAGCCTGTTAACCTCTGAACTTCCTTCACATTCTTGGGAGGGGCCATGTCTAATATGGCCTTAATTTTCTTAGGGTTAGCTTCAATTCCTCGTTGGCTGACCATGAAGCCGAGGAACTTTCCTGACGAGACACTGAATGCACACTTGTTCGGATTGAGTCTCATGTTGTGCTTTCTCAGAACATCAAACACCTCCTGTAGGTCTGTTACATGATCGGCTCCTCGGATGCTTTTTATGAGCATGTCGTCAACGTACACCTCCATATTCCGGCCGATTTGAGCTTGGAAAACCTTGTTGACGAGGCATTGATATGTTGCGCCTGCATTCTTCAAACCGAAGGGCATAACCCTGTAGCAGTAGAGGCCCTGGTCGGTTACGAATGAGGTCTTCGGGATGTCCGGAGGGAACATCCGAATCTGGTTGTAGCCTGAGAAGGCGTCCATGAAGCTGAGGAGTTCATGTCCCGAGGTGGCATCAATCAGAGTGTCAATACTCGGAAGAGGGAAGGGATCCTTGGGGCAGGCCTTGTTGAGATCGGTAAAATCGATACAAATCCTCCAAGTCCCATTGGACTTCTTCACCATTACTACGTTCGACAACCACTCGGAATAGTTCACCTCTTGTATGAACCGGGCCTTCAAGAGCTTGTCCACCTCATCTTTTATAGCTAATTTGCGCTCGGGAGTGAACTTGCGCCTCTTCTGTTGAACCGGTTTGGACCCCGGAACAACGCTGAGGTGGTGGACCAAGAGCTCTTCAGAAATTCCGGGCATGTCTGCAGCTGACCAAGCAAAGAGGTCTCGGTTCCTTCGGATGCACTGGACTATTTCTGAGCATAGGGCGGATGGGAGGGTTTTGCTAACAAAGAACTTTCGGCTTAGGTCTTGCTCAGAGAAGAGCACTTCCTCCAATTCATCCACCGGCTCGGACGTTGGCTGGGCAGCGTCTTGAGGGATTTCCAGAGTTTCTAGGGAGAGGACTGGACCGAGGGTAGAGGTCATATAGCACTTACGGGCCGTTTCCTGATTGCCTTTCACTTTCCCTACTCCGGCCCGAGTAGGAAACTTCATCTTGAGGTGATAGGCAGATGGGACTGCTTCAAGGGCAGCGAGGCCGGGCCGTCCCAAAATGACGTTGTAGGCTGCAGGGACATCCACGACCATGAAATCTATGGGCTCTGTTCGGGTAGTAGGAGTTTTGCCAGCAGTTACGTCAAGGGTGATCACCCCTTCGATAGTCACTGGCACTCCCGTGAACCCATGGAGCGTGTAGCCGGCGGGCTGAATCTATCTCGGAAAAGTTTGAGGCCCTTAAAAGCGGCGAGGAAGAGGATGTTAACAGAGCTGCCGTTATCCACTAGGATCCTCTCCACTTTGAAGTTCGCCATGTGGAGATTGATGATGAGTGCGTCACAATGGGAGGTGCGGACACCTTCAAGATCTTCGTTCGAGAATGTGACGGGCACTCCGAGGCCTTTGGGAGGAGGGGTGGTGCGAACCGAATTAACTTCCCTAATGAACACCTTTCGAGAGGAGTTTGAGGAGCCTCTCATTGGGCCCCCATGAATGAGGTGTAGGACACGCTCCTCTTCGAAGTCGGGCATTTCATCGCGTTCCGGACACTTATTAGCCCCCCGAGGCGGGGGAGGAAGGTCGGCTCGGTCCTTTCTCACGAACCTGGTCAGCTGCCCCCTCTGGATGAGGGCTTCTATCTCATTCTTCAAGGCCCGACAATCATTGGTGTCGTGGCCATGGTTCTGGTGATATCGGCACCACTTCTCTTTATCCCTTTTCTTGGTGGGGGTGTTCATCCTCGGAGCAGGAGGTATGATCCCTTCCTTCTCAACTTCCATTAAAATGGTAGAGACATTGGTGGTGAGAGGAGTAAATTTCTCGAATCTGGGGGGAGGTCGGCGCTGGCCGGCATTATCCTTCTGGAGCTTCTTGGCTCCTTCCTCTTCTGTTCCCTTTCTCTTAAACCTAGAGGAAGACCCCTCCAAGTTGGGGCGGTGCTCGGCTTCTTCGGCCCGAATATACTTTTCACTTCGGAGGAGGAGGTCAGAGAAGTTTTGTGGGGGCTTCTTGGCGAGGGAGGAGCGGAGGCTGGAGTTGAGGACGTTGGATTGAAATGCTGCTACAGCGACCGACTGGTCGAGGGATGCTATGGACCTTGCTTCAGCTGTGAACCTTTTCACATAGTCTCTCAGCTTTTCACCCTTCTTCTGGTGGAGGTACAGTAGCGAGATGCTGGTCTTCTTAGTTCTACGGCTACTTACGAAATGGGTGACGAAGAGGGTCTCGAATTGCTCGAAGGAGAATATTGAGAATGGGGCAAGGCGAGAGTAACATTCTCGAGCTGGGCCCTTGAGAGTTACGGGGAAGGTTTTACAGAGCAGAGCATCGGAAGCTTGATGGATGAGCATGAGGGTCTTGAAGCTTTCGATGTGATCGACTGGATCAGTTTCCCCAGAATAAGTCTCGAATTGAGGAGGCTTGAAGCCGATGGGTACAGGTGCATCCATTATGGTTCGGGAAAAAGGAGGTTTGCTAGGACGAAGAGTCCTTCCTCTAAGCTCTTCTTCTCGGTCTAACTGACCCAAGCGCCTCTCCATCTCATGGAGATGGCGGTATATAGCGTCATCCCTTCGACGGTAATCAGCCGAGCCTCTAGACTCGTCTTCGTACAAGGGAGAGCGGGGGCTACGATGACGGTAGCTCCTGAAGCGGCGAGGACTTTGCATATGCCGGGAGTTGCTGGGAGCTGGAGAAGGAGTTGGGGACCGTCGGCGAGGACTTCGGACCGGAGGAGGAGAGGGGATCTTGGGAGCATTGGTGTTGGGACGGAGATTGAGAGCTTGTAGGACGGTTGCTTGAAACTGCTGGAACTCGGCACGGGTGATGGGTGCCTCATCGTTCCTATGATAGTGCCGACCGGCAGGGGAAAGGGGTCTTCTCCTGTGATGCTCGGGGGACTCTTTCCGCCCCTTCGGATAGGGAACCTTCTGTTGTCTCGGCGGTGAGGAGATCGCTCATCCGGACGGTGTTGGCGGGAGGCTCCCTCTCGGGCCCGCTTTTCATCCAGACGGCGGCAAAGATCCTCATCCTTCTGCCGATTGAGGACGGTGTTGCGGAGGTCAGAAGCTCGGAGATTATGGGAGGCCATAGAGTCCGAAGAGGCATTGTGGATGGAGACGTGGTCTGGATGGAGAGGCTGTTTCTGCGGATTAGGACCCTTAAGAGGTTGTTGGTTCTGAGGAGGAGGCAGGTCCTGTTGGAGTGGGTCTTCCGCTTGAGGAGGAAGTTGCCCCTGCTGCGGAGCGGGTTGGATGGGAATTTCTTGTTGCTGATCGGGGTTGGGTCCTCGGTTGGACCCTCTTGATCTGGCTTTCGTAGGAGGCATGGCTGGAGAAGATCTGACCAACGGGAAGAGGGGAGGTTGCTATTTGTTAGTTTCCCACAGACGGTGCCAATCTGTTGCCGCTAAATCTGGTGTGGGGGCAAACAGATAGTATTTGTGGATTCTTAGGAAAACTGAATAGCAAACCCGTTACCTGTTCCGTCGGAGTTTGACGCCGACTCCTGCCGTACACCTGCAAAAAGTGCGAGACACCGGGGTTGTTCCCGGCAACGCACCCTCCGATGCTCAAGTCAGTAATCAAGGAAGATTATGAAAGAGCGTAAATTGATAAAAGATTGATTACCTCTTAATGGAGATGGATGGGGGGTATTTATAGGCGTCTTAGGGATCAGATTAGGAATGTAATCCCCGTGATCTGATAAGGAATATAATCTTTGTAAACAGATTAGGAACGTAATCCCTAATTCCCAGTGGAAGGATAGATGTGAATCAGGGTCGTTGATTAGTATTAATCAGAGATCCTGATCCTATCCCTCTGGATCGGGTTTTCTGCTGGTTGAAACCCGCACCCGATTGAGGTGGATCCGTTCGTGGGTTATTGGATCTTTGATGGAGAGATCCAGTACCCATTTCAGACCCATTGGTAGGTGAAATTACTGTTTCGCCCCTGGGCTTCAAGATTCGCGCCTGATTTGGAAGGTTCCGATTAAACCCCAATTTTAGCCATATCAATAGGACAGTCTGGAATTATCATAAATGGAGTAAGCAGTTCAAAATTATAGGAAAAGATAAAGTTCTCTAAGAGCATCCACAGTGGTTTGCAGCAATTGCCATATTCTCAAAATATGAGAAAGTTTGGTATCCATTCGTTTGCTATTTTGCCATATTTGAAATCGAATTGGTATTCTCAAATTATAGGGGACGGATTCCGTCCCTTTTTTTTTTAATCTCATCGGACGAAACATGTTGTTTCGTCATGATTTTTTTTTTTTAAGATCAGACGGAACATGTTGTTCTGTCCAATCTCAAAATTGGACAAATGGGACAACATGTCCCGTTTGAAGGCCCTCTCACTTTCTCCCCATTAACTTAACACTCTAATCACTATTAATATATACTTAATAAATATTTAGTATTATTTTAATCAATAATTAATTAATTAATTACAATTTAGTTACTAATTATTATTTAATAACTGATTACTATTTAATAAAATTTTTTAAAATTACGAGAGACGGGACAACCCGTCTTTTCTGATTTTTAATTTTTTTTTTACTGAACATGCTAGACAATACATGTTGTTTCGTCTTATTATTTTTTGAGAAACTTTTAGCAAACGACCACTGCACACATCACACCTATTTTCTATTTCTATTTGTGTCATTTTCTCAAATATGAGAAACACCATTGTGGATCCTCTAATACTATGAATAATGCATGAGGGACCCAAAATAAAGGTAAACTTGGCTTCTGATTTGCGCAAAGCCATTATTTCTGAGCCTTGCTTCATGCTTCCACCCACATTCCCATGCGAAGATCTCTATCTGGTCCTATACTGGTTCTGTATTGAAACAGCAAACACCTACATGCAAGCGATTATTCTGAATCATTCTACTCTAGATGACATGTATAGAACTGACTGATTGTCAAGCTCTCCAACATGTAAAATGTTGGGGTTTATGAATTGAAAATGTTGGGGTTTATGAATCCAATACACAATAATGGGTTGAAGAAGATTGACGAGAAGGAGAGTCAAAGTAAGAGTAAGCAGGTTAAGAGCAGTCAGAAGCTGAAGGTAGAGTTGCGGTCGACCGCACACCCAACCACAACCCCGACCGACCATGCACAGGCATTGTACATTCGAAAGTTCAGTTGACTGTAACCCCAATTCCCGTAAATATGTATTTTCTGAATATTTTCTATATTTCGATAATTGATAAATTTATTTTGTGTTAAATTCGTTTTGGGATTTTCTATTAAAATATTTTTCAATCGAAAATTATATTATTTCGAATAATGGTGTATTTTAAACTTGTTTTATAATCTTAATTTATCGATTAATTACATTTGAGCCCAAAAAACAAATATATGCTTTATTGTTGGATTATTTTAATAAAATTGTTAAGCCCGAATATTATTTTATTGTATGATTTTATTTTTTTATTTTATAATTAAAATAATTAATTGTTATAGCTTGATTATTCAATTAAATTTTATTTATCGAATTATTTTATTTTCATACTTAAGCTAATTTTCGTGGCGAATTCCAATTCACTTTCAAGCCAATTTATATTCTTCTCAATTGTATTATTTATTTATTTGGATTTAAATTCTTGTTCATGAAACTCTTTGATTTTCTTGGTGAATTATTTTCTTGTTAATCCTATTTTTCATTTTTTATTGTGGGTATTTTTATTTGAACCCTATTGAATTTGATCTATCTCTTAATTGAACCCTAAAAATCCAATTTCATGTGTTCTTGACCCAAAACTACTTTTATTGGATCTAAACCATTAACCCAATATCCTAATTGTACCCTATAAATACAATCTTAATGCAAACTCTTAAAATTGCACAATTTCAAAAGCCTAGCCGCTTATTCTCTCTCCTCTCTCCTCTTTCTCTCTCCTCTGTGTTTCTCTCTCCCCGAAATCCCGCCCAATCAACCCATTACTGTAGCACCTCCTGCTCCTGCCTTTTTTGATCTCCGGCCACCCTCTCCGACTCAACCTCCGGCGACCACTTCCCCGTCGCCGCCCTCCTGTTGCTGCCGCCCCATCAAACCCTGACCTCCTTCCTCCGTTTTGATCGACAGCAACGCCCAAATCCAAACCCCTCGCTGCTCTCCCCTTTCATCGACGCCAGACCCAGCCCCTCTGTTCCACTCAACGCCTGCGACCACCCAGTCGCTGCATCCCGTCGCGCCGCTGTCCTGTAGCCGCCACTTAGCTCCCTCTCTCCCTCCTATTATTGTAGCAATTGTCTCTCTATCGTGGTGCTGTTGTATTGTTGTTGTAGTTGCTCTCACTTTAATTGCTTGGCTCTTTTTGTGCACATATATTGCATGTGTTATAAAATACTAGTTCGTGGGTTCGTTGCTTCAGGATCCTTATCCCGTTATTCTTGGTATTCATTTTCACCGTCTAACAGGCAAGTCACCGTCCTCTTGAATTGCTAATTGTATCAAATTCAAGTTTCATTGAAATTCTTGCAAGTAGATCCTTTGTTTATCTATTGGTTGGGACTATTGAGGCTTTACACGAGTTAACCCCAATATTCTTGACATCGTGTCAGTTTTGACAATAAAGTTTGGATCTTTCATGAGTGCATATAGAATTGATAATAGGGCTATTCATATAATCGCCATACAAATAAACTATTGTAGAGACAATCGCTAAGTTGTATGTTGTTTGCTCGTTGATGGTTGATTGATGATAAATTGATGTATGAGCGTGTTCTAGTTTTATTTATCATGTTTTGACACCCATCATGTTGATTATATAATTTATTGACTAGAGAATGGATACACATATTGTTTAATTAATTTATTTTCTTGAAAATACCACAAAATCCTGTATATGCTTGCTGACCTGTATATTGACTTCTGTTTTTGAACTAGTAAAGGATCTTAAAATGAAATACTTTCTGAATATGAATTGTAGCCTTATCTTTCTAGTTTCTAGAACATCTAGAATTTTTGAATTCTGAGTTTTGTAGCAAAAGTTATGCCCGTTTTACTACAGCTGTATTTTTACTTATAGATCGTACTTTTCATATTTAAACAGTAAAAAGGCTGATCAAATGATAAAATTATAATCTGAAAATTTCCAGATTGTTTCTTAACATGTTTAGAAGTCCAGAAAATATTTTTACTGAATCTAATATGGAGTTTTTGCTGATTCTAAAAATATAACAATATGAAATCGAATTTCTGCTTGAACATGAAACCTGTAAAGAATCATGTGTTTGACCTAGCTACTGTTGTCAGATTTTGAACTTTAAATATGCGTTGGAACCGTGTGGAAGTCTAGTTTCCAGATTTTCTGACGGATTAAACTATCGATTTCTCAGTCAGCAGGAAATTTTCTTTTTGTACAGACTGCGTTTGCTTTCTAGAATTTTAGATTCCACTTTTTAATAGATTAATTATTCTTATATCGTACTATTGCATGAATTAGTGTATGTATGTTGCATTGCATGATCCTAGTGTCCTATTGTCATCATCCTAATTGCCCTACTTCATGTTATTACCTTATTGTCCCTCTTTTGTTACTATTGTTCATCTAATATCTTTATATTGCATATTGTATTATTGCATTAATAAAATTGTTAATCAAGCCAGGGTTTAAGGGTTGACTCTAGTAGTGGAAAATATAGGAACTATACTCGGATAAAGGGCTCGTGGTTCTCTATACCATTATCTTGTGATCTTGTGTTCTCATGATCTTGTGTTCTTGTGATCTTGTGATCTTGTGATCTTGTGATCTTGTAGCATCTTATGGATAAATTATCGTTATAGATGGAACATTGTTATCGTGTTGAGTACATGAACTATAAATCCCATTATTAAGTCTAAACGTAACTTGTTTGTATGCATCGAACCTGTAGTGTGGGATGCAGTAGTGCATGCATTAGTTAGGATTAAAAAGACTAATAGACATAAGGATTGACACATCACCAACATTGCATATTGTTCGTCATTGTTTCTATTGGTATCCAATATTGTCTAAGTGTTATTGATATTGAACCATTATTACACTGTTGCATTGATTACCATGTTATTGATTATTGATTATCGTGCCATGTTATTGATTCCTATTGATCCATTGATTCATTGTTATACTGTTATTCTATTGTTCCCTGCTTTCTCTACTTGCTGTCCATGACTTGCTCTAAGGAAATTTTTTCTTCTCTTTTTAGATGAAGTGTTTACAGGTGTTGATGGAGAATTGCCTGGAACTGGAGAACAAAGATTCTAAAGACTATTGCTTTCTAATTGCTTATTGCTTTAATAAACTTAATGTATTGGGACTTGTTATTATTTTGGATTGGACTATTATTGTTTCGGGCTTATATCCTGGATTTTATTGTTGTTTCCAGATGTTGGATTATTATTATTGTATTTAAATATTTTTATTGTTTCATTCCAAAGTATTATTGTTCATGAGATTATTATAATTGCCTGTGCAATTGTTCTGTATTGGTTATATTGTTGAGTTGATCGGTTAAACAGCTTATGGGTGACGTTAGTCATTCGCTGGGCCAATTTTACGTGCTCGTATTTCGTATTTTTGGGAAATGGGGCATGACAGCGACCGTCTCGCTCGCTGCTAAAACCCCGCACACCAGACTACAACCCCGACCGACCATGTACAGGCAATGTACACTCAACCGTGTAGTCGACCATCTCGCTCGTTGCTAAAACCTTGTACACCTGAAGGAATGACCAGTCGACTGTGCAGTCGATCAACCCACTTTCTGTTGGATCCCTATACAGTCGAAGGTTTGAACGGTCGACCGTCCAAAGTTGCGGTCGACCGGTGCGGTGCTGATTGATCTGTAGCTGAGATTAGATCTAATGAAAACATATATATATATATATATATATATATATATATATATATATATATATATATATATATATATATATATATATATATATATATTGTATTATGTACGATTTTACGGTTTGAGAAAAGAAAAGAGAGATCTATCAGCCGTCAGAGAGACAAAGAGAAAGAAAGATAGAGAGAAACCCTACACCTTGGGGGTGAGCTCTTAAGAGATTTGTTCTTTATATTTCTAGTGGAAATTGCAAGAGTACCTCTGCGCAGAAAAGTAGCCGTTGCATTAGGTGAACCTAAAAAAAATCTCGTGTGTTTTTGTGTGGTTGCTTTTAATTGCTTTTGTTCATTTGCTTTTGATTCTATTACTTTGTATCTCATTGGTAAGTTATTCCGCAGCTTGAACTCAACAAAGTGGTATCAGAGCATTAGATCGGTAGCGTTGATTGAGATGGGAGACATGATTAGTGTCAAGGAGTTCGATGGAATAGATTTCACCATGTGGAAGATCCAGATGATAGCGTATCTCTGACAGAATGATCTTGGTGATCCATTGTTTGCCGTGAAGCCAGAAGCGGCGGAGGTAGATGCAGTTACATAGATGGCTTGTAATAGATTGGATCAGAAAGCACTTGGACAGATTCAGTTGTCGCTGAATAGGAAGTCGTTATTTCACATTGAGAAGGCAAAGACCGCGAAGGAGGCAATGAAGATATTGACAGATATGTTTGAGAAATCGAATTCAGCAAACCAGATTCTTCACCTAAAGAAGTTGGTCAACATGAGGTGTCAGGAAAGGAGTTCGGTGCCAGAGCACATCAACAATTTCTGCATGGTTTAGAATCAGATGGAATCGTCATATTTAAAGTTTGAGGAAAGGGCGCAATCATTGCTCTTACTATCCAGTCTTCCCAATGTTACGCACAGTGGAACAAACAGCAACAAGCACTATGATTGATGCGACAACTCTAAAGGATGTTATATGCAGTATCATGAATGGGGGTGCAAGAAGGAAGAGACATGGAGAGTCTTCAGTGTCATATCCTAGCAATGTCGCATTGTCAGTTGATAATCGTGGTAGAAGTAACAGCAAAGGAAAGTCACAAAGCAGGAATCACAGGTCCAAGTCAAGAGCAGGACATTGCAAAGGTGAGTATTGGCACTGCAAGAAGCCGAGACATAGGAGAGACCAATGAGAAGAATATATGAAAGCACAAGCAAGGTTACATGTAGCCAATGTGATAAGTATCGAACCCCGTTTAGATGAATTGTGTTTATCTGCTGGATTTGATATTTATGCAAGATGATTGGTGTATAGACTCATGTGCTTCTTATCATTGTAGACTCATGAGGGATGTTTTTTAGGATTACAGGACAGGTAATTTTGGTGCAGTTGCAATTGGTAATGGGCAAATATTTTCAGTTGTAGGCAAAGGCACAGTGAGAGTGAAAGCTCGTAATGGCGGGGCAATTAGTTTTGAATGACACAAGACACATTTTGTGCTTGGGAAAGAATTTTATCTCGATTAATATACTAGACAAAGAATGATTCATAACAACTCTTGGACATAGTAAATGGAAGGTGACTACAGGTGTCAGATTGGTCTAAAAAGAAACCGTGGTGACACATTGTACTTACTCAAAGGAGATGATTCAGGTGAAATCATTGCTATAACATCAGTAGGTAGTTCTTCTTCAATTCAATGGCATGTCAGCTTGAGGCACCTTGGTAAAAATGGTGTCAAGCAGCTTTATTCTAGAGATTTTTTGTCGGGGCTTAAGAAGGTTGAAATGGATTTCTGTGAGAACTGCGTGAAGACAATTAGCTTTCAGTTGATTAGGCATGAGAAGAATCTTGAGAAGTTAGAGTTGGTACATACAAATGTGTGAGGTCTGGCTCATAAATTCTCTGATGGTGGTAAGAGATACTTCGTCACATTCATCGACGATACTACAAGAAAAGTTTGGGTTTATGAAATTCGCAAAAAATCAGAAGTGTTTGAGGTATTCAAAGATTGGAAGATCAGGGTTGAGAATGAGACGGATTGCAAAGTGAAAGCATTAAAGTCAGACAATAGTGGTGAGTACATGGATAAAAAGTTTGTTGACTATCTGGCAAAAGAAGGTATCCAAGGAATCATGTCAGTTCCTAGGACTTCGCAGGAGAATGGGTAGCAGAAAGAATGAACCGCACGATACTCAAAAGGGCGAGATGCATGAGATTTCATGCGGGTCTTCCGGTCCATCTTTGTGCTACTACAATAGATACAATAGTTTACTTGATTAACCATTGTCCGTCTAATGCCCTTGATGGGACCATTTCACAAGAACTATGGTCTGGTAAACTTGTTAATTATTCACATTTGAAAGTTTCTTGGTTGTATTGCATATTCACTAATCTACAGGAAAGAAAGAAAGAATCTGGATTCAAAATCCAGAAAGTGTGTATTCATTGGCTATGTCGGCGATCAATTATGTTACAGACTTTAGGACTTTACGGATAATAAGGTCATTCACAGCAAGAATGTAGTGTCAAATAAAGAAGTCTTTTACAAGGATAGGCATATGGGTCAAAGCGATACAACTTGTTCAGAATCAAATTCAGGTTTAAACTCGAATTCAGATTCAGATTCTGAAGGCGGTCCTAGTGGTGGGGTCCTATAATGCAGTAGCAAGTACAGGTACCATAGGCAGCACAAGAGGCTCATGATGAGCCTGGGAATGAGCAAATTATCCAAGACAAATAGGTACAGCCAGAGCAGTTCGGAGAACCCGAACTGGTCAGTGAACCGGTACCCACATTGAGGAGATCGACACAAGAAAGAAGGCCAACCAATGCTGTTAACGGGCATGTTCTGTACACGAATTCAGGAGAGCTAGAGACTCATGAGGTGGCTTTGAAGGATGAGGCTCAAATTCAGTGGGAGTTAGTCATGAGGGATGAAATAAATTCTTTGGAACATAACCAAACTTGGGAGTTGACCAAGTTACCTGCAGTGAAACACACTCTTATGAATAAATGGATTTTCGAAGTCAAATATGAGGCAGATGGCAGTAAGTGATATAAGGCGATGCTTGTTGTGAAAGGGTACTCTCAAAGAGAAGGTGTTGATTACAGTGATATCTTTGCACCAATTGTGAAGATGGCTTCAATCAGGTTTTTACTTAGTATTGTGGTAGTTGAAGACTTGCACTTAAATCAGTTGGATGTGAAAACAATATTTCTCCTTGGTGATGTTGAAGAAGAGCTGTATATGATACAACCCACAGGTTTTGAAGCAAAAGGAAAAGGAAAAGAAGACATGGTGTGTTGACTAAAGAAGAGTCGTTACGGGCTCAAACAAGCACCGCGGCAATGCTACTTGAAGTTGGACTGCTTTATGAGAGGAATTTTTTTTGATAGATGCAAAACAGATCATTGTGTATATGTTCGTTGATATGAAGACAATGATATAGTTACCTTGACATTGTAAGTGGACGACATGTTGTTAGCAGATTCATGTATGGAGAAGATCGAGGAAGGAAAAAAGTTGCTAGCTTTAGAGTCTTCAATGAAGGACTTGGGGTGAATCAAAGTAAATCCTCGGCATGAAGATCAGTAGAGACGGCAAAAGTAAGAAGCTTTGGTTATCTCAAGCGGACTATGTAAAGAAGGCGTTGAAAATATTTAATATGGATGGCACGAGGCCAGTCACTTGTCCGTTGGTCGCTCACTTCATGGTATCAACAAACTTGTGTCCTAAAATGGAGGCAGAGATGGAGGAAATGACTGTACTCCTTATGCCTAATCCGTTGAGAGTTTGATGTATGCGATGATATCTACAAAACCAGATATCACACAAGCAATGTGAGTTTTCAACCGTTACATGAAGAATCCAGGTAAACAATATTGGGATGCATTGAAGTGGATTCTTAAGAATCTTGCAGGTACTTCAGATCACTCTCTTTGTTTTAGAGAGATTCTCTGCATATACATGGTTATGTGGATGTAAATTTTTTGGGCGATTGTAATGGTTCCATAAGTACTACAGGGTATGTATTTACAGTTGGAGGTACAGCTGTTAGTTGGACTTCACAGTTATAAAAGACTGTTGCACAGTCTACCACGGAGTCAGAGTATATGGCACTTACAGAGGCAATGAAAGACATGTGGATTTCTGAGCTTATGAAACAGTTGGCCAGAAGGCAACCCATAGGAGAGCTATGGTGTGATAGTCAAAGTGCAGTTTTCTTGGCGAAAAACTCGACATATCACTCTAGGACTCAGCACATTCAAATGAGGTATCGTTCTATTAAAATGGCGGTTGAGAAGAAATGGTTGAAGCTATCTAAGATTCTTGACACTGAGAATACGGAGGACATGCTCACAGAATTAGTGGATAGCAAGAAGCATCAGTTCTGCTATACTGCTATTGAATTATCTCCAGGTTAATGGATGAGGAGACTTGCAGTGGCACATGCCTAGACTAGGCCAATGGAAGAATGAGGAACATGTTATGTACATCGTGTATAATGTCTCCAAGTGGAAGATTATTGTGGTTTGTGGATCCAATACATGATAATGGGTTGAAGAAGATTGATGAGAAGGAGAGTCGAAGTGGGAGCAAGTAGGTCAAGAGCAGTCAGAAGCTGCAGGCAGAGGTGCGGTCGAGCACGCGATCGAGCGCACACCCGACCGATCTTGTACAGGCAGTGTATAGTCGACTGTCTCGCTGCTAAAACTCTTTACACTTGAAGGAACGACCAGTCGACCGACCCACTCTCTGCTGGATCCCTGTACGGTCGAATGCATGAACGGTCGACCGTCCAAAGTTGCGGTCGACCGGCGCAGCACTGATTGATCTGTGGCTGAGATTAGATCAAATGAAAACTTATATAAATTGTATTGTGTAATATTTTAGGGTTACGAGAAAAGAAAAAAGAGATCTATCAGCTGTCAGAGGAGAGAGAGAGAGAGAAAGAGAGAGAGAGAGAGAGAGAAACCATATACCTTGGGAGTGAGTTCTTTAGAGATTTGTAAACTTGTTCTTCATATTCCTAGTGGAAATCGCAGGAGTGTCTTTGCATGGAGAAGTAACCATTGCATTTGGTGAATCTCGAAAAAATCTCATTTATTCTTGTGTGATTACTTTTAATTGTTCTTGTTTCCTTACTTTTTGACTCTATTGTTTTGCATCTTGTTTGTTAATTATTCCACTGACAGAATTCAACTTAAAATGCTTAAAGTCAACTTATTCAGAGTTGTACCTAAATCTACCAATTAGACCAAGAGAAAACACAATTCCAACTTGGAAGCTTGTTTCAATACAGAACTATTCTAGATTTTTGAGTTAGCTAAAACAGGTGAGAAAGAGGTATATCGATCACATTTAGTTTGACGAAACCAGAATTACAAATACTGTGTACTAAACCAATCCTGGTGCAAGATTCAGGAAACTGTGGGCACCACAATGTAGAAAGCGTGCCTCGCAGTTGTGTAAGTCCCACACCTCCACAAGCTTTGATGACAATCTAACTTTCATTGGTCCATCTGTATGGCAAGGAGACTGTGGTCCTAGTATGGTCCATGCGCCAAGGACCACTGACTAGGTGCAAATTAGGAATATTATATGGGTCCAACAGACAAAGACCCAGAGTTAGTCTCCGTCTCCTCTCTTGGGCATCTGCCATGCCATTAACATCATCTAAATTTAACACGATTCTGCTGAACTCCAGATTCATATAATCTCTGTTTGCTTTGATGTAATTGCCAATGTAAGAAGCTATGAAGCATGTGCAATTCGGGGACACACAATACCAACACAAGCTTTGATCTTTAGGTTAGGTTTTAAAAATCTATTCAATGTCACTGAGTCGTGTGTTGCATCGTGTTCATTCAGTGTGCCCTTACTTGTTACGTAAGAAAAAGATATTTGGTACTATCTCATGTAGTAAATAAGTGTAAATGCTTTACTTATGTTTGGGCATGATCATGGCGAACGGAGCTTTAGGCCTATAGAATGGGATTCTAAATTTTTTAGGTTAGTTTATTTTGAGAGATGAGACTGGTGAGATTGTTTCAGACTTGTTTGTTTTCCTTTCTTCGAATTGTTTCGTTAAATACTTTTCAATGGAAAGCCAAGGGGATTTAAGACCTCATGGCTTTATTTAAAAGTGTAAATGTACCTTTTTTTCTTTTCTTTCTTCAGTGTTACAATTGAAACTGCAGCTTATGGGGTTTTGGATATCCATATTTGAAGAAATTTTGCAACTTTGCAAATTTGCGTAGATTTGCATATTTCATTATTTCTCTTTGCCATTTGCACATGTTTTTCGCAAATTTGGTTGTGGACCACAACCCCATCAGCCAAATTTGAAAACCTTAGACATGAGATTTCTGCAAGTTTGAGCAAATTTGTAAAGTTGCAAAATTTAGTCAAATCTGGAAATTCAAACGGCCCTCTTAATAGAATTTGCAACTCCAGCTGAAACAAATGGGTTTCATTTGCAGCACCTACTGTAGTAACTAGCCATTAAACTGTAACAAACCAATGTGTTTATCTCTAACTGTGAAGCTCTCTCACTTCAAATATGAAGTGGTTGTGAAAACTACCCAAACTAAAGAAGCTAAAATAATTGTTTCTTCACACAATCGCCTTCCAGTCTTCGACCTCTTATACCATTTGGGACCTACAGGTCTCAACTAGAAGTTAAAAACAGGGCACATAAGAGAATACAACATTGGGGATAGATAGACAGGCATTGCCCTCTTTTAGTAAAAAGCCAACCCAACAACCGAACATCAAGACAAACATCTCAACAACCACCGATCAAACTAAACTACTATCACGTGAAATTAACTACACTTGTATTGATTGATTAACTGTCCCTTTGTACAAACTTCCACCACAACCACCCGAACTTCCTTTTCTTCTCCTTTGAGGTACAACAACAAACAGCCACCCAAACAACTTATTAACCTTCTCCAATTTGTTGAAAAAACCAGAATGAACGTAGTATTAGAGCATATGCAATCGTTCTCTATATTTTCAAATTTTGAAAAAATTGCTATAGTAGATTTTTATATTTAAGAGACGATATAAAAATTTCTCAAATATAGGAATCGGCAGATCATCTTGCGTCTGATCTAAAATAAATTTCTCGCTCGTAAGATGATCTTGCGTCTGAAATTAATTTTTTTTTTAAAAAAAGGTCGGACGCAAGATCAGAAGAATTAAATTTTTTTAAAAAAAAGGTCAGACGCAAGATCAGAAGAATTAAATTTTTTTGAAAAAAAGGTCGGACGCAAGATGATACCATTTTTTTTAAAAAAAATATTTCGGATGCAAGATCATTTTGCATCTGATTAAAAAAAAACTGAAGGAATCGAAAACACCCAAAAACAAATTGGGCGCAACACCTTGTTGCGTCCCTATTTTTTGTCCCCATTTTTTCTTTTTTTTTTTCTTCTATGGAATATAGCTTATAGGATTATTTATGCATATAAAGTTACTTTTAGATTGGTTTCACTATTTGATCAAGGGATGAGATTCAATGGATCTATAAAAACTATTATGTATTCCTATGCGTACAATTTTCGTTATAAAAAAATTGTGTTGGACTCAAATTTTTTTTTAAAAATCAACAGCCAAGATTCAACAACAAAAAAACATCCACCGTTGGTCTCAAATTTGGGTTTCAACCACTACAAGCCCAATTCAAAATTTCTATTTTAAAAATCTAAATATAGAAATTTTGAGTCTGAACGCCAATATATAGATGCTCTTACTTGCAATCCTTCCCATAATTAAATTATTATTATTTAGTAGTTTTTATCACCTAAACGGGTATTTTATTCATATTCTAATCATCAGGTATTTCTTTGTAAGGTGCCTTGTTTGACCACCATCCATGTGTTTAATCTGATCAATTTGGTCCAATTTACCCAAACAATGTTATTCGGCCCTCAATTTTGACTCTATTTATTTAAAATTGCGTTTGCAAAATAATTCTCTTAAATTCGTACCAGCAAACAGTTATTTGGCGACAACTCAAGTATTTCTTTTAGCCGCTACTTGTGGTTTAGAAGTAGGTGATAAGAAACGCAGTGCGTTTCTACTTAACAAAATGAGGGGTTGGGAATCTGAGAGGGCTAAATCTAGTATTAGTAACGAACTAGGATCCAACCCTAGGGGGATTACGGGCATCGAGAGCGATACCCGTCCGAGTCCCTCTATCACGGTGATGTCGGACACGGTTTCCCAATGAATACGCTTTTCTGGAACGTCCGGGGTCTGGGGGATAAAGGTAAACGAAATATGGTTAGAGATGTTATTTCGAAGTCCAAGGCCGATGTGGTGGGACTACAAGAGACCAAACTCATGCATGGGGCCAAACTCAAGAGATTAGGGGGGATCAAAGTCAAGGAATGGGTTCTACGCCCATCCGCGGGAGCCTCAGGGAGAATTGCCATTGGCTTCAATTCTGATCTTCTTACATGTGCGGAGGTTTATTTCGGCTCTTTCTCCCTATCTGCACGGCTGGAACGGCGATCAGATAAGTATCTGCAGACTGTCACAGTTGTTTATGGGCCAAATGTAGCTTCGGAGCGTGAAGCGTTTTGGCAAGAGCTGATCAATATTCGTCTCCGATGGCCGGGGGCCCGGATTGTCGGGGGAGATTTCAATATTACTCGATTTGCGTTTGAGCACAAGGGTAGGGGTTCAAGCGACAGGCACAGAGAAGAGTTCAATAGAGTGATTACGGAACTCGAGCTAATAGATATCCCTATTAATGATAGACTATTTACATGGTCTAACATGCAGTCTACACTAATTATGGCTAAATTAGACAGGATTCTAGTTTCATTGGATTGGGAGACTAAGTTCCCCCTGGCCACTGCTCGATCAATTCCTAGGCCGACGTCAGATCATACTCCGATTCTTCTTGACATTGGGATTCAGGGAACCAAAAGACCTAGGAAATTCCATTTCGAGAAGGCCTGGCTGGAGATTCAGGGGTTTCACCACATGGTTATGGAAAATTGGGCGCTTCCAGTGTCTGGCACAGATGCGGCGGGACGTTGGTGTAAGAAAATTCGCAGGCTTAGAAAGCGACTGCGTAAATGGAACCGGTCCAGATTCTCGTCCATCTGGCGTGCAAAAGAGTCCATGCTGGAAGCAATTGATGCACTCGAAAGGGTGGAGGAATCGAGAGACCTGACACAGGATGAAAGAAATAGACTCTTGGAGCTCCGGGAGAATATTGCCAATCTCTATAGGATGGAAGAAATTAAATGGCAACAAAGGTCCAGAATTTCGTGGCTTAAAGAGGGAGACGCGAACACAGCATTCTTCCACAGAGTGGCAAGTGCTAGACGCAGGTCCAATCTGATTTTATCCTTGGAAACAAGCTCGGGGACGGTTCAAGATGAACATGTGATATCAGCGGCCTTCCAAGGTTACTACAAGGACCTTTTGGGAAAGAAGAATGACTTTCGGGTTCCAATCAGCTCTGATTTCTGGGAGTCTTACCAGTCGAACGCAAAGCCTACGCAGTCCAGCCTGGAAGCTACATTCTCGGAGGAGGAAGTTAAAAAGGCCATCAGTCAAATGGGAGCGGACAAGTCACCGGGTCCAGATGGCTTCCCAATAATGTTCTACCAAATTTTTTGGGAAGAGATTAAAGGGGACTATATGGCTTTGCTGTATGACTTTTTTAATCACCAACTCAGATTGGGTATGTTTAATTTTGCGGACGTTGTCCTGATCCCCAAACGGGAAGAGGCGATGAAGGTAGGCGATTTTAGGCCAATTAGCCTCATTAATTGCTCGGCGAAGATTATTACTAAAATCCTGGCTTTACGCCTGGGGAGTTTTATGGACAGCCTTATCAACAAGGCTCAATCGGGATTCATTAAGGGCAGAAATATCCTTGATGGTGTGGCAACGGCGGAACAAGTTATCCACCGCTGCCATACGACCAACTCTAAGAGTTTTCTGCTTAAATTGGACTTTGAGAAAGCTTATGACTCGGTAGATTGGGAGTGCCTGCTGGAAGCTCTCAGGGGTAGGGGCTTCGGAAATAAATGGATTTGCTGGATCAGACAGTGCTTACAGACTGGCAAAACGGCCATTTCGGTGAATGGTAGGGCAGGACAGCCGTTCCCATGCAAGAAGGGTCTAAGGCAAGGGGACCCCCTTTCACCACTCCTGTTTACTATAGTTGCGGATGTGCTGAGGGTTATGCTAGAAAACTGCCAGGGTAAAGGTTGGATCACACCAGTGGCCAGCTCCGTCTCTGCTAAAGGGTGTACGATCCTGCAATACGCAGATGACACCATCCTTTTTGGTAATGGCTCTAGACGTGAAACCGTTTGCTTCAAAGGGACCCTATACTGTTTTGAGGCTTGGTCAGGCCTTAGGATCAACTTTCTCAAGAGTGCTCTGACCCCAATTTCCCTATCCGATGAGGTAGCAGGGGAACACGCTACTATTTTGAACTGTTTGACGAATGGCTTCCCCATCAAATACCTTGGGCTACCAATCAGACCAGGGAGATTATCTAAAGCGGACTGGTTGCCTATCATTGACAGGGTGGAGGACAGGCTAGCGGGTTGGAAAGGTAAATCATTGTCGCTCGGGGACAGGGTGGTTCTCATCAATTCAGTGTTGTCCAACTTGCCAGTCTGTTACATGTCATTCTTCGAGCTTCCTAGATGGGTGATACAGAGGATTGACAGGATTAGAAAGCGTTTCCTTTGGAAGGGGGCAGACTCGAATAAAGGAGGTTACCACCTCATCAAATGGAGTATTGCATGCATGAATAAGAAGCATGGAGGGTTAGGCATTATTGACCTCAGAGACATGAACCTTGCCCTATTGGGGAAGTGGTGGTGGAAGGTGTTCCATAACAGTGGGGAAGGTTGGCAGGACTACATTCAGCCTTACCTTAGGGGTAAGGGCACGAGAAACCTGGGATTCAGAGTAGGGGCTAAAGCCTCACGACTCTGGAAAGGAATTGCCAAGGTGAGCGACCCCTTCAATTCGGCAGTTTCCTCGACTATTGGCAATGGAAGGTCCACCAGATTTTGGTGGGATAGGTGGTGTGGAGCTCATTCCCTGAAAGATTTGTTCCCAGAGTTGTATGAGAGGTCGAATCGACCAAATATGTCCGTTGCCGAAGGATGGAAGAGGGGAGGCTGGAGACCGGCGCTCCGAGGAACACTGACCCCAAATTTACACCAACGAATGCTGGAAATGCAAACACACATCGCAGGGGCAGGCGCTAGGTGCACTCAAGGCCCAGATCAGAAGCGATGGGGGCTCGAGTGTAAGGGAGCTTTCTCGGTGAGATCTCTGTATCATCGGATCCACTTCCGGGGATGCAGACCAAGTTGGGCACAGGTGTTGTGGAAGACGAAAGCTCCCCTTAAAGTCAGAGTGTTCCTATGGCTGGTGCTGAACAACGCTATCCTCACTCGACAAAACCTTGCCAAAAGACAACCACAGGTGGCGACCAACTGTGGTTTCTGCGATGCCCATGTGGAAGACCTAAATCACCTTTTCATTCACTGTCCTAGAAGTAAGGCGACCATGGTTGAGGTACTCCGTGCCCTAGGAACAGGCGACTACCCCTACGTATATGAGGAGTTGTGGATTGGCCCCAAATTTGCGACGATTAGACATGACATGAAAGATGCGTGGTACATTGCTATAGCGGCAACTACTTGGGTGTTGTGGCTTGACAGAAATAATTTTTATTTTCGTGCTTCCTGTAATAGTATTTCTGGTAATCTGACTCACATCATGCATCTTATCTCTTTTTGGGCTGCAGCGGCGGCCACAGGGGCTAGAGGGAGGATAGCCAGTGTTTTCCAGGTAGAAGAGTTTGACGACGAGGAGATAGAGTTCGGGCCGACGCTGGATTAGGGGACTGGCTACACCAGTCCTGACAGTACTTTTGCCAACTTGGGTCTTGTTGCAGCCGACCGTCCTTCCTGGTTGCTGGATGTCTGAGTAGTTAGACCCACCCCCCAGGGTTTGTTGGGGGTGTATGTTTGTTTTCTTCCTTTCCTGTATTGTATTTTTATTTTGTGCTGTTGTTTTTCCCCGGTATGCCGGGTTGTTTTGTTAACATCTTATTAATGAAACAGGGTGGCCTTATTCCACCTTTTACCTCAAAAAAAAAAAAACATTTCTAATAATTCGGTAAAAACTCGCAATCTTCACATTTAGTAACTAAAGATCTGAAGATCATAAACATATCTCAACAATCTAAATTTAACACTAAACTACTAAAAGATAAAGCAAGGAAAACATGCACTTAAATCAAGCTATGTTAAAACATGAAGTAAATCTATTCAGTCACTTAATTTGGAGGTCGCCTAGCAGAGAATGACATGAGATCCATTGCCAACCGATGCGAACCGGAAAGAATTATCTCCGACTTATTCGGATCCTTCAATGGCCCAGCCGACGACGAATATGAGGTCACCTCATCCTCACCCGCCCTCTGAACCGGGTCTAACGCTCCGGTTCGGTTCACCACCAACCTCGACCGACTAGAAGAATACCCTTGCTGATCCTGCAATCACAACCGTCAGATTTTGAGATCCCTAAAAAAAATGAATAATAAATTAAAGTTTTTTTTTTAAAAAAAAAAATTAAGAAGAAAATTCACCTGAGAAGAGGAGGAAGAAGAAGGTAGATCTACATTTCCTCTAAATCTCTTCAACCTCATCGTCGCCGTCGAATCCTCTTCGCTACTCGACTGCGGCGGTGGTGCCGCCACGTCATTCATCGTCAACGGCACCACCTGCTCCTCTCCCTCCTCTTCATTGTCCTCGCTCGCTTCTTCACCTCCGCTTTCTCGATCATCATCATCATCATCATCATTTTCTTGTTCGTCTTCTTCGATTTCTTCATCCATTTGATCATCGTCGTCGTTATCTTTGTTGTTGTTGTTGGTGGTGGTGGAGGATCTGAGGGAGACGCAGCGATCGCAGACAGAGATGGTGGGGCCGAGCCTGGGGCCCTGGGCCTTCCAGGGAGTGGGGAACTGGCACGTGCGGCAGAGGAGGACACGTGAGTGGCGGGCGACGAGGAAGTTGGCGGCGTGGACGCGGGCGTCGCAGTCGAAGCAGAGGCTGGCTTGGTCAGACTCGCAGTACAGCCTCGCCGTGCCCGAGCAGAGTTCGCACCCCTTCATCGTCTTCGTTTTCGTCGTCGACGACGATTGGTTGAATTGAGATTTTTATGTTTTGATTTCTTGTCTTTTTTAAAAAAAAATAGTAAATAAATTGTTGTTTGGTACTGTTTATCTGTTTGTTATTTTGGTTTTGGGAAGGAAGATTTTGAGAGTGGAGATTGGAGAACCAGGGATGGGTGCCATTTTAAAACCAAACAACAATTTATTTCTTTAGGTGGTAAATGACGGTGATACCCTTATTGTAGGAGGTCTGAATGTGTGATCACCACACTGTAGTGCTGTGAGCTTTACCTTTACACGAGAATTTTTTTTACTAATCAACTTAAATTGAGGAGATCATATAAAGAAGGCATTCTACACAGATAGATCGTACAAATAGCATTTGTGATGTTTCTGAACGAGGAGGATGGAAGTGCATCTTAAAATGTAAGTCCACTTTACTTCCTACGATGTTGCGGCCTTTAAGCTACGGATAAATAGATTTTAGGCTAAATTTTAAAAAAGTACATAAAGATTTGAGCCAGTTTTAAAAAAAAATACACAAAGATTTTTTTTTTTTTTTAAGGACACAGAGTTTAAATTAAGTCAACTGGGTTAACTAGAGTTAGGATGAGGGTGCGATTGGTACGCGGATTGGAGAATTTCCAGGAATTAGTGCATTCCCAGTAATATGAGGGTGGGAATGAAGATTCCCGGGAATGTTGTATTACTGTGTTTGGTATATGAGAGTGGGAATGAAGATTTCCGGGAATGTTGCAATACTGTGTTTGGTATACCACATTACATGTCTGGAAATACTTTATTACCGTGTTTGGTATAGAACAATTTATTCCCATCAATCTATCTCTATTGTAGACATTACCGAAAATTCCCTTTTGGCTTTATTTAAAAATAAATAAATATAAAAGTTATCTAATTTAGTAATTGATGTATATGCATGCATGTGCAAAGCAATACTGATGTTGCCGTGGTCGAAAATGTTACAATATTTTCTTTTATTAGGATATGTCAAAGAATATAAACAAACGAAGATTGTCATGACTATGCATTCTCAAATGGATAAGAATCATTATAAAATACCCAATTGTTCCCCTGTATCTCTTGAAGATCTGAGGAATTAAGATTAACATCAAAATTAAGATCAAAGCCGGCAGGAGAAGCCACTTCAGATGGATCATCATTCCCATGATTTATAGCTTCCACATCAGAATTCTCCATGGCATCTTTCTTGGTCTTCAGTTCTTTGCAGATGAGGTACCATCATCCTGAAAATTTTCCTCCTCTATCTCTGTGCACATAAACCGACAATTTTCCTTCATTATCGAAATGTACGCATGGATCAAGCTCATTGATATGGCTAAAAATGGGGGTTAATCGGAACCGTCCAAATCGGGTACGAATCTTGGGACCCAGGGGTAAAACGGTAATTTCGCCTACAAGAGGATCTAAAATGGGTATTGGATCTTCTCCCCAAGGACCCAATAACCCACGAATGGATCCACCAACAAGAGGGTGCGGGTTTTAACCCGCTGCGCACCCAATCAAACAAGATAAAATCAGGGTCCCTGACTAATCTTGATCAACGGCCCTGATGTACATCTATCTTTTCACTGGGATTTGGGGGTTAAATTCCTTATCTGATTACGGGGAATATACCTTATCGGATTACATTCCTAATCTGTTTACAAGGAGAATATTCCATATCAGATTACGGGGATTACATTCCTAATCTGTTCCCTGAGACGCCTATAAATACCCCCCATCCATCTCCATGAAGAGGTAATCAATCTTTCACCAGTTTTTGCGCTCTCTCATAGTCTTTCAGATTACTGACTTGAGTGTCGGAGGGTGCGTCGCCGGGAACAACCCCGGTGTCTCGCACTTTTTGCAGGTCTACGGCGGGATCGACGATCGAAGACCGACAGAACAGGTATACAGGTTTACTATTCAGTTTCCCTAAGAATCCACAAATTCATCTGTTTGCCCCCACACCAAATTTAGCGGCAACAGATTGGCACCGTCTGTGGGAAACTAACGAATAGAGACCTCTCCTCTTCCTGGTGAACAGATCTCCTCCAGCCATGCCTCCTAGGAAAGTCAGATCGAGGGGGTCCAACCGAGCTCCCAACCCTGATCAGCAGCAAGAAGTCCTTCCTAATCCCACTCAGCAACAAGGGCAACTTCCCCCTACCGCGGAAGACCCGCTCCAACAGAACCTTCCCCCTCCTGATCCAAAGGGTCCTAACCCTCAGAAACAACCCCTTCAGCAAGAGCATGTCTCCATCCACAACGCCTCCACGGACTCAATGGCCTCCCATCACCCCCGAGCCTCTGGTCGCCACAATACCGCCCCTAATCGCCAGAAAGATGATGACCTCCGCCGCCATCTGGAAGAAAAGCGGGCCCGAGAGGGAGCCTCCCGCCAACACCATCCGGGCGAGCGGTCTCCTCGCCACCGGTACCACAGGTCCCCCGTCCGCAGAGGGAGAAAAGAGTCCCCCGACCATTACCGAAGAAGGCACTCTCCCGCAGGTCGGCAACAGCCCAGGAACAATGAGGCACCAATCACCCGTGCCGAGTTCCAGCAGTTCCAAGCGACCGTCCTGCAGGCTCTCAACCTCCTTCAAAATCCTAATGAGCCGAAGGTCCCGTCCCCTCCTCCAGTCCGAAGCCCTCACCGACGGTCCCCATCTCCTCGTCCTGCTCCTACCAACTCCCGGCGTACCCCAAGTCCTCGTCGCTCCCGAAGTTACCATTGCCGCAGCCCTCGCTCTCCCTCATACGAAGACGAGTCTCGAGGCTCGGCAGATTACCGTCGGAGGGATGACACCATGAACCGCCGTCTTCATGAAGTAGAAAGGCGTCTGGGTCAGATAAACTGAGAAGAGGAGCTCAGGGGGAGGACCCTACGTCCTAGCCGACCCCCTTTCTCCCGGACCATAGTGGACGCACCTGTGCCGTTCGGTTTCAAACCTCCCCAATTCGAGACTTACACCGGGGAGACCGATCCAGTTGATCACATCGAAAGCTTTAAGACTTTGATGCTCCTCCATCAAGCTTCCGATGCCCTCCTCTGCAAAACCTTCCCCGCAACTCTCAAGGGACCAGCTCGAGAGTGGTATTCTCGCCTTGCCCCCTCCTCAATATTCTCCTTCGAGCAGTTCGAAACCCTCTTCGTCACACATTTCGTAAGTAGCCACAGAGCCGAGAAAACCAGCATCTCCCTATTACACCTCCACCAAAAGAAGGGGGAGAAACTGAGAGATTATGTGAAGAGGTTCACAGCTGAAGCCAGGTCCATAGCATCCCTCGACCAGTCGGTCGCTACGGCAACATTCCAATCTAACGTCCTCAATTCCAACCTCCGCTCCTCCCTCGCCAAGAAGCCTCCACAGGACTTTTCCGACCTACTCCTCCGCAGTGAAAAGTACATCCGAGCCGAGGAAGCCGAGCAGCGACCCAACTGGGAGAGCTCTTCCTCCGGGTTTAAGAGAAAAGGAACAGAAGAGGAAGGAGCTAAGAAGCTCCAGAAAGATAACGCCGGCCAGCGCCGACCTCCCCCCAGGTTCGAGAAGTTCACTCCCCTCACCACTAACGTCGCTACTATTTTGATGGAAGTTGAGAAAGAAGGGGTTTTGCCCCCTGCTCCCAGGATGAACACCCTCGCCAAGAGAAGAGATAAAGAGAGATGGTGCCGTTATCACCGGGACCATGGGCATGACACCAACGATTGCCGTGCCCTGAAGAACGAGATCGAAGCCCTTATCCAGAGAGGGCAGTTGACCAAGTTTGTAAGAAAAGACCGAGCCGAACTTCCTCCTCCGCCTCGGGGGGCTAACAAGCGTCCGGAACGAGAAGAGACGCCAGACTTTGAGGAAGAGCGAGTCCTCCACCTCATCCATGGGGGTCCGATGGGGGGCTCCTCGAACTCCTCACGGAAAGCATTTATCAGAGAAGTCAACTCAGTCCGAACCACCCCTCCTCCCAAAGGCCTCGGAGTGCCCGTCACCTTCTCTGACGAAGATCTCGAGGGTGTCCGCACCCCTCATTATGACGCACTCGTCATCAGCCTTCACATGGCCAACTTCAAAGTGGAGAGGATCTTAGTGGATAACGGCAACTCCGTCAACATCCTCTTCCTCGACGCTTTTAAAGGCCTGAAGCTCTCGCGGGACAGACTCAAATCCGCCGGTTACACGCTCCACGGGTTCACGGGAGTGCCAGTGACTATTGAAGGGGTGATTACCCTCGACGTAAGTGCTGGCAAAACTCCTACTACCCGAACGGAGTCGATGGACTTCATGGTCGTAGATGTCCCAGCAGCCTACAATGTCATTTTGGGTCGGCCCGGTCTGGCCGCCCTTGAAGCCGTCCCTTCCGCCTACCATCTCAAAATGAAATTCCCCACTCGGACCGGAGTAGGAGAAGTAAGGGGCAATCAGGAGCAGGCCCGCAAGTGTTATATGACCTCTACCCTCGGACCTGTCCTCTCCTTGGAAACGCTCGAAATCCCCCAAGATGCCGCTCGGCCGACTTCCGAGCCGGTGGACGAATTGGAGGAGGTGCTCTTCTCTGAGCAAGAGCCGACCCACAAGTTCTTTGTTAGCAAGATCCTGCCGTCCGCCCTATACTCAGATATCGTAAAATGCATCCGAAGCAATCAAGACCTCTTCGCATGGTCAGCTGCAGACATGCCCGGTATCTCCGAAGAACTCTTGGTCCACCGGTTGAGCGTTGATCCGGGGTCCAAACCGGTTCAGCAGAAGAGGTGCAAGTTCGCCCCCGAGCGTCAGCTCGCTATAAAAGAGGAGGTAGACAAGCTGTTGAAGGCCCGATTCATACAGGAGGTAAACTACCCTGAGTGGTTGTCAAACGTAGTAATGGTGAAGAAGTCCAATGGGACTTGGAGAATTTGTATTGATTTCACCGACCTCAACAAGGCCTGCCCCAAAGATCCCTTCCCTCTGCTGAGCATCGACACTCTGATTGACGCAACCTCGGGACATGAGCTCCTCAGCTTCATGGACGCTTTCTCGGGTTACAATCAGATCAGAATGTTCCCCCCGGATATCCCGAAGACATCTTTTGTGACCGACCAAGGCCTTTATTGCTACAGAGTCATGTCATTCGGCCTAAAGAATGCAGGGGCGACGTACCAACGCCTAGTCAACAAGGTTTTCCAGGCCCAAATCGGCCGGAACATGAAAGTGTACGTCGATGACATGCTTGTGAAAAGCATCCGAGGCGTTGATCATGTGGCTGACCTCCAAGAAGCATTTGATGTTTTGAGGAAGCACAATATGAGACTCAACCCGAACAAGTGCGCGTTCGGCATCTCGTCAAGGAAGTTCCTCGGCTTCATGGTTAGCCAACGAGGAAATGAAGCAAATCCGGAAAAGATCAAGGCCATATTGGACATGGCCCCTCCTAGAAATGTCAAGGAAGTTCAGAGGTTGACTGGTCGCCTAGCCGCCATAGGGCGCTTTCTGTCGAAGTCCGGGGAGAAGTGCCTCCCGTTCTTCAAAGCCCTCAAGGGGGCTAAAGGATTTGAGTGGGGGCAGCAGCAACAAGACTCATTCGACCAGCTTAAAGCATACCTCGTCAATCCACCTCTTCTCAGCAAACCTACCTGGCGAACCACTCTACCTCTATCTGGCAGCTTCCGAACAGACGCTTAGTGCGGTCTTAGTCAGAGAAGAAGAAAGGGCTTAGAAGCCCATCTACTACGTCAGCAAGGTGCTTCGTGACGCCGAGCTCCGGTATCCGAAGATCGAGAAAATAGCCTATGCCCTGGTAATGGCCGCGAGAAAGCTTCGACCCTACTTTCAGTCCCATTCGGTGGTCGTCCTTACCGACCAGCCGCTGAAACAGGTCCTTCACAAGCCCGAGACTTCCGGTCGCCTTATGAAGTGGTCGATCGAGCTGAGCCAACATGATATAACTTATCAGCCTCGGACCGCGATCAAGGCACAGGCACTGGCCGAATTCATAGTTGAAACTACATTCCCTGAGTCCAGCCAAACAATGGAGGGACCACCCGTCTGGTCGGTCTATGTCGACGGGTCCTCTTGTAACGAGGGAAGCGGGGCAGGGGTCATCCTGGCAGGCCCAGATGACTTTATCCTCCAATACTCCCTCCGTATAAACTTCAAAGCCTTGAACAACGAAGCCGAATACGAGGCGCTCATAGCCGGCCTTGGAATGGCCCGAAATGCAGGAGCACAATGCCTGCGGATCTTCAGCGACTCTCAGTTGGTCGTCAATCAGGTCCTCGGCGAGTATGAGGCCCGCGATGATAGAATGGTTAAATACTTGGCCAAAGTAAAGAGCCTCATGGCGCTATTTGAAGAGGCCCTCATCCAAAGGATCCCCCGAGAAGAAAATGCCCAGGCCGACGCCCTATCCAAATTAGCCTCCTCTTCCCTTCAAGGTCTGGAGCAGACCGTATTGATAGAAGTCCTCCTGAAGCCGAGCATAGAGGACGAAACACCTGACTCCGTTGAAACATTGCCCGTCCTCCTCGAAGACAACTGGATGAAACCCCTCGTCGAGTTCTTAAGGGACGGACTCCTCCCCGAAGATCCGAGGGAAGCGAGAAGAATCAGGACCCGAGCCGAGCGTTATACATTAATCGAAGGTATCTTATATAAACGCTCCTTCACCCAGGTGGATGGTCGGCCTTACCTAAGGTGCCTCTCTCCCCGGCAAGCCGACTACGCCCTTCAAGAACTTCATGAGGGCATTGGCGGGGCTCATTCTGGCTCCAGAGCCCTAGCACGCAAAGTGTTGAACTACGGGTATTACTGGCCCACTCTCCTATGGGACGCCGAACGACACGTTCGGTAATGCAGCTCCTGCCAAAAGTATTCCGACATCCGACGCCTTCCGCAAGCACCACTCACCTCCCTATCAAGTTCGATCCCCTTCGCAATGTGGGGATGGACTTACTGGGGCCATTTCCGCCAGCTCCCGGACAGTTGAAGTTCCTAGTCGTGGCAGTCGACTATTTCTCAAAATGGATAGAGGCCGAGCCCCTGGCTACAATCACTGAGCATAGGGTCGTTCAATTCTTCTGGAAAAATGTGATCTGCCGATTCGGCGTTCCCCGGGTCATAGTTACAGATAACGGGACGCAGTTCACCGGGGCTGCCTTCCGAGCCTTATGTGAGGACCTCGCCATACAACACCGCTTCTCCTCCGTCTCACATCCCCAGTCAAATGGCCAGGCCAAAAATGCCAACCGACTGATCCTCTCAGGCATCAAGAAAAGACTAGACAAGTGCTCCAAGGGCTTGTGGGTCGATCAGCTGCCCAACGTGCTATGGAACTACCGCACCACGAAGCGGACCCCAACAGGCGAGAGCCCGTTTAATCTCACCTATGGGTCCGAGGCCCTCATTCCCCTCGAAGTGGGGATACCCTCTCCTCGTTTGATAGCTTTTGAAGAAGAGCAGAATGCCAGAGAACTCAGAGCAAGCCTAGACTTGATAGACGAAATCTGAGAAAGAGCTGCTATACGGCAACAAAGTTACCGAAGAAGAATTGAGCTTGCATACAACAAAAGAGTCCGCCCAACGGACCTCAAAGAAGGGGACCTAGTCCTCCGAAAATTGGCCATCTCGTTCCCCGGACAGAAAAGCAAACTGGCCCCGAATTGGGAGGGACCCTACAAGATCTCAAAAGTGATCCGCCCCGGTGCATACAAGCTAGAAGATCTCGAAGGCAGAGAAATTCCCAGGACTTGGAATGCCGACCATCTTTTGAAATACCAAGAGAAAGCAACTACGCCTCTCTAAGTAACTCAAGATGTCGAACCATTCCCTTCCTGTTACTAGTAGTGATTTTTCCTTTATTTTTTCATTGTAATAACGGCTAGCAACTTTAGAAGCAGCTGATCATTGGATATTAATAAATAAAGTTTTTTCAAATTTTTGCTACTATTATATCTCTGCCTTTAACTCTTTAATCTAACAATGGTTCCGGAGTCCAACACTTGGCTCGATTCTACTTCGCGAGTTCGCTCCTAAGCGAGCTAGAAGTAGCTCGCCATTCGGAAATGCTCCCACAGCCGTTGAATGGTTCGGAGTCCAACACTTGGTTCGATTCTACTTCGCAAGTTCGCTTCTAAGCGAGCTAGGGGTAGTTCGCCATTCGGAAATGCTCCCACAACCCTTAAACTAATCTAACAATGGTTCCGGAGTTCAACACTTGGCTCGATTCTACTTCGCGAGTTTGCTCCCAAGCGAGCTAGAAGTAGCTCGCCATTCGGAACTGCTCCCACAGCCGTTGAATGGTTCAGAGTCCAACACTTGGTTCGATTCTACTTCGCAAGTTCGCTTCTAAGCGAGCTAGGGGTAGTTCGCCATTCGGAAATGCTCCCACAACCCTTAAACTAATCTAACAATGGTTTCGGAGTCCAACACTTGGCTCGATTCTACTTCGCGAGTTCGCTCCTAAGCGAGCTAGAGGTAGCTCGCCATTCGGAACTGCTCCCACAGCCGTTGAATGGTTCGGAGTCCAACACTTGGTTTGATTCTACTTCGCAAGTTCGCTTCTAAGCGAGCTAGGGATAGTTCGCCATTCGGAAATGCTCCCACAACCCTTAAACTAATCTAACAATGGTTCGGAGTCCAACACTTGGTTCGATTCTACTTCGCAAGTTCGCTTCTAAGCGAGCTAGGGGTAGTTCGCCATTCGGAAATGCTCCCACAACCCTTAAACTAATCTAACAATGGTTCCGGAGTCCAACACTTGGCTCGATTCTACTTCGCGAGTTCGCTCCTAAGCGAGCTCGAAGTAGCTCGCCATTCGGAACTGCCCCCACAGCCGTTGAATGGTTCGGAGTCCAACACTTGGTTCGAATCTACTTCGCAAGTTCGCTTCTAAGCGAGCTAGGGGTAGTTCGCCATTCAGAAATGCTCCCACAACCCTTAAACTAATCTAACGATGGTTCGGGAGTCCAACTTTAGGCTCGGTTCTACTTCCGAGTTCGCTCCTAAGCGGACTAGAAGTAGCTCGCCATTCAGGGTCGCGGTCGTAGCTACCGAACTACTCTAGCAACGATCCGAGGCCCGGCACTTGCGCTTTGACGCAGTTTGAGCAGTAGCCGCCGAACTTACCTCACAAGACGGCATGATTGGGCAGTAGAGACAAGGCTCGGCACCACCGGCCGAACATTCCCCTCGCTGATCGACGGACAAGCACGCGGCCGACTTTAGAAGCCTCGGCGCAGCAGACAACAGTCACGAAAGTAAAAACACACAAGTTCGGCAAACAACACTTTTATTGATGAAACAGACGTGGTACAAAGACAAACACAGCAAGATTACAACTCGTCAAAGAAAAAGTTACAATGCCGACTTATTACACTTAGCAAAAAACAAAAAGTACACAAAAGCTCGTGGAATCGACGACTTCAGCGCTTTTTTGGAGCCGGAGCATTCCGCTTCAGAGACACTCGGGAGTGACGACGCTTGTCTTCAGAGCGCGATCCCAAGCCGGCAAATTGAGACGTATCCTCGGCACCACTTCTAGTAGCTACTCCGACGGATGCTCCGCTCGACGAAATTGCAACCAAGCTTTGCGCGTCCCCCGGACTAGGTCGGCCGACCCGCTGACGGGTTGCCATCTCATAGAAGGTAATGCCACGCTCGCTCTCCGCGCGAGTACACGAGGTGCTTCGAACGTTGATAGGCCCCGAATGCGGCTTAAGACGGGCCACTTCTGCCTCCAGCTCCGAGATCCGATCCCGCAACGAGTCATCTTTGACATTGACTTCGAAACATGGGGGTATCGCGGAGTCTGGAACTCCTGATCGGCTGGAAATAAGGCGCCGAAGATGGGTGACCTCGATGCTTTTATCAACCGTCGCTCTCTTCAGCGCTTCGACCTCGGCAGTCAGTTGGACCCGTTCAGTCGTCAACTTGGCCACTTCGGCCGTCAGCCCCTCGCCCTCACTCCGAAGCTTCGTCTCTACGGACTGCAGATGCCGTATCTCGGAGAGCAAGTCATCCCTCTCCGCTGTTATTTTGGACAAGTTATGACAAATGCACTGAATCCGAATCTCATTACTGAAAGCAGTTGGCGAATATTCACCTTCGCCCGCGGGGGTGAGCTCTTCAATCCTGCTTTCCAGACGACGAATCTCGACATCTCGCCGGCCGAGGATGAGCTGGAGATGCTTCCTCTCGCTTTCAGCTCGGCGCAATCCGAGCTCGACCTCGTAGAGTCGCTCTCGGCACCTCGCCAGACACAGCCTCGTCGCCCCTAGGCCTACCTCGGCTCGAGCTTCTTCATCCGAGCGCAAAGGCTCGACGTCTTGGGCGATCACCATCAGCTGCAAAGAGAAACAAGAAAAATCAGAAAAGAAACAAGAAACTCTCGAGGCCAGAAGAGAATGTTCGGCGAAAAGGGGGGCGAAAGACAAAAATTCGAACACCAACACTTGCAAAAATTCTTCTTTTCATTCATTTCAAAAAGTAGCGGTGGCCAGTCCGCTATTAGGCGTTACAATAATTGAAAAGAAAAACAAAAAAAAAATAACAAACAGACAAACAAAAAAAGAAAACGAGGAGCTGAGTCAAGGCTCGACCTCTTTCCCCGAGCGACGAGGTGGGGTAGGGGTTGACTTCGCCGAAGGAGATGCCACCGACAGCGGAGCGACAGCAGTGCTAGGGGCCTCGCCAGTGACCCTGGCCCCGGCATCAACTTCGTCGTCCCCGTCATCCTCCTCCCCCTCGGATTCAGGGTCGAAACCCTCAACATGGCCGGGGAACAGTCTCCACCCCGAGACGTCCACGTCGGGGTACTCCTTCGACACCCGTTCGAGGGCTGCGGCGAAGGACTTCGCCATATTTTGGGCGAGGAACCCCTGGGCCTTCTCCAGGGTCGCATCCTCCGCCGCCTTCACAGCTGCCGCCTGCGCCGCCTCGGCCTCGACCAACTGCTTGGCCGACCCCTCCTTCTGCAAAAGGAGCCCGCCCTCCAGCCTCTTCACCTCGGCCTCGAGATGCTGGATCCTCGCCGACCTGCCCTCGTGCTCGACTCGGAGCTTGTCGAGCTCGTTCGACATCCGAGCTTTCTCGTTCCGAGCTTGGTCGGACTCCTGCTTCAGCTCCTTCTCCAGAGCTGTCAGCCTCTCGGTGAGGTGGCCGAAGTGGACGATGATCTACAGCAAAAAAGAACTAAAAGAGTTAGAAAAATTTTTGTGATTCAAGAAGTGCAACAAACAAAGGAAACTCGGAGCTTACCGACACCGCCGAACGAGCGATCTCGATCACGTCATCGCCCTCTCTCCCCGCCTCCATGGCGGCTCGGTCCTTTGGGGTGGCGAGGTGCTTGACGGCCTGCATGCTCGCCAGCGAGTTCCCGAGGAACCCATCATGCCTCCGGACTTGCCAGTCCGGGATGTGGATTCGCTTGTGCTCCTCTGTCAGGAGCTCCTCGCCTGCCACAGTCAGCGGCGGCATCGGCATGGCGAGAGCGGCAGCAATGGGGAACTCGCCCACAGATGCTGGGGCCGGAGTCCCCGCCACCGTGACTGCCGAACTGTCGAGGACCTCCACCTCCTCGACAGAGGCCCCAATCCTCGGCGCCTTCGAGGTCGAGGGCAGCTTCGACGCGACCCTCTTGCGTTTTTTCGGTGCCTTGCTGGCGAGCCCAGCCCTGAGTGCCAACACTGCATCGTAGTCCATGGATTCTGCATCAAAAGCGAAAATTGGTTAGCACACAAAAAACAACAAGGAAGAAGGTACGGGAAAAAAGAACTTGACGAGAGCCGCGTACTAGGGTCTACGCGGCAGAGCCCTCCCTTGTAGAGGACGTCCTCCGTCAGCTCCCTCCAATCGTACTTCGGCCGATCAAGGAGAATCCGGACTGCCTCTTCTTCCTCAACTGAGAGCTTCGGCACCGCCTTCGCCCTCTTCAGCACCCCTTCTACCCAGTCAGAAGGGATCGGCCATGCCTCTCGACTCCGCACCACCAACCATTTCTCTCGCTAGTTCTTAATGGAGTCAGGGCATATGACAAGCCTGCCGCCGTGCCTCGGAGTCAAGTAATACCGGTACTCCGACTTATTCCCCTGGTGGAGCCGGTATAACGTCCGAAGCACGTTCAGCTGCGGCTCGATCCCTGCGGCCTGGCAGTGGAGAACGAAACCGTTTATCACTCGCCACGCATTCGGCATGAGTTGGATGGGGCTGACCCCGAACCAACTCACCACGGTAACGGTGAACGCGTGGAGAGGTAGCCGAGCACCGGCGATAAAGGCGTCGACCGGCCAGCAACACATCGTCACTGGCAGCGGCGAGTTAGCCCTAACTCCGGGGCCCGGCAACATAATTTCGTACTCCTCCGGGATGAAAAAAGAATCCCGGATCACTGCCAGATCCCCCTCGCGCAGGATCGACGCCGCATCGTCTGCCTCCGTCGTCTCCCTCGCGGCATTCTCCTCGAAGGACCTCCCCATCCCATGAACGATTCGCTCGGCCTGATCCTCCGGGAGCTGCCTAACTCTGTGGAGCCCCGTCAACGGCCCTGGCAGTTGTCCGAACTCCCCCATTCTCTTTGGATCCACAACGATCGAATCCTTCCCGAACACCTTCTTGCCTTTGGTCGGGGTCGGAGTCGAATCCTCGACGTCTTTAAGGGAGGGCTCGGACCAAGAGATTTCTTCGGAGACCGAAGCTACAGACATAATTGATGATAAATTACCTTAAGAGAGATAGCCGCCGGAAAACTTCGCCTGAACCAAACGCCGACACCGGAAAAACTCGCCTGAGCACAAGAAACCGTCTGAGCAAAAGAGAGGAGAAATAAGGAATGAGAGAGGGGGTGAGGATTTATAGAGAGGGGCGCTCCAAACGAGGTTAATGGGCTCGTACGACCGGCCCATTTAAACCAAACGACGAAGCGACCCCAATCGTCGCCTCGCTAACCACGCCAAATCATGAGTCGAATTTAATGCGCGTCCCGTCTGATGGAAGCCCAGAGGTCACTACAATTAATGAACGTCCCATCTGTCAGAGTTGTCAGAGCTGTCAGAGCTGTCAGAGCCGCCAGAAGTTCAGATGGCGCACAGAAGAAACAAGCTCTTAAAAACGACAAGTTTAGGAGTTCGGCACCCACTGCCGAGCGCTCGTGACACCGACCTTGTTACGGGGTAAAAATCAAGTTCGGCACCCACTGCCGAGCGTTCGTGACACCGACCTTGTTACGGGTAAAAAATCATGTTCGGCACCCACTGCCGAGCGTTCGTGACACCGACCTTGTTACGGGTAAAAAATCAAGTTCGGCACCCACTGCCGAGCGTTCGTGACACCGACCTGGTTACGGGGTAAAAATCAAGTTCGGCACCCACTGCCGAGCGTTCGTGACACCGACCTTGTTACGGGGTAAAAATCAAGTTCGGCACCCACTGCCGAGCGTTCGTGACACCGACCTTATTACGGGCAAAGAATCAAGTTCGGCACCCACTGCCGAGCGTTCGTGACACCGACCTTGTTACGGGGTAAAAATCAAGTTCAGCACCCACTGCCGAGCGTTCGTGACACCGACCTTGTTACGGGCAAAGAATCAAGTTCGGCACCCACTGCCGAGCGTTCGTGACACCGACCTTGTTACGGGGTAAAAATCAAGTTCGGCACCCACTGCCGAGCGTTCGTGACACCGACCTTTTTACGGGCAAAAAATCAAGTTCGGCTCCCACTGCCGAGCGTTCGTGACACCGACCTTGTTACGGGGTAAAAATCAAGTTCGGCACCCACTGCCGAGCGTTCGTGACACCGACCTTGTTACGGGGTAAAAATCAAGTTCGGCACCCACTGCCGAGCATTCGTGACACCGACCTTATTACGGGGTGAAAATCAAGTTCGGCACCCACTGCCGAGCGTTCGTGACACCGACCTTGTTACGGGCAAAAAATCAAGTTCGGCACCCACTGCCGAGCGTTTGTGACACCGACCTTGTTACGGGGTAAAAATCAAGTTCAGCACCCACTGCCGAGCGTTCGTGACACCGACCTTGTTACGGGGTAAAAATCAAGTCCGACACCCACTGCCGAGCGTTCGTGACACCGACCTTGTTATGGGCAAAAACCAAGTTCGGCAGATTGCCAGACTCCCTCCTAGTGCTCGCGGCTACGCCGAACTCGCTTTCCTCTTCGGAAAAACTTGCCGAACTGCATATGGACCTCGGCTCCCTAGCCAGCGAGCCCTAGGGGGAGTCTAAGGCGTGATACAAATGTATAAGATCCCCGAACGACGAATTGACGCTTCGCGAAGGTAAAGAGGATATCCCTACAAGAATACCACATGACCATCAGAGCTCATGAGCAGCTCGGAGCTCAACCCACTTGGAAAATACCTCACTACCCCTTCAAGATTCAAAACCCTCCATTTGAACTCCGATACAACTTCGCTAGCCATTAAAACAGTTAAACTACTCCTCAAAGGCCGATCAAATTTAGCCTTTAGGAGTGGGGGGCTCGTGATATGGCTAAAAATGGGGGTTAATCGGAACCGTCCAAATCGGGTACGAATCTTGGGACCCAGGGGTAAAACGGTAATTTCGCCTACAAGAGGATCTAAAATGGGTATTGGATCTTCTCCCCAAGGACCCAATAACCCACGAATGGATCCACCAACAAGAGGGTGCGGGTTTTAACCCGCTGCGCACCCAATCAAACAAGATAAAATCAGGGTCCCTGACTAATCTTGATCAACGGCCCTGATGTACATCTATCTTTTCACTGGGATTTGGGGATTAAATTCCTTATTTGATTACGGGGAATATACCTTATCGGATTACATTCCTAATCTGTTTACAAGGAGAATATTCCATATCAGATTATGGGGATTACATTCCTAATCTGTTCCCTGAGACGCCTATAAATACCCCCCATCCATCTCCATGAAGAGGTAATCAATCTTTCACCAGTTTTTGCGCTCTCTCATAGTCTTTCAGATTACTGACTTGAGCGTCGGAGGGTGCATCGCCGGGAACAACCCCGATGTCTCGCACTTTTTGCAGGTCTACGGCGGGATCGACGATCGAAGACCGACGGAACAGGTATACAGGTTTACTATTCAGTTTCCCTAAGAATCCACAAATTCATCTGTTTGCCCCCACACCAAATTTAGCGGCAACACTCATAATACGACCTATCTAGAGCCCCACTAACAACTTGGTTGACTTGTTTATTGGTGACATCTTCACCAATATATTGTGAATCCCTTATCAACGTACATACATCTGCTCTGGTTCAAACACTTTCGGGCAATCTAGCAGCTGCATCTCTTACAAGACACAGTATAGTGACATGCGGAGGCCCATCTTGCTTCAGCATATAATGATCTCGAGCTTTCGATGTGAACTTGCCTGCACCTCTTCTTAAAGAAGCAACACTATAATTTTTTCCCATCGGGCAGCAGTGTAGAAGAAAGCCCAATCTGGAATTGAGTATCTCAAAAACTCCACTTTAGAGAAATCTCTGAGGTGGTCGGCGAGGGTGGTTTTGCCGTGGTCGACGTGGGCCAGGATGCAGATGTTGTGAATAATCGAAGATGAAAAAGGAGAAGAATCCCCCATTGGTTTGCAGAATTGGCAATTGGGGGATTGGGGTTTGGGATTTGGGATTTGGGGAGATTAGGGTTATATGATAAGTCAGAAATCTGGAGGGTGTTTTGGGTATGCAATAATCTCACTCATTTTTTATGTGGAGGAATCCACAAATCCCACATTTTTCAAGGGGAATGTTTATTCTTCCAAACTAATTATTTTGATAACCCTGGGAATTTAAAATTATTTACAAAACTATACCTATGTCTTACCAAACCAGGTAATGAAGAGGGTAATCCAAGATTCCCTTATACATTACCGCGTACCAAACACCCCCTTAGGGTTAGGGTTAGGGTAGGGTTTAACAAAACCACTTTCATCTTTCATTTTGTTTAAAAAAACCACATTAGTCTTTTATTTTGTTTAAAAAAACATCACTTAACTAATCAGGTATTTAAATAAACCCCCCCCCCCCCCGAACTAACCCTAACTAACCTAGTGGACTTAATAAACTTTGTCCTTTTTATAAAAAAAAATAATCTTTGTGTACTTTTTAAAAATTTAGTCTAGATTTTATGCTTATACCACAAATAGAATTTCCTTTTTTTATATGAATAATAAGTTAGATATTGTCTATATAAAAATCACATATCGCAAAATAAATTAGTTTTGTATATCAAGGGTGCCTACAGTACGTCATGAAATTCAATGGATACAACATGACCACCTAATGCGGTTTGTTTTTAGGGTGTGGGGGAAATAGGTGTGAGTTCTTGTAATTTGTGAATAGAAAACAGTGGTACTGGCGTCGTTCCGGCCCTGGGGAGCAGGACAGGCTCAGGGGTAGAAGCAGAGAGGTGGAGGCTGGGTGCTCGGCTCGGATCTAGTAGCTCGGCTCAGATCTTTAAGGCTCGGCTCGGATCTTCTGTACCTGCACACTACTTAGAAATGCCGGGAGAAGTCTCAGCGATAGGCCCTCCAACAATCTAATCAGTCACTGAGAAAGCAACAGTAACTAGGATTCAGGTGGGAAAAGATTAATTACCTTCTTCAGTGAGGAGGGAGTTGGGTATTTATAGGCAGAGGCAAACGGGTCTGGAACCCTAATGGGCCGGGTCGGACCCGTTTGCCTGTGGGCCTGAGCTGGTTATGGCCCATTGGACTCCAGTTGACTTGATGATCACAGGGGGGAGGATCCAGAGGAGATGAGAGGGCTCTCATTTGTGCCACTCATTTTATTCCACATCATAAGGCCCCCACTCCTGCAGGGCTGTGCAAGGTCAGTTGTGGAGGAATAGTCTGGTTCCATGGAGAAGAGTGGAAAAAGAGGGTCGGCACCGAGCTGGAGTGAGTTCTGGCGGCCGAGCATGAGGGTCTATTTTTGAACGTCGTCGATAAGGTCCTGGTGATTCCCACCGTTGTCAAGGCAGAATGGGGTCCGTTCGAAGTGTCGAAGGTGGGAGAGGTCACCGAGCTTGGGTCATCGTGGTTGTAAGGAGGTTACCCTTGTGCTCGAGATGGCTATCGAGCATCGAGCTTAGGGGGTCAGCAAGCAAAGGTGAGCCCAAGAGACTTGGCTTCTGAAAGCTACCCTTGTGCTCAAGATCACAGTCGAGTGTCGAGGCTTAGGGGGTCGGTAAGCGGCAAGCGGCAAGCGAAGGCGAGCCCAAGTGACTTGGCTAGTGAAAGCTGCCCCTGTGCTCGAGATTACAGTCGGGCATTGAGGCTTAGGGAGTTGGCAAGCGAAGGCGAGCCCAAGTGACTTGGCTAGTGAAAGCTACCCCTGTGCTCGAGATCACAGTCGAGCGTCGAGGCTTAGGGGGTCAGCAAGTGGAGGCGAGTCCAAGTGAATTTGCTTGTGAAAGCTACCCCTGTGCTCGAGATCACAGTCGAGTGTCGAGGCTTAGGGGGTCGGTAAGCGGAGGCAAGCCCAAGTGACTTGGCTTGTGAAAGCTACCCCTGTGTTCGAGATCATAGTCGAGTGTCGAGGCTTAGGGGGTCGGCAAGCGGAGGCAAGCCCAAGTGACTTGGCTTAGAGAAGCTATCCCTGTACTCGAGATCACAGTCGAGCATCGAGGTTTAGGGGGATGATGGACTTGAGGACAGCTCTGGATGCCTCGATGAAGCGAGAGTAGGCCCTGCAGGCCGACCTGGCCTCAATTGCCAATGATGGGCTGAGGAACGAGGCGGTGCTGAGGAAGGCGTTCGAGGTGGAGAAGGGACTGCTCACCTTGAAGGCCTAGGACATGATCATCGAGGCCCAGAACGAGGTGTACGACAAGGCGCTGAGCCATGTCGAGCACTTCTATCCAACCTTGGACCTGACTGGCTTTGATTTTGACATAGTGATTGACGAGCCACCGAGGACCTCCGGAGGTGATGCACTAGCCGAAGGGGATGGTAGAACCAGAGGGGCCAGAGTCGAGCCGGTTGTCGATCCTGTGGCTGCCGTCGGACCCGAGGGAGAGGTTGGCCCTATGCCGTAGTTGTTCTTTTCTCTTTTCTTTTTGTTTTTTGACCTTGTATTTGCCAAAGGGGGACTGGCCACTGCGTTATTTTGTAAAAGTATTCCAATTTATGACAAAGGATTTTTGGTTGGCCAAGTATTTTGACTTCGATTTTTGCCTCGACTTCGCCTGTCTAACCTTTTTTGACTTGTATAATTTTTTGGGAATGATCTTTTGTTTCGCTTCTATCAGATGTCGGCCTCCCTCCTTGAGTTCGATCCTCGACGATCCGAGGTGACATGGCTTCGGAGCAAGATCAGGATATTAAAGTCCACCCTTGATCGATATCGGAAGGAAGCTCGCGATCACGATGCCGCTTTTCACTACTTCCGAAACAAGTTGAAGGAGCTGAGCACCGAGACGGCTCAATTGAAGAAGGCGATAGTCGACCGAGACCTTGGAGGTGTAGGCCTCGGATTTTTCATGTCAAGTGCCTCGGTTCAAAGGCCTTCCTCGAAGTCACTCCTCCGTGAGGTTATTGTGGAGAAAGAGATCAAGATTCAGCATTACAAGACGATGTTGGGGATGTCGGTCTCTTCAGGGGGTGGGCGCTCCTTGGGGCCGCCAGCCGTCTCCGATTCGGCAGTTGGAATATGTGAGGTCGGACGATGCCCAAAGCTTCATGGCTAGAGTGTCTACCTTGGCCACTCCTATGGATTCGGCTAGGCAGGCCGTGGAGCCGAGTCGATCGACAGGGTTTGAGTTAGCTCGTGCTAGCTCAGAAGGGCCCTGAGGGTAGTTCAGGCCGAGGCGATAGCCGTTGTAATAAACCTTATTGTATTGTGGCCTCCCAAGGCATTTATAATAAAAAATAATCTTTTCAATTTGCCTGAACTTGTTTTTGAGAATGCGCATTGAGGGCTCGAGGGAGGATCCCTGCTTGGTTCAGGAGTTGAGCCTAAGGTCGAGGACTTGGGAGATTGAAAAATCTCCCGTTTTTCGCTCGTGGTCCCTGCCGAGGTTCGAAAAAGGCCTGTTTGGGTCTGGAATCGAGCTCCTTTAGCCAGTGAGAAGGCTGGGGATTCTACCTTCCGAGGACAGGTTCTCGATGGTTGGGCCGAAAGATGTGTTTGAGCGGGAGAGTGACGGCGAAGGCGAGTGACCCTGAAAGCCTGGCAATGGAGGACGTTTCATCTTCCAACGTCATTAATGGGGGACGTTTTACCTTCCCACGTCATTAATGGGGGACGTTTCGCCTTCCGACGTTTCGACTTCCCATGCCATAAATGTTGTTGTTCTGAGGGCTATATAACCCTCACTCCCTCATTAGAAATTGTCTCACTTCACCATGAGTTCTTGTCACCGGTGGCTCTCCTGCCACCCTCTGACAATTGGGGGTAAGGGCTATGAGCGTTGTTTATCCCCAGTTGCCAGCGGGTGAAAGAAAGGTCGATCCCGGAGACGGGGCTCGGGGCGCTTGCCGAAGGCGAGTGCCTCAAATGAAATTTTTGCCCGAGAGTCGTAGACCAGTGGCTCTCCTATCACCCTTTGACAATTGGGGGTAACGGCTATGAAGGCTGTTTATACCCAATTGCCAGCGGGTGAGAGGGGGGTCGATCCCGGGGAGGGGGCTCGGGACGCTTGCCGAAGGTACGTACCCTAAATGAAATCCTTGGCCGAGAGCCCTAGACCGGTGGCTCTCCTACCACCCTCTAACAATTGAGGGTAACGGCTATGAGCGTTGTTTATCCCCAGTTGCCAGTAGGTGATAGGTTGGTCGATCCCTGGTTCGGTGCTCAGGGTACTTGCTGAAGACGAGTGTCCTAAATCTTAATGAAAACTTTGGGTTAGGGGGTTAGCAGATGTCCCAGCCGATCCACAAAGAAGTAGAGGGTTGAAGGCCTCCATATGCTCGTGATTACTGCATGGTATCGAAGCTGGGTGGTCGGCACAGAGTATCAAGCTCTGTCCTTATAGTGAGAAAGCTACCCATGTGCTCGAGATCACCGTCCAGTGTCGAGGCTTAAGGGTCGGCACAGAGCATCGAGCTCCGCTGCCTTAGCTTGAGAAAGCTACCCATGTGCTCGAGATCCCCGTCGGGTGTCGAGGCTTAGGGGTCGGCGCAGAGCGTCGAGCTCCACTGCCTTAGCTTAAGAAAGCTACCCATGTGCTCCAGATCACCGTCGGGTGTCGAGGCTTAGTGGTCGACACAGAGTGTCGAGCTCTGCTGCCTTAGTTTGAGAAAGTCACCCATGTGCTCGAAATCACCATCGGGTGTCGAGGCTTAAGGGTCGGCGCAGAGCGTCGAGCTCCGCTGCCTTAGCTTGAGGAAGCTACCCATGTGCCCGAGATCACCGTCTGGTATCGAGGCTTAGGGTTCGGCACGGAGTGTCGAGCTCCACTGTCTTAGCTTGAGAAAGCTACCCATGTGATCGAGATCACCGTTGGGTGTCGAGGCTTAGGGATCAGCACGGAGTGTCGAGCTCCGTGGCCTTAGCTTGAGAAAGCTACCCATGTGCTCGAGATCACTGTTGGGTGTCGAGGCTTAGGAGTCGGCACGGAGTGTCGAGCTCCACTGCCTTAGCTTGAGAAAGCTACCCATGTGCTCGAGATCACCGTCGGGTGTCGAGGCTTAGGGATCGGCACGGAGTGTCGAGCTCCGCGGCCTTAGCTTGAGAAAGCTACCCATGTGCTCGAGATCACTGTTGGGTGTCGAGGCTTAGTGGTCGGTGCAGAGTGTCGAGCTCCACTACCTTAGCTTGAGAAAGCTGCCCATGTGCTCGAGATCACCGTCGGGTGTGAGGCTAAGTGGTCGGTGCAGAGTGTGGAGCTCCGCTGCCTTAGCTTGAGAAAGCCACTCATGTGCTCGAGATCACCGTTGGGTGTCGAGGCTTAGGGGTCGGCGCAGAGCATCGAGATCCGCTGCCTTAGCTTGAGAAAGCCACCCATGTGCTCGAGATCACCGTCGGGTGTCGAGTCTTAGGGGTCAGCGCAGAGCGTCGAGCTCTTCTACCTTAGCGTGAGGAAGCTACCCATGTGCTCGAGATCACTATCCGGTATCGAGGCTTAGGGGTAGGCACAGAGCGTCGAGCTCCGCTGCCTTAGCTTGAGAAAGATAACCATGTGCTCGAGATCACTGTCGAGTGTTGAGGCTTAGGGGTCGGCGCGGAGTGTCGAGCTTCGCGGCCTTAGCTTGAGAAAGCTATCCATGTGCTCAGGATCACCGGGTGTCGAGGCTAAGTGGTTGGCACAGAGTGTCGAGCTCCACTTCCTTAACTTGAGAAAGCTGCCCATGTACTCGAGATTACCGTCGGGTATCGAGGTATAGTGGTCGGTGCAGAGCGTCGAGCTCCGCTGCCTTATCTTAAGAAAGCTACCCATGTGCTCGAGATCAATGTCAGGTGTCGAGGCTTATGAGTCGGCACAGAGCGTCGAGCTCCGGTGCCTTAGCTTGAGAAAGCTACCCACCTGCTCGAGATCACCAACGGGTGTCGAAGCTTAGTAGTCGGTGCAGAGTGTCAAGCTCCACTGCCTTAGCTTGAGGAAGCTACCCATGTGCTCGAGATCACCGTCCGGTGTCGAGTTTTAAGGGTCATCGCGGAGCATCGAGCTCCGCTGCCTTAGCTTGAGAAAGCTACCCATGTGCTCGAGATCACCGTCAGGTGTCGAGGCTTAGGGGTCAGCGCGGACTGGCGAGCTCCGCAGCCTTAGCTTGAGAAAGCTACCCATGTGCTCAAGATCATCATCGGGTGTCGAGGCTTAGTGGTCGGCGTAGAGTGTCGAGCTCTGTTTTCTTAGCTTGAGAAAGCTACCCATGTGCTCGAGATCACTATTAGGTGTCGAGGCTTAGTGGTCGGCTCAGAGTGTCGAGCTCAGCTACCTTAGCTTGAGAAAGCCACCCATGCGCTCGAGGTCACCGTTCGGCGTCGAGTCTTAGGGGTCGGTGCGGAGCATCGAGCTCCGCTACCTTAGCTTGAGAAAGCTACCCATGTTCTCGAGATCACTGTCGGGTGTCGAGGCTTAGGGGTCGGCACAGAGTGTCAAGCTCTGCTGCCTTAGCTTGAGAAAGCTACCCATGTGCTCGAGATAACTATCGGGTGTCGAGGCTTAAGGGTCAGCGTGGAGTGTCGAGCTCCGCGGCTTTAGCTTGAAAAAGCTACCCATGGGCTCGAGATCACTGTCGGGTGTCGAGGCTTAGTGGTCGGCGCAGAGTGTCGAGATCCTCTGCCTTAGCTTGAGAAAGCTACCCATGTGCTCGAGATCATCGTCGGGTGTCGAGGCTTAGTGGTCGGCGCACAGGATCGAGCTCCACTGCCTTAGCTTGAGAAAGCTACCCATATGCTCGAGATCACCGTCCGATGTCGAGGCTTAGGATGGAAAGTGCGGGAATTTACTTAGAGAATCTGAGCCGAAAAACTTGGAAAGGAAATAGTCCCCCTTTTCTTTAATTTTTTCATACAAAACTTGGAATTTATATAGAGATTGCAAGGGACGGTTACGTAAAGAATCTATTCCTCCGCTTCAAGGTACTTGAGGAGTTGCTCCGCATTCCAAGGCCTCTTGACAATGTTGCCTCCTAGGTCTGTGAGTTGGTATGTGCCGGGGCATACCACTTGAGAGACCTTATACGGGCCCTCCCAATTAGGGGCCAACTTCCTCTTTTTACTAGGGTCGGATACCGCCAATTTCCTGAGGACGAGGTCGCCCTGTTTGATGTCGGTGGGACGGACCTTCTTGTTGTAAAACTTCTCAACCTATTGTTGGTATATGCTTCTTCTGATGGCAGATTTTTCCCTGACCTCTTCGATCAGATCCAAGTTGGCTCTGAGGTCCATTGAATTGTTCTCCTCGTCGAATGCAGTGATTCTGGGGGAAGGGAGGCCGATCTCTAATGGAATAACCGCTTCGGTGTCGTATGTTAGATTGAATGGTGACTCGCCAGTGGGGATTCTTTTTGTCGTCCGATGTGCCCAGAGAATGCTCGGCAGTTCGTCGACCCATAACCCCTTTGGTGAATCATCTAGCCGCTTCTTGAGGCCGTCCAGGATTTGGTGGTTCGCATTTTCGGCTTGGCCGTTTGATTGAGGGTAGCATATCGATGAGAAGTATTGATGAACACCGATGTCTTCGCAGAATTTTTGGAAATATTTGCCCGTGAACTGGGTTTCGTTGTTGGTGATTAGCACCTGTGGATCCCGAACTGGCAGATGATATGTATCCAAAAGAACTGTTGGGTTTTATGCTTGGTGATCGTGGCCACGGGCTCCGCCTCGATCCATTTGGTGAAGTAGTTGATGGCCACCACCAGGAATTTCCTTTGGCCCGTTGCTTGTGGGAAGGGGCCGACTAGGTCCATCCCCCACATAACAAAGGGCCTCGGATGTGCCAGGGATCGAAGATTAGCCTGCGGAAGCCTCTTCACCGATGAGAATCTTTGGTAAGGACCGCATCTCTTGACGAGATTTTGGGAGTCTTATAACATGGTCGGCCAGTAGTACCCGTGATTTAGGGCCTTTCTGGCGAGCGACCTGCTCTCCATGTAACATCCGCCGATCCCCTTGTGCAGTTCCTTCAGAGCATACTTGGCCTTGTCAGGGGCTAGGCAACGGAGGTAGGGTCTGCTGTTAGTTATCGTGTATGAGCGCTTGAAGAGCATCTCTCTAATTAGGGTGAATCTTTCGGAGCAGACTCTGATCTTCCTTACCTCGGCCCGGTCTTGAAGGAGCTCTCCATCCGAAAGGAATTTTCGAATGAGCGTCGTCTAGTTGTCTGGTTGAAGTTCAGTGGTGAGGCAGGAGGCTTTAGGGAGGTCGATGCTGGGCTTGAGGAGGATTTCGATCAGAACGGTGTGGTCGAGCCCCTCGAAGGATGACGAGGCGAGCTTCGATAATGAATCTGCCTGGGCGTTCTGTTCTCTAGGGATTCATTTTACCGAGTGTTATTCGAAAGCTGCCAAGAGGTGATGGACTACCGCTAGGTACTGCACCATTCGAGCGTTGCGAGCTTTGTACTTCCCGGTGATCTGGTTGACCACGAGCTGGGAGTCACTAAAGGCCTTGATGTGTCTGGATCTGGCCTTGTGTGCTAGGCTGAGCCCAGTGATCATAGCTTCATATTCTGCTTCGCTGTTCGAAGCCTGGAAATTCAGACGGAGAGAATACTGAAGGATAAAATTATCGGGACCTTTTAGAATGACGCCCGCTCTGCTTCCTCTCTCGCAAGACGAGCCGTCGACATAAACCTCCCACATCGGGTCGGTCTCCTAGATGTCAGAAGGCTTGAAAATAGTGCATTCCATGATGAATTCGGCGAGGGCCTGCCCCTTGATGGCTGTTCTAGGCTGGTAGCTGATGTCGTACTGACTCAGCTCAATCGACCACTTGACCAAGTGGCGGGAAGTTTCAGGCTTGTGAATGACGACTTTGAGAGGTTGGTTTGTGAGGACCTAAATAGAGTGCACTTGGAAATAAGGGCGAAGCTTTCGCGTGGCCATTACCTGCGCGTAGGCCACCTTCTCCATTTTAGCATATCTGGTCTTCACCGATAGCAAGACTTTGCTCACGTGGTAGTGAGGCTTTTGGACGCTGTCCTCTTTCCGGACGAGAACGACACTGAGGGCACTTTCGAAGGTTGAGAGATACAGTTGGAGCAATTCGCCTGGTTCGGGTTTACTCTGGAGTGGAGGGTTGGCGAGATAGGACTTCAGCTGTTCAAACGCCTGTTGTTGGGAGTCCTTCCACTCAAAGCCTTTTGCTCCTCGAAGAGCCTTGAAGAAGGGGAGTGATTTCTCCCCAGATTTTAAAAGAAAATGGCCGATGGCCGCTAGCCTCCCCGTTAGGTACTGAACTTCTTTAACATTTCTGGGAGGGGCCATGTCGATAATGGCCTGAATTTTCTTGGGGTTCGCCTCTATACCGCGCTGGCTGATGACGAACCCAAGGAATTTTCCGGAGGAGACACCAAAAGCGCACTTGGCGGGATTGAGCCTCATGTCATGGGATCGGAGTACGCCAAATGCTTCTTCAAGGTCGTCCACATGATCTTGACCTCGCCGGATTTTGATGAGAATGTCTTCAACATATACTTCCATATTGCGACCAATCTGGTTTTTAAAGACCCGGTTGACGAGTCTCTAGTAGGTGGCTCCGACATTCTTGAGCCCGAAAGGCATGACCCGGTAACAGTACAGACCTTGGTCAGTAATAAAAGATGTCTTGGCGATGTCGGGAGGGAACATGCAGATTTGATTATAGCCTAAAAAGGCATCCATGAAGGTCAGTAGATCGTGACTCGACGTTGCGTATATAAGGGCGTCGATGCTCGGGAGAGGGAAAGGATCTTTGGGGGCACGCCTAGTTGAGATCTGTGAAGTCGATGCAGATCCTCTAGCTTCCGCTGGCCTTCCTTACCATTACGATGTTAGCCAGCCACTCGGGGTAGCTGACCTCCTGAATAAACCGGGAGGACAACAGTTTGTCCACCTCCACCTTTAGGGCTTGTTGCCCCTCCGGGGCGAACTTGCACCGCTTCTGATGAATAAGCTTGGAACCCGGGGTGACACTCAGCCGGTGCATGATAAGATATTCGTAAATCTCGGGCATGTCAAATGGAGTCCAGGCGAAGAGGTCGATGATGTGGCGGACATAATCAGTTAGGCCTGGCTTTAAGTCGGGGGAAAGGGTGCGGCTCACACTGAAGCATTTGGATTTGTCCTCCGCCTCAAATGAGACTTCCTCTAGTTCGTCTACTAGTTCTGACTCCAAATGGTCCCTCTCGAGGGGGGAGCTCAACTGCCTCGAGGGGAAATACCCCGCCCCCGACCGCGGTCAAGTAGCACGATCGTGCCGACTCCTGATTACCTTGGGCGACCCAACCCCAAGGTCGGTGGAGAATTTCAGCTTCAGATGGTAGGCCGAAGGGACGGCCTGGAATGAGCAGAGCCTGGGTCGGTCGAGGATGACGTTGTATGCCGCCTTGACGTTGACCACCATGAAGTCCATTGACTCGGTTCGTGTAATGAAGGTCGTACCAGCTGTCACATCCAGTGCCACAATTCCTTCAATTTGTACGGGGATGCCTGAGAACCCGTGAAGGGTGTAACCGGCTGGATTCAGCTTTTCTCGGGGGAGTTTGAGGTTCTCAAAAGCTTCCAAGAAAAGGATGTTAACCGAGTTGTCGTTGTCCACCAGAATGCGGCGGACCTCAAAGTTGGCCATGACGAGGGCATCACAGTGCGAATGCCGTACGCCTTCGATGTCTTCTCCAGAGAAAGAGACCGCTCGCTGCTGAACCCGAGGGGAGGGATGGTCCCGAACGGAGTTGACTTCTCGGACGAAGGCCCTGCGAGAGGTATTGGACTCTCCTCCCATGGGCCCACCATGGACGTATTGTAGGATAGCCTGCCCCCCTGTTTCCTTGGGTTCGGGGTCTCGCTCAGGTCGCCGGTTGGTCATTCGAGGGGGCAAAGGCCTCGGACTCCTAAGTTCTTTCCGTTCTTTGGGACTGGTCCAGGTGAACTCCATCAGATACCCTCGTTGGATGAGGGCTTCGATCTTGTCTTTGAGGGCTCGGCAATGATCTGTCTCATGCCCGGTGTCTCAGTGGAAGCGGCAATAAAACCTTTGGTTCCGCTTCTTGTTGTTGTTGCTTGGTCCTGGAGGGAGTAGAACGATACCCTTATCCTCGATTTCCATCAGAATGGTAGATACGCGCTGAGTTAGCGGAGTATACCTTTCAAACTAGGGAATCGGAGGGATCCTTTTGAGCCTGGCTGCTTCTTTCATGGTCTTCTTGAAGGGCTCGGTGTCATGAACCTTTCGCTTCCCCTTAGCCGGGGCTTCTTTGGTGCCCTCCGGATTGAGGGCCTCTTCTGCACGAATATACTCACCCGGTTGAGCGCAGGTTGGGGAAGTCCACAAGTGGTTTTGTGGCTAAGGAAGCCTTGAGCTGGCCGTGGCGGACGTTGCGTCGGAAGGCTGCGGAGGCGACACCCGCGTCGAGGGAGGAGACAGACCTCGCCTCGGCGGTGAATCTCTGAACAAACTCTCAGAGAGATTCCCCATCCTTCTGTTTGAGGTCCAGAAGGGCGGCACTCATCTTTTCGCCCTTCCTGTTGGTCACGAAGTGGGCTAGGAAGCCCACCTCTAATTGGTCGAATAAGAAGACCGAGCCGGGTGTAATTTTTGAGAAGCACTCCCGAGCAGGACCACGAAGGGTAGCAGGGAAGGCGCTGCAGAGGAGGGGATGTAACCCCTATTTCCGATTATACGGGTTATTATTTTTTTGTGTGTCTTTGATGTATTTTTTTTCCCCCCTAATTAATGTATCTGGGCCTTTGTCTTGTTGTGGGCTTATAGCTTCCATTTAAATTATTTTATTTCTTTTTTTTGTTTCTTTTTTTTTTTGTGGCCCATCTGCACTCAAGCCCAACTCCTAATCCTATTGAGTATTGGATCCTAGTCTAATCTACCCACAACCCATTTCCTCTAACTAAACCCCAGACCCATTCTTCCACAATCCCACGATCTCCTCTCCCCCACTCCCGTTACTCCAAACTACCTCCCTCTCTCCCCGTTCTCTCCCTCCCTCTCCTTCTCTGTTAAAACAAAAACCCAACAAAACAAACCAAAACAAAAGCAACGAAACCAAAACAAACTCAACAAAACCCATAACTCCATCTCTCCCTCCCGTAACTCTACTCCCCCTCTCCTGTTTAACAACGAAGCCAACCAAAACAAACAAACCCAACACCTTCGACCTTCACCCTCGTCAGCACCACCACCTCTTCACCTCCGTCGTCCCCAACCTTCGAGATCCAATCCACCATCGCAGCACCACCCAAACGAACCCAACATCCCCGAAACCCATCACCTCCATCCACCGTCCCTTCACCATCGTCCTCGCCACGCCCTCGCACCCCGAGCTCCGCCATTACCAGCGCCTTCACCTACTCCCCTCATCCACGACCTCGCCTCCTCCGAAACCCACCACCACCTCTAACCACCGCCATCACAATTCGCCATTACCCAAGCTCTCGAACCTCCACCATTGCTCCACCTCAACACCATTACCACCTCCGACCATCTTCTCCAGTCTCCTACATCCCCTTGTCAACACCATCGCCTCCAACCCCCATCGCCATCGTCCCCGAACCCAGCCTTTCTCTTCTCCCCTATTCGAAACCCACAACAGAGTCGACGCGCGTTGCTCCTCGACGTCGTCGCCGCCCTGTCACCGCCGTGCTACCCCCCTCGCCGCATCGCTCCCCGACGTAGCGTCACTGTCGAAGACCTCGCCGCCGCACCTTCGCTCTCTCGCTCGCTGTTCGTCGAAGAAGGGAACGAAGAAGAAGAAAGGCGGGATTGAATCTCAGGCGTTCGATCGCTTCAAGATCCGTGCCCCCCCTGATCTATGTTCGCTGTTCTGCCACAGCCGATCCGAGAATCGCTGTTCCCTGTTCGTCTGGATCCTGTGCGGGGCGCGTTTCTGATTGGGCGCTGTTGCTGTTTTCTGTTCGGCGCACAGGGAATCCGTCCGCTGTCTTGCTGTTTTGGCCGATCTTTTGTGGGGAAATCAGCTCTTTGTTGCTTGCTTTTGGAGTTTCTACGTACGTACTTTGCACGTGCCTCTTGGGATTGTTCCCCGGGATACTGATCCCGTTATTCTTAAATTATTCGAATCGACTACTACAAAAAGGCAAGTCCATTGAACTAATCTTTTTATTTTAGTTCAAATTAATTGATTTTCTGCAAGTAGTTCCAAATTTATTTATCGATAAATTGCCTTGTGTCCCGTCTCGTTAAGAGTATCGAGGGTTTACACGAGCTAACCCGACGTACTCTTGACTTCTTTTATTATCCCTTGAGTCAAACCCAAACCTGGACATGCATTTGATATGAATAAATTAATTTATACATGAGAAAAACATACCGTGATTAAATATATGCAATTTACATGAGATCTTGAGACCGAAACTTGACAATTAACTTGACTTGTTACTGGAGAAATACACTTGACTTGTTGACTTGGAAAAATTCACAATACTTGTTTTACATTAATTCTTGATATATGTGTGATTCATTAGTTCGATAACTACTCACTTGATGAATATAAACATGGTAGTCTTTTTATAAAGATTCTTGTTGCATGTATTGTTTGGTACAGAGGTTTCGACCCTGTAAATATGAGAACTAGCACACAAGATGTAAATGAAAATTTTAGCCTATTGAGCATGATTTCCAACCCAAGTGACAAATCTCAATTTGAAATCACGAGCTATAAGATATGACATTTTTAGTCCCGCTAGTCTATATTTCCTTTTACTGCTGAATTATTATGCCATCGACATAATTAGTAATGAAATACCATGCAATTAGTGTTAGAATGCTATGAAACTTTTCAGGAACCTTGCACATATGCTGAGGGTTCACCCCAAATTTTTATAGATTTTTATAATACATTTAGACCTTGTTTCCACCCCTTAGGAATTGACATCTAGCTGCTGCCAGAACAACTGAACCGTAAAGAACAGTACATTTGACCTAGATACAGTCCGAATTAGAAGAAAGTCCCTAAATATAACATGTAGCCCTATCTGTCTAGATGTCCATAGCCTACTTGAAGTCCGAATTTGGAGTTGTAATCTAGGAGATATATCTGTTTTAGTCTGACTGTGTCAGCCATTTCAGATTTACTGTTTCTTGTTTATTATTGTGTAATACACCATTTTGCTGCATTATCATTATTCACTTTACACTCTTATGACTACCCGCATATACATGAATGACTTAGTAATAAAATAATAAACAAGCCGGGGTTTCTAAGGGTTGACCTAGTAGTGGACAGTCTCAGAAAATGTACTCGGTAGAAGGTGGAGAATTACTTGTGGAGACGTGTACTTGTTATCTTGTTATCTTGTTACATGAACTTGGCGTGGAAGGTGGAGAATTACTTGTGGAGACGTGTACTTGTTATCTTGTTATCTTGTTACATGAAAACTTGGCGTGGAAGGTGGAGAGTTACTTATGGAGACGTGAACTTGTTATCTTGTTATCTTGTTACATGAACTTGGCGTGGAAGGTGGAGAAATACTTGTGGAGACGTGAACTTGTTATCTTGTTATCTTGTAATCTTGTTATCGTGATATACCCGAGTACACGCTCTGTAGACCCCACCACGAAGTCTAAAACGAACACTGTTGTGCGTGCATCGAACCTGTAGTATGGGATGCAGTAGTACATGCACTAGTTAGGAGAAATAACTTGATAATAGACCTAGTTGACATGTACATATACTTGATAAAGACCCTTGCTATTAGTCCATTATTGCCCTTGCAAATTTTATCTTGATTCATACTTCCTACACGTACCTTACTTCTTTACTCTCTGTTTTCACTACTTGCTGTCCGTACTTGCTCTAAGGACATTTATTTTCCTTCTTTAGCTAATCCAGTCACAGGTGGACCTGAGGATCTACCAGAAGGAGTTGGAGAGCAGTACTTCTAGATTGGAGCAACTGTTGATAATAAATTTTCACTTTCATGTTCTCTTTCAATAATTGTAATTTCTTTATTCATTTAGATTTGTATCCCGGGCTTCTGACCCGTAATTGCTACTCGTTTCTCAGTAACATTATTATGTTGGAATATTTAATTTCTTGAATTCAATTATTGTTCTGTGATATTATTGATTGCGTGGCTGTAATTTAATTTCCTGAGTATTGTTGAGTTGAGAACTGGTACAGCTTATGAATGATATTAAAATCATTCGCTGGGCCTACGTCATGGGCTCGTCTTCCCGTATTTTGGGTAGCGGGGCGTGACAGGTTTTTAGTGGTATCAGAGCCAGGTTTTGAGTAATGTGTCGATCAAATATGACTATCTTATGGATGTCTGACTTTGATTGGTGTATTACTCGATCTTGGTTCTAACCAGATTTAACTCAACAATATGTACACCACACGAATCACATGAACATGTAATAACCAACATACTTCCTTTGCTTGATTCCTGATTGATTCCTTCGTATTCAAGTCCTTCATTTCCTAATCGTCCTGTTCCTTCCATTGATTGATATTTGTGCAATCTAGATACTAATTGTATTTTCTTAATGCAGACTATGGTTAGGAAGGAGACTTCATCTTCCCGTCCCGAGGATGACCCCGTGGGAGAGCCCACCATTGCACAAATTGTGCAAATGCTCAGAGGTAACTCTTCTTCTTCCCAACAGAGGGAAGAACGGTCTGAGAACACTGCTATGCTCCAAATACTACAGCAGATGATGGCACAACAGCAAGAACAGAATGAGCGTCACATGCAGCAGGTGACACAGATGCAGAGAGAGCATGCCGAGATGATGAAGGCAGCTTTAGGAGCGGTTAACAGAGAGCCTCTTGTACCTGTGCCTGGAGGATTGCCGCCTAGACCGGACAATGTAGCTGATTTCATGAGGCTACACCCCAATAGATTCACAGGCGCTGAAGGTCCATTGGAGGCTGAGCAGTGGCTAATTACGACAGAGCAGTTGTTGGTCGCTGCTAGAATAGCCGATGCAGACCGAGTAGATGTGGTAAGCATCCTGTTGACCGATCTTGCCCGTATCTGGTGGCAAGCTGAAGCTGATAGGTTGGAAAGGCCTATTGCATGGACCACCTTCACCGCGAGTTTTATGGTGAAATTCTTCCCCAGTGTCACTAGAGCTGAGATGGAGCAGCAATTTGTCAACTTGACTCAGGTTTGGTAATGTTAATTAAGTCATTTATTGTTACCTATAACATATGTGACGATATTAATTAGAACATTATTTGACTCAGGGGAATCGAACGGTAGATGAGTATGCTGCAGAGTTTCTGCGGCTCAGCCATTTTGCACCTTCCTTGGTTACAACCGAGGAAGATCGAGCCCGCAGGTTCCTGTTGGGGCTCCGTCCGGACCTACACAACCAGTTGGTGGCCCACCGCCACCGCACTTATGAAGACATACTCGATGCTGCATGGGTCCAGGAACAAGCCCACAAGAGGACCAACACTACTCAGCGAGGGGGACAGTACCCCGTCTTCTCTCGATCTGCTGTGGGGCCTATTCGGAGGCCAGCTCCGACCCCGCCTGTGAGAGTGCAGCCGTATCCGCCTGCTGTCCCGACATGTACCTTCTGCAACTGAGTCGGGCACTTGCACAAGGATTGCCGCCGTGCCAACCGCCTGTGCCTTACGTGCGGGGGTGTTGATCACGTCATGCGGGACTGCCCCAGGAACAGACCTGTTGCACCAGCTGGAGGTCCAGCTCAGTTTGGAGCACCGGTCCGACCTCAGGTGAGGCCACCTCCCCCTCCACGGAGACGTGCTTTCGTTCACTGGAGGATGACTCCTGGAGGAGGTCAGATGGGAGGACGTGGTTAGGCCTTCAACCTGACTGTAGCTGAAGCGGAGACAGCTACTGGAGTAGTTGCAGGTATGTTGTAGTTGCATTTTGTTATTTTATATTCCGTTCTTGCATACCTCTTCTCCTTGCTATTTGATCTTTTGTTATACCCTGCATGCAATTCCCATGTCTTATTCATTGAATTTTCTATTAGGCATTATTCTTGTGCATTCCCTCCCTGCCCATGTGTTGTTCGATTCTGGTGCAACCCATTCATTTGTGTCCTCCCGTTTCGTCGACCGTCATCGACTGGCAAGTGATGACATGCCAGTAGCTTGGGACATTACCACAAGTGGAGGTACTATTGTTTGCTCTAAAGTATGCAAGCAGAGTCCCCTACTGATTGGTGGCAGAGAGTTCGAAGCTGACTTAATTGTGATTAACAATTCGGGTTTCGACGTCATACTGGGAATGGACTGGCTAGGCATCACTCACGCAGTGATTGACTGTCGGAAGAAGAAGGTGACGTTCAAGCTTCTTGGGCAACCTGAGTTCGAGTTTCATGCGGGTGAGACACCGTCAGCATGTGTCGAGAGCCCGATTTCCCCGAAGGCTTGTGCACTTGAGTCAATGTGCACTGATGATGAAGTTGCGCCCGTGGTTGTGCGGGATTTCCTTGATGTATTCCCTGATGAGTTGCCTGGGATTCCACCAGACCGAGATGTAGTGTTCAGCATTGAAGTTCAGCCAGGCACTACGCCAATTTCGAAGAGCCCGTACCGCATGGCGCCAGCTGAATTGGCTGACCTGAAGGTACAAATCCAGGAGTTATTGGACAGAGGCTTTATCAGGCCAAGTGTTTCACCATGGGGAGCTCCAGTGTTGTTCGCCCAGAAGAAGGACGGTAGTCGCAGGCTCTGCATCGACTATCGGGAGCTGAACCAGGTTACGGTGAAGAACAGGTACCCACTGCCAAGGATTGATGATCTATTCGATCAGCTGGGAGGTGCATCCATGTTCTCAAAGTTGGATCTTCGCTCGGGTTATCATCAAGTCAAAGTAAAGACTGAAGATATTCCGAAGACGGCATTCCGCACAAGATATGGACACTATGAATTTTTAGTGATGCCCTTCGGCGTTACTAATGCACCGGCAGTATTTATGAGCTTGATGAACAGGGTATTCTCGCCATTCTTGGATCAATTTGTCGTTGTGTTTATAGAAGACATCCTGGTGTACTCACGGAATATGGAGGATCATGCCAAGCACTTGAGGATTGTCTTGCAGACCCTGAGAGAGAATCAATTGTACGGGAAGCTCAGCAAGTGCGAGTTCTGGTTAAATCGCATTGCTTTCTTGGGTCATGTTCTCTCCAGTGAGGGTGTAGCAGTTGATCCATCGAAGATTTCTGCTGTCAAGGGTTGGCCAGTACCGAAGTCAGTGCCAGAAGTACGGAGTTTCCTAGGATTGGCAGGATACTACAGAAAGTTCGTTCAAGACTTCTCGAAGATCGCAGGACCTTTGACCAACTTGATGAAGAAGGAGCAGAGATTTGTCTGGGATGGTGCATGTGAGGAAGCTTTTATGGAGTTAAAGAACCGGTTGACATCAGCGCCTGTGCTGACAATACCAGATAGTTCTGGAGGATTTGTGATTCACTGCAATGCCTCAGGTAGAGGTTTGGGCGCAGTTCTAATGCAGAAGGGTAGAGTTGTAGCGTATGCGTCAAGGCAGCTGAGACCGCATGAAAAGAACTACCCCACCCACGATCTAGAACTTGCAGCAGTGATATTTGCTCTAAAGTCATGGAGGCACTACTTGCTCGGAGATAGAGTCGAAATTTTCACAGATCACAAAAGCCTCAAATATGTGTTCACGTAGAAGGATCTGAACATGAGACAGAGGAGATGGTTAGAATTGATGGCCGATTTCGACATCGATTTGCAGTACCATCCGGGCAAGGTGAATCTGGTACCCGATGCTTTGAGTAGGAGGCCTACTGCAATGTTTCTGACCAAGCAGAAGGAAATATTAGAAGACATGAGGAGAATGGAACTGGAAGTAGTTCTCCTAGGTGTAGCGACGCAGTTTATGATGTTGCAGTTGCAGTCTTCATTAGTGGAGCAGATCAAGGCAGCTCAGGCAGATGACAAGCAATTGCAGGAGTTCCGTAGCGAAGTGGAGGCAGGTCTGAGATCTGACTTAGTCATTCATTCAGAAGGGTCACTCCGTTTTGGATCCAGGTTATGTGTTCCTAGAGGTGAAGTCAGGCAGAGATTACTCGAGGAAGCACATCAGTCTCAATACTCTATCCATCCAGGAGGTACCAAAATGTACAGGGACTTGAAGCAACACTTTTGGTGGCATGGAATGAAAAGGGCTGTGGCAAGGTTTGTGTCACAATGCCTTATTTGTCAGCAAGTGAAGGCGGAGCATCAGAGGACCGCTGGATTATTGCAGCCTCTTCCGATTCCAGAATGGAAATGGGAGAATATTACTATGGACTTTGTGACAGCATTGCCCAGGAGTCCTAAAGGTCATAACGCTATCTGGGTGATAGTGGACCGGTTGACGAAGAGTGCCCACTTCATCCCATTCAGGGTGGGTCAGTCTACTGAGAGCCTGGCAGAACGGTATATTCAGGAGATAGTGAGACTGCACGGTGTTCCCGTCAGCATCGTATCTGACAGGGACACGAGGTTCAGGTCGCATTTCTGGGAGAGTCTTCAACAGAGTCCGGAGAGCAGGTTGAACTATAGCACAACATTTCACCCCCAGACGGACGGGCAGTCCGAGAGGACGATTCAGACACTGGAGGATATGTTGTGATCCTGTGTTCTACAATTTGGTGGTTCTTGGGAAGATCACTTGCACCTGGTCGAGTTTTCATACAACAACAGTTATCAGGCAAGCATCAATGCGGCTCCATTTGAAGCACTCTATGGTCGTAAATGTAGGTCCCCAGTCTGTTGGGACGACATTGGAGAGAGGAAACTCTTGGGACCAGAGCTGATTACGAAGACAGTTGATGCAGTAGCTCAGGTCCGGAAGCATCTGCAAGCCGCTGAGGACCGGCAGAAGAAATGGGCTGACTGTCGTCGCAGACCTCTAGAGTTTGAGGCAGGTGATCACGAGTTTCTGAAGGTATCGCCATGGAAGGGCGCCATCCATTTTGGTGGTGGGGGCAAACTGAGTCCCCGATTTATTGGCCCTTTTGATATTGTGGAGCGTGTGGGCAAGGTAGCCTACCGACTTGCTTTACCACCAGCATTGTCCGGAGTTCATGACGTATTCCACGTCTCTCAACTCAGGAAATATGTTAGAGATGACAGCCATGTGGTTGATTACTCGGAGTTGTCCATGAGACCAGACTTGTCTTGCGAAGTCCAGCCAGTTGCCATTGTGGACAGACGCGAGAAAGTGTTGAAGAACAAAGTGATTAAACTCGTTCGCGTCTCTTGGAATCCTCACTCGCCCGGTGAGTCAACTTGGGAATTGGAGAAAGAAATTTGGAAGAAATTCCCTCTTCACTTTGAGTAATTGTATTTGTGTTGTTTGATTGTTTTTCTTTTCTTTTCGGGGTACCTACGATCCATCGATTTGAATTTCGAGGACGAAATTCTTCACGTAAGGTGGGTAGGATTTGTAACCCCTATTTCTGATTATACGGGTTATTATTTTTTTGTGTGTCTTTGATGTATTATTTTTTTTCCCCCTAATTAATGTATCTGGGCCTTTGTCTTGTTGTGGGCTTATAGCTTCCATTTAAATTATTTTATTTCTTTTTTTTGTTTCTTTTTTTTGTGTGGCCCATCTGCACTCAAGCCCAACTCCTAATCCTATTGAGTATTGGATCCTAGTCTAATCTACCCACAACCCATTTCCTCTAACTAAACCCCAGACCCATTCTTCCACAATCCCACGATCTCCTCTCCCCCACTCCCGTTACTCCAAACTACCTCCCTCTCTCCCCGTTCTCTCTCTCCCTCTCCTTCTCTGTTAAAACAAAAACCCAACAAAACAAACCAAAACAAAAGCAACGAAACCAAAACAAACTCAACAAAACCCATAACTCCATCTCTCCCTCCCGTAACTCTACTCCCCCTCTCCTGTTTAACAACGAAGCCAACCAAAACAAACAAACCCAACACCTTCGACATTCACCCTCGTCAGCACCACCACCTCTTCACCTCCGTCGTCCCCAACCTTCGAGATCCAATCCACCATCGCATCACCACTCAAACGAACCCAACATCCCCGAAACCCATCACCTCCATCCACCGTCCCTTCACCATCGTCCTCGCCTCGCCCTCGCACCCCGAGCTCCGCCATTACCAGCACCTTCACCTACTCCCCTCATCCTCGACCTCGCCTCCTCCGAAACCCACCACCACCTCTAACCACCGCCATCACAATTCGCCATTACCCAAGCTCTCGACCCTCCACCATTGCTCCACCTCAACACCATTACCACCTCTGACCATCTTCTCCAGTCTCCTACGTCCCCTTGTCAACACCATCGCCTCCAACCGCCATCGCCATCATCCCCGAACCCAGCCTTTCTCTTCTCCCCTGTTCGAAACCCACAACAGAGTCGACGCGCGTCGCTCCTCGACGTCGTCGCCGCCCCGTCACCACCGTGCTACCCCCCTCGCCGCATCGCTCCCCGACGTAGCATCACTGTCGAAGACCTCACCGCCGCACCTTCGCTCTCTCGCTCGCTGTTCGTCAAAGAAGGGAACGAAGAAGAAGAAAGGCGGGATTGAATCTCAGGCGTTCGATCGCTTCAAGATCCGTGCCCCCTGATCTGTGTTCGCTGTTCTGCCACAGCCGATCCGAGAATCGTTGTTCCCTGTTCATCTGGATCCTGTGCGGGGCGCGTTTCTGATTGGGCGCTGTTGCTGTTTTCTGTTCGGCGCACAGGGAATCCGTCCGCTGTCTTGCTGTTTTGGCCGATCTTTTGTGGGGAAATCAGCTCTTTGTTGCTTGCTTTTGGAGTTTCTACGTACGTACTTTGCACGTGCCTCTTGGGATTGTTCCCCGGGATACTGATCCCGTTATTCTTAAATTATTCGAATCGACTACTACAAAAAGGCAAGTCCATTGAACTAATCTTTTTATTTTAGTTCAAATTAATTGATTTCCTGTAAGTAGTTCCAAATTTATTTATCGATAAATTGCCATGTGTCCCGTCTCGTTAAGAGTATCGAGGGTTTACACGAGCTAACCCGACGTACTCTTGACTTCTTTTATTATCCCTTGAGTCAAACCCAAACCTGGACATGCATTTGATATGAATAAATTAATTTATACATGAGAAAAACATACCGTGATTAAATATATGCTATTTACATGAGATCTTGAGACCGGAACTTGACAATTAACTTGACTTGTTACTGGAGAAATACACTTGACTTGTTGACTTGGAAAAATTCACAATACTTGTTTTACATTAATTCTTGATATATGTGTGATTCATTAGTTCGATAACTACTCACTTGATGAATATAAACATGGTAGTCTTTTTATAAAAATTCTTGTTGCATGTATTGTTTGGTACAGAGGTTTCGACCCTGTAAATATGAGAATTAGCACACAAGATGTAAATGAAAATTTTAGCCTATTGAGCATGATTTCCAACCCAAGTGACAAATCTCAATTTGAAATCACGAGCTATAAGATATGACATTTTTAGTCCCGCTAGTCTATATTTCCTTTTACTGCTGAATTATTATGCCATCGACATAATTAGTAATGAAATACCATGCAATTAGTGTTAGAATGCTATGAAACTTTCCAGGAACCTTGCACATATGCTGAGGGTTCACCCCAAATTTTTATAGAATTTTATAATACATTTAGACCTTGTTTCCACCCCTTAGGAATTGACATCTAGCTGCTGCCAGAACAACTGAACCGTAAAGAACAGTACATTTGACCTAGATACAGTCCGAATTAGAAGAAAGTCCCTAAATATAACATGTAGCCCTATCTGTCTAGATGTCCATAGCCTACTTGAAGTCCGAATTTGGAGTTGTAATCTAGGAGATATACCTGTTTTAGTCTGACTGTGTCAGCCATTTCAGATTTACTGTTTCTTGTTTATTATTGTGTAATACACCATTTTGCTGCATTATCATTATTCACTTGACACTCTTATGACTACCCGCATATACATGAATGACTTAGTAATAAAATAATAAACAAGCCGGGGTTTCTAAGGGTTGACCTAGTAGTGGACAGTCTCAGAAAATGTACTCGGTAGAAGGTGGAGAATTACTTGTGGAGACGTGTACTTGTTATCTTGTTATCTTGTTACATGAACTTGGCGTGGAAGGTGGAGAATTACTTGTGGAGACGTGTACTTGTTATCTTGTTATCTTGTTACATGAAAACTTGGCATGGAAGGTGGAGAGTTACTTATGGAGACGTGAACTTGTTATCTTGTTATCTTGTTACATGAACTTGGCATGGAAGGTGGAGAAATACTTGTGGAGACGTGAACTTGTTATCTTGTTATCTTGTAATCTTGTTATCGTGATATACCCGAGTACACGCTCTGTAGACCCCACCACGAAGTCTAAAACGAACACTATTGTGCGTGCATCGAACCTGTAGTATGGGATGCAGTAGTACATGCACTAGTTAGGAGAAATAACTTGATAATAGACCTAGTTGACATGTACATATACTTGATAAAGACCCTTGCTATTAGTCCATTATTGCCCTTGCAAATTTTATCTTGATTCATACTTCCTACACGTACCTTACTTCTTTACTCTCTGTTTTCACTACTTGCTGTCCGTACTTGCTCTAAGGACATTTATTTTCCTTCTTTAGCTAATCCAGTCACAGGTGGACCTGAGGATCTACCAGAAGGAGTTGGAGAGCAGTACTTCTAGATTGGAGCAACTGTTGATAATAAATTTTCACTTTCATGTTCTCTTTCAATAATTGTAATTTCTTTATTCATTTAGATTTGTATCCCGGGCTTCTGACCCGTAATTGCTACTCGTTTCTCAGTAACATTATTATGTTGGAATATTTAATTTCTTGAATTCAATTATTGTTCTGTGATATTATTGATTGCGTGGCTGTAATTTAATTTCCTGAGTATTGTTGAGTTGAGAACTGGTACAGCTTATGAATGATATTAAAATCATTCGCTGGGCCTACGTCATGGGCTCGTCTTCCCGTATTTTGGGAAGCGGGGCGTGACAGGAGATCTGTAGCGCTGTGAATCATCATGAGGGTCTTAAACCCCTCCATGTGATCAGCGGGATCTCCCTCTCTGTTGTAGGTCTCGAACTGGGGAGACTTGAAATTCTGGGGGATCTCAGCTTCCAAGATTTGGGGGGAGAATGGGGGTCTGGTAGGCCGAGGACCGTGACCCGGCATTGGTCCGCCCTTGCCGAGATGGGTGAGGCAGTTCTCCATCTCCTATAGACGCCGGAGGACGGTGTCTACCTGTTCCTGGGAGCGGGTCGATCCGTGTGATTCGCTGCCCCTGCTCCTGACCGAGGATCAGAGCTGTTGCGGACCTCGGTTCTCTGGTCACCTCGGATGGCTTGGAGGTCCTCGTCTCGAAAATTTTGGAACTCGGCCCTCGTAATGGAGGCTTGGCCCACCGGGTCCTGTGGGTTCGGATGTCCACAGGGCGAGCGGCTCTATTCTGGATTGTGCTCTCGGGATGGCCGCCTATGCTGGTTCGAGACCGAGTTGGAAGCGGCCTCTCCCCTTGTGCGGCTGGCCTGTCGATCCGAAATAACGCATCATAAGTCGGTCGCGTTTGAGTGAGAAGCACCCGAGCCCAATCTGGCCGCTCCGTGGGCCCGTAGTCGGTTGGAACCCTGGGCGTCCGCACGGCTGTGATGTGATGGGTCCGGTTGTCGTGCTGATATGATGGCCTTCTGGATTTTGGAGCCATGGGAGATCTCGGATTAGGGATGGCGTCCGTGGCAGGGCTCGGACGGGTGACCGTACTTTCGTTCCCACAGATGGCGCCAACCTGATGCGGTTTGTTTTTGGGGTATGGGGGCAGCATGTGTGAGTTCTTGTAATTTGTAAATAGGAAACGGTGGTACTGGCGTTGTTCCGGCCCTGGGGAGTAGGATGGGCTCGGGGGTAGCAGCGAAGAGATGGAGGTGGGTGACCGGCTCAGATCTAGTAGCTCGGCTCGGATCTTTGAGGCTCGGTTCGGATCTTCTATACATGCACACACTACAACACATGTGCAATTTACTGGCGTATATTCCCTGGCATTTTACCATTTGCGCCGAGGTAGGGAGTGACCAGGAATGGGGCGTCAGATTGGATGGTTATGCACCGGCGGCCTCTATAAAACGCCGGGGATTCATGATACTCACCGGAGGTTTATTTAGGAACGCCGGTGAATGGTATTATTCACCGGCGTCTTAATAACACACGCCGGGGAATATATAGATACATTCACCGGCGTTTGTAATTGCAAACGCCGGTGAATTAACTGAGATAAAACCCCGCGAACCCTAACATTTCGCTTGCCAATTTCCCAAACCTAATTTCGCCACCTTCGTTTTCCCTCCTCCCTCTCTCTATTTCTCGTGCTTTGCCTCCATCCCTTCGTCATCTTCGACAGCCCAATTCGATTTCCTTCCTCCCTCTCTCTATTTCGCGGTGAATTTGCGATTGAAAACCACCGCTCGTCGCCCCGCTCTCTCTCTATCTCCTACGCCACCGCTCGTCGCCCCCTCTCTCTCTCTTCGGTAATTTCTCTTGATTTCTCTCCTTTTCACTGTCAAAGATGCTGAATTCATGCATCTGATTGCCATCTTAGCATGATTTTTTTACCAAAATGGGTTAACTGTCAACTAAGGATGCTGGCTGTATACCAAAATCGAATAAATCTGTACAAGAACTGGGCTGAACAAACCTTGTGCAGGTTTATTTTGGAGCCACAAACATCATGATTTAGTTGGGATGAAGAATTAATAGAGAAACATATATGCTTAGATACTGGAAATTTTCATTTTCTTTTACTGTTAAAGAAACTGAATTCATGCATCTGATTGCCATCTTAGCATGATTTTTTTTACCAAAATGGGTTCACTGTCAACTAAGGAGGCTGTATGTATACCAAAATCCTCCAAATCTGTACAAGAATTGGGCGGAACAAACCTTGTGCAGGTTTATTTTGGAGCCACAAACATCAATGGTTTAGTTGGGATGAAGAATTAATAAAGAAACATATATGCTTAGATACTGGAAATTTTTATTTTCTTTTACTGTTAAAGAAACTGAATTCATGCATCTGACTGCCATCTTAGCATGATTTTTTTACCAAAATGGGTTGACTGTCATCTAAGTATGCTAGCTGTATACCAAAATCCTCCAAATCTGTACAGGAATTGGGCGGAACAAACCTTGTGCAGGTTTCTCTTGGAGCCACAAACATCATGATTTAGTTGGTGTTACCGCTGATTTCGGTGTGGGGGTATACAGATGAGATTTGTGAGTTCGGAAAAACCTGAACAGCTGACTCAAGCCTTCTTGCTCCTGCCGCAACCTGCAAGGAAGTGCAAAACACCGGGGTTGATCCCGGCGACGCACCCTCCGACGCTCTTGTCAGTAATCAGAAGAGATTAAGAAAGAGCTTAAAGTGGAAAAAGAGTGATTCACCTGGTCATAGTGGCAGAGGGGAGGTATTTATAGTCGCCAGGGGAGTCATTAGAGGCTTGATTCTCTGTGTAACTGCTAGGAGAAAAATCCTCACAGTCTGTTTAGGAAACTAACCCCTTGATTCCCGGTGAGAGTAAATCAGGCCCGTTGACTTGGTCAAATCGGTGGCCCTGATTTGTCTCTTGCTGATCTGGGCTTGCCTCGGGTCGGGACCCGTGCCCAATCGGTGTGAACCCGTTCGTGGGTTATTGGGTCTCGTGCGAAGGAGATCCAGTACCCGCTTTGGATCCACTCGTATGTGAAATTACCATCTTACCCCCAAGCTTCGAGATTCGCGCCCAATCTGGACGGTTCTGATTTAACCCCATTTTAGCCATATCACGAGCCCCCCACTCCTAAAGACTGAGTGTGATCAGCCTTTGAGGAGTAGTTTAACTGTTTTAGTGGCTAGTGGAGTTGTATCGGAGTCCAAGTGGAGGATTTTGAATCTTGAAGGGGGTAGTGAGGTAATTTTTGATTCTATGTGCTGTTCTCTGGCCATATCGAGTATTTGACGGCTTTTATTTATTTTTTCGGACTATTTATTTAATTTTGCGATGTGTTTACTAATCGTTCGGGGGCCTTAACGGTACTTTCTAGGCAATAATTGTTCGTTCGGGGGCTCAAAAATGTACCCCCGAATTTTTAATCATCTTCTAGAATTTTTAGTTAATTTCCCCGAATTTTTAGCAATTTTTTCGCAATTTTTAAATAAATAAATCGATTTAAATAAATAAAAAACAATTTTAAATACTGATTTGTGGCGTGGCTCGATCTAGACCGTTGATCATGGACGGGCACGAATTTCTGAGAGATCCGTCGGTGGTTATCGCTCAGATGCTCTTTTCTCCGTTTGCGAGCTCGGAAGGGCGCTTGCTCGGTAGCCGACCGAAGGCATGGGGTCTCGGCAGGCCGAGCGACGTGGCACAATCTGAGCCGTCGGATGACGACGTGCATCTCGAGGCGGACACCTTTCCCAAGAAAACACTATCTTGTCTTTTAGCGCACGTGGCGCAATCTGGACCGTTCATCATTAGGAGCACGAATTTCTGAGAGATCCAACGGTCGTAGCTGCTCGGTGTCTTTTTTCTCCGTTTGCGAGCTCGGAAAGGCACTTGCTCGGTAGCCGACCGAAGGCATGGGGTCTCGGCCGGTCGAGCGACGTGGCGCAATCTGGGCCGTCAGATGACGGCGCGCATCTCCAGACGGGTATATTTCCCAAGAAAATACTATCTTGTTGTTTAGTGCGCTCTGTGAGATCTGGGCCGTCTGATTGAGATCTTACGCGAAGGTTGAGGAGAAAGTGAGTTTTCTCCGTTTGCGAGCTCGGAAAGGCACTTGCTCGGTAGCCGACCGAAGGCAGGGGGTCTCGGCTAGCCGGGCGACGTGGCACAATCTGGGCCATCGGATGACGGCGCGCATCTCCAGACGGGCACATTTCCCAAGAAAACACTATCTTGTCGTTTTTTGCGCTCTGTGAGATCTGGGCCGTCTGATTGAGATCTTACGTGAAAGTTGAGGAGAAAGTGAGTTTTCTTCATTTACGAGCTCGGAAAGGCACTTGCTCGGTAGCCGACCGAAGATAGGGGGTCTCGGCGGGTCGAGCGACGTGGCGCAATCTGTCTCGAGACGATCTTGTTCCCAAAGGCATTAATGGTGCCCCGGGGTTTGTGCGGCGTTCCATCTTCCCAAGGTCATTAAGGATGATTCCTTTAATTAATGCGCGGCGTTTCAACTTCCGAGGGTCATAATGGCTAGATCTTGGAGGAGAGCTTATAAGTATCCCACTCCCTTTGTCATTTCAATCGTAACAAATGTGGAGTTTCAAACCTCGGAGGTATTTGCCTTGGATAACTTCTCTTTCGAGGTCCGAAAGGGTGGTTGCTCTGTTGCCTTCTTCTTCTCCCGTTCCTGACAGCCCCAAAGTGGATGTCAGGAGCGGGGGGGAACGAGGCAGTAGTGGTGACGACCATGGTCCGGACCCGAGGGATGAGTTACCTCGGAAGGACGGGTGGTCGCTCTGTTGTCTTGTTCTTTTCCCGTTCCTCACTGCTCCAAAGGGGGTGTCAGGAGCGGGAGAGAATAAGACAGTAGAGGTGACGACCGTAGTCCGGACCCGAGGGGCGAGTTACTTCGGAAGGACGGGTGGTCGTTCTTCCACCATGGTCTTCTCCTGACTCTGACCGCTCCAACGTGGGTGTTAGGGTCGGGGGAGACCATGGTGGAAGAGGTGATGATCCATGTTCGAAGCCGAGGGGTGAGCTACCTCAGAAGGACGGGTGGTCGTTCTTCCACCAAGATCTTCTGCCATCTCTGGTTGCCCCACAGTGGGTGTCAGGGTCGGCGGAGATCATGGTGGAAGAGGTGATGATCCATGTCCGAGTCCGAGGGGAGAGTTTGCTTCGGAAGGGCGGGTGGTCGCTCTTCCGCCATGATCATCACCCGATTTTGATCGGCCCGATGCGGGTGTCAAGATCGGGGGTGATCCTGGTAGAAGGGGTGATGACCAGAGCCCGGATTTGTGGGACGAGCCTCGGTTGGACGGGTGGTCGTTCTTCTACCATGATCTTCTCCCGATTCTAACGGCCCCGGCGTGGGTGTTAGAATCGGAGGATCATGGTAGGAGAGGTGATGACCCAAGTCCGGTCCGAGGGGAGAATTTGCCCCGGAACGACTGGTGGTCGCTCTTCCGCCCAAATCTTCTCCTGACTCTGACGGCCCGGATGGAGGTGTCAGGGTCAGGGGAGATTTGGGCCGAAGGGTAGACCACCGAAGTCTGGGTCCGGATCCGAGGGACTGCAACAGTTTCTGAATGATGGGCCTCCTCCCATCTCTGTCTTCCTTCCGGGCTGATGGTTTCCGATGGATGTCAACCCAGAGGAGTTAGAGATGGGGGGAGTGCCGGTCTGCTTTTGACCGGGCCCCGTGGGTTGGCGGAATACCGACCGAGACATGGGGCCTGGGGGGCACGCCGAAGGCGGCGCCTTAAAACTTTAAATTAAAATTTTTTCTGGTTTCTTCAGACAGAGGTGGGGTATGGAGGAAGTGTAGGCCCTCCGAGCGACTTGATGCAATTTGTATTGTTGGATGGCGTCGCGCATCTCGAGACGGGCACATTTCTCGAGAAAACACTATCGTGTCGTCTAGTGTTTTTGGCGAGATCTGAGCCGTCTGATCGAGATCATGCGCGGAAGTTGAGGAGAAAGTGAATTTTCTCCACTTGCAGGATCGGAAAGGTGCCTGCTCGGCATCCGATCGAAGGCATGAGACTTCGGCTTCGGGACCTGCGGTGCCGAACGGCTTGACTTGGTGAGGAGGCGGAGTGGTCTTGGGCCTTTGCGACGTTTCGAGTACGGCCCAAAAGTCGCGTCCTTACGTTTGGAAGTCCAAGGGACGTTCCTTTTTACTATAAATTTTCACCCCCCCTTCAACCAAGTCTCATTTTTTACTTTTACTCTCTCTCTTCAGTTCATACTTTCACCTTCGAAGTTTTCAGCTCCTTGGCGGTGGTGCTAGCTGTCGCGGCGAGGCGTTCCTTGTTTCCGGTGAACCTTCCGACCGTAGCTGTCACTTCGAGGTCAGTTTCTCTCCCTTCTCTTTTAGAAAAAATGGTTAAGATTACGGATGAGACCCCCGCCTCGGAGCAAGCCGTTGGCCGAGCGGGCGGAGGAGAAGAGATGGTTGTTCCGGAGCCGACCGATCAGCACGTCGTTCGTTCGGATAGAGAGAATGAGGTGGCCGAGCTGCCTAAGGAAGTCGCAGCGGTGTCCCAGAAGGGTAAAGCGGTGGTCACGATCGTGGAAACGCCGAAGACAGCGGGAGCATTCGGCCGGCAGCCCATTGCTCTGTCGAGCGTGGGAGGTGTACGGGACTATGCCGAGGATACCTTGGAGAGAGTGACCCAAGGCACGGCTAAGTTGGTGGAGGAGAATGAACCGAGGGAGCTGTCCGAGGTGGACCATACCATCTCGTCTCTTACCGAGGCCGACCTTCACCTGATCCGAGAGGGTTTTCGGATCCCTGCCGACTACGGCCTACTTCTTCCTGGGCCCGGTTTCCGAGCGAACACGAAGTCTTCCTCGGATATGTGTGTCTTTCCGGTCGACTCCCTTATTGCCGGACTCCGTTTTCCCCTCCACCCGTTTGTTGTTGACGTCTTGGCATGGTACGGTTTGAGCCCTGCCCAGCTGATGCCGAACACATGGAGGCACGTCATGGCATTCGTCCTCCGATGCCAAGAGGTTGGTGCCAAGCCGAGTATGTTCCTCTTTCGGAGCCTCTATCGACCTTGTCAGCCAAGGCGAGACGAACAAAGGTTCTATCTTTCGCCCCGGACGGGCGTGAAGCTGATCGAGAATCCGGACTCGATCAAACATCGGAAGGAGAAGTATTTCATCATCCGAGCCCCTGCGCCGTGGGTGATACCGATGGTTTGGGCGAAGGATGGCCTGCCCAAGCGAACAAAGAAGGAGACGGTGCTGAGTGACGAGGAGACGGAGGTCCAGAAGAAGCTCCTCGCCCTGCCAGCACTAAGCTGGAAAGATATTACCGAGGAGGATCTGTTCCGAGGGGGTCTCAGTCCGATCGACCCTAGTATGCTTCTGGTATTTATACTCTTTGCTTAAAGTTCATGAAAATTTTTCTAAGTTTTTTCATTCGGCTTGTGCAGAGACGATGAAGATGGACTACAAAGCTCTGATGGCGAAGGGCAGGTCGGAGCAGGAGGCGAAGAAGAAGAGGCCTTCGGCGGGGCCTCAGGACGGCCGAGCGTCGAAGAAGCCTTCGGTCGCGAAGGTCGCCGACCAGCCGAAGGTCATGGTCCTCGAGCAGGGGGAAGTCATGGTCCTCGACCCTCCTGCCTCGGGTGCACCGACACCGACCTCAAAGGGGGATGCTCCTGGTTCGTCGAGCGGTGCGTTCGGCGTGAAGGAGGCGCTGTCCCTCCTAGTTCTGCCCCTCACTGCCGAGGCGGAGACGATTTTGACCGAGCGTCATAAGCAGATCTTCGTCCCTGACTGGCAGGTGATGAACGTCAACGGCTTCTTGGGCGACGGCAACATCTGCATGGAAGCGGTGAGGCACCTGCCGACCCCGAAGGATCGAGCGACCCTGAAGGCCGGGCTAGCAGGGGACGCCGCGATGCAGATTGCTCGGAATACCATGTCGGTAAGTAGGCCGAGCTTTCCCTCGTCCAAATTTCTTTCTTAGAATTTTTCTAAGTTCTTGGGTTCGGGTTATAAGGTGCTGTTCTTTTTCCAGACTCTCTGCCACTTCAACTTCCTGCTCGAGGAGTTCACGAGCAAGGAACGGGAACAGGAGCGGGAGAGGGTGGAGCATGTCAAGGTCGCGAAGCAGCTTGATACCGAGCAGCTTCTTTTGACGAAGAGGGGCGCCGAAGTGGCTGGGCTGGAGAAGCAGCTGGCCGACGCCGTTCAGCTGTCGAAGGACGCGGCGACCAAACTTGAGGCCTCGGAGAAGGAGGCTGCCGAGCTGAAGGAGGCGCTGGCCAATGCTCGGTCGGAAGAGGAGAAGGCTCGGAAGAGGGCCGAGAGGATCATGGCCAAACACCAAAAGAAGGTGAAGAAGGTGAAGAAGGCCGTGCAGGAGGAGGCCGCGCAACACATGCTCCAGAACATGGAGGATGCCTACGGTCGAGCCTTGCTCCACGTAGCCGCCAAGAACCCGGGCTTCGACATATCCTCCGACCGTTTTTACGACCCCGTGGAAGGGGAGGAGGAGGTTCCCGAGGGGCTGCTCGACCCCGAGGGGCAGACGAAAGGTGTCCATGGTCCGGGCGAGACCGAGGCCGAGGGCGAGGAGGAGGGCGACTCCGAGGAGGAGAGTGGGAGTGAGGACGAGGACGAGGGCGAAGGCGAGAACAAGGCCGAGGGGTCGACGGACCCGAACGACAAAAAGGTCGACCCCTGACTTGTTAGCCTCTTTTAGTCTTTCGTAGTTTTGTTCTTCTTTTTTCTTTGTAAGCCTAACTGCGGACTGGCCACCGCTCTTGTAAAACTTTCCTCTTGGTTTTGAATGAAAAATAGTTTGTTTGGCTAAAATTTATCCAAGTGTCGAGTCTCGGTTTTTGTATGTGATTATGTTGTAAATGTTTCCGAGCGTGGGCCCATCGGATTTATCTCCACTTTTCAGGTTAAGTTTGGTCCGATCACGGAGGTTTCATACCTTCGTAAAGAGCTGGCCAAAACGAAGGGTGAGCTCTCGAACAGCCGACAGAGGCGGTTTCTCATGCTCTCGAAGCTGGAGGAGATGAAGGCAGCTGTGCGGAAGTATTGTCGCGAGTTGTGGCAATTGCGGAAGCAACCCCAAGCTCCTTGTCCCGAAGGTAAGGTCGACCGGCTCCGTAGAGAGCTCACTGCCGCCGAGCAGAGGAATGGCGAGCTTTTGGCCGAGGTCCAATATATGGAACTAGCGGAGAAAGAACGCTCGGAAGAGAAGCTGACTTCCGAGCTAGAGAAGGCGTCGACCGAGCGCAAGAGGTTGTTGGCCGAGGTCGACAGGCTCAGAAGGATCACGATAGATCGGGGATTAAGGTCACCCACTTCCAACGGCTCGCGACCGATGGTGCCAACGTCTCGGGCTCGTCAAGGCCTTCTCGTTCGAAGAAGTTGGCGAATGACAACGCTCTGAGAGACAGAATTATTGAGCTGGAGGAAGAGGTCGCGTCACTCAAGCCTCTGCCAGAGAGGGCCAACGTCCGCAGCACGTCGTTCACTCGTGAAGAGAGCGAGAGGGGGATCTCCTTCTACGAACTCGCGACACGTTTGCCTGCGGCCAGGCGGAGCCCTGCCGACGCTCAGAGTAGCGCAGCAGTTTCGTCAAGCGGTGCCTCGGTCGGCGCCACAGTCAGGGTCAGTAGCGAAGGGGGGTCACGTTTCGTTGGTTTAGGATCGGGTTCGGAGGGCAGGCCTCGTAGTCCTCGCGTTTCCTTAAATCGAAGCGTTCCCCTTCCGAAGAGACCCTGATCATGTCGTTTTGTGTTTTTTTCTGATTATGGCCCAACTTTGTAGTAGAGTCGGTCTTGTTGTACGGGGAGCCATTACATCTGAATACGAATTTAAAAGTTTGACTTGGAAAATTTTTAAGTGTTGGGCTTCGGCGATGTTTTGAAGTTTTGCTATTTGTTTTTCCCTTTTTCCAGCTCGAGGTGGCCGACCCATGTACTGATTTCCACGGCTCGGATGATGACTCTGAATTCAAGGCCACTTCTGGGATGGTGGCTCTGAGTCTTAGGAGCGTCGAGCTGGAGTTACGCCGAGCTGAGAGTGAGCGGGCCCACCTTTTGTCCGTCTTCGACCTACGGGAAGCCGAGATCCAATGCCTGGAGAATAGGATCGCCGAGTTGAGCCCTGCAGGAGGGGACGAAGATTCGCAGACCGCTTTTAGCAACGCTCTTCGGGTCAAGTGTATTCGGCACAACCAGTCGAAGATTATAGCCGAGCGGGACGATTTGCTCCCGGAGATTCGACACTTGCAGACCGTGGTAGCGAAGCTCCGGAAGGATGCAGGGGAGCTATCAGCCGAGGAGGGGGGATAGGCAACCGAACAGTCTAGTGAAGATATTTCTGTTTGAACGCTAAGTGTTGTGGGTCGGCGTTGTATTTTTTGTTTTTTATTACTTTGTAACTGTAGAAAGACAGCTTTGTACTGTGTCCCGATCATTAATAAAATTCCCTTTGTTGCTCTGTGTTCTTATTTTGCTCGTGAGTGTGTTGGCCGTACCGAGGTCCTGGGGCCGGGCAAACGGTGCCGTCGGCGAGAATCTCGAGGCGAACGGGCTCCCGAAGGGGCGTTGCTTTGTCGTTTAGCGATTCTGACAAGATCTGTGCCGTCGGATGTTGGCACGTATCTCGAGGTGGCTCAGTTCCCAAGAAAATGCTATCTTGTCGTTTAGCGCTGCTGGCAAGATCTGGGCCGTCTGATCGAGATCTTACGCGAAAGTTGAGGAGAAAGTGAGTTTTCTCCGTTTGCAGGGTCGGAATGGCACTTGCTCGGATTCCGACCGGAGAGTGGTCTTACCCTTCTTATTCTCTTCCGTCTCTGCGAAGTGGGGGGCTCGGACTAGGGATAAGCTGAGCGCTCGCCACTCCATAGGAGCTTTCCGAGAGGCAATTCTTAGGGGTGGATTTGAACCAAGTGTTGGACTTTGGGATTATCGCGCAGTTCGACGGTTGTGGGAGCAATTCCGAACGGCGTTCTGCTCCTAGCCCGTCCGGAGACGGGCCGAGAAAGCAAAGTCGAGCCGAGTGTTGGACTCCGAACCATCGGTGTAGTTCAACGGTTGTGGGAGCAATTCCGAACGGCGATCTACTTCTGGCTCGTCCGGGGACGAGCCGAGGAGGTAAAGTCGAACCGAGTGTTGGACTCCGAACCATTGGTGTAGTTCAACGGTTGTGGGAGCAGTTCTGGACGGCAATCTACCCCTGGCTCGTCCGGAGTCGAGCCGAGGAGGTAAAATCGAGCCGGACGTGGACTCCGAACCATTGGTTGAAACCAAAATTTAAAAAACATATGATAAGAGCGGGGAGAAGCACATAAATTCATAAGTACGAAGAGAGCTTTCTTTATTGACAATCGACGGCAAACCGTTTTTACATTTCACAATTTATGGAACAGATTACAAATTGGAGGAGAGGAATGGTTCGACACCTCGGGGTACTCAGAGAGGCGCCGGGGCGCTCTCTTGGTATTTCAGGAGGTGGTTGGCATTCCAGGTCCTCGAAATCTCTCTGCCTTCTAGATCTTCCAGACGATATGCCCCTGGCCGAACTACCCTCGTGATCTTGTAAGGACCCTCCCAGTTCGGAGCCAACTTGCTTTTCTGACTGGGGAAGGATATGGCCAGCTTTCTCAAGACTAGGTCGCCTCGCTTAAGGTTGGTGGGTCGGACTTTCTTGTTGTATGCCAACTCGACCCTCCTTCGGTAATTCTGCTGTCGAATTGATGCTCTCTCCCTCAGTTCGTCCACCAGATCTAAACTTGCTCTGAGGTCTCTGGCATTCTGCTCCTCGCTGTAGGCAGCGAGGCGAGGGGAAGGTATCCCGACCTCGAGAGGAATCACGGCCTCGGCCCCATTGGTAAGATGGAAAGGGGACTCTCCGGTGGGGGTCCGCTTGCTCGTGCGGTAGTTCCACAATACATTGGGGAGTTGGTCGACCCACAGACCTTTGGAACATTTGTCCAACCTCTTCTTGATGCCTGCGAGGATCTGCCGATTAGCATTTTCTGCTTGTCCGTTCGACTGAGGGTGGGAGACGGACGAGAAGAGCTGCTGGATGGCAAGGTCGTCGCACAGAGCTCGGAATGCTGCGCCAGTGAACTGGGTCCCGTTGTCCGTCACGAGGACACGGGGGACGCCGAACCTGCAGATGATACTCTTCCAGAAGAACTATACCACCTTGTTCTCGGTTATAGTGGCGAGGGGCTCGGCCTCGACCCACTTCGAGAAGTAGTCGACGGCTACGACCAAGAACTTGAACTGACCCGGAGCCGGAGGGAAAGGCCCTAGTAAATCCATCCCCCACATTGCGAAGGGGATAGGACTTGATAGGGAGGCGAGGTTGGCCTGAGGGAGGCGACGGATGCTGGAGTGTCTCTGACAAGAGTTGCATTGCCGAACGTGTCGCTCGGCGTCTTGAAGGAGGGTCGGCCAGAAGTATCCATAATTCAAAGCTTTTCGTGCCAAGGACCTGGACCCTGAATGTGCCCCACCGATGCCTTCGTGGAGCTCTTGTAGAGCATATTCGGCCTGCTCTGGAGAGAGGCACCTCAGGTATGGTCGGCCGTCTATTTGAGAGAAGGAGCGTTTGTATAAGATGCCCTCGATCAAGACATACCGCTCGGCCCGGGTTCTGACTCGGCACGCTTCTTTGGGATCTACGGGCAGGACCCCGTCCCTTAAGAATTCCACCAACGGCTTCATCCAATTGTCCTGCAACACGACCGGCAACGACTCCACCGAGCCAGGTGTCTCGTCTTCTATGCTCGGCTTAGAGAGAACCTCGATCAGAACAGTCTGCTCAAGACCTTGTAGGGAGGATGAGGCCAGCTTGGATAGGGCATCGGCCTGCGAATTCTCTTCACGAGGAACTCGTTGAACGAGCGCTTCTTCGAACCGGCTCATGAGGACCTGGACCTTAGCGAGGTACTTCGCCATCCGCTCGTCTCTGGCCTCGTACTCGCCCAAGACCTGGTTCACGACAAGCTGGGAATCGCTGTGGATTCGGAGGCGCTGCGCCCCAGCGCTTCGTGCAAGTCCGAGACCAGCGATGAGTGCCTCGTACTCTGCCTCATTGTTCGAGGCTTTGAAGTTCATACGGATCGCGTACTGGAGGACGAAGTCGTCAGGGCCGTTCAGGATGATTCCGGTGCCACTTCCCTCGCTACAGGAGGAGTCGTCCACAAAGACTGTCCAAATGGGGGGTCCATTCGGTACGTGGCTGGCTTCAGGGATGGTGGACTCTACGATGAAGTCGGCGAGGGCTTGTGCTTTAATTGCCGTCCGAGGCTGGTAAGAAATGTCATGTTGACTCAGCTCTATGGACCACTTCATTAGCCGGCCCGAGGTCTCAGGCTTGTGGAGGATCTGTTTTAGGGGTTGGTCGGTGAGGACAACGACCGAGTGGGATTGAAAGTACGGCCGAAGCTTCCTCGCTGCCATGACCAGGGCGTAGGCCATCTTCTCTATCTTCGGATAGCGGAGCTCGGCGTCCCGGAGCACCTTGCTCACGTAGTAGATAGGCCTTTGGGCCCGGTCCTCCTCTCTCACCAAGACAGCGCTTAGGGTCTGCTCGGAAGCAGCCAAGTAGATGAAGAGAGTCTCGCCCGGGACCGGTTTGCTGAGCAGAGGGGGGTTCACCAAGTAGGCCTTCAGCTGGTCGAACGATTCCTGTTGTGGTTGGCCCCATTCAAAACCCTTAGCCCCCCTGAGTGCTTTGAAGAAGGGGAGGCACTTTTCCCCCGACTTCGAGAGGAACCGACCGATAGCGGCGAGCCGACCGGTAAGCTTCTGCACCTCCTTGATGTTCCGAGGCGGGGCCATGTCTACTATGGCCTTAATCTTCTCGGGATTAGCTTCGATTCCTCGTTGGCTCACCATGAAGCCGAGGAATTTTCCCGAAGAGACCCCGAACGCACACTTGTTCGGGTTCAGCCGCATGCTGTGCCTTCTCAACACGCCGAATGGCTCCTGGAGGTCGGCCACATGATCAGTGCCTCTGACGCTCTTGATGAGCATGTCGTCAACGTACACCTCCATGTTCCGGCCTATCTGGTTCTGGAAGACCTTGTTGACGAGGTGCTGGTAGGTGGCGCCCGCGTTCTTCAACCCGAACGGCATGACCCGGTAGCAGTAGAGGCCTTGGTCGGTGACGAAGGAGGTCTTCGGAATGTCCGGAGGGAACATTCGGATTTGATTATAGCCGGAGAAGGCATCCATGAAGCTGAGGAGCTCATGGCCCGAAGTGGCATCAATAAGGGTGTCGATGTTCGGGAGAGGGAATGGGTCTTTCGGACACGCCTTATTCAGGTTGGTGAAGTCAATGCATATTCTCCAGGAGCCGTTGGACTTCTTGACCATTACAACGTTGGAGAGCCACTCGGGGTAGTTTACCTCCTGTATGAACTTGGCCTTCAGGAGTTTATCCACCTCCTCCTTAATGGCCTGCTGTCGCTCGGGAGCGAACTTACGTCTCTTCTGCTGAACCGGTTTGCACCCCGGTTCGACGCTAAGGCGGTGGACTAGCAACTCCTCGGAGATGCCGGGCATATCCGCAGCCGACCAAGCAAACAGGTCGTGGTTATCCCGGATACATTTGACCAAGTCTGAGCACAGCGCAGTCGGAAGAGACTTGCTGATGAGGAATTTCTGGCTCGGATCCTCGTCCGAGAAGAGTACTTCTTCTAACTCGTCCGCCGGCTCGGACGTTGGCCGAACTTTCGGCTCGGGAATTTCTAGTGTCTCGAGCGAGAGCACCGGTCCTCCTGTGGAAGTCATGTAGCACTTCCGAGCCGTCTCTTGGCTTCCCCTGACTTCCCCTACTCCCGACCGGGTGGGGAACTTCATTTTGAGGTGGTACGCCGAGGGGACAGCTTCCAGGGCAGCTAGGCCGGGTCGGCCTAGGATGACATTATATGCGGCCGGGACGTCGACAACCATGAAGTCCATCGGCTCGGTACGGGTAGTAGGGGTGCTTCCGGCAGTTACGTCTAGGGTTATCACCCCCTCGACAGTTACCGGGACCCCCGTGAACCCGTGGAGTGTGTAACCGGCCGGCTTGAGACGGTCCCGAGACAGCTGCAGGCCTCGGAAGGCTGAGAGGAAGAGGATATTGACCGAACTCCCATTGTCTACTAAGATCCTCTGCACCTTGAAGTTGGCCATGCGGAGGTCGATGACGAGGGCGTCGCAGTGGGGAGTTCGGACCCCTTCGAGATCTTCATCGGAAAAAGACACAGGGACGCCGAGACCTTTGGGAAGAGGGGCGCTGTGAACCGAGTTGACCTCTCGGACGAAGGCCTTCCGAGAGGAATTAGAGGAGCCTCCCATGGGGCCTTCGTGGATCAGGTGCAGAACCCGTTCTTCCTCGAACTCGGGTGTCTCCTCGCGTCGCTCGGAGCGCTTGTTAGCCCCCCGAGGCGGAGAAGTGTTGCGGTCCGCCCGATCGTTAGCCTTCACGAATTTGGCCAACTGTCCCCTCCGGATGAGGGCTTCTATTTCATCTCTCAGTGCCCGGCAGTCGTTCGTGTCGTGGCCGTGGTCCCGATGGTAACGACACCATTTATCTTTGTTCCTCCTCTTTGCCGGGGTGTTCATCCTCGGGGCTGGAGGGATGACCCCTTCCTTCTCCACTTCCATTAGGATGGTGGAGACGTTAATGGTGAGGGGAGTGAACTTCTCGAACCTAGGGGGAGGATGGCGCTGACCGCCGTTGTCCTTCTGTGCTTTCTTAGACCCCACCTCCTCCGTCGCCTTCCTCTTCGACCCGGAGGACGACCCCCCGAAGTTCGGGAGGGATTCAGCCTCCTCTGCCCGGATGTACTTCTCGCCCCTAAGAAGGAGGTCGGCGAAGTTATGAGGGGGCTTCTTTGCTAGGGATGATCGGAGGTTGGAGTTGAGGACGTTCGACTGGAACGCCACTGTTGCCACCGACTGGTCTAAGGAGGCGATAGACCTGACCTCTGCGGTGAATCTCTTCACATAGTCTCGCAGCTTCTCTCCCCTTTCCTGCCGCAGGTTCAGTAGGGAGAGGCTCATCTTCTCGGCTCGCCGACTACTCACAAAATGAGTTATGAACAGTGTTTCAAACTGCTCGAACGAGAAGATGGAAGAGGGAGCGAGTCTGGAGTACCATTCCCGAGCCGACCCCCTGAGGGTGGCGGGAAAGGTTCTGCAGAGCACAGCGTCGGAAACTTGATGGATCAGCATCAGAGTCTTAAAGCTTTCGACGTGATCAACTGGATCGGACTCCCCTGAGTACATTTCAAACTGCGGAGGTTTGAAACCCCTCGGTATGGGGGCCTCCATGATCGACCGGGAGAAAGGGGGTCTGCTGGGCTGTACGGTCCCGGCTCTGGACTCCTCTTCTCTGTCCATGCGACCAATGCGCCTCTCCACCTTATGTAGACGGTGGTTGAGGGCATCGTCCCTCCGCTGGTAATCATACGATCCCCCGGACTCTTCCTCATAAGAAAGGGAGCGGGGACTGCGGCGCCGGTAGTCCTGGGATCGGCGAGGACTGTACTGCTGCTGCTGGCGACTGGGAGTCGGGAGAGGACTTTGGGATCGGCGGCGAGGACTGACGACCCGCGGGGGTGTTGGTACCCTCTGGGCATTTTGGTTGTTGGGGCGAAGGTTGAGGGCCTGTAGCACGGTGTCCTGAAATTGTAGGAACTCGGCCCGAGTGATCGGTGCGTCATTGTTCCTCCGATGATGCCGATCTGTGGGGGAACGCGGCCTCCTTCGGCGTTCGGGAGATATCGCTCGGCCCCGGCGGTCCGGAGACCTTATGCCGTCTCGGCAGTGAGGGGACCGCTCACCCTGATGCTGGCGGGAGGCTCCCTCTCGGGCCCGCCTCTCATCAAGGTGGGTGCGGAGATCCTCATCTTTCTGGCGGTTCAGGACCGTGTTGCGGAGGTCGGGATGATGGGAAGCCATTGAATCCGAGGATCCGTTATGAACCGAGACGTGGTCCGGATTGACGGGCTGCTTCTGCCTCCGACCGTTATGACCGGAAGGACCATTGTTGGGTTGCTGTTTGGGAAGAGGAGGTTGGCCCTGCTGGGCCGGTGGAGGAAGATCGGGCTGAGGAATGGGATTGACAGGGGCTTCCTCTGTAGGGTCGGCGGGATTGGCCCCACGGTTCGACCCTCTAGATCTGACCTTCTTTGGAGGCATGGTTGGAGAGGACGAAAAGGAAGAGGCTGCGGCTGTTCGTTTGGTGTTTCCCACAGGCGGTGCCAATCTGTTACCGCTGATTTCGGTGTGGGGGTAAACAGATGAGATTTGTGAGTTCGGGAAAACCTGAACAGCTGACTCAAGCCTTCTTTCTCCTGCCGCAACCTGCAAGGAAGTGCGAAACACCGGGGTTGATCCCGGCGACGCACCCTCCGACACTGTTGTCAGTAATCAGAAGAGATTAAGAAAGAGCTTAAGGTGGAAAAAGAGTGATTCACCTGGTCATAATGGAAGAGGGGAGGTATTTATAGTCGCCAGGGGAGTCATTAAAGGCTTGATTCCCTGTGTAACTGCTAGGAGAAAAATCCTCACAGTCTGTTTAGGAAACTAACCCCTTGATTCCCGGTGAGAGTAAATCAGGCCCGTTGACTTGGTCAAATCGGTGGCCCTGATTTGTCTCTTGCTGATCTGGGCTTGCCTCGGGTCGGGACCCGTGCCCAATCGGTGTGAACCCGTTCGTGGGTTATTGGGTCTCGTGCGAAGGAGATCCAGTACCCGCTTTGGATCCACTCGTATGTGAAATTACCATCTTACCCCCAAGCTTCGAGATTCGCGCCCAATCTGGACGGTTCCGATTTAACCCCATTTTTATCCATATCAGTTGGGATGAAGAATTAATAGACAAACATATATGCTTAGATACTGGAAATTTTCATTTTCTTTTACTGTTAAAGAAGCTGAATATCTACATCTAATTGCCATCTTAGCATGATTTTTTTACCAAAATGGGTTCACTGTCAACTATGGATGCTGTATGTATACCAAAATCCTCCAAATCTGTACAAGAATTGGGCGGAACAAACCTTGTGCAGGTTTATTTTGGAGCCACAAACATCAATGGTTTAGTTGGGATGAAGAATTAATAGACAAACATATATGCTTAGATACTGGAAATTTTCATTTCCTTTTACTGTTAAAGAAACTGATCGCATGCATCTGATTGTCATCTTAGCATGATTATTTTACCAAAATGGGTTCACTGTCAACTAAGGATGCTGTATGTATACCAAAATCCTCCAAATCTGTACAAGAATTGGGCGGAACAAACATTGTGCAGCCTTATTTTGGAGCCACAAACATCAATGGTTTAGTTGGGATGAAGAATTAATGGAGAAACATATATGCTTAGATACTGGAAATTTTCAGTTTCTTTTACTGTTAAAGAAGCTGAATTCATGCATCTGATTGTCATCTAAGGATGCTAGCTGTATACCAAAATCCTCCAAAATCTGTACAAGAATTGGGCTGAACAAACCTTGTGCAGGTTTCTTTTGGAGCTACAAACATCAATGATTTAGCTGGGATGAAGAATTAATAGAGCAACATATTAGTAGCCATATTAGTTTCTTTTGTGCAAGTTTATTATTATTATTATTATTATTATTATTATTATTATTATTTTGGGATAAGTAACTGATTATTAGTAGCCATGAACAGAATAGTTAATGAGTCATCAGATCTTCTTGTTACCGTATTTACAGCACGACGCCCTCGTTATTCGTCCGATTCCTTTTCCTCAACAAATATCCTTCACCATTATCATCTCCTTGAACGGAAAGCCAAATACAGGGGAGACTATAGTCGAATCGATATTAGACTCGAACACAAGGTGTTCGATAAAATGCCACTAAGGTGGTTGTGATAATTTCTACAAAGGTAGTTTAAGGTTATGTGAATAGAGTAGATTGTATTAAGATTTAATTGTTTTTTTATACATTTTTGGAACCACGATTTCTTTATTTTGCAGTCAATTGTTATATCGTTTATTTATTTGCAGCTAGGGATGGTTTTAAAAAAGGTGAAATTAAATATACAAAATGCCTTTTACTGTCAATACTATTTAATATGTCAAATTTTAATTTCAGATTGTGTGCTATTGTTATAATGGATAGAAGTTGGATTAGTAAACCACGATTATCCAAGAAGTTCCGTGATGGTATTAAAGATGTTATTATCTTTGCCAAACGACATTCCCGTGATCCCAACCTAATCCTTTGTCCATGACTCCGGTGTACAAATTGTAATTTGAGGACATGTGACGTAGTACATACACATTTGGTTGTCAACGGTTTTCTTCAAGGGTACACACGGTGGTTTTGTCATGGAGAGGATTATACGTCAGCTCCTGTTCGTCCAGTTGTATTAGAAAATGAAGATGAGCCCTTAGTGAACGAAGACTTAAGTGTTCCCGATGAGATGCATGCTTTGTTGCAAGACGCCTTGGGGATTCATAATGTTTCTTTCCACACCAATAATCCAACAACCCAAGTTCATAATGAGTCAACAGAAACATCACACATTGGTGGTGGAGTGGACGAGGAAATGTCTGATCCCGCCCCTGAAAATAATAAACAGCAATAATCCTTCGCTAAGTTGCTTGAAGATGCTAGTACTCCGCTGTACCGTGATTGCACCAAATTCTCTAAATTCTCATTCATTGTCAGACTATTTCAGATTAAATGTTTAAATGGGTGGTCTGCTAAGTCCTTCAGTATGCTACTTAAACTGTTGAATGAAGCATTTCCAGAAATCTATATTCCAAACTTAGCCTATAAAATCAAAAAATTCCTAAATTCTTTCGATCTAGGGTATGAGAAGATAGCAGCATATCCAAATGACTGTATGCTTTTCACGAGAGGTAAGGAAAGTCTGGAGAATTGCGAAGTCTGTGGTTCTTCGAAATGGACAGAAACACCAAATCAAGACGATCAAGCCAGTGGATCTACTAAGCGAAGTAGGAGAAAGAAGCCAGCCAAAATACTGTGTTACTTTCCTCTGATTCCTAGGCAACAAAGATTGTTTATGTCTATGAAAACTTCTTCTGATATGAAATGGCATGCTGAAGGTCGCACTAATGATGGGATTCTTAGACATCCTGCTGATTCTCAATCTTGGAAAAAATTTGATGAAAGATATCCCGATTTTGCGGAAGATCCTCGAAATGTAAGACTTGGACTAGCTAGTGATGGTTTCAACCCTTTTAGGCAAATGAGTAGTACATACAGCATATGGCGTGTTGTGTTAATACCATACAATTTGCTGCCTTGGAAATGCATGAAGCAGTCATCATTTATTTTGTCCATGATAGTTCCTGGACCGAAAGGTTCTGGAAATGATATAGATGTGTACCTACAGCCGTTAATAGATGAACTTCAGAAATTGTGGGTGGGTGTTCCAACCTATGATGCTGTGGCTAAAGAAACATTTTCTCTTCGGGTCGTGTTGTCTTGGACAATCAATAATTTTCCAGCATATGCAAATTTATCTGGATATAGCACTAAAGGAAGTTATGCATGTCCTTGTTGTGCTGACCAAACTAGTTTAAGGTTGTTGTACAATGGCAAAAAGTTTTGTTATATGGGTCATAGGAGATGGTTGCCTGATACACATATATTTCGGACAGAGACAGCGACATTTGATATACCGACGAGTGGGAACATGCTCCTGGAGCTTCTTCTGGGTCAGATATTTTGAGGCGGGTAGATGGTCATCAGTTCAAATATGGAAAAGAACCACAAGTCAGCAAAAAGGGCAAGAAAAGGGCAAGGCCGGCGCAAGGTGAGGAGACCGATCTATGTGGCGAAGATGAGGATCAGAACATGATGAGTTTAGGTGCATGGAAGAGGAAGAGTATTTTCTTCATGTTGCCGTATTGGGAATTCAACTTATTGCGACATAATTTAGATGTGATGTATATCGGAAAAAATATTGGTGAAAATTGTATAGGAACAGTTATAGGAGATGACCGGAAGATAAAGGACAATCTCAAGAGCCGACTTGATTTGAAGTCAATGGGCATCCAACATGAGTTGCATCCAGAGGAATTACCGAATGGGAAAGTACTCCTACCTCCTGCAATCTATTCAATGTCAAAATCGGAGTTGGAATTATTTTGAAAAGTTCTACTGGAACTTAAAGTTCCTGATGACTATTCTTCTAACATAGCAAGATGTGTCAACTTTAAAGAGAAGAGGCTTCAGGGTCTAAAGTCACGCGACTACCACGTCCTAAGGATCTCCTTTCTGTGGCCCTAAGGTCTTCAATGTGTGAGCAAATCACTATTGTCCTGAAAGATCTTTGTAGCATATATAAAGGTAAAGGTATTTGCTCAGGAATGCTTCGTGTTAAAGATATTGACCAATTGGAGCAGCGGGCGGCATTGACACTTAGTAAAATGGAGATGATATTTCCGCCATCGTTCTTCACTATAATGATTCACTTGATAATCCACCTTGCTGGTGAAACCAGAATCGGCGGTCCTGTTCACTATCGATGGATGTACCCCATTGAGAGGTAAAAGAATTCATGCATCTTACAAAATAGAATTTTCAAAAGCTCATTTCTTTTAATCCCCTACTTCGCTCTAATTCATTAATTATACATGTTCAGGTACCTATACCGGCTCAAGGGTTATGTTAAAAATAGAGCATATCCTGAAGGGTCAATAGCTCAGGGATATCTATCAGAGGAGTGTTCACATTTTTGTTCCAGGCATCTGCAGGCTGTAGAGACATCTTTGACTAGACCAAGGAGAAATTCAGACATTTCCAATCTTAATGGTGCTAAATATCTTTTTGATACCGCTGGCACTACTATTGGTAAAGTTGATGCATTTGAGCTAGATAACTTAACGTGGGTACAGGCACATCGATATGTGCTAGACCACCATGCATTAGTGGAACCATTTCGAAAGTAAGTTACTTTTGAATTTAAATCGAATATAGTAAAAACCGCAGAATTCGATATTAACTTATTTTTGTTATTCCTTATTTCAATTGCTTGTATTTTAGCGAATTTGTCAGAGACATCAAATGAAAGGCTAGACCAAGAAGACTACCACCACGTGAATAAAACAAGTTGATGAATGAAAAATTTCATAAGTGGTTTCAATCTCATGTAGGTGAATTAAGAAAATTCAAGTTAATCTTCATTATATCTACATTATCCATGGTGCTGATACGATTTGCGCAAAATTAATAGGTACATTCTTTGGGTCCTGAAGGTGTGTCATCTGAAATACAAGTACTTGCCAAGGGTCCCTATAAGATGGCCAAAAGATACGGAGGATACATATTCAATGGCTTTAGATTTCGTACTAAAGATCGTGAATGTAATTTGAAGTCTCAAAATAGTGGAATGGTAGTGACTTCTAAGACTAGAAGTTATGCTTCCAAGTCGGACACGAGACCGGTAGATGGAGATCTCGACTACTATGGAGTGCTCACGGATATCATTGAGTTGAACTATTTTGGTCATTTTCGTGTTGTCTTATTTTCTGGGGATTGGGCTGAGTTTGAAAGGAATTTTGCTAATAACAAGGATAAGTTAGGTTTCACAGTTGTAAACTTCTCAAAATTGATTCACATCGGTACACACATTAGCCACGAACCATTTGTATTCCCATCCCAAGTGCAACAAGTGTTCTACATTGAAGATCCAATCCTGCCAAAATCATATGTGGCTCTTGAGATGCAACCAAGAGATGTATTCCAACTGGGCGATACTTCAGACGATGAAGACGGTGAAGCCATGAACAGTTACATTGCTTCTGAGTTTCCTATGTTTGATGTAAACACAACCGACGGCGGAATTTGCGGGACTTGGCTCCACAAGGATGGAGAAGAGGGCGATGTATTGGAAGATGTCGTATTGTAGTTTACTTGATTTTCATAGCTCAATATTATATGTCCTGTAATTTTCGTGTCTTAAATCTTGTTGTAATAATATATCTTATAATTCCGAATATGTTGTATGTGAATTTAATAATTGGTTTAATTATCTTTATATTTTCTACTGCTTGGTGTCATTTACATTAAACAATGCTTAGTGTCATTTGCATCAAACTATCATTGTAGTTGAATTTGTTACAAATCTGACTTTTTTAAATTTTTGTAATTATGTTGGTTTGTTAATCCTAGATAATAGTGGCAGTCAAACAGAGGAGGGGGAGGGTAGCACACCGCCCACTGTCAAAAAACATCGAGGGCGAACTAAGATGACGGGCATATGGAAACTTAAGAATGACGAAAGGATTGTGGTGGAGGAAAACGGTGTCGGGCAACCGGTTGGTGATAATGCAAGCAAATTCTCATCCTTTATTGGGGTAATAGCAAGGAACCCACGGATAATTCCACCGGTAAGTCTTTAAATTGGTAATTTTGAAGATATTATAATTTTGAATGCATGAAAGACACGTATTAGTGTTTGTGAGTCTGCATTGTGGCTGTTGTTTATGTTTCTTAATTGGGCTGTGATTAGAAAGAAAGGGCTCGAGTGGAGATCTGGAAACCCATATAGAGACATCTCGTTTATTATAATCTATTATTATTGTTGGACCAACCCCCTCTTGCTGTGTGCGTGTGTTGAAGAGAAAGAAGGGATGAGAAAGAGTTGAGGAAAATGCCGCTATGTTAGCCTGGTGTATCATCATTTTCTACCATTCCTCTTTCTAGCTCCATTTATGGTTTCTATATTAAATTGGTTTCCTTCCACGATGACAGTTCCGTAAAACTACACTTGATATGAGCCATGTTCTTATTGTTCTTCAATAAAATTGGGAGTTTTGGTGATCCAACTGGTGATCATAGCTGCACCCCACTGCATACTCACAAATACTAATACGTGTCGTCCATGCATTCTATGACCAACCCCACTTTGGCATATAACATGCTTAGATGACATTCTATGACCTGCACACATGTTTGTTCCGCCCAATTCTTGTACAGATTTGGAGGATTTTGGTATACAGCTAGCATCCTTAGTTGACAGTGAACCCATTTTGGTAAAAAATCATGCTAAGATGACAATCAGATGCATGAATTCAGCTTCTTTAACAGTAAAAGAAAATGAAAATTTGCAGTATCTAAGCATATATGTTTCTAGATCCAGGATCACAAATTTTGATTGGGCTGTGATTGGAATTTTTAGTGACTATCAACAAGTGTTCTTAATTGGGCTGTGATTAGAAAGAGAGGGCTCGAGTGGAGATCTGGAAACCCATATAGAGACATCTCGTTCATAATAATTTATTATTATTGTTGTTCTTGTCGCTCTTGTTGTTGTTGCTATGTCTCTTTATGTGCGTTTGCTGAAGAGAAAGAAGGGATGAGAGAGAGATGAGGAAAATGCCGCTATGTTAGCCTGGTGTATCCTCATTCTCTACCATTCCTCTTTCTGGCTTCTATATTTGGTTTCCTTCCACGATGACAGGTCCTTAAAACTACACTTGATATGAGCCTTATTCTTATTTTTCCTCAATAAAAATGGGAGTTTTGGTTATCCAACAAACATGTACCCGCATACTTTCAAATGGCATTTCCATTAGAAAGTCGGACTCCGAAGAATCGATCTATGACTAGACTCTCCATTTAAAGCCCAATCAAAATTTGTCATCCTGGATCTAAAATCTTCTTTGAGCCACAAACATGATGATTTAGTTGGGATGAAGAATTAATAGACAAACATATATGCTTAGATACTGGAAATTTTCATTTTCTTTTACTGTTAAAGAAGCTGAATATCTACATCTGATTGCCATCTTGGCATGATTTTTTTACCAAAATGGGTTCACTGTCAACTAAGGATGCTGTATGTATACCAAAATCCTCCAAATCTGTATAAGAATTGGGCGGAACAAACCTTGTGCAGCCTTATTTTGGAGCAACAAATATCAATGGTTTAGTTGGGATGAAGAATTAATAGTCAAACATATATGCTTAGATACTGGAAATTTTCATTTCCTTTTACTGTTAAAGAAATTGATCACATGCATCTGATTGTCATCTTAGCATGATTTTTTTACCAAAATGGGTTCACTGTCAACTAAGGATGCTGGCTGTATACCAAAATCCTCCAAATCTGTACAAGAATTGGGCTGAACAAACCTTGTGCAGGTTTATTTTGGAGCCACAAACATCATGATTTAGTTGGGATGAAGAATTAATAGAGAAACATATATGCTTAGATACTGGAAATTTTCATTTCCTTTTACTGTTAAAGAAACTGAATTCATGCATCTGATTGTCATCTTAGCATGACTTTTTTTACCAAAATGGATTCACTGTCAACTAAGGATGCTGTATGTATACCAAAATCCTCCAAAACTGTATAAGAATTGGGCTGAACAAACCTTGTGCAAGTTTATTTTGGAGCCACAAACATCATGATTTAGTTGGGATGAAGAATTATTGGAGAAACATATATGCTTAGATACTGAAAATTTTCATTTTCTTTTACTGTTAAAGAAGTTGAATTCATGCATCTGATTGTCATCTTAGCATGATTTTTTTACCAAAATGGGTTCACTGTCAACTAAGGATGCTGTATGTATACCAAAATCCTCCAAATCTGCACAAGAATTAGGCTGAACAAACCTTGTGCAGGTTTATTTTGGAGCCACAAACATCATGATTTAGTTGGGATGAAGAATTAATAGAGAAACATATATGCTTAGATACTGAAAATTTTCATTTCCTTTTACTGTTAAAGAAACTGAATTCATGCATCTGATTGTCATCTTAGCATGATTTTTTTACCAAAATGGGTTCACTGTCAACTAAGGATGTTGTATGTATACCAAAATCCTCCAAAACTGTACAAGAATTGGGCTGAACAAACCTTGTGCAGGTTTATTTTGGAGCCACAAACATCATGATTTAGTTGGGATGAATAATTATTGGAGAAACATATATGTTTAGATACTGGAAATTTTCATTTTCTTTTACTGTTAAAGAAGCTAAATTCATGCATCTGATTGTCATCTTAGCATGATTTTTTTAACCAAAATGGGTTCACTGTCAACTAAGGGTGCTGGCTGTATACCAAAATCCTCCAAATCTGTACAAGAATTGGGCTGAACAAACCTTGTGCAGGTTTATTTTGGAGCCACAAACATCATGATTTAGTTGGGATGAAGAATTAATAGAGAAACATATATGCTTAGATACTGGAAATTTTCATTTCCTTTTACTGTTAAAGAAACTGATCGCATGCATCTGATTGTCATCTTAGCATGATTTTTTTACCAAAATGGGTTCACTGTCAACTAAGAATGTTGTATGTATACCAAAATCCTCCAAATCTGTACAAGAATTGGGCTGAACAAACCTTGTACAGGTTTCTTTTGGAGCCACAAACATCATGATTTAGTTGGGATGAAGAATTAATGGAGAAACATATATGCTTAGATACTATTGGCATGTTTACATTTTCTTTTACTGTTAAAGAAGCTGAATTCATGCATCTGATTGTCATCTTAGCATATTTTTTTACCAAAATGGGTTAACTGTCAACTAAGGATGCTGGCTGTATACCAAAATCCTCCAAATCTGTACAAGAATTGGGCTGAACAAACCTTGTGCAGGTTTCTTTTGGAGCCACAAACATCATGATTTAGTTGGGATGAAGAATTAATAGAGAAACATATATGCTTAGATACTGGCAATTTTGATTTTCTTTTACTATTAAAGAAGCTAAATTCATGCATCTGAAGATTTAAGATCCAGGATGGCAAATTTTGATTGGGCTGTGATTGGATTGTTTAGTGGTTGTCGTCTATGTTCTTAATTGGGCTGTGATTAGAAAGAGAGGGCTCGAGTGGAGATCTGGAAACCCATATAGAGACATCTCATTTATAATAATTTATTATTATTGTTGTTCTTGTCGCTCTTGCTGTTGTTGCTGATGTCTCTTTGTGTGCGTGTGCTGAAGGGAAAGAAGGGATGAGAGAGAGATGAGGAAAATGCCGCTATGTTAGCCTGGTGTATCCTCATTCTCTACCATTCTCTGTTTCCATTTCTGGCTTCTATATTTGGTTTTCTTCCACGATGACAGTTCCTTAAAACTACACTTGATATGAGCCCCTTATTTTTCTTATTTTTCTTATATTTGGTTTCCTGTTGAACTAAATTATTGTTTTTTTTTCATAGAGCGGTCACCCAGATGAAGGAAATTTGGATGATCAACACTGAAGCTACTCGAGGGGTATGTATCTGTGGTCCATCAGAAACGCCGGTGAATGTACCTATCTCTCCGCGACGCTCGATTCTGCAGCATTTGTACCGGCGTTTATAAAAACGCCGGTGAATGTTTCACCGGCATAAAAAATCGCCGGTGTAGGTCTAAAAAAACGCCGGCGAATAACTTCTGTGTTGTAGTGACACTGTCTAGAAACACCGGGAGAAGTCCAGGCGACAGGCCCTCCGACGATCTAGTCAGTCACTGAGAAAGCAACAGTAACTAGGGTTCAGGTGGGGAAAGACTGATTACCTTCTTCAGTGAGGAAGGGGTTGGATATTTATAGGCAGAGGTAAACGGGTCTGGAACCCTAACGGGCCGGATCGGACTCGTTTGCCTGTGGGTCTGAGCTGGTCACGACCCATTGGACTCCAGTTGACTTGATGATCACAGGGGAAAGGATCTAGAGAAGATGAGAGGGCTATGATTTGTGCCACTCTTTTTATTCCACATCACCACTATATCTAATTCACTACAGTCGGCAATTATAAAACATGAAATGCTTTCTTCGTGAAAAGGTTGGTTAGAGACATGCCTCTTTTCTTGTTTGAAGTGTTGGTAGTTGTCCCACAAGCCTTATGTTTTGCTAATTATCCTAAATTTTCTTGACAACAATGGTTAAGAAAGAAAATGAGTTGAGATGGATATCAATCATAAGAACCTTTTCAATATGAAATTATTTTGCTTTCTATGCAATGTGTGAATAATTGATTTAGGGATACTTGTATTTGATTGTTAGATAAGAAACTATTGAGGCTAATAGTCCTACATAACATTAAAATAAAAAATTTTAAAAATTTAAAAAATCTAAAAATATTGGAGCTCACATCGGTCTTCTCAAAAAGGTTATTCATTTGTTTTGCAAAAAATAAAAATAAATACTATAGTGTTTATGGTTGTTATACCACAAATTGAGTCAACTTTTCCAATGAGAACTATTTTGTTTCCGCTCATCTCCACGTTTTTCACTTTGATTCACTAGAGTCGAAAACAAATTTTGCTTCCCAAAAATACACCATCTTTCATCCACTGTTCCGGGTCTGGCAAATAAACATGTCCTAACTGATTCCCTAAAACAAAAAAAATGTCCCAGCTAATTAAGCTTTTTTGATTGATTCATTTTATGAATTATGAGAACTCTGCTTGAACTTGGTATCTTCACACAGTGCTGGCCCTCACCTTGAGGCCGGTGAGGCGGCCACCTCAGATCACCAATTTTTTTATATTTTTAGGAGCTTCAAATTTGTAATTTTCCTAGAAATATAGGCACGTATTTTGTGCGTAAAAAATTCATATTGTAATTAGGAGTTCCTAAAAATAATTATTTGGATCTTTTGTCTTGGGTCTCCGGGAACTCATGGTGGCCCTATCGTCAGATTATATCCATGTTTTAAAATAAAGTTCGCTTATCATCTTGTTTCTAATAGTTTCCTCCGTTTCTTGTTGAATCATCTCTAATATTATAATGGGAGAAGGGCTTAGTGTCATTTGTAAATGTGTGTCATTTTGTCAACACGTGCAGCACACGTGTTGCTAGTTTTTTTTTTGTCCTTTTCGTTTCACTCCCTATTTTCCCCACGTGCAACGCACGTGTATAATACTAGACTTTTTTTTGTCCTTTTTATCTTCCCTCCCCATTTTCTCTACGTGCAACTCACGTGTATAATACTAGTCATACATAATAACATAAACTTCTATTCTTTAAACCCTAATTAAATGTTTATTTAGTTTCGTTAGAGTATTAAATAAATCTCCATCCTTCTCTTCTCTACTAAAGATGAATTTGTGAAATCGTTAATAAATATGTAAGGAAGGGTAATCTAGACAATCCAGCCATCAAGGGCATATTGGTCAGAAAAGTTCTGCTCTGTTCCCCACGGCGCAGCTAATGGTTCGCCCTTTGAAGTCCACGTGGCAGCTCCAGGCTCCTCCTCCCGATATTTTCGTGCTGACGTGGAAGAGAGCTCAAGTGGCTGGATTAGCATCGTCCAAGGTGTGCGCCCCACATGACGCGCACCTGAAGAGCGGGACCCACAATCTTCGATATACTAGGCTTGTATATTAAAATACTCGATATACTCGACTGGTATATTAAAATGTTTTAAGAAGGAGGGGTCGCAAATAAAATAAATTATCTGAGGTGCAGGGAACGAAAGAATTGGTTGGAAGGTGGAGGGCGTGGTGATCGGATCGATCCAGTAGAAGTTGACGTGCATGATAAGCCCACGTGGTGGGGTCGTCTCATTTACCTCGTATATGTATATACTATATATTTTATTTCTTTCTTTTATTTTTTATCAAGGTGTGTGTTAGTATCCCGGCTTCTAGTGTGATTGTTAGCCAGTCTCTGTTTCTACGATCGGCGCTTCTCCTTCTGCGTAGAGCCGAGCTGTGCGCTGCATGTCTGTCATCGGTTCCTATCTCTCCCTGTTTGGCGAGACGCGAGCGGGCTTTGTAGCGGGCTCTTCGTCCGCTGTTTTCCGAGAGTCATTATGGTGGTTCTTGTGGGCAGCTTTTCGTCTTGTCCATAGGCTACCCCGGGTCCACCTGGCCTTCCGTTAGGAGCTGGCGGTGCTTTGTCCAAGGACATAAGATGACCCCTCAGGGGAGGTTTTCCGAAGACTCGTCGAGTTTCGCTTCCCGCCCGTCTTGACAGCGGCAACGCAATGCCGGCTCTCTTCGCCTGTTTACTATCCCATGCTCATTGTTGTTTGTTGCTCTTTTTTCGCGTTTTCGTGCGCATTACGGCGTCGGTTTTACGATTTGTAAAACTCTTACCAGTTTTGTTGTATCGTATTGTACATACTTTGATTATTAATATATTTTTTGATCTGGCTGAAGTCTTCGGACTCTATCCGTTTACATCAACAACAAAAAAAAAAAAAAAAAAAAAAGGTGTGTGTGTTAGTATTTAACCTCGTATTGTAGTAAAATTTTGAAGTTATATGGTTCCGTAGGATCTAAGTCTAACCTTAACAAATATAACACCATTATGCGGTGTCCGCATGTGAATTTTGGAATAGGGAGAGTGGGTGAAGAACTCTTCTCACTAATCACTTTTTAAACTGAAAACACTCACAATAGGATGATTATAGTGGCTTTCATATAAGTCCTTAGATGTGATAAGTGATTGATGTGGGTTGGATGACGTGGCTCCTTCTGGGCCACAGGATCTCCTCAAAATGCGCGCGTCTCTAGATCATCCAGATCTGTCATGTCAGCACTGAAAAACCGCCCAGACCTCTGCCACGTCAGCCCGGAAATCGTCCGGGCTCTTGCCACGTCAGCCCTATACCGTCCGGATTTTCACCGTTCAACCCCACGGGCAACCGGGTCCGGACCCGGTTGACATCTTCTATAAAATACCAGACCCCTGCTCCTTTTCCAGGTAATTGATCTTTTCCCACTCAAACCCTAGTAACTGTTACTCTCTCTCAGTAGCTGACTAGATCGTCGGAGGGTCTGCCACCGGGACCAACCCCGGTGTTCCTAGACCGTCTGCAGGTACACGAGGCATCGGATCCGAGCCTCCCGATCCGAGCCGAGCATCCAGCCTCCACCTCACTCCCGCCTACTTCCATATCGTTCGCCCGGCCGAGGGCCGTCTGCGTAAGAGTTTCCTCGATCAATACAAATCGAGTAAGAACTCACACCTGGTGCATCCACACGTCTCCCAAAAACAAACCGCATCAGGTTGGCGCCGTCTGTGGGAACCTCCATTGCAAACACCGGTCCGAGCTCAGCCACCAACGGTATCCCGTCAACCCGAGCTCACATGGCACCCAAAGCCACGAGAGCTGTTACCTCGGCGCGTCGGCAGGACGTGCCTCCACAGGGCGTCGGCACCGATGCTCAAGCATCCAACAACCCGGGGGTCAGTCACAGACTCCAACCGGGCGCCTCCCGTCCGATCCAACCCGATCTCCGGGGAGTAATCCTGAACCGACAGGTCAGCCGCAGCAGGGGAGGGGCCGCTTCCAACTCGGCCCCGAACCATCCAAAGCCTCCTCCCAAGGACGGGGGCCGGCGGTCGGACGGCAACCTCCGGCTCAACCAAACCGGGCCGAGCGAGCCCCGGTCACTCACCAGGAGTTCCAGGACTTCCGGAAGGAGATCATGGGGGCCATCCGAGGGATCCCCATTGATGAGGACGTCCGCCGCTCTCACACACGGTCAGATGCCGAGGCCAGCGTGTCTCACTCCTCAACAATCCCACCGGAGTATGACGACGACATTTTGAAGCGCCTCCAAGAAGTGGAAGATCGCCTCGACCACTTCGGCAACGGTGACCCGAGGACGGCTCAGGGGTACAGGCCTGTCCGACCTCCTTCTCCGCCCTCATCCTGCAGGCGGAGATACCCCGAAATTTTTGCCGCCTCAATTCGAGACCGATGATGGCGAGGGCGATTCTGCTGATCACATGGAGGGCTTGAAAACCCTCATGATGATTCACAGCGCATTAGATCCCCTCTTGTGCCGAGCCTTCCTCGCCACCCTCCGGGGTCCGGCTCGGGAATGGTTCTCCAAACTCACCCCCGGCTCCATCTATTCTTTCGACCAGCTAGAGGGCAGCTTCCTCGCACACTTTGTAACCAGCCGAAAGGCCGAAAGAACAAGTGCATCCCTACTCGGCCTCCGGCAGAACGAAGGGGAGTCACTCCGAGTGTTCGTCCGAAGGTTCACCGCCGAGGCGAGGTCGGTCTCCTCCCTCGACCCTGGGGTTGCCTCGGCAGCCTTCCGGCACAACGTCCGACACGGACAGCTGAAGGTCTCCCTGACAAAGAAGCCCTCGATAGACTTCCCTGACCTCCTCAACCGGGTCGAAAAGTACATCCGAGCTGAAGAGGCCCTGAATCCAGAGGACCAAAAAGATGTTTTCGGGAAGGGGAAGCGCAAAGCCGATGAGGTCGAGCCGGCGAAGAAAGCTCCGAGAGACGGGGGCGCCGCGAAGAAGGTTCCGCCAGTCCCCCATTTCGAGAGGTACACTCCGCTGACGCAAAACGTGTCAACGATCCTCTTGGCGATTGAAGACAGCGACCTCGTGCAGTATCCCCCTCGACCGTCCAACAACACCAGCAAGAAGAGGGATCAGAGGTTCTACTACCTCTTTCACCGGGACAACGGGCACGACACAGATCATTGTCATGCCCTGAAGGACGAAATTGAGGCCCTCATTCAACGAGGGTACCTCCAAGAATTCAAAAGAGAAGGCCTCCGGGAACAGAGGGATACCAGACATAGGAGGGATTCTCCTCCTCCTCGAGCACCCCGGCAGCGACCCGAGCGGGAGCCGGAGCCTGAGGAGCCCGAGGGCCAGGCAATCTTACATTGCGTCCACGGAGGGCCCATAGGGGGAGAATCCAACACTTCCCGCAAGGCATTCATCCGAGATGTCAATACCATCCAGGGCCCTCTCTCCCCCCAAATCCAGCAACTCCCTGTTTCTTTCTCGGGGGAGGACCTGGAAGGAGTCCGGTTCCCTCACTGTGACGCACTTGTCATCAGCCTCAGCATGGAAAACTTTGAGGTCTGGAGAATCCTCGTAGACAACGGGAGCTCGGTCAATATTCTATTCCTGGGAGCATTCGAGAACTTGAAGCTCTCCCGTGAGAAGCTAAAGCCGGCCGGATACACCTTACACGGATTCTCCGGCGTCCCCGTGACAATAGAGGGGATCATCACCCTAGACGTCACGGCAGGCACGACCCCGAACAGAAGAACCGAGTCCATGGACTTCATGGTTGTGAATGTCAAGGCAGCCTACAACGCCATACTCGGCCGTCTGGGTCTCTGCTCCCTCCAGGCAGGTCCCTCGGCTTACCACCAGAAAATGAAGTTCCCCACCAACACTGGTGTCGGAGTTGTCCGAGGAAATCAAGAAGCAACCCGTTCGTGCTACATGATGGCGATCGGGAGAGGTGTATTTCCCCTCGATGCCGTCGAGCTAGAGCCCGAAAGAACCCAGCCAGAACCGGAGCCAGCGGACGAGCTAGAAGATGTCTCATTCGAGACAGGGGATGCGTCGAAGCACTTCCGAGTGAGCTGCTCCCTCGCGCCCGACCTCAAGAACGCCCTGATCGGCTGCATTCGCCGCAATGTCGATCTCTTCGCCTGGAAGCCCTCTAACATGCCCAGGATCTCTGAGGATCTCATACAAGCTTGGGGCTCGGTGCTCGGATAACATCACGAGCCATAAAAGCTTCTCTTACAAGCTTGGGGCTTGGTGCTCGGATAGCATCGCGAGCCAGAAAAGCCTCTCTTAGAAGCACCAGCAACCATAGCATGAGGCGGCAACCATTAGCTACACCCATGCCGTCTCTCCTGAGAACAAGTGCGGGAGCTCGGCGTCGACCTCGAGCAAGGCGGGGGCTTTCTTCAAAGCCTCCCGACCTTAACGCTCGGCGACGATCCGTGGCTATGCCCGTTACTGGCTTTCTCCCCGGTATGAGGGCTCGGCACCTGTTCCTCGCATGGTTTGGGCTTCTTCAAGCCTATCAACCATAGCATGATGCAGCAACCGCCAGCTACACCTGTACCGTCTCTCCTGAGAACAAGTGCGGGAGCTCGGCGTCGACCTCGAGCAAGGCGGGGGCTTTCTTCAAAGCCTCCCGACCTTAATGCTCGGCGACGATCCGTGGCTACGCCCGTTACTGGCTTTCTCTCCGGTGTGGGGGCTCGGCACCTGTCTCTCGAATGGCCTTCTTCAAGCCCATCAACCAAAGCACGAGGCAGCAACTGCCAGCTACACCCGTGCCGTCTCTCCTGAGAACAAGTGCGGGAGCTCGGCGTCGACCTCGAGCAAGGTGGGGGCTTTCTTCAAAGCCTCCCGACCTTAACGCTCGGCGACGATCCGTGGCTTCGCCCGTTACTGGCTTTCCCCCCAGTATGGGGGCTTGGCAACAACACCTCGCATGGTTTCGGGCCTCTTCGAGCCCATCAAACTATGCACGAGGCGATGACCGCTGCCACGCCCTCGCCGTCTCCCTAACAATTAATGGTGTCTCGTCGTTAAAACCAGAGCAAGGCCACGGCTTCCTTCGGAGCCGCTCGACCAATGCGCTCGGCTACGACCTACAACCATTTCTATTTCAACAAAAATTTTATTGTTTTAGAGCGTCTGCCCTCGGCAGACGCCCCGAGCTTCGGGCTGGTTGTTTGACCCTCCTTGCACCCGCGAACAACCCGGGGTTTACTGCTTTCACAAGTCCAAACCCCAAATTGTTCGAGGACGGCAGGAAGACCACCGACCCTCAGCTCTCCTCGCTCCGAGATCCTTCGTTGACCCTCCTCTCGCCCACGAACAACCCGGGGTTTACAGCTCTTCACGAGCCCAAAACCCCGAATTGTTTGAGGACGACAGGAAAGCCACCAACCTCGGTCCTCTCCGAGCCCCCAAACTGATCGGTCGGCCCACCACTCACTAACGAACCCCCCGGGGTCCTCCGGCCCTCAAGGACCGAACCCCGAATTGTTCGAGGGTGATTGGTGTGCCTCCAATCCGGAGGCCTCGGAAAAAGATTATGTTCGGGGTGCCCGCCCTCGGTAGGCACCCAAAGTCAAGCGACTGATCAGCCACTCACTCCTTAACAACTAGCTTGAGGGGAGTGGGGATTATATAGCCCCCTGAGGGGTGTAATTAATGCGTCTGGGAATGTGAAACGGCGGAAGGCTAAACGTTGCCATAAATGTTCGTGGGAATGCGAAACGTCGCCATTAATGACTTATTGACAGGAGATATGCCACTGCATATGCGCCCGTTGCACCAAGTCACCTCGGCGGCGACCCTCCGCAACAAGCACAGCAACCACCTTCGGCGACCGAGACAATCAAAGTTCAGAGAATCAAATGTTCTTGTTATTACTCATGGCTTACAACTCAATGAAATTCTGTACAAATACAAAGAACAACTTGCGGCTCACTCACACTCGGCTGGAAAACTCAAACTCGGCACTTCCTTCGGGGCTCCTCTCACCCTCGGCCGGACCGACCTGGGTAGAGACTCCTGCCACCGAGCTTCTTGCATCTTCTGGCTGGGCTACTTCAAATAAAAACGTCGGAGACCACCCCGACATGGAGTTGCTTGCCTCCTCAATCAGACCCGTGCCCTACACCAACTTCAGTCTTTGGATCTCCAGCTCTTTCTCAATCACAGCCTCGCGAAGGAAAGACTTCGAGGCCGACCGCCCACTCGAGGCATCCGAGATGGATCAGTCTGTCTCGATTACCCACCAGTCCCTGTTGGCTATAGCTTTCTTCAGACGAGCCACCTCCAGACTGAGCTCCCTAGCCTTGTTTGTAAAATAATTTACAGCGGCCACTCGATCACAAGCCTATTTTCGCTGGCGAGCCAGAGCCACTTCCAATGCCTCCTTCCCAGCTCGGACCTGGGATACCTCGGCAGAAACCGGATCGGCTCCCAAGGTCTCGTGCGTCTATCCAAGCACAAGAAGAAACAAACAATCACACGGAAAGCTAGAAAAATGCACAAGTTACAAAGCCTCGGCCCAAAAAAGTATATTTCATTTCTTTCAAAAAATTGATACAAAAGCAGCTGTGGTTAGTCCGCTCGAGGCATTTACATCAAAAAAAATAAAAACAAAACAAAAAGAAAAAACTATTTTATTCTTGGGGGGGGTGGCACCTCATCTTCGGCCTGGATGCCCCCCGCTTCGTCGCCCCCCGGGGTCGGCGGAAGGTTCGCCTCCCAACCATAGTAAAGGTGGTCCACGCTCTGCTCGGGGTAGATCTGCCTGAAGTGCGCCTTAGCCTGCTCATACGCCTCGTCCTGTGCTATAATCAGTGCTTCCACCAAGGCTGCCTCCATCCTCTTCAGGGCCTTCCGCCCCTTCTCCACCTCCTCCTCAATCCTCTCCTTGAGACGATCCACGTTTGCCTTGTGGATGTCGGAGAGCGAGGCTATCTGGGCCTCGTGGACGATCACCATAGTCTGGGCCTCTTTCAGATCGTCCGTAGCCTTGTTCAGCTCGCAGAGGTACTTCTCCGCGTTCCTCCTCTCGATGTAGATCTCCTTCTCCAAGCACTTTTGGAAGTGCTGACCATGGAGCATCGCCTGTCCGAGGGGAAAAAGATCAGAAAAATTCCACCAAGTTAAAACTAGGGGAAAATGTGCCGAACTAACTCACCGAAATATGCGCTTGGGACCAGCGCATGAAGGCCTGCTCGACCGTCTGCGATGCCTGTGCCATGAAGTCATGCTAGGTGCCGGCCTTCGTGACGAACTCAACCGCCATGGGCCCGTCGAGCAGACTGTCCCCCTGCACGATCGACCAATCGGGGGCGAAGGGCCGCAGTCCCTGTTGGCCCACCATCTGCTCGGCGGTGGGGCGTGGCGGGGGAAGCCTCTTCCCCGGGGCATCAACAGTTTTTCCCGAATTGCCCCCTGCATCCTGGGGCACCCTCGGTGTGGGGGGGGGGGGGTGATGCTTCTTGGCCTTCTTTGCCTGAGAAGGCTCCTCGGCTACCGGGGCTAGCCCCTTTGTGGACGCCCCGGCCTGAGCGGCCAGCTTCTCTTGCTCTGCCTTCTTCTTATTTTGCATATCCGCCCTCCCCTTCGCAGCAATGGCCAGCAAGGCTCGCCTATCATCCACCTATTCGGAAGTCATCTCTGCAAGAATGAAAAAAGAGGCTAAAGTTAACACGAAGGCAGAAAGATAAAAAATTCAGAACGAAACATACTAGGGTCGGCCGGGCTCAGTCCGGCCCGAGCGAGGTGTAGCTCAGTCACTCGAGGCCACTCAATACTGTGCCCCCCTACTATCTTCTCCACTCGCTTCCACTCCTTTGCAGATAAGTCACTTTGCTTCGGAGGTTTATGGTATGGCTTGAAGAAACTCCACTGGGTCGGTATTCCCCAAGCATTCTCACTCCGCACCACGAAATACTTCTCTTTCCACCCTTTAATGGAATCCGGATGGCCGTGCATGATCTTCTTGTGCGGCCTGGGTGAGAAGTAGAAAATCCCTTCTGGATCTCCCAGCGAGCTGATCCCTAGGATGGCTCGAAAGTACGTCAATCTCGGCTTCACCCCCTTCTCTTAGCACCTCAGAATAAAACAGGTCAAGTGCTTCCAAGAATTCAGGCCATACTGCATGGGGCATAGCTTCGCCCAATTCAAGACCCTCTTAACAAAGGGATGCAGAGGCAGCCTCAGGCCCGAGGCGAAGGCATCCTCAGGAAACATACAATAGCCCGGCGCCAGGACTGTGGTGGGACGAATGCCGGGGCTCAGAATGAAGACTTCGAACTCCCACGGGATGAAATAAGAGGCCCTCAGAATGTGGAGATAGTCCGCCCTCAAGATGCACGGGATGCCGTCCATCCGAATCTTCACCCGGCCCTCTTCACCTGGCACGGGAGGGATGGGGCCAATGTCCTTAATATCATCAGGATACGTCCGAATCGACCCCAGATTTTTGAAGAAGATTGGAGGGAACTCGAGCCCCGGCCTGGGTGCATATTCATCTTTCGGAGGAGGATTGTCAGGGATAGTTAGCTTCCGCTTCTTCCGGCGAGGACGAGCCTTCCTCTCGGGAGATGGCATCGACAGGGGTGGAAGAGGTGGAAGGTCCTCCCCGACCGACCTTCCTATTGTGCCTTCGCCAGCACCCCCTTCAGCGTCCTTATCCTCATCATCAACAGTGCCCTCATCCTCCTCATCCTCATCATCGGTATCCTCTTCGCCTTCGTCGCCCTGGTCCTCCTCGTTCTCTTCCTCCTCCTCTTCGCCCTCGGTGCCCTAATCCTCCTGATTCTCCTCATCCTCTTCCTCCCCTCTTTGCCCTTGCCTACAGGCTCCTTCCCCGGCCTTCGAGATCTCAATGGCGACACTATGAAGAATACATCATCATTACCAGCCGACCCAGGGTCTGTCAGGACCTCCTGCTTCACCTTATACTTGCTAAAGGACGAGGACGTCTCAGACTCGGACTCCTTCGCGGAGCAGTCCGACGAGCTGACCACGGATCCAGACTAAACACGCAACATTACAAAACAGAGAATACTAACCTGAAGAATTATCGAACGATCACCGGAAAAAGTCGCCGACGGCAGGTGAAACCCTGTTCTTGAAATAGTGGAGAATGAGAGTAAAGAAATGAAGAAGAAAAAGTGAAGAGGGGGGAGGGGATTTATAAGGAGAAAGCGACTCCTCAATTTCCGCAATTAAGATCTGGCCGTTGGATCTTAACCATCATAGATCTAACGGCCGCTAAGATTTGGAGACGCTTCGATCCTTGCCCTCCTGACATTAGCAGTGAACGCGGAATTACCCAAACTACCCCAGGCCTTTCTTCCCCACACAGCACACTTTTTCGACAAGTCAATGAAGCTCGGGGCTCGGATGGCACCGCGAGCCACAATTCCTCTTCTATTTTTACAGAAGGATCGACGCTCGGATGGCACCACGAGCCACAATTCCTCTTTTATTCCACAGAAGGGTCGACGCTCAGATGACACCGCGAGCCACAATTCCTCTTCTATTCCACAGAAGGGTCAACGCTCGGATGGCACCGCGTGCCACAATTCTTCTTTTATTCTACAGAAGGGTCGAAGCTCGGATGTCATCGCGAGCCACAATTCCTTTTCTATTTTTACAGAAGGGTCGACGCTCGGATGGCACCGCGAGCAACAATTCTTCTTCTATTCTACAGAAGGGTTGACGCTCGGATGTCATCGCGAGCCAAAATTCCTCTTCTATTTTTACAGAAGGGTCGACGCTCGGATGGCACCGCAAGCCACAATTCATCTTCTATTCCACAGAAGGGTCGACGCTCGGATGGCACCGCGAGCCACAATTCCTCTTCTATTCCACAGAAGGGTCGACGCTCGGATGGCACCGTGAGCCACAATTCCTCTTCTATTCCACAGAAGGGTCAACGCTCGGATGGCATCGCGAGCCACAATTTCTCTTCTACTGTTATGGAAGGGTCGACGCTCGGATAGCATCGCGAGCCAAAATTCCCCTTTTATTCTTACAGAAGGGTCGACGCTCGGATGGCACCGCATGCCCCGTCTCTATTTTTTATCATAAAGCTCGGAGCTCAGATGCCATCGCGAGCCGCAACTACCCCTCTATATTATTCAGGGGGACCGGAGCACGGATGACACCGCGAGCCCCAGAGTCTCGCTTTATCCTACAGCAGGGGGCTCGACTGCCGACCCTCGGAGCTCGACAAACCGAGCCCCGTCTCACCTAACCTCGATGTCATCTCGCTCTTCCAACTAGCGAGAGGACCGTCTACCGACCCCAGGCGCTCGACAATGCCGACCAACGCCAGCCGAAAGACTCCTAAAGCATTAAATACAATGAAATCATCCAGTTTCTACTACCAAGTGTAGGGGCTCGGACCTCGGATGTCACTGCGAGCCCCAGAAGCACTCCCCTATTCACAAGGGGCTCGGAGCTCGGATGACACTGCGAGCCCCTACAGCCCTCCTCTATTCCCAGGAGACTCGGAGCTCGGATGAAATCGCGAGCCCCAAAAATTCTTCTCAAGCAAGGGGCTCGCTGACCGACCCCCTATGCTCGGAGAGCCGATTTCCAACCCAACAGGCGTTGGCATCCCCTCGCTCTTCCAACTAGCAAGGGGGTCGCCTGCCGACCCTCTAAGCTCGTCTGCTGATCCTCTAAGCTCGTCCACCAACCCCCTATGCTCGGCGAGCCGATCTCCAACCCAACAGGCGTTGGCATCCCCTCGCTCTTCCAACTAGCGAGGGGGTCGCCTGCCGACCCTCTAACCTCGTCTACTGACCCTCTAAGCTCGTCCGCCAACCCTCAACGCTCGGCGTGCCGATCTCCAGCCCAACGGGCATTGGCGCTCCTTGCTCTTCCAACTGGTGAGGGGGTCGTCTGCCGACCCTCGAAGCTTGCCGACTGACCCTCTATACCCGGTGCGCCGATCTCCAGCCCAACGGGCGTTGGCATCCCCTTGCTCTTCCAACTAGCGAGGGGTCGTTTGCCGACCCTCGAAGCTCGTCTGCCGACCCTAAGGTTCGGCAAGCATCACTCCAACCCCTCTACACAGCATCCTGCGCAAAACTCCGACGAGGGATCCCTTCCTTCTAACCCCTGGCCTCTTCTGGAAGTAGCAAATTCTACTTTCTCACCGCACCCTCCACCCTGCTCTTCCTACAGAGGCGAAGAACCACTCCTACACGGCTGGTTCACCGAGCCCTCCAGGAGTGTGGGGCTTGTGATATGGGTTGGATGACGTGGCCCCTCCTGGGCCACAGGATCCCCTTCAAAATGCGCGCGCCTCTTGATCTTCCAGATCTGCCACGTCAGCACTGGAAAACCACCCTGGCCTCTGCCACGTCAGCCCGAAAACCGCTTGGGCCCTTTCCACATCAGCCCTATACCGCCCGGGTTTCCACCGCTTCAACCCCATGGGCAACTGGGTCCGGACCCGGCCCCAAACGGGTCTAGACCCGGTTGGCATCTTCTATAAATACCAGACCCCTGCTCCTTTTCCAGGTAATCGATCTTTTCCCACTCAAATCCTAGTTACTGTTACTCTCTCTCAGTAGCTGACTAGATCGTCGGAGGGTCTGCCACCGGGACCAACCCCGGTGTTCCTAGACCGTCTGCAGGTACACGAGACCTCGGATTCGAGCCTCCCGATCCGAGCCGAGCATCCAGCCTCCACCTCACTCCTGCCTACTTCCGTACTGTTCGCCCGGCCGAGGACCGTCTGCGTAGGAGTTTTCTCTATCAATACAAATCGAGTAAGAACTCACACCTGGTGCATCCACACGTCTCCTAAAAACAAACTGCATCAGTGATAAATGAAAATTTCATAAAATTTACACATAGAGTTATAAACTTGTTCACAATATATCTATATAATAAAACAAAAAGAAAGCTATCAAGTGGCTCTCCTTCAATCCCCCTCAAATCAAAGGCCCAGATCTAATATCAAAAAACACATTTTTTCCCCAAAATTTTCCCCCAAAACTCAAATTCAAATCTCTCCAAAACAACTCCTTTATTCTGTCCCTCTCTCTCTCTCTCTATACACACACACACACACACACACACACACACACACTTATGGAAATATGGACCTTTATTTACAACTAATTATTGTCATACTATTTAAACTTGAGCTACATAATTGTTGATTCACTGTTTATAAGGCTTTTCATGCTTTATCGTTCTAAAGACTATAATAACAAACTTCATATCTTTTGTTGCTGTAGTAAAAGTTTTAACAATCTATCTAAAACCCACTTTGGTCATGTGTCTTACAGTATCAAATTGGTTGTCCATACATTGAGAAAACAGCCAACAGTATTTATTAATTCAATGTGCACGAAGAATCTTGGCGATATTTAACTGAACTAGGAGGTTACAGTATACAAATGGAGAAATGCTAGACATAGATGTAATTTTACTCCAAACATACATGGGGCTTGTCTTTTAGTGATTGGTGTGTCCGTTAATCACAAAAAAAGAAAATGGATAAGACCCAACAATCACTAAAAGACAAGCCCCATGTAAGCTTGGGATAGAATCTCATGTAAGTTTAGCATTTCTCATACAAATGAGTTCTCAGACGGCGTAATAGACATGCAAGAGTACACTTAAACCGACTTCCAGTTATAGCCCCATACGTTCATTTTAAGAAAATTATACATCTTTTATTAATTTATTTATTTACTTTTTGGCTAAGGTTGTAATGTCATTTGTCGATAGAAAATTTCTGAAAAGGTTAAATAAGATAGTATGTTATGTTAGGAAATAGTGTTGAGTTTGCAACAACCGAACCAATAAATAAACCACCAAGTGATGCTGTTTGTTTTTGGGGTGTGGGGGCAACATGTGTGAGTTCTTGTGTTTTGTATAGTGGAAGTCCGTATGCGGTACTGGCCCTGGTCCGACCCTGGGTTGCGGGAGCCAACTCGGAGGTAAGAGCAAAGAGGTAGAGGCGAGTGGCTCGGCTCGGATGTAATGGCTCGGTTCGGGTCTTCTGTACCTGCACACTACCTAGAAACACCGGGAGAAGTCCCAGTGACAGGCCATTCGACGATCTAGTCAGTCACTGGAAAAGAGACTGGGCAGCTAGGGTTCGGGTGGGGAAAGTTTTTATTATTACTTGCCAAAGTGAGGAGGGGGTTGAGTATTTATAGGCAGGGGTAAACGGGTCTGGAGCCCTAATAGGTCGGGTTGGACCCGTTTGGCCATGGGCCGGAGCTGGCTGGGGCCCATTGGACTGTAGCTGACCTGATGATCACAGGGGGGAGGGTCCAGAGGAGATCAGAGGGTCCTAATTGTGCCACTTCATTTATTCCATATCACAAGCCCCCTATTCCTGTGGGACTGTGCCTGGCTGGTCGTGGAGGAGTAGTCGGGTTTCATGAAGGAGAGTGGGAAGAGAGTTCCTGTAGCTTAGGCCGGTTGGGGTCGGCGCTGGGCTACTTAGGCCCCCATGGCTGAGCACGAGGGCTTCGGAGGCCGAGCATGGGGGTCTACTGTCGAGTAGGTCGTGGTGATTCCCTTTTGTTCATAATGATGGATGAGGTTAGCTCGGAGTGTCGAGGCGTACAGGGGTTGGCTGGACGATCAAGACCAAGTGATTTGGCTTGTGGAAGCTACTCCTGTGCTCGAGATCTAGATCGACCGTCGAGGCTGATGGGGGTCGGCAAGACGAGCAAGAACAAGTGACATGGCTTTGTTAAAGCTACGCCTGTACTCGAGACCTAGGTCGACCGTCGAGGCCTATGGCGGTCGACAAGACGAGCGGGACCAAGTGACTTGGCTTGTTGAAGTTACCACTGTGCTCGAAATATAGGTCGACCATCGAGGCTTATGGGGTCGGCAAGCCGAGCAAGACCAAGTAACTTGGCTTGTTGAAGCTACTCCTGTGCTCGAGATAAGGTCGACCATCGAGGCTTATGGGGGTCGGCGAGACGAGCGAGCCCACGTGATTTGGCTTGTGGAAGCTACCCCTGTGCTTGAGATGTAGGTCGACCATCGAGGCTTATAGGGTTCGGCGAGACAAGCGAGCCCAAGTGATTTTGGCTTATAAAAGCTACCCCTGTGCTCGAGACCTAGGTCGACCGTCGAGGCCTATGGGGGTCGGCAAGGCGAGTGGGACCAAGTGACTTGGCTTGTTGAAGCTACCCCTGTGCACGAGATATAGGTCGACCATCGAGGCTTATGGGGGTTGGCAAGCCGAGCAAGACCAAGTGACTTGGCTTGTTGAAGCTACCCCTGTGCTCGAGATGTAGGTCGACCATCGAGGCTTATAGGGGTCGGCGATACGAGCGAGCCCACATGATTTGGCTTGTGGAAGCTACCCCTGTGCATGAGATGTAGGTCGACCATCGAGGCTTATGGGGGTCGGCGAGACGAGCGAGCCCAAGTGATTTTGGCTTGTGGAAGCTACCCCTGTGCTCGAGATGTAGGTCGACCGTTGAGGCTGATGGGGGTCGGCAAGACGAGGGAGACCAAGTGACCTGGCTTTGTGGAAGCTACCCCTGTGCTTGAGATATAGGTCGACCATCGAAGCTTATAGGGGTCGGCAAGCCGAGAAAGACCAAGTGACTTGGCTTGTTGAAGCTACCCCTGTGCTCGAAATATAGGTCGACCATCAAGGCTTATGGGGGTCGGCAAGACGAGTGAACCTAAGAGACTTGGCTTTGTGGAAGCTACCCCTGTGCTCGAGATGTAGGTCGACCGTCGAGGCTTATGGGCGTCGGCGAGACCAGAGAGCCCAAGTGACTGGGCTTGTGGAAGCTACGCCTGTGCTCAAGATATAGGTCGACCATCGAGGCTTACGGGGGTCGGCGAGACGAGCGAGCCCAAGAGACTTTTTGCGAGAATTGAGGAGTCACATCAACCGTTTTTGTGGGAATCGAGGGGTCACAGTAAATCCCTTATATAAGTCAAACCCACTTCCCATTTCTCATTTCTTACTTTTACTCCATCTCTCTAAGATCCAGAGCTTCTCTCTCTAGGATTTTTCGGCCACCGTCGACGTGTTTTCCAGCGATATTCCGTGCAAGCCTTACTCAGGTTAGTTTTTTTTATCATGTCTAGGGCTCAGTCCGGCTCCTTCGCTTCTACTTCTGATAGTGTTGTCCATACGGGGTTATCGGATTCTTCAACTTCTTCAGATCCTCCGAAACCTTTGACTTCATGGGACACGGAGGACAAAGTGACCGTCGCCGATCCGTTGCGCACCTACATGCCGTTCGTGGTGGAGAGCAACGACTCAGGTGAGGAGGATACTGATGGTGAGGACGAAGAGGAGGACTCTCCCGAGGGGTCCCTTGCCAAGGGGATGCCGTCTACCGAAGAGGCCAGAACCGAGGGGGTTTGGCCGAGGGCTCGGGCTCCCCCTCTAGGGCTCCTACCCTCGAACCGTTGGCAACCCCGTCGCCTGAGAAGGCTTATAAAGCTCGGAAGAAGAAGGTGAAGTGGACTATGCCAAGCAGTCCGGATAGGGCAATTGCTCCTCGGCAATTAGGGGTCCCCTTCCTGCCGCAGCCTAGGTCGATCAGGAAGTACCCAGAGGACGTTGAAGATTTGGTCATCTACGGTGTACAACCCTCGTCGTCGAGTCGGGTGAGGATTAAGATGGATGATACTCCCTTGGTTTTGAAGGGGAAGGACCTCTCGGTGATTCGCGCGAGCTACTTCATCGGGAGGGAGTTCGAGCTGATGGTCCCTAGCGTTGGTCTTCAATCTACCGATCCTCTTGCGCCCTGATACTGCATCTTCCCTGTAGCGCCCCGAATTTCTAATATAATATCTTAGAAAATACGTGGCACAATCCCAGCATCAACTTCAATGTAATAGTACACATAGCCCAAAAACACAAATAATTTTATTCAAACTTTTATTACATCAATCTTTTTCAAACACAGCGGAAATACAAACACTTTGAATTACAACCTTCTTTTTACAACACTTCTTTTTACAAAATTTTACACAAAGCTCTATTATCATCAGTTTATCTCAAAACTATCTCAAGTATCCAAGCCTCCAAACTCTAAGCAACAACCTGTAACACATGAGGCTAGAGATGATCCCTAGCCCCCAAAACTAAAGGGGTCAGTCAAAAATGGTGTGAGTAATATAAACAAACAAACAACATAAATAAACATTAAACATGGATTCTTAAACAACATGTATTGAACGAGAGAAACATCTACTAAACATGTATTGTGAAGTAAGAATTGACAGGAAAACATGAAAACATCTAGTGTAGCTTAACTAAGTGTTAGAAGCAGAAAATAGGAAAACACACGCATAAAACCAAGTCAAGTAAACACAATTCTATATGCGGACTCTCTAATGCGTACTTGTCGGAGTCTATGCATCCCATTCTACATAGGTCCGGTGCAAGCCATTAACGTCTCCATATAATAGGGTTCAATAGAAGAAAAAGGTACAAGTAGTTATAGATCAAACTATTCAACACCGCAGTTCGGATACCCGGCTATCAGTCACTCTCAACACCGCAGATTGGATACCCGGTTATCAATCACTATCAGTGACTCTCAACACCGCAGAGTATACCCAACCCCGGAGATCAATGACTCTCAATACCGCAGAATATACCCGACTATCAATCACTCTCAATACCACAGATCGGATACCCGGTTATCAGTCACTCTCAACACCGCAGATTGGATACCCGGTTATCAATCACTATCAGTGATTCTCAACACCGCAGAGTATACCCAACCCCAGAGATCAATGACTCTCAACACCGCAGAGTATACCCAACTATCAATCACTCTCAATACCACAGATCGGATACCCGGTTATCAGTCACTCTCAACACCGCAGATTGGATACCCGGTTATCAATCACTATCAGTGATTCTCAACACCGCAGAGTATACCCAACCCCAGAGATCAATGACTCTCAACACCGCAGAGTATACCCAACTATCAATCACTCTCAATACCACAGATCGGATACCCGGTTATCAGTCACTCTCAACACCGCAGACCGGATACCCGATTATCAATCACTCTCAGTGATTCTCAATACTGCAGAGTATACCCAACCCCGGAGATCAGTGACTCTCAACACCGCCGAATATACCCGACCCCAGAGATCAATGACTCTCAATATGTCCATAATTCACTAATCCATCGTCAAACGGTCAAAGGAGAAATCTCTCCACTCAACAAAACCCAAGTCTTTAATAAATTCCATAATCCAAATCCAACAATAAAATATATTGAAAACGTGTGTTCTATAGAAGAATAATATTTATAAGGATAGGTTATAGATCCAAAACATTTAAAGAAATAGTCGTTTAAAGAACATCAAAACACCTTAGAAAGGTATCAGTACCAGTCGACTGCAAAAACTCACCAGTCGACTGTCCAGAGGGAAATCCAGTAATTTTAAGAAAATAAGTTAAGTATTATAAGTTGACTTATAAAAATCATAAGTCGACTTACTAGAGAATATAAGTTGACTTATAAAAGTCATAAGTCGACTTACCAGATCATAAGTTGACTTACAAAAACATAAGTCGACTTACCAGAGAGAACTTCCAGAAATCTTTAAGAAATATTCTAAGTGTTATAAGTTGACTTGCAAAGTCATAAGTCGACTTAAAAGAGATTATAAGTCGACTTAAAAAGTCATAAGTCGACTTACCAGAGAAAAATCTACGATAACTTTGAAAAATAAATTCTAAGTGTGACAGTCGACTGAAAAGGATCTAAGTCGACTGTACAGAGCAGATATTCAAGAAAACTAAAGATCTAGCAGCCGGGTCATACCAGTCGACAGAAAGGTCTGCCAGTCGACTGTCGGCCTACAGACTGCAAGGTTTTGGTTGTACATGATAATCAAAATTAGGGTTTTCCAAAAGCAATCATCGTTTACTAAAATAATTTGTATTCAGGTAAAAACGACAATCTCAAATAATCCTCATTATGAATACGTTACTCAAATCATCCAATATCTCAAAACTTAATTCTCATGTTCTTAACTCCTAAATTTTCCATTAGGATTTCTCAATACTAAATATCTTCCACAACTCAAAACCAAATCTGATTTGTATCCACGAGATCCAGATGTTCATCCATCCGATCCCTTATTATCATAACCATACTCAAATCTTAAACATGTTTTCAAGCAATAAAGAATTCATCAATCAAGATCTACTAAACGTTCATAGGTTTAACATACATAATACAACAACAACCATTGCACCGTTCTCATAAAAAATACACTAAATAAACAAACATGTCAAAACAAACAACAAAACAATCATCCACATAAATCAACAACAAAACAAAGTTCATATCACTCACCTAGAAATGAAGAGATCCGACCAGAAAGTCTCCCTTTTTGCGAGATCCAAAATCCTCCTCTTGATCCTCAAAAATCACAAAATATATTGTTGTGCAGCGAATGACGGCTGCACACCCACTTATATAGGCCGGAAATAATGATTTAGTGTTTTAGAAATGCATTTGCAAAATAGTCCTTCCAAAATATTACTTTACATTTATAGCTCTATTCTTGGAAACTCAATAAAAACCATTTAAATTAGGATTTAAAAGTAAAATATACTCATTAATCTTAACCGTTACTATTCAAAACATCCAGAAAATAGATTTTGCATTTTAACCCCTAAAAATGACAAATTTGCAAAAAGGTCATTCTTTTCTCAAAATTTGCAAATAGATCCAATTAATTTCAGAAAAATTTGGAAAAATAATAAATAAATTTCAAATATTAAATAATGATTTTCCATAAAGAAAATTTGACTTTGAACTTCTCAAGAAAGTATTTGCACGTGTAAAAAGATAAATCTTTAGAAAATATTTATTAAATCTCCAGAAAATCATTTTAATTCATTTTCTAATATTTAAAATAATATTTGAAAATACGAGGTTCTACATTCCCTGCCGACGCATTTTTCTCGGGGCTGAGGCTACCAATCCATCCATTCGTACGTGAAGTTTTAAATTGGGCCTCGTTGTGTCCAATGCAGTTCGGGCCGAACTCTTGGAAGCAGATGGTGAGCTTCATTTTGTTGTGTGAAAGATGAAGGTGCCGCTGAGGATGAACATCTTCCGAGCCATGCTGGGGGTCAGCTCGTCGGGAGAGTTCGAGGGGATCTACTATGTGTTGCCTTGGAGCGGGTGTAAGGTCGTCCACAGTCATCCTGACTCGATAAAGGAGTGGAAGAGGAAGTACTTCGTCGTCTGGAGTGAGGAGAAATGGGATATACCGACGAGTTGGAACTTCTATAAGCTGAACTTCAAGGGGCCGAAGAAGGGTGATCTTTCAGCCGAGGAGTGGGCCTTCGTGGAGTGCCTTCGTAAAAGCCATAGTATAAGTTAGCCGAAAGTGACAGAGAGTCATTTGGTCCGAGCTGGACTAAGCCCCGCCCCGCCCCATATGTTTTTCGTTCATTTTTCTTTCTGAAATTTTCTTTCGTGCTTATCGTTTGTTAATGGGTTTTTTTGCAGAGATGGACCCTGAAGCGATTAAGGCGAGGAGACTGGCCCTAAAGAAGCAGACAGTGGAGCAAGCCGAGAAGGGTAAGTGTTGATTCTTGATTTTGATGATCACAACACAGTGCAACATGTGTCTATGTTTTACAGCTAACATTTCAGGTTGTACATACAAAAGACTATTTTAGCTGAACAAATGAACAAGCTCAATGGTTACAGATAAAGACTTCACTCAGACAAGATTCAAGACTTCACTCAAGATAAGACTCAAGACTCAAGACCTTAGCTCAATTGTGTCAAAATTGTAGTGTCTTGTAAAAAACATTGTATCTTACTTTTTGTTGAGTTTTAGTCTGATGTAAAGCCTTGTCACACACACACACTCAAAATTTCATAATGTGTGTCTCTTAAAAACCCCCCAAAAAGAGTCAAAACAGTTTGAAGAAATTTAACTTTTGAGTACCAGTCGACTTAAGCTTCTGCCAGTCGACTGACAGTACAAAACTGTTTAAATTTATTCAAACTCTGATCAGTCGACTCATATGGCAACCCAGTCGACTGTTCGAGAGCTTTTGACCGTTTTCTGTTTTTCAAAATCGAATTTTTTCAAACTCAAAAGCTTAGATCCGTTGGTTGACAGTTGGAGTAACTGTCTCCCAACGTCCAGGAGATCAAACTCTTTAAGTAGAGTTCAGATCTCACTGAACAGATCTACAGAATTCTCTTTGAAATCCGAGCAATCTTTGTGAAAAATTCTAAGTGTTATTTTTGAGAAATAAAGCTTTCAAGTTCATACTCTTTGGTTCTCTACATTCAGTCCAGTATAGCAACGAATTCGCTCTGGACTGAGTATAGAAGTCGACCTTGTTTTTAAGCCACGTGCATCAACACTTACACCAACAAGGCTATAGGTTGACTGTAAAGTGTTTCTTATTCTTTTGCTCTCGGTTGGAGAGTGTTTTTGACTCTAGGTTGTAGAGTCGGTTTGTTTCACTCTTGGTAGTAGAGTGGGTCTGCTTTCTCTGGTTGAGAGAAAGGACTACGGGGTAGACAAGGTTGTTGTCGTAACGCCGTAGGGTATTCTTGTAATCTTTTTCAAGAATAGTGAAAATCTCAAGTGGGTTGCTTGGGGACTGGATGTAGGTCGGGAGGACCGAATCAGGATATATCTTGTGTACTCTGTGATTGGCTGTCTTGATTTTGCATTTACTCTTGTTTACTTAAGTTCTGCAAAAAGTGTCTGGACAGTCGACTCCTTGCACTATCAGTCGACTGGTCAGTGCCTTTTTAGTTGTAGTTTCATTGTGTCTTCAGTCGTCTATCTTATCCATCAGTCGACTGCACAGAGTTATTGTTTTTGCTTTATTTGGGTTATATCAGTCGACTGGTTCATAACCAAGTCGACTGCACCGAGAAAATTTCCGCAGTTTTTTATTAACACTATTCACCCCCCTCTAGTGTTTGTTGTCTTGCCTACAGGATCCAATACTTGGTATCAGAGCAAGGTTACAGGCTATGGCAACTACTTCAAATACAAATCAGTACCATGAAGGCCAATCTACACAACGGCCACCGCTATTTGATGGAACGAACTACAATTATTGGAAGTGCCGAATGAGAATCTACCTCCAATCAATCAACTACGAGATATGGCAAATGACAGAGACAGAATACACTGCCCCTACCATTCCATATGCACAATGGAATGATGATCTAAAGAATCAGACTATGAACAATGCCAAAGCAATGAATACCTTATTTTGTGCACTCACAAAGGAAGAATTCAACCGTGTATCCAATGCTACAACCGCACATCAAATTTGGCATACACTCGAGGTAACACATGAAGGAACGAATAAAGTAAAAGAGTCTAAAATTTCTGTTCTTGTCCACAGGTTTGAGATGTTCAGAATGAAGGACAATGAGACTGTGTCCGAGATGATTACCAGATTCACAGACATCACAAACTCTCTTGTGGCGCTTGAAAAGACTTACACTCAAGCAGAGATGGTTAGAAAAGTCTTACGTGCACTCACTCCAGAATGGGAGAAGAAGACCACAGCAATAGAGGAAGCGAATGACTTGTCACAACTTTCTCTCGAAAATCTTGTTGGCAATCTCATGGCATATGAGGTCCAACTTGAAGATCGAAAGAAGGATACAGAATCACACCAAGCAAAGAAGAAATCATTGGATTTTAAAGCCATGACAGACTCAGAAGATGAGGAAGAAGATGAAGAAGAGATAGCAATGTTCACTCGAAGATTCAAGAAGTTCTTAAAGAAGGGTAAGTTTAATTCTAAAGTTAGAGATTCTAATGACCCTCCTACATGTTTCAGGTGCAATAAAATAGGTCACATGAAGAATGATTGTCCCTTAGAAAATGCAAAGAATAAGGGAAAATCATCCAACTTCAAGAAGGACAAATATTCAAAGAACAAATTTGCCAAGAACAAGAAGGCCTATTAAGCCACATGGGGTGATAGTGATTCGTCTTCCGAAGAAGAAACGGATGAAAATAACGAAGTGGCAAATGTGTGTTTCATGGCTGCACAAGAACATGTAAGTAATGATTATGATTCCAAAGATCTTCTTGATGCTTTTAATAAAATATTTCAAGAGTTAAAGAAAGAAAAGATTAGAGTTAAGAATCTTGAGAAAGTGAATCAAACACTTAATCAAGAAAATCTTAACCTTGATAAGGAAGTAAAATCCTTAAATTCTCGCATTGCAAGTTTAGATACTGATCTTGAAACTCTCAAAAAGAATTATGAAGAGATTTCAAAGAACGTATCTAAGTTAAACAAAGGCAAAGAGAATTTAAATGATATGCTTCATCATCAAGTAAAATCTAGTCAAAAATATGGACTTGGTTTTAAAAAATCTTCTGTAAAAGAATCTCCTGTTGTAAACACTAGTAAAAATAAATCAGCATCTATTTCTAGTATTACACACAAGTTGTATGATTTCTTTGAAAAGCCTAAGGTTGTTAATTTTAGTGATAAAAGCAAGACTAACATTCGGTTAAGTCGACTAAACCATACAACGAGTCGTCTGTCCAGAGGAATTGGATCTTATTCAACGAGATCAAAACCTTTTATAAGTCGACCTAGTGTATCAGCCAGTCGACTGATGTACAATAACAGTCGACTGAAGGACACTGTTAAGTCGACTGGACAGAACAAGTTAGTATGGGTTCCAGTCAGTCTAAATCAGAATGATAGAATTGCTTATATTAACTCATATGTGTTAAATGTGTGTAATTCTATTTATTATATTCCTGCTTATGGAGGAAGATCAAACTCTTCATGGGTTTGGTTTCTCCCAAACTAATGTGTTTTGGACCCAATAAAAAGGGTACCATATTTACCTTAAACTTTTTATAGGTACCCAAGAAAGAACGCTGGATATTAGACAGCGGATGTTCAAAACACATGACAGGACATGCCAACCTACTATCCACTATTCAAAGCATAGATGGAGGAACCGTCACCTTTGGAGATAACAACAAAGGCAAAGTTATAGGTATTGGCATGGTCGGTAAAACTTCTAACCCAACTATAGAAAATGTATTATTAGTTAGTGGTTTAAAGCATAATCTTTTAAGCATTAGTCAATTGTCTGATAAAGGATATAAAATAGTTTTTGAAAAAGATGCATGCTTGATTTATGATTCCACTATGCAAAATGTTGTTTTTCAAGGCTTTCGTAAAAATAATATTTATGAATTGTGTTTGAATGCAATTGATTTTTCAAATGACTTTTGTTTAATAGCCTCTAACAATGAATCTTGGCTATGGCATAGAAGATTTGGACATGTGAACATGAAAAATCTCTCAAAATTATCTAAATATAACCTAGTTAAAGGACTGCCAAAACTATCCTTTAAAATGGATAAGTTATGTGATGCATGTCAACAAGGAAAACAAATCAAATCCACTTTTAAAACAGAAGAAGTAATTTCTACTAGTAGGCCGCTCGAATTAATTCATATGGATTTATTTGGCCCTACTAGAGTTGCTTCTTTAAATAAAAGTAGATATGTGTTTGTTTTAGTAGATGATTTTTCAAGATTCACTTGGACATTCTTTTTAAAACATAAAAATGATGCTTTTGATGAATTTGCACATTTTTGTAAACGTGTTCAAAATCAAAGATCTCTAACTATAGTCACTATTAGAAGTGATCATGGTGGAGAATTTGAAAATGAAACATTTACAGAATATTGCAACAAGAATGGTATAACACATTCATTTGCATTTCCTAGAGCTTCACCACAAAATGGAGTGGTTGAAAGGAAAAATAGGACTTTCCAGGAATGCGCACGTACTATGCTTGTTGAAAGCAATCTACCAAAGCACTTTTGGGCTGAAGCTGTTGCTACAGCTTGTTATGTTTTAAATAGAATTCTTCTAAGACCTAAGCTAAAGAAGACTTGTTATGAGTTATTTTTTAATAAAATTTCTAAAATCTCTTACTTTAAGACATTTGGTTGTAAGTGTTTTATTCTAAACACAAAAGATAATTTAGACAAATTTGATCCTAGATCTAATGAGGGTATCTTTTTAGGATACTCAAATAGGAGTAAAGCATATAGAATTTTCAATAAGTCTACAATGACTATTGAAGAATCAATGCATGTTACATTCGATGAATCTTTACCTTCATCAACCTTAAATAAAGATGATGAAACTGATTCATCACCTTTAGATAATGTGATTAAATCCTTAGAACAAACTAATCTGACTGATAAGTCGACTGATAAGGTCTACCAGTCGACTGAAGTAAAGCAGTCGACTGATGAACTAGTCAAGTCGACTGATCCGATTGTGATATCTTCAACTTTACCAAAGTCATTTGTTGAAGTTAAAGATCATCCTCATGACTTAATAATTGGTGACATCTCCCATGGTATTCAGACACGTTCACATGTTAATATGATCTCTCATACAGCATTCTTGTCGGATTTTGAACCGAAAAATATACAAGAAGCTTGTGTGAATGAATATTGGATGAATGCCATGCAAGATGAACTAAACCAATTTATAAGGAATGATGTATGGGATTTAGTTCCTAGACCTCCTGATCAGACTGTTATTGGTACCAAATGGGTATTTAAAAATAAGTTAGATGAATCAGGACAAGTTGTAAGGAACAAGGCTAGATTAGTTGCTCAAGGATATAATCAAGAAGAAGGTATAGATTTTGATGAAACATATGCTCCTGTTGCTAGACTAGAATCTATTCGTATTTTATTATCTTTTGCTTGTTTCATGAATTTTATACTTTATCAAATGGATTTGAAAAGTGCTTTTCTTAATGGGTTTATTAAGGAAAATGTTTATGTTAAACAACCACCAGGTTTTGAACATGAACAATTTCCAGATCATGTTTATAAATTGAAAAAGGCTTTATACGGTCTTAAACAAGCACCTCGTGCTTGGTATGATCGTCTGAAAACTTTTCTTTTAGAAACAGGATTTGAAATAGGTAAAGTAGACACTACTTTGTTTATCAAAAGAGTTAAGAATGATATCTTAATCATACAAATATACGTTGATGATATAATTTTTGGTTCTACTAATAATAATCTATGTCAAGAATTTGCTAATACCATGAAAAATGAATTTGAGATGAGTCACATGGGTGAACTCAATTATTTCCTTGGACTTCAAATTAAACAGTCCTCAAATGGCATATTTATCAACCAAGGAAAATATGCAAAGGAATTACTCAGACGTTTTAACATGGATAATACTAGTAGTAAATCCACACCTATGGCTACTACTACTACTCTTGACAAAGATTTATTAGGTAAGAGTGTTGATCAAAAACTCTATCGAGGTATGATTGGTTCACTCTTATATATTACTGCAAGTAGACCAGATATTATGTTCAGCGTATGTTTATGTGCTAGATATCAATCTAGTCCTAAAGAGTCTCATTTAAAAGCAGTGAAACGAATTTTAAGATATATTAAAGGCACATCTGAATATGGTTTATTTTATCCACGCACCGATAATTTTCAACTTTTGTCATATAGCGATGCTGATTTTGCTGGAAGCAAAACTGATCGCAAGAGTACTAGTGGTACATGTCACTTTTTGGGACATTCCCTAGTCTCTTGGTGCAGTAAAAAGCAAAATTCCGTATCCCTATCAACCACAGAAGCTGAGTATATCGCTGCAAGTTTGGCATGTGCACAAATTTTGTGGATGAAACAAACTTTATTAGATTATGGTATTTCATTTGAAAAACCCTCAATTATGTGTGATAATACCAGTGCAATTAATTTATCTAAAAATCCGATTCAACATTCACGTACAAAACATATTGATATTCGACATCATTTTCTACGTGATCATGTTTTAAAAGGAGATATATCTTTAGACTTTATCTCTACTGATAAACAAGTAGCAGATATATTTACCAAGCCCCTTAAAGAAGATACTTTCATTAAATTAAGGAGAGAACTTGGAATTTGTGATTTTATTGATATTTGCTGAAAATTGTTTCTGTTAAGTCGACTGTATTCTTGAGCAAGTCGACTGTACTGGTCTTTTAACATATCAATTTTTTTTTTATCTGACCAGTCGCCTGGTTCCTATACCAGTCGACTGATTAGTAGACATAATTTTTTTATTTTCTTCTCGACTGTCGCGAGTTCAATCGTCTTCAGCGACTATTCATCGCGTCTTTTGAGATAAAATTTACTTCTTCTCACCCGTGATCTCTTATCTCTACCGTCGATTTCTTCCCTCTTTGATCTCAGCCGTTTATTTTCAGTTAAAACCCCTTTACCAGCCCCTCTTTCTCACCTTTACCGATTTCCAATTTTTTTTACCCAAAATCCCAAACCCTAGTTTGTAAAGAAGAAGGTAGTCGACTCCCAAATTGCTGCTTGTTCTCGCCTCTGGTCTGCTCTTTCATTTTCTTTGGTAAAATCCTTTCCCCTCTCTTTTCATGGCACCTAAAAGATCCAAGAGATCTCATGAAGGTAGCTCTTCATCTCAAGACTACACTCAATTTCTCCTTAGTCCCGATCTCATTGAACAATGGTATCTTATTTGTACCATTACAATCTTCCCTGGAAGATTTGTTAACTTCAATGACCTTGATCGTTTTAATCTTATTCCCTTGTTTCAAAATAGTAGTCTTTATGATTTTCTCTCTTTATCTAATCAACCCAACTATTATCCCCAACTCATCTATTTGTTTTACACAAATATGAGAGTTGTACAAAAACACGATGGAGATGTAGTTATCCGTTCGTCTGTGAAGAATGTCAAAATGACACTCACACCGACTAGAATCAATCAAATACTTGGTATTGATGACGGAGGATTATCTCTTGATGATATTGTTTTAGATGATGCCTCTATTTTATCTAAAATCTTTTTACCCAATCATGGCCCTCCAATGACAAGCAAAAATATTAAACCTATTGCTAAGCTTGTAGCTAGAATACTAGCCTATAACATCCTTCCCAAAAAGGGTAGTTATGACCAGTATTCTCTAGAACTACAGAAAGCTGTGTATGCAATATTTGGTAAAATTACTGTCAATTGGGGTCGTGTCATCTTTTCTAAATTTAATCAAGACCACACTCACTTTCTACCTTTTGAAGGTCTTCTTACTAGAGTCTTTGTAGCTTTTGGTATTGATCTCGATTCCGAGACCAATGTTGTTACTCGTTATGAGTGTTTCGATCGTGCTAGTTTGGCACGAATGAAACTTCTTGATCCTCCTTCTAGATCACCCCCTAGGTCTCCTCCACTCTCTCAAGCTCCTTTAGGTTCTACTTCTAGACCCTCTAGACCTTCTACCTCTACTGATCCACCTATTCTTCAAGCCAACTATGATGACCCTCGTACTCTATATGACTGTGTCTCCTATCTAATGAAACATTCAGCCACTGTAGATACCCAACTTCATAATCTTGATTCCAAACTAGACCACATTGATAACAAACTTGACAACCTCACTCATCTTTTCAACTCTCAATTTCATCCTCCTTCTCAAGGTGACGATGAAGACTCCGATGAGGAAGATTGAAGACTTTTTATTTTATTTTCTATTATGTAATTTTTCTTTTTTAATGCAACATATTGTTATTTTGTGTTTTTTTGATGATAACAAAGGGGGAGAGATATCTGTGTTATGATTGCTTTATTATCTGTGTTTGATATAATTGATGATATCCTCTTATTTGTTAACTTTGTTATATTTCTGGTCAGTCGACTGCCCACAGGCATATAAGTCGACTGCTGCTGCTGCATCTGTACTTATATTTTTCTGCTTATGATTTTTCTATGTATGGTTTCCTGATCAGTCGCCTGCCATTTTGATAAGTCGACTGATACATGTTACATTTTTAAAACAGTGCATTTTGTGTTTTTAATAGGGGGAGCATGTCTTTACTGTGCTTGTATATTATCTGTGATTTTCAGCTATTGTGTTGTCATCATCAAAAAGGGGGAGAATGTTGATTCTTGATTTTGATGATCACAACACAATGCAACATGTGTCTATGTTTTACAGCTAACATTTCAGGTTGTACATACAAAAGACTATTTTAGCTGAACAAATGAACAAGCTCAAAGGTTACAGATAAAGACTTCACTCAGACAAGATTCAAGACTTCACTCAAGACAAGACTCAAGACTCAAGACCTTAGCTCAATTGTATCAAAATTGTAGTGTCTTGTAAAAAATATTGTATCTTACTTTTTGTTGAGTCTTAGTCTGATGTAAAGCCTTGTCACACACACACACACTCAAAATTTCATAATGTGTGTCTCTTAAAAACCCCCCAAAAAGAGTCAAAACAGTTTGAAGAAATTTAACTTTTGAGTACCAGTCGACTTAAGCTTCTGCCAGTCGACTGACAGTACAAAACTGTTTAAATTTATTCAAACTCTGATCAGTCGACTCATATAGAAACCCAGTCGACTGTTCGAGAGCTTTTGACCGTTTTCTGTTTTTCAAAATCGAATTTTTTCAAACTCAAAAGCTTAGATCCGTTGGTTGACAGTTGGAGTAACTGTCTCCCAATGTCCAGGAGATCAAACTCTTTAAGTAGAGTTCAGATCTCACTGAACAGATCTACAGAATTCTCTTTGAAATCCGAGCAATCTTTGTGAAAAATTCTAAGTGTTATTTTTGAGAAATAAAGCTTTCAAGTTCATACTCTTTGGTTCTCTACATTCAGTCCAGTATAGCAACGAATTCGCTCTGGACTGAGTATAGAAGTCGACCTTGTTTTTAAGCCACGTGCATCAACACTTACACCAACAAGGCTATAGGTTGACTGTAAAGTATTTCTTGTTCTTTTGCTCTCGGTTGGAGAGTGTTTTTGACCCTAGGTTGTAGACTCGGTTTGTTTCACTCTTGGTAGTAGAGTGGGTCTGCTTTCTCTGGTTGAGAGAAAGGACTACGGGTTAGACAAGGTTGTTGTCGTAACGCCGTAGGGTATTCTTGTAATCTTTTTCAAGAATAGTGAAAATCTCAAGTGGGTTGCTTGGGGACTGGATGTAGGTCGGGAGGACCGAACCAGGATATATCTTGTGTACTCTGTGATTGGCTGTCTTGATTTTGCATTTACTCTTGTTTACTTAAGTTCTGCAAAAAGTGTCTGGACAGTCGACTCCTTGCACTATCAGTCGACTGGTCAGTGCCTTTTTAGTTGTAGTTTCATTGTGTCTTCAGTCGTCTATCTTATCCATCAGTCGGCTGCACAGAGTTATTGTTTTTGCTTTATTTAGGTTATATCAGTCGACTGGTTCATAACCAAGTTGACTGCACCGAGAAAATTTCCGCAGTTTTTTATTAACACTATTCACCCCCCTTAGTGTTTGTTGTCTCGCCTACAGGATCCAACAGTAAGCAGGTGGCGGCTCCCTGCAAAGCAGCTTCCGAGGCCCCGTCCGATCCGAAGGTGTCGGAGGTAGTGCAAGGGAGTGTCCCGCCCCTTCTCGCCGATGCCCAGACTAAGGTTGGGGAAAAGGAGCTCCAGCCTTGGGCCCCGAACTGGGCCATCCACCAGGGGGACACTCTGACCGAGAGTCACATCTCCATGGAGTTCATGGACAAGATGGCTACGCCTCGGGATCGGTAGAGTATGGGGCCGATACCTTCGAGTCATCCTCCATAAGGTGGGTTCAGGCAAGCATGCAGGTAATTTTTGAGGCCTTGTGTTTCATTCCTCTCGTATTTGTCCCTTAGAAATTTGTTTTTACTCAAGTGCTTTGACCACGGCTGTAGGCCTGCATGTCCGGCAACCAGGTGATGCAGATTCATGAGTTGGAGCTGAAGTACGAGCGGAGCCAGACTAATCACCATAAACGTGAGATGATGGATATGAAGACCATCCTGGATGTTTCGATGAAGCGGGAGTAGGCCCTGACGGCCGACCTGGCCTCGATGGCCGATGATGCGCTGAAGAAGGAGGCGGTGCTGAAGTAGGCGTTCGAAGTGGAGAAGGGGGTGCTGACTTTGAAGGCCCAGGATATGGTCATCGAGGCTCAGAATGAAGTGTACGACAAGGCATTGAGCCACGTAAAACACTTCTATCCGACCCTGGACCTGACGAGTTTTGACTACGACATGGTATCGAGGGGCCGCTGAGGACCCCTAGGGGCGATGCACCGAGTGAAGGGAAAACGGAGCCAGAGGGGCCAGTGCCGAGCCAGTTGTCGACCCCGTGGCCGCCATCGGACCCGAGGGAGAGGTTGGCTCTATGCCGTAGTTGCTCTTTTATTTTTTTTCCTTTTTGATGTTGTATTTTGCCGAAGGCGAACTGGCCACCACAACATTTTGTAAAAGAACTCTAATTTATGACATAATTTTTGGTTGGCCAACTGTGTTTAAACCTCGACTTTTGCCTTGATTTTGGGTCGACTAGCTAAGCTTGTCCGACCCTTCTTGACTTGTGTGATTTTTTGAGATTGTCTATTGTGAACTTATGGCCTCGGAATGATCTTTTATTTTGCTTCCATCAGATGTTGGCTTCCCTGGTCGAGGCTGATCCTCGGCTGTCCAAGGTGACATGGCTTCAGAGCAAGATTAGGGTATTAGAGTCCACCCTTGACCGATATCGGAAGGAGACCTGCGATCACGATGCCACTTTCCACTACTTCCGGAACAAGTCGAAGGAACTGAGCATGGAATCGGCTCAATTGAAGAAGGAGATTACCGACCGCGACCTTGGAGATGTGGGTCTCGGATTTTCAATGTCAAGTGTCTCGGTTCAGAGGCCGACCTCGGAATCGCTCCTCCATGAGGTTATTGTGGAGAAAAAGATCGAGATCTAGCATTATAGGACGATGCTGGGGAGGTCAGTCCCCTTGGTGGTTGGGCGCTCATCAAGGCATGAGCCGTCCCCAAATCTGCGGTTAGAATATACAAGGTCGGGCGATGCTCAGAGCTCTGTAGCCAGAGTGTCTTTTTTGGCCGAACCTAGGGGCTCTGCAAGGCAAACTGCAGAACCGAGTCGCTCGGCGGGATTTGAGCTAACACGCGCGAGCCCGAAGGGGATCTGAGGGTAGTTTAGGCCGGGGTGCTAGTTGTTAGTAATAAATCTTATTGTATTGTGGCTCTCCTAAGCGTTATAATAAATAATAAGCTTTTCGACCCTTTTGAACTTGTTGTTGAGAATATGTTGAGGGCTTGAGTTTGGGCCTGTGCTTAGTTTTGGGGGCTGAGCCGAGGGTCGGAGACTTGTGAGGTGGAGAAGTCTCTCCAAGAGGGGATGACGAGGGGTCAGCTCTAGGGCCAGGCTCCTCTGGCCCCTAAGGAAACTAGGGCTTCTGCTTTCCGAGAACGGGACCTCGACGGCGAGGCCGGTGGTCGTGTCCGAGCGACAGGGTGATGGCGAGGGTGAGGGATCATGAGAGTCCCGCAATAGAGGATGTTTCGCCTTCCAACGCCATTAATTGGGAGACGTTTCGCCTTCCCACACCATTAATGAGGGATGTTTTGTCTTCAGACGCCATTAATAGGCCTTACTGGAGGGCTATATAACCCTCCCCCCCTCACCAGAATTTCATCAGAGAAAAGTCTCACATTACCATGAGTTCTCATAGTCGGTGGCTCCCCTACCACCCTCTAACAATTTGGGGTAACAGATCTGAGGCCAGTTTACCCCAAGTTTCTAGCGGGTGAAAGGTGGGCCGATCCCAGGGATGGGACTCGGGGTGCTTGCCAAAGGCGGGCGCCCTAAAACAGAATTTTTGGCTGAGAGTTCCAGACCGGTGGCTCCCCTGCCACCCTCTGACAATTTGGGGTAACGGCTCCGAAGGCTGTTACCCCGAGTTGCCAGCGGGTGAAAGGTGGTCCGATCCCTGGTTCGGGGCTCAGGGCGTTTGCCAAAGGCGAGCGTCCTAAATCTTAATGAAAATTTTGGGTAGGGAGGTTAGCTGGAGTCCTGGTTGCAAGTTGAGGGCTCGATGGTTGGCACAGAGCGTCGAGCCCCGTTGCCTTAGCTTGAGAAAGCTACTCATGTGCTTAAGTTCACCGTCCGGTGTCAAGGCTTAGGGGGTCAGCGGAGAGATAAGAGCTCCATTGCCTTAGCTTGAGAAAGCTACCCATGTGCTCGAGTTCACCGTTCGGTGTCAAGGCTTAGGGGGTCGGCGGAGAGCTAAGAGCTCCGTTGCCTTAACTTGAGAAAGCTACCCGTGTGCTCGAGTTCACCGTCCGGTGTCGAGGCTTAGAGTGGTTACATAATGAGTTTACACAGACAATCCGAGTTAAAAGACTTTGAAAAGATCATAAATCTTCTTATACAAAAGTTAGCGGCGCGTAATGCCGATTACAAGGGATCGCTTACATAACAAGTTTAGTCCTCCCCTTCGAGGTACTTGATGAGGTGCTCTACATTCCATGGCCTCTTGATCGGGTTGCCTCCCATGTCGATGAGCCGAAAGGTGCCGGAATGCACTACTTCAGCGACCTTATACTGGCCCTCCCAATTAGGGGCCTACTTCCTCTTCCTGCTGGGGTCTGACACCGCCAACTTTCTGAGGACGAGGTCACCCTGTTTGATGTTGGTTGGACGGACCTTCTTGTTGTAGAATTTCTCGACCCATTGCTGGTATATACTTCTTCTGATGGTGGACTTCTTCGTGATTTCGTCGACTAGATCTAAGTTGGCCCTGAGATCTGCCGAGTTGCTTTCTTCGTCGTAGGTCGTTACCCGGGGCGAAGGGAGGCCGATCTCTAAGGGGATAACCGCCTCGTTGCCATAGGTTAGGTTGAAGGGCGACTGTAACACCCCGAATTTCAAATAAGGATAAATTCGAGATTTCACAGGATCTTTACTTCACTTCGTACAATTTTACAAGGAATTTAAAACTTTTCATTCACAATACATCAGAGTTTCTTTACAACTTGGTTTTTACACAGCGGAAGACTAAAAGGTTACAATAATGAAAAACAACATGTATAACTTTAACATCATTTGCAACATCTTTAACTTCTAAACAGCAACAGCATATCCACTTTATAACTCCATGAATAGTCCATTACCTGCATGTCATTCTGTGGGCACGTCAGTCGCTTACAACTGACGAAATGTTATACACGGCTATCCTCTCTATGCCGGCAATAGTATAACGATCTCATACTTTAACAAATCACCAAAAAGAAATTGAATGAATAAGTAAAGTGTCAAAAGTGATTATTCTAAACATAAGTGTATGTCATGCCTTAATGCCTAATGCACACAATTCTACACTAGGATGACACTAATGCACACTTGTTCGGATTCTATGCATCCCATACTACATAGGTCCGAGGACAAGCGCCTACGTTCTCCACAATAAAGGGCTCGATCCCTCGCCATGAAAACTACCCGGTAGCAAAACAAAGTTCAGACTATTCCACGAATGTGAATCCCAGCCTTGGAGTCTACCAACAGCTGTTATAACAGATTCCATATCGTACGAACCGTCCCGTATGTGACCCTCTAGCCCAGTATATATATATATACATTGGAGACGGTAAACACAAAAATCCATCCGTCCGACTACTCAAGATCCCGGAGTCCACCGCTGACCCGTCCTCATAGTCCCGGACTAAAATATAATAATCCGTCTCCCACAGGGCAACCTCAGTCCACCAACTGGGTCTATAGTCTTGGAGTCCACCAACAACTATATAGAGCACCCCACTTACATTTTCCTAAGTTTACTACATCTTCACTTATGTGCCTAAATTTTCCTAAGTTCAAGACATGAATAATCTCCACATGTAGAATTAGTTGTTACCTCCTACCGGACTTAGTCAACAAATACGAGATGGCTCCATAACCACATCTCAAAATCACAACTCAACATTCTTTTATTTCAATAATGCCGGTACCGAGGTCTTACTAACTCAAAGTCATAAGCTTTCATGTACAAGAAACATGGGTACATATACCCCTTCATAATCATGTCTTAAGCTAGACATTTTCATCTTTCAATTCACTTCACAAAAATAATCAAATCTTGTCTTAACACTTATCCACAAAGTAATCATTTCATAGTCTCGCCACTATTCATGATCTAGTTATTCATAATAAATAATAATCCATTCACAATTTCAAATTCATACGATGTCTCATTTTAACACGATTCAATGTCTCATCTTTAGCACTAAACATGATTTACTTATTCACAACAAAATCTTTCATGATCTCAAAAGTCACATAACTCAACCATATTGCATTTCTAGAAATAAAGAGATTTCAATTCACCCTAAATCATTATTTTGTAAATTAAAAGTCATGCTCTTTACTACTAATTTGTAGTCATTCATCTTTCTTTCTATCTCTAATCCTCGTTAAAACTTATCAAATACACAAGAACAATCCTTAAAAATAAATTCTTCATTTATGTTTTATGAATACTAAAATTTTCCCAAAATGAAACACTTTTGAAAGTTTTTTACCAAACTGACCCACTTTCGAAACTATTTACCAAATTGACCTACTCACTATCAAATTGCAGGTCTAGTTTCAACGGACCCCCAAAATTTAAATTAAAAAAAAGGTGGTGGGGTTTTGATCCCGTGAGCCAGCAGAAGCAAGGCCCCAACTACAGACCGAAAGCCAATAGCCCAAGTTGGGCAGGTGTCAAAACTTAGATCGAAAACTCCTTAAACAGATCTCGGGTCTGAAATGGTTAAAACAAAACAGAAAAAATATTTGAGACTACCAGGTTTTGAACTTAGGTAAACAAGGAGACTACTGCACAACAGACCACTAGGCCATGTGTAATCAACGGTATACATTCTCTCTAGAGACTTTTGTTCATACTCCTGTTATCCCAATATTTCACAAAACTCGATTATTCTAATTTGCTCAAATCTTTTATTTGACTGAAGTAAAGTCATATAAAAAAAATGGAATTACCATCAAACAGTAACTCATATGTTTCTAATCCATATTTTAGAAAAAATAAAACTAACTTTCAAAATTATTTCTTCTTATTAATAAACATGAATTTGCATTATTTCCATTTAATCAAAGTAGCACACTACATCTTTTGCAATCAATGAGTTGAATAGCATCAAATTTACTTTACAAAAATATAGTTGCTTATCAAAAGAAAATGTCAACAATTATTCACATAATCAAAAATCGCTACATCCATGTATACTAGTTTATGACAAACTAATCAATTATTCTTTTCTTATTATCAACTAACATAATGTTGATTAATTTTCTAAACATCGCATCTTTCATTACACCATATGCATAGATTTGTTCTACTCTTTTTCAAAATCAAATTCTACACTACACATATATATTATTATTAGCATGCACATTATCTATAATTAGAAAGTAGAGAACACCCACCTCAATGAAGTTTGAACAATGAAAGGAGAGGTAGAACATCACTCCTAGCTTCACAAGCACCTCCTAGTCCTCTTCTCCTCTTAGCAAAAGCTCCAAGCAAGAGAACACTTCTTTTCTTACTCTCTTTCTTTTTCCTTTCCCTCTTTTCTTTCTCTCTTGCTTCTCTTTTCTTTCTTCTCTTTCTCTTATTTATTTTATTTTTGGTGTGAAAGAGAATGAGAAATGAGTTGCTATTTATAGGACAATGCTAGGGACTATATTGCAAAATTTCCCACCTAATAACTTCTCATTTTAATTCTCTTTTTAATTCTCACCTCTTCATATTTCATAACTCCCCTAACTCCTCACTCTTCATCTCCCCACTCTCTAAAACACTAACTCCTACTAATCAAATCCCTCTCCCATAACCCCTTACCTTCCTCTCCCCACTACAATCCGGTCACCCTTCAAAACCGAGCCACTCACTGACTCACAGCACACTTGTGTGCTGTGCATGTTCAAGTGGGCCCCAAATGCCATTCCTATTCAACTTTTTACACAAATAAATCCATTCATACCCCATTTATGCCATCAGCCCATTAGCCAACATTACCGTGGCCCATCACCACTACACAATTCACCCTGAACATAATTTTAAAGAATATATATACTTTACATCAAAAGACTATATATACTATATACTATATATACTATACATCATATATTATTTCTTTAAGTAAAAATTAGTTTAACTAAAATTTATAATGTAAAAATAAATGTGCACACATTTTATAAAATTTATTTTGAGAAAGGATACGCTCAAACGCGTTCGCCGAAAACAAACACGTGCGTCGCACGTAAAATATCAAAATGCGAAAATCGACTTTATTGAAAAATTATTAAATATAGTCGAAAACAATATAAGCAAAATTATATTTACTAGTTTATATATATATTTCATGATGAAATCACAACACGTAGAAAGCACGTGCATTATACGTGCAGAAAATCGAAAAATGCATTTTAATCAAAACAAGGGGAAAATAAATTTTCGTTTTATAAAATAGATTTAAATACATAAAAATAAATAATTTAAACCTATAGGAAATATTATACGTAGTGGTGGAAACACGTGCATCAAAACACGTAAAAAGCACGTAAATCCCAGGGATTGAAATATTATATTTTAGTTGACTGAAATCAATACGGAAAATATATAAATAGTACGAATCCAAAATATGTAGTGAAATACATTACAAAATATACGTGCGTAACACCCAGGGGCAAAATTGTAATTTCAATTTTGCGGGGTGTTACAGCGACTCCCCTGTGGGGATCCTCTTCGTCGTTCGGTGTGCCCAGAGAACGCTCGAAAGTTCGTCGACCCACAGCCCCTTGGGTGAATTGTCCAACTGCATTTTGAGGCCTTCAAGGATTTGGCAGTTTGCATTTTTGGTCTGGCCGTTTGATTGAGGATGGCATATCGATGAAAAGCGTTGCTGGACGCCTATGTCTTCATAGAACCTTCAAAAATTCTTGCATGCGAACTGGATCCTGTTGTCGGTGATTAGCACCTGTGGGATCCCAAACCAACAGACGATATGCTTCCAGAAGAATTGTTGAGTTTGATGCTCGGTGATCGAAGCTAGGGATTCTACCTCGATCCACTTGGTGAAGTAGTCGATGGCCACCACCAGGAATTTCCTTTGGCCCGTTACCTGAGGGAACGGGCTGACCAGGTCCATCCCCCACATAGAAAAGGGGGTTAGACTGGCCAGGAATCGGAGGTTCGCCTGCGGGAGTCTTTTTACTGGTGAGAATCTTTGGCAAGGACCGCACCTTTTGACGAGGTCTTGCGAGTCTTGCAACATGGTCGGCTAGTAGTGCCTATGATTTAGGGCCTTTCTGGCGAGCGACCTGCTCCCCATATGGCATCCGCCGATCCCTTCGTGTAGTTCCTTAAGAGAATACTTGGCCTCGTTAGGGGCTAAGCAATGGAGGTAGGATCTGCCGTCAGCCACTGTGTATGAGCACTTGAAGAGCATTTCGTTGATCAGGGTGAATCTCTCAGAGCGTACTCTGATCCTCCTGGCCTCGGATCGGTCTTAGGGGAGTTCGCCCTCTGAAAGGAACTTTCGAATGGGAGTCGTCCAATTGTTGGGTTGTAGGTCGGTGTTAAGGTAGGAAGCTTCAGGGAGGTCGATGTTGCGCTCAAGAAGGATCTCGATCAGAACAGTGCAGTCGAGCCCCTCGAAGGATGATGAGGCGAGCTTCGACAATGAATCTACCTGGGCATTCTGTTCCCTGGGGATTCGTTCCACCGAATGGTACTTGAAAGACTATAAGAGTTGATGGACCACCACCAAGTATCGTATCATCCGAACGTCACGAGCTTCGTACTCCCCGGTGATCTGGTTAACCACGAGCTGAGATTCGCTGAAGGCTTTGATGTGCCTGGATCCGGCCTTGTGTGCTAGGGTGAGCCCAGCGATCATAGCTTCATATTCCGCTTCATTGTTTTAAGCTGGGAAATTCAGACGAAGAGAATGCTGGAGGACAAAATTATCGGGACCCTTCAGAATGATGCCTGCTCCACTCCATCCTTTGCAAGACGAGCTGTCGACATAAACCTCCCACATCGAGTCGGTCTCCTGTCTGTCGGATGGCTCAGAAATAGTGAACTCTGTGATGAACTCGGCAAGGGCCTGTCCCTTGATGGCCATCCTGGGCTGGTAGCTAATGTCGTATTGGCTCAGCTCGATTGGCCACTTTACTAAGTGGCCGGAGCTCTCAGGTTTGTGGAGGACGGTCTTCAAGGGCTGGTTCATGAGGACCTGAATGGAATGGGCCTGGAAGTAGGTATTTGATAAATCTGTTAATGTCCACATTTTGGATCAATAATCTGAATGCAATTAAACAATTAAATTCTCTATCTTTGGTAATTTATACTTCTTTTCTCTTTTCCATAGGAAACAGCCTAAAAGCAACTAAATGAAGCGGATTCAAGATTTACTCAAGGCTAATCCATCACTGTGAGGATGAACACTGGAATGAAGAACCTTAATTTTGCATCAAAATATTTGAGTTCACAGAACAGTCGACTGACTCCTTAACGACAGCCGACTGAACTGACTGGGTTTGAGTTTCCAAAGTTCGCAAAACTGCCGACTGACTCCTAGTCAACAGTCAACTGAACTGGCGTTCTAGTTTTGTTAGACTATAGTATCAGCTGAACAAATACAACCCATTCACATGCAATCATTAAATAGCCGACTGATACTATAGAAATTATTGAACATGCACAAGCTACATGGAGACTGCACAAAAATCCTTCTTCACAGCACATCAAAACTACAAGCCAAGAAGGAGAGCAAAAAGAGAGAATCTGAACGGGAGCTAGAGATAAGCACAGTTGAGATACACCCTCATCCAAACCTGCAAAACAAATCAGAGTGAGCTGTCAAAATCTAGGAAACAAATATTGTATAGCTGAAAATAACAACTTCCCAAAAATCAAGCTAGAGATCTGGTCTGGCAGTTAATGAAGAAGATTTGACTCAACCCATATCAGATATTTGAGGAGATTGAAATCTGCAGATGGGGACAAAAGAAGCTATAAAAAGGGGGGAATACATAGACCGAAGGGGACAGACCAAAGGGGACAGACCGAAGGGGAGATCGAGTGCCAATTTGAGACCGAGGGGGAGGATCGGAACCAACGATCGGAACCAAGGAGCAGATCGAGTACATCTTGAAGAGGAGGAGAGCAAATTGGTTTCAAGCTGATCATCATACAAAATCAGTGTTACTTCTTCTCTCTAATTTTTGTTCCCTAGTTGTTTAAATTATTAGAATCATGTATTTAAATTTGTTAGTCAATAAAAGTTGGATTATGTGTAACTAAATTCATTTTGGGCAGATTGAAACCTTAGTCATGTAATGTTTACAAATCTTCTAAAGCACTACTCCTATCACTTATTGATTAAACCTGGTAGTTCTTGATCAAATTTATAATGTGCAGTTTTTGATGCTTGACATTCTTACTATTCAAGTATTGTTAACTCAACTTATTTATTGATGAACACTCTATATCACTCTATTTGTTGATGAACAGTCGATTGACTCCTTACGACAGTCGACTGAACTGGCGTTCTGGTTAACACAACCAAAGTTGAGTTATCAAGTTTGCTTATTATAAAATTGAATTTCTTACATGAGCAGATTTAGATGATCGAATCTAGTGCTCATGATTAGTAACACAAGAACTCATTTGGGTTCTAGGGTTTAATCAACATAGAAGACTAGAATAGATACCATGTTCTATATCTTTATGTGCTTGTCAATTTCCATTGTTTGTTATGCTTTCTTAAAGTGCAACTTAGTAGATATCATGCTAAACACTTAAGGAGAGAAAGGAATTAGAGTAGATACCATGCCTAATTCTTAGCTTTGGAAAATCTTTAATTTAAAGAGTAGATACCATACTCTTAAATGAACAAGCATGAGTGATCAGAGGAGTGTGGAAGTTGATCTAGCATTCTTGACTATAGGTGGAAATCAAGCCCAACTAATTCAATAGATATTTTTACCCAACTGAGAACTACTTGATTTAGATTTTAATCTCATTTCCCTTCAGACATACAGTTAAAAAACAAGCACTCTGTTTATTGATTTGTAAGTTATTTACTACAATCTCTGTGGGATCGACCCTTGCTTTTCACTACGATTCTGTAAACGATTTGTACACTTACGAGGTTTTAAATTTGTGTTCAGATTATCTATTCATTTAGATAACTGAATTATCAACATAGTTGAAGAAGGCTTCTTTTTTCAAGGATGATACTGGTGGAGGTGAAAGAGTGCAGGCCAGGTTTCCAAATCCATCTTCCTTGCTGCATGAAACTGTAATATCCCGGACGGATATTACCTCGTATAAATCACTATTTTATTATTAATTTATTATTATTTTATTTTAATTCCAAAATCGAATTATTTTAGTGACTTTTCGCCGGTTTGCCCACAAACAGTGTCTACGCGCATATATCGGTCGATGTACATCCGAAGTGCATCAAATTGATAGCGCGATCTTCCGAATTAATAATAAAAACTTATTTTATTATTATTTTCAAAGTAAACTATTTATGAGAATTATATAAGGAATTTTTAGTATACACATACATATACACATACATACAATTGTATGATACTTAGTACATCATACAAAATATGTAGCATATACTCAAGGACAATGTACTCATCCTTGTCATGACAACTTAGTAAGATAGTTAGGGTTTGATTAGGAGGCTTAAAGCATGGTTTGTATGCATGAGAAGAATTAAACCCCTTCTAGAAACCTTATCCCTTCACCATGCCTCCAACTCACACCTACACCTTACCTCCACCTTACCCCTACCCCCCTACTAAGCATGGTCGGCCTCAACTTCTTCTTGGGGTTTTTGTGCAAATGTGAGTGCACATTTACACTTTCCCCCTCCTATCCCCTCCTATAAATACCCCCTCCTTCTCCACCTTGTCTCATTTTAGAAAACACAAAGAAAGAAAGGAAAGGAAAAGAAAGAGTATATTCTAACAAGAGAGTTTTTCTTGTAGGTTTTCCTAAGAGTTCTAAGAGCTAGGGGAAGGAGAAGGATAAGCTAGCTAGTCCTTCCTACAAGTAGAGCAAGGTGGGGGTTCTCCATTTATTTGTTTGTTTGGTTGTTTGTTTGTTTGTTTGGTTGTTGTATTGTTGTTTGACTTCTTCTTCTTATCCTCCTTGTTTTGTTTGGTTCTTTTTGGGAATGGTTTGTGGAAATGGTATTGTTGTATGTATGCTTGTAAATAATAATAACCACATAAAATGAATGGAAACAAGTAGTAGTGTTAAATAAGCATAAAGATCAAATCTTTATAGTTGTAGTTGTTGTTTGTGTTTGTTATTGGACTAAAATGACATAAGGCATATGGACTTGAACATACAACCATTTTGGGGTTGTAGGACTTGAATATGGACTTGTACATAAAGCATATGAACTTTTTTATATACAACCATTTTTGGTTGTAGGACTTGTATGGAACTTGGACAAAAGAAATAATAATAAGCATATGTTGGATGAAGGTTCTTACCTCATTTTATTATTGTAGTTTTCTTTCTTAAAGTAAAAAGAACATACATTAGATGTTAGTCTTGATTATGAAAAAGAAATTAACCTAAATCACTAGTTGTAGAATAAATAAAAAGATCTTTTCTTTTATAATCACTAGTTGTAGAATAAATAAAAAGATCTTTTCTTTTATAATCACTAGTTGTAGAATACATAAAAAGATCTTTTCTTTTATAATCACTAGTGATAATAAATCAACTAATAAAGACTAGTAGACAATTAAGAAGTAGCTTGTTAAAATAAAATAGTAGTAGTATGTTGAATAAAATAGTAGTAGTATGTTGATTAAAATGAAGTAGTAGTAGTAGATAGTTGTGTGTTATGTTCTTGATTAAAATAAAAGTAGTAGTAGTGGTAGATAGTTGTGTGTTATGTTCTTGATTAAAATGAAGTAGTAGTAGTAGTAGATAGTTGTATGTTATGTTCATGGTTAACATAAAGTAGTAGTAGTAGTAGATGATAAAAAGAAGTAATTGTAGATGCTTTATGTTATGTTAAAATGAAGTAGTGGTAGTAGTAGATAGTTGTAGATGTTTATTTTATGTTCATAAAGTAAATACCATGCTAAGATTGTGTTAGATTAATTTATTTATGCTTAGAATGTTGTAGGATTCATTCTAAAATTCCTACCATGTTTAGATTAATTTATTTATGCTTAGAATGTTGTAGGATTCATTCTGAAATTCCTACCATGTTTAGATTAATTTATTTATGCTTAGAATGTTGTAGGATTCATTCTAAAATTCCTACCATGTTTAGATTAATTTATTTATGCTTAGAATGTTGTAGGATTCATTCTAAAATTCCTACCATGTTTAGATTAATTTATTTAGGCTTAGAATGTTGTAGGATTCATTCTAAAATTTCCTATCATGTTTAGGAATAATATTCATGCTTAGAATGGCATAGGATTTATTCTAAAATTACCTATCATGTTTAAGGATGATATTCATGCTTAGAATGTTGTAGGTTTTATTCTAAAAATACCTAGCATGTTTAATGATGCTTAGAATGTTGTAGGATTCATGCCAAAATTGTCTAAGAATGACATATATGCTTAGAATGTTGTAGGATCCATGATAAAATTACTTACCATGTTAGAAGTGTGTATATATATATACTTAGGAATGTTATATGTTCATACTAGTAGCTACCCATGCTTAGTAAGACATTCATGCTTAGTAGTTATTCATGCTTAATAAAGATTCATGCTTGGATGATAGTAGGAAAGTAGTATACCATGTTAGCTAAATTTATCTATGCTTAGATGATTATAAGAAAGTAGTATACCATGCTATTTTCATTTATCTATGCCTAGATAGTTGTAGGGAAGTAGTATATCATGCTAGATTAAATTATCCATACTCACATGCTTATAGGTAAATTGTATACCATGCTAGATTAATGGTAGAAAAGTTGTATACCATGTTAGTTTAATTGTAGGAAAGTTGTATACAATGCTAGATCAAATAAATATTCATGCTTACATGATATCTATGCTTAGATAAGTATATGTTCATGCTATGTAAGTAGGTGATCATGCTTAATCGTTATTCATGTTAAGTTAGTAGACGTCATGATAATTATTGTTATGTTAAGTTAGTAGATAACCATGCTAATGATGGTTTATGTTAAGTTAATGGTATCCATGCTAATGATACTCATGCTTAAAATATAGTAGATACTCATGCTTAAATTAAGGGAACTATCCATGGTTAGTTGTAGCGAATTTTTATGTTATGTTCCACCCATGCTAGAATTGTTGTGGAAATTCATGCTACGTTGTAGGTTGATACTTAACTAGTATACATGACTAGAATGTTACCAAAATATACACCATGCTATATGTAATGTGAAAGTAGCATACCATGTCTAGGAATGAGGTATACCATGCTAAAGTTAAATACATGTTTAGAATATCGTAGGAGTGGTGTTAGAATACCTACCATGCCTTGGAATGTTGCATGTCCATACTAGTTATATATCCATGCTTGGGTTGTGATGACTAGTCATGATAAGTAGTAAGCACGTACGCTCAAGTTATAACCTATGCTTGACCGTAGTGGACTTCATGTCTAGATCGTAGTAATTTTCATGCTAAGATTAATATAAGCACATGCTTAATCATATTCGTACTTAGGAGAATTGTAGTGAGTAGTTATGAGAAGATGCTTGCAATTGTATGCCATGCTTAAGGCACTATAGGTTGAAGTAATAAGGGTGGGAAAGACCACTAGTAATGGATAGTTCGATAAAGGCGGTTATGTCGCCTTCGGATTCTTCCTTAGTAGAATACCGACCATAGAATATTAGTAGACTCTTCTGTTGCTTCTAATAATAGGAGATCAAGTTTGCTAGTAGCACGTTTGGTTTCTTTTAAGATTGATGACCTGTATGGTTGTTTGCATATGGATGTGCTCGTACGTGGCTCGACTGGCCCGTACGTAGCTGTGGGTCTCATACGCGGCTTATTTGGCTGGTATGTACGCGGTTACCTCCTACGGGGCCCGCCTGGCTCGTAGGTAATTATTGTTCATACGTAGCTTATTTGGCTCATATGTGGTTGTTACTCGTGTATAGCTTGTTAGCTAGTACACAGTTCGTTGTGCTCGTCTAGGGTGATATTACCACCCTAAGGGCTGTCGACCATCAAGACATAGGTTTTTCTTACCCTAAGGAACTGTGGAGGAGTCACTCCTCGTGTACCATCGAATCTTAACCAGGGTAGGTCGATCGAGGACCGGAGTATAGACAGAATCCAAGTTTAGGGTAGCGGCCTGCATGTATATTCGCACGGCCGAAGTCTTGGATCGATGAGCCACGAAACGGATCCTGAGGGGTTCTGGTAAGTCTAGGTTGAGCAGCCTAGTAGAGTTGTCTTGCGAAGCCTAATTTAAGGCCTAGCATGTTATGTTTATAATATTATCGTCTCGAGAATTGTCGAGTCAGGGACATCATTAAGGTAGTGATTTATAAAGACCATTTTAGCTCAGACCCTGGCCGAAAAGAGAGGAGTTGGTTGTAGGGGGCGCCTTACGACTAACTTGTCTCTTGAGGCAGGCCGTAGGTGGTGATATTGGGTTGTACCTTCCCGTCAAAGGGATACGTACGGTGCCATCTCACAAGTTGAGGACACGGGTTGCGTATCTCGCGCTGTTAATTCCTGGAGTACCGTGGCTGAGGGTGCCACAGGGTAGGCTTCGCGCTGCCCTGCGCTTGCGAGACCCTAGAGGGTGCCACAGGGTAGCGCGAAGCGTTGCGAAACCCTATGATTTGGATTTTGGAATGACGATCGTCTGTTTTTTATGTGAGGTCCGGTTAGCCGTGTAGCAGTGGCGAACATAGACACCACGGGCGTACTGCATCAGTGGGACATGACCACGTCTGCAACCTCATCAGTCACGTGTAGGTGTCAGGAACAGGTTGTGTACAATTAGAGTTCGTAACGTGGGTTCAAATCCCTATATATGGAGAAACGGCTTGAGATGGGGTCGCATGTAGTATGGGCTGCATGTTGCTTCGGAGACTTGCTGACATTAGAATAGGAAGCATCCTAGTTCTACCTTCCTGTCAAAGGGATACGTACGGTGCCGTCTCACAAGTTGAGGACACGGGTTGCGTATCTCGCGCTGTTAATTCCTGAAGTACCGTGGCTGGGGTGCCACAGGATGCATTGTGCAGTCCTGTTCTTGCGAGACCCCAGAGGGTGCCACAGGATAGGCTTCGCGCTACCCTGCGCTTGCGAGACCCTATAGTTTGATTTTGGAATGACGCTTGATACATTGGGTTCGTCTGTTTTGAGAGAGGTCCGGTTAGCCGGGTCGCAGTGGCGAACATAGACACCACTGGCAAACTGCATTAGTGGGACTTGACCACGTCTGCAACCTCATTAGCCACGTGTAGGTGTCAGGAACAGGTTGTGTACAATTAGAATTCGTAACGCGGGTTCAAATCCCTATATATGAAGAAACGGTTTGAGATGGAGTCGCATGTAGTATGGGCTGCATGTTGCTTCGGAGACTTGCTGACATTAGAATAGGAAGCATCCTATTTCTATTTTAATATCGCATTAGAGTCTAGTCATAGCACTCACGAACACTTAAACTACACCAACACCATTGCTATATTTGTATGTTGTTTGGGAGATTCGCTGCTATATGATCAGCCTTTAAGCGTCAGTGAATACTGACGTCCCCACTTCCATAGGTACTGGATCGCCGAAGTACAAAGGCGAGATTCAGGAGGACTCAAGGCAAGGAAAGCAAGGAGTCAGTGTTATGTTTAGTTCCGCTGCAGTATATGTATTGATTATCTATTAGTTGAGAAGTACTCAAGTGAGAGTTACCAAGTGTTGTTCTTCATTCCTTGTACTCTGATGTAAGATGTTGAAGATTGTAATACTTGGAAATGTAAAGGTAATATTGTAACTCTATTGTAATGTGTTGCAGTTGTATAATATTCAGACTTGTAATACATTGGGTGTTGAAATAAAAGTTTTAAATTCTCCTGTTTTTCTGTGTATTGTGACTAATTGAAGAAAAGATCTTGGCTCGTGTCACGGTTTTCCAGTGTATGGAAATCGGGGCGCTACAGAAACCTTGGGTTATCAGGTTAGCATTCTTATTCCAGGCTGCATCAAACAGGGCAGGGAATAAGGTGGCGATATTGTTGCCTTCGATCCACTTTGATGTCCAAAACTTAATGAGATATCCATTTCCAAGCTGTCAAGAGATGCTCAGATCAAATTGCTCTTTGAGCTTGAAAAAACTTTTCCAAAATTCAGAGGCCTTGGCCATGCAGATGAAAGAATTAGTCGCATTCCTGAAATAAAGAGATATGATGACTTGAGTGCAGAGGGATTACTCCGAGTAAAATTTCCACCACCATTTCATGAGGAGAGCGTTGTTAAACTGATTAAGGTTTAAAATCCCTAATCCCCCCTGCCTTTTGGGTTGACACATGCGCTTCCAACTTGAACAACAAATGCCAGAAGACTTAGTGTCCCCTCCAACCCAAAAAAATCTGCTCCTAATCTGATCAATCCGAGCAATCACCCATTAAGGAAGTTTGAAGAAGCAAGCGTAGTATGTAGGCAGCGCACTAAGAACTGAGTTTATAAGGATTAGTCTCCCTCCCCTGGAGTCATCCCTTCCATGTTGAAAGTCGTCTCTCTATCTTGAGGATGAGAGGTTGCCAATCACGCCTCTTATGTTTACCTTTGGAGTGTGTCATGCCTAGGTACTTAGTAGGGAGGGTATCTTGTTTGCAGCCTAGTATATGAGCGAAAGCTTGCAATTTTGCTTTGGATTACCCAAAATATACTATGCTGATTTAGAGAGGTTGATGTGAAGGCCAGATACATTTGCAAAAATATGGAGAAGCAGTTTAAGATGAAGAACCTCATGGTCATCTCCTTTGCAAAATAAGAGTGTGTCATCGGCAAATTGCAGGATGGATAGCTCTGCTAATGATCCCCTGAGATTAAGATGAGAAAAAGTGCCATAATCTCTACCCAATTTCAGCATTTGAGCGAGAACATCAACTCCCAAAATGAAGAACATGGGGGAAAGGGGGTCCCCTTGCTTCAAGCCTCTCTTGGAAAGAATAGTTTTCCCCGCCACGCCGTTAAGGAGAATAGAGGATTTGGTAGAATGGAGGATGTTTTTGATCCATTTACACCATCGAGGTCCAAAGCCTCGAGCAGCAAGCATTTCTTCAATGAAATTCCAACTCACCGTATCTAATGCCTTACGGAAGTCGATCTTGAGCATGAGGGTGTCGGACTTATTAGAGCAGCAAAGGTTGATTGCTTCATGCGCAGTTAGGAAACAGTCTACCGTAGACTTTCCTTTGAGAAATGCGCTTTGAGTAGAAGAGACAATAGTATGAAGGATAGGGCTAAGTCGATTAGCAAGAATTTTGGTGAAGATTTTAACTGAGCAGTTGAGCAGACTTATGGAGCGGAATTCAAAGACTGTACCAGCACCTTCGCATTTAGGAATGAGGACTATGTTTGAGTAGTTCAACCTAGTGAAGTCAGCTCGCCCATCCTGGATATCAAGGAGCATGCGACATAGGTCTTCTTGGATAGCATCCCAATGTTGTTGATATAAGTGAATTGAAAATCCATCGGGGCCAGGGGCCTTGTCTCCGTTCATACAGAAGACAGCTTTGTGTATCTCTTCCTTAGTGAAAGGTGCATCAAGTTCAGAGAGGGCAGGAGCAGGGTTGAGGTATAAGGCCGCCCAGTCCACTTTGAAGTCAGGTCGGGAGGCAGAGCAACGGATTTCAGAAAAGTGCCTGTCACGCCCCGCTTCCCAAAAATATGGAATACGAGCGCGTGACGAAACCCAGCAAATGATTTTTACATCATTCATAAGCTGTAGGATCGACTCAGCATCATAACAAGAATATAACCAGATTTATATATAACCAAGCATGCATGAATAATTTATTAAGCAATAGAAAATAATTTAAACAAATAATAATATTCAAATAGTTCCCATGTCTGGATCAAGTGTAAACTCGGAAACAAGTCTTATATAGCAGAAGAAATAAATACCTTAAGGAAAGCAATTATTTAAACAAGTCCTTGCTCCAAGCGAAGCCTACAATGTCTGCTCGCCAATTCCAGCAGGTAGCTCTTCTCGAAAGGTCTGCTTAATAAATAAAGAAAGGAAAAAACAGGGGAAAACAAGAGAAAATGCCTTTAGTGCAAGCTAGGGCCACAAATAGTGAAAACGAGTATAAGTATGGGGAACAGGAATTGGAATCAAGAATGTAACAGGGATACAACAATTATTGAAAAACCAAGAACTAGCTAGCAAGGAGGACAACTCAAGTACACAGACAGAATAACAAATTCTAATAGTGGAGCACGTGACAAGTTTCAAGCCTAGTGTCAAGTAATAGGTGCTAAGTCTAGTGTCAACTATTAATTTCAAGTGTCAAGTCTAAAGTAACAAGTTGTCAAGTATCAGGTAACATGTATCAAGTTCAAGTTTCATATTTCAAGTCTCATGTATCATGTTTCATGTATCATGTAATCAAGTATCGAGTAAGCAGGTATCATGTTCAAGTCTTGTCGTTATCACTATCTAGGTAGCACTTCATGCATCCATCTTTTTACTACGTGGTTGCTACAGACAAAGCAATTTCGTTTAGGCCTAGTAATGGAGTTTATAGGGCGGCGTACTCAGGTACCAAGTATCAAGTATCAAGCAAGTCATGCTCATGAATCGGGTAATCATATAACTAGTTCATGTGTCGAGTCATAGTAAGACAAGTCATGAATCATACATATACTAGTTCATGGATCAATAATATACTAGTCCATGAATCGATTTATAATATACTAGTTCATGAATCAAATAATATATTAGTTCATGAATCGAATAATAATATACTAGTTTATGAGACATGTATCAAATGGGAAACACGGGCCCCCTTCCGAGTACACTTACCTATATTGTCCACCACTATGGCCTTTCCCTTAACCCCGACTTGTTACATTTATTAATTTTTATCAAGCAAGCATACAAGTGTGTGAAATGTTGCAAATTAATTCTAAGAAAATTTGGGGATGTCCTATAGGGTGTCCAACAACCGCATATAAAATTTCAAGTCCAACGCTTGCTGTTTACATAGCTAAATTAATTCGCAAAGTAAAAGTGTGCAGCAGTTGTGTAAATCTGCGTCTACCGACACAGCTGCAGTAAAACTGCAATAACTTCTAGACCGTAACTCCAAATTCAAAAATTTCGGATGCTTTCGACATCTAGACATCCAGAGATACATTTTCTATTCAGGGCTTGGGTTCAGATTCTAATGTTAAAGGGGTCAAAACAGCGAAGAAAGATTCAGGACAGCAACATGAGGGAATATCTTACTAGTATAGATTACAGGAAAATTTGTTATTAGGCGTCTAAGCTATTGTATGATATAAATACATGATAATGGTGGTCAAAACAGTAAGTAATAATTATTTCTCAAGTCAAATGGTTGCAAGATCATCAAATACAAAATATAACATGTGTCTACAAATCTAGGGCTCCTTAATTCATGTGTCCATATGTTCAGGGGTAAAGAGTCCAAGTAATTATAATTTAACACAATGAAATTTTGTGACTCTTAGAATCATAAAATTTTGGAGGTTTAATATTGATCAACAACGATAGTCAAGGAGGAGTCACAATTCTAACTATTTGTAGTATTTTCAAGGGATGCTTATACTAGAACAATTAAAATCGTACAAGGGATACTTGCCTTTAGGGGAGAAGACGATGAATCCGACGGATGACGGGTCCCGAAGACACGACGATGAGCAAACGACCACGATAATCACGATCGGGCACGAATCTCGATGATGATCACGATCAAGATGAAGATCCAGCGAATCCAATGGTCAAGATCGGAAATAAAACATATGAGAATTAGAAGGGAACCAAAATATATCATGATTGACAATTGATGAATAAGAACAAAAGTAGATCAAATGTTTACTCACCAAGCAAAGGACGAACGAGACGATCCAAGGCCGAGATCAAGTTGATCAACCAATCGACGGTCGAGATCGAAGATCAAGATGATGATCACGATCGTGATGATCAAAAGAGATCCGACGGTCGCGATTAACATCTTGATGATGATGATGATGATGGTGCTACGATCAATGGCCGGGAATCGATCAATCAAGGTGATCACGATCGTGATGATCAACGATCGGGTGGCTACGATCGCTTGATCCCAAAATAGCAAATGGCCAATCCTCGAACAGCGGATCTACTTAGATCTGAGCTAAGGATCACGATCAGATGTACGGCTGAGATCTGATCTGATGTAAGAGATCAGATCTGATCAAGATCAGATCTTGATCGAATCTGACGGCCCAGATTCAATGTCACACTCTCCTTCTTCCGAAGATTTTGCCGCACTGCCCCACTTTTTGAAAATATTTAGCGATATGCCCCACTTCCCAAAACAATTAGTGATATGCCCTTGTTTAGGACACGTCAGCAAGAAGCGTTATTGGGAAAAACGGCATAGGTTATTTCCATGCCGTTCTTCCCAATAACGGCATCTGTTTGGAAAAAAAATTGCATGCCGTTATTTGGAATAACGGCATAGGTTGTTTTGTTTTTCGAGAGCTTGTAGTCTACACTTAGAGAAAAAATTGCAAGTATGAAAAATTTTATAACAGATGCCGTTATTCCAAATAACGGCATTCTCAATACTGATGCCGTTATTTGGAATAACGGCATCAGTTATAAATTTTTTTAATGAAAAAGTAACTTATTATTCATCCTCTCTGATGAATAAGTTAAAAAAAAAAAAAAAATTATAACTGATGCCGTTATTCCGAATAACGGCATCAGTTATATATATATATATATATATATATATATATATATATATTACTTTTTATCAATTCTTTCTGTTTCCAAACAACGGCAAGAGTGCATATTGATATATAACTGATGCCATTATCTCCAATAACGGCATCAGGCATTCGAATGCCGTTATTCAGGATAACGGCATTGTTTATAAGTTTTTTTCACACTTAGAACTTTTTAAACTTAGAAGATTCACACTTGTAAGAAAAATATACTGATGCCGTTATTCCAAATAACGGCATGCAATTTTTTTTTCAAACAGATGCCGTTATTGGGAAGAACGGCATGGAAATAACCTATGCCATTTTTTCCAATAACGTTTCTTGCTGACGTGTCCTAAACAAGGGCATATTGCTAATTGTTTTGGAAAGTAGGGCATATCGCTAAATATTTTCAAAAAGTGGGGTAGTGCGGCAAAATTTTCCCTTCTTCCCTCCTTCTACTTCTCTCCTTCATAGTAACAGAGAGCGAGAGAGAGCTGCAGTGCCGGCGGGGGCGACGCAGGGGAAGTTGCACTGTGACGCTCGGCCATGGACGGCGAGGCGGCAGGGCTTGACTGCCGGTAGTGGCAGACCAGTCGACGGTGGCTGCTGGCTGTGCAGGCGTCGCTGTCGGTGGTGCGCTGTCGGCGCTACAGGTTGCTAGTGGGCATGACTGGGGTTGCGAGAAAGGCGTTGGAAGGAACGACGGAAGGTCGTCGGTGCAGTCGCTGTGGTCATCGAGGAGAGGCAGGTGGACGGGGGCCTGGGGGTGCAAGGCGGTGCTGCGACTTCGCCACGTCGCGGCGCAGGCCAGGACGCCGAGGGGAGGAGATCGGGGTCTGGCAGGGTGGGGCGGCACTGCAGCTCCGCAGCATCACGAGGCAGGAGGCTAGGCAGCTGTTGATGGCGGTCGACGATGCCACGTCGCGAGCAAGGAGCGAGGCAGTTGGAGGATGTCGGCGCAGGCGAAGGGTTGCGGCTGGTCGCGTGGGGTGAAGGTGGAGGTTGGGGGCGAACGGGGTAAGGGAGAGAGACGGGAGGGAGATGAAGAGGTTGAAGATGGAGTGTGACGGCTGGGGTAATTAGCAGTAGTAGGGGTTTTTTTTTAGGGTTGAGTTTAGAAGAGTAGGTTTTATATAATAGGGTATTGGGTTGTTAGGGTCTAGATGAATTTGGACCCAATAAGAGGTGGGTATTGGTTTATCCAATAAGGAAAAATAGAGTTCTAAATTAAAATAATAAATAATAATAAATTAATAAAATCATGGTATACATAAATTCAATAGTATATAAAATCCAATAAGGAGATAAAATAACTAATACAAGGTAGGATTATATAACAAGGTATATTAGTTCTACAGTATGAGAATTATTTGAATACTACAATACATTTATCGATAGAGATAGTTTTAAATTTAAGAATCAAGGGTGAAAGCTACAAATAATAATAATAATAATAAGCTTAAACATAATAATTAATGTAATAATAAAAGATTTGTACTATAACAAAATATCATTGGGAACTGGTTATAAATAAAACTATGGATAAAAAAAATAGATTTTTAATATGAGGACTATGAATACATTTTATCAAAAGAATTTGGAAGCGAAAGGGAAAAAAAAGATTTATAAAATTTTTTAAATACATAAAATACGGATTTAGGGAAACAGGGTTTACAGTGCCGCTTAAAACAAGTACGGATGGAAGATTGGTCCGTAATGAGATCTCCATTGTGGACAATGGAGTAGATAAAGTTTTTTCGCCTTCTGCCATTTGCAATAGCATGGAAAAATTTAGTGTTGGCATTTCCCTCTTTGATCCAAGAGACTCTGGCACGTTGCCTCCAATAGGTTGATTCAGCCTTAATAGGAGACTGATATTCCCTGTGTGCTGTAGAGAGTTCAGCAACTTGCATATCATCAAGGGGCTGAGGGGGAGGTCGATCAGTTGGAGATTTTGGATCCAGCTCCTGAAATCCTTCATGTCTCTGCTCGAACTAATACCTCCGTTTCGTTTAGAATTTGAGATAGTGGCATTAAAGTCTCCGCATATGACCTAGGCGTCGCATAAAAGACTTCTACGCTGAGTAATTTCTTGAAAGCAGAGCACTCTGTCATCTAGTTCAAAAGGAGCATAAACAGAAGTAAGAGACCACTCAGCTTTCATTGCTTGAGTGCGAAATGAAAGGGAAAGGGAGAAAATATTAATTGCACAATAAAAACACTCTAGAATGCTGTCGTTCCAACCAATGAGAACTCCGCCACAGCTATCAATGGCATCTAGAGATTTCCAATTTGTGAGGGCTGAGCCTCCTATGGAAAGTTTACGGTCGGAGGGCTTTGAGAGTTTAGATTCTTGAAGGCATACGACCGGAATCTTAGCACTAAGAATACCATCTTTGATAAGGGCACATTTGTTGGGGTTGCCCAGCCCCCGAACTTTCCAGCTACCAATCTTCATTGAAATAGAAAAATCACGCAGCAAAAAAAACAGAACAGAGCAGGGATCAAAATAGAGAGAAAGCTTTCAAATGAGTTGCTGCTGTTGATCAGGAGGATCAACAGTAACTGCAGCAACCTGCTTAATCTTGTCTACCGAGTGTGGCCCCAAAACTTCCACTCCAATGGTTTCTGCAACTTCAATGATGTCTTCGCACGAAAGTAAAGCAAATAGATTATGACATGCATTATTGACTGAATTAGACGAAGAGGAGGTACCTTCGTTGGAGCGTTGAGAAGCGGATTTAGCAGAAGCCCGGAGGTGGTGCATGAATGGTCTGGTGGAGGGAATTTTGGATGCGGAGAGACTGCGCTTGCGCCTTTTGCTACAGGTTTCATCAAAACCTGGGGGGGTTGAGCCTGAGGCAGAAGAAGCTATAAGGCGACGATACCTGGGGATGAGGGACTTTGTGCGGAAACTGGAAGCGGCCATACCCTTAGTGCCAGCACTAAATTGCATAGTCGTGGATGCTACAGCTTTACCTGCGCGCTTGGCAACACAGCTTTCAAGGGCTTGCTCGACTGCAGGCTTGATTTCATTGTAAAGAGACAGGGGGATATTCACTAATTTTCCCTTCCAAACCATCTGTCGGATTTCTTCTTCTTGGGGGATGTCATGGGAGTTAGAGGAGCTGTCAGGGTCTATGTGGGATGTACCAGAAGAAATTCCCAAATTACCCTTGGGGGAACAGAGGGAACATCAATAACAGGTGGGGCATTGGAAGCGGGATTTTCAAACAAATTGGTCCCCACACACTACAAGGAATTTGCCATATACCAACGGACAGCTATAGTGACGGATCTCTAAAACTGTGGGTATAGGTATCATATACCTACAAATGAGATAAAACACTGTGGGTATAGTCCATAATTTATTTTCCCCCAAATGTTTTCATTTTCCCTCTCTCTCCCCCCAAAATATTTCATTTTATCCCTCTAAAACTCCTAAATCCCTCTCTCCCCAAACTCAATCTCTAAATCCTCCTCTTCCCGCTGCCGTCGCCCCCCTCTTCCCGCTGCCGTCGCCCCTCTTCCCGCTGCCGATCGCCGCCCTGATGTATTTCTTCTTCTTAGATCTAGGGTTTCCTGATGGTATGGATCAAAAAGATGGCCGCACCGATCAAGAAGACATTCATCGATCGTCGCACCGATCAAGAAGATCGCCGCCCTGATGGTATGGATCATCTTAGATGGTTTCCTTTCTCCATTTCCACCTCTTTGTTCTTCTTCTTCCTCGATTTGGTTACGCGAATTACACAAAGGTACAATCTTTCTCTCCCTAGGTTTCAATTTCCCTTTTTTTCCTTGGATTTTTAGGCGGTTTAAATGTTTAAATGTTAGTTGTTACTATTATTTTGTTACCTATTACTGTTGTTACTTAGCATGGAGGAATTGTTCAGTTTGAGGCCAGTTGATTGAATTCTTTTCCATTGTGGTTCTCAATGCAGTATGGTCACAGGAAATGTGTGAAAAGGTGTAATGAAATACGCAAACATTTTGTTCTCTCCTATTGTGCTCAATGCAGAGGTCCTCTCAATACTTAGGCATTTTGCAGGTAATTTCAATTTTTTTCCAATTTTTTACTTATATTTCCTAATGTTCAAGTTGCTTATGGAACAAATATGATTAGTGATGATGAGTATGATAATGGGCATATGGATTTCACTGTTATTATGTGTCATGCTCTCTTTCAATCAATCTTTTTGTGTATAAGATACTGATTGTATGTGGTAGTGATGTTCTAATGTCGCTTTCGATGTTAATCAGTTCCTGGGTTTAGTATAAAGTTTTTATTTTGCAAGTGTTTCAGAACATCGTCTGTAATTTAATTGCTTACTCAGTATATCAGTTATAATGGATCATTTGCTGGAGACAGGTAGCTACAATTAAAATGTATATGGATGCTTTAATGGACATATTCGAAACATGCTATTTTAAGTAATTTGTTCAAGAGTATTTAATATGATAATCGACATATTTGGTAAATGCATAATTTTTTGATGGTTCTGTGTATATTCTCCTTGACTCTGATTTTTTTTAAACTTCAATCTGAATGCATGTTAGTAGTTGATAGAGAAACATGAAAACTCAAAGGATGAAGAAACTGCTTTAAGTGCTCATCGAAATCTCCAGAGCTATGAGATAAATGGTCGTTAGCTAAGAGTTGATTTTGCAGAGAATGATAAACGTGCTGATCAGAGTAGAAAGCAGGTAAATCTGGTTCTCTTGTATCTTTTTCTGAGATTGATTAATTGTTTTTCACTTCAGTTACCTTAGTGTATAAGACTTGAAAGTTACCCTCATTTACCATCATTTAACTTATATTAAAGAATTGAAAGTAAATTGTTAATTATTTTTATTTCTTTTGATACATAATAGTTAATTTAATAAGAAAATTTTTGCTGCATTGAAATAAAAACTATGCAGCTACTTAAGCATTGCATATACTAGACAAATTCCCCTAAAATATGTCGAGATTATTTTTTAAAACTTGATGTATGTGCCACGTCAAACTAGTTATGTTTGAGGATAACACGTCCAATGTCTAAAGCAAACTAATAATACAACCTGAACTTGGCTCCAATCTCCGGAAGCACCCCAGCCATGTTGGGATTGCTTTGCAGTTTCTGTAATTAATCTGTAGGTATATGAAAGATTAAGTTGTACCTTATGGCAACATAGATCAAGTATAAATTTGATAAGAGATAGTCAATGCATCCTGTTTTCATTTTCTTGAATGTTATATGAAATAATTAAATAATTCCAATCTCATGTACAGGAAAAATATTTAGATCTTTCAAACATGAATGATGAAACTAATAATCTAATACTTTGTGGTCCAAGTTTATCTTTCCAATGTTAATTATTACATGATTGCGCCATTGCAAATTGCAATTAGAAACTCACCTAGAGTTAAAAAAAATTAAATGTAAGTTTAAAAATTTTCATGAAACCAAATTGGAACTGATATTTATGGGATTCAATTTTCAGTATGGATGAAGTTTATCTTGGATAAACTGGAATAATATATAAATTTCTAAGATTTCATAAATCATCTTCATGGCTTTCCATGGCAATTTTCAGAATGTGCCACGCTAAGCCATTTGGTGCTTTCCATGGCTTTGCATAAATTTATTTTATTTGCTTTAGCTTTTACTTTTACTTTTTGTTGTTATTAAAAAAAATTACTTAGACGCAACAAAACATGGGCTTGGCTAGGACAACCCGGATCTCCAGGCCGGCCCTGTCTAACAATGAGGCTTAGAAGTGTTTTAGATATATTAGTAAAGTCCCTTCACCTCTTTTTGTCGTTTAAATATTTTGCTTTGTCACAATTTGCTCAAGCTGCAGGTTGGTGTACTGATTTTGCTGTCTCACTTCTAATTCTGTATATTTCAACATAGGTGTGTCGACTCTACAGGAATGGATATTGAAGCTGGGAATGAAGATATAGCCAAAACTAGCCATTGGCTTAGATATGCTGTAGCATCTGTCTTCTTGGTAAGTTCACTATTACTATTTATTTTAATGTCTGCTTCAATTTTCTACATTGCCTAATTTATTATCTTGTGTATTTATATGCAGGGCTTTGGATCTCTCTTTTTGCTACTACCAACTGGTGTTTATGTTTAGTTGTGAGATCGGTCAGTGTTGATTCAAATAGGACCAGAAACGTGTTTTTTGAGTGCGTATCATGAAGTTGTACCTTAAATATAGTATTGACCAAATTCTATTGATTAGTAGAAGTGCATTTAAGCTCAAGGAGAGGAGATTTCTTGTGTTGTGTTTGTGTTGCTATCAGATAAATCAAAAAACTGAATAGAGATCTATTTATGTCTAAAAACTTGATTCTTGTCCATTTGTTTTATATTTTTGAGTTATGTATGTTTGGACTAATTGTGTTAGTGCAAGTTCACATTTTTTCGAGCCAAGTTCGAGCTTAAATTATCATACGTGTAATTAATAAGAAATTTTTTTGTATAGAGCGATGGGTATATATTTAAATATTTAGATGCAAAAACCATCACTAAAACCTATAGCAATGGAGTTTCAACCGTGGGTATAGGAAAGCAAGTGATGTCCTTAAAACCTATACCAACGGATACGAAACCGTGGGTATAACACTGAGGTTTTTTCCAACGGATAAAAAAACCGTCGTTATAGGGTATAGTGACGGGATTTTGCCATGGGTATAGCTAATTAAAAACGACGGAAAAATTTGTCCGTTGGTATAGGTTTTACGGGCTATACCTACGGTTTTTCACCTTTTACCCACGGATTTTTGCTGTCACTATATGTCAAATTCCTTGTAGTGACAGGATTAATGACAAATAGTTGAGGGGGGGAAGTGGGGGCCATTTTCGAAACTTCCGCTGATGAATCAGCCATGCCAGATATGTTGAGGAACTTTCCTTCAGGGTTACTAAGATTGCGGGGGGGGGGGGGGGCAAAAATTTTGCAACTGAAATTTTACCTGAAAGATTTGAATCAGAGATTATCCCCTTTCCAACTATGCCTCTACCAGATTACTGAATTTGCGGCTGAACGTTGTGGGCTTGTTGCTCCACCGGAGAACTCTTACGTTGCCAGAACGAGGTTGATGAGCTAGAACCAGAGGTGAAGAGCTGTACCTTTCCTTTAGCCACATCATCAGATGGAATGGGGCTGCCCAGAATGAGGACTGGAACTTCATGCATTTGGATCTCTTGATTCCACGGCACTCTGTACTTGACTTGGATGTTCTTGGGGATGAGATTGACATCTTGAACTTCAATGAGAACAAGAGCCTGATCTCTGGATGTAGAATTCTTCATATCGGCGCTCATGGTAATAAAAGTACCGAACGGAAGAATCAATTGTTCTAAGGATGCTTGATTCCAAAGATGAAAGGGAAGAAGCGGCATGTTGATCCGTACGAAGTAGGGATGAGGTTTGAGCTTGACACCATAGTCCATCGACCATGGTGAAAAAGTAGCATTGAACCTTGAAAATTGAAAGACTCCATCTGCAATTGCCTTCTTAGCCTCCTCTTCAGAGGGGAACTGGACGTGAAAGACCGCCTCGCTTACCCTCTTCACTACCCACCATCCACCTTGCCTCCTCCAAGCAAAGTTGAGAGCACTCTCGACAGTTGCAGCATCTGGGCGAGTCCTAGGGTTGATGAGATGTAAGAAGGCACTCGCATGAAGCCCTGGGAGAGCCGAGGCGATCTCGGAGTTGTGGGGGACTTCAATAGTCAGGGAATCTCTGCGGTTGTGGAGAGGGCAATCGCGGACTCGATGGCCGAACTTTCAGCAGTTAAAACAGTAAAAGCCGCTCTTACGGCAATCAGCAGCCAGGTGATCAGAATCTCCACACTTCATGCATCTCCTTTCCATCTTCCGTTGTCGAGTTTTCTGAGGGAGAGGGTTACGGCGGCGAGTACAGGGGTTGGGAGGGAAGATGGGTTTTGGGGGGTGAGGGGGATTTTTGAGGATAGGGGGGAGTTTGGAGGGTGGAGGAGTAAAGGCGAAATGGGGATATCGAGGTTGGCGTGGGATTCAAGGGGTTGCATGAGAGGGATAATGATGAGAAGCAGGGCGGGATGACATGAGAACCTGAGCAAAGATTTGCTCTTGTTCCAAGGAAGCCATGCACGCACAGCTTCTCTCTTCTCTCTCTCTCCTTTCTCTCGCTCATTTTTTCCTTATTTTCTTTTGCAACGATCGCGTTAGTTAAATATAAATATCTACTTTTCATCTACTTTCTCAATTTCAAAATAAAGAAATGAGAGAGAGAATAAATTCTCTCTCCTATTAGTATAAAATATAGATAAAATACTTTCTGTAATGTAATCAAACGTTGAATTTCAGCCTTATATTGTCGTTGAGTCAATTCCATTTTTTTATCAATTCCATTTTATGGTCTTTTGATTTGTTCATTCCATCATTTAAATTAGTTTATAGGGCCACAGATATCTAATGATTTTTATCCAATTCAAGTTGGATAATTGGTACACTGATCCTGTAACACTTCACTTATCTGATTTTTAATGAACTTTATTAATTAATATTTGACACATGTAATATTGAAAAATTCTTGGCGTCTCCTTGTTTTATTAACACAAAATAAAAAATAAAAAAAAAAAAAAAAAAAAAACCAACAACAAATACTTTAAAATCTAATTAAGGAACTCCATGTTCGGTAATATGGTAACTATACCAACTGAGGCATTAGTAGCAGCATTAATATCGGATCGGGTCGGGTCGGATCCTTCACTCCCTGGACCCGGATTCGGTCCCCTACGGGTCCAAAAATTGGATCCGGATCCGGACCCATGAGGACTGGATCCGGTTCCGGCTCTGGGTCCAATTAAAATATTCCTACCCGTTCAGGTAGGAATATTTTATGTATGAGTGACGAGTGGAGGATTTACAATAGAGGAGAGAAGAAAAATGCATGAGTTTTGAGTTTGGAATATGAAGATTTAGAATTGAGGAGGAAAGATGGAAGGGATGAGGATAGAATATTTATTTTTATGTTGATTTTTGGGAATTTTTTTAACGGGTCAGTGTTCGGGTCGGGTCTCTTTTGAGCGGACTCAGATCCGGACCCGAACCCGAAAGTACAATGGGTCCCATTTTAGGATCCGGACCCGGATTCAAATAGGCCAGATCGGTTTCGGTCCAATCCTGAATCCGGGTCGTATCCGGATTTCGGGTATTTATACCATTGCCAGGCAGTAGGCATAAGCATGTAAAATAATGACACTAGTAATCCAAATTTCTACCCTACCACTCCATTATGTTCCTAGCGTTTTTGACTCAATTCTCTTCCTAGTGTTACGTGCAAGATTTATGCCATCAAATTCAAGATGCATGTAATAACTCTTTGTATTAATTACTACACTACCACTAAAAAGACTACTCCGGTGGTTTGAATAGAAACGTTGGGTAGCCCCTGAATAAAAGTAATAATTAAACACCCATTTATAAGTCGGTGTTTTACAAAAATGTCGGGATTAGAGGTCTACCTCGGCGTTCGCACATGAAAATGCAGGAGTGGGGGGATTTCAAAGAGTAATGCTTCATCCACTACCAATTTTACTATCATTTTGTTCACTGTCTTAGGTGGCATACGATCGTATTAGAGAGTTCTCTCATCTACTCTATCTTTTTCTATCTATTGAAGTGTGCCACCTAAGACAGTGAAAAAAAATATAGTGAAATTGGTAGTGAATGTAGCATTACTTGATTTCAAATGATCAATTCTTCCCCAAATTCATTATTCCCCTCCACTCCACTCCCAATCAAACCCTTAAATTTCGAGCCCCCCATCTACGCCGTGCATCCCGTTCCCTCTACTCTCTTACAAATCAAATCCAATATCAAACTCTAATCCAAAATTTTGACTCCCCTCACCAACACTCTGCCGTCTCCTCATCCTTGTCGATTTTTAATTCCTCAGGGACTCCTATTGAGTGTGTAAATATAGAAGTTATAATTAGTTGCATTCTAAGTCAGATTCTTTTATTAGTGAGATATTTATTTAATTAGTCTTTTTCTTATACCATTTGTTAACTATTAATTGATGCCTTTATGTTGTAATTATTGGTATTGCCTTGTGTCTTCTAAGATAGTGCAGAAAAATATAGTAAAATTGATACCGGATGTAGTATTACTTTTCCCTTATATCTCTAGATTTTAGGTTTTGTATCAACTTATTAATTGCATGTGCTAGTTTGTTGAATCCTAAAATTGGTGCTTCAGTGAATGCCATAATGATTATGAGCTTCATTTACCAATTTGGGGTAGCTCAGACATGTAAATTAAAAATTTGGAAATTTGTGATCCCTCGATATGGATAGTTTATGCCACAAGTTGGTCAACGAAGATGATTACTTATTGTGTTTTCTCCCTTATGTCTTGGAAATGATTATTTGTTATGTTCTCTCTGATGTTTTCATTATAGATGATGTATTTTTGTCGTGCTGTGGTTATAGGCATGCTGGGATGAGGATGACTCTACATAAATCAGAGTGCTGTGGTTATAGGCATGCTGGGATGAAGATGACTACACATACATGAATCAGATTGATCCATTTTTGAGCACTATACTTATTTTGAAACTTTCCACTCTCTTAACGCTTATAATCTTTGATACGTAAGTTCTGTTGCCCATTCCAAGAGAGGGTAAAAGTTATTTTAGCTGCCCAACAGTATCTATATAATAAAACACAAAAAAAGTTATCAAGTGACCCTCCTTCAATCCCCCCAAATCAAAGATCCAGATATAACCTCGCAAAACACATTTTTCCTTCAAAAGTTTTCCCTCAAAACTCAATCAAATCCCCACACTCCTTTATTTATTTAACACACACACACACACTCTCTCTCTCTCTCTCTCTCTCTCTCTCTCTCTCTCTATATATATATATATATATATATATGGGTAAAAGGGATATGAGCAACTTGCTCATTTAATAAATGAGCAAGTGATTATGTGGCATGCATGTGATTGAAAAATTCTTAAGAGGGTTAATATATATATATATATATATAGGGAAAAAGGGGTATGAGCAACTTGCTCATTTAGTAAATGAGCAATTGATGATGTGGCATGCATGTGATTGACAAATTCTTAAGAGGGTTAGTTGTCCAATGTATCACATGCATGCCACATAATCACTTGCTCATTTACTAAATGAGCAAGTTGCTCATATCCCTTTTACCCATATATACACACACACTTATTGAAACATGGACTTTTATACCTCAATTTATAATTATTTTTTCAACATATACTAATAAAAATATGGACTTTTATTTACAACTAATTATTGTCATACTATTCAAACTTGAGCTATATAATTGTTGATTTACTGTTTACAAAACTTTTCATATGCGGTATCGTTCTGAAGATGTGCCGTAGGCACGTTCCCACGGGCAAATCTAGTAAATAAATAAGTTGGGTCTCTACAAAGTCACTATTGCTTCTTCTCATTTTGTAGTGTTAGCTAGGTTGCCACCCAGAAAGTTTCTTACGCATGTACTAAAGAATCACTTTTTCAAAACTTGTACGACCGCAAAAAGATCCTACTGTAGTATTTTCATAATTTTCTTTTTTTGGACAGCTTTGGAATTACGTAGAACTTTGCGGTGAATTATGGTGGCATTAAGTTCTTCTTATAATCATACACTATTGTTTGATACGTCATCACCATAAGATCATACTCACATTTTGCACGTTCCGCCCCATGGTAAATCAAAATCCTAACGAAGACTTTCTCCGCGTACCGCTCAGCCTCCCCAGCCCACTAGATCACTGTCACCACCGAACATATCACCAGACTCGCCCCAACCACGGGCAAAGATGATGACAACGATTATGTGACTTCTGGCAACTGTCACGTGTGGTGAGGACCCTACAAAGCGCGGCCGCAGCTCCCATGCTGCCGCCACCAACATCAATCTCGAAACCCCCCTCCAAATACCACTACCAAGTCCCCAAACCTACTGTCGGCGGTCCTGACACCCCCCCCCCCCCCCACACACACACACACACACATCCCAATCTCAAATGGGAGGTTCTAGAAGATTAGAATGACAAGTAGATCGCCGATCACTGCTTTGACCCACCAGAGGATGACGTCACCGCCTCCAGGAATAGCACAGTCGAGCTCTCCGCTCAAATCATTATCCTGTTGATTCAGTTTCAGAAGGAGTTTTTATTTCAGGCATTGAATCAGTCAAGGAGATTTTCCATCGATGAGCTTTGCACAAAACTCATTATACGGAGTAATGAGTTGTTTGCGGTACTCGGGTAAAGAGTAAAGAGCGGAGAACCTAACTTATGGTACGACCAACGAAGCACATGCACTTCTATATGGTATCAGACTTCGAAGAACCCCGAGCAAGGTTCCTACGTTCCCAAAATCTCATATATGTTTTGGTAACTATTCTAGAAATAAGCGAACTACTCCTCGAAGGCTGCAAAACTTTCATTAGGGGAGAACCATATGTGTTGTGGGAGGAGGTTTAACAAGAGGAGTATGAAGATTCATTTGAGGTATCATTGTGGACCACCAACGATGACTAAACTGTTCGTATTAAGCAAACTGGGAAGAAGATTAAATTGAAAGAACTAGTTACAAAGTATAGTTTGGTTATCTTCGATGATAGATAGTAAAAAGCAACACACAAGGCCAAATCATTGCAAATTTGTCGTAATGAAATGAGAAGCACCGTGCTACTCGGGAGCTATTGTCTTTTCCAAGAGTCTCAAGGACCTGTAAGTAGGGATGCCCTAGGATAAGGATATATCTGATCCGATGTATAAGAATCAGAAAATTTTTGCGGATACGGATATAAAAAATCCGTACCAAAGCGGAATCGGATATGGATTTGGAAATCCAACTAAAAAAAATCGGATTCGGATACGAGTGTGTGTGTGTATATATATATCTGTGTGTGTGTGTGTGTGTGTGTGTGTGTAAATGTATATATATATATATATAATGAGAGAGTTGGAGTTGTCATTTTTTTAAAAACAAATCCGTGCACCGCCCGTGCATAACTATTATAAAGGATTTCAGGTTCAAGCCCAGATTCTGTCAGAATTTTTACTTTTAAACAACTATATTTATTAAGATGTGCATCACACGTGTAAATTACCAGTATATATGTACGGATCTTCAGTTGCACACTTCGGAGCGCACTCTCCTCGAGCCGTTTGATCTCACGATCAAGATCAAATAGCTCAGATTATGTTTGGTTACTTAGGGAAAAAATTTTCATTTCTCTTCAAAACTATTCTCTCTCTCTTTCACTATCTCTCTCTTTCTTTCTCTCTCATTCCAAACCCCAAATCCCCCCTCCCCTCCCTCTCTCACCACCACCACCACCACCACCACCAAATCGACTCCACCTCCAAATCCCCCCAACCTCTACAGCCTACCCCAAAGATCCACCTTCGAAACCCTAACCTCCACTCTTTATCTCCTTCCAGCACCGAAACCAATCGACCTCACCCAGCTCTCAAGTTCACCACTACCACCACCCGATGCCCCTCTCCCCCGACGCCCCTGACGCTCCTCTCTCAAGGCTCGAAGCCTCGATGCTCCTCTGACGCAACCAATCAACCTCCACTGACGTCCCGATGCTACTCCCTCAATTCTCTCACTTCGCTACATCCCCCAAATCTGAAACCCTAGCTCATGATCTTCTTCGTCCCCCTTCCCCCCCCCCCCCCCAAATCCCCTAAATCTCTCGAGCTTTTTCCCAATGTGTTCAAAAATTCGTGAAACCCTAGTATTTTCTTGATTTTGTTTGCCTATTGTAGTTTTATTCTTAGTCATTGATGGTGGTACTTCACCAAATTCAATCATTTTCAGTTTTTCCTTAATTTGTATATTAATTTTGTCAAACTCTAGCCCATTATTCTAACCCTAAATTGATGACTGAGATTTTGTAAGAATTAGTGTTGGTGATGGTGGTTGTGATGGTGTTTATGGTGATGAAGCAGCTTTCTTTTGTTTGTATCTTGTGGAAGAAGAAGAAGAAGAAGAAGAAGAAGAAGAAGAAGAAGTAATGGTGGTGGCTTGTTCAGAAGAAGAAGAAGTAATGGTGGTGGCTTGTTCAATGCGTTGAGGTTCATTTGAAATATTTGGAGTCGTTGTAAAGTTGGAACTCTGTGTTACAACTATGTTCGTAATTGTTGTAAAGTTGCACTCTTTGTTACTACTATGTTTATGTTGATCTAATTTCCAAAAATCTTTCTGGAGTATATAAGTACGATCACTAGTATTGTAAAATTTAAATTATCTCGTCGATTGTTTCTTAGAACCAACTCGTTTCGTTGTGATTATAAACTTCAGTGAGGCTTCATCTTGGAGGACCTTATTGATTATGATTCTAGACTGATTGAAACTTTACTATTCCTCTCATTCGAAACTGGCTAAGGGTTTAAGAGGAGGGAAGCGGGGCATCGGGATGGACAGGGGTGGCGGTGGTGAGATTGATTTTGGGCGGCAGTGGTGAGATCGAGAGAGGGTTTTTTGGCTGAGATGGAGATTAAGGCGGCAGTGGTGAGAGGAACGTGGAAAGTCAGCTTCGATGGTAGGGAAAGGTGGATGGAGATTGCGGTGGAGCTAGGGTTTCTAGGTAAAGAAGGAGTGGCAAGATCGGGGGTATCGGGGGAAGAGCTGAGATGAAGAGCATCGGGTGCCAGGGTTTCGATGGTGGAGGTGGGCGTCGGGGGAGATTGACGGGGCTAGGGTATGGAGGTGAAGAAAGGATTGTGGATTTCTTTTTTATTAGGTTTGGGGTTTGGAATGAGGGGAATGAGAGAGTGAGAGAGAGACATTAGTTATGAGGGGAAATGACAAAAATACCCTTGAGAATTGTAATACTCCTCAAAATAGTATATAAATATTTTGTCTATTAATTCTTGTATATGTGAGAGTCGCACGTGTTATTGTATTTCTCAATTATAATTGAGTATAGAAACAAATTATTGATGAGTTTTGAACCTCACTAGAGTGTTTGTGCTTGAACTAAGTTAGGGCTTGATTCAATATGGAACCAGGCTAACCTAACCTATCTCATGTGTGCACACTTGGTGCAACATGATAACACACAAAAAAAATAATGGGATACCAAGGGGTGGCCGACCTCTTTTGGAAAGGAAATAATTTAGTTGGGGTTCTCCAAAATTCTAGTAGGAAACCCTAGAAGTGGGGAAGTGTGGGAATCATTTTCATGTAGAGTTCCAAGAGAACTTGATTGCCTTGGAACCCAACTAAACTCTTCCCCTTTCTCCCCTATGCTTGTCCGGTTACATAAGGAGGGCATGAGCCCAACCTTCACCTCATTTTAAACCATATCCCTACCCCCAAAACAAAACTAGTTTTCAGTTCGGTGCTGTTTGTCTCATTGATTGTTTTCAGTTTTCAGCACGATTACTAGTATTGTAAAATTTAAATTGTCTCGTTGATTGTTTCTTAGAACCAACTCGTTTCCTTGTGATTATAAACTTCAGTGAGGCTTCATCTTGGAGGACCTTATTGATTATGATTCTAGACTGACTGAAACTTTACTATTCCTCTCACTCCAAACTGGCTAAGGGTTTAAGAGGAGGGAAGCGGGGCGTCGGGATGGACAGGGGTGGCGGTGGTGAGATTGATTTTGGGCGGCAGTGGTGAGATCGATAGAGGGTTTTTTTGGCTGAGATGGAGATTGAGGCGGCAGTGGTGAGAGGAACGTGGAGAGTCAGCTTCGACGGTGGGGAAAGGTGGATGGAGATTGCGGTGGAGCTAGGGTTTCTAGGTAAAGAAGGAGTGGCAAGATTGGGGGTATCGGGGGAAGAGCTGAGATGAAGAGCATCGGGTGTAGGGTTGCAACGGTGGAGGCGGGCGTCGGGGGAGATTGACAGGGGCTAGGGTATGGAGGTGAAGAGGGGATTGTGGATTTATATTTTATTAGGTTTGGGGTTTGGAATGAGGGGAATGGGAGAATGAGAGAGAGACATTAGTTATGAGGGGAAATGACAAAAATACCCTTGAGAATTGTAACCCCTGTTTCCACTAATTTATATTTTCAAGTATTTTTCCCGTATTTAAATTAAACTATCCTCTTATAATTTAATATGTTATTCAAACTATTTTTGTGAAGCCCAATAATTGATTATTCAACTATTTTATTATGTGAAATATTTTTGAACCCAAATTCTATTATAAGCCCAGTAATTTAAATTATTTTGTATGAGCCCAAGCCAATTGTTTGAATTAAACCCAATTGCCAAATTATTTATTTTGGGGCCCAATTCTATTTTTTAAAAATAATTAAATTATTTTGAGCCCATGGACCAAGCCCGCCTCCTATTGGGTCTTGATCCGTTAACCCAAATCCAAATTCTATTGTTGACCAGATCCTACATTTAATCCCTAAACTTCTCCCGTAACCTCCCCAATTAATATTCCTATTAATTTGCATTTCCAATCAGTTAATTGGCTCCGTAACCCCCTCCCCTACAATCACTCCACTCCATGATTTTATATTATTATAATATACCCCTCTCTCTCTCTCCCTCTCTTCTTCTCTGTTAAAGCCAAACAAACGAACCAGCCAAAACAAAAACAAAACAAAACCCAAACAACAAAACCAAAACCAAGCTTTCATCGTCTTCCTCCGCTCGCCTCGTCGACCAACCACTCGCCCTACATCGTCAACCTCCTCCCCAGTCAGCCTCCGAGCGCCTCTCGCTCTCCAGCACCACCTCAGCCCGTCGCTTTTCCCGTTCGAGCTCTGCCTCCCCTCGGCACACATCTCCCCCGTCGCCATTTCGCAACCACCGCCTCAGCCACCGACCTTCGACGCGCCGCCATTGCCACGACCTCGAAGTCTCCCCGCCGTTGCCGAAGCCAGGACTCCATCGTCTCCTTCCTCTCATTTCGTCCACCCAGTCGCGCCCCATCGTCCCCAAACTCCGCAACCGCAATCGAAGCTCGACACCGCTCTCCACCTGAGCCCCGATCTCGATGCTCCTTCCGCTATCGCTTCACGTCGCCTCGTCCTCTCCGCCTCCCTCTCATCCACCGGAGAACCCCACCGTCATCGCCGTCCAAGACGTGACATCGTCTTCTCTGTTTCGGCACGAAAACAGGGCAATCGCTCGTGCTCGTTATCGCACAGCGCCGCCGTCCGCCTCGCCGTGGTGCTGCAGTCACGCCGTCTCTAGTTGTGCAGCCAGACGTCGTCTCCTCCGTTGTCACAGTCGCCAGCCATGGCCGAGCTCTCCAGCGCTCTCTCTCTCTCTCTCTCTTTCTCGCTGTTGAAGAAGAAGGAGACGAATTCTATTGGTCCATTTTGCCGTACCGTGTTTCGGTGTAGCGGATCCCAAAGTGCTGTTCCGTGTTTGCCAGATCCGGTGTGGGGAACTCACCTATTGGCCAGATCGGGTGTTCCGCGTTTTGGCACATTGGATCTTGATTGCTCTCCCGTGATTGGATCTGATCCGCTGTGGAGTTTGCTCTAGTTGCTGACTTTATTGCTTGGATTTCTTGCACGCATTTTCGCGCGTGATTTTCGTCAATAGGCAAGTATCTCTTGCACAGTTTATTTGTTCTAGTACAAGCCCCTTTGCAAAAATACCGCAAGTATATTATTTTTGACTCCAATTCGTATTCATAAGTCGAATTGATACCCGTTTATATTCCTAATCCGTCGATCCTGTATTCATATGAGATCGTGAATACTTTGTTATCCTATGCATGACACAAACACAAAAATAAATACAAACATATGAAATTTTAGAGATTATACATATTGGTGTGAATGACTATTTTACCCTTGTTAATAATTTAAGTTTTGTTTATTATCCCTTAATTTTTGACTTTAATTTTATGCATGTAATTAGTCACTTATAGTTGCAATGTTATTTTAGATGACCCTAAAATATTATGGACCCATATATGAAATAATAAAATAGACCCATATATGTATTAATAAATTATACCCAATTATGACATTAAACTACATGTTTCACATCTCCTTACTTAGAACATATTGCATGCCATATTCCTGGATGTTCCCTGTCCATATCTTGACTTTGTCCTCATTGCATTATGATTGTGTTAATAAAAATAAATAAAAGTAACAAGTCGGGGTATAAGGAAAAGATTTAAGTAGTGGGCAATATAGAAGAGCGTATTCGGACGGAAGCTCGTGGTTTCCCGATGCAAGTTGCAAGTTACAAGTTGCAAGTTTGCAAATGATATGTTTATATGTTTCACGTTATATGTTTACACTATGTTTGACTCGATATGTTTCACGTTATATGTTTGCACGTATCTCGATACAAGATACCATTGATATGTTTTTCCTGAGTAGGTGACCTATAAAACCCACCACTAAATCTAAACGAAATTGTATTGACTGTAGCAACCATGTAGTAAAAATATGGGATGCATGAAGTGCTACCTAGTTAGAATTAAGACATTAGACATAAGATTAACACGTGCATTTGTATGATCCAATTATATGTTACATGTTCATGTTGACTCGATACTTGTTTACTTGTTACTTGTTTTACACGCCACTTGTTTCATATTGACTTGTTCATACCATGTTACTTAATGCATTTCCCTTACTCTTGATTCCTTGCTCTTTTCCTGTTTATCTTTTGTTTTATTTTTGTTCCTATTTTCCTTAGCTTGTACCCCCTTGCGGCCCGTAACTTGTATTAACGGGTCTCCTTGTTTCCCTCTTCTTTTATTTTATTATAATATACTTGCAGGTCCTAATGGAGAGTTACCAGAAGGTGTCGCTGACCAAGTGTTCTAGTTATTATTTATCATGTTATTGTATTAATTTGTGTTTTGTTTATTCAACTCTTTATTGTAATTCGGGCTTGTTTGACCCGTAACTATTGTATTTCCCAGTTGTTGGTTATTTTTATGGACTATGTCATGAATTTTCATTATCATATTGTGATTTAAATTCATGCGTGGTTTGTTTTATGATCTTGTTGTTGAGTTTACTTGTACAGCTTATGAATGGTGTGTTCACACCATTCGCTGGGCCTCAGTCTCGCTCCCGTATTCCCATGTTTTGGGAAGCGGGGCGTGACAGGGTTTTTAGTGGTATCAGAGCCAGGTTTGGGCTAATGTGTTAGTTGGCTAATGCATTAGACAGACTTGACTCAATCAGGTAACTCAACAACATGTACACCACGTTGATCACATGGATAATGAAATAACCAACATAATCTGGATACTCCTCTTCTTTGATTCCTCTTTGATCCCCTCACATTCGGTTCTTTCAATTCTCAGTTGTTTCGTCCCTTCCATTCATTCGTATTCATTGATTTCTTATTAGGTATAGATTCTTTCCTCTTGTACCCATATTATTTTGATTCCGGTGTCCCATTCTTCCTCTTCCTGCACGGTTCGTCGATCGGTGCCATGTGGACTACAACGGCGTGTCTACAGGTTTGAACGTCGCCATCAGAGTAGCGCAGCGGAAGCGTGTGGGCCCATAACCCACAGGTCCCAGAATTTTCTTTCCTCTCCCTTACATCGCTCACTTTCTTTTTTATGCATTTGCAATGTCTTCATTCATTGAATCTCTATTGGACATCATTCTAGACCACCCCATTCTTATTTATGATTGTCTTATTCTGGTCTTGCCACCCTTTTGACATTTTCTTGAATCCCCTAATTTGTTATCCCCCATAATGTTTGCTTTGCAATGTCCTATATACCGCCTAAGCAAATTTCGAGGACGAAATTTTGTTGTAAGGTGGGTAGGATTTGTAACCCCTGTTTCCACTAATTTATATTTTCAAGTATTTTTCCCGTATTTAAATTAAACTATCCTCTTATACTTTAATATGTTATTCAAACTATTTTTGTGAAGCCCAATAATTGATTATTCAACTATTTTATTATGTGAAATATTTTTGAACCCAAATTCTATTATAAGCCCAGTAATTTAAATTATTTTGTATGAGCCAAGCCAATTGTTTGAATTAAACCCAATTGCCAAATTATTTATTTTGGGGCCCAATTCTATTTTTTTAAAATAATTAAATTATTTTGAGCCATGGACCAAGCCCGCCTCCTATTGGGTCTTGATCCGTTAACCCAAATCCAAATTCTATTGTTGACCAGATCCTACATTTAATCCCTAAACTTCTCCCGTAACCTCCCCAATTAATATTCCTATTAATTTGCATTTCCAATCAGTTAATTGGCTCCGTAACCCCCTCCCCTACAATCACTCCACTCCATGATTTTATATTATTATAATATACCCCTCTCTCTCTCTCCCTCTCTTCTTCTCTGTTAAAGCCAAACAAACGAACCAGCCAAAACAAAAACAAAACAAAACCCAAACAACAAAACTGATATGGCTAAAAATAGGATTAAATCGGGACCGTTCACATCGGACACGAATCTTAAAGCTCAGGGGTAAAACGGTAATTTCGCCTACAAACGGGTCTGAAATGGGAACTGGGTCTTTATTCAAAGCCCAATAACTCATGAACGGATCCACGTCAACTGGGTACGGGTTCCAACCCGCTGCATGCCCGGTCCAGCAAGATACAATCAAGGTCCCTGATTAGATCTAAATCAACGGCCATAATTCACATCTATCTTTTCACTGGGGATTAGGGATTAAATTCCTTAACTGATTACAGGAAATATACCTTATCTGATTACATGCCTTATCTGATTACGAGGAATATTCTTTATCTAATCACGGGGATTACATTCCTAAAACCAGTCCCTAAGATGCCTATAAATACCCCCCATCCATCTCCATTGAGAGGTAATCAGTATTTTCTCAATTTACGCTCTTTCTTAATCATTTCTGATTACTGACTTGAGCGTCGGAGGGTGCGTCGCCGGGATCCCCCCCGGTGTCTCGCACTTTTTGCAGGTTAACGGCGGGAGTCAACGATCAATCTCCGACGGATCAGGTTTGGTTTTATTATTCAGGTTTTCCTCGAACTCACAAATTCTGTCTGTTTACCCCCACACCAGATTTAGCGGTAACAGATTGGCGCCGTCTGTGGGAAAACCATACGAATAGCCTCCGCCTCTTCCTCGTCGACTAGTTCTTCTCCAGCCATGCCTCCCAGAAAGGTCAGATCTAGGGGGTCCAACCGCGGGCCCAACCCCGCCGATCAGCAAGAGGTAGTCCCCGTCCAACCCGCTCCGCAGCAGGGACAACCCCCGCCTCAAGTGGAGGACCCTCTTCAACAAGATCAGCCTCCTCTTCAGAATCAGGAACCCCCCAAGGGTCCCACCGGTCCTCAGAAAGTCGGTGCGGGGGGCTCCCGCATGAAGCAACCTCTCCATCAAGACCGCGTCTCCATACACAAAGCCTCTACGGATTCCATGGCCTCTCATAATCCTCAAAACCGACAGAAGGTGGAGGACTTACGCCACCGTCTGGACGAGGAGCGGGCCCGAGAGGGAGCCTCCCGCCAACAACGTCCGGGTGAGCGATCCCCTCACCGCCGAGACTACAGAAGATCCCCTGTCCGAAGGGGAAGGGGGGAGTCCCCCGAGCATTACAGAAGGAGGCACTCCCCCGCAGATCGGCAACAGCCCAGGAACAATGAGGCACCAATCACCCATGCCAAGTTCCAGCAGTTCCAAGCAATGGTACAACAGGCACTCAACCTCCGTCAAAACCCTAATGAGCCGAAGGCCCCGTCCCCTCCTCCAGTCCGAAGCCCTCGCCGACGGTCCCCATCTCCTCGTCCCGCTCCTACCAACTCCCGGCGTACCCCAAGTCATCGTCGCTCCCGAAGTTACCATCGCCGCAGCCCTCGCTCTCCCTCCTACGAAGACGAGTCTAGAGGCTCGGCTGATTACCGTCGGAGGGACGACGCCATGTATCGCCGTCTTCATGAGGTAGAGAGGCGCCTGGGTCGGATAGGTCGAGAAGAAGAGCTTAGGGGGAGGACCCTACGTTCTACTCGACCCCCTTTCTCCCGAACCATCGTGGATGCACCTGTGCCGTTCGGCTTCAAACCTCCCCAATTTGAGACTTACACCGGGGAGACTGACCCCGTTGACCACATTGAGAGCTTCAAGACTCTCATGCTCATCCACCAAGCTTCCGATGCCCTGCTGTGCAAGACATTCCCTGCTACTCTCAAGGGCTCGGCTCGGGAATGGTACTCCCGCCTCGCCCCGTCTTCCATATTCTCCTTCGAGCAGTTCGAAACACTCTTCATCATCCACTTCGTGAGTAGCAGGCGCACGGAGAAGACCAGCATCTCACTCCTCCAGCTCAGGCAAGAGAAAGGTGAGAAGTTAAGAGACTATGTGAAGAGGTTCACTGCGGAGGTCAGGTCCATGGCCTCCCTCGACCAATCCGTCGCAACGGCCGCCTTCCAATCCAATGTCTTCAATCCCAGACTTCGTTCCTCTCTTGCTAAGAAGCCTCCACAGAACTTTGCCGACCTCCTTCTCAGGTGTGAAAAGTACATTCGGGCCGAAGAGGCTCTCAACCCCCCTACTCTTGAGGAGACATCTTCCGGGAACAAACGGAAGAGCACAAGCGAAGAGGGGTCCCAAAAATCCCAGAAGGACAGTAATGGCCAGCGCCGTTCGACTCCACGTTTTGAGAAGTTCACCCCCCTCATTGCTAATATATCAGAAGTCCTTATGGAGGTGGACAAGGAAGGACTACTCCGCGCTCCCCCTAGAATGAATACCCCTGGTAAGAAGAGGGACAAAGATAAGTGGTGCCACTTTCACAGGGACCACGGCCACGACACGGATGATTGTCGGGCTCTCGAGGAAGAGATCGAAGAACTCGTACAGCGGGGACACCTGATCAAGTTCATCCAAAAAGAGGGGGCCGAGCTTCCCCTCTGAAGGGCCCGGCAAGCTTCAAGGCTCAGAACCTCCCAGCTCCTCCCAAGAGGTCTTCACCTTATCGTAGAAGTAGGATTTTGATCTTCAATAAGACCGATGCTTGTAACCCGACCAATAGCATGTAATAATGGCTCGCCCTATTGAAGCAGCCGCTTAGTTATTTCAATAAAACTATACGTTTTTTCATTGGAAATTGTTGCTCTTGCGTCATCTCAATCTCTCCGAGTCACGACTCGTTAAATGGTGATTTCGGAGTCCAGCTTCTTCTACATGGCTCCTCCCGCAACTCACTAGACTCTAACGATGGTTCCGGAGTCCAACACTTGGCTCGATTCTACTTCGCAAATTCGCTCCTAAGCGAACTAGAAGTAGCTCGCCATTCTGAACTGCTCCCAAAGCCGTTGAATGGTTCGGAGTCCAACACTTGGTTCGACTCTACTCCGCAAGTTTGCTCCTAAGCGAGCTAGGGGTAGTTCGCCATTCGGAATTGCTCCCACAACCCTTAATCTTACAATGGTTCCGGAGTCCAACACTTGGCTCGATTCTACTTCGCAAATTCGCTCCTAAGCGAACTAGAGGTAGCTCGCCATTCGGAACTGCTCCCAAAGCCGTTGAATAGTTCGGAGTCCAACACTTGGTTCGACTCTACTCCGCAAGTTCGCTCCTAAGCGAGCTAGGGGTAGTTCGCCATTCGGAATTGCTCCCACAACCCTTAATCTTACGATGGTTCCGGAGTCCAACACTAGGCTCGATTCTACTTCGCAAATTCGCTCCTAAGCGAACTAGAAGTAGCTCGCCATTCGGAACTGCTCCCAAAGCCGTTGAATAGTTCGGAGTCCAACACTTGGTTCGACTCTACTCCGCAAGTTCGCTCCTAAGCGAGCTAGGGGTAGTTCGCCATTCGGAATTGCTCCCACAACCCTTAATCTTACGATGGTTCCGGAGTCCAACACTTGGCTCGATTCTACTTCGCAAATTCGCTCCTAAGCGAACTAGAAGTAGCTCGCCATTCGGAACTGCTCCCAAAGCCATTGAATAGTTCGGAGTCCAACACTTGGTTCGACTCTACTCCGCAAGTTCGCTCCTAAGCGAGCTAGGGGTAGTCCGCCATTCGGAATTGCTCCCACAACCCTTAATCTTACGATGGTTCCGGAGTCCAACACTTGGCTCGATTCTACTTCGCAAATTCTCTCCTAAGCGAACTAGAAGTAGCTCGCCATTCGGAACTGCTCCCAAAGCCGTTGAATGGTTCGGAGTTCAACACTTGGTTCGATTTTGCTTCGAATAACTTGCTCTTAAGCAGGTTAGAAGTGGTTCGCCATTCGGAATTGCTCCCACAACCGTTGAACTTTTCTAACGATGGTTCCGGAGTCCAACACTCGGCTCGATTCTACTTCGCAAGTTCACTGTTAAGCGAGCTAGAAGTAGATCGCCATTCGGAATTGCTCCCACAACTGTTGATACCCTCACTTAAATAACGAGTTCGGAGCTCACCACTCTCTCCCAGAGTTGCTCCTCAAACTCATCTCACAAATGGCTCTCCTCCAGAGCCGAGCTCTTCCCACCGCTCGCCTCCGAAGCGGACCTCTTCTCAACAAGTTCGGAGCTCACAACTCTCTCCTAGAGTTGCCCCTCAAACTCGCCTCCCAAATGGCTCTCTTCCAGAGCCGAGCTCTTCGCTCCACCCACCTCTAAGGCGGACCTCTTCTCAACGAGTTCGGAGCTACAGCTCTCCCCAAGAGTTGCTCCTCAAACTCATCTCACAAATGGCTCTCTTCCAGAGCCGAGCTCTTCACTCTGCTCGCCTCCAAAGCGGAGCTCTCCTCGACGAGTTCGGAGCACAACTCTCTCCTATAGTTGCTCCTCAAACCCATCTCATAAATGGCTCTCCTCCAGAGCCGAGCTCTTCCCTCCGCTCGCCTCCGAAGCGGACCTCTTCTCAACGAGTTCGGAGCTACAGCTCTCCCCAAGAGTTGCTCCTCAAACTCATCTCACAAATGGCTCTCTTCCAGAGCCGAGCTCTTCCCTCCGCTCGCCTCCGAAGCGGACCTCTTCTCAACGAGTTCGGAGCTACAGCTCCCCCCAAGAGTTGCTCCTCAAACTCATCTCACAAATGGCTCTCTTCCAGAGCCGAGCTCTTCCCTCCGCTCGCCGCCGAAGCGGACCTCTTCTCAACAAGTTCGGAGCTCACAACTCTCTCCTAGAGTTGCCCCTCAAACTCGCCTCCCAAATGGCTCTCTTCCAGAGCCGAGCTCTTCGCTCCGCCCACCTCTAAGGCGGACCTCTTCTCAACGAGTTCGGAGCTACAGCTCTCCCCAAGAGTTGCTCCTCAAACTCATCTCACAAATGGCTCTCTTCCAGAGCCGAGCTCTTCGCTCCGCTCTCCTTCGAAGCGGACCTCTTCTCAGCGAGTTCGAAGCACAAACGGCTCGCCTCCGGAGCCGAGCTCTTCGCTCTGCTTGCCTCCGAAACGGACCTCTTCTCAACGAGTTCGGAGCTCGCAACTCTCTCCTAGAGTCGCTCCTCAAACTCGTCTCCCAAACGGCTCCCCCACACTCAAGCTCTTCGCTCTGCTAACCTCAAAGAGTGGGTCTTCCCATGACTCTTACGTGGGTCTTCCCAGTACATCTTCTCTGCCCCTAGGAGTGGAGCCCTTCTTCAAAAATCCCCAAAAACCAAAACTCTCCTCAACCTCATGAAGACAAGGATGTTGCGAGGCTATTTTGACCATGAAGGAGGGTGAATCTTCATCTCACCCCTAAAGAGAAGTTGTAGATCTTCGAATTAGCTTCGAAACAAGGGGTCGCACGCCCCGAGCCGACCTCCGTAGCACTGGGAATATCAAGAAGAACTTTGCAGGGAAAATTGGAGTTCGGCACCCGCTGCCGAGCGTTCTTGACACCGACCGTATTACGGGCTTGAGTTCGGCAGTCAAGATCTCCAAAAAATTTCTAAGTCTCAAGCCTCGGCACATTCGAGTTCGGCACCAGCTGCCGAGCGTTCTCGCCACCGACCGTATTACGGGCTTGAGTTCGGCAGTCAAGATCTCCAAAAAATTTCTAAGTCTCAAGCCTCGGCACATTCGAGTTCGGCACCAGCTGCCGAGCGTTCCCGCCACCGACCGTATTACGGGCTTGAGTTCGGCAGTCAAGATCTCCAAAAAATTTCTAAGTCTCAAGCCTCGGCACATTCGAGTTCGGCACCAGCTGCCGAGCGTTCTCGCCACCGACCGTATTACGGGCTTGAGTTCGGCAATCAAGATCTCCAAAAAATTTCTAAGTCTCAAGCCTCGGCACATTCGAGTTCGGCACCAGCTGCCGAGCGTTCTCGCCACTGACCGTATTACGGGCTTGAGTTCGGCAGTCAAGATCTCCAAAAAATTTCTAAGTCTCAAGCCTCGGCACATTCGAGTTCGGCACCAGCTGCCGAGCGTTCTCGCCACCGACCGTATTACGGGCTTGAGTTCGGCAGTCAAGATCTCCAAAAAATTTCTAAGTCTCAAGCCTCGGCACAGTTGAGTTCGGCACCAGCTGCCGAGCATTCTTGACAACGAGTTCGGAGCTCGCAACTTTCTCCTAGGGTTCCTCCTCACACTCGTCTCCCGAATGGCTCTCTCCCAGAATCAAGCCCTTCGCTCCGCTCGCCTGCGAAGCGGACCTCTTCTCAACGAGTTCGGAGCTCGCAACCCTCTCCTAGAGTTCTTCCTCACACTCGTCCCACAAACGGCTCTCTTTTAGAGCCAAGCTCTACGCTCTGCTCACAGGACGGGTCTTCCTAGCACAAGGGTCTTCCTAGCGCAGCTTCTCCATCCCTAGGAGTGGAGCTCCTCTTCCAAAATCCCCAAAACCGAACACATTCCCCATCTTCATGAAGACCAGGATGTTGCGGGGCTATTTTTACCATGAAGGAGGGTGAATCTTCATCCCACTCCTAAAGAGAAGTCGTAGATCGTCGAGCTAGCTTCGAAACAAGGGGTCGCACGCCCCGAGCCGACCTCCGTAGCACCGGGAACATCGAAAACTCTCCTCAACCTCATGTATACAAGGATATTCTCTGGCTGTTTTGACCAGGAAGGAGGGTGAATCTTCATCTCACTCCTAAAGAAAAGTCGTAGATCTTCGCATTAGCTTCGAAACAAGGGGTCGCACGCCCCGAGCCGACCTCCGTAGCACCGGGAATATCAAGAAGAACTCTGCAGGGAAAATTGGAGTTCGGCACCCGCTGCCGAGCGTTCTTGCCACCGATCGTTTTACGGGCTCGAGTTCGGCACATTTGAGTTCGGCACCCGCTGCCGAGCGTTCTTGCCACCGACCGTTTTACGGGCTTGAGTTCGGCACATTTGAGTTCCGCACCCGCTGCCGAGCGTTCTTGCCACCGACCGTTTTACGGGCTTGAGTTCGGCACATTTGAGTTCGGCACCCGCTGCCGAGCGTTCTTGCCACCGACCGTTTTACGGGCTTGAGTTCGGCACATTTGAGTTCGGCACTAGCCGCCGAACGCTCTCAGCACAAGACCCACGAACAACAACAAAAAAGACAAGGGGAGCACAAGGGGCTGGATTCGGACCCATTAAGAGGACCCGAACCCAAACGAAACTGCCACGTCACCCTCCTTCTTTCTCCTCCTACGTCTGGCGCCGAAACCCAAGCAAAAAAAAAAAAAAAAACCAAACAATACGGTTCGCCACCTTCTCGCGAGCTCCTTCCACGACCTAACACATGCCGAGCTCCACCCCATGGCCGAGCGCCTCCATCGCCGAGCTCACAAAGTCCTCGCCTCCTTTTCCTCTAGATGAGCCCCGAGCTTCCTCTTCACCAAAGCTCCCATTCTCGTCGAGCTCACTACCGCATCGAGCTCTCCCACGTCGAGCTCCTTCACACACTGAGACCACCGCCTCGTCGAAGCTCTACGCCTTCTCCCCTCGAAGCTCCATGTCCGACGAGCTCGCCACCTCCTTCGCGAAGCTCTACCGTCGCCGCCCATCCCCATGGCTCCGACGAGCTCCGTCGAAGCTAGCTCCTCCATCGAGCCCACTTCCTCGACGAAGCTCCGAGCTCCATTCGATGACCACCGTCGACGAGCTTCACCTCCGAACACCGCCTTCTTCAACCTCGGGCTCTGCCGAATGCATCTTCGCGCGAACCCAACCTCACCAACACGAGCTCCGTCCTTAGAATCAATGGTCGAGCTCCATTCCGACGCCGAACCCAGTACTGAGCTCGCTTACCGAAGCTGCCGAGCTCAACTCGTCGACCACCTTCGCCGAGTTCACTTCCGTTCGCCTCCTTCTTCACCGAGCTCTATCACTGAGCTCGACCCCATCACCGAGCCGTTCTCCTCTATCCGCCGAAGCCAACAAACGAAGCTCAGCCATGGCCGACCACCTTCACTCCGAGTTCCGATGCCGAGCTCCGCCGTCGTCTCCTTCGCGAGCTCTGCTACACCTCCGAGCTCCAATGCCGAGCTCTCAAAGCTCCGAAGCAACGAATTCCGAACTCCCACTTCGCCGGAGCTCCATTCCCGTCGAGCTTCTTCTCCAAGCTCGAACCCATTCTCCACGGTGCCGAGCTCTAGTATGTCGACCGCCGTCGCCAAATCTCCGTTCCAGTCGAAGCTCGAACCCTTCGTTGAAGCTCCTCGCTCGCGAGCGAAGGCGAAGAAAAAGCAGAGGAGAACGGAGAAGAGAAAGAAACGAAGGAGAGAAGAAGAAAGAAGCAGCAAAAAAAAAAAAAAAAAAAAAAAAGTCAACGGATTGACTTGCCACGTGGCGCCACGTAGACTTCGGCTGCCTTTTCCGAGCATTCATGGCACCGACCCTCTTATATGGAGAAAAAATCAGCCAACCCACACGATCCGTCCGATCGTCTCAAAATTCGCGTCGTGACACGATCGACGCTCAGGAACGCGCCACGTGTCCCGATCGTGATCTGCCTCACGATACGCGCAGATCTGATCATGATGGACGACCAGAAACGCGCCACGTGTCCCGATCGTGATCTGCCTCACGATGCGCGCGGATCTGATCATGATGGACGGTCAGAAATCTGCCACGTGTCTAGGTAATATTTAAATTATTTATTTATTTATTTAATTGTTTTTTTTATTTATTTAAAAAAATCCGAAAAGATAATTAAAAAATCGAAAAAATTAATTAAAAATTCTAAAAATAATTATTAATTCAGAAAAAATTATTTTTAAATTCTGAAAAAATAATTATTAAATTAGAATAATTAATTAATATTTTTGATAATTAATTATTTAATTCGGAAAATGAATAAAAAATTCAAAAAATGAGAAAAAATTCAGAAAAATCTGGAAAAATCACCAAAAATCCAGAAAATTCTGAGGATATTTTTGGGTATTTTACAAGCCCAGAATAACACCGTTACACTCCCGAACAAGATCCGAACTCCCTTAAGAACACCGATAAAATCCCGTACGCCATTAGAACAGTAAACTACTCCTCAAAGGCTGATCAAACTCAGTCTTTAGGAGTGGGGGGCTCGTGATATGGCTAAAAATAGGATTAAATCGGGACCGTTCACATCGGACACGAATCTTAAAGCTCAGGGGTAAAACGGTAATTTCGCCTACAAACGGGTCTAAAATGGGAACTGGGTCTTTATTCAAAGCCCAATAACTCATGAACGGATCCACGTCAACTGGGTACGGGTTCCAACCCGCTGCATGCCCGGTCCAGCAAGATACAATCAAGGTCCCTGATTAGATCTAAATCAACGGCCATGATTCACATCTATCTTTTCACTGGGGATTAGGGATTAAATTCCTTAACTGATTACAGGGAATATACCTTATCAGATTACATGCCTTATCTGATTACGAGGAATATTCCTTATCTAATCACGGGGATTACATTCCTAAAACCAGTCCCTAAGACGCCTATAAATACCCCCCATCCATCTCCATTGAGAGGTAATCAGTATTTTCTCAATTTACGCTCTTTCTTAATCATTTCTGATTACTGACTTGAGCGTCGGAGGGTGCGTCGCCGGATCCCCCCCGGTGTCTCGCACTTTTTGCAGGTTAACGGCGGGAGTCAACGATCAATCTCCGACGGATCAGGTTTGGTTTTGTTATTCAGGTTTTCCTCGAACTCACAAATTCTGTCTGTTTACCCCCACACCAGATTTAGCGGTAACAAAAACCAAAACCAAGCTTTCATCGTCTTCCTCCGCTCGCCTCGTCGACCAACCACTCGCCCTACATCGTCAACCTCCTCCCCAGTCAGCTTCCGAGCGCCTCTCGCTCTCCAGCACCACCTCAGCCCGTCGCTTTTCCCGTTCGAGCTCTGCCTCCCCTCGGCACACATCTCCCCCGTCGCCATTTCTCAACCACCGCCTCAGCCACCGACCTTCGACGCGCCGCCATTGCCACGACCTCGAAGTCTCCCCGCCGTTGCCGAAGCCAGGACTCCATCATCTCCTTCCTCTCATTTCGTCCACCCAGTCGCGCCCCATCGTCCCCAAACTCCGCAACCGCAATCGAAGCTCGACACCGCTCTCCACCTGAGCCCCGATCTCGATGCTCCTTCCGCTATCGCTTCACATCGCCTCGTCCTCTCCGCCTCCCTCTCATCCACCGGAGAACCCCACCGTCATCGCCGTCCAAGACGTGACATCGTCTTCTCTGTTTCGGCACGAAAACAGGGCAATCGCTCGTGCTCGTTATCGCACAGCGCCGCCGTCCGCCTCGCCGTGGTGCTGCAGTCACGCCGTCTCTAGTTGTGCCGCCAGACGTCGTCTGATCCGTTGTCACAGTCGCCAGCCATGGCCGAGCTCTCCAGCGCTCTCTCTCTCTCTCTCTCTTTCTCGCTGTTGAAGAAGAAGGAGACGAATTCTATTGGTCCATTTTGCCGTACCGTGTTTCGGTGTAGCAGATCCCAAAGTGCTGTTCCGTGTTTGCCAGATCCGGTGTGGGGAACTCACCTATTGGCCAGATCGGGTGTTCCGCGTTTTGGCACATTGGATCTTGATTGCTCTCCCGTGATTGGATCTGATCCGCTGTGGAGTTTGCTCTAGTTGCTGACTTTATTGCTTGGATTTCTTGCACGCATTTTCGCGCGTGATTTTCGTCAATAGGCAAGTATCTCTTGTACAGTTTATTTGTTCTAGTACAAGCCCCTTTGCAAAAATACCGCAAGTATATTATTTTTGACTCCAATTCGTATTCATAAGTCGAATTGATACCCGTTTATATTCCTAATCCGTCGATCCTGTATTCATATGAGATCGTGAATACTTTGTTATCCTATGCATGACACAAACACAAAAATAAATACAAACATATGAAATTTTAGAGATAATACATATTGGTGTGAATGACTATTTTACCCTTGTTAATAATTTAAGTTTTGTTTATTATCCCTTAATTTTTGACTTTAATTTTATGCATGTAATTAGTCAAACCAAAAAGTATAATGCAAACTATCGTACTTTACAACAATAACAAAAAAAAAACTACACTTTACGCTACTTCTCGATGAAATTAACCATAAAAATACCCAAATTTTAGCTTCAACTGGATGCTCCTCATCAATATGGCAACACAACCCAACAATATCGAAATCCTCGCTGCAAACAGGCAAGCGAACTCCGCCGCCGCCCTCAAATCCTCTTATTCGCTGCCATCACCATCTTCAAACCCCAAGTAAAGATCTGCAACAATAAAAACCCTAAAAAATGGATCTTTTCAGGAATTGAGAGAAGGAGTGCGAGAGAATACCGAATCGGGATTGGTGGGTGGATTGGTGCTTGGTTCAAGATGCTTGGTTTTTGTACTTTTTTTTTTTTTTTGAGGTAAAAGGTGGAATAAGGCCACCCTGTTTCATTAATAAGCAGTTAATAAAACAACCCCGGCGAACCGGGAGAAAACAACGATACAAAATAAAGTACAGTGCAGAAAGAAAAGCAGGAAAACAAACATACACCCCCAACAAGCCCTGGAGGATGGGTCAAACTACTCAACCTACTAAAACATCAAGCCACTCGAGAGTACAGCAGGTTGAAACAAAACCACAAGCTGACAAAAAGTACTGTCATGACTGGTGAAGCCAGTCCCTCAGTCCAGCGTCGGCCCGATCTCAACTCGGTTTTTGTACCCTTGTACCTAAGCTAGTTTTCTTTTGGTGTATCAAGGCTCTGTTTGGCATTTTTGTCAATGAAATATGTTTAATTCTCTAAGCATGAGTAAATCTCTAAGCATCATGACTCAAGAGATACAAAAATAAAGAAAAAAATTAAAAATAAAAAAATAACATCCTTCCTTAAGTTAGATAATCTCCATTACCATAATCATGTTCTTCATCCTCCATAATTCAGTTTACCTAACTTCAAAACAATGTCGCAATTGTCACACTAATCCCGTTGCCATTTTCACTTGATCATAATAAAAAAAAAATTGACCAAAAACAACCCTAAATTTAGATCTTAATGAAACCTAGAATGTCCATTAATTCCATCACCAATTCATCCAATATCGTAGAATCTCTTAATGAATCTCAATCTCAGTCAATGTCGACATTATCGGATAGTTTCTCACTATAATGCACATAAAACTAAAAATTTGAAGAGATTGAGTTATGTTTATTGTTTTGCTGCTTCGAGTACCTCGGATGTCATTCAGATCAGGAATGGAGGCACTTCAAATGCGAATCTTGACCTTCGCATAACTACATTATGATTCGCGCTCCATTTGGAGATTGCTCCTGTTTTTAGGGATTGAAGTTAAGAATTTAGATGAGGAAGGAGAAGAAGAAGCCAAGATAGGGTTCTGTTGTCTAAAAGCCTTGAGATCCGACGGTGGTGAGGGGTGGGGAGGAAGCGCAAGGCTACAGGGCAAGTCGGAGGGGGCGACGGGCCGGCGGCGCAGTGGGAGGCGCAGTGGGAGGCGCAGGAACGATGGGGAGAAAGGGCCATGCAAGAGAGAAGGAGAGAGCATGAGGGACAGGAATAGGAATAGACGTGAGGCATTTAGATATTTTGATTTGGGCTACACGTGCGGTGCATGTGTATATTTATTGCATTTAGTTTGGACGTGTATTGCACGGGTTTGTTTGCTTATATAGTTAGGGTTTGTTTGGTTACAAACCCCAACTCTCCCATTAAAACAGTAGAGATTATGTGCATGAACTACTTAAAAGTTTTAACATTAAAGACACCAAATATTATATCCAGTCTTGAAAAAAAAATCAAAATAACATCTCTACTATTTTAATGGGAGAGTTGGGGTTGTAAACAAACAAACCATATTTTTGTAACTGAGCAAACCCGTGCAATGTATGTCCGAATTAAATTCAATTAATAGAAACTAGTATCAGACACGTGCACACGTGCACGTGGAAAAAATTGAAGGATAATGAAAAGGGTAAGAAGAAAATAATTTCCAAACCGATCTACTTTCGAAAATATTTACAAAACAGGTCCACTTTCTAAAATATTTACCAAAGTTAGTCAATAGTTAAAAAAAAATAATTTTCAAACTGATCCACTTTCGAAAATATTTACCAAAAAGGTCTACTTTCGAAAATATTTACCAAAGTAACCCAGCCCGTGCGTTGCACGGGTTGGGTTACTGACTTGGGTTACTGACTAAGGGGCTCTCCCATTATAGTAGTAGAGATATTTGTAGACAAACAAATCTGTGTGTTGCCCGTGCATATCTAATATAATATAAAGAAAGTATTAGATTTAAGGCTAGACTACATTGAAGTTTTTACTATTAATAAAAATATATTTATTAATGCACGTGAAAATTACTAGTGTAAATAATGCCTCATGAAAAACCACAAAGATATATATAAAAATATTAAAAAAGAACAAATTAATAAATCCTAAACTTATGAGTAAATCAAACAATGAAAATAATTCCCAACAATTTATGAGAATTCCAAATCAAAAAATAATATTTTGGATACTAAGTATCGGAATTGAGATAATCTCATGTCACAACTTAAGGAGAATTATTCTACCACTGCACACACCTTGTTAACAATTTGAGGTAAACACATATTAATCACAGTGATATTACTTTGAATATAGTCCCAGAAGTACATTTGATCAAGTGGCTACTTTGCTTCACTAGGATTATATGTTTTGTCAAATAGAAGGGAACTATGATTAGTTAAGTATGTAGAAGAAACTCTTTCATAATCTAATGACATTCTCTCTCTTTAAAAACATTATAAAGTGTTATTGTACTTCTCATGTACTTGCAATAATGTCAATAATGTGTAGATATTAGATCCCAAGTAATTCTAGGTATCTCGAATCATATGAAAGGGTTCTAAGTTGGATCCCAATGACGAAAACAGGAGAAGGAATATAGTTATTTCTTCTTGGATATGAGATATAGGTTTCTCAAAGGCATGTGGTTGAGGAGATTGGCAATATGGAGGCAAGGAGGTGACATTATTGCACTGAACTTACCAAGTAAAAGGCTGATATTGAAAAGAATTATATAATAACACAACTAAATAATGCTTGCAGATTTGTTTTTTGTGGTTCAATAAAAAAAAAAAAGAAACAGAAGTTTTAAAGGAGCCAGGATAGATCAAAGCGAAAAACTTCATTTACTTACATTACAAAAAGGCTGATCTCCTCAGCAAAGAGCCAAGAAAATTAAAAAAAAGAGGAAATTTCCAAAATGGATTTATAGTAAAAACTGAGGTTGGAAAATTTTAAATTAAAAAATTTTGTTTCTACGAATCTTAACTGTCAGTTTTCTTAATATGAAAATGGGTAAAAATATTACTAATCTACATTTGCTGATGATCCTTCTAAAGTCTTTTGATTAAGAAATAAAAAATGAAAAGGAATTGAACTATGTTATCTCATAAATAAATGACTTTGAATACCTTCCTACAATATACTGATTTTTATACATAGGTGAAAGTAAGCAAGTTAGGTTCCTCTGTTACCATTTCAATTAAAACATTTGACGCAAGGACACACCAAGCAAGGGCATTGTTTAAACTGCATTCCTCCAACATAATGGCCAACATAATATTACAAGATACATTAAACTTGAAGATATTTTCCAATACATAGCAGTCCAGCTGTAATCCTTATTTTTCTATTTTGGATTTTTATTTTATTTTTTTTCTTGATTATTGTATTTGATTTCTTTTAATAATATATATTTGCTTTCTTAGGTCCAATTATTTTATTTTGATCATTCTGTACTCTTTTCTCCTATTTTTTGGCGCATTGCAAATTTTGCTCTTCATGATTTGAGTTTGAATTGTTCCGCTTTGTGTTCATCCCATTGATTTATATGTGTTTTCCTTTTTTTTTGAGACTAAACCTGCACCCTAAACTCATTAACCCGCAACCCAAAATCCCAACTTCTTAATCCCCTATAAATACCCTATTATTAAAACCCTAATCTATTATAACTCTTTCTCTCTCTCCCCCTAATCCCGCCGCTTACCATCTTCCCCATCTCTCTGTTTTGTTTTTTTCGAAAACCCAACCGCAACCCGTTCTCCAATCCCGTCTCCAACCACCACCTTCGACCTCGTCACCCTAACCCTCCATGGTCACCATCACCCCCATCACCATCTCATCCCCGTCGCCTTCGACCTTCGAACCCAAACTCCCACCAAACCCACCTTTGCCGCTCACCATCGCCGCTATCCACCTCGTCGTCCCACGCCTTCACCCTCTCCACTCACCCTACAACCACCGCACATCCCCTGTTGCCCTCGTCGTCGTCGTCCTGAGCCCCGAACCACCCCACTGTCTCCTTCTCTGTTTCATTGAGAAACAGAGCCTCGTCGAAGCGTCGAGCCTGGTCGCTGCAGTCGCTTGTCGACCGCAGTGCCACCAGTCACCCCCGACCGCCCTCGCCATGGGCTGTCGCCGTCGCCAATCGCCGAGCCTCCCGCCATATATCTCCCTCTCTCTGTCGCGTTGGAGAAGAAGCACAGTGGGATTTTTGGTTTTTGCTGTTTTGGAGAGAGGGGATCTTGAGTTGGTATTTGGTGTTTGTGAAGGGGATTTGCTGTCTTGAAGTTGCAGAGTTGCTGTTTTGGTGTATTGCTGTGTTGCCGTTTGCACGTATCTTGCACGTAGTTCCGTGTTTTCGTGATCGTGGTCCGTCGCCCGGGATTCTCATCCCGTTATTCTGAATATTCGAACCTACTAATTAAAAGACAAGTCTCTTCTTGAACTAGTTATTTGTTTTTGTTCAAGATTTCTTTGATCTCTACAAGTAGATCCAGTCCTTTTTATTGTACTGCTATTTGAAATTCTGTTAAGTTTATTGAGCGTTTACATGAGCTGACCCGACGTATTCTTAACATCGTGCCTACATCTTTGATCAAAAACCTAGTCTCCCTTAAATTATTGCATATGCACAATTACATGAAAAATATCTAGATCCATGTGTTATAGAATTGTTTGATAAATTGGATATGTTAGATTAAATTGAATTGATGAATTGATTACCATGCCTTTAAAATTGCATCTTAAAACTGAAATTATGCATGCTGAACATCTAGTATCACTTTGGTTATTAATTAGCATGAACTATATGGTTGTATGATTAAATTGTCTCCATTCACATCAAAATAAATTTTGGACTGCTATTTGTTTCGTTCTGTATCAGATTTTCGACCATGTTGCTGTTGTATTTTGAAATAACTTTCTGAACAAGAAATATAGCCCCATGAATCTATTTTTCAAAAATTTTAACGGTTCTGAATTCCGAATTATAATCTGTTAGATATAATCATTTTAGAATAGTTTTGTTATAAATTTTAGATTCACAAATTCATGCTTATCTTTCTGTTTCAGGATTTAATTGAACATGTTAACAGTAAAATAAAAATATCAAATAAATTTGACTGAGACTAGAAATGTGTAGGAACCACCCTGAATTTTTATAGATTTAATTGATGAGTTTTCTGACCTAAAACATATAGGTGAACACAATTTATAACTTGCTGTCTGAACATAAAATCTGAAAAGAATAGAGTTTTCACCCTAGTTTCTGTAACTTTTATATGTCATATATATATTTGCAGGAACCGGCAGAAAGTCTAGTTTTTATAATTTCTGACGGATCTGGATTTGCTTTTTTGTAGTAGTAGTAATCTATGTTTTTGTACAGCAACGTCATGCTGTCCAGATTGTGTGATTTGTGCTTAATTAATATGTTTTCTTCTTGATTGGTCTGTAACGAGTAGAATTAGTCACACCTAGCATCATACAATATTGACACCTTCTTGCATGCTCACATAGGATGAAATAAAATGATAACAAGTCAGGGTATTATAGGATGACTTGGTAGTGAATGATCAGAAACGGTACTTGTTGGGCTCTACTGCTTGACTTGTACTGATGGCCATAAAATATTGCTTGGAAATCACTGACATTGAACATTAAACACTAATTACTGGGCCGAGTATACAAACCGTGAATTCACCATCAGTCTAAAGCGTACACTGTGTGCTTGCACCAACCTGTGGAATGAGACGCAATAGTATATGCACTAGATAGTTTAATAAAATGATTAGTAACCTGCATTTGACATTTCATGCTTGATCCCGTATACTGTCACCAATATGGAACTTCAATTGAAACTATTAATTAAATGCATGATTAAACATTGACCCTTGACATTATTGCCATTCCTTGACTTTGCTATTTGACTTTGATCCCGTCCATTTTTCTTTCGATATATTATGTTCCAATTATTCTCTGTTTCCTCTACTTGCTATCCATGACTTGCTCTAAGGACATTATTTTCTTTCTTTTAGATCAAGAATTTACAGGTACTGGAGGAACAATACTGGAAGGAATTTGTGAGCAACAATTCTAGAAGATGGAGTCCAAGATTAGATTGCTTGATTTATTTTATTGCTAGACTTATTTTTATTTGAACATTGTCTTGGCATTATACTTTGTTTTTGGGCTTTATGACCCAGAGTTTGTTTTTATCCCAGGTATTGGATATTATTATTTGGATTATTTCATTTATATTTGAAGTTAATCTTTGTTTATGTGATTATATCTTCTTGCTTGGTTGTGATTGTTCTTTCATGTTGTTGAGTTAGTCTGGTACAGCTTATGGATGGTGTTTATATCATTCGCTGGGCCTACGTTACGTACTCGTATTCTGTATTTTGGAAAGTAGGACGTGACAGGTTTTTGGTGGTATCAGAGCACCAGGTTTGGATAATATATCAGTCAAACATGACTATCTGTATGAAGTTTGACTTTGATTGATATATTAGTCAAGTTTGGCTCTAACCGGGTTAACTCAGTAATGTACACACCACGATGATCACATGAACGTATATAATAACAAATATATAATCTGGGTACTGACCATCTTTGCTCGTGTTTCAGGCTATGGCTCGTGGGAATTCTTCTTCTTCCCGTCCGAGGGATGAGCAGCCCGACAACGCTGCTATTCTCTAGACAATTCAGCAAATGATGTCTCTCTAGCAGGAGTATAATGAATTGATGAGGGCCACTTTGGCGGCCAATAGGACTTCTGCTGGACCTGCACCTAGGCCACTGCCACCTAGGCCCGGTACAGTAGCAGATTTTATGAGGCTGCACCCGAATAAGTTCTCAGGTACTGAGTCGCCGCTGGAGGCCGAGTAATGGCTTATCCGGACGAAGCAACTGTTGATCGCCGCCCATGTTGCTGATGTTGATCGTGTGTATGTGGTTAGCATCCAATTGGTGGATCTCGCTCACATCTGGTGGCGGGCTGAAACCGAAAGGATGGCGAGACCCATCGAGTGGGCCACTTTCTCAGAGAGCTTCATGACGAAGTTCTTTCGTAGTGTTACGAAGGCAGAGATGGAACGACAATTTATTTCCCTAACTCAAGTCAGCTAGATAGTGTTCTTAAATGTCATTGTTTTTGCCTACTTCACCTGTGAAAATATTAATTTGAGAATTGTCTTAATCAGGGAAACCGTTCTGTGGACGAGTATGCTGAAGAGTTTACTCGGATCAGTCGCTTCGCTCCTGCCCTCGTAGCCACTGATGAGGTTATGGCTTGCAGATTCCAGTTGGGCTTAAGTTTTCCTCTCTAGGACCGCTTGGCTGCTGTTTGGCTTCGTGCCTATGCTGACGTTCTGGATGCTGCTCGGATCCAGGAGCAGATCCTCAGTAGGTCAGCTGTTCCCCAGCGGACTGTTTCGCACTCTATTGCAATTCAGCCTACCAGAGGACCTATTCGGAGGCCAGTTCCACCTCTTCCCATGAGAGAACATCCGTACGCACCTGTTGTTCAGAGGACTATCGAGACTTGTGGCTATTGCCATAAGGTTGGGCATTCACAGCGGGACTGCATGGTAGCTAATCGACTATGCCTTGCTTGTGGCAGTAGTGATCATATGATTCGTGACTGCTCCAGGAGTAGGGTAGCCGTTCAGGCTGGAGGTACCGTTCAGCAAGGAGCACTGGCTCGTGGTTAGGGTAGACCGCCTCTTCCATCGTAGAGGCAGAACTTTGAGTAGAGGTGTGTGGCTCCTAGAGGAGGCCCGACTGGGAGTCGTGGTCAGGCTTATAACCTGACAGCCGAGGAAGCGGAGGTAGCTATTGGAGTGGTTGCAGGTATATCACAGTAGTTGAACTCCTTTTATTCTTTTCAGTTTTCTGCATGTTATTTTTCTTCTTTGTGCAATTATTCGTGCATATATCCTGCTAGCACCTTATTCTTTTGTTTGATCTTCTTCTTCTAGGTGTTATTTTAGTCTTTTCCCTTCCAACTCATGTATTGTTTGATTCTGGTGCTACCCACTCTTTCATTTCCTCCTGTTTTATTAATCAGCATAGTTTGGAAAGCGATGATATGCCCGCAGCTTGGGACATCACCACATGTGGAGGTGTCATTGTCTGTTCTAGGGTATGCAAGCAAAGCCCATTGCTGATTGGTGGTGTGGATTTCTTGGTTGATTTGATTGTGATTCCCAATTTCGGTTTCGATGTCATTCTGGGCATGGATTGGTTGCGTGTATCTTGTGTTGTGATTGATTGCCGAGAGAAGAATGTGACTTTCAGGCTTTTTGGTCAACCAGAGTTTGTGTTCCATGCGGGCGAGACACCGTCAGGGCGTGTCAAGAACTCGATGGATCCTAAGGCTGTTTCGCTTGTGTCGTTGGACTCTGATGGGGTTGTTGCACCCTTAGTTATGCAGGATTTCCTTGATGACTTTTCTGAGGATTTGCCTGGCTTACCGCCAGACCGAGATGTGGAGTTCAGTATTCATATTCAGCTTGGTACGATGCCTATTTCCAAGAGTCCGTATCGTATGGCACCGGTTGAATTGGTGGAGCTGAAGGTGCAAGTTCAAGAGCTTCTTGATAAGAGTTTTATCAGGCCTAGTATTTTGCCTTGGGGAGCCCAAGTTTTGTTCGTTAACAAGAAGTTACAGAAAGTTGAACAATGTCAATGTGAAGAATCGGTATCCATTGCCAAGGATTAATAATTTGTTCGACCAACTGGGAGGTACTTCGGTGTTGTCAAAGTTGGATATTCGTTCCGGGTATCATCAAGTTAAAGTGAAGTCAGAAGATGTTCCGAAAATGGCTTTCCGAACGAGGTACGGGCATTACGAGTTCTTAGTGATGCCTTTTGAAGTTACTAATGCACCGGCAGTGTTCATGAGTCTGATAAACTGGGTCTTCTCACTGTTCTTGGATCAGTTTGTCGTGGTCTTCATTGACAATATATTGGTGTATTCTCGAAATAGGGAAGATCATGCTGAGCATTTGAAGGTTGTTCTGCAGACCTTGAGGGAGAACTAGCTGTATGAGAAGCTCAATAAGTGTGAGTTCTGGCTGGATGGGGTTGCTTTTCTGAGCCACATTATTTCTGGTACTGGTGTTTTTGTGGATCCATCGAAGATCTCCGCAGTCAAGGATTGGCCTATTTCGAAGCTGTTCCTGAGGTGCGAAGCTTTCTTTGTTTGGCTGGTTATTATCGGAAGTTCGTTCAGGATTTCTCGAAGATTGCTGGACCTCTGACCAGTTTGACCAAGAAGGAAAGAAGTTTGATTGGGATGAAGCTTTTGATGAAGCTTTTGCCGAGTTGAAGCATCGGTTGATGTCAGTGCCTGTGCTGACTAAACCCGACAGTTCGGGTGGTTTGTGATCCATTGTGATGCATCGAGTAGAGGTCTGGGAGCAGTGCTGATGCAGCTAGGTAGGGTTATCGCTTATGCATTGAAGCAGTTGAGACCTCATGAGAAGAACTATCCCACGCATGATCTGGAGCCTGCAACCGTGGTTTTTGCCTTGAAGTTGTGGAGGTATTATTTGCTTAGGTATAGAGTTGAGATATTCACAGATCACACGAGCCTCAAATATGTGTTCACGCAGAAGGAGTTGAACATAAGGCAAAGAAGATGGTTGGAATTGATGGCTGATTTCGACATCAATTTGCAGTATCACCTGGGCAAAGTGAACTTGGTGCCTGATGCTTTGAGTAGAAGGCATGCCGCTATGTTCCTTACTGAGCAGATGGAATTGGTGGAGGATATGAGGAGGCTGGAGTTGGATGTGCTACTTTCTGGATCAGATCGGCAGTTCATGATGTTGCAGTTGCAGTCTTCTTTGATTGAGCAGATTAAGGAAGCCCAAGTGGGTGACCCATAGTTTCAGCAGTTTCGAAGTGAAGTGGAAGCCGAATTGAGATCTGATCTAGTCATTCATGCTGATGGGTCGCTTCGTTTTGGATCTAGGTTGTGTGTACCTAAAGGAGAAGTCAGGCAGAAGCTGCTTGAGGAAGCTCATCGGTCCCCATATTCTATTCATCCAGGTGGTACCAAGATATACAGGGACTTGAAACAATATTTCTGGTGGCATGGCTTGAAGAGAAATGTGGCTAGATATGTCTCCCAGTGCCTAATCTGTCAGTAAGTGAAAGTAGAGCATCATAGGACCGCGGGACTTTTGCAACCTTTTCCAATCCCATAATGGAAGTGGGAGAATATCACGATGGATTTTGTGACAGCTTTGCCGAGGAGTCCCAAGGGTCATAATATTATCTGGGTGATAGTGGATTGGCTGACGAAGTGTGCTCACATCATTCCTTTCCGTGTGGGTCAGTCCACTGAGAGTTTGGTCGAGAAGTATGTTTAGGAGGTTGTTCATCTGCATGGAATTCCTGTTAGCATCGTATCGGATAGAGATACGAGATTCAGGTCTCAGTTCTGGGAGAGTCTGCAGAAGAGCTTGGGTACTAAGTTGAGCTACAGTACAGCATTTCATCCTCAGACGGATGGGCAGTAAGAAAGGACGATTCAGACCCTTGAAGATATATTGAGATCCTGCGTTCTCCAGTTTGGAGGTTCATGGGAAGATCATCTTCACTTAGCCGAGTTTTCTTATAATAACAGTTACCAGGCGAGTCTCAAGGCTACCCCATTTGAAGCTTTGTATGGGTGCAAGTGTAGATCACCGGTCTGTTGGGATGATATCGACGAGAGGAAGCTTTTGGGTCCTGAGTTAATCACGAAGACAGTTGATGTCGTGGCTCAGATCCAGAAGCATTTACAGGCTGCTCAGGATAGGCAAAATAAGTGGGCTAACTGTCGTCGTAGACCTCTAGAGTATGTGGCTTAAGGTATCGCCTTGGAAAGGTGTTATCCGTTTTGGAGGGGGGGCTAGTTGGGTCCTCGGTTCATCGGTCCATTCGATATTGTGGAACGTGTAGGCAAGGTAGCTTACAGGTTCGTGTTGCCGCTAGCTTTAGCGGGTGTCCATGATGTATTCCATGATTCTCCGCTCAGGAAATACATCAGGGATGACAGTCATGTGATTGACTACTTAAACTTGTCTGTGAGGCCGGATTTGTTCTGTGAAATTCAACCATCTCTATCTTAGACCGTCGAGAGAAGGTGCTGAAGAATAGAGTCATCCAGTTGGTTCGAGTTTCTTGCAATTCTCACTCGCCGAGTCGACATGGGAGTTGGAGGAGGACATTCAGGAGAGGTTTCCTCATTTGTTTGAGTAGCTATTTTGCTTTGTTTTTTTTTGTTTTGTTTCGGGGTTCGCCCTATGTACCACTTGTATGAATTTCGAGGATGAAATTCTTCTTATAAGGTGGGTAGGATTTGTAACCCCTATTTTTCCTTTTTGGATTTTTATTGTATTTTATTTTTCTTGATTATTGTATCTGATTTCTTTTAATAATAATTTTTTCCTTTTCTTGGGTCCATTTATTTTATTTTGATCATTCCGTATTCTTTTCTCCTATTTTTTGGCTCATTGCAAATTTTGCTCTTCATAATTTGAGTTTGAATTGTTCTGCAATGTGTTCATCCCATTGATTTATGTGTGTTTTCCTCTTTTTGGAGCCTAAACCTGTACCCTAAATCCATTAATCCGCAACCCAAAACCCCAACTTCTTAATCCCCTATAAATACCCTATTATTAAAACCCTAATTTATTATAACTCATTCTCTCTCTCCCCTTAATCCCGTCGCTCACCATCTTCCCTATCTCTCAGTTTTGTTTTTTTCCAAACCCAACCGCAGCCCGTTCTCCGATCCCGTCTCCGACCACCACCTTCAACCTCGTCACCCTAACCCTCCATCGTCACCATCACCCCCGTCACCATCTCATCCCCGACGCCTTCGACCTTCGAACCCAAACTCCCACCGAACCTACCTTTGTCGCTCACCATCGCTGCTATCCACCTCGTCGTCCCTCGCCTTCACCCTCTCCGCTCACCCCGCAACCACCGCAGATCCTCCTTCGCCTTCGTCGTCGTCGTCCTGAGCCCCAAACAACCCCACTGTCTCCTCCTCTGTTTCTTCGAGAAACAGAACCTCGTAGAAGCATCGAGCCTGGTCGCTGTCGTCGCTTCTCGACCACAGCACTGCCAGTCACCCCTGACCGCCCTCACCGTGGGCTGTCACCGTCGCCAGTCGCCGAGCCTCCCGCCCGTTTCTCTCTCTCTCTCTCTGTGTCGCGTTGGAGAAGCAGCACAGTGGGATTTTTGTGTTTGCTGTATTAGAGAGGGGGGATCTTGAGTTGGTGTTTGGTGTTTGTGAAGGGGATTTGTTGTCTTGAAGTTGCTGAGTTGTTGTGTTGGAGTATTGTCGTGTTGCCGTTTACATGTAGGTCCATGTTTTCGTGATCGTGGTTCATCGCCCGGGATTCTCATCCCGTTATTCTGAATATTTGAATCTACTAATTAAAAGGCAAGTCTCTTCTTGAACTATTTATTTATTTTTGTTCAAGAATTCTTTGATCTCTGCAAGTAGATCCAGTCCTTTTTATTGTACTGCTATTAGAAATTCTGTTAAATTTACTGAGGGTTTACTCGAGTTAACCCGACATATTCTTAACATCATGCCTACATCTTTGATCTAAAACCTAGGCCCCCGTAAATTATTGCATATGCACAATTACATGAAATATATCTAGATCCATGTGTGATAGAATTGTTTGATAAATTGGATATGTTAGATTGAATTGAATTGATGAATTGATTACCATGCCTGTGAAATTGAATCTTAAAACTAAAATTATGCATGTTGAACATCTAGCATAACTTTGGTTATTAATTAGCATGAACTATATGGTTGTATGATTAAATTGTCGCCATTCACATCAAAATAACTTCTGGACTGCTGTTTGTTTCGTTTTATATCAAATTTTCGAACATGTTGCTGTTGTATTTTGATATAACATTCTGAACAAGAAATATAGCCCCATGAATCAATTTTCCAGAACTTTTAACGGATCTGAATTCCGAGTTATAATCTCTTAGATATCATCATTTTAGTATAGTTTTATCAGAAATTCCAGATTCACAAATTCATGCTTATCTTTCTGTTTCAGAATTTAGTTGAACATGTTAACAGTAAAATAAAAATATGAAATAAATTTGGCTAAGATTATACATGTGTAGGAACCATCCTGAATTTTTATAGATTTAATTGATGAGTTTTCTGACCTAAAATATATAGGTGAACACAATTTATAACTTGCTGCCTGAACATAAAATTTGAAAAGAATAGAGTTTTCACCCTAGTTTCTGTAACTTTGATATGTCATATATATATATTTTCCGGAACCGGAAGAGAGTCTAGTTTCTAGACTTTTTGACGGATCCAGATTTTCTTTTCTGTAGTAGTGGTAATCTGTATTTTTGTATAGCAACGTCATGCCGTCCAGATTGTGTGATTTGTGCTTAATTAATATGTTTGCTTCTTGATTGGTCTGTAACGAGTAGAATTAGTCACACCTAGCATCATACAATATTGACACCTTCTTGAATGCTCACATAGGATGAAATAAAATGATAATAAGTCGGGGTATTACGAGATGACTTGGTAGTGAACGATCGGAAATTGTACTCGGTTGGGCCCTACTGCTTGGCTTGTACTGATGGCCATAAAATACTGCTTGATAATCACTGACATTGAACATTAAAAACTGAATACCGGGCCGAGTACATGAACCGTGAGTTCACCATCAGTCTAAATCGTACACTGTGTGCTTGCACCGAACCTGTGGAATGGGACGCAGTAGTACGTGCACTAGATAGGTTAATAAAATGATTAGTAACTTGCATTTGACATTTCATGCTTGATCCCATATACTGTCACGAATATGGAACTTGAATTCAAACTATTAATTAAATACATGATTAAACATAAACCCGTGACATTATTGCCATTCCTTGACTTTGTTATTTGACTTTGATCCCATCCCCTTTTCTTTCGATATATCATGTTCCTATTATTCTCTATTTTCTCTACTTACTATCCATGACTTGCTCTAAGGACATTATTTTCTTTCTTTTAGATCAAGAATTTACAGGTACTGGAGGAACAATACCGAAAGAAATTTGTGAGCATCGATTCTAGAAGATGGAGTCCAAGATGAGATTGCTTGATTTATTTTTTTGCTAGACTTATTTTTATTTGAACATTGTCTTGGTATTATACTTTTTTTTGGGCTTTATGACCCGGAGTTTGTTTTTATTCCAGATGTTGGATGTTATTATTTGGATTATTTCATTTATATATGAAGTTGATCTTATTTATGTGATTATATCTTCTTGCGTGGTTGTGATGTTCTTTCATGTTATTGAGTTAGTTTGGTACAGCTTATGGATGGTGTTTACATCATTCGCTGGGCCTACGTTACGTACTCGTATTCCGTATTTTGGGAAGCGGGGCGTGACACCAGCGCTAAGCAATGTATTTGCGTAAGAACGCAACATACTAATTAAACAAAGAAGGAAAGAAGGCCGAGTTTACTCCAATATTTTATAATTGTCGCCAGAATAACTTCCCTAATATGGAGGTAAAAGACAAAACAAATGAAACGAAACAACGGAGAGAAGAGACGCTAGGACTAAAACCTTAGAACAGTCCAAAAAATAATATTCAAACTGATTCTACATTTTATGTTCTTACATTCCCTGTATGAAGGCTACAATATCTTTTGAAATGTATCCATAATCCTACAAAAATATAGTAAAATATGAATAATGACTATTAGGAAAAAGAACAAGAAAAGCATTCGGTAAATACTGAAATATACTGAATTATCAAACATAATGATGCCCAAGTTCTTAAATCATATAGAAAATTGGTTTTGTCAGTGCAAAACTGGGAGGATTATGAAAAGAAATCCAACGCAATCTACAAAAGAGAGTTTGAATTTTTATTAGTTTGTACTTCTTTCTGATTATTAATAATGTTTCTCTTTCATAAGTGGTCTTCCAAATGGGGAACACAAAAATCACCTATGTTCTTATTTACAACAATTTATTCGGTGTGCTAGATCCCTAACATGTGTCCTCTTACAAATATTGTCCTATTCATAGATCCAAGGTTAAGCAATACCATTGATTTTTGTTAGTAGGTAATACAACACGGGTTGTGATTAAAATAGAATGTACACAGTCGAGAATACTTATATAGAATCATATAAGTTTTACAGAAGAGGAATCCAGTTATAATTAAGAGAAATATCATGTATAAAAACAAACATCTATATAATAAAACACAAAACAAAGCTATCAAGTGGCTCTCCTTCAATCCCCCAAAAATCAAAGGCCCAGATCTAACATCACAAAACATATTTTCCCCCCAAAACTCAAATTCGAATCCCCCCCCCCCCCCCCAAAACAACTCCTATATTTATTTAAATTTTGTTTTCTCTCTCTTTCCCTCCCTCTTCAATTCAAAAAATTAACAAAATAAAAATTTTAAAAATTGAAAAAAAATAAAAATTAAAAAAATTAAAAAAATTAAAAATTTTAAAACTTTAAAAATAATTCAAAAAAAATCAAAAAAAAAATCATATAATTTGTTTTTTGTTGGACCCCCAAAAGTTTTTCATATAATATGTTTGCTACTTCAATTAATTTGCTGGACATCCAAAACTATTTTATATGATCAAATAAGGTGCACCGTTCCGAAAAAGTGCCGTAGGCACGTGTCAACGGGCAAACCTAGTTACCATATGTGACACAAGGCTCTGGTTTTAATTGTGGTTCTCAATGATTTATTTGCTTGGTATAAGAAGAGCAATAAAACACATATTGAACCAAACCGTAAATAAAATCAATGGAATTCAAGATGGGAAGCAAAATTTACTACTCATAAACACTCGTAGCAGTTTCACCAATTGACATTCTTCTATTCTATTTAACAAGCTATGATAGACAAAATATACTTGCATTTAGCACACTCATATTCTTCAAACACAAATTCGACTTTGTCAATTAGATACAAACTAAAAAGAAGAAAATGATAGAAGTCCCCTACTGTAATCATCCATTCTTGCATAGACAGAAGATGTATCAGTTGTAAAAGTCTGGTGGCCCATTTGATTACGAATCAGAGAAGCAAGAGAACTATCCATCTTAGTAAGGTTAACATCATCTTTTTTTGAAGGGTTACTTCAAAAAGAGTTCAAAAATATAATTGAAGTAGAAGTAATGCCGAAGTTTGGCAGGTTATCTTGTGGAGAAGAACAATAGCTATGAATAACCAGATGCTTTTGTGTTTGACGGCTGCAGTAACATATGACAATGATTGTACTATTGATGTAATTACAGTTGTTCAAATCACATTGAAGTACTTAATCAAATGAAAAACACTGGTTCTTAATCCAAAAAAACCTGCATTTGAGAAACAATAGATACCTAAGTTGGAACTAAAACTTAATCCAATTTTATTCTTATCCTATTTCTTAGTGGGTTTGCAAATTATGTATAGAAGCATTCAAGCAAACTTATGTATGCATGCGTACTTTTCTACAATAAACTTCATTTATGTATTCCCCTTAAACAATTTGTCCAAAGTTTAAAAATGAGAGCTTGATAGCACATTAATTTTTGGGATTGCCCATATTTCGATAGTTAACACCTAAAGTTGTAACAGAAAAGAAGGAATAAGAAATGTGTAATTATATAGTTACCTAATGAAATGCTCTACATATGGGCATAGTCGAGATTTTCCCATGTCACCATAAGCTAGAAAGTGTAGCACATCTGACCCAAATGCTCGATCTGATGTAGTTGGAGTTTTAAACTTTATTTGATTGCTCCCTGAGTCCCTGTTCCACAAAAAAAAAAGTTTTTGGTTCATTTAAGTTTAATGTCCACCAAGGTTCATTATCACCACAAAAAAAGTTACCGTAAAGACAGGATTTACATGAAAAACATGTTGTAAACCTCATAAGAAAATCTTTTGATCTATAGGCACAAAACTAAAGAAAGAGAAGCGGAGAATCGAAAACCGTACAAATTGATAACCGTACAAATGTAAAGAAAATAAAAGAACATGAAATGAAACTGAACCGAGTAGTAACCGAGTCCTGTGTTTCACACATAGTCCTTAAAACAGATTCGCCACCTCACTGGTGCTGGAAGAACATTATGGCGTCTTTCTCCGAGAATGAAATGGTCGTCAGTGCCAACGACAGCACAACGCTACACTCCCGAACTAATTGATTTGCTGAAATCTATCATCGACACAAGAACAGAGAAGGACAGAGAGGAAAAAAGTTTCTAGTGTCTGGAATGAGGGGATAAGGGGCCTCTATATATAGGGTCAGAGAAAAAACAGGTGAGTGAATGTATACACCATGCAACACAATGTTATACTCCCGAACTGGTTCATGTGCTGAAATATATCACCGACACAAGAACAGAGGAGGACAGGGAGGAAGAGAGTTTTTGGTGTCTAGAATGAGGAGAGAAGGGGCCTCTATATAGGGCTAGGGGAAAAACTGGTAAGTGAATGCATACACCGCAACGACAGACAAGTGGTTGAATGCACCCACTGTAATGGCAAACATGTGAGTGAATGCCCAAACTGTAATGGCAGACAAAACCATATCTCGATTTAAAATGGGTTGTAACGGAAGACGAAACAGTTTCTCATTCAGACAAAATCATTTTTGCATTTATTTCGGCCGTTACAAATCAGAAAAATCAAAACTGGTGCAAAAAATAATCCTCGCACGAGGTGGGGATCAGTTGGTCTGATATTCATGTTCGCAGAACGTGTGAGAACACACAAGCCGCAAGTAATTTGGTCTGAGATTTGCACCCCGCGCGAGAGAGAGCCTTCTGACTTGCTTTCTTCCAATGTCAAGAAAGAGTTTATTATATATAGCCTTATAATTCTTATGATTTTTCCGATGTGGGACTAAAGTCCCTCAACCCATTTTCAGACATCAAGTGTCTCACTTTGGGAGACAATTTCTCTTTCACCCCATAACCGTTGTGAGCAAGTAAATATATGATTTTTATATACTCACGAAGGAGAACACAAATCCATAAAGACCTATCACTAATTCATAGTGGATCTTACTCAAAAAGTTGCTCTAAACTTATTTGTAAATTGGTGTTGAAACACCCATTTTCTAACATTCCCCGCATGAATGAAATTGACGACCACAGACAAACCAGACTGACACGACCGACTTGGTGATAGAATTCAACGGTTGAAACCTGTACATGATAGGTAGGTGTTATCATTTGAACCTTTCCTTATGAAAATATGTTTACTTTACTAACTAAATAGTAGATGCGATGTCCTTGAACTGTTCTGTCATTTGTGTAAATAATGACATATCTCATACAGGAATCTTCCTAACACATCTCAGTTCTCACTGTTGTGTTCGTTTTGTCCATGAACATACATCTGGTTCTGTAAGAGTTTAACTGGAAAGATGACCTATACTTTTTCCATGGAAGCGGCCCTTCTTTCCTCTCACATAAGTGATTTCTTAGTTTAGAGTAACCTGCATTACCCTGCTCGAATTTTCGACGCATAAGAATCATTAAAACCTAGCTTAACCTCTTACCTTACGGGCATCATTGTTTCATCATGGGAATGTACATGGGAAAATCACCACAGAGATCCAACAAGGTCTTTACAATTTAGTTGTCCATTTGAACCTAGATCTTGGGATCTCCAGTCAATTAAGTTGGATGTCCATTGTATTGACTTTTTCTTTCTTGGGATTTAGTCTCATTCCCCTCGATTACTTATCAATTAACTCTCTGTGTAATCCTTTGGTTAGCAGATCCACAATGTTATCCTTTGAATCTACATAGTCCACAGAGATAACCCAAGTAGAGAGTAGTTGTCTAATGGTATTATGTCTTCGATGAATATGTCTAGACTTACGATTATATATATTACTTTGTGCTCTACAAATTACAGATTGACTGTCCGATTGTATGAAGATTGGAGGCACATGCTTTGTCCACCTTGGAATATCCTCAAGGAAGTGGTGTAACCATTCAGCCTCTTCCCTATATTTGTCCAGTACAATAAATTTAGATTCCATCGTGGATTTAGCAATCACTGTTTGTTTCGAGAATTTCCATGAAACTGCTACACCACCCAGTGTAAACACATAGCCACTAATGGATTTTGAATTATCACTGGATATCAAGTTCGCATTACTGTATCCATCAAATACAGTTAGACATCTTGTATAGTAGCTCATAATTACGAGTAAAGCGCAAGTATTTCAGTACTGTTGTAACCGATTGCCAATGCTTGTGTAACGCCCCGAGTTCCCAATAACCGAAACCGGATACACAAGCCAGAATCTTTCCTTCAAATGAGTCCAAATACAGATTATTCAAAAGAAATTTAAACTTCTTATTTCCACCAAAATGTTATAACAAGTACAAATTGTTCAACTTAGGATTACAACATGAATTCACATAAATTACATCCCAAAAAATTTACTGTACAATATTTACAATCTCACACTGTACAATAGTCAGAAGACTCTGCAACATACTGGACAACAACTTCCACTAAAAGCTCCCCGCAGCTCGAGTCTCCTGCTCCAAGATCAACAATCCTGCAACTAAACAAACTGTGGGCACGTCAGTTGAATGCAACTGATGCAATGCAGATAAAACCAATGACTCCCCAAACTCAACAATCAAGACTGATGCAAAAGAAAAATGTGTATTTAAATCACAAATGTTAGTGTATGCCATGCCCTAGAGTCTAATGCACAATTCACAATGCACAGGATGCACTTACTTTAATACAATTTATTTGGAAATGTATGCACCCCAAAATCAACTTCAATGGAAACGTATGCATCTCATACTAAATACTTTCCAAGGATTCCTCTTCCTTCTGATTGTAGGGTTCGATCCCTCGCGATGCATCCTACTTTTGTATTCAATCCCGTTCTTGACATTCATCTAGTGACTGATGAGGTTGCAGTTGGTCAGTTTAATTCTGACACTGCAGTCAGTAGTGGTGTCCCTGTTTTCCACTATGCCCGGTTTCTGCCCATTGCACCGGATCCCACTCAAAAATTGGTACGAACATAAAGGTAGCCCGAAAGCTCACCAGGACACTGCGGGTCTTACTCGCGATTTTGAGTCTTACCCTAACTCCATGTCTTTATTAAACAATATAGAACCTGACAGAGTCTTAGGGTCCATCCCTAAACTCCCGATGGGAGAATAATTGTACTCACATCTCGTTCTTATCACAAGACCCTAGAAATTAACAAACGAGTTCACGCTACCCATCCCCCTTACCAGGCGAGACAGCACCACACGTGTCCCTTTGTCAGGCAAGTACAACCACCTAACTAGTGCTTGTCCTAACATTAAACAATAGCTCGACCTAACCCTAGGGCACTACCAAGCCCGATGGTACCAACGTTAACCAAACTAAGCGGTAAACTGACCACCGTCAATCGCCACCCTGCCTTCCACGCTTGGAGTTAATTATGACCTCGGCCCGACCCAATCATGTTTCTCCCGTTAATCATTACGCTCCACTGTCTCTTGACCAAGTGGTAGCACCAATAACAATGGACATCTTTCCGTGTACGGTGAGCACGCCAGTGCACGAATCGTCTCCTCCAACACGTTCGAGGTGACACGGGCTACTAACTACCCAAAAGTTGAGTAGTAACGATAGCCCCCCAAGGGTAAAATCCATTACCATAAGTAACAACAAGCAATACACACACCGGGGTAGTAAAAATCACCCCAAACAACAATACAATACAAGTCTATTCTAACTTTAAGCAAGCTAGTAGATTATAGTAATAAGCGAATTGCACGAATGCAAACATTGGAGAAATAGTCAATCCAATCATAAAATATTATAGATGTAAATAACACAACTCCAACATGATCAAACACAATCCAAGAGTGAGAATAATAATCATTCTAAGACTATTCTAATGCCTTACAATGATGAAAACATACATTCAATCAAAATAACAATTTAGTCATCCAACATACACCTGGTGTTGTTTGCCAAAATCGCCAAAAATCACACACTCGATGAAACCAAAGTTAAATACTTCATTTTAAAGGCGAAAATGGTCAAAAACTGATATGCATTAAAACTTATAGATTTGACAGAAACTGTCAAACAGTTGCACGCTAAAACTTATTTAAAATAACAAATGATCGCAAAAAAATTATAAACTTTTTTAGACATGTTCTATACATATAGGATCATCACATATCCAAAATTTAACCAAGAATACCAAGTATACAAATAGTTATGACAATTTGAATAGGATGCAAAATTTCCAAACCGCAACCACACTGTTCTCAACGACAGTGGCAAGATGAATTCTTTAGAGATAACAATTCTTGCTAAAAAATTACGAGACTTGGAAAAATTGATATAGACACATACAAGAATTTATAATAAAATTTTCAACTTGAAACTCCAAATATTCAGAGAGTTAAGAATTCTTGAACTCGGTATGAAGAATCAAAACAGAGCACAGAACAAATTCCGGACCAATGATGGTTTCAGATTTTATTAAGATATGATTTGTTATCCAAAAAATATGGAATTTGGCAGAGGTATTAATGACATGATCAAGATGCTACTATAAAAGTTTCAAGTCCAAATTCTATCCTGGCACAAAGTTATGACTTTTATAAGTCAAGAATGAACATTCAAACGAACAACAATATGATTTAATAACAACAGCAAAAGATTGGATTTTATCGGGATAGCAAACAATGTCCAAGAATTATCAAATTTGGTGGAATTTTAATGAACATGTATAAGAAGCTCTAGTAAAAATCTCAACTCTAGATCATAGTGATTATGGAGATACAAATTTTATAAGTCAACATGCTAGATTCAACAAATGGCAGCATTTCTTTCCAAAGCAGTAACTTGATAGATTTTATAAAAATATCAAACCACCTCCAAAACTCACGAAATTTGGGATGAATATTAGGGACACAATCAAGATACTACCATAAAAATTACAAGTCTAAACTCCAACATACCACCATGATACGAATTTCTAATCATACCATACACAAATCTCCTTAAGATTCAATCTTTCTATATCAATTGGCACTCTTAGCCCATATAATCATAAATTAGAACATGAAAGATTTCATTAACACCATTCCATAAGCCCAAAATAGCAACTTTAGCATTCATCACTCTAAAAATAATATTCACATGCATAGAGTTGAGAAAGTCACCCACATATGAAGTTTGATTTCTTCTCCGTGCTTCTTCTTTAACCATGTTTTCTTTGGCCTTCTCCTCCTAGCTCCTTACTCTTGTTCTCCCTTGCTTTCTTCTCCTTAGACTTAGATGAAGAGAAATATATTTTTGAAGTATTGGAAATGCTAGGAAATGAAGGGAGAATTTTGGAGTAAAAGAAGAATTATTAGGGTTTTGGAAGATGAAGGAAATGAATGAGTTTTTCTTGAAAAGAAAAATAGAAATGGGGAGGAGGTGCCGACCATATAGAGAAGAGAGAGAGAGAGAGAGAGAGAGAGAGAGAGAGAGAGAGGTGAGGTGGTGGGGATGAGAATGAGGGTGAGTGAGATGAAGGGGTGATAATATCCAAAAACAAGCACATGGTTTTAGAAGTGGTTTTAGGGTTTTGATTCGTGGTTAGGAATTAATTATATGGATTAAGGTTTATCAATTAATATGAAATAAGAATGATTGTCATACATATATATATGGGGAAAAGGGGTATGAGCAACTTGCTCATTTAGTAAATAAGCAATTCATGATGTGGCATACATGTGGTTGGATAAGTCTTAAAAGGGTTAGTTGTCCAATGTATCACATGCATGCCACATAATCAATTTCTCATTTACTAAATGAGCAAGTTGCTCATATCCCTTTTACCCTATATATATATATATATATATATATATACACACACACACACACACATCTCAAAAGAAAATATTCATATGTATGTATAAAAATAATTAATAAATTATAGTAATACTATATGTTCCGTCCCAATTTTACTTGAGATGAACGTAAAATTTAATTGAGAAATTATCCCAACTTCAGTTCAACAATTGTACCATTGTCGGGTTTGAAACATATTAAAATAATTTGTCCAAATACTTACTCAATTAAAAAGAGAAAAATCCATTAATACGTGCAAATCTTAATCGTGCATGGACTAATGTACAAAATAGTTATATACTATTTTGTGGGATCTTACAGCTTGGTTCCAGGATTACTCGTATATCTACTTAATTTACTAACTACATAGGCTATTTCTGGTCTTGTATAACTCATCAAGTACATTAGACTGCCTATCATTTTAGAGTATTCTACTTGAGAAATACTCCCACCTTTATTCTTGGATAAATGTAAAGTTAGGTCTATTGAAGTTATGGCAATTCCGGAATTATCTTTATCAAAATTTTAAAAAATATTGTCTACATAATGTGACTAGCTTAAAATAAGCTCGTCTGTTATTCTTGTGATCTTAATCCCCAATATAACATCAGCAAGTCCTATGTCTTTCATGTCAAATCTTGATTTCAACATATTTTTAGTAGATTTAACCATCATATCGTTTCTTACAACAATAAACATGTCATCTACATATAAACATATTATGACATATCCACTTTCAGTGTCTTTGACATACACATATTTATCACATTCATTAATTTTGAAACCATTTGTCATCATGACATTGTTAAATTTCTCTTGCCACTGATTTGGAGCTTGTTCTAAGCCATATAATGATTTCACCAGTTTACAAACTTTATTTTCTTGTCCTGGAGATGAAAAACCCTCAGGTTACTCCATACAGATTTTTTCATCTAAATCTTCATTAACAAAAGTTGTTTTCACATCCATTTGATGTACTTCAAGATTGCGCAAAGCTGCTGTTGCACGTATCATCCTACTGAAATTTGTTCTCGTCACAGGAGAATATGTATCAAAGTATTCCAGACATTCTTTTTGTCTATAACCTTTGATTATAAGTCGTGCCTTGACCCATTAGCTTTCATTTTTCTAAAGGTTTACTACATGGTGGAAGATTCACTAGTTACCGAGTATGATTTTGCGACATTGAATCAATTTCACCCTTAATGACTTTTTTCCACAGAGTACCAACACTAGAGCTCACCGCTTCTTTGAAAGTTAGGGGTTCACCTTCAAGCATAAATCGTAAGAAATCTGGACCAAAAGATTTTTCTGTTCTTGTCTTTTACTACGTCTAGGTTCCTCAACTTCTCCATCTTGATTTTCACTATCTTCACTGATAGTCTCATGTGTTCGTTTGGAAGAACTTGGTTCTTCCTTAGACTTATATGGAAATACATCTTCAAAGAATGATGCATTTCTAGACTCCATTATCGTGTTCTTTGGTATATCAGGGATATCAGATTTGTATACCAAGAACCGATAAGCACTATTATTATGTGCATAGCCCATGAAAATGTAATCAACCATTCTTGTTCTATTTTTACTTTCTTAGGTGGAGGTACTGCCACCTTGGCAACACATCTCCACACTCGCAAGTAATTGTATGATGACTTTCTTCCTGCTCATAGTTCATATGGAGTTTTCTCTTCTTTCTTTTTGGGTACCTTATTCAAAAGGCAATTATTTGAAAGAATAGCTTCTCTCCACAAGTTTTGTGCAAACCAGAACTTATTAACATTGCATTCATCATTTTTTTCTTTGTACAATTCTTTCGCTCAGCAACATCGTTGGATTGAGAAAAATAAGGTGTTGTAGTTTCATGTATAATCTCATGCTTAGCACAAGTGTCAACAAATGGTGATTCAAACTCTCCACCTTGGTCACTTCTTAGTGCCTTAGTTTTCTTATTGAGTTGATTCTCAACTTCATTTTTGTAGAGAATAAATTCTCTATAGCTTCGTCCTTACTTTTAAGCAAATACACAAAACAGTATTTTATGATGTCATCAACAAAGGTAATAAAATACTTATTACCACCTCTTGTTTGTAGCATTTTTAAATCACAAATATCACTGGTTCAGTGTTTCTTTCAACACTTTTAAATGAAGATCTTGTTAGTTTTCCTCAACACAAGCTTCACACTTATGTTTGGAATCAATTTAAAATGTTGGTATATGATTCAAGTTAATTAGTCTACGCTAAGTATCATGATTAATATGTCTCAGTCTACCCTGCCATAATTGGAAAACTCAAGCATATAAGTAGAAGAACTAGCTTTATTGATATTATTGACTATGGTCATTACATTGAGTTTGAACATTGCACCACTCATGTATCCTCCACCAACATACATTTTACTCTTCGGCAAAACAAATATATTTGACTCAAACACTAAGCGATACCCGTGATCAATAAGCAAAAATCCAGATACCAGGGTCTGACGGATTTCAGGAACATACGCAACATTGTTTAGAGTTAGCTCCTTCTCAGAAGTTATCTTCAAGAACACCTTGTCTTGGCCCTTGATTTCTGAAGTACGGCGTTCCCCATAAACATTTTCTCTCCATTTTCTAATGGTTCGAAAGTGGAGAATATACTTCTGTTGGAGCACACGTGGAAGGTAGCTCCAATGTCCATCAATTCTTAGGGTTTGAATCCATCAAGTTCACCGCCGAGACCACAGCTGAGAGGTTGATTTTGGAAATGTCTTGAGCAATGCCTTCAACTACATTGACTTATATGTTCATGTTCCTTTTAGGTAGTCTGCAATCAGTAGACTTGTGACCAAACTTGTCACAGTTGAAGCACTTACCTCGAAATTTTGGCTTCTTGGAGATTCCTACCTTGGGCCCCAACTTGGACCCCAACTTGGATATTTCTCCTTAGGCCCGTTGAACTTCTCAGCTTTTCCTCCTTGGGAGACTGAGATAGGTACAGTGATAGGCACTGGCACTCGTGCCACCCCAACGATCGGCAATTGGACCATCTCAACAGCCGGCAATTGGGCCGTTTTAGGCACTACAACATTCTCCGATATAGTTGCCATTTCGAGTCTGAAAACACACAACACAAGTGTAAATTTTCATATTGAAAAAAAGAGTGCCTCAAAATCAGAGAAATAAAATGAGAATCTATTTTACCTTGTAAGAAAATCATTTGATTTAGAGGCACAAAACTACAGAAAAAGAAGAGGCGAATCGAAAATTGTAAAAATTGAAAACCGCACAAATGTAAAAAAAAGAACAACAAATGAAACCGAACTGAGTAGTAACAGAGTCCTGTGTTTCACACCGAGTCAAAAAAATAGTTTCATGCCTCACTGGTGCAAGAGGAACGTTATGGCATCTGACTCCTAGGATGAAACAGTCATTTAATGTCAACGGCAGTACAATGCTACACTCCTGAAGTTATTGATGTGCTGAAATCTATGACCGACACAAGAACAGAGGAAGACAGGAAGGAAGAGATTCTGGTGTCTGGATTGAGGGGAGAAGAGGCCTCTATATATAGGGCCAGGAGAAAAATAGGTGAGTGAATGCACACATCGTGCAGCACAATGCTACACTCCCGAACTGATTAATGTGTTGAAATCTATCACCGACTGAAGAACAGAGGAGGACAAGGAGGAAGAGAGTTTCTAATATCTGGATTGAGGAGAGAAGAGGCCTCTATATATAGGGTCAGGGGGAAAATAGGTGCGTGAATGCACACATCGTAACGGCAGATAAGTGGTTGAATGCACCCACTGAACAGGTGAGTGAATGTCCAAACTGTAATGACATACAAAACCATTTCTCGATTTAAAATGGCAGATAAAAATATTTCTTCATCTATTTCGGCCATTACAGATCCCTGCACGGGGTGGGGTTCAGTTAGTCCGGCATTCGTATCCGCAGGACATGCGAGTGCACATAAGCCGGATGTAATCCGGTCCGAGATTGATGTGCTGAAATCTATCACCAACACAAGAACAGAGGAGGACATGGAGGAAGAGAGTTTCTAGTGTCTAGATTGAGGGGAGAAAGGGCTGCTATATATAGGGTCAGGGAAAAGACAGGTGAGTGAATGCACCCACTATACAGGTGAGTGAATGCCCAAACTGTAACGACAAAAAAAATAGTTTCTCGGTTTAAAACGGCAGAAAAAATTGTTTCTGTGTTTATTTCGGCCGTTATAGATCTCCGCACGAGGTGGGATTTAGTTAGTCCGACATTCATGTCTGCATGATGTGCGGGCACATACACGCTGCATGTAATTTGGTCCGAGATTGATATGCTAAAATATATCATCGACACAAGAACAGAGGATGACACAGAGGAAGAGAGGTTCTGGTGTCTGGAATGAGGGGAGAAGGGGCATCTATATCTAGGGCCAGAGAAAAAATAGCTGAGTGAATGCACCCACTGTATATGTGAGTGAATGCCCAAACTGTAACAGCAGACAAAATCATTTCTCGATTTAAAAAGGCAGACAAAATCGTTTCAGCACTTATTTTGGTCGTTATAGATCCCCGCATTGGGTGAGGTTCTGTAGGTTCGGCATTCGTGTCAATGTGCTGAAATCTATCACCGACACAAGAACAAAGGATGACAATGTGGAAGAGATTTTCTGGTGTCTACAATGAAGGGAGAAGAGGCCTCTATATATAGGGTCAGGGGGAAAATAGGTGAGTGAATGCACACACCGTAACGGCAGACAAGTGGTTGAATGCACCAACTGTACAGGTGAGTGAATGCCCAAACTGTAACGGCAGACAAAACCATTTCTCGGTTTAAAATGACATATAAAATCATTTCTGCATTTATTTCGGCCGTTACAGATCCCCGCATAGGGTGGGGTTTGCAGGATGTGCGAGCGCACACAAGCCGCATGTAATCCGGTCCGAGATTGATGTGTTGAATTTATCACTGACACAAGAACTGAGGAGGACATGGAGAAAGAGAGTATATGGTGTCGGGAATTAGGAGAGAAGGGGCCTCTACTAAGGACAGGGGAAAAACTGTTGAGTGAATGCACCCACTGTACAGATGAGTGAATGCCCAAACTGTAATGGCAGAGAAAAACAATTTCTCAGTTTAAAACGTCAGACAAAACCATTTCAACTTTTATTTCGGCCGTTACAGATCCCCCCACGGGGTGGGGTTCAGTTGGTCCGACATTTGTGTCCACAGGATGTGTGTGCGCACACAAGCTGCACGTAATCTGGTCCGAGATTGGTGTGCTGAAATCTATCACCAACACAAGAAAAAAGGAGGAAAATGAGGAAGAGACTTTCTGATCTCTGGAATGAGCGGAGGAGGGGCCTCTATATATAGGGCTAGGGAGAAAAACAGGTGAGTGAATGCATCCACTATACAAGTGAGTGAATGCCCAAACTGTAATGGCAGACAAAACCATTTCTCGATTTAAAACTGCAGACAAAATCGTTTATGCATTTATTTCGGCCGTTACAGATCCCCACACTGGGTGGGGTTCAGTTGGTCCGGTATTTGTGTTCGCAGGATGTGCGGGCTCGTTACAGATCCCCGCACAGAGTGGGTTCAGTTGGTCCGGAATTCGTGTCCGCAGGACATGCTGGCGCACACAAGCTGCATATAATCCGGTCCGAGATTGATGTGCTAAAATATATCACCATTACAAGAACAGAGGAGGATAGAGAGGAGAGTTTCTGGTGTCTGGAATAAGTTTAGACGGGGCATCTATACCTAGGGCCAGGGGAAAATTAAGTGAGTGAATGCATCCATTGTACATGTGAGTGAATGCCCAAATTATAACGGCAGACTAAACTGTTGCTGTATTTATTTCGGCCGTTACAGATCCACGCATGGGGTGGGGTTCAGTTGGTCCGGCATTCGTGTCCGTAGGACGTGCTGGCATACACCGGCTGCATGGTAATCCGTTCCGAGATTTGCACACCCCCCCTCTGTGCGCACGAGAGATAGCCTTCTGGCTTGCTTTCTTATATTCTTACAATGCCAAAAACGACTTTATTATATATACCCTTCTAATTCTTATGAATTTTCTGATATGGTACTAATGTCCCTCAACCCATTTTCTGACATCAAGTGTCTCAATTTGGGAGACAATTTCTCATTCACCCTATAACTGTTTTGAGCAAGTAAATATATGATTTTGATGTACTTACGAAGTATAACACAAATCCATAAAGATATCTCACTAATTTATAGTGGATCTAACTCAAAAATTTTCCTAAAAATAGTTCGTAAAATGATGTTAAAACAAACCTTCCATATATCATTATATCTACATGCATGTTGGTGATAGTTGGAGGATGGAACTCATTCATTATAGCTAAATGAGTAAATCCTTTCTGGACTTGCCACGACATCACTTGAAACAAAGAAATTACAAATGAAAGCCGATACAAAACAATTATAATAGTAAATAACTGGTACTTAATTCTAAGGAAATGTAATTTCCTATAAATATCGTTCGTGTACTTGCAGTTTATCAAAATACCTGATATCCCAAATATACCAAACTTGAAAAAAATTTCTCGAGTGAATTTCTACAAACATCTTCCGTGCTACTAAAAAAAAAATCTACACATAGGTGGTACAATACCATGTGAAGATGATTATTAGAAGCATTTTGCACAGGATGGGAACGACCATAAACATAATAAAGATCTCTTAAATCAAGTTTTTCTTAGATGAGTTCCTTCAGGATAACCCTATACAAAAACAAAAAATTAAATTGGTTAGAAAATTGCATCATGATTTAACCTCTTCTAGTTAATATTTTCACTAACAAAATGTTATGTATTGATTAAATTCTTATAAATTTTGTTGATTTAGTTTATTGTGCTGTCTTTTGAAGTTATTGCAGTCTACATACATAAGGTACCCATGCTATCAACTCTCAAGGCAAGTCAGGTAGCATCATTTTTAACTTTATGCAATTTACGTCCCTCAAAAAAACCTTGTGCATTGCACTTTGTCTCTACTTCACAAGTCCCACCTTTCATCACTGTTGAAATTAATTTTCGATTAAATAAAAAAGATGACAAAAGCAGTTGTGCTACCTACTAAGCAATAGTGAACACCTTCTTCTATACTTTGTACTTATAAATTAATTTGCCATAAGTGCAAAGACATGTTAATCTAATGAATTGTTGATTGTCCTCCATCCACTAACACGAGTAAAAGAACATGTAGTGGTTGAGAAGTAAAACCTAATATACTAAAGAATAATTTTCCTAAAGAATGTTCTTTCACTCAGAAACATACATAATATCATTGTTAAATACATCAACAAATCAGACATGTTATAGATAAAATCATAAGTGGCCAAGTACATTTTAAGCATAGAACATAAGTAATAAAAAAACTAAAAGTTGTTGAATTGCGTATAAACATAGCCATAAATAGCTGTTGTAACGCCCCGAATTTCAAAACATGGTAATTCGTAGCACAACAAGATATTTTACTTCAAATTCATACAATTTTATAAGGAATTTAAAACTTTTATTATATCAAGTTCTTTTACAACAACGCAACAAAAATTAAATGAAATACAACATGATATAAATACAAGTGCAACAGCTTTAACTTTTAAATAATCATCAGCATCAAATCATCTTTACATCTCCTTGCAAATTCCAGCCCTACATTTGAAACTGTGGGCACGTTAGTTGCTTACAACCAACGCAATATTATAAAATAGCGATCCTCACTATTTCCTAATATAATGATTCTCTTACTTTAACAAACACACTTGAATGCATATTAAAGTGTAAAAAAGACTATGCTAAACATGTCAATGTATGATATGACCTAATGCCTAATGCAGATATTATGCTACGATGACACTAATGTATACTTGTTCAGAATCTATACATCCCAGACTACATCGGTCCGAGGGAAAGCACTTACGTAATCCAAATTAAAGGGTTGAATCCCTCACCATGAATTATTACTACAGTGACTAAGGTAAGGTTTGGATATTCTGGGAGAATTAAGCCCACGCCCCGATAATTTCGGAGACGAATCTTACACCGCCGATGAACTGGGGACAACTCCCAATCACACCTCGATAATTTTGGGGAAACCATCTCACACCGCAAGCTATGGCTCTTCAATAGTCCCAAAACACCCCATGTGCGTCGCCTCAATCCCGATAATTCCGAAGATGAATCCTACACCGCCCATGAGCTAGGGACAACTCCCAATCACACCTCGATAATTTCGGGGAAATCATCTCACACCGCAAGCTATGGCTCTTCAATAGTCCCAAAACACCCCATGGGCGTTGCCTCGATCCCGATAATTCCGAAGATGAATCCTACACCGCCCATGAGCTAGGGACAACTCCCAATCACACCTCGATAATTTTGGAGAAACCATCTTACACCGTAGACCGACTGAGGCCCTCATACTCATGTTTGCCCATACTTCATCACGTCTCCCCTTAGTATCTGTCCTTAAGTTTTAGTTTTAGAAAAATCATCACAACCTACAGCTAGCTTACCCTACCGGACTTAAACCAACACAAGAGACAGTCAGCCCAACCTGGCTACTTCTCAAGAGATACTCAACCCACATTGGTTAGCTCTCAAATTTTATTAATCATAAATGCCGGTTTCTAAGGGTCTCATCTAGCCTCTAGATTCCAACAACCATCTTACTCTACAGATTAATATAGGTTATATCCATTCTCAACATAAACATTTTAACTTTCATTCACTTTATCTACTTTCTTCACATTCATAGATCATACAATACTTGACTTCTTTTAATAGCATTAGATAACAATGTCTTAAATCGACTTCTAGAAGACAAATACTTAATTAATTAACCAAAATCATTCACTTTAACAATTTCCAATATTCTTTGATTAATAAAAACCTTCTCATATTGCCCAAGTATATTTCGAATACATTTTTTTTCTAATACAAAGTTCTATAAGCCATTTAATGAAACAATTCACTAGAACCTCGATTTATATTACATATTCGTGTTTTACTTCAATTACTTCAACTATTTTCCAAGTCACAAATGTTGTATTCAAGATATTTCATTAAAAAGTGTTTATATTCTACAATAAATTTATTAACTCATATATATACCTCATTTTTAACATTATTCTACAACTCTTAAACATGAATGTTATTCTTTTAAAAATCCAAAACATATATCCCAAAACAGTGAGGAATAATTTTTAATTGTTCAAATAATATTTAAAAACATTTATATGATTTTCCCAAAATTTAAAACTACAAAAAAGCCCCTAAAAATAAAAGTGCACATTTCTGTGCACAACAAGAATCGAACCCGAGACCCCAAGGCCCCAAACATATATCCCAAAGTAGTTATTCTACAACCCTTTAACATGAATGTTATTCTTTTAAAAATCCCAAATATATATCCCAAAATAGTGAGGAATAATTTTTAATTGTTCAAATAATATTTAAGAACATTTATATGATTTTCCCGAAATTTAAAACTACAAAAAAGCCCCCCAAAATAAAAATGCACATTTCTGTGCACAACAAGAATCGAACCCGAGACCCCAAGGCCCTAGCGAGCGCCATGTGGCGACACCAGGCCCAACACGCCCCCACTAGCCACTCAAGCCAAGCGCACATCATCTACTAATGGGTTTAATTCGTTATAACCCCAGGTTATTGTTTCTTCTTCGATTTTAACTTCTCATATATTTTACAATTTTATTTGTTTTCCCTAAAGTAATAGTTCACAAAATATATCTACCAATCTCGAGAAATGTTTATTTATTAATTATAACCACAATAAAATTATTTTATGCATACATATTGTAAATAGTGATTTTTAGAAACAACATTAACATAAACTTTTCATTTATTAATAAAACTAGCTCTTTTAACCATAATTCAAGACTCCATATTTTATTTCTTCTTTTTATCAATTTCATGAGAAAATCTCATCACCCCTCAAATTGTAACTCTCCCCATTGTTTACACAACTTCTTTGTAAAATTTAACCACTTGTGCATAGATACATATTCAATTCATTTAATTTACCCATAGCACCCCATTATGCACCCAATGACACCACAACAACTCTACATGATTTTTTCAATTTACTAACATGATAATTTAAAATGCATCTTTTCAACTAGCATGCAATTGCTAAAAAAATCAATACCATATGCAATATAACAACATTAGAAATTAAAGAACTCATGTCACATTTCATCACAACTAATTAAACATGTATACTACAAAACATCTAGAAAGTAAAAGAGATCACCCACCCATATGAGGAATAAATAAATCCCTAGCAAGGAACTCCAAGAAAAGCTCCAATCCTCCTTGGAATACGTGCTCCAAGAAGGCCAGCAAGCATTCAGCAGCAAAACAGCACTCCATTTTATTTTTCATTTCAGTTGTTTGTTCTGGCCTATGAGAAATGAGGTGGGGGAATGATGATAAAGGGAATTAATTTGAACCTTATTTAATTAACTACCCACTACTTTTCAGAACCACCCACCCACTCACTTCTCCTTCTCTCATGCACAGGCGGCCAGCACTCCAAAAGGCACAAACATGTGCACGTGCACCACACGTGCACACTCTTTATATTTTTATTTAAATTAAAACATATATTATAATATATAATAAGTGTTTAAATAAAACTATATTAATTTAATTAAAATTAGGGTTGTCATGCATGAATAAAAATAGACACACACATACTTCATAAATTTTATTTTGAAAGAGAATGCAACTAACACGTGCACTGCAAACACGTGCATCACACGTAAAACAAATATTCAAATATGCAAATCAATTTTATCAACGGAGAAATATTTATAAATAATCGAAATACAGAATACGAAAATATATTTCATTATACATATATCATAAGGTACTCAATACATACATGGAAAACACGTGCATCGCACGTATAAAATATTTTAATCGAAATAGGATGAAAATGAATTTCCGTTTATAAAATGAATTTGAACATGTCATAAAATAAATAATTGAAACACATCGAAAATCTTATACGTAACAATAGAATATACGTAATCGACATGTGGATAACACGTGCAATGCACGTAAAAACACAAAGATTGAAAACTAATATTTGAGTTGGCTCAAATAGGATAAAATGAATTTCGAGAAGACGGAAAATGCATAAATAGTCGAAATACAAAATACGTATGACGTTTATATAAAATACGTTACGCATATTATTCGTAAGAGTACAAAATATATGTGCGTAACACGCGAGGAGCAAAATTGTCATAGCTCAATTTTGCGGGGTGTTACAGCTGTCCTCTCAATTTTATAACTGAATGTTATGCATTAAAATTGTATTTTTGTTAATACTCGGTAAAGCATAGTGAAGGAAAAGCTGAATCTCAAAGTATACACATTAGTGAGGGTACTCTTAAGACAAATTAGCATTAACTACCATAATGTAATGCCTTATCATGTCCTTGATTCCCTAGTTGAAGCAATTAACCAATGTTAAATGCAAATTACTAATAAATTAGATAAATAATTAAATGCATAGCTGAACAATAGTAAAAATAATTTATTCACTAATATTGTCATCAACAAAATGATCATGAAACTCATCACCATAGTTGCTCTCTTTAATATCTATGAAGTGTCTTAACCCTCCTGGACCTCATGAAATAAACTGACATAACTCTATGCAACTTGAGTCACACTACTACTATTTAGCATAACCCATGAGCAAACAAATAGTACAATCAGAAGATGTAAAACTAATGTTCTAAATTGATAACAAACAGATGGTATATGCTAAAAGGAGTAAAAAAAAATATTGGCTTACAAGTATATTCTGGAAATGCCCTCCCTTTTTCCAATAAACCGCATCCTCTTCTTCTTGCTTTTGTAAGTCTCTATGCATTGACATCAATTGCAATCTTGATCGAATATAAATTTTTCTATTCCTCTCCTCAGGCCATTAATTTCACCACAATATTCTCAAAACCCTCTTTCATTGCTTGAATGAAAAAATGTAGTAAGAGAACAATCAGTAATCATACAAGCTAATCAACAAATCAATAAATCATTTCTAGGTTTAAATTCTGAAAAAAATCAAAATAAAATGAAACATAATAATGAAAGTGAATTTAAACTCTTCGAATAGAAACAACATGCAAGAAGGAGGTGGTGAGGGGGACGCGGTCAGGGGAAGTAGTCGGCGGGGAGGTTGGAGCGATTGAGGAAGGTGGCGAGGTTGGCGGTGATGGTAGCAGCCATGCATAGGATTAGGGTTAGAAATCTCGGCCGCTAGTCATAAGATCAATGAGACTGATCATTGGTTGAGATCAGCGGCCCAGATTTTAAGTTTTTGAGGAATTTGTATGGTCCATATTCGATCTAAGATATAATAAGAATTAGATGTGTGGTTCCGATCTGCTCTGGACATATTTATTCTTGCTAATATATATATATATATATATAGTCCATTTCCATTTTACACCAGCCATGGTGTGCACTTCGTGTGCACTCGGCCTTCAGACCTTAATATCGACAATCTAATCTGTTCACATTGATCTACACGTCTAAATTAGTATAATTACGTAAAATCAAGTCATTTGAAATTCATTTGCCTATCCGTCATTTCATTATAAAAAAATGATATTCAGCCATACAATTTGTAAAGTTGAATATCATTTTTTTTATAATGACATGATGGCTGGGTAAATGAATTTCAAATGACTTGATTTTACATATTTAGACTAATTTAGGCGTATAGATCAATGTGAACAGTTCGAATCGTCGATACGAATGCCCGAAGGTCGAGTGCACACCATAGCTAGTGCACAACAGAAGGGGACTATATATATATATATATATATATATATATATATATATATATATATATATATATATATATGGTATATTTCAAATGACCCTATTGAGTTTGACGAGTTTCCACCTCCCCAATCCCTGCCACCACCACCGCCACCACCACTGCCACTGTCAACTCCGGCCTCCTCTTCCATGACCTCTACCTGGAAAACACTTCTCTAGCTAATCAAAATCGAAGAGAGCCGCCCTCCATTACCAGCTGCAACATGGTACCTTGATTTTGCCATTTTCGTCATTTTAAATTAATATTTTTGTGTGTGTGTGATAATTTTCTAGATTTGATTTGATCTTTGTTGTTTGATTTTTTTTAGGTGAAGTATTCGAGAGAACCCCCCCCCCCCCCCCCCCCCCCCCTCTTTCTAAATTTAAGCTTACAATCATTTGATAGGTGGATTTATTAATTTAAAATTTTTGAATGTATTAATTGTAGATTTGAATGGTTTGATTGATGAGTTTTTATGGGTTTTGGGTTTTGTTTCGATTGTAGCATCGGTGATGGGCAGGACTTGAGGGTCCATTTCAAGGTATTTATTCATGGCTTAAGTGTTGGGTTTATGTCTTGCATATTATATTGGATAAGAAGACGATAAGACGATGGAGAGACAAAGGTAATTGGAAATGGAGTGGAGGCAAGAAACAGTCAGCAGAAGGTGACAGAGAAGGTTGCGGTCGACTGGACCATGGGGTCGGTCGACCGCCCTACTGCAGCGAGACGACAGTCGACTACGCGGTCGACTGGTTTGCTCTCGGGTGGACTTCAGAAGGTTGCGGTCGACCGTACCTTGGGGATAGGTCGATCGACAGTGGCGCTGATGGGTTTTCGGGTTTGAATCTAGGTGATTCGTGAATAGCCCAACTTACTCTTCAAGTTGGATCGTGTGGCTCCCATCGTAGGGTTATCTCTTATGTAATATCCAGTGGTTATTGTAATAAGATATCAACTTAGGATTTGTCCCTAGATCTATATAAACAATTGTAACAGCTCATAAATTGTTATGATTCTATTGAGTGCCGAATAGAATAAGAGAGTACTTCATCTGAGAGGGTGAGAGAGTTTTCCATTGTAAGCAGCATCAAGTTCCATTAGGCTTGAGAGAGGATCGTGGTGAGAATTATAATATTCTTTTATCATCTCTAGTTGAATAATATCTCGGTTCTTCCTCCCCCAGATTAAGGCGAAAGCCCCAATCGAAACAATTCTTATGTGTTGTGGGTGTTTGGTGTGTTCTAGTCTTGCTTTGTGGTTTTGTGTTGATTGTGTCAAAGACTCAACAAGATCCTCATATTTTCTATCAAGTGGTATCAAAGCAATCAGGATTCGTGGGTTTCTTCGAGTTCCTTGGAGATGGCAGATCAAAAGACGAAGATCAAACAGTTTGATGATAAGATCAACTTCAATCTATGGAAGGTGGACATGTATGATATTTTGGTTAAGAAGGACTTGCATCTTGCCGTAGAAGAGAAGAAGCCAACCGACATGCATCAGGAGAAGTGGGATGAGATTTGTTTGAAGGCCTTGTGTTTAATCCGGTTGCAATTGGCGGACGAAGTCAAGTGTAATATCCTTGAGGAGAAAAGTGCGGCGAGTCTATGGGCAAGATTCAAAACTGACTACTCAGGATCGTCATTGCTAGATCAGATATATTGGAAAATGATGCTGTTTAGGTTCTCAATGAAGGAAGATACCCATCTTCAAGATCATATTGTGGAGTTCAATAAAGTAATATCTGAATTGAAGGTGATTAACGCTGATGATCTTAGCGAAGAGGATAAAGCTTTCAACTTGATTTATTCACTCCCAACTTCTTATGATCACTTGATAACTACCATGCTACATGGCAAATCGGCCAAGAAGACACTTACTGTAGCCGGGGTGATTAAGGGTCTGAAGGAAGATGAACTAAGAAAGGAGACTCATAAAGGAGAGTCTATTTCTTTACGGTGTTTTACGGTGAATGGTGATACTTCAATTGGAAGGGATACGACACACAAGGAAAAGATTCGTTGCCATTACTGTAAAGGAGTTGGGCATTAAAAGAGAGACTGTCACAGGTGGTTGAGTCAGAAGAGTGCTACTAAAGAAGGGGAACAAGCCCATATAGTCAGCGCAACTGAGTCAAGTAATAATGTTGATTGTTGTCTTCTTGTTTCAAGTTCTTCAGATGTCAAGTTGGTATCTTGATTCGGAAAGTTCTTCTCATATTTGCTCCGAGAGGGAGATGTTTTCTACTTACAAATCATCAACATGTCGTAGTGTGAGAACAGAAAGTGGTGAGATTTGTGAAGTGGTGGGTGAGGGAAGTGTTGAATTGGAGATGCCAGATGGTAAAGGGTTCACACTAGAAGAGGTCATGCATATTCCTTCGATACAGAAGAATCTTATATCCTTAGGTACTCTTGATGCTCGTGACTGCAGGTACACAGCTCGAGGTGGAGTTTTGACAGTTTGGGATAGTCGTCGTTAGGTAATGAAGGGTAAGAGGGGGATTGGGCAGGTTCAGCACAACCTCTACCAGGTTTGTGGGAGCAGAAAAACTCGGTCGAGTGTATGGAAGCTCATTGTTCCTAAAGCATTATCTAGTAAGCCGTCACTAGAATTACCAATGCGAGACTGCAATATTCGAATACCACTGGAAGGTGGAGAAAGACTTGGTGTAGGTGGAGTTCGTGTGGAGGGTGGCACCTCCATGATTACATCTACATGGGTGTGCCCTTGAGGGGGGCATACAGCTGGAGGAAAACAGGTGGAGATTTGTTCAACTAGCAGGAGAAGCCATTGAAACATGTTGATTACAAAGCAGGAAAGAAAGATCTAGGAGAGTTTTAAATCACACAGGTATAGATTCATGCGTATGCAATCTAAGGTGGAGATTGTTGGGTTTATGTCATGCATACTATAGTGGATAAGAAGACGTTAAGACGATGGAGAGACAAAGGCGATTGGAAATGGAGTGGAGGCAAGAAACAATCAGCAGAAGGCGACAGAGAAGGTTGCGGTCGACTGAACCTTGGGGTCGGTCGACCGCCCTACTACAGCGAGACGACAGTCGACTGCGCGGTCGACTGGTTTGCTCTCGAGTGGACTTCAGAAGGTTGCGGTCGATCGTACCTTGGGGGTAGGTCGACCGACAGTGGCGCTGATGGGTTTTCGGGTTTGAATCTAGGTGATTCGTGAATAGCCCAACTTACTCTTCAAGTTGGATCGTGTAGCTCCTATTGTAGGGTCATCTCTTATGTTATATCCAATGGCTATTGTAGCAAGATATCAACTTAGGGTTCGTCTCTAGATCTATATAAACAATTGTAACAGCTCATAGATTGTTATAATTCTATTGAGTGTTGAATAGAAGAAGAAAGTACTTCATCTGAGAGGGTGAGAGAGTTCGCCATTGTAAGCAGCATCAAGTTCTATTAGGCTTGAGAGAGGGTCGTGGTGAGAATTGTAATATTCTTGTATCTTCTCTAGTTGAATAATATCTCGGTTCTTCCTTCTCCGGATTAAGGCGAAAGCCCCAACCGGGACAATTCTTGTATGCTGTGGGTGTTTGGTGTGATCCAGTCTTGCTTGGTGGTTTTGTGTTGATTGTGTCAAAAACTCAACAAGATCCTCATATTTCCTATCATTAAAGTGATAAAGTTTGGTTCTTAATACTTGTTTTAGTAGTAGGTTGAGTTATTTGAGCACCCAAATTAAGAAATTGGGAACTGATTAGTTTGCTGATGGCTTGACATGAAGAGTGCATATGCATGACCTTATAGTAGTGTAATTGACTCATCACTAATTACTGAACAGGATGAACAGTAATTTAAATGATTAACTGGGAAATTTCTGGAGAGGATGGCATAATGTGCTAAGAACTAGACACCCTGAACTTAGCGTTTTCCATGTTACTTTGAAGTAGATAAAAATTCACATACTTTTGTTATATTGATTATTGAATATGCATTTATATAGTGTTATAGTTCTGTAAGTATTGATAGTGTTACCATAGCTAGATCACTTAACAGTCGGTCTATTCTCTTGGAAGGATAAAAGAAAGTCTGAAAATGTAATTATCTTTTTCACTCAGTTCTCTTTAATGTGCAACCTAGCGAGTCCCAAGATCACAAACTTCTAATTTTATATTCTATTGCTCCAAGCTTATTATATTAATTGTTCTTACATGAGATAATTTAATGTAATAATTGTAGAGCAACATAATGCCATGTGAATCAGATTTTTTTAGATGATGAAAATGTATAAAAAATAAATTGATTATTCTGATGTCTTTAAAATTCAGTTAGCTTGGCCCAAGATCATAATAGGAACTACTTTGTCTTTGTTCTAATTTTATATGCTAGTGCAGCATGCTTATTATTTGTTCTTACTTAGATAATATTTGTACACTCTCAAGATCTTCAGGTTCTTTGGTATACTGTGTACTAGGCTGAGGTTTAAATAATATTGTTTTGCCATCTCTTGGACCTATCAGGTAATGCAGTAGTTTGTTTTTATGATGTTATTAGGTCGAAGCTGTAATTAATAAAATAATTGAGGATACAAGGATGGCAAGATCTTCTGCATGTGCTTAATCTTTCTGATGTCTACAACTAGATACTGTTTAATTTTAATTGGTTTCAAATCATTTCCTTTGGAGAGACTTGACTAGACGACTTTCCTTTTGTTTCCCACATCTATGATTTAGTTTTTATTTATTTATTTTTTTGATTAAACATCTATGATTTAGTTGATTAATCATTTCTTCAGTTGTTTCAAGTTGTTCTGTTTAAAAAAATTTCCTTCCGTTGGAGAAAAAAAACCATGGTTTGTGGAATTAAATTATGTAAATCTTACTTAAGTTAACATAACTATGGTTTCTCCTAAAGATAAATGGTGCGGCACTATCAACCTAAAGAGAAGATTTTCAGAAGCATACAAATTCGCGGCGGATAAATATGATAAGGTGACCAGATACTGGAGGAATGATCAATGGAGACCAAGGCTAACAGGCGGGTTAACCACGGAAGCTAGAAGACAAAAACAGAAACTTATAGGCTACCCACAGGACTGGAAACCATCAGGACTGGACCATGAAAACAAACCTAAATAGGAGGGAGAGAAGGGTGGCGTATACTCGGTGAAATCGGCATATAAAAGGTTAAACGATGGGGGGTAGAGTATACGACCCAATCTGGAAGGTAAAAGTACCACTTAAGGTCATGACTTTTAATTGGTTAGCATGTAGAAACGCTATTCTAATACGGAATAACTTGACGATGAGAAGGTGGCAGGGGCCGCTTCAATGTGCTATGTGCAACCAGGATAACGAAATGGTGGACCATCTGCTACTTACATGCAGCTTCGCAAGGCCTATTTAGGGGGATCTATTACAAAGAATAGGGAGCTCAGGGGCAGGACCAAAAATAGTACTAGACGCATGGGGGGGGGGGGGGTGGAGAGATGGGCACATTGTCAGGAGCAACTTCGACATTTGGGGGATTGGAGTAGCGGCTATATGCTAGGGTCTATGGTTAGAACGTAACAATAGAATCTTTAGACGAATACACAGACACATCATGCATCAACAAATGCTTATCAAGATTAATGCTAATATCATATTCTGGTCTAAAACGACAGGAAAAGAACAAACGAAGAAGATCAAGGATATGTACAACGACACTATTCATACAACCAATGGGGTAGAGTCACAGGAAAGGGAAGGTACACCAGAGGAGGAATGAGCGCCTGTATGGATAAGGGAGGAGCATGAATTTCTTTTGGCAATGTATTTTGGGAATATGTATTTTGACAATGTATTTTTTTGGTTTGGTGGAGTCGGGGAACACCATGTATGGAAAAGAGACTCCTAATTTGGGTAAGGGGAATGGGTATCATGACCCGTCTGTGGGATACATGAATATCATTGTCTGGTTGAGTGGATATGCTGTGTATGTTTTATTAAAAGCTTTTTGAAGAAACTCAGGGGGGCTTTGGCCAACCTTCTATTATTAAAAAACTATGGTTTCTCCTTCTGAGAGCCCATTTTTGGAGTTTAGATCATTCCACTAATCTTAGAAAAAATGTTGAGATACTTGGGAGTTATCTCAGCTATACAACAACTTAATTTATCTCTAAACTGTTTATCTAGCCAAGATTTTAAGATAATAGGAGTTATCCCACTCCACAACAACTTCATTTGTCTCTCAATAGGTACAAGTAATTTGATAGGTGTAACTCCTGTTTCCCCTTTTTCTGTATTCTTGTACTGTATTCTTTTTTCCAGTGTATTCTATTTATTTGTACTTTTTCTTTTCCTCAACCATGTATTTTTTCTTCTTTCCAGTATTTATATATTCATCTATTTGTTTGATTCTTTTGTGATTCTTTTTTCTGACAATTATTCTGTCTCTGGATGATTTTATTGTTCTAAATTGTTGCACTTCATGGCTTAATTGCCTATTTATTTGAACTCTGTCTTGTTGGATCTTATACCCTATGGAACCCTCATACCCATCCTATTGGATCCTAACCCGCATCCCAATACCTACTTCTTTGACCTAGTCTTCCCCAGATCTTCTTCACGTTCCCTAACAAGCAGATCATATATTTTCCCCTATCCTCTTGATTATCCAAATCACAACTTGCCAAAATTTCTCATTATAATCCCCCAACAAAATTTGTTATTGCTATCTTTAGTTGCTATCCCCTAAACACTTACCCTAATCACAATCTCTCTCATCTGTCTCCCTCATCCCTGTGTGCATCCCGTCCCTAGTCGCCCGACCGCCGGCCTACCCTCCGACTGCCGCCACCCGCCGTCTCGCGACCCCCAGTCGCCACGACCTTGCCTCCTCCCGAGCGACGCCAGCCACCACAGCGTCGACCCTCTTCCCTTCTCCTTCTACTGCGACAACAGACAGTAGCGACAACAGCCCCCGTGCCAATGACCCCAGTGACGCTTCCCCTTCCGCCGTCGCTCACGCCACCAGTCCCGACGTCTCGCCACTGTCGGACCGCCCCTGCCGATGTAGTCCTCTTCATCACAGAGTGCACCCCCGGCTACCCCTCCTCTCCTTGTTGTGCTTGTGATCGATTCTGCAAGTGTTGGATCCGTGACCGTGTGATTGTGTTATTGTGTTCGTGGTGATCGTGATCGTCTTGTGCATCTCGTTCTTGTTCTGCTCGTGGTATTGTGTGCGTGCACGGGAACCTATTCCCGTTATTCTCTTTTTCTTGTCAGATTCACCGTCAATTATAAGGCAAGTAACTTGTATCTTTTGTTGTATATATAAATACTAAATACCGCCTGTAGTGTGGCCTTTGTTTCTAGATTCATCCCCACGAAAATCCTTGTTAGATATTGTCTCTATTTGTTGATCCATCCGTAGTCATCATATTTGTTACACACACGACATGAAAAATAATTTAGAAATAATCTAGACTTGATGCATGTAGGTATGTTGTTCTTGATTCATGATATGTTGTACCCTTGTTGCATGCTTGATGTGTTAGTTGTAATCTCTTGTGGTAAATTTGTTAAAATTCATACCATGTTGTCTTGGACATCTATTATACCATGTTTTGTATTTTTTCATAATTTGGATTTGTTGCACATGAACTATTTGATTTAATGCATAAGAAGTGATTTTTGTTTTTTCTGTTGGCTCATTTTGTTTTAATATTTTAGACCCTGTTGAGGTCAGTAAATCAATTTAATTTGTGAATATAAATCATAGACACCGCTTTCTATTTTCCAGAATTTTCGACAGATCTCAGTTTCGATTTGTGAGTTGCGAGTTATCGCTGCTTTGCTACAGATGTGTTAGAGATTTTATTTTAATACTGATGTTAAAGATAAGATTTGAATCTAATATTTTTCTGGGTATGACTAGACTTGAATGGGATTAACTCCAAATTTTTGTAGATTTATTTGATGACATTTATAAACTACTCTATGCTTGTGAACAACTACTATATTGCCAGAATTTCATGATGTTCAGCAAAGAACCATATTTTCAACCTGATTCTAGTAGCTGTTGATTAAAACTTTGTGAAGATAAAATGTAGCCTACTGTATCTATTTTATCACCCTTTTGACGGATTTGGGTTTCGAGCTATAGTTTATAATCTATCGCTGTTTTAGTACTGTTGTGTCGAGAATATCAGATTCACAAATTTGCTGCATCTTGCTGTTTCCTGAATTGATTTTAATATGTTATCTATGTTAGAATATTATGAAATTATATTTGCTAATGCTAGACATACTGGGGAATACCCCAGATTTTTCTTGTATTTAAATCAGTAATTTTTGTGACATTTCCATGCTTGTGAATACAACCTTGTGATTTCTAGCTGAACATGATTTCTGTATATAATTCTGTTTTGAGCCCTGTTTCTGCGATTATTATGTGACTTGTATATATGTACTAGATTCGGCCGAGAGTCTATTTTCTAGATTTTCTGACGGATCCAGATTTGCATGTTTGTGGCAACGGAAACTCAGATTTGGTACAGTACTGTCTTGCTGTCCAGAAATGAAAGTTTCGTTGTCCGAGCCCTTGATGAGTCGTTTGTCATCTATTCGTGTCGTTCTTTTAACTTGTGCTTGTCCCTTGTTATCTTACCATATTTCTCGTCTTATTTGTGCATGTCCATACTTGACTTAAATAATAATAATAAAAAACCAAGTCGGGGTTAAAGGGAAAGATCTAATAGTGGAAAATGCAGAAACGTGTGCTCGAAAGAGAATCTATAGATCCTACATGATACTTGATACTTGAAACTTGATACTTGACACGTGATTATCCGACACTTGCACACTTGACATGTGATATTCGATACTTGATACTTGATACTTGCTACGTGATACTTGTCCCTGAGTACACAGCCCTCTATGATCCACTATGAAATCTAAAACGCAACTTGCATGAATATAGCAATCATGTTGTAAAAATTTGCGACGCATAAAGTGCTACCTAGATAGGACTAGATACAAGACCTGAAAATAACATGATCACTTGACACTTGTTACTCGTAACTTGTATATGATACATGATTACTTGATACTTGTTACTCGTTACATGTTTGCATGATACTTGATACTTTTTACATGCCACTTGTACCCATTTATCTTGCCATGCTATCTGATTTTGTTCCTGTCATATTCCTTTCATGTTACTTCTATACTTGCTTTCGCTGTTACTCTATTCTTATCTATTTTTTTTCCTGTACTTGTTGCCTGCAATACAAGCGGCACGTAATTTGCATTGATGGGCATTTTTTTTCTCTTTCCTTTTCCTGCAAACTTGTCACTTGCAGAATTTGGTGACCAGCTTCCCGATAGAGTAGGTGATCAAAGATTCTAGTTGGCTGGATTCTTACTATATTTATTTATTCTTGTTGCTTATTTTGAATAATTTGTAACTTGTTACATGGATTATTTTGTATTGGGCATTTTGTCCCAGACTTGTGTTTTGTTCCAGACTTGATTATTTGAGATTTAGTATTCTTGTTTCAAGTAATCCTGTTGACTATATTAATTCAGTTATGCATGCGTGGTTGACTATTCCTCTTGTATATCTCTTGTTCATTCTTGTATATGTTATAAAGATCCTGACAGCTTATGAATAGTGAAAGCCATTTACTGGACTTGTGTCACGTACTTGTATTCCATATTCCTTTTTGGGAAGCGGAAAGTGACATAGCACTCTATAAAATATTAGCATTTATTAGGTGATCTAGTAAAAAAATTAAATTAAAAGATTATATGAAGCAGAGATTGATTTATGTATTTTTAAGCAAAAACTGTTAGTTCTTATTCAACTGTAAGTGTTTATTCTCTCAGCTATGATTGTGTATCGCTTGTAAGCTTTATTTGTTTTGCTACTCACAAACTGCAACTAGAAAAGTACAGTTGGTTTTTGACATGGCTTTGCATTCTCTCTTAAACCTAGCTTCATGCTCTTCGGTATTTGGCATTCTCAGGTGAACATGGTTAGATGGCTGAGAGGGTGATTGGTGGACGTTTAGATATGATCTCATCTTCAACATCAACTTAGTTGGTTGAGTTTTCATTTTGTTTGCTAATAAATTTATTTGTTCCTTCAAGTTTAGTTTTGATTGTCTACTAGGTTATTCGAAATGTGCAATGTGTCAGGAAAAGCGGGAATGGCATACATTTGTGAACTAGATGATTTTGTATTGAATGATAAGAAGATCAATTTGTCGATAATTATGTGAACTTATTAGGAATGATATAATGTCTTTAGCTTAGATGGATTTCTAATGAAATCAAACCTATGACACAATATAGCTTAAATGGAATTCTAGTGAACACAAAATTGTTGTCGTGTCATAATATGCAAACCCACCTTGATTGTTAACTAGATTGAGGGGTTATCATTGAGAATTTGTGACGATGGTATGGTGAAGATTTTCTTATGTTTTTTGATTTAGTTTCATTTTGCATAAGACGTTACATGGTTAGTAGATTGTTATAGTACGTATTGATGGTTTGTGGCTTAGTATAGAAATTGCAAGAGAACGTGAATGTGGATGTGGACTGATTCAATGAAAAGAGAACTTAATTTTCAATTTACCTGTACTAGTACAATTATGATGTCTACGTTGTCAATGTTACTGATTATTAGATTACTTGAATCGCAACACCTTATTGTTCACGTACAAATAGTTTTGTTCGATAAGATTTTATCCTCCAGGGCATATTGTTAGACTGTGATGTCTATGTTGTGTTGTAGTGCAACTTTTGATGTCCGTGTTGTCCATCTTACCAATTGTTAGATTGGGTAAAATTTTAGAGGTAAATGTCTAATTACAAATAGTTTTCCTCGTTTACGTTACTATTTGTTAGAACGGTATGGATGCATTAAACTTAATTAACAGGGAACTGCGGCTCTCAGGGAATGAACGGTAGGGATTTCATGAATGAAAGCAAATTGTTGGATTTCCTCAACGGTTCAGAGTATGTACCAACTTACGAGGACAAAGATGGTGAGTGGATGCTCGTTGGGGATGTTCCTTGGGAGTAAGCTCTTCCTCCATCCTAATTTCCCGTAATTTTCACAAATAAATATGATTTTACTAAACTTGGTTCGTAAAATACAGAATGTTTGTTGGATCATGCAAGCGCCTAAGGATCATGATTCTGAAAGGCTCAAAAGCTGTTGGGCTAGGTCAATATATAATGATAATATTATTTCTAACCGAATTTTTAGTTCACAATAATGTTAAATAGAGTCTGAATATCTCTTTTTCCAGCTCCTAAAGACATGGAGAAATGAAAGAGCCGAGACTAAGGAAGAAAGTTGCCATAAATAGAATGCTCGATCTGAAGGATCGTCATCCAAATGCCAACTACAAATGGGCATGTAAGCCCGATTTGGATTGAGCACGAGCACATGGCATCTTGTTCGATTTCATGTCTGTAGTATGTGCTTAATTTTAATGTTTGATTAAGTAACATAAATGTGTGATGGAAAATATGTTTATTTTCTACCCTTTTTTTGTGTGGGTATTTTGATATATCCATATACTGCCTTTTTGACTGGATTTGTATATTTATATATTTTCATATTTCTTCATGGGGTTATGCACTTAAGTTTTTTTGTGAGTTTGTGCTCTTAAGCATTTGTACATATATGTAATTATTGGAATCAATTAAATTTGTAAATGATTTGGAATGAATTGTTTAATTGTTATGTTTGGTTTTTTTTTTTTTTTTGATGCAACGGATAAAGCCTTACGGCTCCAGCCCCAAAAATATATTGCGATAAAAAAAATTGTAGCATACAAAGACCTATTTTACAAGAAGTAAAACAAGAAAACAATACCACCAGTAGTAAAACAACAAACAGTATCGATCAGTAGGAAGACAACGAAGAAAAAGAATAAGACCAAAATACAAGCAGTAAAGATTCGACTGCTGACACGATCCCAGGAAATTCAAAGCAAACCAGCCCCTTCCCACGCAGGCTCAAATGAGAACAGCCCTCCACACGACCTCCCACCAAAGCGCTGGCAGAGGCGCAGGCTGCCGAAAGCTGGCTGGAAGCCAACCTTTAACAACACACAAGCACGGCCGCGGAGGGAAGAGCCAAACAATCCAAAACGAAAGAATCAGCATCCAGAATACGGCTCGCACCTCCCTAAGCAACACCCACAAATGAACAAAGCGAAGACGCCACCAAAAGCGCGCTTTGTGCTCGGCCAAACCCCAAACTCAAACAATGAGTAACAAGAACCAGAGAAGAGGCACGTAGAGGCTGCTATCTCATATAATAGCAGCAACAACCAAAGCAAGACTGCAAAAATATACCCACACTCACTGTGGTGTAAAACTGCAAGGGGAGTCCGCACAAAGAATGGTAAGAGTACAAAATTTAACGGACAAGCAAACAGCTCCGACTTGAACAAAAAAGCAGCCCACATCTTAATCAAATATATGCCCAAACCGATAAAAAGAACAAACATAGACAGGAGATAACTAGACAGTAATACTAAAAGTATGGTAAACAACTCATCCCAGGCTGGGGCAAACCCAACCCAAAACGAGACAGAACAATCCATAAATCCACACCATCGAAATGATAAAAGAGGATCAGCAGACGAGTAAGCCTCAAGCCACCAAGAAATTGAAAAATAACAAACGAAAGCTAACAGAACAAAACAAAAAAAACAGAGGAAGACACCCTAATGGGAAGCAACCAAAAGCCAACCAAGGAGGGCTCCCCATAGCACAACACACAAAAGCCCCAGGGTGCCCTCAAACCACCACCAAGAACCTAGATGAAATTGAATGCCTCAAACAAAACAGTAGTGCCGAGCACTCAGGCCAAAGGTGCGACCACCCACGAAGAGCCCAGCTACCAAACCAAGGCCAGGAAAATACCGACCAGAACCACCACCTGCTGGCCCAAACCAAAGAGAACCCAAACAGTATGAAACCACACACAAGAACAAAACAACTGCAAGAACATAACAACATAATAATAGTAAGTTCCTATACATCCCCGCAGACTGACAGGGTAAAGACCGCAAGCAAACCAAAAAACCCCCTGGCAAAAGCATGCCAAGAAGTACCAAAAAGAACCCCCACACTGACCACCGAGACCAAGGAGGGGAGGCCACAAGTCGAGCTCAAAACACGTACTGCGCTGAACAGAAAACAGCAGAATAAAATGGATAGCAAGAAAACAAACCGAGCCTAACGACCCGCTTCAAAATTGAAACAGCAGGCCCTCCAAGAGTAAGACCCCAGCCCAAAGCCACTACCTCAAGTCTGCAAAGAAATGTGAACATCAATTAATTAAAAGTTGCAAAAGAAAAGCATGATTAAGAACTATTAGAACGATAAAAACTAAACACCTCATCGAGACGATATAAATGCAAAGCAGCTGCTTTATCTGCCGTTAAGTTGGAGGGCCAAAATTTGGAATAGAATAAGAACTCCTCGATGATGCTGACAATCGTAGAAGTGGACTGCGAAAAAATATGTTTGTTCTGTTCCGCCCAAATAACCCAAATAATCACCATAATTGAAAGGAACCACGATTTACGAAATTCTTTCCTGAGGGATTGATACATCCAGCAAGAAGAGAATTCGGAGGGGAAACACGGCACTTGCCAGGTGGGGACTGCGATCATCCAAAGAGGTTGAATAAAAGCACACTTAAGGAAGAGACGATCGGCATCCTCATGATGAGTAGAGCACAAAACACACAACTGGCCTACCGCCAGGTTCATCTTGTTAAGAACCTTAACAGTAAGATCAGCGCTAGCCAGGTCAAAATTTTAGATTTGAGAGGAACACAGCTGCTTCACAATGGCTTAGCACTCGGGGAGACAATCCCACCGAAATTCAGAAAGTTGTAGAAAGATTTAACCGAATACTTACCAGAGCTGGTCCATCTCCATCAGAAGTCTTCAACCGGGTGCCAGGAATAAAGATTTATACCATCCAAAAGCTCTTGAAGCTCTATCTCGAGAGGCAGTAACAGAGCGTCCGAGAAAGGAATAGACCAGAACTTTTGGTTATTGATAATTATAACGTAATCAGACACCATGGCAGAGGGGTTGGTCGCCTTCTGATAGAGCTTAGGAAATGCATTAGCGAGCTTGATGTTGCCAAACAATAAATCAAGCCAGAATCTAGTCTTTGTGCCATTAGCGCACTGATGTACTAACCCACATTGAAATGAGCTGGCTACTTTCCAGACACCTCTCCAGAATGAAGAGGATTTACATGGAAGGGAGGGGAGAAAATCCCACATATTGGAACGGGAAAAACAATTGGAAGAGATCATGCGCGCCCAAGGCAGCTGCTCCCATTTTAAAAATCTCCATAACCATTTGCCTAAAGGGGCCAAATTTTGGTGTCTAAGATTAAGAACACCTAAACCACCAGCTGCCTTAGAAGTGCAGATAAGTTTCCAGTTGCAAAGATGAGTACCAGCTTTATAAGAATCCAATCCTGACTAGAAAAAATTTCTTCTGATACGATCAATTCTTTTAATAACCCACAATGGAAGGTAAAAGAAGGAAATCATATATAAAGGGATAGAGGAGAGAATAGAGTTAACGAGGATGAGTCTGCCCCCGCGCGACAGGTTTTTACCAGACCACCAGTTGAGTTTCAATTCAACCTTATCAATCATCGGCAACCAATCAGCTTTATGAAGCTTCCCCCATTGCAAAGGGATACCCAGATAAGTGATAGGAAAGGAGGCCGAGGCACAATTTAAGAATTGCACAATTTCCATTTACCGGTTTTGGGAACCCCCAAGCCAAAGAGCAGAAGACTTTTGAAAGTTAATGGCCAATCCTGACACACTTTCAAAGACATAAAGAAGTAACTTCAGGTTACGTAAAGTGTACCCGTTGGGTTTTGCGAAGATAATGGTATCATCAGCGTATTGGAGGCTCAACACTCTACGAAAACTACGAGAACTACCAAGGCCTTCAATAACACCGGCTTCCCACGCATTACGAAGCAGCTTGCTGAACACATCTGCAACAAGAGCGAATAACATGGAGGAAATAGGGTCACCTTGGCGAAGACCACGCTTACATTTGAACTTGTGGCCTTCCGTCCCATTGATAATAATGGACGAAGTGCAGCAAAGAGACTGAATTTGACCCAAGCGATCCATTTAGGGCCAAAACCATGGTGAAAAAGAATTTCAAAAAGAAAATCCCAACTTACATTATCATAAGCTTTTTGAAAGTCTAATTTTAACAAAATACCCTCCGAATTCGATCTATGGCAGTTAGAAATGATTTCTTGGACCGAGGTCACACTATCAAGGATAAATCGGTCTTTAATGAATCCTGATTGCATGGGATCAATCAAAGGAGAGATAATGGTACTAAGACGAGAAAAGAGCACTTTCATGATGATCTTAAAGGTTGTGTTAAGGAGGCTAATAGGCCTAAAGTTAGAGACCAAGTTTGCACCCAAAAATTAGGGATGAGGATGATGTGCGCATAATTGATCCTATTGAAGGAAAAATTCCCTTGATGCAGATTAGAGAACATTTTAAAAAGATCATCTTTAAGGCAATCCCAAAACTGTTGAAAGAAAAAAGTTGGAAAGCCATCCGGACCTGGGGCGGAATCACTTTTCAAAGAGAACACCGCCCGCTTGATCTCTTCTAGGGTGAAAGGAGATTCTAAGCTAGAAAGATCGTGTGACTGCTGCCCATACAGTTGCTGCCAGTCTAAATGGATAGAGCTCTGTTTATAAGTTCCCAACAGATCTTTAAAGAACCGAAGGAAAGAGGCATGGATATTGAAATCCGAAGATAATTCATTGCCATTATCAAGGATAGAAGTAACACGATTGCATCGCTGACGGTGCGAAGCAAAATTGTGGAAGAAAGCAGTGTTACCGTCACCCTCCTTAAGCCAGCGAAACTTGGCTCTCTGAGCCCATTTAATGTGATCGTTATGGAGAAAATCCGCGTAGCTTCTTTTTCAAGAAGCACGCTCGGAACGAAGGGAATCAGATATTGGACCAACCTCCTCCAGACGATCAATGGAATCGATGGTCGACAAGAAAAACTTTATAAGAAAATTATTATTGGCAAATCTTTCTTTATGCCATATTTTGCTACCATATTTAATGGCATGAAGTTTAATCAGAATGCGGCCTAATCCTGATGAACCCATAATAGAAGAAAGATATTCTGTGATGAGATTGACGAAGGTTTGGTCTTGCAACCAAAATTTTTCGAAGCGAAACTTGAAAGATCTGGAGAAGTTATAGTTAGAAGACAAAGAGATAGGGACGTGATCTGACGAAGGATTGGGCAAAGCCGAAACAAAAGAGTTGAGGAAAAAATTGATCCAGTCAAAAGAAACCAGAAAACGATCGAGCTTAGCCATGGTCAGAGGTGACCTCATATTCGACCAAGTGAAAGATCTTCCATTGAGGGGCAGATCAGTCAAGTGGACGGAGCGAATGCTATCATTAAAGCGGGAAGAGTCCAAAGAGAAAGAGGAAGAACCCGATCTATCAGAAGAGAATCTAGTAACATTAAAGTCGCCACAGAAAAGCCAGATACCGTTGTTGTTGTGTTGGAAGGAGTTAAGTTCGTTCCAGAAAACATCACGTCGATCTGCAGTCGACGGATCGTAAACAGAGACAACTGTGAGAACACAGTTGAATTCAAACCAGTGAAGACGAACCACCAGAAAGAAAGTTAAATGATGAGTCAAAATGAGAGAGAAACTGGATTCTTTGAAACCAAAGAGGATACCTCTTCTAGTGCCTATGGCATCAAGAGAAATCCAATGGGAGATTAAGGATCCACCTATCGATCGAAAGAGGGAAGGCGAGGGGGATTCAAGTTTCGATTCTTGAATAGAGATCAAGTCACAATGGGAGGAAGAAATAAGCTAAAACAACGCATGTTGCTTCGATGCACACCTAAGCCCACGAATATTCCAAGAGATGCTAATCATTAAAAACATTAGCCTCAAAAGCTCTTGAAATTTTGCGACCGCGAATAGCGTCAAAATCAACAAAGTTAACCGAATCAACTAGGAATCCCATCCTCATAGTGATGCCAAGCATATATTGGAAAGAGAATCAAAATGCACTTGGTATATGGAACCATAATGTTCCTTTCCAGATGAAAAAGAAGGGGTGGGAGAAGAATCGAAACTGCAGAACTAAGCCGCAAGGGGAGACTGAGAGTCTGCCATCAGATTCGATTTTCTACTGGCTCGAATACGAGCGCTAGAACGAATGACAGAGAAAAGTTTTTGTTTAACAACCTTTTTTTTATATTAATAGGGTGCTGGCTCTCAGGGAGGGGCCCTACATGGATGCCCACAGACGCCACTGAGGTGCCAGCGGATGAAAGGGAGGCACAGGTCATTTGGTAAGTTGGACCAACACAGTGGACGGGATGGGGAAGGAAATTGTTGGTAGATTCTCTACCACTAATGGTAAGAGAAGGCTCCACAATCGGTTCAAGAGGAAACCAGCCATGCGGGTTAAAGTGACTAAAAGTAGCAAGACAGGAGTTGAGGTTTTAACTAGTTATGGAAATCGAAAAAGGACTAATTTTAAAAAAGACAAAGTTGAAGTACTTCAAACAATAAGAAGAAAGGAAGTGATAAACAACAAAAATAAAAGGATAGAATACCTGCTTTTGTGAGTGAGAATGATCCAGCTCTACCAACTCATCCACTAAAAGATCATCTTTATCGACCCAAGCATCTGCCTTCAGAGAGGGAGAGGATGAAGCTTTAGTAGGCAAGGAGGAAGTAGAAGGATCAGAAGAGTGGGAGCAATGAACCGCACTAATGAATTTCTCCCAGTTTGAAGAATACTGAGGATTTGCGTCCCAAACGGGCCACTTCTCAGAAGCATCTACTGGAGTTTGCTTAGCAGGAAGAGAGAAGGAGGGCACCGGAGGGACAGAGGTCAGAGGATCCGAAATGGCTAGCTGCACAGGGGGCTTAGGGAGAGGATCAGTCGTAGCCCCCTGCTGAGTTGATAGGGATTTCCCCACAGCCAAATCTGGGTTAATCCAGACCCAATTAGGAGCTTTAGAAGGAGAGATTTTGGGTTTGGAAGGTGCGATAACCGGTCTATGCTGGAACGGGAGATTTTTTTGGGTTGGTCTTTGTGAGCCCTCCTCCACCTCTATGAAGGAGTGGTCGACTGAGAAGAGGTACCGACGGAGAAGGAGCTGGGCAAAGTAAAGGATTTTCCTGGAGGATTGGAAGCCGCAAGAGGCGAGGGAGCTGGAGACGGGAGAACAACTTCATTATCTTGATAAAAGACTGAGACAAGAAACGAAGTCTTATGGTCTCTTAAAGAGTATGGAATGAAATTGGTCTCTTAAAGAGTATGGTCTCATTCCAATGTTTGGTTATTGGAATGAAATTTGTGCTCTAATCTACATTTCTATTGTTTATTATTCATGAATTTGTGGAAGATTACTTAAATAAATTTCTGAAAGTTATTGTGAATTGAATTACAGGTATTCTGATGTGATAGAATAAACAACCACTCCCCAACTCAACTTTAAAAAAAAACTTGATGAAATCTCCCAAATTTCCCACCCAAACCAATTTCCCTCCAAAACTTTTTTACTGTTTCAACTCATTGTCTTAAGCCTGTATAGAGATAAGGGCATTTTCATCTTTGGAAAGTGAAAACAACAACACTTTTTTTGCAGAAAACACCCCAAAATGAATAGAGTAGGCCATACTGCCTAACAGGCAAAATTAAGTAGGGTTATATGCCTTAAAAAAAAAAAAAAAAAAAAAAAACTTAGTATTGTTTTATGTTAAAGTTGTAAAATTCAGTAGGGTTATATATATATATATATATATAAACTAAATCCCCAAATCAGAAACCCTATATCCCAAATTAACAAATCCCTAATCTCGAATTAACAAATCCTTAATCTCGAATCTAATCTTCTCTGTCTTCGGCCTCCTCACCGTAGGGACATCCGACCACCAAACTTCTTGCAGTTGGGTCCATCATAAAAGCTTGGCTCTCTCTCTTGTTGTCGGGTCGCACATTGCTTTCTCTCTCTCTTGTTCAGGTACCTGAGTTTGGCTCGCGCTCTCTCTCTCTCTCTTTCTCTCTCTCTCATCATGTGATGTGATTGTAGCACATAAGTTGTTTATTAGAGTGTCGGTATGAAAATGATGAACAAAACATACATCATCTTCCTTATTTTGATTGATTTTTGGTTTGTCAATGACTTTCTTATTGAATAACTTGCAATGAGCTCGTGCGATGTACGAATGGTTCATTCAAATTTTGGTTAGAATATAGTTTAGCATTGATTAGTGCTGAAGTTTTAAATTTAGGTTAGAATATAATCTTTCACTCCTTATATCTTCATTTTTGAGTTTTGGTGTGAGTGATATATAGATATTAAATTTAGGTTAGAATATAATCTTTCACTCCTTGTATCTTCATTTTTAAGTTTTGGTGTGAGTGTTCTATAAATATGGTGAATGGGTTGCAATTAACATATACTTGTGTTCTTCCATTGTGTTGTTACATTATTATCCAAACAAGTGGTACATAGTAAGCATGCAAAATCATGAAGAAAACAAATCCATCATTTTTCATGGAAATCCTACAACTCCAACTTTTCCATATGGATTGTTAAGGACCAAATGATGTTTAGCATTGATTAGTTTGAATATAATCTATCATTCCTCATATCTTCATTGTTTAGTTTTGGTGTGAGTGGTATATAAATCAATTACTAGAATAAAAATTACATATTAAAAAAATATACATATGGCTGATAAGGGTAAAAATCACGGCTGATATACACCATACAATTTCTGCACGGATCTCGGGACTTTAAGGCTTTAACAGCAAGCCCAGCGGCAGTTCATGGGCAGTCCATAGGCCCGTCAAAGGAGTCCAGCCTACCCAAGGAAATTGACCTACCCTTCATGGCTAGTATTCAGATCCCCCAGAATCAGGGGATCAACGGTTGTATCATATTTCCAAATAGATCCCTACTAGCCTATAAATACAGCCCTACATCAATAGTTACTAGGTAATCACATTTTTACCACTAATCCCTTTTTAATCTGCTGATTACTGACTTGGTCATCAGAGGGTCTGTCGCCGGGAGTCCTCCCATTGTGTCAGCCTTTTTTGCAGGACTTCGGCGGTCGCTGTATCCACACACCCTACTCATACTAGCGTCACATCAGGGTCAGATCTATGGCTGAGGTATGAGTTTCCTCTCTATAAAAAAACTCATTATATGTTGCTCCCACACCCAAAAAACTGCAGCATCATATTGGCACCGTCTGTGGGAAACTCACAGATCCGGCCTCTGAACCAGAATCTACACCAGTCAACATCTTCTCCTATTGCCCCCAATGCCAAGAAGACCGCTACGGCAGGTTTCCATGTCGACCCTCCACCTCCTCCTCGTCAAACTGGCAACCGAGCAGCCACTCAGGGGTCGCATCAGCGGCAGGTGGAACTTCCGCAGGAACCGGTTTCGAGTGCTTCAAGCTCGGTCGCAAGAAGAACCAAACATCCGGTGATTTCAGATCTCGGAAACGTCATCAACAATCGGCAAGATGAGGAAGACTTTTGCCATTGCCTCAACCGCCCAAGGAACGAAGGACCCTCAAATCATCCTCCGAGCCGAAGTAGCCACTCCTCAAAGAGTTGGGAGAAGAAGCGCAGTCGCTCCCTGAGGGACCGCTGACCACCAAATAGCCATAGAGAAGGGGGGTCATGTGACGAGGACCGTGTTCCAAGAGTTCCAAAATGAGGTCCTCCAAGCCTTCCAAGGTGGGGCTCGGAATGTTCATCACACCACGACCGTCGCACCCAGGGGACGGAGAACGATGAGTCACACGAGTCGACCCGATCCGGGGGACTAGAAGACGACGTCCTCAAACGTCTACACGAGATGGAGGACCGCTTCTGTAACGCCCCGAACTTCCTATATGAAGAATTCGAGACATGAGCCAGGACCTTTACATTCAATTAGTCACAACACAGATTTGTGGAGAATTTTAAAACTTTTTACTACTACAATATTACAGACCGAGTGGTTCCATTGATTCCACATTACATCAGAGTATATAAGAATGAAAGATGACAATATCAGGCACTTCATTTGTAAGCCATGCCTTTACTGGAGTCCCCCTGGTTGGTGATCCTGTATCCACGACTACGATCCAATACCTGTACTTCTATACTGCGGTACCTATTGAAGTGGGGACGTCAGTATTCACTGACGCTTAAGGGCTGATCATATAGCAGCGAATCTCCAAAAACAAACATATAAAATATGGTGAAATGTGTCGGTGTAGTTTAAGTGTTCGTGAGTGCAATGACTAGAATCTAATGCAATGTCAACTTATCTAGGATGCTCCTATTCTAATGCAAGCAAGTCTCCGGAACAGTATGCATCCCATACTACATACGCCCCATCTCAAGCCGTTTCTCCATATATAGGGATTGAAGCCCACGTTATGAATTTCTAATTGTACACAACCTGTTCCTGACAGATACTACATGACTGATGAGGTTGCACACGTGGTCAAGTCCCACCAATGCAGTAGGCTCATGGTGTCTATGTTGCCACTACTACCCGGTACACCGGACCTCACTCAAAAACCAGACGAACATAGGGTCTTCCGAGCCCATAACTCATAGAACCCAATCTATGGCCTGTTCGCTTCCCTCTGGCCAAGGACCCGACGAAGTTCCGGGGTCCATCCCCCTAGCTTCGCCGCCTTATCATGGCACTTCAGGAATTAACAATGTGGGATACGCAACCCGTGCTCCCAACTTGTGAGAAGGCACCGTACGTATCCCTTTGACGGGAAGGTACAACCCAATACACCGCCTAGTGTTGGCCCCAAAGGACGAGTTGGTCATAAGGTGCCCCCTACTACCAACTCCTCTCTTTCCGGCAAAATGGTTAAGTAATAATCTTTATGAGTTACTAACCTAACAATGTCACTGACCTAAACAACCTACGAGACTTTAACTATGAAATTCTTGACTTTATCATGGTCCCACCCCATGGCCTATTGATCCAAGACATTAGCGACGGGATCTCCCTTACTCATTACTGCCCCTAACTTGGATCTCGTCAACACCCTCGGCCCGCGATCAACCCATACCAGTTAAGATCCGTCGGTGCCCAAGGTGAGATTTTATCCTAGTTCCCAAGGCAGTAAGATGCGAGTCTTGATGATCAATGACCCCTAGGGTAGCTACAAGACCCTAGACGAGTTTTTACCAAGCTATCCACACTAGTAACTTTCTCAATCCATTAATTTCTCGTACAAGGAAGATGAAGAATGTTCTCATGATAGGCTCCAACTTTAATTAGAACCTCACACTACTAGAACTCATGGGTTCTTTTTGCCCTAAATTGAACTAGAACTACATACACTAGATTCATGAGTTCTTTCTCAAGTTGAGCTAGAATCCCCTAGAACCTACGTGAATGGGTTCTTATCAAATTAGCTAGAACCATCATGGATCTAGTTTCATGGGTTTCTTTTTAAGAGTTGGCTAGAACAACCATGGAGCATTGGTTCATCTCTTAGAATCATTAACTACAACAAATCTTTAAGCATGGTAGTTCTCTTTTTGACATAGCACACAAACTCGAGCATGATCTAATATAACTCAAACATGGTAGTCCTACATACTAACTCAAGCATGATAAGTTAACTAGAATATCACATAGCATGAATGGGTTCCTTTTTGACATAGACAACAACTCAAGCATGATTTAACACAACTCAAGCATGGTAGTCCTACATACTAACTCAAGCATGATGAGTTAACTAGAAAGTCACATAGCATGAATGGGTTCTTTTTTGACATAGATATCAACTCAAGCATGATTTAATACAACTCAAGCATGGTAGTCCTACTTACTAACTCAAGCATGATAAGTTAACTAGAATATCACATAGCATGAATGGGTTCCTTTTTGACATAGACAACAACTCAAGCATGATTTAACACAACTCAAGCATGGTAGTCCTACATACTAACTCAAGCATGATGAGTTAACTAGAAAGTCACATAGCATGAATGGGTTCTTTTTTGACATAGATATCAACTCAAGCATGATTTAATACAACTCAAGCATGGTAGTCCTACTTACTAACTCAAGCATGATAAGTTAACTAGAATGTCACATAGCATGAATGGGTTCTTTTTTGACATAGATATCAACTCAAGCATGATCTAATACAACTCAAGCATGGTAGTCCTACTTACTAACTCAAGCATGGTAAGTTACTACTTATTACAAAACTACTTCCTTTAGGGATTACATGTCCCATTTATTACAATGAACTAATTTTACCAAATTACATGTTCCTACATAAACAATAATCAACTCTTATTGAGTTATAAATAAACTTATTTTTCTTCAATCCTACAATTCCTACATCAAGAAAACTTACCCTTTTTTTTTTATGAACAAAGTTAGTAAGACATGATCTTTATAAAGTAGGAAACTACATACAACAAAAATACTATCTTTTAATTAGCATGTAAAGTCCTACAAGCCCCAACATGGGTATGTAACCATTCTCACCTTACTAACTTATACGCACATAGTAGGTAGTCCAAGTTGTTTGATTTATGTTTAACAAGGTAACTAAAGAAACAAACATAAACATAACAAGTTCAAAGTCTCATCTTTATGGGTTCTTTGTGAGTTCCATTCTTCCAACTTTTCTTATATGAAATCCTTTTTTATAAACAACCATTCTTATGCTTATTTCTTTAGTCCACGTAGTCAAAATTAACCATAATAACAACAATAATAAATACAAGGCTAAAGATCCAATCTTTATGTGTTTAAATTAATTTCCTCCATTCAAGCTTTCCATGGGATCCTTATGATCCAAATCACTACTTATATGCTCACTAATTAGTCCAAGTTGGTTTAATCAACATGCAACATATATAAACACATATAAGCATAAGTAGAGAGCAAATAGAACAAAATTTAACATACAAAAGGTAGAGAAACCCCCACCTTGATTTTTCTATGTAGGAAGGACTAGCTAGCAAACCATCTCCTTCCTTGCACCTATGGATAACTCTTCAAGAACTCCATGAAAGAGAACCTATTAAAATCTCTCTTTCTCTCTTTCTTTTTCTTTCCTTTTCTTTTTAAAAGTTTAAAACTAGTAAGAAGTAGAAGTAGAAGGAAATGGAGAATGAGATGAGAAAGAGATGGAGGAGAATGAAGAACAAATGATAATGAAAATGGGAAAGGGGAGGGGAGGCCGGCCACTTGGTGAAGGAGGGGGCTTTTTATAAGGGAAGGTGAAGGGGTATGTGGGTGTGGGAGAAGCCATGTGTCCCTTTTTATTTGTGGTCAAAAACAATTCAAGTTTATTTTGCAAATAATCTTTACAATCAAGTCCTAATCCATCCTAGCCCTCCATCTAATCATGATGGATCTAAAATAAAATATAATTTACCAAAATCACATACTACATGATTTGTTTAAACGCCCGAAATCGACACAGTTCGATTTCGTACGTGTATCTGATTATACAGATATTTTTCATTCATGAAAACGAACAATCTGTACAAAAATAATTTAATTCTGAAAATAATAATAAAATAAATTTTATTATCAGTCCGGAAGATTCCAGTGCTAATTTGATACAATACAGATGTACACAGACTAGTATATACACACAGATAACGTTCATCAACAAAACTGGGTGATATCTACCAAAAATATTTCATTTTGGGTAATAAAAGTAAAATAATAATAAAATAATAATTTTCAGTGTCTGCCCGGGATTTCCAGACATTTTTTCCCAAAAATGCGTTTTTTCAGGATTTTGTACAAGTGCACAAAACTGATACAATACCTGTATATACTTGGCAGTATATAGGTCCAGGTAACTTTTTATGTGTAAAACCAAGAAATTCATATTTAAAATATTTTGCTTTCAAAATAATAATTTACACAATATAATATCCGTCCGGGATATTACAATACTCCCTCCTTAGAATAGTTCTGTCCTCAGAACTACGTTAAGTCAGGAATACAACCAACCATTCATATACTAAATAACTCGGGGAAGGGAAGCTTATATGGCTCTCTAGCTCCCAATTGACTCATCCACGAACTGGTTCTCCAAAGAAACCGACCTTGATCTCAAATCTGCCCGCAATTTCCACCAATTTCGAGATGTAATTCTTGAATTTTGGTCAGAACCGCTGACCCTGGTACTCCATGCTGCTTCCTTACGCCTTCAATGTAGACTTCTGCTAATTTCTCTAGCATCTAAGTCATCTTTATTGGAAAAATATGTAGATTTTCGTCAATCGGGTCTCCAATAACCCAATTTGAGTCATACATTTCCGTACTTCTGGGTACTCTTGTGATGAAGTCCATACCAATCTTCTGATGTTTTCCTTCATCAACTTGCCGCTTTAGTGCTTTATTCCCTGCATCTCCTGCCTAAGCCTTCTGACCTGCTCCCTTAGACTCGGTTGTGGCTTAAATCGTGCTACAACTGTGCTCCAATCTTTAGTAATTTCTCCAATACTGGCATTGTCTGATCTCATCATCCTGCTTCTTACTTCCTTCACGGTCCCTGGCTGAGGTCGATCTTTCACTACCTTGATATATATATATATATATATTTTTTTGGCACTTGGCAGCCACTCCCTCCTTAGAATAGGACATGGTCTACGAATGCTACTTTAGACTTCCAGGACTCTTTCCTATGATGTGCTCGAAGCTGATGCTCCAGATGGAGTAATCAACAAAACCACATCTAGAGTTGCCTCTCGTACATAGCTTGCCTCTTAAAATAATTCAGACAAAGAATGTGATGAACCACAATTGAACAAAACAGTTGCCTTGATTTCATATATATATAAATCCAACTGGTTACAAAAAAGTGTTTCGTCATACATTACTTCTTCAGTCCAAAAATAAATTTCAAAAGATACAACTTTTAACTTAGTTGCAGTTCTATATGCACTTATTGGTACTAGTACTCCTGCCTTCTACAGCTTGCTGGTAGTAAGTGCAAACTCTACCCTTGGTGGTCAGGCTCCTTTCCTTTGTTGTTCATCTTCGGAGTTGATCTGTCGTCCTTCCTGTGAAGCTGGGGACAATATGGTCATATATGACCAACCTTCCCACATTTGTAACATGTACGGGTCTCCACCTGAGGTTTCTTCCTCGGACACTGGTCCTTGAGATGACCATGCTCACCACATAGGAAACAACTTCCTGTCTTGGTGCCTCCAAGTTCGCCTTCCGTTTTCTGATTTTTCTACTTCTGACCTTGGTTCTCGAACCCTGATGCTGCTGCAGATCTTTTCCCTTGTTGTCGAGGACAGACTGATTCCTCGTGCTCATCCTTCTCACAGAGTTGGCATACTATAACCTTGGCGGTCTCCAGAACTTGCTCCCATTCCTGCTGTAGTTGTGCCAATCTGGCATTGAAGTATTTCCGCTCCTCTGCCATGCCTGCTAATGCAGTTATGCAGTCATCACCCAGTCGCTTAGCTTGATGATCTTTCCTGGCCATGTACTTCCTCAGCTTCCTCATCTCTCGATATATGCTAGCTGCCGCCGCCATGCGTTGATCCATACTTAGCCCTTGCGGTGGTGAAGGCGAGTCCGCCTTGAGGTTAACTTGTAGTGAAATATCCTTCGGCTCCTCGCTCGAGATCATCGGATCATCCCTTAAAATCGGCTCACTCTCCTCCATCAATACATCTTCGGTCAGGATATCTTCGAATACCATCATAAAATATATATACTGGAATTAGTACAGATATAGAAAAATCATAAATCATAAGTTGAAATGAACAACCATATGAATTACAATTGTCTACAACTAACTAAGACCCGACTCTTAAAAAGCATCCAAGTTTAATTTTCGTGCTGTGTTGGACTGTAAATTGAAGTTGGCTCTGATACCACTTGTAACGCCCCGAACTTCCTATATGAAGAATTCGAGACATGAGCCAGGACCTTTACATTCAATTAGTCACAACACAGATTTGTGGAGAATTTTAAAACTTTTTACTACTACAATATTACAGACCGAGTGGTTCCATTGATTCCACATTACATCAGAGTATATAAGAATGAAAGATGACAATATCAGGCACTTCATTTGTAAGCCATGCCTTTACTGGAGTCCCCCTGGTTGGTGATCCTGTATCCACGACTATGATCCAATACCTGTACTTCTATACTGCGGTACCTATTGAAGTGGGGACGTCAGTATTCACTGACGCTTAAGGGCTGATCATATAGCAGCGAATCTCCAAAAACAAACATATAAAACATGGTGAAATATGTCGGTGTAGTTTAAGTGTTCGTGAGTGCAATGACTAGAATCTAATGCAATGTCAACTTATCTAGGATGCTCCTATTCTAATGCAAGCAAGTCTCCGAAACAGTATGCATCCCATACTACATACGCCCCATCTCAAGCCGTTTCTCCATATATAGGGATTGAAGCCCACGTTATGAATTTCTAATTGTACACAACCTGTTCCTGACAGATACTACATGACTGATGAGGTTGCACACGTGGTCAAGTCCCACCAATGCAGTAGGCTCATGGTGTCTATGTTGCCACTACTACCCGGTACACCGGACCTCACTCAAAAACCAGACGAACACAGGGTCTTCCGAGCCCATAACTCATAGACCCCAATCTATGGCCTGTTCGCTTCCCTCTGGCCAAGGACCCGACGAAGTTCCGGGGTCCATCCCCCTAGCTTCGCCGCCTTATCATGGCACTTCAGGAATTAACAATGTGGGATACGCAACCCGTGCTCCCAACTCGTGAGAAGGCACCGTACGTATCCCTTTGACGGGAAGGTACAACCCAATACACCGCCTAGTGTTGGCCCCAAAGGACGAGTTGGTCATAAGGTGCCCCTACTACCAACTCCTCTCTTTCCGGCAAAATGGTTAAGTAATAATCTTTATGAGTTACTAACCTAACAATGTCACTGACCTAAACAACCTACGAGACTTTAACTATGAAATTCTTGACTTTATCATGGTCCCACCCCATGGCCTATTGATCCAAGACATTAGCGACGGGATCTCCCTTACTCATTACTGCCCCTAACTTGGATCTCGTCAACACCCTCGGCCCGCGATCAACCCACACCAGTTAAGATCCGTCGGTGCCCAAGGTGAGATTTTATCCTAGTTCCCAAGGCAGTAAGATGCGAGTCTTGATGATCAATGACCCCTAAGGTAGCTACAAGACCCTAGACGAGCTTTTACCAAGCTATCCACACTAGTAACTTTCTCAATCCATTAATTTCTCGTACAAGGAAGATGAAGAATGTTCTCATGATAGGCTCCAACTTTAATTAGAACCTCACACTACTAGAACTCATGGGTTCTTTTTGCCCTAAATTGAACTAGAACTACATACACTAGATTCATGAGTTCTTTCTCAAGTTGAGCTAGAATCCCCTAGAACCTACGTGAATGGGTTCTTATCAAATTAGCTAGAACCATCATGGATCTAGTTTCATGGGTTTCTTTTTAAGAGTTGGCTAGAACAACCATGGAGCATTGGTTCATCTCTTAGAATCATTAACTATAACAAATCTTTAAGCATGGTAGTTCTCTTTTTGACATAGCACACAAACTCGAGCATGATCTAATATAACTCAAACATGGTAGTCCTACATACTAACTCAAGCATGATAAGTTAACTAGAATATCACATAGCATGAATGGGTTCCTTTTTGACATAGACAACAACTCAAGCATGATTTAACACAACTCAAGCATGGTAGTCCTACATACTAACTCAAGCATGATGAGTTAACTAGAAAGTCACATAGCATGAATGGGTTCTTTTTTGACATAGATATCAACTCAAGCATGGTAGTCCTACTTACTAACTCAAGCATGATAAGTTAACTAGAATATCACATAGCATGAATGGGTTCCTTTTTGACATAGACAACAACTCAAGCATGATTTAACACAACTCAAGCATGGTAGTCCTACATACAAACTCAAGCATGATGAGTTAACTAGAAAGTCACATAGCATGAATGGGTTCTTTTTTGACATAGATATCAACTCAAGCATGATTTAATACAACTCAAGCATGGTAGTCCTACTTACTAACTCAAGCATGATAAGTTAACTAGAATGTCACATAGCATGAATGGGTTCTTTTTTTGACATAGATATCAACTCAAGCATCATTTAATACAACTCAAGCATGATAGTCCTACATACTAACTCAAGCATGATAAGTTAACTAGAATATCACATAGCATGAATGGGTTCCTTTTTGACATAGACAACAACTCAAGCATGATTTAACACAACTCAAGCATGGTAGTCCTACATACTAACTCAAGCATGATGAGTTAACTAGAAAGTCACATAGCATGAATGGGTTCTTTTTTGACATAGATATCAACTCAAGCATGATTTAATACAACTCAAGCATGGTAGTCCTACATACTAACTCAAGCATGACGAGTTAACTAGAAGGTCACATAGCATGAATGGGTTCCTTTTTGACATAGATAACAACTCAAGCATGATTTAACACAACTCAAGCATGGTAGTCCTACTTACTAACTCAAGCATGATAAGTTAACTAGAATGTCACATAGCATGAATGGGTTCTTTTTTGACATAGATATCAACTCAAGCATGATCTAATACAACTCAAGCATGGTAGTCCTACTTACTAACTCAAGCATGGTAAGTTACTACTTATTACAAAACTACTTCCTTTAGGGATTACATGTCCCATTTATTACAATGAACTAATTTTACCAAATTACATGTTCCTACATAAACAATAATCAACTCTTATTGAGTTATAAATAAACTTATTTTTCTTCAATCCTACAATTCCTACATCAAGAAAACTTACCCTTTTTTTTTTATGAACAAAGTTAGTAAGACATGATCTTTATAAAGTAGGAAACTACATACAACAAAAATACTATCTTTTAATTAGCATGTAAAGTCCTACAAGCCCCAACATGGGTATGTAACCATTCTCACCTTACTAACTTATACGCACATAGTAGGTAGTCCAAGTTGTTTGATTTATGTTTAACAAGGTAACTAAAGAAACAAACATAAACATAACAAGTTCAAAGTCTCATCTTTATGGGTTCTTTGTGAGTTCCATTCTTCCAACTTTTCTTATATGAAATCCTTTTTTATAAACAACCATTCTTATGCTTATTTCTTTAGTCCACGTAGTCAAAATTAACCATAATAACAACAATAATAAATACAAGGCTAAAGATCCAATCTTTATGTGTTTAAATTAATTTCCTCCATTCAAGCTTTCCATGGGATCCTTATGATCCAAATCACTACTTATATGCTCACTAATTAGTCCAAGTTGGTTTAATCAACATACAACATATATAAACACATATAAGCATAAGTAGAGAGCAAATAGAACAAAATTTAACATACAAAAGGTAGAGAAACCCCCACCTTGATTTTTCTATGTAGGAAGGACTAGCTAGCAAACCATCTCCTTCCTTGCACCTATGGATAACTCTTCAAGAACTCCATGAAAGAGAACCTATTAAAATCTCTCTTTCTCTCTTTCTTTTTCTTTCCTTTTCTTTTTAAAAATTTAAAACTAGTAAGAAGTAGAAGTAGAAGGAAATGGAGAATGAGATGAGAAAGAGATGGAGGAGAATGAAGAACAAATGATAATGAAAATGGGAAAGGGGAGGGGAGGCCGGCCACTTGGTGAAGGAGGGGGCTTTTTATAAGGGAAGGTGAAGGGGTATGTGGGTGTGGGAGAAGCCATGTGTCCCTTTTTATTTGTGGTCAAAAACAATTCAAGTTTATTTTGCAAATAATCTTTACAATCAAGTCCTAATCCATCCTAGCCCTCCATCTAATCATGATGGATCTAAAATAAAATATAATTTACCAAAATCACATACTACATGATTTGTTTAAACGCCCGAAATCGACACAGTTCGATTTCGTACGTGTATCTGATTATACAGATATTTTTCATTCATGAAAATGAACAATCTGTACAAAAATAATTTAATTCTGAAAATAATAATAAAATAAATTTTATTATCAGTCCGGAAGATTCCAGTGCTAATTTGATACAATACAGATGTACACAGACTAGTATATACACACAGATAACGTTCATCAACAAAACCGGGTGATATCTACCAAAAATATTTCATTTTGGGTAATAAAAGTAAAATAATAATAAAATAATAATTTTCAGTGTCTGCCCGGGATTTCCAGACATTTTTTTCCAAAAATGCGTTTTTTCAGGATTTTGTACAAGTGCACAAAACTGATACAATACCTGTATATACTTGGCAGTATATAGGTCCAGGTAACTTTTTATGTGTAAAACCAAGAAATTCATATTTAAAATATTTTGCTTTCAAAATAATAATTTACACAATATAATATCCGTCCGGGATATTACAGCTTTGCCCAGATTGGGCAGGATGGAAGCAGCCCCACCAAGGGTACCGGCCGGTCCGGCCGCCCTTCTCATCCTATATCCTCGAGGCCCTCATCCCAAGGAGCTGGAAGCCTTTCATATTTAAGACCTACAATGGGGAGTCGAATCCTGCTGATCACATTAATGGGTTCAAAACCCTCATGATGATTCACAACGCCTCGGATCTCCTCCTCTACCGTACGTTCCTAGCCACGCTGCGAGGGTCCACACGAGATTGGTACTTCAAGCTCTCCCCGAACTCGAAGCTCGAGGATAGCTTTCTCACTCACTTCGTCACCAGCTGCAAGGCCGAGAAGACGAGTGCCTCCGTATTGAACCTCAAGCAAAAAGATAGGGATTCGCTTCAGGATTTTGTCCAGAGACTCATAGACGAGGCCCGATCTATCTCCTTCCTCGATGTCGGTGTCGTGACAGTTGCCTTTCAGCACAATGTCTGGCACGATCTTTTTAAGACCTCCTTGGCCAAGAAGCCACCTACCGATATTTCTGACTTCCTCGTCCGGAGTGAGAAGTACATCAGGGAAAAAGAAGCCTTGCACCCAAGGGGTCGAAAAAGAATCTCCCGCCAAGGGGAAGAGAACGATGGACAATTTTGAGTTCCTGGAGAGAGCTCAGAAGGATACCTCTGGGCAGAGGTGTCCACCTACGGTCCCCCGCTTTGAAAAATTCACTCTGGTTAACGCGAGTGTCTCCACCATCCTCATAGAGGAGGAGGAAGAGGGGTTGATTCGGCACCCCCTTCGGTTCAATAACAATAATAAGAAGAGAGACAGGAGGTTCTATTGTCAGTTCCATCAGGATCATGTCTATGAGACCGACAATAGTCGGGCTCTTAAAGGCGAAATTAAGGCCCTAATTCGGAGAGGGCCCTGTCTAAGTTCACTTGGGATAGTCCAGAGCCTCTCCTATTCTTTGAGGTGCAAACAAGTGTCCGGAAGTGGAGTCCAAACCCTAGGGCTCTGAATGGATAGCCGTCCTCCACTGTGTCCACGATTGACCCATGGAAGTAGACTCAAACTCATCTAGCAAGGCTTTCGTCCGGGAAGTCAATTCGTTCCACAACTTCCCTCCTCTTTAAAGTCACGGACTGTCGGTCTCATTCTCATTGCGAGGTCCGGGTTCCTTATTGCGACACCTTGGCCATCAGTCTCGGCTTGGCCAATCCTGAAGTCTGTCGTATTCTTGTGGACAATGGAAGTTTGGTTAATATTCGTTTCTTGCACCTTCGAGGGCTTGAAGCTCTCCCGGGAGAGGCTAAAGCCTGCGGGCTACACCCGTCACACTTCTCGGGCATCCCAGTTCAGAATGAATGGATCATCACCTTAGAGGTCACTGCCGGAAAATCCCCAACCACCCAAACCAAGGCAAAGGAATTCATGGTAGTCAATGTCAAGGCTTCTTAGAATGACATCCTCGGACGTATCGGCCTCGCTTCTCTCCAGGCAGTACCCTCGGCCTACCTCATGAGGATGAAGTTCCCCACCAAGTTTGGGGTCGGAGTCGTCAAAGGCAACTAAGAGGCCTACCGGGCTTGCTATATGCCACGGTGGGGGGCACAGTCCTCCCTCTCAATGCTGTTAAACTCCCTTCCGATTGGAGTTCAATCGGCTCTGAGCCAGTGGACTAGTTGGAGGAGGCCCCCTTCTCCAAGGCAGACACCGCAGACACTGCTAAATGGTTCCAAGTAAGAAATTCCTTGGCCTTAAAGAGGACGTCATCAAATGTATCTAATGAAATAGGGACCTATTCGCGTGGACCCCCTCCGATATGCCCGAGATCTCAGAGGATCTCATTATGCACAAGTTGAGCGTCCATCCGGATTCAAAGCCAGTACAACAAAGACATTAGAAATTTGCCCATGAAAGGCAACAGGTGGTGAAGGAGGAAGTGGAGAAGCTCCTCTCCACCCGCTTCATCCAAGAGGTCAACTACCCTGAGTGGTTGGCAAACGTTGTGATGGGGAGGAAATCCAATGGCAAGTGTAGGATATGTGTTGATTTCATCGTACTCAACAAGGTGTGCCCAAAGAATCCCTTTCCTCTCCCGAGCATCGATGTTCTCATCGATGCGACGTCCGGGAACGAGCTCCTCAGTTTCATGGATGCTTTCTTGAAATAAAACCAGATTCAGATGTTCCCCCGGACATCTTGAAGACCGAATTTATGACCTACTAAGGGCTCAACTGCTACCGGGTCATGCTCTTCGGGCTGAAAAATGTAGGTGCCACCTTTCAGAGGCTCGTCAGCCGGGTCTTTAAGGAGCAAATAGGTCAGAATGTGAGGTGTATGTGGACGACATGCTCATCAAAAGTCTGAAGAGGGGGGGGGGGGCTCGTCAACCGGGTCTTTAAGGAGCAAATAGGTCAGAATATGCAGTGTATGTGGACGACATGCTCATCAAAAGTCTGAGGAGGGGGGGGGTTGACCATGTAAGAGACCTCAAAAAAGCCTTTGGGGTTCTAAAAATGCACAACATGATGCTAACTTCTCCTGGGGCGAAGAACTTTGAGTGGGGAGAGCCTCAGCAGTAAGCCTTCGATCAGCTGAAGAAATACCTCGCTAAACCCCCTCTCCTCAGCAAACCTGAGCCAGGCGAGGTCCTATATAACTACCTGGCCGCATTTGAAAATTCCCTCAGTGTCGTCCTAATCAGGGAGACCGATGGATCTCAAAGGCCCATATACTACATCAGCAAAGTCCTCTACGATGCCGATCTCCGCTACACAAAAATAGAAAAGGTCACCTATGCCTTGGTCATGGTTGCGTGAAAGCTCTGCCCCTACTTCCAGGCTCATTCTATTCAGGTGCTTACGGACTAGCCCCTTATGCAGGTCCTCAACAGACTGGAGAACTCCAATCGAATAATCAAGTGGTCTATCGAGCTGAGCCAACACGACATCAGCTATAAGCCAAAGACCGCCATCAAGGGAAAAGCGCTCGCCGAGTTCATAACCAAGGGTACCATCTCGAAAGTTTCCGAAGCCCGAGAAGAAGAGCCCATGTGGGAACTTTATGTGGACGGTTCATCCTGCGAAGAAGGGAGTGGGGCAATAGTCATATGAGCGGTCTGCACTGCTTCATCCTTCAATACTCTCTGCACTTCAACTTCAAAGGATCCAACAAAGATACTTAGTATGAGGCTCTAATCGTAGGACTCATCCTGGCTTGAAAGGCAGCTGCTAAAAGAGTTAAAGCCTTCAGCGATTCCCAACTTATCGTTAATTAGGTTTGCAGAGAATATGAAGCTCGTGATATCCTGATGGCCCAAAACATGGCACCCGTCAAGCTTCTCTTGGCACACTTTAAAGATGCTACTGTCGTCCGTATTCCCCGAGAGCATAATAGCCAGGCAGATGCTCTGTCCAAGCTAGCATCCTCCTCCCATGGAGTCCTCGATCGCACAGTCCTGGTGGAGGTTCTTGTCCGACCAAGCATTGACAATCCTGAGGTTCTCTTCCTCGATCAACCTACACAGGCAGCAATATGGATGGATCAGATCTTGAAATTCTTGAGAAATGGTGAATTACCACAAGATCCGTCCAAAGCAAGAAAGGTCTGGGTGAGGGCCGATAGGTTCATACTCATCAGTGATGTGCACTTTAAGCAATCATACACTAAGTCCGACGGACGCCTATACCTCTAATGCCTAACCCCTGAGGAGTCCAAATACGCCCTTGAGGAGATGCACGGAGGGGTCGGGAGCTTCCACATGGACAACAAGTCGCTTACAGGAAATATCCTCAATCATGAGTACTACTGGCCCTCATTGTTACAGGATGATCAGGACCTTGTCAGAAGATGCGGCCCATGTCAACGGTTCTCCTTAATTAGGCATGTCCCCCAGGCCGAGCTCAAGTCATTGGCAAGCCCAGTTCCATTCGCAATGTGGGGGATGGATTTGGTGGGCCCGTTTCCTAAGGCAACAGGTCAAAGGTGTTTCCTAATTGTGGTGATTGACTACTTTACGAAGTGGGTCGAAGTAGAGCCCCTAGCCACCATCACCGAACACCAAGCCCAGCAGTTCTTTTGGAAACACATTGTTTACCAGTTTGGGATCCCTCGGATCCTTATCACCAACAACGGCACCCAGTTTGCAAATTCTGTGAGGGCTTGGGGATTCAGTAGAGATCCTCTTCAATTGCACATTGCCAATATAACGGCAAAGATGAGAATGCAAATCTTCGGATCCTCGAGGGCCTTACGAAACAGTTGGACAAATCCCACAAGGGGCTCTGGGTCGATGAACTACTCGGCGAGCCATGGTCTTACTGAACGACCAAGAGGATCCCGACGGCCGAATAGCCCTTCAATCAAGTCTTTGAGACCGAAGCCATCATCCCCCCTGGAGGTCGATTGACCTTCACCTCGGATTTGAGTTTTAATGGAGACTTGAACTCAGACGGCCTCAGGGCCAACTTGGACCTACTCGATGAAGTCCAAGAAAGGTCAACAATCTGAAGGAATGTTACCCGCAGAGTGTAGAACGCTTCTACAACCGGAAGGTTCGACTGACCGATATCAAAGAGGGCGACCGTGTACTCAGACAGCTCGAAATCTTTAAGCTGAGTAAAAAGGGGAAATTAGCCCAAACTGGGAAGGCCGATATAGGGTCTCCAAACTGGTCCATCTTGGGACCTACCGACTTGAAGACCCGGGGGCAAGGTAGTCAAGAGAACCTGGACTAGAGTGCACTTGTTGAAGTTACATGAAGGACACTAGCGGTCAGTATTTTTAATTAGGCATAAAAAGCTGGGAAATGTAGTAAGCCCTCGCCTTTCGGCAGCTAACGAATAAAAAGTTCAAATTCATTTCAAATTCAACAAGTTCATATTCTTGCAAAAAGTATTTCACCTTGGATCCAATCCCTTGGCATGACATCCGACGCCGAGACCTTGCACCAAAATCCTTGAAGGATCTCTAATTAGGCCTGGTTCTTCAGCGTGGCATCCGATGTCGAGACCTTGCACCAAAATTCTTAAAGGATCTCTCATCGGATCCAATCCCTCGGCATGGCATCTGCCACGGAAACCTTGCAACCAAATCCTTGAGGGGTCTTTCGTCAGATCTAGTCCCCCACCGTGGCATCCGACGTCGAGGACTTGAACCAAATTCCTTGAAACATCTCCACTCGGACCTAGCTCCCCAAAAGAGTACTCCGAAACCCCGGGGAAGGTTCGACCCTAATCAACCTCTGCAAACGATCATCGCTCGTGCCTCACCCCCTGACAAAGAGCTCCTAAAGTTTGACTCGCAACTTTGACAAGATTTATTGGAAAAGTCTTTTTATTAAGCAAAGCAATTACAAGAAGGGTGGTGGCCACTCCACACTTAGCAAATCAAACAAAACAAACAACACTCTTATGCCTAAATTCTCCTATAGTCGCCTCGCATTCCAGCACAAGCTATCGCCGACAGTCTACATGTAGAAGGGGCAACATAGGTGAACTTCGAGTGAAAAGTGAGGATCGGTCGAATTGAGCACAAAAACATCAGCCCACCTAAGCAGACCCACGACAAGTACTCCCTTGAGAATCTCCGGCCCGACGGCAAATACTACGTTCTGGAAACCACATTAAGTATGAGGAGGATAAATACCCGACCTCTACCATACTCCAAACGACCAACCCTCATGGGCATCAAGCCTCGGATTGCCATTCGAGGTGCTCAACAAGATACTACTCGGGACCTTAGTCATCAGAAGAAACGATGGGATTTGTGGACCATACGCTTAAGAATGAAGAAAATTTATAGGTTGTTTTGATAGACACTCCTTAATTGCATCAACCGTCCTCATTTATCGCAGTTAACACTCCAACTTCCAAGACACCTTGAATATCTCAAACAGGTGATGTAAGCCAACACACGTCAACTCACGTGATGCCTCGAGAAATAAAGAGAAAACTGAGGAGGCAAAGTCCCTAACATCGATGGAGGATCCCCAGACCCTTACACCTCGGCTCTAATGGCTGAGACCGAAGTTCGATCGATAAACTAAAGGAAAGCATACTTAAAAACTCTTTATTCAATCATGGAAACAAAGTAAAAATGCAGTGGCCAGTCCGTGAGAAGTAGAAAAACAAAACCTAAAACCTAAAACCTATTATTTCAAGGAAGAACCCAGTTCAACGATAGGAGCGGGGGCGCTCTTCAACAGTCTTGGGGGTCGGGTCGACTGGTTCGTCATTGGCCAAACCCGCCTCAACCGCTCGAGGGGTCACTCCAGCACCCTCCTTACCCATGAAAGAAAATCTCTAGAGATCAAGATCCGGATACGCGACCCTAATGTGCTGAAGTGCCCGATCATAACCCTATTCCTAGCCTCGAACGATGTCCATCAGAGCATTGCCAGATGCCTTCGTAATCTCCTTATCCTTCACATGCCACGTCAGCGTCTCATTGACCAGCTCCTCCTTCTCCTTCAAAAGCCCCTTCTGGGCCTTCTACTTCCTCTCCAGCTCTGCCTTCAACTCCCTCACCTACCTCCTGATGTCGATGTTCCCATAAAGAAGCTCATTCTCCCCCAGCTTCGGCATTTTGGGTCTGTCGGAGGAGGTGACCCCGCCTCTTCTGCAGCTTGGCCCTGAGGATGGTCGCCTGCACCGGGGTACACTCAAAATAAACAATAGGGGAAGGAAAAATGGGGGCAAAGTCAACCTAACCACTTAAGGACAAGTGTCATCAACGATGCCCAAAAGGGAGCCTCACCATAACAGAAGCTTGCGCACAGTGGCCATAAACATCCTCCTCAGATTTCTTGCTCATGCTCTTCAGATTCTGAGTAGCAGAAAGATGGATAACCACCTCCAAGGCATTGGGGTGATCGGTCGAGAGGCTTCCCCTCGGATGAGTGTTCTGACTCCAAATCAGTTATGGATTTCTCTGCCATTGGTCGCTCATCTCAGCATACCTCATTGAAAACCAAAAAGACATGCACATACATCTTTATTACCAAAATGAAAATGTTACAATCGCAAAGTTACATTGGAAATGACACACTCAAGGCACCACGACCCAGACCCCGAAGTCCTCGAGGTCTCCTTCGGTGGACCCCGATCTTATGTTTATTACATCACCCCTAGAAGGATGGGTGCCCATTTTCTGCACGCTTAGGCCCCCTCTAACGCTAGAAAACCTCGAAGACCCTGCCACTCCGCTTTGGACGTCCCCTGGAGCTCTCACTCCCGAACGGGTCCCTAGGTAAGGATTTAGCATCAAGAATGGGCTCCAAGAAAGGAGGCAAGAACACATTCACTCGGGATCGAGCAATTACCATAACAGAAGAATGGGCGTACTTGAGGCAACCCAAGCTAATTGTCTCCTTAGCGAGGGCTCTTTTGTCCCTCGGTGGGGCAATATTGTTTACTACCTTAAGAGCCACATGGAACTCCATGATGGAGTCGATCACCTTCACCGCTCAGTCGGACCTAATGGTCTCCTCAGTCTTCTCGGGAATGACAGCCCTTAGCACCGAATGAAATAGCGGTAGAGAAGACATGGCCAATTCTTCAGCACTGAGTGGTCTCTCGCTTGGTTTAACCATAGGAGATTCCTCCTCTTGGTCGCAGATAGTCAGGGCTCTCAACCTCTACATCTTCACTAGCCATCCCTTCGGAGATGGCTCGGTCATCACCGTTATCTCCCTCTTCTTCCCCTTAACGTCTATAGTGGCCTCCTACTCCATTCATTCAGCCAAGAAAGTGTCAATACCATCGTTGACCACTACTGCAAAGAAAACAAATTAGAACAAAGTCGATTAATGCCTCAGAGAGAAACAAGAAGAGAAGTTAATGACTTACGATGGACGTAAGGCTCAAGCCACATTCAACGAATGACTGCTCTGTCACCCTGGCCCAGTCTATGCTATTGCCGCCCTCAAACAACCTCTTGAACTCAACCTTTTCCTCTACATCGAGCTCATAAAGCTTCGGGGTCTTTCTCTCCAAGACTTCATATGACCACACAGTAAGAATATCCCAAGGCTCAGGACAGTAGACAATGAATTATTTCGTCTTCCAATCCTTGATGAAGTCTAGATGATTGTGCACCACTCGAAACTTGTGACGAGGAGAAATGTACCATCGGTTCAGAAACCCCGGGAGTGCGCTCAATTCCAAGAACATTCGCAAATACTTGAGCCTCAGGGGGACGTTCCTCAAATTCAGAGCATGATGAAGCTGGTCAACTGCTTCCACGAGTTCGGTCCATAATGCATAAGGCTCATCCCTGCCCAAGTCAAGACCTCTTTGGTAAACGGATGAAGGGGGGACGCAAGCCCAAAGCAAATGCTTCCGGAGGAAACATGCAAAACCACTTTGAAAGCTTATCAGTCAGCCGGATCCTAGGGTTCGGGAATAATGGAATGAACTTCTAGGGAATGTAGCAGAGCTCCCGAATATGGTTGATATAACTCTCTACCATGGTATTCTGCATCTCATTTACCTTTATCTTTGGCTTGTTTGGCGAAGGAAGTTGCACACCGTACTACAACGCATCCAACAGGGACTCCAGATACATCTAGATGGGCTTTGCGCCCATAGACAATCGGAATATGCCCCCCATGTGCTCGTACGCCATCGACAAGCCCTCCCTATCGGGAGAAAGAATTTGTTTCTTCATCTTCATAGGGCGACAATCACGAGGAGGTGGGACACCAATAAAGCCAGTAAGGGGCGAGGCTCCAACCTCCCGCACCAAAGGGCTCCCTTCTCCTTTTTTGCCTCCATCCCTTCGAATCTCTTCGATGCGGCTTTCTTCCTATTCTTCCTCCCTCTTTATCAGCAACAGAGGGCTCTTCCCCTCCATCTCGGCCTCCACACCCATAAGACCTCCGCTCACCTCCCCGGTCACCATCCCTTCCACTTGCTGAATGAGACAAGCCCCCTCTGGGCTCGTACTCTTGATCTCGACATCCACTTCAGAGGATGCAGTGTCAATAGGCCATGATTTTTCGGGTTCACTCACCCGCAAGGATGAACAAGATGAAGACCCCGAGGATGATCCTCGTTGGAAAGAAGATGAAGTCAAGCTACTGGACTGATTGTCAGACATGTTTGCTAGGGGAAAGTTTTCTAGAGAGAGAAGCTCTAGTTGAGAGAAAGAAAGTGACCCTAGAAAATGAAGTGGAAAGAACATATAGAGGAAAAGTGCGACTTCTCAAATGACAGGGGTCACGTGATGCCTCCTCGATAACTACAAAAACCATGTAACAGCTCCCCAAAGGTCACGAGGTCACATGATTATCGGGCCTGAAAGGTCCCATAAATCCTCGCTCCTCGGCGTTGTATCCGACTCTGAGACATGGAGGAAAAATTCCCACAACAAGATTTTGCCTCACACCTCGCCCTTAGGTGTCGTATCCGGCTTTGAGACCTTGCAAAAAAATTCCCACAACAAGATCTCGCCTCGCACCTCGCCCCTCGAAGTGGTATACGACTACGAGACCTTCCAGAAAAATTCCCACAACAAGATCTTGCCTCGCACCTTGCCCCTCGGCATGGTATCCTACTCCAAGACCTTGCAGAAAAGTTCCAACAACAAGGATCATGTCTCGCACCCCGCCCCTCAGCATGGTATCCGACTCAGAGACCGCGCGAAAGCTCTCACAACAAAGATCTCGCTTCGCACCTTGCCCCTCAGTGTGGTATCCGACTCCAAGACCTTGCTGAAAAATTTTTGCAACAAGTCTTGCCTCGCACCTCGGCCCTCGGTTTAGTGCCCCGAATTTCAATAATAGAAATAAGAGACACAACTCCAGAATCTTTACTTCAATGCAATCCAAACACAGTAAACACTGGGAAAACTATAACTTTTCTTTACAATAGTTCTCTATTACAATGCACATCTGAAAATTAAACACATTTATTACAACACATCTCAACATTTAAACTCCAGTCATCTCAAAGTCCAAGATTTAACCTTGCACAAGCCACTTACTCACAAATCCTGTAAAACTGACAAAACTGTGGGCACGTTAGTTGAATACAACCGCTGCAATATTATAATAATAGTAATCCTTCAAAGTCTCACAATCACAAACTTGTCGCACAAAATATAATAAAACAACATTAATGGATTCATAAATCAACGGGTGCTAATAAACTTAAGAGAATAAGTGTGTGTCAAGAAAACAAAGAAAAATGCATAAAAACAAAGTTCAATAAAACACAATGCACTCTAATGCATACTTGTTCAGATTCTGTGCATCCCATACTACATAGGTCCAAGGGCAAGCCCTTACGTTCACCTCATTTAGGGTTCAATCCCTCGACATGCAATCCTACATTGGTGACAGAAGCAAGATTAGACACTCCGTGAATAAATCCCAGCCCAAATATGCATCCCGCCAGACTGTACAAGTGTAGACACGCAAGCATCACTCTAACTCTGGAGAATCACCTCCCTGCCGTACATTCCGCAAATAGACCCTAGTCTCGGAACTCATCCCACCAGATTGTACAAGTGTACTGTGCAAACATACCGTACATTCTGCAAATGGACCCCAGTCCCGGAATGCAACCTGCCAGACTGTTCAAGTGTATCGCGCGAACATAATCCGTCTCACTTCAATACATTCCGCAAATAGACCCCAGTCCCGGAACGCATCCCGCTAGACTATACATGTGTACCGCGCAAACATACTAGAGAGACATAACAATCACACAATCCCAGAATACATCCGTCCGACTGAAAATAGAGCTCATACTTATGTTGCCCAAGTTCCATCACATCTCCCAATCTAGTGAATGTCCTTAGGTTCAAACACAGGTAACCATAGCCATCTAGAACTAGCTCACCCCCACTAGACTTCACTTGCGAAAACCAGGAACACTAGTCTCTCAGGCTAATTTCCTACAATCAAAATATCCACTGCCGGTACTCTAGGGTTCGCTCAGTCTCTAGTGCTCACAACTCAACGCCTCAAGCGTCCAACTAGGGTTCTCACAATAACCCTAATTTGCAACCAAGAACCCCACTTGGTTCAATCATCAAATACTCTTTATTTACATTTTTTTTTCTAAAAACAACACTTTTCCCACAACATCATGATTGTAAATCAAAATCTCAAAACGGAAATACTTCATTCCAAAAATAAAATATTTGTACATCCAAAAATCTCTTCATTATTCGCATTTCATTTAATAAATTGGTGTTACCATAAAAGATGCTTTCTTATATGGAACAAAATCCAATCCACAGAAATTCTTTAAATTTGACTTTTAAATATCACCTTCCATCTATATAATAAAACACAAAGAAAGCTATCAGGTGGCTCTCCTTCAATTCCCCCAAAAATTAAAGGTCCAGATCTAACCTCACAAAACATATTTTCCCCCCAAGACTCAAATTCAAATCCCCCACCCAAAACAACTCCTATGTTTATTTAAATTTTTTTTTCTCTCTCTCTCTTCCTCCCTCTTCTATTCAAAAAAATTAAGAAAATAAAATTTTAAAATAAAAAATTTAAAAATCTAAAAAATTAAAAAATTTAAAAACTTTTAAAATAATTCAAAAAAATCAAAAAAAATCATATAATATGTTTTTTGTTGGACCCCCAAAAGTTTCTCATATAATATGTTTGCTACTTCAATCAATTTGCTGGACCTCCAAAACTATTTTATATGATCAAACAAGGTGCACCGTTTCGAAGACGTGCCGTAGGCACGTGTCAACAGGCAAACCTAGTACATACATAAAAATCAATGAATTTCTCTAGAATTAAAATCAATTTAAACTGAAATAAGTCTCTTTATTGTCTTAGATCTCATCCCTAAAATATGCAATTCTTTAGTTCTAAAAATCTGAAATTTTACCTCCTTAGACACTGAAAATAAACCCCGAGCATCCACAATTGTTGTTGCTATTTTTTGGAAAAATGGCAAATGAGATTTCCTTTGCAGTGGTCATTTGCTAAAATATGAGAAAAAAAAATTTGATCAGACGAAACATGTTGTTCCGTCCAGGAGCATTTGAATTTTTAATATAATTAAAATAGTATTAGTTATTAAATTAATACTAAACTCCCATTTAAATTAATAAACATGTTCATTAGTTGTTTAAAATAATAGTTAATCTTAATTAATGATAAAATTAATTGATTATTCACTTTGAAAGTGACATCTCACTCACAAACTGGACATGTTGTCCCGGTTTCTCCAATTTTTTAGATCGGACGGGACAACATGTCCCGTCTGATGCATTTTTTGTTTTGTTTTTTGTTTTTTGTTTTTAAGACAGAATAACATGTTACGTCTGATACTTTTTTTATCATAAAAAATTAAAAAATTTACGGACGAAACAACTTGTTTCGTCCGATCATATTAAAATTAAAATATATATATAGGGTCAGAACAACATGTTCCGTTTCCAATATTTTGAGAATGAGCATACTGTTTCTCAAATATGAGAAGTGACGGTTCCAACTTTCTGGAAAAATGGCAAAATAGCAAACCATTGCAAAACGTTTTTTGTCAAAATATGGCAAAATGGCAAAAATGGAAAACCATTGTGGATGCTCTTAGAATTCAAAGTTCTCATGTTTCAAACTTGAAACATATATCCCCTCAAAACTGAGAATATTACCCATAAAAATATAGATTTGCACTCTCGAAATTATTACTTTAATACATTAAAATCTGAAACTGGATTTCAAGAGGATTTGAAATTTAGCAACTTCGAAACTTGATTTAAAAATTAATAAAACTTCATAGGATTGCAAAATACACTCATACATGAATTGCCACAAATAAACTAGGATTCTCAACCCTAGCACACAAGACCACACACAAAAGCAACCAACCCGAGCCCCGACATTGCAGAACAGCCACTGTCTGCACTTTACAGACCCGAGGTCAGCACAATGCATACAACATTGTTTTGACCCCAAACTCGAGCCCCCCATCTCTACCCTCGGTCTAGGGTTTAACCCCGAAACCCTAACCCTAGTTCTTCACACATTCATGCATATTTTTCAATGGTTTTCAGCACATAATTGATGTATAAAATTTATAATATTCAACTCATCAAGAGTTTACATCAAAACAGTAAATAGTTCATAAAAATTCCATCTTTTAATTAGTCAAATCATGTTTCTTGAATCATATAATAGGATCTACACATCTACCATAACATATAGGTTCATTAGATCTATTTCCATAAATAAAACTTGATTTTTCATGCATAGAAATCTTCATTACTCAAGAAAAATTTATTTTAGATAAACATACATCCAAGATTCAAACTTTATCTCATATAGTCAACAATCCCATACCAAATACACATCTTTACATCTCATAACAAATAACACAATCATGCTAATTAACATACAACCATAGATTAAAAAAATTCATCCCTAGCATATGGTACTACACATCTATGAGATAAAACATAACAAGAGAGATAGAGTGTTACCTACCTCTTGGATAAAATTGATACAAAGAAGTAGTCGCCTCCTCCAAGCAATAGATCACCTCTCCAAGCCACAAAAATCACCAAAATCCAAAAGAAAGAAGACAGTCCGAAAGTTTGCTGCATCCAATAAGTAGGTCAGGATTTGCATCTAGGGTTTCTTGTAAAATTTACAAATAAAAAATAACACCCCGAATTTCAAAACAGGCTGGATTCGAAGTTTCACAGGATCTTTTCACTTCTCTTCGTACAATTTTACAAGGAATTAAAACTTTTATTACATCAGAGTTACATTTACATTTACATTTATATAGCGGAAGCAATTTACAATAATTACATGAAAAAAATATACAACATTTGAATCAATCTTTAAGCAGCATGCATACTTTAATCTTGCTAATCTCTTTAACCTGCATAGAAAACTGTGGGCGCGTCAGTTGCTTACAACCGACGAAATATTATACACGGTCATCCTCACTATGCCGAACAATATAACGATTTTCCATACTTAAACAAACCACAAACTTGATCACAGACAAAGCTACAGAGGGACTATCCTATTGATGTCGTGTTGTGCTGTGCTCTTAGTCCTTAATGCAATTGTTTACATTATATGATACTAATGCGTACTTGTTCAGAGTCTATTCAGCCCATACTACATAGGTCCAAAGGCAAGCCCTTAATCGTTCTTTATCTTGTAGGGTTCGATCCCTCGCCATGATTTAATCTACTACTGTAACTATGGTAAGTATCCTAGGCGTTCTATGAGTTACGAGCTCATGTCTAGGCACCCTGGAGAAAATCCCAATGCACTGACACATGACTCATCATGCAGGCATCCTATGGTAATTCACCTCCAACCATAGACATGACACCACCCGCAGTTATTAGATCACCCCATAAGCGTCGCCACCGGGACGATACTCTGGAGTAGTATTCACGCTCTAATCATGATGCATCATGGGACATCCTATGAATACTCTCACGCCGCCAATCCAATAGCCCTCATACTCATGTTTCTCTCTTAGGTTCATCACATCTTCACTATGTATCTAATTCTTATGTATAATTAAAGATCAATATTCTAGAATCTAGCATTACTCCTACATCGGTCTTTTCAATATCAATCATAATCAACGACCCAAACTTGGTCAAAATATCAAAATCCTCGTTCCCATATTTTTCATTCTTTCCGACATAGAGTTTAGCTAAAAATTCTAGTCTAAGTCCTCTTTTCACTTTTATAGAAGAAAAACATAATTGTTCACAAAATTGTACATTTCATCACATTCTCTATTTCTCATACTTCCATGCACAACTTGCATTCTTAACTTCTCATTTAATTCTACTCAACACTTATGAATGAAAATCTCAATTTATCTCTTTTCAATTATTTCTATAGTCAAATTTTCATTTCTTTGTTTTAGAGTTTCAAAGGATCAAAACTAAAACGAATACTTCACTCTTTAAATTTTGTACTCTTATTTCTCTTTTTAAAGGTCTACAAATTTTTTTTTTGTTTTTTATGAAGTCTATGTATTTTCAGGAATTTTCTAATATTTTTTTCAGTATTTATTTTATTTTTAAAGCTAAAAAATAATCAAGTGTAAAAAAAATTAAAATATATTTTCTCAAATTTTTTTTGGCCTTAGCCAGTTTCGAACCCGCACACACACACAGCCATGTGCACAGTCACCGAAGACCAAACCCCACGTGCTAGCCAAAAGGGACAAGTGACCAACTGTCATAAAGAGGGAGTGAATGGGGTTTGAGTCCAGTTCTCGGTATTTGGAGAAATCAAAATTAAAAGTAAAAAGCCTCTGCCGAGACTCGAACCCACACACACACAGTACCACACCGCTACAGTAACGCAACTAGTGCCCCCCCTATAACCAGTATGACCATGGTGACTAACTGATACAGGATTAGTTTAAAACAGGTTTATGTCAATTATCTGTTTATTAGAATTATTTCATTTTTTTTCAAAACTTATAACTTCATTTCTTCTTCACAAAAAGTCCTAAAAATTTCCAGAATACTAAGTTTACATTCATTTAACAAATCAGTGTTTTAAAAAATAATTTTTGACATTAAAACAAGTATTTTTCACTATAATTTGCATTCTGTGTTTACAAATTGCAAAATTTCACTTTAACAAATCCTCTACTCAATTCTTTGCATTATGACCTTATTAAAGAAATATAAATTTCTGTTTTTCCCTCTTTATCCATAATACTCATAAACAAAGTTGCATTCCTTGAACAAGTGTTACATTGGTTCAAATAAGCGCAAAAATTAATAATTCATCTACTAACCATACATAAACATTTTTCTACAATCACATGGTTCTAATTTCACAATTTTATGGCAATAAGCCAATTTAACTACATTAGACATGAATTATAACTAATAACATGCAATTCATCAAGCATTTACTCAATCATCTACCAAGTCCTTTTTAGAGCCAACAAGTGATTATTTTATTAGTTCTTTTAGCATACTTATATATTAAAATCCCTAGCATGTTGTCTAAGATTAGAAGTATAGAAAAACACCCACCTATTTGAAGAAAAACACTGCAAAAGCTCCTAGAATCTCCTTAAACACACGAGCGGTCCTTCTCCTCCTAGTTTGAGCCACCACAATGTCTCCTCCTCCTTGCACTTAGTGAACTCGAGCCACTCTCTTGCCTTGGTAAAATAGCCGGCCTCCAAGAATGGAACACACACAAAAACTAAATGCTCTCAATCTTTTTCTAACTCTCTCTCAATCTTTTTACTTTCTTATGTATTTCTTTCTTTCTTTTCTTCACAAAATTTCTTAGTGTGTTGTATGCATACAAGGGAGAGGTATTTATACTAGTTTTAGGGTGAAATGGAGGGCTAGGATTGCATTAGATGGTTGTAGATAAATGGCTAGGATACATTGGGAAGTTGTAGCAACCACCCATGAGCAAGTAACCACCCATCCACTAAGCCACTTCTCCACTCTCTCCTATGCAAATCCGGCCAAGTAAAAGGGTGTGCAATGCACACTCTCGTGCATGCACGTGCCAAAATGTAGCACCCCTAACTACTAGTTGTGCATGATCATTTAATTAATTGTCTAAAAAGTGATCTACCTTACAAGTCATGTTATTTAAAAGAGAAAATAACTAGTGGGATCAAATTTCAAAGGGCTAATTAAAATAAATCAAATAATTAGGATGGGCGTTAAAATAAACAATTAGGCTTTCAAAAAAATAAAAAGAGATGGGAAAATGTTTATTCATGCTACAAAACAAATAATTCTTATAGAAAATGCACCTGAATTAATACGTGCAATGCACGTAAAATTCACAAACCTTCATTTAATTAAAAAAAATTAGGGTATTACTAAAACCCCCTAGAAAATCCCTAATTGCAAAACTAATTGTTTTAGGAGATCAATTCTAGTTACAATCTATATTTTTCCCAATCAATTAGGATTTGATTGGCCGACCTCCAAAATCAGCATATTCAAATTTTTTTTAATTTTAATTTTGGGCTTTTACCTTGACCCAAATCGTTTATTTTTAAAATAAGTCCCCTTCTTTCAAAATAATTTCAAAAGTAGTTTCTCATGTTTTTAAATTTACTTTTAAAAGTAATAAATATAGTAATTTAATTAGAAGAATTAATTTTTGACATGAAAATTTTAGAATTTGCATTTCATAACATTTGCATGTGTTTTGCTCATGCAAAACGAAAATATTAAAAGTAGTCGAAATGGTGCAAAAAATTAAATTAAAATTATTTATTAATTTAAAATAATATATTTAAACTTCTGGGGTGTTACACTCGGATTGGTATCCAACTCTGAGACCTTGCGAAAAATTCCCACAACAGGATCTCGCCTCGTACCTCGCCCCTCGGCGTGGTATCCGACTCCGAAACCTTGCGAAAAAAATCTCATAACAAGGATCTCGTCTCGCACCCCTCCTTTCGCCATGGTATCTGACTCTGACCTTGCAGAAGTTCCGCAATAAGGATCTCGCCACGCACCTCTCCCCTCGACGTGGTATCCGGCTCTGAGACCTTGCGAAAAAATTCCCGCAACAAGTCTTGCATTGCACCTCACCACCCGGTATGGTATCCAACTCCGAGACCTTGCAAAAAAATTCCCACAACAGGATCTCGCATCGCACCTCACCCCTTGATGTGGTATCAGACTCTGAGATCTTGCAGAAAAATTCCCGCAACAAGGATCTCGTCTTGCACCTCGCTCCTCGGTGTGAAATCCGACTCCAAGACCTTGCGGAGACATTCCCGCAACAAGGATCTCACCTCGCACCTCGCTCCTCAGCTTGGTATCCGATTCCGAAGCCGTGTTGGGATATTCCCGCAACGAGGATCTCGCCTCGCCCTTTGGCACGACATTCCAACTCCGAGTCTTTCACGAGCTCGAGCCTCGGTCGATTCCGAGCCTTCCACAAGCAAAAGCCTCAGAGCTGTATCCCGACTCTGAGCCTTCTGCAAGCTCAATCCTCGGGCAATTCCGAGCCTCCTACAAGGTTGAGCCTCACGCGGTACCCAACCTCGAGCCTTTCGTAGGCTTAAGCCTGGGCACGGTATCTGACCCTGAGTATCTCGCCAACGCCAAGCAACACATCCCTCGCAAGTACAGATCTTTTCATCAACGCCATTTCCCCAATGGATCACCTACTCCTTAAAGATCACCGGAAGTTCACCTCCGAGTGTGTGTGGGTGGTGGTGGTGGGGGGGTTATGATGAGAGTAAAATATCACTGCTTATCTACACCGTACGATTCCCGCACAGATCTTGGGACTCCTAAGGCTTTAACAGCTTGCCCAACGACAGTTCATAGGTTGTCCACAGGCCCGTCAAAGGAATCCAGCCCACCCAGGGAAATTGAACTACCTTTCATGGCTTGTAATTAGATCCCCCAATATCAAGGGATCAATGCCTGGATCATATTTCCTAATAGACCCCCACTATCCTATAAATACAGCCCCACATCAATAGTTATCAGGTAATCACATTTTTACCATCTAATCCCTCTTTAATCTGATGGTTACTGACTTGATCTTCAGAGGATATGTCGCTGGGAGTCCTCCGGGTGTTTTAAACTTTTTGCAGGTCTTCAGTGGTCGCTGTATCCACACACTCCACTCATACTTGACTCACATCAGGGTCAAATGTACGGCTGAGATCTGATTTTCCTCTCCATCAAAAGAACTCACTATCTGTTGCTCCCACACCCAGAGAACAGCAACATCAATGGCAAAAACAGAAAGTAAGGCCTATAAATAGTATACAACGCATAAAAACTGTGCATTAATAAAAAGATAGTGCATTAAGACTTAAACAACAAAGACTTTTACAAAATTGAAGTAATGTACTTTTTTTAAGGGAAAAGGTGGAATAATGCCACCCTGTTTCATTAATAAGAAGTTAATAAAACATCCCCGGATGGCCGGGGGAGAGTACACGTACTACAATGCAGAAAATAAAACATAAACATCCAACAATGCCCTGGAGGGTGGGACAATCCAAAAGTACTACAGATAGAACAAATAGACAAGTACAAAGATAAACAAAAACAAACATAGCATTCCTCCCCACAACGCACAGTAGAAGGTGAGGAACAAGGAACCAATGCACCGCCCAGTCAAGTGTCGGACCGAACTCGACCACCTCATCATCATACTCGTCTACCTGGAAGTCTCTGACGATCATCCCTCTCGCCCCTGTGGCAGCAGCTGTTGCCCAAAAGGAAATGAGATGCATGATATGAGTTAAATTACCAGAATTACTATTACAAGTTGCACGAAAGTAGAAATTATTTCTGTCTAGACATAAAACCTAGGTAGTGGATTCGATGGCGATGTACCAAGCTTATTTCATCTCATGGCATTTAGAGGCAAATTTGTGGCTGACCCACAAATCCTCATAGGAGTTGGGGTATTCACATGTACCTAAGGCCTATAAGCCCTCAACCAGAGTTGCCTTACTCCGTTAGCAATCAATGAAAAGGTGGTTCAACGAATCCGTATGGAAGTTACAGAATTTACAGTTGGTCGCGATATGTGGTTGCCTTTTAGCAAGGTTCTTTCTGGTCAAGATGACATTATTGAGAACCAACCAGAGGAAAACCCTAACTTTAAGGGGCGCTTTTGCTTTCCAGAGTAAATGTGCCCAACTAGGTTTACAACCCCGGAAATGAATACGATTATATAGAGACCGGACAGTGAAGGAACCATTGATCTCGAATCCCCAAGCCATTCGGTCAGGGCCATGAGCGCATTTCTCCCCATGCTGTGTAATGTAATTTTGGAGTTCTACCAGATGCTGGTGTAACCCTGGACTGAGACGAGTACTGAATGACAGTTTCATGTTCCCCTCCTACATGTCTTATCCATGGAGGCATTAGGAAGGGATGCCTGCTCGTACAGGTCTGGGAATCTCACTCTAAGAGTGTGAGCATCGCACCATTTATCCCACCAGAATATGGTGGACCGGCCATTGCCAATAGCTGAAGTAACCGCCGTATTGAAAGGCTCACTAGCGTGAGTAATCCCTTTCCAGAACCATGAAACTTTGGAACCTACCCGAAAGCCTAAAGCTCTCGTTCCCTTTCCCTGTAGGTAAGGTTGAATGAACTCCTGCCAACCTTTGCCATTAGGGTGGAGCACTTTCCACCACCACTTGCCCAGGAGAGCAAGGTTCATGTCTCTCAAATCGATGATACCTAGCCCACCATGCTTCTCCTTCATGCATGCAATTCCCTATTTGATCAGGTGGTAACTGCCCCTACTGGTGTCAGAGCCTTTCCAGAGAAATCACTTTCGAATGCGGTCAGTCCTATGGATCACCCACTTTGGGAGTTCAAAGAACGACATGTAGTAGATAGGTAAATTAGACAGGACAGAGTTGATAATGACCACTCTTCCCCCGAGGGAGAGAGATTTTCCTTTCCAACCTGCCAGCCTAGCCTCCACTCTATCAATGAAGGGAAGCCAGTCGTACTTTTTAAGTTTCCCTGGTCTGAGTGGCAGACCCAGGTACCTAATAGGGAAATTTTCCCACATACAATTGAGAGTGGCAGCGTGTGTCTCCGCCTCTGCTTCGGAAAGGGAAAACGGAATTAACACGCTTTTGTGGAACTTAATCCTTAAATCTAACCAAGCTTCAAAGCAGTAGAGAGCCCCTTTAAAACAAATCATTTCTGCCCTAGTACCATTACCGAATATGAGAGTATCATCCGCGTACTGTAAAATTGTACACCCCTGTTGTGTATTGCTACTAGCAACTGGGGTGATCCACCCTTTTTGCCTGCTGTTGTCTAGCATACCCTTAAGCACATCAGCCACAAGAGTAAAGAGGAGTGGATAGTGGATCCCTTTGTCAAAGATCTTTCTTATAGGAAAAAGGGTGCCCAGTACGCATGTTAATCAAAATGGACGTTTTACTGGTGCCCAAGCAGTGGCTGATCCAACTGATCCATCTGCCACCAAAGCCTCTGCCTTTGTGCGCTTCCAACAGGCAATCCAAGTCCACTTAGTCATAGGATTTCTCAAAATCCAATTTCAGTAGGAAGCTCTTAGAATTGCCAATATGGCATTGATGAATAACTTGCTCTACAGTGGCCATGCAGTCTAGGATGCATCTTCCCCTGATGAAGCCAGACTGCACGAGGCTAACTAAGTTGTCCATGACACTCCCTAAGCGTGTGGCCAGGACCTTGGTGATAATCTTGACTGAACAATTGAGGAGGCTAATGGGTTTAAATCACCCACACGAAGGGAGTCCTCCCATTTAGGGATGAGGACAACTTCAGCAAAGATGAATATGTCCAACCTAAGAGTATGGTGGAAGAATTCATCCATCATAGCCATAATGTCCCCTTTTATTTCCTCCCAAAAGATTTGGAAGAACATCATGGGGAAACTGTCCGGTCCTGGCACCTTGTCTGCTCCTATTTGAGCAATCACCATTTTCACTTCCTCTTTCGTGAAATGAGCTTCCAATTCCTTCAGGGAGTGAGCAGCTTTGCTCTGATTGCTATGCCAGAACCGTCCCTAAGCGAGACCCTAACAACATTCTTTGTTCCAAATAATCCCTTGTAATGATCTTGGAAGGTCTTCGAAATTTCTGCCTCGTCCTGAGATATACCGGAGTCAGTTTGGATAGAGAGAATAAGGTTAGATCTTTGCCTGGCACTAGCCGCCCGGTGAAAGAAAGTCGTGTTCACATCTCCTTCTTTAAGCCATGAAATCCTAGACCTCTGTTGCCATCTAATTTCCTCAAGTTTATAAAGATTAGCAATATTGTCTCGAAGTTCAAGCAGTCTGTTTCTTTCGTCTTGGGATAGGACACGAGACTCTTCCAGTATCTCCAACTTGTCTAAGCCCTCCAAGAAAGACTCTTTTGCACGCCAAATAGTCGAGAATCTAGAGCGGTTCCAATGGCACAGTCTAATGCAAAGCCTGCTGAGTTTCTCACACCATCAGTATGCAACATCCGTTCCCCGAGTAGGTAGTACCCAGCTTTCCATCACCATGTGGTGAAAACCTTGAATTTCTGCCCATGCCTTCTCAAATCTGAACTTCCTAGGCTTTCGGAATTCCTGCTCCCCTGAGTTGAGAGAGATGGGGACATGGTCCGACGTAGGCTTCCGGAGAGACTTAGCAGATGCCATCGAGAATTTAGCTTCCTAGTCCAGTGAGACTAGGATTCTATCCAGTTTAGCCATAATAGGGGTCACTTACATGTTCGACCAGGTAAATAGTCTATCGTTAATAGGGATGTCGATCAGTTCCAGATCAGTAATCAACCTATTGAACTCTTCCCTGTGTCTGTTGCTCAAACCTCTACCCCAATGTTCAAATGCAAACCTAGTAATATTGAAGCCCCCCCCAACCCAGGCATCTGGCCATCGCTTTCGGATAGCTAAGAGCTCTTGACAAAATGCACCTCTAGCATTAGATTGATTCGGCCCGTAGACCACCATGAACGTTTACAACTATTTGTCCGTCCAACGAAGCAGTCAGACGGACAAAGAATAAGAACCTCGGAATTCATCTAGATAAGTGAATATGTCCGAGTTGAAGCAGATAGCAATACCACCAGATGCACGAAAGGAAGGATGTACTACCCATTCCTTGATTCTACTACCCCCTAAACTTTTGAGTTTAAACCCCTGCGTGAGTTTGGTCTCCTGCAACCCCACAACAACCGCCTTGGAGTTCATAATGACGTCCCTAACTATATCTCTCTTACCCCTTCCCCCCAACCCCCTAACATTCCAGAAAAGGGCACTCATTGGGAAACAGTTCAGGGGCTGGGCGTGAACTTGAGAGGGTGTCCCTCCTCCAAGATTTTCAATGATGAAGGTTTTGAAATGGGAACATTTGGCATGTTTGCGAAAGTACGCTCCTGTTCCCAACCCTAAATTTTATTAAGCATGAAAGCATTACAATCTAGATCGCACACCGTTATGCCACAAGTTTGAGCTAAGTAAAAACATCAGAATCTGACATAAAGTGCAGAACAGAGGCTAAAAAACTATGTGTACCTCCAACGTCATTTTTTTCCATCTTGGTCACCGCAGCAATCTCAAGATAGTCATCAGGGACTTCACATGAGCCCACTTAGCCACTCGCTGGACCATGAAGCCCACCGGCACTCTCGAAGTCTCAGCGCTACAAATAGCTGCCGACTCTGGGAAAGTAGATGTAACCATCTCTTGGGAGACTTCAATCTGCGTATCAGCTATAAACTCAAGTTCGTCAGACTCGTCATTAGTGTAAGTAAACTTCTCATCCAAATTTAAGTGCACCTCCATATCATCATCACTAACAGATGAGTCCACATGCAGTATAACATCTTTGGGTCCCATCACAGGCTCACTGTTAGGAAGCACCACAACGGAACCCATCATAGGCCCCTGTAACCGCTGCACGTTCAACTCCCCTAATGCGCCAATGCTATGGACAGTGGACCCCATTGTGGGCCCATCTCCTGGAGATGAAACAAAAACAACGTTTGGAGTCGAGTCGAGAACCCTGGACCCCTCTATGGGCCCAGCTAAAATCATATCCAACTTAGGCTCATTAAACTCATCAAAAATCGCAGTTGTGGGCCTAAATCCACATCCAACCTTTTAGGAAAAATATTTAGTGGGCTCCTTCACAATCAAGTCCCCAAAAAAGAGAGAGAATAGGTGCCCTCGACTGTGCAAAAGTCCCCATCACTTCGCGAAGTACACCCCATCGAAAGTCATGCTGGTGCGCCACATGGCGCCGCATGATTGACGCAGCAATGGCGCCCACGTGCGCCTTGAACCCCGTGCCCCGACTTCCCTTTTCCACCTTATCGTCTTCTCCTTCTTCTTTTCGCTTAAGAACGAAGGCAGAGCGCTCCTTTCCCTTCTTAGCTCTTTCCTCAAAATCTCCACCCTCTTTCCTCAACTCCTCGGCAATGTTACCTCCCTTTTTTGAATAAGAGCGGTTGTAGCACCCCTTTTTCCATTTGTAGCCTCCCTATGAGCAATTTCATCGCTTCTAGACTGAGCTCTGTCCTCATCCACATGGACACCGCCTTTTAGAGGGATGACTTTGCTACTCTGGGCACCCATTTTCTCTGATCCTTCCCCCCTTTTGAATTGCTTTGCCATTTTAGTTCGGTCAACTTTGGCCACTTCTCCTCCATGTGTCACTTTGATCGAAGCCCCATTCACTGCCTCCCTTTTGTCTCCCAAGACACTTCGGTGTTAACTTTTGATGAGAAGATCGTGTCCCTTGATCTTCAACCCAGATCTACGATATAGACCGAAGGAAGATCCAGCCGTAGTGACGGCCTCCAAAGACAGGCCACACTATTCATCCCTTAGGTTGGCCACCTTAATGAGTTCCAGGTGAGCATGCTCCAACTCGTGGGCGCCATCAATAGTGGTGTCTAGCACCGGAGATGCCACCTGCTTGTAGTTTTTGTCATCCCTGAGGGCGAGATTCAAGTGCTTTGCCATCATCCCCTCCTTCTATTGCTCCACCTTCGTTTCAAGCACGAATCTGAGGTTGTAAGCATCCTCGTAGGTAAAGATTTTTGCGAACCTTGGCATGAGGCTGATGTTAGGGCTTCGGATCGTTAGTTTTGTTGGGATTAGATCAGACTTCCTTGCAGTTTTTGAATCAATTTTCACCACCGTTGCGAATTCAGAAACAATGTAATGTACTGAAGTAATGAACTGTTTCGATGTGTTATATACTTAATCTAGTATTTATGTAGTATTTATGAAGTATTTTCGTAAGTTATGTACTATTTTTGTTAACTTAGAAAGTGTTTTCTTAATTTATGTACTATTATGGTTAGTTGTATACAGTTTGAATATATTTATGTATTCATTTAGTAAGTCTAGTATTTATGTAGTATTTTCGTAAGTTATGTACTATCTTTGTTCACTTAGAAAGTGCTTTCTTAATTTATGTATTATTATCACTACAAAAGAAAAGGTCTTTACCGGCGTATATTCCCCGGCATTTTACCAGAAACGCCGGGGTAGGAAGAGACCAGGAATGGGGCGTCAAACAGGATGGTTATACACCGGCGGCCTCTATAAAATGCCAGGGAATTATGATATTCACCAGCGTTTTTTTATTAAAACGCCGGTGAAGGCTATATTCACCGGTGTTTTAATAAAACACGCCGGTGAAAGTATACAGGTAAAAAAATCTTCTCCCATTCACCGGCGTTTTTAGTTAAAATGCCAGTATAGGGTCTTGAAATAAATTTCCCCCAAACCCTCTACCATTTTCTCATTCGATCGCAAAAAAAACCCCCAAATTTTCCCGCTTTCCCCAATTTCCCCAAACTCTATACGTATACTTTCCCCAAATTTTTCATTTCTCTCCTTTCCCCATCGACGCCCCCCTCTCCAGTCGTCGTCGTTTTCCCCCCTCCCCCACCGTCGCCACTTCCCCCATCGCCGCACCTGCCCCCCTTCGCCCGCCCCCCGTCCTCCATCGCGGCCCCCCGCCGTTCCCCTTCTCCCAATCTCTCTTTCCCTCTCAAAAACCGCCGTCCCCCCTCCCCCAATCAACTCAAGTAAGGAATTTCAAACCCTAAAGTTTATTCTAGTATGAATTTGAGAATATGAGAATAGGTTAATTAATGATCGGTTCTTAATTAGTGTTTTGATCGGTTCTTGATTTATCGTACTAACCGAAATTGATTCTAGTCATGCTTTTGTTGTTTGTAGTTTTTTAGGGGTTAGTATGGTTTTTAGATGAAGTTGTTTTTAGATGAAGTTGTTTGAGTGTATAATGGAGAGTTTGTTTGGTTTCTTTGATATTGTTGTATGGATTTTGTTGCTGGTAGATGAGAATTAATAGAGTTGCGATCAAACATTTTGTTAGAATTTCAACATGGGTTTCATGGGAATTGGTTATTTATTTGAGATAAAATGTTATAATGTATGTAATGTATACATATACAATTCTGAATAAATGTGATACTCGTCTTTATTATTTGCGGTAATATGCGATTTCTTTTATCCTATTGTTTGTCTAAATTTTTTGTTTTGGTAAATGAAATTGGAGGTTTAATGAAAGCTTCTCCACTCATCAATGTATTGGTTTGTTGATGATATCATTTAGTTGTTCTTTTGATGCTAAAGTATTAGTATGTAATTATTGTAGTTGTGTTAATTATAGCCGTTTCTTGGAGGTTAGTTATGGGTTATTGGATAGTACTGATTAATAATGGTTTTATATTGTAAAGTATCTTAACAGCGATTTCATATTTGCACAGAATGAACTGAAGAGTGATTTTGTTGTTAGTCTCATGGGAGATGCAATTCTTAACTATTGTCCAGTGAAGGGATCAAAATAGGCTTTGTTGATGAAGGATGTGATGATGAAGAAGGTAGTTGATGACAATGAGGTGGTTTGGAGGATTTGGTCAATTTCATATACAGTTAAATCATTTTGGTAACTGTAAGTTCATGCTACTTTGCTACTTTTTTTTGCTATCGGGTCACACTACTGACTACTTTGCTACTTTTTTTAAACTAGTGATGATGAGATGGGTTATGATTCTGAAGTTGCACACTACGAGTCATTGATTTAATGATTCATTGAATAAATGATTCATAGGAGTAACTAGTGATTTGTTTGAATCCTATCTGAGCTTTTTAATTTATGAACACTTTTGCTGCTGAGTGAAAGCACATTCAATGAGCCGCTGAGTGAAAGCTTTTTAATTTATGAACACTTCTGAAGTTACATGCTCCTTTTTAATTAAATGACTACTTTTGATATACTGACTAATTAATGAGTCAGTGATTGGCAATCTACTTTTGATATACTGAGCTGCACTCACTGATTAATCTTTACCTCTTTACCTGACTAATTTTGAGTTAGTGAGTGGCACTCACTGATTGTGCTTCTCTAATTTATCATGAATCATCCTGCTGAGTGCATTTTGCATATGGATCTATATTGATTTGGATCTATATTTATCATGCTTGGGTAATTTATGCCATAGTATTTGTGAGAACAACTAAATATGCTTGAGTAAAAACAGTGAACAAATGGAGTTTCTTCTCATTATTTTCGAGTGAATGAGTGATGATGAGATGGATTATGCTTCTGAAGTTGCACACTATGTTTCATGATTCATTGAATAAATGAATTATAGGAGTAACTAGTGATGATTGAATCCTATCTGAGCTTTTTAGTTTATGATTGTAGTTGAATTTGTAATTGAATTTGTTTTGGAGCCACAGACATCAATGGTAGTTAGGATGAAGAAGTAATAGAGAAACATAAATGCTTAGATACTGGAAATTTTGATTTTCTTTTACTATTAAAGAAGCTGAAAACATGCATCTGATTGTCATCTTGGCATGTTTTTTTGATCAAAAATGGGTTCACTGTGAACTAAGGATGCTAGCTGTATAACAAAATCCTCCATATCTGTACTAACAATTGGGCTGAACAAACCTTGTGTTGCTTTTGTTTTGGAGCCACAGACATCAATGGTAGTTGGGATGAAGAAGTAATAGAGAAACATAAATGCTTAGATACTGGGAATTTTGATTTTCTTTTACTGTTAAAGAAGCTGAAAACATGCATCTGATTGTCATCTTGGCATGCTTTTTTGATCAAAAATGGGTTCACTGTGAGCTAAGGATGCTAGCTGTATAACAAAATCCTCCATATCTGTACTAACAATTGGGCTGAACAAACCTTGTGTTGCTTTTGTTTTGGAGCCACAGACATCAATGGTAGTTGGGATGAAGAATTAATAGAGAAACATAAATGCTTAGATACTGGAAATTTTGATTTTCTTTTACTGTTAAAGAAGCTGAAAACATGCATCTGATTGTCATCTTGGCATATTTTTTTGATCAAAAATGGGTTCACTATGAACTAAGGATGCTAGCTGTATAACAAAATCCTCCATATCTGTACAACAATTGGGCTGAACAAACCTTGTGTTGCTTTTGTTTTGGAGCCACAGACATCAATGGTAGTTGGGATGAAGAAGTAATAGAGAAACATAAATGATTAGATACTGGAAATTTTGATTTTCTTTTACTGTTAAAGAAGCTGAAAACATGCATCTGATTGTCATCTTGGCATGTTTTTTTGATCAAAAATGGGTTCACTGTGAACTAAGGATGCTAGCTGTATAACAAAATCCTCCATGTCTGTATATATGGTTTTACCTAGGCACATCTGAGCACAAATAAGCAAGTGAAGTATATTAATTATGCAGAGACTTAGACTGGGGGGGGGGGGGGGGGGGGGGGGGGGGGGGCTGAATTGCATATTCAAGAACTGATGGGATACAAGGCATCAAAGCCATCAATGTTGGAAAAGAAGTAGTTTGATGCAGAGTTGCTTTTTGATGGGTGAAAAGAGTGCTGATACTAGTATGTATGAGAAAGGAAAGAGTGATAAGTGACATTTCCATAAAGGGCTATTGTTTGTTTTAAGAATGATCAGTGTATGATCTAATGGGTCTCTTGCATTTGGTTTTGATTATAAGAGTGCTGATTTTTTTTTTTTTTTTTTTTTTTGTGAAACTTTTTTTTTTATAAAAAAAGTTAGCTACACTGGCGTTTTTACAAGCGCCGGTGTATCTTTCAGCAAGAATTTGGCAGTCTATACTGGCATTTTAACAACGCCGGAGTAGGCGATGGCCGGAAATGGCACCCACACATTCACCGGCGTTTTTACGGCCGCCGGTGTAGTTTTAACCTATACCGGCGGCCGTAAAAAATGTCGGTGAATGTCCCTAAGCTACAGTGACGCACGATTCAGCGACACTTGCACCGGCGATTTATAAAACGCCGGTGGTATCTACAGCGGCGTTTATAAACGTCTAGAAAAAATCCTAGAAGCTCTACAAAGATGCAACTACTTCCAAAAGGTCACTTTATGGTGTTGACTCTTCATATACTAGTAATCTCCACGTGTGATCGCACATTCTTCTTCGCCTTAAGCTCATTCTTTCACAAATTATCCCTAAAAAAATGCCCCTATAAAAAATAATTATAAATTTGGGAAAATATAAAATTCTAAATTTTTTTAGAATAATTAACTAAAAATTCAAAAATTAATTATTAAAATAGGAAAAGTTGTTTTAAATTTTTTTAAAAATGATTAAGAATTGAAAAAAAAACTATAATAATTAATTAAAAATTCAGAAATTAATTATTAAAATAGGTAAATTTGATTTAAAGTTTTGAAAAAATTATTAAAAATTGCAAAAATTAGGAAAATTCAAGAAAAACCTGGCTTCATAGAAGTTCTACAGAGATGCAACTATTTCCAAACGCTCAGTTTATGGTGTTGCCTCTTTATGTACTAGTAATCTAAACATGTGATGCTATTTATTTTTCTTAAATCTTATTCTTTCATAAATTATCCCTAATATGTGCATTTTTTATTTCAATTTAATTAATTAAAAATTCAAAAATATAATTGAATTTTTGGTTAATTAAATTAAAAACCTAAATAAAAATTATTAATTCTAAAAATATGAAAATATTCCAAAAAATAATTAGAAATTTTTAATAATAATTTTAAGGACAAAAAATGAATTAAAAATTTGGGAAATTGATTTTTAAAGAATAAAAAATAATTAAAATTAGGAATAAGTAATGAAAATCCCAAAAAAATCTTAAAATTTAAAAAAAAACAAGAAAAACCTAGGAAAACTTTAAAAAATTACTTGAAGTTCCATAAAGATACAACTAGCTTCAAAAGCTCAATAAAGCAGGTTGACCTTTTAGAAAAATTTCAAATTTTTTTTGACTTTTTTCCAAAAATTTGAAAATTTTCTAAAAGAACAATGTGTTTTTTTGAGCTTTTGAAAGTTGTTGTTGTACCTTTATGGAACTTCTAATAATTTTTTCATGTTTTCCTGGATTTTTCTGATTTATTTTTGAATTTTAAGAATTTCAAGAATTTTTTCGGGATTTTCACTATATTTTTTCCAAATTTTAATTATATTTTTATTTTTTTAAAATCAATTTCCCAATTTTTAATTAATTTTTGTTTTTTAAATAATTATTGAAAGTTTCTTATCATTTTTGGAACATTTTCATATTTTTCGAATTTATAAATATTTTTTATTTTTTTAATTATATTTTGTTATATTTTGAAAATTTTTAATTATATTATGAAAATTTTAATTATTTAATCCGAAATTAAAAGTTTGCATATATTAGAGATAATTTGTAAAGGAATGAGCTTTAAAAAAAATAGCATCATACGTACAGATTACTAGTATATAAAGAATCAACACTATAAACTAAGAGTTTGTATGTATTTGCATCTCTGTAGAACTTCTATGATTATTTTCAAGTTATTTTAGATTTGTCTTGATTTTTCAAATTTTAATCATTTTAAAAAATATTTTAATCAAATTTTCCTGTTTTAATATTTAAATTTTGGATTTTTAATTAATTATTCTGAATTTTTTTTAATTTTTAATCATTATTTAAAAATCTTAAACCAAATTTGACTAATTAATTTTTTGATTTTTAATTAATTAATCTAATTTTTTTGGAATTTATATTTTTCGAATTTAAAATTATTTTTGATAGGTGGACATTTTTTAGGGATAATTTGTGAAAGAATGAGCTGAAGGTGGAAAAAACATGCATCACACATGCAGATTACTAGTATATGAAGAATCAACACCATAAAGTCAATTTTTTGAAGTGATATCTTTGTAGAGCTTCTATGATTTTTTCCAGATTTTTCTACAATTTTTCAAAAAAAAATTTTTTTTTTAATCATTTTTTAAAAAATTATAAATCAAAGTTTCCTATTTTTATAATTAACTTTTGAATTTTTAATTAATTATTCTAAATTTCTAAACATTTTCTTTTAAAAATCAATTTTAATCATTTTTGGAAATTTTAAATTTTTATAATTAATTTTGAATTTTTATTTAATTGTTCTAAATTTCTAATTTTTGGAATATTTTCATATTTTTTTCGAATTTATAATAACTTTTTTAATTTTTAAATTAATTAATTCAAATTTTTATTATTTTTCATATTTTTTAATTAGTTAATATGATTTAAAAATTAATAAAGATAATTAAAATTAATAAATCATACTTTGAAGAGATCTGGACCGTAGAGCGATCGTGCGCGCTTTTCTTGGAGTTCCAGCGAACCTGGTAGGTAGGCATTTTCGTCTAAAAAAAATCACGTGCGACGCACATGACAAAAAACCTAACGGAAGATGTGGGTTTTTTTTAACTATAGTTGAGTGCAGTTTTTTAAAAAAAAAAAATAAATTTAGTTGATTTTTTTTAAAATGACGAGTATCAGTGGGGGTGTTTTTAAATTTAGCTTAGATTTTAACAAGATAGCCGAACCACAAATTTATCTCTAGTTGTGATTTGGTTTCTGTGTCTTCTTCCATTGTGTTATTACATTGTTACCCAAACAAGTGGTACGTTACTACATAAAAAATTAGACGATTTTTTTTTTCTTACTTTTTTTTTCTTTCTATTTAAATTTTTAAAGTACTTTTATTTTATTCTATTTCATATGATATGCAGCATATGCCCCATTAGATCTTCTAAATCACCTAATTTTTTATGTTACATATATATCCTTTATAGTTGGGACTAAGCATGTTCCGTCCATATATCCTTTTTTCCTCTTTTCCAAATTTTTTTATAAATTTTAAGGGTAGGTGACGCTGATCAAGGTCTACTAAAATAGCAGATAATGATGTTGATAATCTTGGTTATGGCCATCTGAGATTATCTCTGAAAAATTTAACAGGTTTTTTTTTTTTTTTTCTTTTCTTTTTTTTTTTTTTAAGGAAAAGGTGAAATCTGGTCACCCTGTTTCATTAATAAGAAATTAACGATACAAACCCAGAGAACTGGGCCAGACAATAAATAAAACATACGAGAAACAACATAACCCGTACAAACAACAAATCTCTCCAACAACCATGGATGGTGGGCCGACAATCAAGCTCGGTCCAGCTAAATTGTAAGTACGTCAGTTTAGCTTCGTATACTGCCTCTATGGCACGTGCACACCAAACCTGAAACTAGTCTGGCAGGCTTTTATCATCCGTCGTCAATCCCTGCCTTCTCCTCACTGGGGGGACTCCATCTTTGGGCCCAAGCCCCGCAAGCCGAATTACTGCACAAGCATAGCAACCGTACCCTCCTACCATCTCCACCTGAAAAATTTAACAGTTGTTACTAACATATTGCCGTTACTATTTTCTTCAAATCTTCTCTTTACAAAAAAATAAATAAATAAATAAATAAATCTATCTTCAATCTTCCGTTTGTATGTAGTCATTAACTAAGTCGGGAAGCAATGAAATTGTATTTGATGTAGCGACACTACAAAAAAAGGGCTACCCCGGCGCTTTTTTGGAGCTACTCCAGCGTTTTAAAATGTCGGGTAGCCCATACCGGCATTTTTTAAAACACCGATAAAAATACCGTGGTAGCGAGCATCACTGTAGGTACATGGTCTAACCGGTTCGAAAATGCCAGTGTAGCCCAACACCTACTCCGGCATTCGAAAAATGTCGGGGTAGGGGTATTTTTTATTGTTTAGTTTTTATTTTTTATTTTTTAAATACCTACCTGACGTTTGGAAAAAGTCTAGTAGGTTTTTTTAAAAACTTTTTTAATGAATAGCTACCCCGACATTTTTGTAAAACAAATGCTGGGGTAGACCGTATTAATCATTTTTCCTTTTTTTTCATTTAAGAAACCTTTGATACAATTCAAATAACAAATTGTTTCAACAAAACCTGTAATACAATTCATAAATAATTCCACAAATTTCTAATAATCATGCATAATAATACAATTCACAATCATAGACAATATTTAAGCATAATAAAATAATACTCACTTCAGTAATTATCCATGAATGCAACTGATTTCAGTAATTACATATGTTTGGTTAAATGAATTTAAAACAAATTAAAATGTACTTGTTACAACAACAAATGTGTGATAGCCACCACAAGAGACTTCTTCACTGGACTACTACTGCGCACATCTCCTTCTGGCAGAGTTGCTTACATTCACATCGGTTGTTTCCTCTTGATTTGCATTACTTGTAACCGTAGCAATTCTTTGGCCGTCCTGTTTAATGCACAAAATACTCGAAAATTTATCAATCTAAACATGCACAATTAAGAATCTAGTTATAATATTGGTGGGACTATGTATTTTACTAATTAAAATCGGATGATGGTATATCGGTTAATTTTATTAGTTGAAAGTGATATGGGGTCATAACATGCAAACTGTGAGTCGGAACTCACTACTACAAGTTGTATTAGCTCGTGCATGATGTTTACTAACTGGGGAGTATTCTGTGTATAGGCATGTGGAGATTTCCCAATTCTTTAATTGTTCTCCTGCTTCCTTCCTTGTTACTTATCTTGACATCCCTTTGCGTTGAGATAAACTTCACAGACAGGACTGGATTCCTATGATCGATAAAATTGAACCCTGCCTAATTCTTGGGTGGGTCGTCAGATGTTTCGTAGGGTAGATTGGTCCTTATCAATTTGAACCTCTCATCTATTTTGCTTTATATGATGTCCTTTATCTATGTTCCTTCTTGGGTCATCAAACGTATCGATAAAATAGAAAAAAAAAAATTTACTGGTCTAATTCCTTTGTAACCACTGTGGGGAAACATTTTTGCAACTGGCATAAGATGTGCATGTCCAAGAAGGAAGATGGACGGGGTATTATGAATTTGAGGAATCAGAACCTCGTTTTGCTTGACAAATGGCTGTGGAAAGCCTTGGAACGGGATGATATGGCATGGGTTAGAATGGTTAAGCATAAATACCACAAAAGAAATAGAGTGTGGAACTTACATCACAAAATTTCTTTTAAGGCTTCTTCCTTTTGGAAAGGAGTTTGGAAGGGTGGAACCTTTTAGATGTGGGTTGCAAAAAAATTGCGGTGATGGGTCCACCGTCGGATTTAAGATGGATTACTGGATTGGTATTAATAAACCGGTAGTTTTGTTCCTGGCTCTTTTCTAGATAGCCACCAATCCACATGCAATTGTTGCATCCTATCTTTCCTTTCAAAATAACTTGAGGTATTTGAACATTTCCTTTACTAGAATTCTTTCCTTATCTCAAAGCTCCGATTGTATTCGGTTGCTTGTCTTATTGAGTTAGTACCAATGACGAGCTATAGATGATATCAGTTGGAGATGGTCCAGTTCAGGTACCTACACGGTCAAATCCTTTTATACTTTTCTCAATAATGGTGGAGTTTTCTCTCCCTTTTATAAGTGTATTTGGCAGAATATTGCAACCCTTAAAGCGAGGATTTTGGTTTAGTAAGTCATTCACAACAACCTGTTAACTCTTGAGCTTCTTAACATAAGGAACTTACCATTTGGGCAAAATGTATTTTATACAATTCTCATGATGAAACCGCTAATCACATCTTTATTCACTGCCCCTTTGTCCAACCATTTTAGTTTATTTGTAAAGGCGCTTGGTCGGTTAGAGATAAACATGGATTCTTTGTCTTCTGGGTGGAGTTCTTGGCGTGCTAATAGAGTCAAGAAATCTCGTAGAGCTTCTTGGAACCTTACCATGACCGCGATGATTTAAATTATTTGGTCTGAACATAATAATAGAATCTTTACTCATAAACATCATCCCAATGAGAAGTTGATCGAAGATCTTCTTTATTTTACTTATTTATGGTCTAACGTTCTCTACAACTCTAAAATAGCGAAGCTTAAATTAACTTCTCTTGATGTGTTTGTGGCATCTCATATTCATCATAATAATTCGAATATTCATTAATGTTTCCTTTTCTTATTCTTGTTTAACCATGTCACTTGCTATGTGCTTGTTGAAGTTTGCTGCTTCTTCTTCTTGCCTGTCACTACTACAGGCCTCGGGTTATTTCCATGCCCTGTTGCCTTATGGTGATGTTTCTGGGTGTAGCATATCTGCTCTTTCACCTCTCTCTTGGTTACTGGTTGTTGTTGTTTGCTTTTATGTTCCTTGCTCTTATTTGTTGTGGTTGGTCGGTTGATATGTTCTTATTGAGATGTTTCTGTGATGTTCTTCTGATATTTCCGCCTACGGGTTAGACAGTTCTGTACTTATTTTATTTATTTTTGGTGTTGGAGTAGGATGTCGTTGGTTGTTAGGCTCCTTGATCCAATTATTTTGTGTACCCTAACTTATTATGTTGTTTCCTTTTATATATATTTTTTGGTTGGAGTCTTTATAGCTCTATCCGTATGATAATAAATAAAATGGTGTTTTCTAACTAATAGTAAAGTTTCTTATTTTTTTGAACTCGTTTGTTAACTTTTACCTGTTTCGCTCGATATTTTGAAGTATCGAGTAAAACCTAACAATTACAAGCTATCTCATTTGTGCTTGGAATCAATAAAATGGGTGAGATTATGTATTTTACTAATTAACTTGGTACTAATCAAGTGTCGTGCGAGTCATCAACTTGGATTTTTTTTTTGGGTATCGGGGTGTCGGGTGAGTTATAAATTTAAGCACGATGTCAAAGAGATAAGTTAATCAAGGAGGAGTTCAAATCTGTTAAGAAACAACAATAGCTAGACAATAGAATTGAATATTTTGAAAAGCAAAGATGCACACAATAGACTCAAGTAAGAGCCTGAACTGAAGCATTAATATTGTGTCAGTAACATTTGTGAAATGACAGGTACAGAACTGAAGCATTAATGGGTCGGAGGAAGTAGTAGAAGAGTTAGAGGAGGTAGTGGAAGAGATCTGGTCATACTTCTTTCTTATCTCTAAGAGCATCCACAGTCGTTTGCTATAATTCTCATATTCTCATATTATGAAAATTTTATAAGAATTGAGCGCTGCAATCGTTTATTATTTTCTTATAAAATAGCGAACGAGCTACAGTCGCTTCTCAAATATAAGAAGTGGGCTAGCGAATTTGAGAATATAGAAGACGATACATCATATATCGTCTCAGCTGTTATAGTTTTTTTAATTCCGATCGGACGAGACAACTAGTCTCGTCCCGTATATATATATAATTTTTTTTTTTAAATAGGGTCGGACGATACATGTTGTATCGTCCTTCCCCCCAAAAAAAATTTTTTTTTAAAAACAATCGGACGAGACTTGTTGTCCCGTCCGTTTTGTTTTTTGATTTTTTTTAATTTTTTTTTCATGATCCAACGGACCAGAATAGTTGAAAAAAAAAAATTCAAAAAAAAAGCACTGACGGGACATCATGTCTCGTCCAGGTTTTAGGGACTTTTTTAAAGTAGGTTTAGTTGGTTTAATTTAGGTTTAGTAGGTGTTTAGATAGGTTTAGGTTATATTATAATATTTAATTTATTTAATTAATATGTTTTAATAATTAATCGGTAATTAATTAAATCTTAAAAAAAAAAATTAAACGACGAAACAAGATGTCTCGTCCTTGTCAAAATATAGCAAACGGTCACTGCAGCACTTTCGATCTATTCCATTTCTATTCGTCTCATTTTGCCAAAAAATAAGAATTACCATTGTGGATGCTCTAACTCGAAGAAGACAGAAATACAAAATTAAAAGGCCGTTGTTCTTTTTGAAGCAAGTTAAAAAATCAAATAAACACTCAAGTTATCTATAAAATTCCCACTATATCCTATATTGCAGAGGTTGTAAATGTTCCATCTTTGGACCTGTGCGTAGCGTCAAAGAAACCTATGTCGCCGATGATTTTAGGACCCAATTCATCTTCCTACAGATTAGTAAGACGCAGTTATTGTAAACATAAAACTTTTCTTAAAAACTAGACAAAAACATCACACTTACCAATTCCTTCCGAACTATAGTTTATCTGTATGTACCAAAGGAGTGCAACACACTCTACTGTGAACAACGGGCAACACCGACAACCATCATTCTCTGTACATTTCAGAATTATTACAACCTATTTAGAATCACTAAACAAGCACTTTGACTTTAAATGAGGATTAGTTTTATAAATACTTGCCCAATCTCTGAACTCTAGTAATGGACAAGGAATTGTCAATCCGAAAGCTCCACCTCGGGAGGCATGTCCCTTGCATTATCGGCCTCGGACCTAATTTTGTCGTAACACTTCGCCTTCAAATCACTTTTGTGATCTCTCAACTTCTTTAAAAAGATTTTTCCACCTAAGTGTTAAGGGAGTCCGGGTAAGAGAAGTATTGCTGCAAAATATCATTGATTACCAAATTTAAAACTCATATGCATAAACAAAGTCTCAGTAATAACTTTTTATGAAGATAATACATTGATGGTTGAATAAGCAGTTGCCTTTGTAGATTCGGGAACTTTTGGCCAACTTTCGTAGGATAGTGGAAGAATAAGCAGTTGCCTTTGTAGTTTCGAGAACCTTTGGCCAACTTTCATAGGTCAGTGGAATTATGCGAAGATTCCTAGCAATTACCCTGATAAATTGTGCGAATATACTTGTATTGTCACCCACAGGCTGTCTAGATCTGTTTGCCTCAACAACAGTCCTCTCACTGTTCTTCATCTTCCATATATCTGCCATCTTTGTCAGTCATCTTTGCTTTTTGCCAGTGGGCGTGCTTCCCTCCCCTACCTCCAATTGACCGCCACTATGCTCTGGAGGTTTCCCCGGACCTTGCCCTTTGATAACTTCAATTGTGTTGACCATTTTTTCTGTCCTCGACATCTTGTACCTGTAAAAAGAAAATTAGCATCAGATTAAGATGTATTGTTTGGTCCACAAGATGTGAAGGTGTATAAAGAGCTCAAGATATCGGAAAAGCCGATGACGGAGGGACGACAATTGGAGTCAGTATCCATGATGTCAGCAAAGTCTGCATATGCAGACAAGAAAAGAAAAAATGAGACAACAGATTTATGGCACATGAGGTTGGGCCATGTTAACTATTCTAAGCAAGTGTGATGATGAAGAAGACGATGCTTAAGGGGCTTCCTCAACTTGATGTGAGAATAGACACAGTCTGTGCAGGATGTCACTATGGAAAAGCACATCAATTACCATATAAAGAATCAAATGTTATGGCAAGGGAACCATTAGAGTTAGTACACTCTTATGTGTTCGGACCAGTCAAGCAACCATCAGTTGGTGGAATGCGATATATGGTGACATTTATTGATGACTTCTCGAGGTATGTATGAGTTTTCTTTTTGAAAGATAAATCTTACACATTATCAGAGTTTATAGAATTCAAAGAGACAGTTGAAGGGGAAGTGGGAAAGAAGATTTATTGTTTTCGTACAAACAACGGGGGAGAATATAACTCAAGCGAGTTCTCTCAGTACCCGAGGGAATGCCGAATACGTCATCAGTATATTTGTGCTAACATGCCACAACAGAATGGCTTAGCAGAGAAAAAGAATCAACATATTGTAGAAATTTGTTGGAGTATGTTACACGCAAAGAATGTACCTAGAAGATTTTAGGCTGAAGCGATGAGAACTGTAACCTTTCTGATCAACAGACTTCCCCAACCCAGGTTAGGATTTGTTTCACCTTTTGATAAAATGTGGGATATGAAACCTAAAGATAGTTATTTCTGAGTATTCGGCTTTGTATGCTATGTATTTGTTCCTAACCATTCATGTAGCAAGTTTGAGAAGAAATCATTTAGATATATCTTTTTGGGATACGACCGCCAGATAAAGGGGTAGAAATGTTATGATCCTACAACTGAAAGATGTTATACATCACGAGATGTGGTGTTCGACGAAGCAACTTCTTGGTAGTCGTCAACAAAGGAGTTGTCAGACTCGAAAGAATTCGAAGACAAGCTGCAACAAAAGATGGGGAGCACACTGTCCATACTCAACCAAGTTTACATGGAGCTGGAGATCCATACGATTATGATGATGATGATCATGGGTTGGCTAAGAATCCTTGGCAAAGTAGTGTGTGTCAATAATCAGATCATCCCGATGAAGTAGAAGCATCAACTCCACAATCAAAACCGAGAAGGTTAACCAGAATTTGTAAACCAAATCCCAAATATGCCAATGCAGCCATAGCTGAAGAAGCAACTGATAAAGAACCCGAGACATTTGAAGAAGCATCACAGAATTCTGAGTGGATTAATGCTATGAAAGAAGAAGTCACAATGCTAGAGCAAAATCAGACTTGGGATCTGGTGCCAAAGCCAAGAGATGTGAAACCCATATCCTGCAATTGGTTTTACAAGATAAAGCGATTTCAAGGCTAATTGGTGGGCCGAGGGTTTTCTGAACAATATGGATTGGACTATAATAAAACATTTTGTCTGGTGGCAAAACTTACAATTGTACTAGTCCTACTAACACTTGCAGCCAACAAAGATTGGAAATTATGACATATGGATGTGAAGAATGCCTTTCCATATAGGGAGTTGGATCGGGAGGTTTATATGATTCAGCCAATGGGTATTCATGTAACACCCCGCAAAATTGGAAATTACAATTTTGCCCTCGTGTGTTACGCACGTATATTTTATAACGTGTTTTCACCACGTGTTTTGATTATCGAATATTTATGCATTTTTTCCCGCATTGATTTTACCCTATTTTGAGTCAACAAAAAATATCGAATTTCAATCTCTGGGTTTTACGTGCTTTTTACGTGCTTTGATGAACGTATTTCCACCACTACGTACAATATTTTTTATGGATTTAAATTATTTATTTTATATATTTAAATCTATTTTATAAAACGAAAATTCAGTTTTTCTAACATTTTCAATCTAAATATTTTTGTACGTGCGATGCACGTGCTTTCTACGTACGTAGCAATTACGCTGTAAAATTAATAAATATATTTTTTCTTATTATCTTTAATATTTTTTTGTTGATAAAATCGATTTCGCATTTTTATATTTTACGTGCGACGCACGTGTTTTCGGTAAACGTATTTGGAAATATTTATTTTCAAAATAAATTTTGGAATGTGTGTAACACCCGTGATTTTCAAATAATATAAATAGTAGTATATATATATTAACAGTGTATGTATACATATAGGTTAATTTATAGTGATGGTGTATTTGGTAATATGTATTTACGGTGAAATAAATAATGTGTAAGTGAGAATGTAATTATGAGTTGGGGGCCCACGGTAAGGAATGCACATAATTGTGCTTATGGAATGGCATTGTATTAATCTGAGGTGGTGATTATACATGAATAATATATGTAGTAATAACATGTGAATAGTGTAGTAATAATATATGGATATGGAAATGAGTATGTTCAAATTGTATGTGCATTTGTACACACCCAAGGGGCCGGTTTCTTCCCTAGGCATGACCGGATTGTACACCAAGAGAGATTTGAATTAAGGGGGTTATGATTTGGAGGATTTAATTAAGGGGGTTATGATTTAGAGGATTTAATTAGGGGGGTTATGAAAATGAGTTTTAAATTGTGTTAAATAGGAGAATTTATTAGGTTGTGAAATTTTGCACATTAGACCCTATAAATAGCCCACTATTTCTCCTCTTTTCTCATACCAAAAACAATAACAAAATAAGAGAAAGAAAAGAAAAAGGAAAAGAAAGAAAAGAAAAAGAAACAAAGAGAGAAAAGAAAGAGAATAGAGTGTTCTCATCTTTGGTGGTGGAAATCTTGCTTTGGAGAATTCTTGCTAGGAGGAGAAGGCTTTGCTAGGAGTTGCTAGGAGCTGCTAGGAGCTAGGATTGCTTGGTTGGAGCTAAGAGTACTTCCATCTTGTTTGTTCAACCCTTCACTAAAGGTGGGTGATATGGCTAAAAATGGGGTTAAATCGGAACCGTCCAAATCAGGAACGAATCTTAAAGCCTAGGGGTAAAATGGTAATTTTGCCTACCAATGGGTCCGAAGCGGGTACTGGTTCTCCTCCTCAAAGACTCATTAACCTGCGAACGGATCCATCTCCAACCGGGTACAGTTTTTTACCCACTGCAAACCCGGTCCAGCAGGATAGAATTAGGGTTTCTGATTAATCCTAATCGACGACCCTGATTCATATCTATCCTTTCACTGGGAATTAGGGATTACATTCCTTATCTAAACGCAGGGATTACATGCCTAATTCGATCCCAAAGGCGGCTATAAATACCCCCCATCCATCACCATTAAGAGGTAATCAATCTTTTGCCAATTTACGCTCTTTCATAATCTTCCTGATTACTGACTTGAGCATCGGAGGGTGCGTCGCCGGGATCAACCCCGATGTCTCGCACTTTTTGCAGGTGAATAGCAGGAGTCAGCGGTCAAACTCCGGCGAAACAGGTTCAGGTTTGCTATTCAAGTTTTCCAAGAATTCACAAATACTCTCTGTTTACCCCCACACCAGATTTAGAGGTAACAGATTGGCACCGTCTGTGGGAACCAAACGAATAGCAGCCTCCCCTCTTCCCGTTGGTCAGATCTTCTCCAGCCATGCCTCCTAGGAAAGTAAGATCCAGAGGGTCCAACCGTGGACCCAACCCCGTTGATCAGCAATAGGAAGTCCCCATCCAACCTGCTAAGCAGCAGGGGCAACTTCCTCCTCAAGCTGAGGACCCTCTCCAGCAGGACCAGCCTCCTCTTCAGAATCAGCAACCTCCTAAGGGTCCCCCCGGTCCTCAAAATGCCGGTGCAGGGACCTTGCGTCCCAACCCGTAGAAACAACCTCTCCATCAGGACCGCATCTCAATACACAATGCCTCTACGGATTCTATGGCCTCCCACAATCTCCGAGCTTCCGACCTTCGCAATACCATCCTCAATCAGCAGAAGGATGAGGATCTTCGCCGCCGTCTGGATGAAAAGCAGGCCCGAGAGGGAGCCTCCCGCCAACAACGTCCGGATGAGCGATCTCCTCACCGCCGAGACTACAGAAGGTCCCCTACCCGAAGAGGGCGAAGAGAGTCCCCCGAGCATCACAGGAGAAGACCCCATTCCCCTGCCGGTCGGCAACATCCGAGGAACGATGAGGCACCCATCACCCGTGCTGAGTTCCTGCAATTCCAAGCAACGGTGTTGCAAGTTCTCAACCTCCGACCCAACAACAATAATACCCAAAGGGTTCCTACTCCCCCACGGGTCCAAAGTCCTCACCATCGGTCCATAACTCCTCCTCCGGCTTCTAACCACCAACAACATATTCCAAGTCCTCGCCACTCCCAGGGTTACCGCCGCCATAGTCCCCGTTCCCCTTCCTCTGAAGACGAGTCCAGGGGCTCGTTTGATTACCGTCGGAGGGATGACACTCTCTACCGCCGTCTCCACGAGATGGAGAGGCGCATCTGCCGAATAGACAAGGATGAGGAGTTAAGAGGAAGAACCATCCACCCGAGCAGACCTCCCTTCTCCCGAATCATCATGGAGGCTCCTATCCCAAGAGGTTTCAAGCTCCCGCAATTCGAAACTTACTCGAGGGAGTCAGACCCCGTGGACCACATCGAAAGCTTTAAAACTCTCATGCTAATCCACCAAGCTTCCTATGCGTTGCTGTGCAAGACCTTCCCCGCCACTCTTAAGGGTTCGACTCGGGAATGGTACTCCCGCCTCGTTCCGTCCTCCATATTCTCCTTCGAACAGTTTGAGACCCTCTTCATCACTCATTTTGTGAGTAGCAGACGCACGGAAAAGACCAACATCTCGTTACTCCAGCTCCGCCAGGAGAAGGGAGAGAAGTTGAGAGACTATGTGAGGAGGTTCACTGCAGAGGTAAGATCCATCTCCTCCCTCAACCAGTCAGTTGCGGCGGCCGCCTTCCAATCAAATGTCCTCAACTCTAACCTTTGCTCCTCCCTCGCCAAGAAGCCTCCTCATAATTTTGCCGACCTCCTTCTTAGGAGGGTGAAGTACATTCGGGCCGAAGAAGCCGAATATCTCCCGGGCTTCGGAGGGTCTACCTCCGGGACAAAAAGAAAGGCAACTGAAGAAGAAGGGGTCAAGAAGCTTCAGAAAGACAATGGCGATCAGCGCCAACCTCCCCCCAAATTTGAAAAGTTCACTCCTCTTAACGCCAACATTTCCACAATTTTCATGGAAGTAGAGAAGGAGGGGGTGATACCCCCTGCGCCAAAAATGAACACCCCTGGCAAGAAGAGGGACAAAGAGAAGTGGTGTCGCTATCACCGGGACCATGGCCACGACACCAATGATTGTCGGGCCCTGAAGAACGAGATAGAAGCCCTCATCCAGAGGGGGCAGCTGACCAAGTTCATGAGAAAGGACTGAACCGACCTTCCTCCCCCGCCTCGTGGGGCTAACAAGCGTCCTGAACGCGATGAAACGCCCGAATTTGAAGAGGACTGTGTCCTACACCTCATTCATGGGGGCCCAATGGGGGGCTCCTCCAACTCCTCTCGAAAGGCGTTTATAAGGGAAATTAATTCGGTTCGCACCACACCTCCTCCTAAAGGCCTCGGAGTACCCGTCACATTCTCAGATGAAGACCTTGAGGGTGTTCGAACCCCCCATTGCGACGCGCTTGTCGTCAACCTCCATATGGCGAACTTTAAAGTGGAGAGGATCCTGATGGACAATGGCAGCTCCGTTAACATCCTCTTCCTCGCCGCTTTCAAAGGCCTCAAACTATCCCGAGACAGACTTAAAACCGCCGGCTACACACTCCATGGGTTCACGGGAGTGCCAGTGACTATTGAAGGGGTGATCACCCTCGACGTAACCGCTGGCAAAACTCCTACTACCCGAACGGAGTCGATGGACTTTATGGTCGTGGATGTCCCTGCAGCTTATAATGTCATTTTGGGTCGGCCCGGCTTAGCTGCTCTCGAAGCCGTCCCTTCCACCTATCACCTCAAGATGAAGTTCCCCACTCGGGGAGGAGTTGGGAAGTAAGAGGTAGTCAGGAAACGGCGCGCAGATGCTACATGACCTCTACCATGGGTCCAGTCCTCTCCCTCGAAACTCTTGAAATCCCCCAAGATGTTGTCCGGCCAATGTCCGTGCCGGTGGATGAGTTGGAGGAAGTGCTCTTCTCTGAGCAGGATCAGAGCCGCAAGTTCTTTATCAGTAAGACCCTCCCATCTGCCCTAAGCTCGGACATAGTTCAATGTATCAGAAAGAACCGCAACCTCTTTGCATGGTCGGTCGCTGACATGCCTGGAATTTTCGAAGAGCTTCTAGTCCACCACCTCAGCGTCGCTCCGGGGTTCAAACCGGTCCAACAGAAGAGGCGCAAGTTCGCTCCCGAGCGCCAGCAAGCTATAAAAGAGGAGGTGGACAAGCTCTTGAAGGCTCGGTTCATACAAGAGGTCAATTATCCCGAATGGCTCTCGAATGTAGTGATGGTGAATAAGTCCAATGGGACCTGGAGGATTTGTATCGACTTTACCGACCTCAACAAGGCATGCCCCAAAGATCCATTCCCTCTTCCAAGCATCGATACTTTGATTGACGCCACTTCAGATCATGAACTCCTCAGCTTCATGGATGCCTTCTCAGGCTACAATCAGATTCGTATGTTTCCCCCGGATATCCCGAAGACCTCCTTTGTAACCGATCAGGGCCTCTACTGCTACAGGATAATGCCTTTCGGTTTGAAGAATGCAGGTGCCACTTATCAACGCCTCGTCAACAAGATTTTTCAAGCACAAATCGGCCGAAATATGGAGGTATATGTTGACGATATGCTTATAAAGAGCATCCATGGGGCCGATCATGTGGCCGATCTGCAAGAGGCATTCGACATACTCAGGAAGCATGATATGAGGCACAACCCAAACAAATATGCATTCGGAGTCTCGTCGGGGAAATTCCTAGGCTTCATGGTCAGCCAAGGAGGAATCGAGGCCAACCCCGAGAAGATCAAAGCCATATTAGATATGGCTCCCCCGAAGAATGTCAGAGAGGTTCAGAAGCTAACGGGTCGCCTGGCAGCCATAGGGCGCTTCCTTTCCAAGTCAGCGGAGAAGTGTCTTCCCTTCTTCAAAGCTCTCAGGGGGGCTAAAGGCTTCGAGTGGGGTCAGCAACAACAAGACTCATTCGACCAGCTGAAGGCTTACCTAGTCAATCCTCCTCTCCTCAGCAAACCTATTCCCGGGGAAACCCTCTACCTCTACTTAGCCGCCTCCGAGCAGACCCTCACGCCGTCCTCGTGAGGGAAAAAGATAAGACTCAAAAGCCCATCTATTACGTGAGCAAGGTACTTCGAGATGCCGAGCTCCGCTACCCCAGGATAGAGAAGATGGCATACGCCTTAGTCATGGCCGCAAGAAAGCTTCGCCCATATTTCCAGTCCCATTCGGTGGTCGTTCTTACCGACCAGCTGCTGAAGCAAGTCCTCCACAAGCCGGAGACCTCCGGTCGTCTCATGAAATGGTCTATCGTGCTGGGCCAACACGACATATCGTACCAGCCTCGGACCGCAATCAAGGCTCAGGCCTTAGCTGAATTCATCATCGAGAATACCATCCCCGAGGTCAGCCAAGCAATGAAGGGACCGCCTGTCAGGTCAGTCTACGTAGATGGATCCTCTTGTAACGAGGGAAGCGGAGCCGGGGTCATTCTGGCCAGCCCGGATGATTTTGTCCTCCAATACTCCCTCCGCATCAACTCCAAGACCTCTAACAATGAAGCAGAATATGAAGCACTCATAGCCGACCTCGGAATGGTTCACAATGCAGGGGCACAGTGCCTCCGGATCTTTAGCAACTCTCAGTTGGTCGTAAATCAGGTCCTAGGCGAGTACGAGGCACGAGATGACCGAATGGTCAAGTACCTAGCCAAGGTCAGGAATCTCATGGCCCTATTTGAAGAAGCTCTCATCCAGAGGATCCTCCGAGAAGAGAATTCCCAAGCCGATGCCCTCTCCAAGCTAGCCTCCTCCTCCCTCCAAGGTCTAGAGCAGACCGTCTTGATTGAGGTGCTCCTGAAGCCAAGTATAGAAGATGAAACTTCCGACACGATGGAGTCGCTACCTGTCCTGCTTCAAGATAATTGGATGAAACCCCTAGTAGAATTCCTAAGGGATGGGCTCCTCCCCGAAGACCCTAAAGAAGCTCGCCGAGTGAGAACCCGAGTAGAGCGATACACACTTATCGAGGGCATCCTATACAAGCGCTCCTTCACACAAGTAGCTGGCAGGCCTTATTTGAGATGCCTCTCCCCAGAACAAGCTGATTACGCCCTGCAAGAGCTCCACGAAGGCATCGGCGGGGCACCTTCAGGGTCCAGATCCCTAGCCCGGAAGGTGTTGAATTATGGATATTTCTGGTCCACTCTCCTACAAGACACCGAACTGCACGTTCGGCAATGCAGCTCTTGTCAGAAGTACTCCAACGTCCGTCGCCTCCTACAAGCTCCACTCACCTCCCTATCAAGTCCTATCCCTTTCGCAATGTGGGGGATGGATTTACTAAGGCCATTCCCACCAGCTCCAGGCCAGCTCAAATTCTTAGTCGTGGCAATCGACTACTTCTCGAAGTGGATAGAGGCCGAGCCCTTGGCCACAATCACCGAGAACAAAGTACTTCAGTTCTTCTGGAAGAACGTTATCTGCCGATTCGGTGTCCCTCGAGTCCTCATAACAGACAACGGAACCCAATTTACCGGGGCTGCCTTCCGAGCTCTATGTGAAGACCTCGCCATCCAACAATGTTTTTCCTCCGTCTCCCATCCACAGTCGAATGGTCAAGTGGAGAATGCTAACCGACAGATCCTCTCTGGTATTAAAAAGAGGCTGAATAAGTGCTCTAAAGGCTTATGGGTCGATCATCTCCCTAACGTGCTGTGGAACTACCGCACCACGAAATGGACCCCCACAGGAGAGTCACCATTCAACCTCACGTATGGGTCCGAGGCTGTGATCCCATTGGAAGTCGGCATACTTTCTCGTCGCCTTCTTGCCTACGAAGAAGAACAGAATGCCAGAGAACTTCGGGCAAACTTAGACTTGGTCAACGAGCTACGAGAAAGAGCGTCAATCTGCCAACAGAGTTATCGGAGGAGGATCGAGTTGGCGTACAATAAGAGAGTCCGTCCTACCGACCACAAAGAAGGGGACTTGGTCCTCAGAAAGTTAGCAATCTCTTTTCCTGGTCAGAAGAGTAAACTAGCTCCAAATTGGGAGGGACCCTACAAGATCACCAAAGTGGTTCGGCCCGGGACATATCGTCTAGAAGACCTCGAAGGCAGAGAGATCCCCAGGACTTGGAATGCCGACCATCTTTTGAAATACCAAGAGAGCGCTTTAACGCCTCTCTAAGTATTCTGGGATGTCGAACCGTTCCTCTCCTTTTACTTGTATTTTTTCCCTTTATTTTTCCTATGTAATAACGGCTCGCAACTTAGAAGCAGCCAATTATTAGTGGTCAATAAAGAACATTTTTTCATATTTTACTTGTAAAATTGCTTGTATCTCTCTGCTTTTTACTCTTCACTCTAACGACGAGTTCAGATTCCAACACTTGGCTCGATTCCGCTTCGCAAGCTCGCTCTTAAGCGGGCTAGAAGTGGTTCGCCATTTGGAATTGCTCCCACAACCGTTGAACAAACTCTAACGACGAGTTCGGAGTCCAACACTTGGCTCGACTTTGCTTCGCAAACTCACTCTTAAGCGGGCTAGAAGTGGCTCGCCATTCGGAATTGCTCCCACAACTGTTGAACAAACTCTAACGACGAGGTCGGAGTCCAACACTTGGCTTGACTCTGCTTCGCAAGCTCACTTTTAAGCGAGCTACAAGTGGTTCGCCATTCGGAATTGCTCCCACAACTGTTGAAAAAACTCTAACGACGAGTTCGGAGTCCAACACTTGGCTCGACTCTGCTTCGCAGGCTCGCTCTTAAGCGGGCTAGAAGTGGTTCGCCATTCGAAATTGCTCCCACAACTGTTGAACAAACTCTAACGACGAGTTCGGAGTCCAACACTCGGCTCGACTCCACTTTTCAGGCTCGCTATTACGCAAGCCAAAAGTGGTTCGCCCATAAGAAGGAAGATTTGCTTCTGATTTCGAGTAGTTGTCAAAAGTTGGAGGAGTTATACTTAAACTAATACCAGCCAACGCAGCATTCGAACATCAGAAGAAAAACAAACTTTTTTAAATTAAGAACTCAAACAAGGCTGACACTACAACAGAGTTTTACAATAACTTGAAGAGCATAATACAACTTGTTTAGCGCTTCTTTGGAAGGGGAACGCTTCGGTTCAGAGACACACGAGGGCGGCATCGCCTTACCTTTGAGCTCGACTCTAAACCAGCGAAGCGAGACCCCCCTTCGCCGCTGATTCTAGCTGTGGCCCCAACCGAGGTGCCACTAGACGAAACAGCTACACCACTCTGAGCGTCAGCTGGGCTCTACCTAACGGCAGGCAAACGAGTCGCAAGTTCGTAGAACGAGATTCCTCTTTCGCTCTCTTCGCAAGTGCACGACGTACTACGAACATTGATCCTTACGGGTTGAGGTTTTAGCGTTGCAATCTCCTCCTCTAGTTCGACGATCCTATCTCTCAAAATATCGAACTCCGCCAATACTTTGAAACGGGGAAGTTTAGACGAGCCTATGACGTTAGTGCTGTCGGCCACGATACGACGGAAATGAGTCACTTCGATACCCCTGTCGATCGTGATCCCCCTCAGTTTGTCAATTCTTGCCGTCAACTCATCGCGCTCGGACATCAACTTCCCCACCCTCGAAGCTAACTCCTCCTCCTCCGCCAAATGTTCTTTCACCGTTACCTGCAAATGGCGAACCTCCGCCAGCAGTTCACTATTCCTTTGGTCGACATCGAAGAGCTTCTTACGGAGCAACTCTATCTCGCCTTCAAGATGAGTCTCTCGAGGTTGCTTCCGCAGTTGCCTCAATACACGAAAATACCCTCTCGCAGTTGCTTTGATGTCCTCCAACTTCAAGAAGTCGTAAAACGAGTTATCCCGACTGTGAGAAAGAGCCCGCTTCGCTTTCTTCAGCTCAGTACGAAGATGGGAGACCTCAGTAATCGGACCCAACTCGACCTAAAAAGCGAAGAGAATTCAACATAGAAAGGCGAAGAGAAGTTCTCAACGCAAATGAAAAGTTTCCAACACTTAGAAAAATTTCGGGGTGTTAACAACGCTTAAGTTCACAACTCTCGAAATTCTCAATACCAACGAAAGGTGTCCAACACTTAGAGTGTTTAGGGGGTGAAAACTTATAGTAAAAGAAAAGCCTCTTGGGCTTTGTAACGTAAGGGCGCAACTCTTGGGCCTCCCTTGAAGCGTTACAAAAGCACAAACGACTAAGTAACGAAGAGTGGCAACTGTTGGCAAAGGAAGTGACGTTTCGATGAAAGTAAAACCGCTCGGCACCCCTGGAACCAAAATCCGAGCGACAGGCGATCCAACCTCAACAACTAAGAGGATAGCTCAGATTCCGAGCAAGTGCCAATCCGAGCTGCGAATTGGAGAAAAACGACTTTCCCCTCAAAATTCGCGTAAGATTTCGATCGGACGGCTCAGACCGTGCCAGCACCACTAAACGACAAGATAGTGTTTCTTGGGAACTGAGCCAGCCTCGAGATCTGTGCCATCATCCAACGGCTCCGATCGCCCCACGTCCCTCGGAACCAAAATCCGAGCGACAAGCGATCCGACCTCAACAACCAAGAGGATAGCTCGGATTCTGAGCAAGTGCCAATCCGAGCTGCGAATTGGAGAAAAATGACTTTCCCCTCAAAATTCGCATAAGATTTCGATCGGACGGCCCAGATCGTGCCAGCACCACTACACGAAAAGATAGTGTTTTCTTGGGAACTGAGCCAGCCTCGAGATCTGTGCCATCATCCAACGGCTCCGATCGCCCCACATCCCTCAGAACCAAAATCCGAGCGACAGGCTATCCGACCTCAACAACCAAGAGGATAGCTCGGATTCCGAGCAAGTGCTAATCCGAGCTGCAAATTGGAGAAAAACGACTTTCCCCTTAAAATTCGCGTAAGATTTCGATCGGATGGCCCAGATCGTGTCAGCACCACTACACGACAAGATAGTGTTTTCTTGGGAACTGAGCCAGCCTCGAGATCTGTGCCATCATCCAATGGCTCCGATCGCCCCACGTCCCTCGGGACCAAAATCCGAGCGACAGGCGATCCGACCTCGACAACCAAGAGGATAGCTCGGATTCCGAGCAAGTGCCAATCCGAGCTGCGAATTGGTGAAAAACGACTTTCTCCTCAAAATTCGCGTAAGATTTCGATCGGACGGCCCAGATCGTGCCAAAACCACTACACGACAAGATAGTGTTTTCTTGGGAACTGAGCCAGCCTCGAGATCTGTGCCATCATCCAATGGCTCCGATCGGCCCACGTCCATCGGGACCAAAATCCGAGCGACAGGCGATCCGACCTCGACAACCAAGAGGATAGCTCGGATTCCAAGCAAGTGCCAATTCGAGCTGCGAATTGGAGAAAAACAACTTTTTCCTTAAAATTCGCGTAAGATTTCGATCAGACAGCCCAGATCGTGCCAGAACCACTACACGACAAGATAGTATTTTCTTGGAAACTGTCCCGCCTCGAGATTCGCGCCAATATCCGACGGCTCAGATCGCTCCATGACGTTCGGCAGTCCGAGCAGAGCAACTGGCTATCCGAGCCAACAGTTCGGCCGCTGAGCTATACGCTCGGTCCCGAGCTAACAGTTCGGCCACCAAGCTATATGCTCGACCACCGAGCTATACGATCGGCTACCGAGCTACATCGCTCGGAGACCGAGCAAGTGCCAATCCGACCTGCAAAAGTGAAGAAAAACGCTGCCGAGTGTCTCCACCCGTTGGATCATTGCGTCAATCATGCCTGAGATGATGGACGGTCCAGATTACGCCACGTCCACTAAACGACCAGATAGCGTTTTCTTGGGAACCGAGCCTACCTCGAGATTCGTGCTGAGATCCGACGGCTCAGATCGCTCCACGTCGCTCGGAATTCCGAGCCAAGTGACTAGCGATCCGAGCCACTCGTGCGAGGGAAAAACCGAGCCACTTCGCTCGGATTCTGAGCAAGTGCCCATCCGACCCGCAAAAGCGGAGAAATTCAACCATGTTCATCCGATCTTTCAGAAATTCGTGCCCGCACAAGATCAATGGTCCAGATCACGCCGCGCCATAATTCGGTATTTTATTTATTAAAATCGTTTTATTTATTTAAAAATTGTGAAAAAATAATTAAAAATTTGGAAAAATTAATTAAAAATCGTAGAAAATAATTATAAAGTCGGGGAAATATTTTTGAGCCCCCGAGTAAGTAATTATCGCCTAGGACAATTTATTAAGACCTCCGAACGACGAGTCGACACTTCGAAAAATTAAGTAAATATTCCAAAAAAATAGATAAAAATCACCAAATGTCCAGAAGAGCTCAAGAACAACTCAGAGCACGCAACTAACTTAGAAAATTACCATACTGCCTCATGCAAAGATTCGAAACCTTCCATTTGGACTTCGATACAACTCCGCCAGCCATTAAAACAGTAAAACTACTCCTCAAAGGCTGATCAAGCTCAGTCTTTGGGATTGGGGGGCTCGTGATATGGCTAAAAATAGGGTTAAATCGGAACCGTCCAAATCAGGAACGAATCTTAAAGCCTAAGGGTAAAATGGTAATTTTGCCTACCAACGGGTCCGAAGCGGGTATTGGTTCTCCTCCTCAAAGACCCATTAACCCCCGAATGGATCCATCTCCAACCGGGTACAGGTTTTTACCCACTGCAAACCCGGTCCAGCAGGACAGAATTAGGGTTTCTGATTAATCCTAATCGACGGCTCTGATTCATATCTATCCTTTCACTGGGAATTAGGGATTACATTCCTTATCTAAATGCAGGGATTATATGCCTAATTTGATCCCAAAGACGGCTATAAATACCCCCCATCCATCACCATTAAGAGGTAATCAATCTTTTGCCAATTTACGCTCTTTCATAATCTTCCTGATTACTGACTTGAGCGTCGGAGGGTGCATCGCCGGAATCAACCCCGGTGTCTCGCACTTTTTGCAGGTGAACGGCGGGAGTCAGCGGTCAAACTCCGGCGGAACAGGTTCAGGTTTGCTACTCAAGTTTTCCAAGAATCCACAAATACTATCTGTTTATCCCCACACCAGATTTAGTGGTAACAGTGGGTGTTCTTATGCTTTCTAAGTAGGATTTGCATGCTAATATGTTAATGAGTAGTAAAGGATTGAATGAGATGTTGTAGATAAGAATCCATGCTAGCAACCCATAATTTTATTGTTACCATGTTAATAATGAATAGAATAAAAGTTGAATGTGATGTGTGCTAGTATGACATGCTAAGACTTGGTTGAAATTAAGTAATTTACTATTTATCATGAAATTTGAAATTAGAGAAACAATCACATAAACCATGGTAATGAATCATGTTATGATGCGAAAATTAAATTACAACATGTAGTGTTAATGAGAAAAAGAAATAATTGATCTTTCTACCATGCACTAGTATACATGAATGAATGATTGAATGTATGAACAATTTTTGGGACCCTTCTTTGGTTAAGCAAACAAATTTATCTTTGTAGGGTAAATTTTGATGCTATTAAACTCGTTTGATGGTCTATGAAAGACATAATGTGCTAGTTTGATTACATTGAATAAATATAAATTCATGTTTATCAATAGGAAGAAATAAATGGAAAATTTGATTTTTATTGTCTAAAATATGGATATTTTTTGTATCATTGAGTTACTGTAATTTATATGAAGAAATTTCAGTCTAATATAAAGATTAAAACCATTAGAGAATCGAGGTTGTGAAATAAGTAGAATGACGGAAAGTTGGAAGAAAAACATATGAAGAGAATACATATCGATAGGCGCACTTGGCTTAGTGGTCTGAGTGCTATGCTGGTTTCCCTTTGGGCCTGGGTTCGAAACCTGTCATGCCCAAGTGTATAATTTTTCTTGTTTTTAAAATCCACCCGAAGCCAGAAGTGGACATAAGGGGTTTTTTTCAAAGTATTTGAACACCAAAGCCCACTTGGGCTAGTGGTTGGCGAGTTGTGCTCGAGCCCTGTGCGGTTCGGTCTGGGGACATGGGTTCAAAACCCGGAAGCACCCTTTTTATATTTTTTGGTTTTGTTGATTTCTTATTCCTTCCATGGAATGAATATTTTCTAAAGGGATTTAACTGAATCTAATTGTAGATGTGAAATTTAATTTTTATTGAAACTGATTACGAATATGAAATGGATTTTTCCTTATGTAATGGAGCTCTAGTTAAAATGGGTTGTGGTTATAAAGTGAAATGAAAATATTAGAGAATAATTTGCTAGTATAATTTGAAGTATATAATGAAATGAAAGTCATGAGAATGGAATTCTAGTTTATTTTGTGAAATGATCTATTAAGGAATCACATATATATCTTGTTTAGAAATATTTTAGTAATGATCTTGTTGTTGTGATGACTTAGATTTTGTTGTAATAAATCATGTAGCATAGTTGTGTTCTTGAAATAAATGTATTGAACAAACACTCATGTTGAGATAGAAATTTTGTTTCAATTGCTTATACAAGTTTGTAATGTTGAATTCTTTTGAAATAGAGACCATTTATCTATGATTGAAAAGGCATGAATAAATACTAAGTTGAAATATGAATAAGTTGGAGGCACAAACATGATTATTGAAAAGGTGTGAATACCCATTATTCTTGTACATGAGAAATTTGAATTTAGAGTTAGTAAGGCCTGGTATACCGGCAATTTTAAATGAAATGATTACTATATTTTGAGATTTGCCATGGAGCTATATCGATGGATGTTGATTATGTCCGGTAATAGGTAACACTAATTTTAGGCTTGAAGATTATTCATGTCTTGAACATACACACAAATATATATATATATATATATATATATATATATATATATATATATATATATATATATATATATATATATAAGGCACATAAGGGAAGATGTAGTAAGACCTAAACAAACGTGAGTGGGGCACTCTATATAGTCGGGTGGTGGGCTTGTTGCGGCGGTTCACTGGGGCTATAGACCCAGTTGGTGGACTGTGGTTGCCTCGTGGGAGACGAATTTATATTTTAAATCCGGGACTATGCGTAGTCGGGCTGATAGTTTGTCGTTCTCCATGTATATACGTATACCGGGGATAGAGGGGCACTTACGGGAGGTTCGCACGATGAGAAGTCTGTATAACAGTCGGGTGGGGGATTTGTTGCGGCAGTTCCCCGGGGCTGGGATCTGTACTCGTGGAACATCTGAATTTTGTCTTATTACCGGGTAGTTTTCATGGCGAGGGATCGACCCCTTTAATGTGGAGTACGTAGGCGCTTGCCCTCGGACCTATATTGTATGGGATGCATAGAATCCGAACAAGTGTGTATTAGTGTCATCCTAGTGTAGAAATTGTGTACATTAGGCATTAAGGCATGACATAGACTTACATGTTTAGTGTAGTCACATTAACACTTCATTATTCATTCAACTGTTGTGTTTTTATTAAAGTAATGAGATCGTTATATGTACAGCATAGAGAGGATAGCCGAGTATAATATTTCGTCAGTTGTAAGTAACTGACGTGCCCACAGATTGACATGCAGGTAATGGACTATTCTTGAAAAAGATAATATGATGTAATCGATGACTCAATTTATGAAGTTGTACAAGTTATATTTTGTTTTCAAATGTTGTAATCTTTATTTCTTCCGCTATGTAAAAACCAAGTGTAAATGAACTCTGATGTACTATTAAAAAAGTTTTAAATTCCTTGTAAAATTGTACGAAGTGAAGTAAAGATCCTGAGGAATCTCGAATCCATTCCTATTGGGAATTCGGGCTATTACAATTCAGAACCAAGATCATCATGAGTATGTGTGTAAGCTGCAGAAGGCACTTTATGGATTGAAACAAGCACCAAGGGCATGGTATGGTAAGATTGCTGAATTTCTTACCCAATATGGTTATTCAGTAATGCCTATAGATCACAGCTTATTCGTCGAAGACAATGGAGGAAAGTTAGTTGATGTGCTGGTATACGCAGATAATCTAATCATCACTAGTGATGACGAGACAGAAACTCACTGAACAAAGGAGAACTTGTCAGTTTGTTTCCAGATGAAAGAACATGGCAACTCAAGCACTTTCTTGGGTTAGAAGTTTGTCGAACATAAGAAGGGATATTTCTTTGTCAACAGAAATATGCCAAAATAATTTTGCAGAAGTTGGGATGCTTGAGTGCTAGCTAGTCTTAATATCGATGGAATCGAATGCTAAGATGTGTGCATATAAAGGCAAAGAATTGGAAGATACAACGATGTATCAACAATTGGTAGGAATTTTAATCTACTTGACCTTGACTAGACCTAATATTTCTTATGCAGTTGGTGTGATGAGTCAATACATACAAAATCTAAAGAAGCCTCATTTACAAGCAGTTCAGCGAATACTGAGATATGTGAAGAATACAATTGACTATGGTCTTTTGTACAAGAAAGATGAAGAATGCAAGCTAGTTGGATATTGTGACGCCGACTGTGTTGGAGATCACGACACTAGGATATCAACTACTGGGTATGCATTTATGCTTGGTTCGGGAACAGTTTCTTACTGTAGCAAAGACAGAAGGGTAATATCATTATCAACTCGGAAGCAGAATACCAAGCAACAACTATGAAAGCTCAAGAGAGTACGTGGCAAATACAGCTGATGAATGATCTACATCAATCAGTAGACTACGTTGTTCCAATGTACCGTGACAACTAGTCGGTAGTTCATTTGGCAGAGAATCCAGTTTTTTCATGCAAGAACTAAGCATGTTGAAGTGCACTATCACTTTTTTAGAGGAAAAGTTCATTTAGAAGATATTAAGATGAGGCAAATCAAAACAAATGATCAAGTTGCAGACTTATTCACAATAGAATTGAGCACCAACAAGTTCGAAAACTTTCGTTGTTAGCTCGGCATGGTGCAAAGATTGAGAGTTGATGTTGAGGGGGAGTGCTGAAATAAGCAATACCAGCCCTATTGCCAAGCCCAATGCTAATTCAAAGCCCAATTTTTAGAAAGGTTTTTCTAGAGAAATCCCTTAATAAAATCTAGATATTTTTTATATGAGAAGAAATGTATAAAATTCTAGAGGGGAAGATATTTTGGAAGAAAATAAGATATTAGCTAATTTGAAAAAAAAAAAACCCTTGAACTATCATCTTTCTACAGAAAACCTCACTGAACTTTTGTTTGCGCATAAAACCACACTCAAGTATAGTTGCAAAAAACTTACTCTGACGGTGTAAGCTTTCTGCTAAAGTTGAGTGAGGTTTTTTAACAGTAATGAGAAAGATGCATGATGTTTTCTGAACCAACTTGCAAAGATGAATGAGGTTATCTAATACAAGCAGAAAAGTTAGATGTGGTTTTTTTGAAAATATACTTCAGATGGCTTTTTTGCAACCATACTTGAGTGTTGTATTTTACAAAAAAAAAAGTTTAGTAAGGTTTTCTGCATAAAGGGGATATATAGTTCAAGGGGTTTTTTTCAAATTTAGCCTAAGATATTTTGGAGGAAAGTTTTAGTTGAAAAATTGTAACCATTAGATTAAATATTTGTTCGCACAATCCTAGCCATTTCTTAAGGAGGTTCCACTAGTATAAATAGGGAGTAAGTTCTTCCATTTTTTTATATCAAGAAGTAGTAGCAAAAATAAGTAAGACAATAAATCTTGAAAGCTCTTGAGAGGTTGTAGAAAGTGAGTGATTGTAAAAGTTGTGTTTTCTTGAAAGAGCGTTGTATTTCTCTTCAAATTTAGAGAGGTGTTTTTCTTTATTGTGGGTAAAATACAAGTAATTTGTTTACTTGTTTGTAACCAATATTCATGCATTTAGAGTTGTGTGCTCCAAACTTTCCTCAGCAGGGATCTCCGACCACTGACCTAATCTTTGATCTTCTCCAACCTTTTGTTGCGTTCGCTGCTATTGTTGTTGTTTTTTTTGCTGACTACCACTAAAGAGTTCACGGGACAGTGTATTCTCTCTCTCTAACTCTGAATCTATTCTTAGTCGTATTTTTGTAATTTTTGAGTGGTTAATTAGATGCTACTTTTTGTAATATTTTTAACAGAAAAGTATCACTTTTGAAACATACTCAGTGTGTGATACTTTTTGTACGTGTTTATATATTTATGTGTAAAATTACATATGTGTTAATCTTACCATTAAAATTTGTATTTATGTGATAACTTTGAACTTTTCGTATATGTTTACTACTGCATGAAGTAGGGTTTCAAAAACATTACTTCAACTGTAACCCCTGTTTTCAGTTATTGAATTTTTCGTGGTATTATTATTTATTTATTTTATCTTTGAACCCCTGTAATTTGTTCATTTAATGATAGAATTTATTATTTGCTTTCAACTCAATTTTGGTCTCCCAATCTATTTATTTTTTTTCTGCTGAAGATTTTGTTGTTCATCCTATTCAAATTATGTGTATTGATATCCACAATTAGTCTATTTATTAATCCTATTTTTATTATTTATTTAATCTTTTTCCCTATTGGATTTAAACCCAAACCCTTTAAACCCATCTCCTTAGTGGATCTCAACCCACTACCCATTAACCCCCTAATCCTAACACTAACCCTATATATACTGTGCAACCCTAACCCCCTTACAGCCGTCACCCACTTCTTCCTCTGTTTTCCTTTCCCAAAACCCAACCCCGCTCAGTCGCTCCTTCATCCTCATCCCCGCTCCTCACCCAGTCATCCCCGAACTTCGATCATCCTCTCCACCCTTTGTCATCCCCGTCGAACTCCAGCCTCCTCGCATTCCTCCATCGCCGCTCACCACCGCACCCATCACCTTTCCCGTCCTTCCTCTATTTCGTTCTGAAACAGAGTCCACCGCTGTCGTCGAAACCATCAAAGCTCCACCGCTTGCCGCCCTCGTCAGTCAGCGTGCCACACACAGACGCCTACCGCTGCCATCGCACTTGCCGCAGTTGCTGCTGTTTGGCCGAGATCGGTCGTTGGAGTGAATTGCTATTTGTTGTTTGGCTGTTGGATTGCTGTTTGCTATTTTGATCGCTGATTGCGGTTGTGCGCTCTTGCTGCTGTGTTTCTTGCACATTGTGTGTACGTACTTTTGTGAGTACATGAGTTGTACGTGAGTTGAACGTGTCGTCATCGGGATCCTCATCCCATTATTCTATTATATTCGGACTAATCGTATAAAGGCAAGTCTCTTCTTGAACCCCTCTATTGTTTGTGTTCAAGATGTTTATTGATTCCCGTAAGTAGCTCTTACTTCCATTTCGTATCTGTATTTGTTTTTGTTCAAGAGTTTATCAAGGATTCATTGGCGAAACCAAGTGATAAATCTCCTTTCGTGCCATTATCTTTGACTCAAACCCTAGTCCCTATTGCACATTGCATATGCACGTTATACATGAAAACAATTGGATCCATGCTATAGAATTGATTGAATAAAAAGATGTTCCCGATTGGATATGATTTCATGTATAAATTGCCATGATTGTAAAGATGTCTCGTTAATGTTGAAATCCCATGCTAATAACTAAATAGAACTTTTCTTAATTAATTACCATGATATTGCATGCTTGTGTGATGAAATTATTTTCAATTCATGTTAAATTATTTTCTGGCCTGATGTCTACCTTTTGTTGCATCAAACTTTCGAACCTGAATCTGTAGTTATTTGAATGAACTTTGTGAACCTGAATTGTAGCTCTATATGTCTACTTTGCAGAACATTCGACAGAATTGAATTCCAATATATAATCTGCTAGGTATATGATTTTTAGTTCTGCTAGGTCTAGATTTTCAGATTCAAAATTATATGTGTATCACCATGATTTGTTAATAAAAAGAACATGTTAATAGTAAAATTAAAATGTGAAATTAATTTGGCTGAGAATAGACATGTGTAGGAATCACCATGAATTTTTGTGGAATTATTTGATGAGTATTCAAACCCGATACATATATGTGAACATAATCAATAACTTGATGCCTGAACATAAAATCTGTAAAGAATAAGAATTTGAACCTAGTTTCTGTGATTTTTATATATCGTGTGTATATGCACTAGAATCGGCAGAGAGTCTAGTTTCTAGAACTTCTGACGGATCCATATTTTCCTTCCTGTAGTAGCGTGAATACCTGTTTTTGTACAATAATGCCCTGATGTCAAGATTGTATGTTTTGCATTGATTTAGTATAAATGTTTTTTGCCTTGCATGTAATGAGTAGAATTATTCACACCTAGCATGATACAATCTTTACAACTTCTTGCATGCTCACATAGGATTAAATAAAATACTAACAAGTCGGAGTATTAAGGGTTGACTTGGTACTGAACAATCGGAGACTGTACTCGGTAGGGGTCCCTTATCGGTTATTCCCATTAATTCCTATTATTCCCGTTTATTACTATTAATTTCTGTTTACTGGGCTGAGCAGATGATCTATTGAGTTCACTATCACAGTTTAAAACGTTCACTTGTTTGCATGCACCGAACATGTGGTTTGGGACACAGTACTACGTGCACTAGATAGGTTAATAAAATGAATAATAACCCTAAATTGACATTGCATGCTTGATCCCGTATACTGTCATTGATATTGATCATGAATTGTAATTATTGATTATTGCATAAATTGACATAAAACTTTGACATTATTGTCAATCCTTGTTTTTGTTCTTGACTTTGATCCAGTCCTTCATTCTTGGTATACCACGCTTTTTATTGTTCTCTGTTTTCCACTACTTGTTGTCCGTGACTTGCTTTAAGGACAATATTTTCTCTATTTTAGATCACGAGTTTACAGGTATCGAATGAGTGATACCAGAAGGACTTGGTGAGCAACGATTTTAGAGAATGGAGCCCAAGAATTGACTTCTTGAATTATCTTTTATGCTGTTTTTCCCGATGAACATTGTTATTGATATTGTACTTTGTTTTGGGCTTTTATGACCCGGAGTTTATCTTATCCCATATGTTGGATATTATGTTCGGAATTATTTCATTTATTATTGAAGTTGTTCTTCTTTTGTGTGACTATATTCTCTTGCGTGGTTGTGATAGTTATTCATATTGTTGAGTTAGATTGGTACATCTTATGGATGATGTTTACATCATTCACTGGGCCTTCATTACGTACTCGTATTCCTGTATTTTGGGAAGCGGAACATGACAGATTTTTAGTGGTATCAGAGCCCAGGTTTTGCTAATGTGTTAGTCATGTTTGGATAATATGTTAGTCATGTTTGACTCTAGCCAGGTTAACTCAATAATATGCATACCACATTGATCACATGAACATGTAATAACCAACATAATCTGGGTACTAATCTTTTTTATCCAATTTTTTGTCCCTTCATATTCAGTTCCTTCATTTCTTAATGTCTTTTGTCCCTTCCATTCATTGATTCCTTATTGGGTATAATTTCATCCCTTTTTGTACCCATATTCTTTTGATTCTAGAATCATCCATTCTTTTTATTCCTGCATGTTATTCCTTTTTCTTTTGCATAATTATTCATGCATATATCTTGCTTGCATCTTGTTCACATTCTTTGATCATCTTTTATGTGTCACCTTAGTTTTCTCTCTTCCTGCTCATGTTTTGTTAGACTCCGGTGCAACCTACTCCTCTGTTTCCTCCCGCTTTGTTGATCAGCATAGTTTGGCAAGCAACATTATGCCCATAGCTTGGGACATCGCCACAGGTGGAGGTGTCATTTTTTGTTCTAGGGTATGCAAGCAAAGCCATTTGCTGATAGGTGGTGTGGTTTTCATGGCTGATCTGATTGTGATTCCCAATTTTGACTTCGATGTTATTCTGGGCATGGACTAGTTGGGTGTTTCTCATGCCGTGATTGATTATCGATAGAAGAAGCTAACTTTCAGGCTTCCTGAGAAACCAGAGTTCGAGTTTCATACGGGTGAGACACCGCTTGGGCGTGTCAAGAGCTCGTTGGAACCTTAGGCTGCTGCGCTTGAGTCGTTGTGAACTGATGAGGATGTTGCACCCTTGGTTGTGCGGGACTTCCTTGATGTCTTTCTAGAGGAATTGCCCGGATTACCGCTAGCCAGAGAAGTGGAGTTCAGCATTGATGTTCAGCCGGGTATGGTGCCTATCTGGAAGAGTTTGTACCACATGGCACTAGTTGAATTGGCGGAACTGAAGGTGCAAGTTCAGAAGTTGTTGGATAAGGATTTTATCAGGTCCAATATTTTGCCTTGTGGAGCTCCAGTTTTTTCCATCAACAAGAAGCATGGCAGTCGCCGACTCTGCATTGACTATCGAGAGTTGAACAATGTCACTGTGAAGAATCGGTATCCATTACCGAGGATTGATGATTTGTTTAACCAACTGAGGGTTGTTTCAGTTTTCTCGAAGTTGGATCTCCGTTTTGGTTATCATCAAGTTAAGGTGAAGTCAAAGGATGTTCGGAAGACGGCATTCCAGACAAGGTACAGGCATTACAAGTTCTTAGTGATGCCCTTCGGAGTTACCAATGCACCAGCTATGTTCATGAGTCTGATGAACCGGGTATTCTCACCATTTTTGGATCAGTTTGTCGTGGTCTTCATTGACGACATCTTGGTGTATTCTCGAAACCGGAAAGATCATGCTAAACATTTGAGGGTTGTCTTGCAGACTTTGAGGGAGAACCAGTTGTATGGAAAGCTCAGTAAGTGTGAGTTTTGGCTGGACCGTATTGCTTTTCTGGGTCATATTATCTCTAGTGATTGTGTTTCTGCTGATCCGTTGAAGATCTCTGCAGTCATGGATTGGCCAGTTCTGAAGTCAGCATCTGAAGTGCGAAGCTTTCTTGGATTGGAAAGGTATTACTAGAAGTTTGTTCAGGATTTCTCGAAGATAGCTAGACCCCTGACCAATTTGACGAAGGAGCATAAGTTTCTTTGGGATGAGGCTTGTGAGGAAGCTTTTATGGAGTTGAAGCGTCAGTTGAAGTTAGCGCCTGTACTGACTATACCTGACAGTTTTGGCAGTTTTGTGATCCACTGTGATGCTTCGGGTAAAGGTCTGGGAGCAGTGCTGATGCAGTGATGCTGAGTTGTCGCCTATGCATCGAGGTAGTTGAGGCCTTATGAGAACTATCCCATGCATGATCTGGAGCTTGCAGCCATAATTTTTGCCTTGAAATTATGGAGGCATTATCTGCTTAGGGATGGAGTTGAGATTTTCAGAGATCACAAGAGCCTCAAGTATGTGTTCACGCAGAAGGAGTTGAATATAAGGCAAAGGAGAAAGTTGGAGTTGATGGCAGATTATGACATCAATTTGCAGTATCACCCGGGCAAAGCAAACATGGTACCTGATGCTTTGAGTAGAAGACCTGCTACTATCCTTACCAAGCAGAAGGAAATAGTGGAGGATATAAGAAGGCTGGAGTTAGATATGATACTTCCTGGATCAGCACAGCAGTTCATGATGTTGCAGTTGTAGTCTTCTTTGGTAGAGCATATCAAGGAAGCCCAAGGGGGCGGTCGGCAGTTGCAGATGTTTCGAAGTGAAGTGGAAGCAAACTTGAGAACTGATTTGATTATTCATTCAGACGAGTCTCTTCGTTTTGGATCTAGGTTGTGTGTACCTAGAGGAAAACTCAGGTAGAAGCTACTTGAAGAAGCTCATCGGTCTCCCTATTCTATCCATCCAGGAGGTACTAAGATGTACAGGGATCTGAAGTAACATTTTTGGTGGCATGGTATGAAGAGAGCTGTGGCAAGATTTGTGTCGCAGTGTTCGATTTGTCAGCAAGTGAAGGCAGAGCATCAGAGGACCGCGGGACTGTTGCAACCTCTTCCAATCCCAGAGTGGAAATAGGAGAACGTCACTATGAATTTTGTGACTGCTTTGCCGAGAAGTTCCAAGGATCATAATGCTATATGGGTGATAGTGGACCGGTAGACGAAGTGTGCCCATTTCATTCCCTTCCGAGTGGGTCAGTCCACTGAGAGTTTAGCTGAGAAGTACACTCAGGAGGTTGTGAGAGTGCATGGACTTCCTGTCAGTACCGTATCTGATAGAGATACGAGATTCAGGTCTCAGGTTTGGGAGAGTCTGCATAAGAGCTTGGGTACTAAGTTGATCTACAATACAGCGCTCCATCCACAAAAAGGTGGACAGTCGGAAAGGACGTTTCAGACCCTAGAAGACATGTTGAGATCCTGTGTTCTTCAGATTGGAGGTTCGTGGGAAGATCATCTGCACTTAGCCGAGTTTTCATACAACAACAGTCATCAGGCGAGTCTCAAGGCAGTGCCATTTGAAGCTTTGTATGGTCGCAAGAGTAGATCGCCGATATGTTAAGATGACATCGGCGAGAGGAAACTTTGGCCTGAGTTGATCACAAAGGTTGTTGATGTCGTGGCTCTGATCAGGAAGCATTTGCAGGCTGCCTAGGACAGGCAGAGGAAGTGGGCAGATATTCATCGAAGGCCTTCGGAGTTTGAAGAGGGGGCCATGTCTTCATCAAAGTGTCTCCATGGAAAGGCGTTATCCGCTTTGGTGGTGGGGGCAAGCTGAGTCCCCGATTTATTAGGCCGTTCAATGTTGTGGAGCGAGTAGGCAAGGTGACCTACAGGCTCGCTCTACCCTCGGCACTGGCTGGAGTCCACGATGTATTCCACGTCTCCCAGCTCATGAAGTACATCAGGGACGACAATCATGTGATTGACTACTCGGAGTTGTACGTGAGGTCGGACTTGTCCTGCGAGATTCAACCAGTCTCTATCTTGGACCGACGAGAGAAGGTAGAGTCATAAAACTAGTTCGAGTTTCTTGGAATCCTCTCGTCGGGTGAGTCGATTTGGGAGTTGGAGGAGGTGATCCAAGAGAAGTTCCCTCATCTGTTCTAGTAGCTTCTTTTGTCTTCCTTTCTTTTCGGGGTTACACTATGTGCCACTTGTATGAATTTCAAGGACGAAATTCTTCTTGTAAGGTGGGTAGGATTTGTAACCCCTGTTTTAAGCTCATGAATTTTTCTTGGTATTATTACTTATTTATTTTATCTTTGAACCCCTGTAATTTGTTCATCTAATGATAAAATTTATTATTTGCTTTCAACTAAATTTTGGTCTCCCAATCTATTTATTTTTTCTGCTGAAGATTATGTTATTCATCCTATTCAAATTGTCTGTATTGATATCCCCAATTAGTCTATTTATTAATCCTATTTTTATTATTTATTTATTCTTTTTCCCTATTGGATTTAAACCCAAACCCTTTAAACCCATCTCCTTAGTGGATCTCAACCTGCTACCCATTAACCCCCTAACCCTAACCCTAACCCTATATATACTGTGCAACCCCAATTCCCGTACAGCGGTCACCCTCCTCTTCCTCTGTTTTCCTTTCCCTAAAACCTAACCCCAGTTAGCCGCTCCTTCATCCTCGTCCCCGCTCCTCACCCAGTCATCCCCAACCTTCGATCATCCTCTCCACCCTTCGTCATCCCAGTCGACCTCTAGCCTCCTCGCCTTCCTCCATCACCGCTCACCACCAAACCCATCACCTTCCCCCTCCTTCCTCTGTTTCCTTCCGAAACAGATCCCACCGTTGTTGTCGAAACCATCGAAGCTCCGCCGCTCGCCACCCTCGTCAGTCAGCACACCACACACAATTGCCCACCGCTACGATCATGCTTATCACAGTTGTTGTTGTCTGCTGTTGTCATGATCGGCCGTTGGAGTGAATTGTTGTTTTCTGTTTGGTCGTTGGATCGCTGTTTGATGTTTTGATCGCTGATTGCTGTTGTGCACTCTTACTGCTATGTTGCTTGCACATTGTGTGCACGTGCTGATATGGCTAAAAATGGGGTTAAATCGGAACCGTCCAAATTAGGAACGAATCTCAAAGCCTAGAGGTAAAATGGTAATTTTACCTACCAATGGGTCTGAGCGGGTACCGGTTTTCCTCCTCAAAGACCCATTAACCCGCGAACGGATCCACCTCAACTGGGTGCGGGTTTCAACCCGCAGTAAACCCGGTCCAGCAGGATAGAATTAGGGTTTCTGATTAATACTAATCAACGGCCCTGATTCACATCTATCCTTTCACTGGGAATTAGGGATTACATTCCTTATCTGACCACAGGGATTACATTCCTAATCTGACCCCAACGGTGACAATAAATACCCCCCATCCATCTCCATTAAGAGGTAATCAATCTTTTGCCAATTTACGCTCTTTCATAATCTTCCTGGTTATTGACTTGAGCGTCGGAGGGTGCGTCGCCGGGATCAACCCCGGTGTCTCGCACTTTTTGCAGGTGAATGGTGGGAGTCAACGGTCTAACTCCGGCGGAACAGGTTCAGGTTTGCTATTCCAGTTTTCCAAGAATTCACAAATACTATCTGTTTACCCCCACACTAGATTTAGCGATAACAGATTGGCGCCGTCTGTGGGAAACACCACGAACAGCAGCCTTCCCTCTTCCCGTTGGTCAGATCTTCTCTAGCCATGCCTCCTAGGAAAGTAAGATCCTGAGGGTCCAACCGTGGACCCAACCCCCCTGATCAGCAACAGGAAGTCCCCATCCAACCCGCTCAGCAGCAGGGGCAACTTCCTCCTCAAGCCGAGGACCCTCTCCAACAGGACCAGCCTCCTCTTCCGAATCAGCAACCTCCTAAGGGTCCCCCCGGTTCTCAAAATGCCGGTGCAGGGGTCTCGCGTCCCAATTCGCAGAAACAACCTCTCCATCAGGATCATGTCTCAATACACAATGCCTCACGGATTCTATAGCCTCCCACAATCCCCGAGCTTCTGAACTTTGCAATACCATCCTTAATTGGCAAAAGGATGAGGATCTTCGTCGCCGCCTGGATGAATAGCGGGCCCGAGAGGGAGCCTCCCGCCCACAACGTTCGGATGAAGACTACAGAAGGTCCCCTACCCGAAGAGGGTGAAGAGAGTCCCCCGAACATCACAGCAGAAGACCCCATTACCCTGCCGGTCGGCAACATCCGAGGAACGATGAGGCACCCATCACTCGTGCCGAGTTCCAGCAATTCCAAGCAACCATCCTACAAGCTCTCAATCTCCGTCCCAACAACACCAATGCTCCAAGGATCCCCACTCCTCCTCCAGTCCGAAGTCCTCGCTGACGGTCCCTAACTCCTTCCCCAGCTCCTAGCAACCCCCAGCACATTCCTAGTCCTCGCCACTCCAGGAGCTACCGTCGTCGTAGCCCCCACTCTCCCTCGTACGAAGACGAGTCTAGAGGCTCGGTTGGATACCGACGAAGGGATGACGCTGTCTACCGCCGTCTCCACGAAATGGAGAGGCGCTTGGGTTAGTTAGACAGAGAAGAAGAGCTTAGAGGGAGGACCCTTCGCCCGAGTCGACCTCCTTTTTCCCAAACCATAATGGAGGCACCCGTACCAGTTGGCTTTAAACCTCTTCAATTCGAGACTTATTCAGGGGAGTCTGACCCCGTCGATCACATCGAAAGCTTTAAGACCCTCATGCTCATCCATCAAGCTTCCGATGCTCTGCTGTGCAAGACCTTCCCCGCTACCCTCAAGGGTCCGGCTCGAGAATGGTACTCTCGCCTTGCACCGTCCTCAATATTCTCCTTCGAGCAATTTGAGACCCTCTTCGTCACCTACTTCGTGAGCAGCCGCCGAACTGAGAAGACCAGCATTTCGCTACTCTACCTCAACCAGAAGAAGGGTGAGAAGCTGAGAGACTATGTGAAAAGGTTCACAGCGGAAGCCAGGTCCATAGCATCCCTCGACCAATCGGTCGCTACAGCAGCATTCCAATCCAATGTCCTCAACTCCAGCCTCCGCTCCTCCCTCGCCAAGAAGCCCCCACAGAACTTCTCTGACCTCCTCCTCCGGAGCGAAAAGTATATTCGGGCCGAGGAAGCTGAGCACCGCCCCAACTTTGAGGGGCCTTCCTCCAGGTCTAAGAGAAAGGGAACAGAAGAGGAAGGGGCCAAGAAACTCCAGAAGGATAATGGCAGGCAGCGCCGACCTCCCCCCAGATTTGAAAAGTTTACTCCTCTTAATGCCAACATCTCCAAAATTCTCATGGAAGTTGAGAAGGAGGGGGTGATACCTCCTGCACCAAAAATGAATACTCCTGGTAAGAAGAGGGACAAAGAGAAATGGTGCCGCTATCACCGGGACCATGGCCACGACACCAATGAATGTCGGGCCTTGAAGAACGAGATAGAAGCCCTCATCCAAAGGGGGCAGCTGACCAGGTTCGTGAGAAAGGACCGAACCGATCTTCCTCCCCTGCCTCGGAGGGCTAACAAGCGTCCTGAACGCGATGAAACGCCCGAATTCGAAGAGGAGCGTGTCCTACACCTCATTCATGGGGGCCCAATGGGGGGCTCCTCCAACTCCTCTCGAAAGGCGTTTATAAGGGAAGTTAATTCGGTCCGCGGCACACCTCCTCCTGAAGGCCTCGGAGTGCCCGTCACATTCTCAGATGAAGACCATGAAGGTGTCCGAACCCCCCATTGTGACGCAGTCGTCATCAACCTCCATATGGCGAACTTTAAAGTGGAGAGGATCCTAGTGGACAATGTCAGCTCCGTTAACATCATCTTCCTCGCCGCTTTCAAAGGCCTCAAACTATCCCGGGACAGACTTAAGCCCGCCGGCTACACACTCCATGGGTTCACGGGAGTGCCAGTGACTATTGAAGGGGTTATCACCCTCGACGTAATCGCTGGCAAAACTCCTACCACCCGAACGGAGTCGATGGACTTAATGGTCGTGGACATCCCTGCAGCCTACAATGTCATATTGGGTCGGCCCGGCTTAGCTGCTCTCGAAGCCGTCCTTTCCGCCTATCACCTCAAGATGAAATTCCCCACCCGGGCAGGAGTAGGGGAAGTAAGAGGCAATCAGGAAATGGCCCACAAATGCTACATGACCTCTACTATAGGTCCAGTCCTCTCCCTCGAAACTCTTGAAATCCCCCCAAGAAGTTGCTCGACCAACGTCCGAGCCGGTGGATGAGTTGGAGGAAGTGCTCTTCTTTGAGCAGGATCCGAGCCGAAAGTTCTTTGTTAGCAAGACCCTCTGTAATACCCTGATTTTTCCTAATATATGAAGATTATTTATTTTTACATATGGTATGCATGTGTGATATTTTGGCTATTATTTTCAACATGATGAATAAGCATATTGTTTTCTACAAGGATTTTCCCTAAAGCCCAAGTGTTAATTTACTTATCTTCTTTTAAAAATATTTATTTTGGCCCAATTAATTTTAGCCCATGAATTTAAACCTCTTGTATTATTTTCTACAACTTGTAATATGTAGCATCTTTTCTTTTATTTTTCCGGGTATTTTATATTGGTGGTGCGGTTTGTGTGTGCACGTGCACTCAATGTACACGTGCACAAGCACACTAGCTTGGCCGGATGGGTTGAGTAAGTGGGAGTGAGTTGTGGGCGGTTATGCAAGGTGTGGGTAGTTTTCACAACTTCCTAGTGAATCCTAGCCCTTGATCTTCCAACTCCCTAGTGCATCTTAACCCTCCATTCCACCTATAATCTAGTATAAATACCCCCTCTTATTCTCTATTTCTTTTACACTAGATTTATTTTTATAAGAGAGGTATTTGTGAGTTGTGTGTGTGCTTTTTTGTGGAGGCCGAGTAGCACTCTGAAGGTTCGGTGTGGAGCAAAGGAGCAAGGTGCAAGGAGCAAGGAGGCGTTCACTATATTGAGGAGCTTTTGCGGGATTTCGATTATTTCTTCATATAAGGTGGGTGTTTCTCAGGACTTCTAATGTAGGAATTATGCCATGATTATTATGATTACTACCATGTTATAAAACGTAAATTGAATGTATTAGAAATTGCTTGAACATGCTGTTGATAATAAGAACGAAAGTGTCGGTACAGTCGACTGTCGCGTGAACCAGTCGACTGGTACGTGACAATTATTTTTCATGATGAGGGAATAAACAGACGTAATCGTGTGATCACTAAATTTTTACATTTTCCCTGTGACACATATGATGGAGGGAAGGTAAATGGATGAAAGGAACTAGCGATGATTGACAAAACTAAGAACTGTCGGTGCAGTCGACTGGCAATGTGTTCAGCCGACTGATGCCTTGTTTTAAGCATGACTATTTGGAAATTCCATGAAATAAGATATTCCATTATGTTGACCTAGTATAATGACTTGAGATTTATATCTTCATCTTCGTAAGAAAGTTATGAATAGTGTGAGTGCATGTTTAAAGTGTTTTCCTTAAAGAAAAGAACATATTAGTAATTTGAAATTCCATGCTACCATGTTACTGAACAAGTGAGAAGTGTGGTGCCTATAAAATATGAATGTATGTATGCTGTGATGAAAGTGCATATGAGAATGGTTGGAAACATAATCTCTGTTTTGGAATTAAGAAACTGACCAGTCGACTTAGTGCGTGTAGCCAGTCGACTGAGATGAACAAGGAAATGTACTATTAAAGAATCCCAGGACAGACGACTGATGGATGAACAGTCGACTGTCATGTGGATGACACTGTGAACATGAAAGGTTGCGGGACAGCCGACTGACTGTGTGCAGCAGTCGACTATCCCGAGTAATTATGATGAACCTGTATTGACTGTATGAGTCGACTGGTGTCCTTCCAAGTCGACTGTACAGAGTGAACTTTGGCATGTACGAGATTTCATTTTTATTTATTGTTGTTGGAAGTTGTGAACTTTATGATCGAATTCTATGAACTCTTTTTATGACTGTGTGGATTTATGTAAAATGAATCATAAATGGGAATTGAGAATAGAATGAATATTAAAGGCTAAAATCATGATGAGAAAGTCTGTGAGACTCTAAATGAATGATGAGCTGAAAGTGCTCAATTGGAAGTTGTGAATTGTAAATTGAAACCAAGAGTAGCTAAGTCTCCCCCGGCAGTGAAATGAATGAAATGAAATGGGAATTGAAAGACCAAGGTTGGTCATGTATTGAAATGAAATGATAAGTCCGGTTTAGTGGAGAGGCTAAGTCTAGAGCTTTGACTTGTATTCATGATTCTAATCTTTAGTACATAGTGAAGAGGTGATGAAAGTGAGAGAAAAACATAAGTATGAGAACTAGGGTTTACGGTGCGTGTGTGTGAGCCGCAGAATGCATGCTTGATGAGTCAAGACATGGCACGGGCACAACTCAGAATGATCGGACCTTAGTCACGCTTGTGGGATGTTTTGGTGACTGCAAGAGGATTGTGTTCAGAGAGGAGGCTGAATTGCCGCAGAATGCATGCTTGATGAGTCAAGACATGGCGCGGAATTCTACTCCAGGGGCCAGGATACATGCTTGTACTCATAGAATCATCTAGGATACTCACTGTAATTACAGAAGTAGAGTAAGTCATGGCGAGGGATTGAACCCTACAAAATGAAGAACGGTTAAGAGGCTTGCCCTCGGACCTATGTAGTATGGGATGCATAGAATCCGAACAAGTGTGCATTAGTGTCATGTAAATTAAATAATTGCATTAAGGATTAAGTGCACAATCACGACACGACATCATTAAGAGTTTCCTTTGATTTATATGCTTATATTGAACAAGTTTGTGATTGTTAAGAAATGAGATTCGTTATACTGTTTCTGGCATAGAGAGGATGGCCATGTATAACTATCGTCAGTTGAATAAGCTGACGTACCCACAGTTTGTATGCAGGTAATTACATGAGTAAGAGGAATGGATGCATAAAGATTGTACCATGTTGTTGTACATTTATTTAATTGTTGTATTTTACTTCCGCTGTGCAAAAGAAAAGTGTAATATTGATGTAACTCTGATGTATGAAGAAAAATTTGAATTTCCTTGTAAAATTGTACCAAAGAAAGTGAAAAGATCATGTAGAACATCTCGAATTCAGTGATTTGGGATTCAGGGCGTTACAGAGTGGTATCAGAGCCACGCTTTCTACTCTTTCACACTTGTACAAATTTATAAGGAACGACACCCTATATGTGGACATTAGAGTGTGTGTTTGAGTCTAGAGATTTAAATGTAAGTGACTTATATTTGTGTTGCTCTATGATTTATGCTTCTTCCTCTCTATTTCTAAGATGGCTGATCACTTCGACCCTGCTGGAGGCGACGACTGGCATATTATTGAGAAAGAGTACCATCCTGAACAGGCTGATTCTGAGGACGAGTATCACCCTGGGCAAGCGGATTCTGATGATGAGGAGTGGCCTGAATCTCGAGAGATTACCCCACCTCCAGATTCATCTGACGATTCTTCTTCCGATGAAGAAGAGGGACCAGCTCTGAGTGGCACTGTGGCTTCTCTTCAGAGGCAAGTGGAGACCCTGAAGGAGAGAGTTGGAGTTTTGGAAGCTCAGCTGGCGAAGCGAAAGGACGATTTCTCTGTTCTCAGTCACCGGGTGTAGGAACTTGAGAAGAGAAAGAACCTGACGGATGTGCTGAAAGATGAAGTGGATGAACTGCGGGAAGAACTTCGAGCAGCGAAGAGGACCCGTAGGAGTTAGATTGTTGTAGCTTCCTTTTTCTTTCATTTCTGATGTCAAGAATGTTTTTAATTCGAATGTATAAACTTTGGAATTCAATGAAATGCAAGTTGGTTTAAATTCTTGTCTTATACTTCGAATTTAATGGATCTTTTGCATCAGAATATGTCGAGAAGAGGAGCTAGGAATGGTGAGGGGTTGGATCTGGAGACTGAACTTGCAAGGGTCTACCAGACGCTTAATGCAGTGGCCATGAACCAAGGAAGGGGGCCGGTGAATCCAGTGCCCGAGGCGATTAAGCTAGTGGAATCGTTCAAGAGAATGAAACCACCAGTATTCGAGGGAAAGTCAGACCCAGATGCGGCTGACAACTGGATCCGTCAAGTGGAAACGATCTTTGAGGTGTTGGAGACCCCTGAGGGTAGCAAGGTCAAGTTGGCGACTTTACAGCTGGAGAAGGATGCGGCGGTCTGGTGGCAATCCATGAAGAGGACCATGGGAGGTATAGTGCTTGGCTGGGAGGAATTTCTGGAAGAATTCCGCAGCCACTATTTCTCCTCCGACGTCCAGGAGAAGAAGGCGATGGAGTTCCTGTCGCTACAGCAAGGTAGCATGTCAGTGAGGGAGTATGAGACTAAGTTTACTCAGCTCTCCAGGTATGTGCCTGAACTGGTAGTGGATGAGGCGAAGAAGGCTCGCAAGTTCGAGCATGGTTTGAGGCCAAGCTTAAGATCCCGGATGATACCTCTTGGTATCAGGCGATTTGACAAGCTGGTAAAGAGGGCGGCAGCGACGGAGGCGGATATGGAGCAGTTCCATGTTGCTCAGCACCAGAGGAACAACTGGCAGTCCGAGAAGAGGCCTGCACAATCGGGGAGTTTCAAGGGGCAACCATCTATACAGAGGTTCAAACCGACAAGGGCGAACGCTGTCGTGTAACTGGAGGACCTGGAAACAATGTGGGGAGACCTTCTGCAGTCACCTGTTATAACTGTGGGGAAGTGAGACATTACCAATCTCGATGTCTCAAATCACGGGCTGGCAATCACAATGTGCCAATACAGCAGACTGGGAAGAGGCCGTACCAGTCAGGGCGAGTATTTGCTTTGACGGAAGCTGATGCTGAGGAAGCGGATCAGGTCATCTCTGGTACGAGGGCTGATGTTTAGTGTGGTTTTGTCATTTCTTCTTTCCGTTTATATTGTGAAACTGTTATGTAATGGTATGTATTATGTAACAGGAGAACTCTATCTTAATGGAAAGAAAGCTGTTGTATTATTCGATACTGGATCCTCTCATACTTTTGTGTCTCCTAGATTTGCTAAAGTGTTGGGAGTTGAGCCAAAGACTTTTCTAGGCAAGATCTTAGCAGTGCTACTCTATCAGGGAAAACTTTGACCACTGATCGGTATTACGCTGATTGCGAGATTGTGATTGGAGATCAAATCTTTGGCATTGATCTGATCGAGCTGACTATCTTGGGAGTCGATGTTATCATTGGCATTGATTGGATGTCGGTGTACAGTGCAAGCATCGAGTGTAAGACCAAGACCGTAACAGTGAAGGTTCCAGGTGGACCTGAAGTCACCTTCCAAGGAAAGCAGAAGTGTGCTAAGCTGGTGGCAACTATCCGCAAGGAAGAGACTCCTGTGGAATTGCAAGGGATTCCTGTAGTTCGGGACTATCCGACTGTGTTCTTGGAAGATTTTCCTGGGTTACCTCCGCATCGTGATGTAGAGTTCAGCATCGCTGTTCAACCGGAAAGTGCACCCATTTCTAAGGTACCGTATAGGATGGCTCCAGTGGAACAGGATGAGGTGAAACGGCAGATTGAGGAACTGTTGGAGAAAGGCTTTATTCAACCTAGTGCGTCACCTTGGGGAGCACCAGTGCTCTTGGTAAAGAAGAAGGATGGATCGATGAGGATGTGTATCGATTACCGAGAGCTGAATAAGGTCACTATTCAGAATAAGTATCCGATTCCTTGAATTGATGATTTGTTCGATCGTCTACAAGAAGCAGCTGTTTTCTTCAAAATAGATCTTCGATCAGGTTACCACCAAGTTCGAGTGAAAGCTGAAGATGTGCACAAAACTGCGTTTAGAACTCGGCATGGGCATTACGAATTCTTAGTTATGCCATTCGGAGTGACGAATGCACCCGCAATCGTCATGGATTTGATGAACAGAGTTCTGAGGCCGTTTATTGATTCTTTCGTCGTGGTGTTTATCGACGATATTCTCGTGTACTCCAAGTCTGAGGAGGAGCACACTGAGCATCTGGCAGCAGTTTTGCAAAAGTTGGAAGAGCAGAAGTTGTATGCCAAGTTATCCAAGTGTGATTTCTGGAAATCTGAAGTGGCATTCCTAGGTCACATCCTTTCTAAGGAGGGAGTGGCAACTGACCCTCAGAAGATAGAGGCTGTGAGAGATTGGGCTAGGCCTACTACAGTGAAGGAAGTCAGAAGTTTTCTTGGGATGACTGGATACTACAGGAGATTCATTCAAGGTTATGCTCAGATAGCTGTACCGCTTACTGGACTGACCAAGAAGAATGTGAGCTTCAAGTGGACTGAGCAATGTGAGGCGAGCTTTCAGGAGTTGAAAGATAGGCTGACTACTGCACCTATCCTGGCTTTGCCTAGAGCAGGTGTTGAGTATGATGTTTATAGCGATGCTTCATATCGTGGGCTTGGTTGTGTCTTAATGCAAGAAGGAAGAGTAATCGCTTATGGGTCTAGGCAACTACGACCGCATGAGAAGAATTACCCGACTCATGATCTGGAGTTGGCGGCGATTATCTTTGCTTTGAAGTAATGGAGGCACTATGTGTACGGTGAGAAATTGAACATGTACACAGATCACAAGAGCTTGAAGTATATATATCAGCAGAGGGATCTCAATCTGAGGCAGCGGAGATGGTTAGAAGTGCTCGAGGATATGCGACCTGAGATCAAGTATCATCCTGGAAAGGCTAATGTTGTTGCTGATGCACTTAGTCGCAAGAGTGGTTTGGCCAGTTTGATTACAACTCAGAGGCATTTGATTGAGGAGTTGGATCGAGCAGGTATTGAGGTTGTCTTGCAAGGATTGGGAGCGTCTTTGTCTCAGTTAAAGCTTCAGCCTACTCTGAATGCAAGGATTATTGCAAGTCAGGAACTTGATGCTGATATCTTGGAGATGAAGGAGCAGGTTGGTGCTGGCAGGTTGCCCGGATTTCAAATCAGGGATGGAGTGCTGTGGTTCGGAGATAGGCTGTGTGTTCCAAATCAGGCGGACCTGAAAGAGAGTATTCTTCAGGAGGCGCATGCTACTTTTTTATCGGTACATCCTGGGAGTACAAAGATGTACAAAGACATCAAACAGCATTTCTGGTGGTCAGGTTTGAAGCGGGATGTGGCTGAATTTGTTGCGAAGTGTGAGGTTTGTCAGCAAGTCAAAGCCGAAAATCAGAGACCCGGAGGTCTATTACAGCCGTTACCTATTCCGGAATGGAAGTGGGATAACATCAGTATGGATTTCATCACGGGATTGCCTAAGAGTTCTAAAGGCAATGATGCGATTTGGGTTATAGTCGATCGACTGACCAAGTCCGCTCACTTTTTGGCAATGAAACTCACTGCTTCGATGGACAAGTTGGCTGAGTTTTATGTTGGTGAGATTGTCAGACTTCATGGCGTTCCGTCAACTATTGTGTCTGATCGAGATGCGCGGTTTACCTCGCATTTCTGGAGGAGTCTTCAGACAGCTTTGGGTACCAAGACAGATTTCAGCACTGCTTTTCATCCGCAAACCGACGGGCAGACCGAGAGAGTCAACCGTATTCTTGAGGATATGCTTCGGTGTTGTATACTAGACTTTGGAGGCAGTTGGGAAAGGCATTTACCTTTGGTGGAGTTTGCCTACAACAACAGTTTTCAGGCTAGCATCGGAATGGCGCCGTACGAAGCTTTGTATGGCAGGAAGTGCAGAACACCTGTTTGTTGGTATGAAGTTGGGGAGCGGCAGTTGTTTGGTCCTGAGCTTGTGCAGCTAACTTCTGAGAAGATTGATCTGATCAGGAAAAGGTTGGTAGAAGCTCAGAGCAGGCAGAAAAGCTATGCAGACAACCGGAGAAGGGACCTTGAGTTTGAGGTTGGTGACTTCGTCTTCCTGAAGGTATCACCCAGTAAAGGTGTGGTTCGTTTTGGCAAAGGCGGGAAGTTAGCCCCGAGGTTTATAGGCCCGTATAAGATATTGAAAAGGATCGGGAAAACTGCTTATCGGCTTGAATTACCGGAAAAGTTGTCTCAGGTGCACAATGTCTTCCATGTGTCTATGCTGCGAGGTTATATTCCAGATCCGAGTCATCATTTGCCAGAAGTACCGGAAGGTTTGTAGTTAGACCTGAATTACATCGAGTCTCCTGTCGAGATTGTTGACCGTAGGGAGAAAGTCTTGAGGAATAAGACGATACCGATGGTCAAAGTAGTCTGGAGAAACCACTTGGTTGAAGAGGCTACTTGGGAATCTGAGGAGAGGATGTTGAAGGACTATCCTGAGCTTTTTGCTTGATTGTATCTTTGTCTCTTTGTATCTTTTGTTTTGTTGTTGTGTTGTGTTTTCTGTTGTCTCGCTCTTGGCTGTAGTTCCGGGGACGGAACTATTCTAAGGAGGGAGTGATGTAATACCCTGATTTTTCCTAATATATGAAGATTATTTATTTTTACATATGGTATGCATGTGTGATATTTTGGCTATTATTTTCAACATGATGAATGAGCATATTGTTTTCTATAAGGATTTTCCCTAAAGCCCAAGTGTTAATTTACTTATCTTCTTTTAAAAATATTTATTTTGGCCCAATTAATTTTAGCCCATGAATTTAAACCTCTTGTATTATTTTCTACAACTTGTAATATGTAGCATCTTTTCTTTTATTTTTCCGGGTATTTTATATTGGTGGTGCGGTTTGTGTGTGCACGTGCACTCAATGTACACGTGCACAAGCACACTAGCTTGGCCGGATGGGTTGAGTAAGTGGGAGTGAGTTGTGGGCGGTTATGCAAGGTGTGGGTAGTTTTCACAACTTCCTAGTGAATCCTAGCCCTTGATCTTCCAACTCCCTAGTGCATCTTAACCCTCCATTCCACCTATAATCTAGTATAAATACCCCATCTTATTCTCTATTTCTTTTACACTAGATTTATTTTTATAAGAGAGGTATTTGTGAGTTGTGTGTGTGCTTTTCTGTGGAGGCCGAGTAGCACTCTGAAGGTTCGGTGTGGAGCAAAGGAGCAAGGTGCAAGGAGCAAGGAGGCGTTCACTATATTGAGGAGCTTTTGCGGGATTTCGATTATTTCTTCATATAAGGTGGGTGTTTCTCAGGACTTCTAATGTAGGAATTATGCCATGATTATTATGATTACTACCATGTTATAAAACGTAAATTGAATGTATTAGAAATTGCTTGAACATGCTGTTGATAATAAGAACGAAAGTGTCGGTACAGTCGACTGTCGCGTGAACCAGTCGACTGGTACGTGACAATTATTTTTCATGATGAGGGAATAAACAGACGTAATCGTGTGATCACTAAATTTTTACATTTTCCCTGTGACACATATGATGGACGGAAGGTAAATGGATGAAAGGAACTAGCGATGATTGACAAAACTAAGAACTGTCGGTGCAGTCGACTGGCAATGTGTTCAGCCGACTGATGCCTTGTTTTAAGCATGACTATTTGGAAATTCCATGAAATAAGATATTCCATTATGTTGACCTAGTATAATGACTTGAGATTTATATCTTCATCTTCGTAAGAAAGTTATGAATAGTGTGAGTGCATGTTTAAAGTGTTTTCCTTAAAGAAAAGAACATATTAGTAATTTGAAATTCCATGCTACCATGTTACTGAACAAGTGAGAAGTGTGGTGCCTATAAAATATGAATGTATGTATGCTGTGATGAAAGTGCATATGAGAACGGTTGGAAACATAATCTCTGTTTTGGAATTAAGAAACTGACCAGTCGACTTAGTGCGTGTAGCCAGTCGACTGAGATGAACAAGGAAATGTACTATTAAAGAATCCCAGGACAGACGACTGATGGATGAACAGTCGACTGTCATGTGGATGACACTGTGAACATGAAAGGTTGCGGGACAGCCGACTGACTGTGTGCAGCAGTCGACTATCCCGAGTAATTATGATGAACCTGTATTGACTGTATGAGTCGACTGGTGTCCTTCCAAGTCGACTGTACAGAGTGAACTTTGGCATGTACGAGATTTCATTTTTATTTATTGTTGTTGGAAGTTGTGAACTTTATGATCGAATTCTATGAACTCTTTTTATGACTGTGTGGATTTATGTAAAATGAATCATAAATGGGAATTGAGAATAGAATGAATATTAAAGGCTAAAATCATGATGAGAAAGTCTGTGAGACTCTAAATGAATGATGAGCTGAAAGTGCTCAATTGGAAGTTGTGAATTATAAATTGAAACCAAGAGTAGCTAAGTCTCCCCCGACAGTGAAATGAATGAAATGAAATGGGAATTGAAAGACCAAGGTTGGTCATGTATTGAAATGAAATGATAAGTCCGGTTTAGTGGAGAGGCTAACTCTAGAGCTTTGACTTGTATTCATGATTCTAATCTTTAGTACATAGTGAAGAGGTGATGAAAGTGAGAGAAAAACATAAGTATGAGAACTAGGGTTTACGGTGCGTGTGTGTGAGCCGCAGAATGCATGCTTGATGAGTCAAGACATGGCGCGGGCACAACTCAGAATGATCGGACCTTAGTCACGCTTGTGGGATGTTTTGGTGACTGCAAGAGGATTGTGTTCAGAGAGGAGGCTGAATTGCCGCAGAATGCATGCTTGATGAGTCAAGACATGGCGCGGAATTCTACTCCAGGGGCTAGGATACATGCTTGTACTCATAGAATCATCTAGGATACTCACTGTAATTACAGAAGTAGAGTAAGTCATGGCGAGGGATTGAACCCTACAAAATGAAGAACGGTTAAGAGGCTTGCCCTCGGACCTATGTAGTATGGGATGCATAGAATCCGAACAAGTGTGCATTAGTGTCATGTAAATTAAATAATTGCATTAAGGATTAAGTGCACAATCACGACACGATATCATTAAGAGTTCCCTTTGATTTATATGCTTATATTGAACAAGTTTGTGATTGTTAAGAAATGAGATTCGTTATACTGTTTCTGGCATAGAGAGGATGGCCATGTATAACTATCGTCAGTTGAATAAGCTGACGTACCCACAGTTTGTATGTAGGTAATTACATGAGTAAGAGGAATGGATGCATAAAGATTGTACCATGTTGTTGTACATTTATTTAATTGTTGTATTTTACTTCCGCTGTGCAAAAGAAAAGTGTAATATTGATGTAACTCTGATGTATAAAGAAAAATTTAAATTTCCTTGTAAAATTGTACCAAAGAAAGTGAAAAGATCCTGTAGAACATCTCGAATTCAGTGATTTGGGATTCGGGGCGTTACACCCTCCCATCTACCCTATGCTCCGACATAGTCCAGTGCATCCGAAGGAATCGCGACCTCTTTGCTTGGTCGGCCGCAGACATGCTCGGAATTTCTGAAGAGCTTTTAGTCCACCACCTCAGCATCGCTCCGAGGTCCAAACTGGTCCAACAGAAGAGGCGCAAGTTCGCTCCCGAGTGCCAGCAAGCTATAAAAGAGGAGGTGGACAAACTCTTGAAGGCTCGGTTCATACAGGAGGTAAACTATCCCGAATAGCTCTCGAATGTAGTAATGGTGAAGAAGTCCAATGGGACCTGGAGGATTTGTATCGACTTTACCGACCTCAACAAAGCATGCCCCAAAGATCCATTCCCTCTTCCAAGTATCGATACTCTGATTGACGCCACTTCGGGTCATGAACTCCTCAGCTTCATGGACGCCTTCTCAGGCTACAATCAGATTCGTATGTTTCCCCTGGATATCCCGAAGACCTCCTTTGTGACCGATCAGGGCCTCTACTGCTACAGGGTAATGCCCTTCGGATTGAAGAATGCTGGTGCCACTTATCAACGCCTCGTCAATAAGGTTTTCAAGCACAAATTGGCCGAAATATGGAGGTGTATGTTGACGATATGCTTGTGAAGAGCATCCACGGGGCCGATCATGTGGCCGATCTACAGGAGGCGTTCGATGTGCTCAGAAAGCACGATATGAGGCTCAATCCGAACAAGTGTGCATTCGGAGTCTTGTCGGGGAAATTCCTAGGCTTCATGATCAGCCAAAGAGGAATCGAGGCCAACCCCGAGAAGATCAAAGCCATATTGGACATGGCTCCCCTGAAGAATGTTAAAGAGGTTCAGAAGCTAACGGGTCGCCTGGCAGCCATAAGGCGCTTCCTTTCCAAGTCATGGGAGAAGTGTCTTCCCTTCTTCAAGGCTCTCAGGGGGGCTAAAGGCTTCGAGTGGGGTCAGCAGCAACAAGACTCATTCGATCAGCTGAAGGCTTACCTAGTCAATCCTCCTCTCCTCAGTAAGCCTGTTCTCGGGGAAACCCTCTACCTCTACTTAGCCGCCACCGAGCAGACTCTCAGCGCTGTCCTCGTGAGGGAAGAGGACAGGGCTCAAAAGCCCATTTATTACGTGAGCAAGGTACTTCGGGATGCCGAGCTCTGCTACCCCAGGATAGAGAAGATGGCATATGCCTTAGTCATGGCCGCAAGCAACCGCTGAAGCAAGTTCTCCACAAACCAGAGACCTCTGGTCGCCTCATGAAATGGTCTATCGAGCTGAACCAGCATGATATAACATATCAGCCTCGGACCGCGATCAAGGCTCAGGCCTTAGCTGAATTCATAGTTGAAAGCACCATTCCCGAGGTCAGCCAAGCAATGAAGGGACCGCCTGTCTGGTCGGTTTATGTAGACGGATCCTCTTGTAACGAAGGAAGCGGAGTCGGGGTCATTCTGGCCGGCCCAGATGATTTCTTCCTTCAATAATCCCTCCGCATCAACTTCAAGACCTCTAACAATGAAGCAGAATATGAAGCACTCATAGCCGGCCTCGGAATGGCTCGCAATGCAGGGGCGCAGCGCCTCCGAATCTTTAGCGACTCTCAGCTGGTCGTGAATCAGGTCCTAGGCGAGTACGAGACAAGAGATGACCGAATGGCTAAGTACCTAGCCAAGGTCCGGAATCTCATGGCCCTATTCGAAGAAGCTCTCATCTAGCAAATCCCCCGAGAAGAGAATTCCCAGGCCGATGCCCTCTCCAGGCTAGCCTCCTCCTCCCTCCAAGGTCTCGACCAGACCGTCTTGATTAAGGTGCTCCTGAAGCCAAGTATAGAGGATGAAACTTCCGACTCGATGGAGTCCCTACCTGTCCTGCTTCAAGACAATTGCATGAAACCCCTGGTAGAATTCCTAAGGGATGGCTCCTCCCCAAAGACCCTAAGGAAGCTCGCCGAGTGAGAACCCGAGCAGAGCGATACACACTTATCGAGGGCATCCTATACAAGCGCTCCTTCACACAGGGGACGGCAGGCCTTATTTGAGATGTCTCTCCCCGGAACAAGCCGATTATGCCCTGCAAGAGCTCCCGAAGGCATCGGCGGGGCACACTCAGGGTCCAGGTCCCTAGCCCAGAAAGTGTTGAATTATGGATATTTCTGGCCCACTCTCCTTCAAGACGCCGAACTACACGTTCGGCAATGCAGCTCTTGTCAGAAGTACTCCAACGTGCGTCACCTCCCACAAGCTCCATTCACCTCCCTATCAAGTCCTATCCCTTTCGCAATGTGGAAGATGGATTTACTAGGGCCATTCCCACCAGCTCCCGGCCAGCTCAAATTCTTAGTCGTGGCAATCGACTACTTCTCGAAATGGATAGAGGCCGAACCCTTGGCCACAATCACCGAGAACAAAGTACTTCAGTTCTTTTGGAAGAACGTTATCTGCCGATTCGGTGTCCCTCGATCCTCATAACAGACAACGGAACCCAGTTTACCAGGGCTGCCTTCCGAGCTCAATGTGAAGACCTCGCCATCCAACAACGTTTCTCCTCCGTCTCCCATCCACAGTCGAATGGTCAAGTGGAGAATGCTAACCGACAGATTCTCTCTGGCATTAAGAAAAGGCTGAATAAGTGCTCTAAAGGCTTATGGGTCGATCAGCTTCCCAACGTGCTGTGGAACTACCGCACCACAAAACGTACCCCCACAGGAGAGTCGCCATTCAACCTCACCTATGAGTCCCATTGGAAGTCAGCATACCTTCTCCTCGCCTTGTTGCCTACGAAGAAGAACAGAATGCCAGAGAACTTCGGTCAAACTTAGGGTCTGTTCTTTTTTTGCCTCTTACCTCTTATAAGAGATTTACAGTAAGAGCCTCTTGTAAGAGCCTCTTTTTGAGGTGTTCTTTTATATAAAAATAACCTCTTATAAGAACCTCTTATAAGAGATTTCTGTTCTTTTTTCACCTCTTACAAGAGCTCTTTCTCTACTTTTAGACATTTTTGTCCTTACTATATAATTTCTCTATACTGAAATTGGGAAAACATGAATTTTGCACAAAAGTAAAAGTACAATCATTTTGTGCTTACAATCAAACTTCATAATTAACAAACTTCAAAATTTCTGCAGTTGATTAACACATTGAAAAACTTCCACAAACTTCAAAATTAACAAATACAACAAATTTTGAAGTTAAAAAAAAAAGAGAAAAGAACGAGCATGAACATGTGCTGCAAGGTTTCATAAGAAGCTGCAGTAGTTCAAAATGGTCTTTGTAGTTCTTAATCACATATCATGTCCAAATTAAATCAATGTCTAATCTCATCCAAATTCAGGGAGATCATTATGGTAAGCATATATTAAAGAATTTGCGAAAAAACAAAGACTCAAAAAGAGAGATATTTTGCCGTTACACAATCCTGGTTAGCAAGCCTATAACCCTGGTTAGCAAGCCTATAGTCCTTGGTTCGAAGTGGCATACATCTAGGGATATTTGAAAGTGCATCCATATTTTATCATTTTGAAGAGATTATGGGTCCAGGGACTGCACATCTTTATATACGCTTTAATTTGATCCAAGGGCAACAAGAATTACTTATATATAGATTTTATGGTGACAATATAGAAATTTCATTTTCTCTTTAGGGGTAATGTAGTCTTTTTAAGTGATAGAAGACTTTTAAGATTTTGAAAGAGGCTAGTAGAAGCCATTTATGTTTAGAAGCAATTTTGGGAGAAATCTCTTATAAGAGGTAAAAAAAGAACACTAAAAAAACTCTTGTAAGAGGTGGACCACCTCTTACAAGAGGTAAATCACTTATAAGAGGAGAAAAAGAACACTACCTTAGACTTGATCGACGAGCTACGAGAAAGAGCGTCCATCCACCAACAGAGCTATCGGAGGAGAATCGAGTTGGCGTACAATAAGAGAGTCCGTCCTACCGACCTCAAAGAAGGGGACTTGGTCCTCAGAAAGTTAGCAATCTCTTTTCCTGATCAGAAGAGCAAACTAGTTCCAAATTGGGAGGGACCCTACCAGATCACCAAAGTAGTTCGGCTCGGGACATATCGACTAGAAGACCTCGAAGGCAGAGAGATCCCCAGGACTTGGAATGCCGACCATCTTTTGAAATACCAAGAGAGAGCACTGATGCCTCTCTAAGTATTCTGGGATGTCGAACCGTTCCTCTCCTTTTACTTGTATTTTTTCCTTTATTTCTCTCATGTAATAACAGCTCGCAACCTAGAAGCAGCCAACTATTAGTCATCAATAAAGAAAGTTTTTTCATATTTCACTTGTAAAATTGCTTGTGTCTCTTTGCCTTCACTCTTCACCCTAACGACGAGTTCGGATTCCAATACTTGGTTCGATTCTGCTCCGCAAGCTCGCTCTTAAGCGAGCTAGGAGTAGTTCGCCATTCGGAATTGCTCCCACAACCGTTGAACAAACTGTAACGACGAGTTCGAGGTCCAACACTTGGTTCGATTCTGCTCCGCAAGCTCGCTCTTAAGCGAGCTAGGAGTGGTTTGCCATTCGGAATTGCTCCCACAACCATTGAACAAACTCTAATGATGAGTTCGGAGTCCAGCACTTGGCTCGACTCCACTTCTCAAGCTCGCTATTAAGCAAGCTAGAAGTGGTTCGCCCACAAGAAAGGAGATTTGCTTCTGATTTTGAGTAGTTGTCAAAAGTTGGAGGAGTTATACTTAAACTAATACCAGCCAATGCAAGATTCGAACATCAGGAGCAAAACAAACTTTTTTATTAAGAGCAAAAACAAGACTAACACTACAACAGAATTTTTACAATAACTTGAAGAGCATAATACAACTTGTTTAGCTCTTCTTTGGAAAGGGAACGCTTCGGTTCAGAGACACACGAGGGCGGCGTCGCCTTGCCTCTGAGCTCGACTCTAAACCAGCGAAGCAAGAACCCCCTTCGCCGCTAATTCTAGCTGTGGCCCCAACCGAGGCGCCACTAGACGAAACAGCTACACCACTCTGAGCGTCAGCTGGGCTCCGCTTAACAGCAGGTGAACGAGTCGCAAGTTTGTAGAATGAGATACCTCTTTCGCTCTCTTCGCTAGTACACGACGTACTGTGAACATTGATCCTTACGGGTTGAGGTTTCAGCGATGCAATCTCCTCCTCTAGCTCGACGATTCTATCTCTCAGAATATCGCTCTCCGCCGATACTTTGAGACGAGGAAGTTTAGACGAGCCTGCAACGTTAGTACTGTCGGCCACAATGCGACGCAAGTGAGTCACTTCGATACCCCTGTCGATGGTGATCCTCCTCAGTTTGTCAATTCTGGCCGTCAACTCATCGCGCTCGGACATCAACTTCCCCACCCTCGAAGCTAACTCATCTTCCTCTGCCGAATGTTCTTTCACCGTTACCTCCAAATGACGAATCTCCGCCAGCAATTCACTATTCCTTTGGTCGACATCAAAGAGCTCCTTGCGAAGAAACTCTATCTCGCCTTCGAGGAGAGTCTCTCGAGATTGCTTCCGCAGTTGCCTCAACTCGCAAAAATACCCTCTCGCAATTGCTTTGATGTCCACCAATTTCAAGAAGTCGTAAAACGCTTTATCCCGACTGCGAGAAAGAGCCCGCTTCGTTTTCTCCAGCTCGGTACGAAGATGGGAGACCTCAGTAATCGGACCCAACTCGACCTGAAAAGTTGAGGGATATCAAAAGAAGTCTTCAATACTTAAAGACACAATCCGAGCAAAATGAGTTGAACAACTTTGCGAAATGTTCTAATATTCAGCCAAAAAGAAACCATTTCATTAAAAGTCCAAGAGCTACAAAAAGCGGTGGCCAGTCCGCAATTAGGCATTACAAAAGAAAAAAGGAAAAAAAGAGAAGAACAAGAAAATGAGAAGAGGCGACAAAGTCAGGGGTTGACCTCATCATCATCCGGCACAGCCACAATCGCACGATCGGCACCCCCATTGCCTTCAGAGTCTTCGCCCTCCAGCCTCGGAGCGAGCTCGGCCAAGGGCAGCTCTTCCTTACCCTCTACGGAGTCGTAGAAGTAGTAGGACGAGACATCGAATTCGGGGTTCCTAGCGACGATATGCTTCAACGCTCGGCCGTATGCCTCCTCCATGTTGGTCAACATGTGAGCCTCGGCTTCGTCCCGAACCGCTTTCTCCGCGGTCGCCACCTTCGACGCCTGCTCGCTCAGGGCCTCCTCCGATGCCTTCTGGGCCTTAGACAGCTCCCCTTCGAGTCGAGCTGCCTCCTTTTCAAGGGTCTCGACCTTGGAAGCCTCGGTAGCCGAGCTCCTCAGCGCCTCGGCGAGCTGAGCCTTTAGGTCAACAACCTCGGCCTCGAGCGAAGCAGAGTGCAACTGTTCGGCCTCCAGCTGCTTCACCGCCTTAGACCGTTCCGACCGTTCCCGGTTGTTCAGAACGGTCATCTCCTTTTCCTTGCTCGCGAACTCCTCGAGCAAATAATTGAAGTGGCAGAGGGTCTACGAGCCATACAAGAAACAGTCAAGCACGAGCACAAAAACTTAGAAAAATTTTGAAGAAAGTCCTCTACTACTTACCGACATGGTGTTCCGAGCAATCTGCATCGCAGCATCACCAACTTCGCCCGCCTTGAGCGCCGCTCGGTCTTTAGGGGTTGGCAGGTGCTTCACCGCTTGCATGCAAATGTTACCGTCCCCTAAGAACCCATCAACCTTCATCACCCGCCAATCGGGGACGAAGATGCGCTTGTGCTCCTCAGTCAGGATTGCCTCCGCCTCGGCAGTGAGGGGCGGGAGATCGAGAGCCAGCGCCGCGCTAATGTTGAATGCTCCGCCAGAAGACCCTGGGGCATCTGTTCGTGCCGTTGGGGTCGGCGCATCCGAGGTAGGTGGGGCAGATGGCCCCATGAGGCCTTGATCGGGTTCAACAAGAGGCGCCTCGACAACCTGCCGCTCGACGGTCGGTGAGACCGAGGGGACCTTGGGCACTCGGCCGCCTTGGGGCCCGGACACGGTCCTCTTTCTCTTCCTCGACTCCTGCTCCTTCGCCGCCCTGGCCTTCGCCATCAAACCCTTGTAGTCCATTCCGGGAGATTCTGCACAAACCGAATGAAAAAAGTTAGAAAAATTTTCCAATCCTCAAATACAATACAAGATTAAGAGAAGCGTACTAGGGTCGATCGGACTGAGACCCCTTCGGAATAATGTCTCCTCGGTGATGTCTTTCCAATTGAGGGTCGGAAGACCGAGCAGCTTCTCTATGATTTCCGCCTCCTCGTTGCTGAGCACGGGCTCCTTCTTCGCCCGCTTCGGAAGGCCGTCCCTCGACCACACCGTCGGGATCACCTATGGCTCGGGAGCTCGGACGAGGAAGTACTTCTCCTTCCAATGCTTGATCGAGTCCGGATTCTCGATCAGCTTCACTCCCTTCCTCGGCGAGAGGTAGTACCTCTGCTCATTTTTGTTCGGTTGGCAAGGACGGTACAAACTCCGAAGGATGAACAGGTTGGGTAGAGCGCCGACCTCCTGACATTGAAGAACAAACGCCATAACGTGCCGCCAGGTGTTCGGCATTAGCTGAGTCGGACACAAGCCGTACCACTACAACACCTCGATCACGAAAGGGTGTAGCGGCAGCCGAAGTCCAGCATTCAGGGAGTCGGCAGGAAAAACGCACGTATCGGCCGAGGACGACGTGCACGCTCGGAAGCCAGGGCCGGGGAGAAAGAGCACGTACTCCGCGGGGATTCGGAACCCACTCCGGATACGATGCAAATCTGCCTCGGTCAGGACCGAAGATATCTGATCCACCTCGAAAGTTTTCCTCGGCTCGTTCTCCTCGATCGACTTGGCGGTGCCCTGCGTCACCTTCTCCAGCAGATCTCCGGAGTAGCTCCGCACACCGCCAACGCTCGACAGAATGCTCGGTTGCCGACCCAACTCCCCTGCAGCCTTGGGGTGCTCGATTATCGTTTCCACACCCTTACCCTTACTAGATCGGACCACTACCTCCTTGAGAGGTTCGGCAACCTCCCCATCTGTACTCGGCCTGACCATAGTCTCTTCGGTCGGCTCCACGACCTCCTTCCCTTTATCCTTGCCCGGCCTGACCGCTCGGCTGACGCCTAGGTCCGAGGAGGGGGTCTCATTTGTGGAAGAAAACTTAACCATTTTTCAAAGATAGGGCGAGGGACTGACCTTGAAGTGACTAGTACGACCGAAAAAGATCGCCGGAGTTTAAAATGTCTCGCCGTGACAGCTAGCAGTGCCGCCCAAGCGCTAAAAACTTTGCAGAGAAGTAAAACCAAAAGTGAGAAAGTGAAAGTGAGAAATGAGGTGAAGTGTTGAGGTTGTGAAAACTTATAGTAAAAATGACGCCTCTTGGGCTTTGTAACGTAAGGGCACAACTCTTGGGCCTCCCTTGAAGCGTTACAAAAGCCCAAACGGCTAAGTAACGAAGAGCCACAACTGTTGACAAAGGGAGCGACGTTTCGATCCAAGTAAATTCGCTCGGTGCCTCGGAACCAAAACCCGAGTGACAGGTGATCCGACCTCCACTACAAAGAGGATAGCTCGGATTCCGAGCAAGTGCCAATCCGAGCCACGAATTGGGGAAAAAATGACTTTTCCCTCAAAATTCGCGTAAGATTTCGATCGGACGGCTCAGATCTTGCCAGCACCACTAAACGACAAGATAGTGTTTTCCTGGGAACTGAGCCAGCATCGAGATCTGTGGCATCATCCAACGGCTCTGATCGCCCCACGTCCCTCGGAACCAAGTCCGAGCGACAGGCAATCCAACCTCCACAACGAAGAGGATAGCTCGGATTCCGAGCAAGTGCCAATCCGAGCCACGAATTGGAGAAAAACGACTTTTCCCTCAAAATTCGCGTAAGATTTCGATCGGACGGCTCAGATCTTGCCAGCGCCACTAAACGATAAGATAGTGTTTTCTTGGGAACTAAGCCAACATCGAGATTCGCGCCATCATCCGACGGCTCAAATCATCCCACTAATTTCAACAGTCCGAGCCGAGCAACTACCGATCCAAGCCGATAGTTCGACCGTCGAGCTATACGATCGGCTACCGAGCTACCTCTCTCGGATTCCGAGCAAGTGCCGATCCGAGCTACGAATTGGAGAAAAATGACTTTTCCCTCAAAATTCGCGTAAGATTTCGATCGGACGGCCCAGATCTTGCCAGCGTCACTAAACGACAAGATAGTATTTTCTTGGAAACTGTGCCGCCTCAAGATTCGTGCCAAGATCCGACGGTTCAGATCGCTCCACATCACTCGGAAATCCGAGCCAAGCGACCAGCGATCCGAGCCACTCGCACGAGGGAAAAACCGAGCCACTTCGCTTGGATTCCGAGCAAGTGCCAATCCGACCCTCGAAAGTGAAGAAAACGCTGCCGAGCGTCTCCAACCATTGGATCACTGCGAAAATTGCACCTGAGATGATGGACGGCCCAGATTACGCCACGTCCACTAAACGACAAGATAGTGGTTTCTTGGGAACTGTGCCCGCCTCGAGATTCACGCCGAGATCCGACAGCTCAGATCGCTCCACGTCACTCGAAAATCCGAGCCGAGCGACTAGCGATCTGAGCCACTTGCGAGGGAAATCCCAAGCCACTTCGCTCGGATTCCGAGCAAGTACCAATCCGACCCTCAAAAGCGGAGAAATTGCTGACGAGCGACTCTGTCCATCCGATCTTTCAGAAATTCGCGCCCATACAAGATCAACGGTCCAGATCGCGCCACGCCATAATTCGGTATTTTATTTATTAAAATCATTTTATTTACTTAAAAAATTGCAAAAAATGATTAAAAATTTGGGAAAATTAATTAAAAATCCTAGAAAATAATTATAAAGTCGGGGAAATATTTTTGAGCCCCCGAGTAAATATTTATGGCCTAGGATCATTTATTAACACCCCCGAACGACGAATCGACACTTCGCAAAATTAAGTAAATATTTCGAAAAAATAGATAAAAATCACCAAATATCTAGAAGAGTTCAAGAACAACTCAGAGCACGCAACTAACTTAAAAAATCACCATACTGCTTCCTGCAAAGATTCGAAACCTTCCATTTGGACTCCGATGCAACTCCGCCAGCCATTAAAACAGTAAAACTACTCCTCAAAGGCTGATCAAGCTTAGTCTTTGGGAGTGGGGGGCTCGTGATATGGCTAAAAAATGGTGTTAAATCGGAACCGTCCAAACCAGGAATGAATCTTAAAGCCTAGGGGTAAAATGGTAATTTCACCTAGCAATGGGTCTGAAGCGGGTACTGGTTCTCCTCCTCAAAGACCCATTAACCCGCGAACGGATCCACCTCAACTGGGTGTGGGTTTCAACCCGCAGTAAACCCGGTCCAGCAGGATAGAATTAGGGTTTCTGATTAATACTAATCAACGGCCCTGATTCACATCTATCCTTTCACTGGGAATTAGGGATTACATTCCTTATCTGACCACAGGGATTACATTCCTAATCTGACCCCCACGGCGACTATAAATACCTCCCATTCATCTCCATTAAGAGGTAATCAATCTTTTGTCAATCTATGCTCTTTCATAATCTTCCTGGTTATTGACTTGAGCGTCGGAGGGTGCGTCGCCGGGATCAACCCCCGGTATCTCGCACTTTTTACAGGTGAACAGTGGGAGTCACCGGTCTAACTCCGGCGGAACAGGTTCAGGTTTGCTATTCCAGTTTTTCAAGAATCCACAAATACTATCTGTTTACCCCCACACCAGATTAAGCAGTAACACGTGCTTTTGTGAGTACGTGCGTTGTACGTGAGTTGCACGTGTCATCATCGGGATTCTTATCCCGTTATTCCTTTATATTCGGACTAATCGTATAAAGGCAAGTCTCTTCTTGAACCCCTCTATTATTTGTGTTCAAGATGTTTATTGATTCCTGCAAGTAGCTCTTAATTTCAATTCATATCTGTATTTATTTTTGTTCAAGAGTTTATCACGGATTCATTGGCGAAACCAAGTGATTAATCTCTTTCCGTGCCATTATCTTTGACTCAAACCCTAGTCCCTGTTGCACATTGCATATGCACGTTATACATGAAAACAATTAGATCCATGCTATAAAATTGATTGATGATTGAGATGTTCCCGATTGGATACGATTTCATGAATAAATTGCCATGATTGTAAAGATGTCTCGTTAATGCTGAAATCTCATGCTAATAACTAAATAGAACTTTTATTTGATTAATTACCATGATATTGCATGCTTGTGTGATGAAATTATTTCCAATTCATGTTAAACTATTTTCTGGCTTGCTGTTTACCTCTTCTTGCATCAAACTTTCGAACCTGCTGTTGTAGTAATTTGAATGAACTTTGTAAAAATGAATTGTCGATCCATGTGTCTACTTTCCAGAACATTCAACGGAATTTAATTCCGATATAAAATCTGCTAGATATCTGACTTTTAGAGCTGCTAGATCTAGATTTCCAGATTCACAATTATATGTGTATCGCCATGATTTGTTAATAAAAAGAACATGTTAACATTAAAACTAAAATGTGAAATTAATTTGGCTGAGACTAGACATGCATAGGAATCACCCTAAATTTTTGTGGAATCATTTGATGAGTATTCAGATCCGATACATATATGTGAACACAATCTATAATCTGCTGCCTGAACATAAAATCTGTAAAGAATAAAAATTTGAACCTAGTTTCTGTGATTTTTATCTTTCGTGTGTATATGCGCTGGAACCGGAAGAGAGTCTAGTTTGTATAACATATGAAAGATCCAAATTTTCCATCATGTAGCAGTGGGAATACCTGTTTTTATATTGTAACGTCCTGCTGTCCAGATTATATATTTTGCATTGATTTAGTATAAATATTTCTTGCCTTGCATGTAACGAGTAGAATTAGTCACACCTAGCATGACACAACCTTGACACCTTCTTGCATGCTCACATAGGATGAAATAAAATATTAACAAGCCGGGATATTAAGGGTTGACTTGGTAGTGAACAATCGGAGACTGTACTCGGTAGGGGTCCCTTATCGGTTATTCCCATTAATTTTCGTTATTCCCGTTTATTACTATTAATTCCCGTTATTCCCATTTATTACTGTTAATTCCTATTTACTTGTCCGAGTACATGATCTGTTGAGTTCACCACCACAGACTAAAATGTTCAATTGTTTGCATGCACCAAACCTATGGTATGGGACACTGTACTACGTGTACTAGATAGGTTAATAAAATGAATAATAACCCTGTTACCGCTGATTTCGGTGTGGGGGTAAATAGATAGAATTTGTGAGTCCGAGAAAAATCTGAACAGTTGACTCTGCCTTCTTGCTCCCACCGCGACCTGCAAGGAAGTGCGAAACACCGGGGTTGATTCCGGCGACGCACCCTCCGACGCTCTTGTTAGTAATCAGGAAAGATTAAGAAAAGAGCTTAAGTGGTGAAAGAAGTGATTAACCTGGTCATGGAGGTAGAGGGGTGATATTTATAGTCGCCTTTGGAACGGTTAGGGGCCTGATTTCCTGCCTAACAGCCAGGAGGAAAATCCTCCTATTCTGTTCTGGGAAATTAGCCCCTGATTCCCTAGTGGGAGTCAATCAGGCCTGTTGATTTGATCTAGTCAAATCAATGGCCCTGATTCTCCTCTTTGTGAACTGGGCTTGTATCGGGTCGGGACCCGTGCCCAGTTAAAGTGGATGCGTTCGCGGGTTGCTGGTTCTGTGAGAAGGAGACCCAATACCCGTTTTGGATCCACTTGTATGTGAAATTACCTTTTTACCCCCGAGCATCAAGATTCGTGCCCAATCTGGACGGTTCCGATTTAACCCCATTTTAGCCATATCACGAGCCCCCCACTCCTAAAGACTGAGCGTGATCAGTCTTTGAGGAGTAGTTTGACTGTTTTGTGGGCTAGTGGAGTTGTATCGGAGTCCATATGGTGGACTTAGAATCTCGAAGGGGGTAGTGAGGTAACTTTTTGATGCCATGTGTTGTTCTCCAGCCTTATCGAGTATTTGGCGTCTTTCATCTATTTTTCTCGGATTATTTATTTAATTTTGCGATGTGTTTACTAATTGTTCGGGGGCCTTAACTGTACATTCTAGGCAATAATTATTCGTTCGGGGGCTTAAAAATATACCCCCGAATTTTTAATTATTTTCCAGAATTTTTAGTTAATTTTTCCGAATTTTTGGCAATTTTTTTGCAATTTTTAAATAAATAAAACGAATTAAATAAATAAAAAACGATTTTTAATACTGATTTATGGCGTGGCACAATCTGGACTTCTGATCGTCGTCGAGCGTGATTTTCTGAGGGATCTGACGGTCTCCATCGCTCGGCAGACTTTTCCCCCGTTTGTGAGCTCGGAATGGCACTTGCTCGGCTGCCAATCGGAGACTAGGGGGTTCGGCGTGCCGAGCGACGTGGCGTAATCTGAGCCATCGGATGGTGGCACGCTTCCCAAAAAAACATTATCTTGTCGTTTAGTGTCCTCGGCGCTCAATCTGGACCGTTGATCATTAGGAGCACGGATTTCTGAAAGATCCAACGGTCGTAGTAGCTCGGTGTCTTTTTTTCTCCGTTTACGAGCTCGGAATGGCACTTGCTCGGCTGCCGACCGGAGACAGGGGGTCTCGGCAGGCCGAGCGACGTGGCGTGCTCTGAACCGTCGGATGGCGACGCGCATCTCGAGACGGGCACATTTCTCAAGAAAACACTATCTTGTCGCTTAGTGTCCTCGGCGAGATCTAGGCCATCTGATCGAGATCAGGCGCGATTCTTGAGGGGAAAGTGAGTTTCCCCTTTTGCGAGCTCGGGAAGGCACTTGCTCGGAATCCGTCCGGAGACAGGGGGTCTCGTCAGGACGAGCGATGTGGCGCAGTCTGAGCCGTTGGATGACGATGCGCATCTCGAGACGGGCACATTTCTCAAGAAAACATTATCTTGTCGTTTAGTGTCCTTGGCGAGATCTGGGCCGTCTGATTGTGATCAGGCGCGAAAGTTGAGGAGAAAGTGTGCTTTCTCCGTTTGCGAGCTCGGAGAGGCACTTGCTCGGGATCCATCCGGAGACAGGCAGTCTCGGCAGGTCGAGCGATGTGGCGTACTCTGTCTCGAGACGATCCTGTTCCCAAGGGCATTAATGGTGCTTCGGGGTTCGCGCGGCATTCCATTTTCCCAAGTTCATTAAGGACAACTCCTTCAATTAATGCGTGGCGTTTCAAATTCCGAGGGTCATAATAGCTGGATCTTGGAGGGGAGCTTATAAGTACTCCACTCCCTTTGTCATTTCAATCGCACCAAATGTAGAGTTTCAAACTTCGGGGGCATTGGCCTTGGGTAACTTGTCTTTCGAGGTCCGAGGGGGTTGTCACTCTTTTGCCTTTTTCTTCTCCCGTTCCTGACGGCCCCAAAGTGGATGTCAGGAGTAGGGTGGAACGAGGCGGTAGTGGTGACGACTATGGTTCGGACCCGAGGGATGAGTTACTTCGGAAGGACGGGTGGTTGCCCTGTTGCCTTGTTCTTCTCCCGTTCCTCACGGTTCCGAAGGAGATGTCAGGAGCGGGAGAGAATGAGGCAGTAGTGGTGACGATCGTAGTCCGGACCCGGGGTGTGAGCTGCTTCGGAGGGACGGGTGGTCGTTCTCCCACCAAGATCTTCTGCCTACTCTGTTTGCTCCGCAGCGGGTATCAGGGTCGGCAGAGATCTTGGCGGGAGAGGTGATCATCCATGTCCGAGTCCGAGGGGTGAGTTCGTCGGAAGGACGAGCGGTCGTTCTTCCGGAAGAAATGAAGGGCGTTCCGGGCAAGTTGTTTGCAACTGTGAAGGCGCGGTTGCCAGAGCATGCCAAACCTTTGCAGTTGCAATCGACTGGCTCGGAATGGTTTGCTTCTTCCGATCTCCGAGTGTTGATGGGCCCCCTCCCATCTCTGTCTTCCTTCCGGGCTGATAGCTTCTGATGAATGTCAACCCGGAGGAGTTAGAGACGGGAGGAGTGCCGATCTGTTTTTGACCGGGCCCGTGGGTCGGCGGGATACCGACCGAGAACAGGGCTCGGGGGGTGCTCGCCGAGGGCGGTGCCTTAAAGCTTTGAATCAAAACTTTTTCTGGTTCCTTTAGACAGAGGTGGGGCGTCCGAGGGTCCAGTCGTCTGAGCGATGTGGTGCAACCCGAGCCGCTGGATGAAAGTAAGTTTTCCCCGTTTGCAGGCTCGGGAAGGCACTTGCTCGGATTCCGATCCCATTGCGCCGAACTAGCTGACTTGGTGAGGAAGGCAGTGGTGATGGGCCTTCGCGATGTTTCGAGAGCAGCCCAAAAGTCGCGAACTTTCGTTTGGAAGTCCAAGGGACGTTCCTTTTTACTATAAATCTTCACCCCCCCCTTAGACCAAGTCTCATTTTTTACTTTTACTCTCTCTCTTCAGTTTTCACTTTGCTTCGAAGTTTTCAGCTCTCTGGTGGTGGTGCTAGCTGTCGCGGTAGCGTTCCTTGCCTCCGGTGAACTTTCCGACCGTACATATCACTTCAAGGTCAGTCTCTTTCCCTTCTCTCTTAGAAAAAATGGTTAAGATCACGGATGAGACCCCCGCCTCGGAGCAAGCCGTTGGCCGAGGGGATAAAGGGAAGGAGGTAGTGGAGCCGAGCGATCAGAGTGTCGTTTGTCCGGACAGGGAGGGCAAAGTGGCTGAGCTGCCTGAGGAGGTCGTGGCGGTGTCCCGAAAGGGTAAAGCCGTGGTCACGATAGTGGAGACGCCGAAGAGAGCGGGGGCATTCGGTCGGCAGCCTATCGCCCTGTCGAGCGTGGGAGGCGTCCGGGACTATGACGAGGGTACCTTGGAGAGAGTCACCTAAGGCACGGCTAAGCTGGTGGGGGAGAACGAGCCGAGGGAGCTGTCCGAGGTGGACCATAGGATCTCGTCTCTTACCGAGACCGATCTTCGTCTGATCCGAGAGGGTTTCCGGATCCCCGCCGACTACGGACTGCTCCTCCCTGGGCCGGGTTTCCGAGCCAACACAAAGTCCTCGTCGGACGTGTGCGTCTTTCCGGTCGACTCCCTAATTGCCGGACTCCGGTTTCCCCTCCACCCGTTCGTTGTGGATGTGTTGACATGGTACGGGTTGAGCCCCGCCCAGCTGACGCCGAACACATGGAGGCACGTCACGGCATTCGTCCTCCGATGCCAAGAGGTCGGCGGCAAGCCGACTATGTTCCTCTTCCGGAGCCTCTACCGACCCTGTCAGCCGAGGCGAGACGAGCAAAGGTTCTTTCTTTCGCCCCGGACGGGCGTGAAGCTGATCGAGAATCCGGACTCGATCAAACATTGGAAGGAGAAGTATTTTACTATCCGAGCCCCTGCGCCGTGGGTGATACCGACGGTTTGGGCGAAGGAAGGCCTGCCCAAGCGGACCAAGAGGGAGGCGCCGCTGAGTGATGAGGAGGCGGAGGTCCAGAGGAAGCTCCTCGCCCTGCCAGCGCTAAGCTGGAAAGATATTACCGAGGAGGAACTGTTCCGAGGGGGTCTCAGTCCGATCGACCCTAGTATGCCTCTGGTATTTGTACTCTTTGTTTAAAGTCCATGAAAATTTTTCTAAGTTTCTTCATTCGGCTTGTGCAGGTACGATGAAGCTGGATTACAAAGCTTTGGTGGCAAAGGGCAGGTCGGAGCAGGAGGCGAAGAAGAAGAGGCCTTCGGCGGCGTCTCAGGACAGCCGAGCCACGAAGAAGCCTTCAGTGGCGAAGGTTGCCGACCAGCCGAAGGTCATGGTCCTCGCGGAGGGGGAAGTCTTGGTCCTCGACCCTCCGACCTCGAATGCGCCGGTCCTCGACCCTCTGACCTCGGATGTACCGGTCCTCGACCCTCCAACCTCGGATGTGCCGACACCGATCTCGAAGGGAGATACTCCTGGCTCGTCGAGCGGTGTGTTCGGCGCGAAGGAGGCGTTGTCCCTCCAAGTTCCGCCCCTCACCGCCGATGCGGAGAAGATCTTGACCGAGCATCATAAGCAGATCTTCGTCCCCGACTGGCAGGTGATGAACGTCGACGGCTTCTTGGGCGATGGGAATATCTGCATGGAGGCGGTGAGGCACCTGCCGACCCCGATGGATCGAGCGACCCTGAAGGCCGGGATGGCAGGGGACGCCGTGATGCAGATTGCTCGGAATACTATGTCGGTAAGTGGGCCGAGCCCTCCTTCATGCAAATTTCTTCCTTAGAATTTTTCTAAGTTCTTGGGTTCGGGTTTTAACGTGTTGTTCTCTTTCAGACTCTCTGCCACTTCAACTTCCTGGTCGAGGAGTTGGCGAACAAGGAGCGGGAGAAAGAGCGGGAGAGGGCGGAGCGCGTCAAGGTCGCTCAGCAGCTTGATGCCGAGCAGCTTCTCTCGACGAAGAGGGCTGCTGCAGTAGGGGGCCTGGAGAAGCAGCTGGCCGACGCCATTCAGCTATCGAAGGACACGACGGCCAAGCTTGAGAAGGAGGCAGCCGAGCTGAAGGAGGAACTGGCCAACGCTCGGTCGGGAGCGGAGAAAGAGGTTGCCGAGCTGAAGGAGGCGCTGGCCAAAGCTCGGTCGGAAGCGGAAACGGCTCGGAAGAGGGCCGAGAAGATCAAGGCCAAACACCTGAAGAAGGTGAAGAAGGTGAGGAAGGCCATGCAGGAGGAGGCCGCGCAGCACATGATCCAGAACATGGAGGATGCCTACGGTCGAGCCCTGCTCCACGTAGCCACCAAGAACCCGGGCTTCGACACGTCCTCCTACTATTTTTACGACCCTGTGGAAGGGGAGGAAGGGATTACCGAGGGTCAGCTCGGTCCCGAGGGAGAGACGGAACCTGTCAAAGGCCCTGGGGAGACTGAAGCCGAGGGCGAGGAGGAGGATGACTCCGGGGAGGAGAGTTGGAGTGAAGGCGGAGGCGAGGGCGATGGCGAGGACAAGACCGGGGGGTCGACGGACCCGAACGGCAAAAAGGTCGACCCCTGACTCGGTTGTCTTCTTTTAGTTTTTTGTTGTTTTGTTTCTTTTTGCAAGCCTCATTGCGGACTGGACACCGCTTGTGTAAAACTTTCGCCTCGATTTTGAATGAAAACATTTTGTTTGGCCAAAATTTGTCCAAGTGTTGAGCCTCGGATTTGTGTGTAACTAGTTGTAGATGTTTCCGTGTATTGTCCCATCAGATTTATCTCTGCTTTTCAGGTGAAGTTCGGTCCGATCACGGAGGTTATCTACCTTCGGAAGGAGCTGGCCAAAACGAAGCGTGAGCTCTCGGACAGCCGACAGAGGCGGTTTCTCCTGCTCGGCCAGCTGGAGGAGACGAGGGCTGCTCTACGGAGGTACTGTCGCGAGCTGTGGCAACTGCGGAAGTACCCCCAAGCTCCTTGTCCCGGAGGGGAAGTCGAGCGGCTCCGTGGGGAGCTTACTGCCGCTGAGCAGAAGAATGACGACCTTTTGGCCGAGGTCCAACACTTGGAATTAGCGGAGAAGGAACGCTCGGCGGCGGAAGAGAAACTGACTTCCGAGCTGGAGAAGGCGTCGACCGAGCGCAAGAGGCTATTGGCCGAAGTCAATAGGCTCAGAAGGATCACGATAGATAGGGGGATCGAGGTCACCCACTTCCGACGGCTTGCGACCGATGGCGCCACCGTCTCTGGCTCGTCAAGACCCTCTCGTCCGAAGAAGACGGCGAAGGATGACGTTTTGAGAGACAGAATCATTGAACTGGAGGAAGAGGTCGCGTCGCTCAAGCCTGCACCGGAGAGGGCTAACGTCCGCAGCACGTCGTGCACTCGTGAAGAGAGCGAGAGGGGGATTACGTTTTACGAACTCGCGACACGCTCGCCTGTGACCAGACGGAGTCCAGCCGACGCTCAGAGCAGTGCGGCCGTCTCGTCGAGCGGGGCCTCGGTCGGTGCCGCCGTTAGAGCCAGCAGCGAAGGGGGGTCGCGCTTCGTTGGTTTAGGATCGAGCTCGGAGGGCAGGCCTCGTCGTCCTCGTGTTTCCTTAAACCGAAGCGTTCCCCTTCCGAAGAGGACCTGACTATGTCGCTTCGTGTCCCTTCTGATTTGTTGTAAAACGTTGTTGTAGACTTGGTCTTGTTGTATTGTGGAACCATTATGTCTGAATATGATTGGAAAATTCTTCAAGTGTGGTGCCTCGGAAGTATATTGAAATCTTGTTGTTTGCTTTCCCCTTTTTCAGCTCGAGGCGTCCGATTCATATGCTGATCTGTACGGCTCGGATGATGACTCTGAATCCGGAGCCTCTTCTGGGACGGTGGCCCTGAGTCCTAGGAGCGTCAAGCTGGAGTTACGCCGGGCTGAGGGTGAGCGGGCTCACCTTTTGTCCGTCCTCGACCTAAGGGAAGCTGAGATCCAGCGTCTGGAGGATAGGATCGCCGAGCTGAACCCTGCAGAAGGGGACGAGGACTCGCAAATCGCATTCAGCAACGCTCTTCGGGTCAAGTGTATTCGGCGCAACCAGTCGAAGGTCATAGCCGAGCGGGATGATTTGCTCTCGGAGATTCGACACTTGCAGACTGTGGTAGCTAAGCTCCGGAATGGTACAGGGGAGCTACCAGCCGAGGAGAACGAACAGTCGGCTGAACAGTCTAGTGAAGATCTTTCCATATGAGGTCTAAGTGTAGTGGGTCGGCGTCGTGTATTTTGTTTCCAAACACTTTGTAATCATGTGTTTTGTATTGAGGTCTGATTGTTTAATAAAATATCTTTCATTGCACTGCATATTTGTCTTGCTTATAACTGTGTTGGTCGCGCCGAGGTCCTTGAACCGAGTGTGTTAGTTCCGTCGGCGAGAGTATTTGAACCGAACGGGTTCCCATGAGTACAGTGTTTTGTCATTTAGCGACTCTGACAAGGTACGGCACGAGTTCCTAGGCAGCTCTGTCCCTTAGAAAGTGCTATCTTGTCGTTTAGCGTCGGTGGCAAGATCTGAGCCGTTGGGTGTTGGCACGAATTTCGAGGCGGCTCAGTTCCCAAGAAAACGCTATCTTGTCGTTTAGCACAGGTGGCCAGATCTGAGCCGTCTGATCGAGATCATGCACGAAAGTTGAGGAGAAAGTGAGTTTTCTCCGTTTGCGAGCTCGGGAAGGCACTTGCTCGGTGGCCGACCGGAGACGTAGGGCTTCGGTCTTCGGCAAGTGGCCAAGATCGCTCGGATTACATGGCCGAACGAAGCTCCGGCATCGATCTTGTGGAGAAGCTTGAACGGACTTGGAGCCAAGTGCTGGGCCCCGGGACCATTTTTGTAGCTCGACGGTTGTGGGAGCAATTCCGAACGGCGATCTACCCCTGGTTTGTCCGGAGACGAGCCGAGGAGGTAAAGTCGAGCCGAGTGTTGGACTCCGAACCATCGGTGTAGTTCAACGGCTGTGGGAGCAATTTCGAACGGCGATCTACCCCTGGTTCGTCCGGAGACGAGCCGAGGAGGTAAAGTCGAGCCGAGTGTTGGACTCCGAACCATCGGTGTAGTTCAACGGCTGTGGGAGCAATTCCGAACGGCGATCTACCTCTGGTTCGTCCGGAGACGAGCTGAGGAGGTAAAGTCGAGCCGAGTGTTGGACTCCGAACCATCGGTGTAGTTCAACGGCTGTGGGAGCAATTCCGAACGGCGATCTACCCCTGGTTCGTCCGGAGACGAGCCGAGGAGGTAAAGTCGAGCCGAGTGTTGGACTCCGAACCATCGTTGTAGTTCAACGGTTGTGGGAGCAGTTCGGAACGACGGTCTACCTCTGGTCCGTCCGGAGACGAGCCGAGGGGATGAGGCCGAGCCGAACGTGGACTCCGAACCATTGGTTGAAATCACAATTTAAAAAGCAGGTGATAAGAGGGGAGAGAAACATGCGAATTCACAAACATAATAGAGCTTTCTTTATTGATAATTGACGGCGAACCGTTTTACATAGTACAATTTATGAAAAATGGGTTACAAGTCGGAGGACTGGAATGGCTCGATACTCCATGATACTTAGAGTGGCGCCGGAGCGCTTTCTTAGTATTTCAGGAGGTGGTCGGCATTCCAGGTCCTCGGAAGCTCTCTGCCCTCTAGGTCTTCGAGGCGATATGTTCCGGGCCGAACTACCTTTGGGATCCTGTACGGCCCTTCCCAGTTCGGAGCCAGCTTGCTCTTCTGACTGGGGAAGGATATGGCTAGCTTCCTCAAGACCAAATCTCCTTGCTTAAGGTTGGCGGGTCGGACCCTTTTGTTGTACGCTAGTTCAAGTAACTCTGCTGCCGAATCGACGCCCTTTCCCTCAGTTCATCGATCAGGTCTAAGTCTGCTCTGAGGTCCCTGGCATTCTGTGCTTCGTCATAGGCTGTGAGCCGGGGGGAAGGTATCCCGACCTCGAGAGGTATCACGGCCTCGGACCCATAGGTGAGGTTGAAAGGGGACTCGCCTGTTGGGGTCCGCTTGCTCGTGCGGTAGTTCCAGAGGACGTTGGGGAGTTGGTCGACCCATAAGCCCCTGGAACTTTTGTCCAGCCTTTTCTTGATGCCTGCGAGGATCTGTCGATTTGCATTTTCTGCTTGTCCGTTCGACTGAGGGTGGGAGACGGACGAGAAGCGCTGCTGGATGGCAAGGTCGTCGCACAGAGCTCGGAATGCCGAGCCGGTGAACTGAGTCCCGTTGTCCGTTACAAGGACTCGGGGGACGCCGAACCTGCATATGATGCTCTTCCAGAAGAACTGTACCACTTTGTTCTCGGTTATAGTGGCGAGGGGCTCGGCCTCGACCCACTTCGAGAAGTAGTCAATGGCTACGACTAAGAACCTGAACTGACCCGGAGCCGGAGGGAAGGGCCCTAGTAAGTCCATGCCCCACATTGCGAAGGGGATGGGACTTGATAGGGAGGCGAGGTTGGCCTGAGGGAGGCGTCGGATGCTGGAGTGTCTCTGGCAGGAGCTGCATTGCCGAACATGTCGTTCGGCATCTTGAAGGAGGGTCGGCCAGAAGTACCCATAATTCAAAGCTTTCCGGGCCAAGGACCTAAATCCTGAGTGTGCCCCTCCGATGCCTTCGTGGAGCTCTTGTAGGGCATATTCGGCCTGATCCGGAGAGAGGCACCTTAGGTACGGTCGGCCGTCTATTTGAGAGAAAGAGCGTTTGTATAGGATACCCTCGATCAAGACATAGCGCTCGGCCCGAGTCCGGACCCGGCGTGCTTCCTTGGGATCCGAGGGCAGAACCCCGTCCCTTAAGAATTCTACCAGCGACTTCATCCAATTGTCTTGTAGCATGACCGGCAACGACTCCGCCGAGGCAGGCGTCTCATCTTCGATGCTCGGCTTAGAGAGGACTTCGATCAGCACGGTCTGTTTGAGACCTTGAAGTGAGGACGAGGCCAATTTGGAGAGGGCATCGGCCTGTGAGTTTTCTTCCCGAGGGACCCGCTGGATGAGCGCCTCCTCGAACCGGTCCATGAGATCCCGAACCCTAGCAAGGTACTTTGCCATCCGCTCATCTCGAGCTTCGTACTCACCCAAGACTTGGTTCACGACGAGCTGGGAATCGCTGTGGATCCGGAGGCGCTGCGCCCCAGCACTTCGTGCAAGTCCGAGACCAGCGATGAGTGCTTCGTACTCCGCCTCGTTGTTCGAGGCCTTGAAGTTCATACGGATCGCGTACTGGAGGACGAAGTCGTCAGGGCCATTCAAAATGATGCCAGCGCCGCTTCCTTCATTACAAGAGGATCCGTCCACGAAGACTGTCCAATGGGGGGTCCATTCGGAATGTGTTCGACCTCAGGGATAGTGGACTCCACGATGAAGTCGGCGAGCGCCTGTGCCTTAATCGCTGTCCGAGGCTGGTAAGTGATGTCATGCTGGCTCAGCTCTATGGACCATTTCATCAGTCGGCCCGAGGTTTCGGGCTTGTAGAGGATCTGCTTTCGGGGTTGGTTGGTGAGGACGACGATCGAGTGGGACTGAAAGTATGGCCGAAGCTTCCTCGCTGCTGTGACTAGGGCGTAGGCCATTTTCTCAATCTTCGGATAGCGGAGCTCGGCGTCCCGAAGCACCTTGCTCACGTAGTAGATGGGCCTTTGGGACCGGTCCTCCTCTCTTACCAGGACAGCACTTAGGGTCTGCTCGGAAGCAGCCAAGTAGACGAAGAGGTTCTCGCCCGGGACCGGTTTACTGAGCAGAGGGGGGTTCACCAAGTATGCCTTCAGTTGGTCGAACGACTCCTGTTGTGGCTGGCCCCATTCAAAACCCTTAGCCCCCCTGAGTGCTTTGAAGAAGGGGAGGCACTTTTCCCCCGACTTCGAGAGGAACCGACCGATGGCAGCGAGCCGACCGGTGAGCTTCTGCACCTCCTTGATGTTCCGAGGCGGGGCCATGTCTAATATGGCCTTAATCTTCTCGGGGTTAGCTTCGATTCCTCGTTGGCTTACCATGAAGCCGAGGAATTTTCCCGAGGAGACCCCGAACGCACACTTGTTCGGGTTCAGCCGCATGCTGTGCTTTCTCAACACGCCGAAGGCCTCCTGGAGGTCGGCTACATGATCGATGCCGCGGATGCTCTTGACGAGCATGTCGTCAACGTACACCTCCATGTTTCGGCCGATCTGGCTCTGGAAGACCTTGTTGACGAGGCGCTGGTAGGTGGCACCCGCGTTCTTCAAGCCGAACGGCATTACCCGGTAGCAGTAGAGGCCTTGGTCGGTGACGAAGGAGGTCTTCGGAATGTCCGGAGGGAACATTCAGATTTGATTGTATCCCGAGAAGGCGTCCATGAAGCTGAGGAGCTCATGGCCCGAGGTAGCGTGAATATGGGTGTCGATGTTCGGGAGAGGGAATGGGTCCTTCGGACACGCCTTGTTCAGGTCGGTGAAGTCAATGCATATCCTCCACGAGCCATTGGACTTCTTGACCATTACAACATTCGACAGCCACTCGGGGTAATTTACCGCCTGTATGAACTTGGCCTTTAAAAGTTTATCAACCTCCTCCTTGATGGCCTGCTGTCGCTCGGGAGCGAACTTTCGCCTCTTCTGCTGGACCGGTTTGCACCCCGGTTCGACACTCAGGCGATGGACGAGCAGTTCCTCGGAAATGCCGGGCATGTCCGCGGCCAACCATGCAAACAAGTCATGGTTATCTCGGATGCATTTAATCAGGTCCGAACATAGTGCGGTCGGCAAGGATTTGCTGATGAGGAACTTCCGGCTCGGATCCTCGTCCGAGAAGAGCACTTCTTCTAACTCGTCCGCCGGCTCGGATGTTGGGCGGGCCTTCGGCTCGGGGATTTCTAGTGTCTCGAGCGAGAGCACTGGTCCCCCGGTGGAAGTCATGTAGCACTTCCGGGCTGTTTCCTGGCTTTCCCTGACTTCCCCTACTCCCGACCGAGTGGGGAACTTCATTTTCAAATGGTATGCCGAGGGGACAGCTTCCAGGGCAGCTAGGCCGGGTCGGCCTAGAATAACATTATATGCTGCCGGGACGTCGACGACCATGAAGTCCATCGGCTCGGTCTGGGTAGTAGGGGTGCTTCCCGCGGTAACGTCTAGGGTTATCACCCCTTCGACGGTTACCGGGACCCCCGTGAACCCGTGGAGTGCGTAACCGACCGGCTTGAGACGGTCTCGGGACAGCTGCAGGCCTCGGAAGGCCGAGAGGAAGAGGATATTGACCGAACTTCCATTGTCTACTAAAATCCTCTGCACCTTGAAGTTGGCCATGCAGAGGTCGATGACGAGGGCATCGCAGTGAGGGGTTCGGACCCCTTCGAGGTCGGCATCGGAGAAAGACACAGGGACGCCGAGACCTTTTGGGGGAGGGGCACTGTGGACCGAGTTGACCTCTCGGACGAAGGCCTTCCGGGAGGAATTAGAGGAGCCCCCCATGGGGCCTCCGTGGATCAGGTGCAGAACCCGTTCCTCCTCGAACTCGGGTGTCTCCTCGCGCCGCTCAAGCGCTTGTTAGCCCCCCGAGGCGGAGGAGAGTTGCGATCCGTCCGATCGTTAGCCTTCACGAATTTGGCCAACTGCCCCCTCCGAATGAGGGCTTCAATCTCATCTCTCAGAGCCCGGCAATCATTCGTGTCGTGGCCGTGGTCTCGGTGGTAACGACACCACTTATCTTTGTTCCTCCTCTTCGCTGGGGTGTGCATCCTCGGAGCCGGAGGGATGATCCCCTCCTTCTCCACCTCCATTAGGATAGTAGAGACATTAGTGGTGAGGGGAGTGAACTTCTCGAACCTGGGGGGAGGGCGGTGCTGACCGCCAATGTCCTTCTGAGCTTTCTTAGACCCCTCTTCCCCCGTCGTCTTCCTCTTCGACCCTGCGGAGGGCCCTCCGAAGCTCGGAAGGGCTTCAGCCTCCTCTGCTCGGATGTACTTCTCGCACCTCAGGAGGAGGTCGGCGAAGTCATGCGGGGGCTTCTTGGCTAGGGATGATTGGAGGTTGGCGTTAAGGACGTTCGACTGGAATGCCACGGTGGCCACGGACTGGTCTAAGGAGGCGATAGACCTGACCTCTGCGGTGAATCTCTTCACATAGTCCCGCAGCTTCTCTTCCCTTTCCTGTCGCAGGTTCAGTAGGGAAAGACTTGTCTTCTCGGCTCGCCTGCTACTCACGAAGTGAGTAATGAACAGCGTCTCGAACTGCTCGAATGAGAAGATGGATGAGGGGGCGAGCCTGGAATACCATTCCCGAGCCGACCCCCTGAGGGTGGCAGGAAAGGTCCTGCAGAGCACCGCGTCGGAAGCTTGATGGATCAGCATCAGGGTCTTGAAGCTTTTGACGTGATCGACCGGGTCGGATTCCCCTGAGTATGTTTCAAACTGTGGCGGTTTGAAACTCCTCGGTATGTGGGCCTCCATGATCGACCGTGAGAAGGGGGGTCGGCTGGGACGGAAGGTTCCTGCTCGGGACTCCTCCTCCCTGTCCATGCGGCCGATCCGCCTTTCCACTTCGTGGATACGGCGGATGAGGGCGTCGTCCCTTCGCTGGTAATCGTATGATCCCCCGGACTCCTCTTCATAGGAGGGGAGCGCGGACTCTGGCGCCGGTAGTCCTGGGATCGGCGAGGACTATATTGCTGCCGCTGGCGGCTGGGAGCCGGGGAAGGACTTCGGGTTCGGCGGCGAGGATTGGGGTCCCTCGGGGGTGTCGGAGCGCTCTGAGCATTCTGGTCGTTCTGCCGAAGGTTGAGAGCCTGCAGAACGGTCTCCTAAAATTGGAGGAATTCGGCCCGACTGATAGGCACCTCTCGGTCCCTCGGATGACGCCGATCCCCGGGGGAACGCGGCCTCCTCCTTCGGCGCTCGGGAGACGCCGCTCGGCCTCTTCGGTCTGGGGACCTTCTGCCGTCTCGGCGACGAGGGGACCGCTCACCCTGACGCTGGCGGGAGGCTCCCTCTCGGGCCCGCCTCTCGTCAAGGTGGGTGCGGAGGTCGTCGTCCTTCTGGCGGTTCAGGAGGGTGATGCGGAGGTCGGGATGATGAGAAGCCATTGAGTCCGAGGACCCATTATGGGCCGAAACATGCTCCGGATTGATTGGCTGCTTCTGTTTCCGAGCATTATGGCCGGAAGGGCCATTGTTGGGTTGCTGCTTGGGATGAGGAGGTGGGACCTGCTGGGCCGGTGGAGGAAGATCGGACTGTGGAATAGGATTGACAGGGACTTCCTCCGTAGGGTCGGCGGTGTTGGCCACACGGTTCGACCCTCTAGATCTGACCTTCTTCGGAGGCATTGCTGCAGAGGACGACGAGGAAGTAGCTGAGGCTGTTTGTGTGGTTTTTCCCATAGACGGCGCCAATCTGTTACCGCTGATTTCGGTGTGGGGGTAAACAGATAGAATTTGTGAGTCCGAGAAAAACCTGAACAGTTGACTCTGCCTTCTTGCTCCCACTGCGACCTGCAAGGAAGTGCGAAACACCGGGGTTGATTCCGGCGACGCACCCTCCGACGCTCTTGTCAGTAATCAGGAAAGATTAAGAAAAGAGCTTAAGTGGTGAAAGAAGTGATTAACTTGGTCATGGAGGTAGAGGGGTGATATTTATAGTCGCCTTTGGAACGGTTAGGGGCCTGATTTCCTGCCTAACAGCCAGGAGGAAAATCCTCCAATTCTGTTCTGGGAAATTAGCCACTGATTCCCTGGTGGGAGTCAATCAGGCCTGTTGATTTGATCTAGTCAAATCAATGGCCCTGATTCTCCTCTTTATGAACTGGGCTTGTATCGGGTCGGGACCCGTGCCCAGTTAAAGTGGATGCGTTCGCGGGTTGCTGGTTCTGTGAGAAGGAGACCCAATACCCGTTTTGGATCCACTTGTATGTGAAATTACCTTTTTACCCCCGAGCATCAAGATTCGTGCCCAATCTAGACGGTTCCGATTTAACCCCATTTTAGCCATATCAAACCCTAAATTGACATTGCATGCTTGATCCCGTATACTGTCATCGATATTGGTCTTGAATTGTAATTATTGATTATTACATAAAATGACATAGACCCTTGATATTATTGCCAATCCTTACTTTTGTTCTTGACTTTGATCCAGTCCTTCATTCTTGATATATCATGCTTTTTATTGTTCTCTGTTTTCCACTACTTGTTGTCCGCAACTTGCTCTACGGACATTATTTTCTCTATTTTTATATTACGAGTTTATAGGTACCGAATGAGTGATACCAGAAGGACTTGACCAGCAACGATTTTAGAGAATGGAGCCCAAGAATTGACTGCTTGAATTATCTTTTATGCTATTTTTCCGTTGAACATTGTTATTGATATTGTACTTTGTTTTGGGCTTTTATGATCCGTTGATTGTTTTATCCCAGATGTTGGATATTATGTTTTGAATTTTTTCATTTATTATTGATGTTGTTCGTTGTTTGTGTGACTATATTCTCTTGCGTGGTTGTGATTGTTATTCATATTGTTGAGTTAGACTGGTACAGCTTATGGATGGTGTTTATTTTCATTCGCTGGGCCTTTGTTACGTACTCGTATTCCTGTATTTTGGGAAGTGGGGCGTGACATCAACTATGTACCGCAAGTGCATATTAGAAATATTGGGAAAAGAAAACGATTTTTGTAAGAAACAAGTTCTGATTGTAAGTCTTCCAATTCAAATTTTTCGGTATATAATCACAATATGTTTCTTTTTCATGAGAAGACTGCTTGTACAATGTCGTGAATGCTTGATGAACACCTGAAGACGTTGCTCGACATTATGATTCACGAAAGGAACTTCAAGAGAATGAAAATGAGTTGAAATGCAAAATATATGGCTTTATATAAAAAATGCAAAGTAAACTATGGTATTGAAGTCATGGAAAAAAACTACAACGAACAGAAAATGTTATACATCAAGTTCCTAGAATTATTGAAGAGCGGTGACTTTCAATTTGACGAAGAATCGAAAAGCCTTGTCCAGTCCACACAGACATGTTCACAGACGCTTGGCGAACACATGGATTTTTATGTTTCCATAACATATCCCATTTTCTATGATAAAGTTTATATCATCATTTGTTTCTTTACCGTAACCTCATTCGGCTTGTTGTAACACTTGTAGGGTGACCCCACATGTGAAAACTTAGGGAAATGAAACTCAATAACGTGGAAGAGTGGAAGGAGTTGTTCGATAAAAGGCATATTCCTTCTGTTCCTAACCGTGCGATGCAAGACGTATGCGGCGGACAAAGTTTGGCTATCAGGCATCCCAAGAAGGGTAGAAACTCAGTAACTATGGAGAGGGTGGTTCAAGCTGTAGAAACTCAACAACTATGGATGAGGGTGGTTCAAGCCATAGGCCACATTCAAGTAGTTCTGATAGTTTACGTTCAAAAAAGTATAAGAACCCGTACCAATACAACCTACCCCACCATATTGTAAGTGCCCTTGGATGATGCGGTGCTTCAGAAGTGTGTGCCAGATTTTTAATCCTTTGTTTGCATGCCATTCCCCACATAGTTTGTGGTTGTGGAAGTGTTGATTGGGGACAAAAGAATGTGCAGGTGGTTCGCTAAAGCAACTGAGGAGCATAGGTTGGCGTGGTTTCTAAAAATAGCCCCTTTTGTTGATGTGGATGTTGCTGCTTATTTTTGTGTGGGAACAAACTGATAGTGAGTTTATATTTGAAGGAAACTACTAAAGAGCTAACCTTTGATCGTCTCCATAAAAAGTAGTTAGAACTCCTGAGATTGAATCTGGATCGTTGATTGAACATCGTGATCTGAATCCGACGGTTGCTGACGCGGCCGATGGACCTGCAAAAAGCCTGAAATGCCGAGGGTGGCCCCGGCGACAGATCCTCCGAAGCTCAAATCAGAACTAGAGAGAGAAAGAGAGTTTGAGAGAGAAATTGTGAATTACTGATTACCTTTTGGCTGAAGAGATGGGGGGGGGGGGGGGGGGGGGGGGGGGGTATTTATAGGCCTGGAAAACAGCTCAGGAGATTGAGACGAATCTGTTAGACTGATATAATTTTTTTATCTCCTGTTGATTCTCCCCCTTAATGGATAAGACTCTCTTGTCTAGGGATAAGAGATATGACTTACATCCCTTATGGGTTTGGTGTCTCACCTAGTCAGCCTAATTTGTACTTTTAATGGGCTTGAAAGCGGCTCATGTCTTGTAGGTGAGCCTAAAGAATGCCCGAATTTGTTAAAGAGGTCTGTTATGACCAATCTGCCTATAGAAGATTTAGGATCTATGCCAGAATCATGCAACCTTGATTTGCTACAATTTTGCCATTATCATAAGCCCCCCACTTCCAAAATACAATTTTCTTACCTTTTGGGAAGTAGTTTGCCTTATTTTTGGATTCTGAAATACAATCTTAGCATTCAAGGTGTATTTGGGATACTTGGAACTGATCAGAAGCTTCTGAAAGTGTTGAATATTTTTCTGGATTTTTCTAAAATTTTCCATATTTTTGGGATTTTCTCTAATTTTCTGGATTTTTAATCATTTTTCCCTATTTAAAATAGCTTTTTCAAAATTTTTAATTAATAAACCCAAATTTAAATTATTTTTCAGAAATTTTAATTTATTTTTCAAAATAAATAATTATTTTTAGATTATTTTAATTAATTTTTTGAATTATAAATGAATTTTTGGGTATTTCTTATGAATAATCAAATCTTGGTGCATTGTTTGACGCGATCTACAATGTCAGTCAGCAATGGACTAGCCCACTGAGTTGAATTAGAGGCTGAGATCTGATCGCTATAACCATTGGCAATGAGCACTCACCAGCACGGGGTTCGCTCGCTAAATGAGATCGAATGGCAGGGAAGCAAGTGGAAGGAGACAAGAGACGTGGCTGCATCGTAGGCGTCGATCTCATTTGGGTGCGCTAATCTGGGGGATCTGAAGACTAGCGACGGCTGTGGAGACCCCCAGCTTAAGCTATGGCCTTTTGCTTTCGTCGAGCTACCGCAGGCATTTAGCTACATTCTCGTCGAGCTATGAGCTCCTTCTTCCCTCGTCGTGTTACGGAGCTGTCGTTCGGTCGAGCTATGAGCTCCTTCCTCCCTCGTCGAGCTATGGAGCTGTCGCTTGGTTGAGCTATGAGCTCCTTCTTCCCTCGTCGAGCTATCAAATTATCGTTCTGCCGTGCTATGAGCGCCTTCTTCCCTTGTCGAGCTATGGAGCTATCAAGCTATGGAGTCGAGTCGTTATTTCAGCTTCGAGCTACGGGATTAGCTGAGCTATAGGTTCTTAATCGAGCTACTCATCCCCATCGTCAAGCTATGAGCTATGCTTTTAGGCGAGCTATGAACTTTTGGATGAGCTATGGCTCTTCACTTTTGTTGCTTTTGACCTCCGTCGTGCTATGGAGTTGTCGAAATTTGGATGAACTCATTTTGGTCGAGCTGCGCTTCTTCGTCGTCCACGAAGTTGGGTGAGTTTGACTCCCATCGAGCTACTGGATTAGTAGAGCTATGGGCTCTTGGTCGAGCTACTCATCCTTGTCATCGAGCTATGAGCTATGCTTTTGGGCAAGCTATGGATTGATCGAGCTATGAGCTCTTGGTCGGGCTTTGGCTCTTCACTTTTGCTGCTTTCGATCTTCGTCGAGCTATGGAGTTGCCGAAATTTTGATGAACTCATTTTGGTCAAGCTATTGTCTTCTCACCGAGCTATGGGTTTCTTGTCGAGCTACTGCTTTTGTTGATCGAGCGTTCCATCGCTTATTTTGTTGAATCGCTCTTTTGTCAATCGTGCATTGTGTCGTTTGCTTGTTTTACCGATCGAGTGTTATGTTTGACCTCTGATTTTGTCGATCAAGCGTCGCATTGCTCATTTCGTTGAACCAATCTTTCGTCATCCAAGCGTTGCGTTATTCATTTATTTTGTCGATCGAGCGTGTAATACCCCGGATTTCTAAGATAGGTAGTGTGCATACATGGAATGCACACAAGGTATTTGATAAAATGTCTGAATGAATGTGTATGCATATGAAGTGTTTACTGAAATGCCCAAATGAAAGTTAGAAAGTAGTAGATAAGTTTAGTCCCACGTAGGTAGTAAAATAGGGTAACTAAGTGCATATATTAGGTTGCCCATGATCCAAGATTACCAACAAAGGTATAGCACTTTTGGTGAGGCTATGCCTTGTGGTGGGGCTGTGGTTTAGATTTAGGCCGTGTAGGAAAGACGATTAACAAACACTAGGCGTGCGTGGAGCTATAGCATACTAAAAGTTGGCCTCCAAATCATGACCAAAATCGGCGGACCCATGGTGTTATAAAATTTGGTATCAGAGCTGAATTTCTACACCGATAGTGAGTAACACATCGGTTAGAAAGGAAGATCCTCGATTAAGCACGGGTCCAAACTTAGCGAGGACACTAAGTCTTGGGGGTGGGGGGATGTAATACCTCGAATTTTTAAGGTAGGTAGTGTGCATACATGGAATGCACACAAAATATTTGATAAAATGTTTGAATGAATGTGTATTCATATGAAGTGTTTGCTAAAATGCCTAAATGAAAGTTAGAAAGTATTAGATAAGTTCAGTCCCATATAGGTGGTAAAATAAGGCAATTAAGTGTATATGTTAGGTTTCCCATAATTTAAGAGTACCAACAAAGCTATACACTTTTGGTGAGGCTATGCCCTATGGAGGGGTCGTGGTTTAGGTTTATGCTGTGTAAGAAAGACGATTAACAAACACTAGGCGCATGTGGAGCTAAAGCACGCTAAAAGTAGGCCCCCAAATCTTACTCAAGATCAGCGGACTCGGGGCGTTACAGAGTGTTCGTTGTTGGACGAGCGTTTCGTCAGTCTGGGAGCTAAGTGCTCTTATCGTTGGATCTGATGTATGCGGTTGACCTAGAAGAGTTGTTATAGGAACAATCTTCAGGAGGCGATTAAACTGCAGATTTGTTGTTTAATCCCAGCAAGTTTGGTGAGGCAACTCTATACAGATTTGAATGTAGAGCTTGCCGTTTGATCCCTACAAGTTAAGAGCCATTTACTCCCAACAAGTTATGTAGAGGCAACTCTGAGATGGAGTTGATGTTGAACTTGCTGTTTGCGCCCAGCAAGTTTGGAGAGACAACTCTTTGACGAAGTTGATGTTGAACTTGTCGTTTGCGCCCAACAAGTTTTTTGAGGCAACTCCAGATGGAGCTGAATGTAAAGAATTTTTTTTTATCCCGGCAAATTAATAGAGAATGTAATACCCCCGATTTCATATGTATACATAGATATATATGGGTCTAGAATAATATATATATGAGTATATATATATGGGCTTAAATATATATTTATATATAATATATGAATATGCTAATATATAATAATGGGCCGTGTATGAAACTGAATTAGGTGGTTGTTTGTGTGTGGTTTGATGTTAGGCTCGGTTTGCATGAAGAATGCATGAATGCACGGATCATGTGAGCTTCAAGTGAGTAAGTGAGAATAAGTGGGAATGAGTAATCCCACATCAGTTGTGGTCAGAGAATATGAATGTTTATATAATATTTTCCATGGTCCAAAGAGTATCTACAAGTAATAGCACTTTTTGGTGAGGTTGTGCTTATGGTGGGTCATGGTTAGGTTTTATTTTAGGCTGAAGAAGCTATGTTCTTTGGGGGGGGGGGGGGGGGGGATTGTAATACCCCGGATTTCATATCTAAATATAGATATATCTGGGGCTAGTATTATTTATTTATTTATTTATTTATTTATTTATTTATGGAGCCCTTCGGTTGAGAACTAATTTTGGTGCAAACTCTGTGAGAACTCACTGAGTAGACCCCCTATGGAAAATCCGAACCGGCCATCTCGTTCTACACGTCTTAGATAGCATAACATAAAGAAATCAAGTAATTTGAAGTTCATTTGCCCAACCATCAAATTGAGTAGAATTTTTAGCAAAATAATTTTGCAATAATGTAAATCATGAGCAAATAAACTTCAAATTACTTGATTTCTTTATGTTATGCTATCTAAGGCGTGTAGAACGAGATGACCGGTTCGGATTTTTCATGGGGGGGTCTACTCCGTGAGTTCTCACAAAATTATTTCTCAACCTAATGGCTACCTCTCTCTCTCTCTCTCTCTCTCTCTCTCTCTCTCTCTCTATATATATATATATATATATATATATATATATATATATATATATATATATATATATATGCCATGTATGGAAGTGAATTACATGAGTAAGTGAGAATAAGTGGGAATGAGTAATCCCACATCGGTTGTGGTAAGAGAATAGCAATGTTTATATAATATTGCCCATGATCCAAAGAGTACATACAAGCAATAGCACATTTTGTGAGGCTATACCCTGTGGTGGGGTCGTTGTTAGGTTCTGTTTTCACGTGCGCATGCGTAGGCTCACACGGAGCTGAGCGGGGCTCGGAGTGTTACTGTAACACCTCGCAAAATTGAGTTATGACAGTTTTGTCCATGGATGTTACGCACGTATATTTTTTACTGTTACGGATAATTTCCATAGCGTATTTTAATATAAATATCCTACGTATTTTATTTTTCGATTATTTATATATTTTTCTGTCATCTCAAAATTCATTTTTATCCTATTTTGAGTTAACTCAAATATTAATCTTAATCTTTGTGTGTTTATGTGTATTTCACGTGTTTTCAATACACATGACAATTATGTATATTCCACTGTTACGTGTAATATTATAAAACCTCTACGTATTTCAATTATTTTTTTTATAACTTGTTCGAATTCGTTTTATAAATTGAAATTCGTTTTTTCTCATATTTTGACTCGAATTTATTTTTGTACATGTTTTTTATGTACGTGTTGATTACATTGTCGTATATATAAAATGAATTATATTTTTCATATGTTGTATTTCGATTATTTAAAAAAATTTCCCCTTTGATCAAATCCATTTCCTATTCGAATATTTATTTTTACGTGCGACGCACGTGTTTGCAGTGCAAATGTTGATTCCTAAAATTTTCTTGAGTCATGAATATTTTTCTTCTTATTTTTCTAGTCACATTTGTGTGATTTATTTCAATTAAAATCCACTAGGCCTAAATCTACTTTTGTAGCTGTAATGCCCCATAATTTATAATACAATATTTTGAAATAATAAATAATTTTTAAACTAATTTATTTAATTATTTTGAATTTTCGTAAAGATTGACATTTTCACACGTGCAAATATTTTCGAAGTGTGAATTTAGAATTATGAGTTAATGAACAGCTTCTATTTTTTGTTATTGGGTATATTTGAATTTTTGGAATTTGTTTGAATAAAGAAAACTACTTTTGTAATTTTTTCAAAGAAATGAGTCTTTTTGTAAAAAGTCGTAGGGGTGAAAATTTAACTTAAAAATTGTTTGGCTGCATTTAGGGCTGGCTATTTAGTAGAAGGCTCGAAGGAATTAGATTATACCCAAATTTTATAGATTTTATTGATTTAATTGAATAAATATATAATTAAGCAATTTTGAGATTGTTGGGGACTTTATTGAAAAATATTCTTCCTGGAAAATAAAAGTCAGAAACTTTTATCTGGAAAATCTAATCTTTATTATTAGATAATAATTCTAATTTTTTCTGGATCTTTACGAATATTTTATGGCTTGTTTGCAAATATTATAAAGAGAATGACTTTTGTGTAAAATTGTCACTTAGGGGTAAAAGTTCGAAATTTGCAATTCGGTGCTGCACATGTTGGTCGGCCAAATCAGGAGAGTTAGGGGATTTGATTTGATTTTATTTTAAGTTGATTTGATTAACTAATAATTGCAATAATCCATATATGTAAATAAATATTTTTCTTGAGGAGTATTTTTGTAAACCTTATAAAACCTTGAAAAACCAAAATTTCGGCCTATATAGGGGCAGCTGCCACCTATTTCCTGTTGTGAACCCAAAATATATTTTTCTCATTATTTTCTTGGGATTTAAAGCTTGGATCTTGGACTTTTGCAAAGGAGAAAGAAGGGTCTTTTCTTTATTACTATTATTGTTCTTCAACTAAGTCTTCTTTGAGGTGAGTGATGCTTCCTTTTCTCTTTGCTTTGTTGAATTATTTACATGAAATATTAATCAAGTAGAATGCATGTTAGAACTTGTGTGATTGTGAATTGACATAGATCAAATTATAAGTGCAAATCTAATGAACGAATTAAATGTGATGGTTAATTTTTATGCATGGATGATTAAAAGATTGTTGGAGAATTAATGTTGCACAAGACTATTGCTTTCCTCATGTTTTGCTTGAATAATCCTATATACCATGATAAGAAAATAGAAGTGTTTATTCAAGTGTTTAAACTAATAATTATGAGAGATTTGTTCAAGTTTAGATGAGATTTCAAAGTTGTTTTTCTCTGGACTGCTGTCTGTTCCAGATTGGAACGAGATTTCGGTATAGTTGCTGATAATATTACCTAAAAATTATTAAAAGAAATTGTAGCTCACTAATTCTAGTTTCTAGAACATCTGACGGATCCTCAATCCGACTCATAGATTGTAAAATATGCAATTTATACTATTGTACTATCGTAGTTCCAGATTTTTAAAATAACGGTTTCTTTTGTATAATTTGCTGGATATGAACCCTTTAAATTAATTTATTTGAGTTCAGATTTTTATGGTGAATTCCTCGTTATATAGAATGTACTATTTTTGAGGAACGAAATCATGTAACTTTCACATTTTTGGATAAAAGATAGTTTTTAGAATTTATTGAATATCAACCCTTTAAATAAATTTATTTGAGTCCAGATTCTTATGGCGAGTTCCTTGTTATGTGTTGGACTTAATGGAATTTTTTTCAGAATTTAATAATGATTTTGAAGTGTACTGTTTGGAAGAACGAAAACATGTAATTTTCAGGATTTAGTGAAATTCTAGTTTTAATTTTCGGTGCATTCAAATGATGGATTGCGGTAAATAAATCTAAAATTTTGTAGATGAAACTCTCAGCTTTTAAGAAACTTGTTTCAGTTTTGGTCGAATGAAATTGTAGTTGAATTTATGGAACATTAAAAATAAATGGAGAGTGATGTTTAAACGTTGATTTTTAAGGAATTTCGCAGGTTGAATATATTACCAGGTATGAAAAAGTCCTTCGTGAAAACAATGGTTGGTTTATAAGAATGTGACTAATGAAGAATATTTTGTATTATTGAACCAAATGGGGTTTTGATTTGTGAGATAGGGTTGTGATGAGAACCCTAGAAACATTGATGCGGATTTTGAGTTGTAAGACTCTAGAGGTTGAGTGGGACCCTAACATGCCAGCAGATGAGATTTTGTGGATGTTGGCCAGTGGGGCCTTGTGGTTGAATTAGTTAAGTCCAACAGAGTACACCAACTCTAGGGAGGTTGTGATTCAATTAATAAAAATAAACATAAGAACAGACACTAATTTGAGTTATGATGAAACTTGAGCAAACGTGAGTGGGGGGCTCTATATATAATCGGGGCGGATGTATTTCGGGACTATAGTTACAGTCCGGCGAATGTATTCCGTGACTGTTTTTCATGTGGAGGAGACATGTCTCAAATATTTCCGAGGCTATGAATGATCGGGTGAATGTACTCTGGGATTATGAATAGTCCAGCGGAAGGGAGACAGATCTCCAGTATTCCGGGCTAGAGCGACGCTTACGGGATGTTTGCGCGATGAGGTTCTGTATGGTCGGGCGAATGGATTCCGGGACTGGAGCCAATATTCGCGAAATGTCTAAATCTTGTCTTTTGTCACTATTATAGGATTGCATAACGGGGTATTGAACCCTAAAAAGTGGAGAACGTTAAAGGCTTGCACCGGACCTATGTAGAATGTGATGCATTGAATCCGACAAGTATGCATTAGAAGTCAGCATATGCATTTGTGTTTTCTTGACGTGGTTTAATGTATGCTTGCATTTTGTTTTCATTCCATACACTCGACACTTAGCCTAGCGTCACTTGTTACTTTACATTTCATTCATCGTTATTTCATGTTCCATCTGTTATTACTGTGTTAATATGTTTCACTTGTTGACTTATGTTTTTATTCTTTATGTTTTCATTTAAGTTTGTATTCCTTTGACCCCTGTAGTTCTGGGGGTTAGGGATATCTCTAGCTCCATTACAGGTAGGTACCATTAGCATGGAATTAGGAGCATATGGGAGAATAATTAATGTTTTTGCATATCTTGTAAAAGGATTGTTTGAAAAAGGGAAAGTTGTATTTATGGTGCTTTTAAATACCATTGTGTTGTAAAAAGAATTGTAATGCAAAGTATTTAAATTCCGCTGTGCTGCTGTAAAGAGAGTAATGAAATGAAAAGTTTTAATTTTTGTTCCCTGTATTTGTACTAGGTTTATAATTGTAATTGAAGTTGATGCTGGGAATTGTGCCACTTATTTCTAAATATATTTATTCAAATTCGGGGCGCTACAGTATCCCACTAAAAATTAATTACAAATTTAAAGCCCGTGATTATTTTTGCACTTAAATGTACATTTGATGTCTAGTACACTTGCCATGTGTAACACACACATACATTTAACTTAATAAAAATTAATAATCGAAGTTGTATGAAAGAGTGTGCACATAGGGTGCACATGCACGTGCTTGTGCACCTAAGGGAGTGTCCGGCCTAGACTGTGAGGAGTGGAGAGAGTGAGAGAGTGCATGAAGAAGTGGGGAGTTATTTTGGGAAGTGGGGGCCATTTTGACCATACAATTTTTCTATAAACAGTCCCTACTTTTGTCATGAACAACACAAATCAAAACAAAAACAAAAGAGAGAGAAAGGGAGAAGAGTTTGCGGGTTGGAGCTTGGGGGAAGGCCGATCATCATTTGGGGAGCTTTGGAGCATGTTTTAGGAGTTCATATTTTCTAAAAGTTTGACAATTGAGGTGGATGTTTCTCCAACTTTGTAATATAGTTTTTTTAGTTGAATGCTAGATATGTGTGAATTGTTAGATGCATGATAACTTATATAAATTGAATATTCATGTTTAGATTATTTGTTGGTGATTGAATGTGTGAAATTATGATGTTTGATTTGTGGGCATTTTCATAAGGTTCTGTTTTGAGTTCTAGTTGCACTTAAAAAAATCATAACTATTAAACTAGATGGAATCTATAGCTAAAATTTTTATAGGAGTATCTCGTATATGTCAAGAACATCTCCTTAAAATTTCATAAAATTTGGATGTTGGTTACTATTTTAATAAAATCCCAACTTAGGATTGGTTGGAAGTTGGCTAGTTGGTGGAAATTCGTACACATTTCGGATTTTGATCATTTCAACATCTTAGATGCAGTATTTTGAGAAAAGTAAAAACTAAGAACATGAAGTAGACTCATTAACCTTTCTGTAAAATCTAAGAAATCAATTTTTCATAAAGAATTGAATTTATAATGAATTTTGTAAGTTTGAACAAAGGCAGTATGTATAACATTTTGACCCTACTATAGATTCCGAAGAATTCTGGGTTATAGACATAATATTTTGGGGAAACTAATAACTACAATATTATAGTAGACTTGTATACCTTTAATTTGATCTAAAGAACACAAAACTTCATGAATTATATAATTTTCTATGATTTTTACAAGTAGCATGAGCTGCAGTTTTCAGATTTTGAAACTACTATTTTGCAAATGAATTTAGACGAAGTAATTGAGGATGATTTTAGATGAACTTAACTACAAAGTTATAGTAGACTGATTTATGATTCCTATGAAACTAATAAATCTATTTTTTGAGTAGTATTGAAATTTATATGACTCTTACAATTTCAATAGGTTGATGTCTTTTATCTAGTTGCCATAAAACTTTTACAATGTATAAAATTGGATTTAAAATTAGAATGTTAGTCAGATGTACCTTATGAGGAATTAAGAGGTAATTAAAGAATGAAGTTGAAATGTTAAACATGTGATGTTTATAAGGATTTTAACTCATCAAGTGTTATTGAATGTTGTTATAAGAAGTTGGTTACTTCATGATTGATAATAAAAATAAAGAGAATGGATAAAAGAAGTTAAATGATGTTTAATGAATGGAAATTTTTATATGAGGTTAGATGTAACCTATGTGATCTCTTTTGTGATGGTTTCCTGTTCTAGAGTGAGCGGGACCCAGAATACCGGCAGTTGTGATAAATGGAATTCGAGAGTAACCAGGGTGGGTTAACTTTCTCTTTGAGAAGTAGCCAGTGTGTGCTAGAACTCTCAGTGTTTCTTTTTAAGTCCGGTGGGAAAAGCTAAACTCTAAGTCTAAATAACTATAACTTAAACTTAAGGTCATGCACTAGTTGGAGATATGATGAAATAAGAGCAAACATGAGTTATGGACTCCAGGTTGACTCGCGAAGTGAGACGATCCCTAGTATTCCAGGAAGATGGATGAAATAGGCCACAGAATGATCTGCGGAGTGAGATTGATCTTCAGTATTCCAGGGCGAGAGCGACGCTCACGAGGTATTTGTGCATTGAGGGTTTCAGGATGACTCACGGAGGGAGACAATCTCCATTATTTCGAGACGATGGATGAAATGTGCCACAGAATGATCTGCGGAGTGGGATTGATCCCCAGTATTCCGGGGCGATAACCAATACTTGTAAAGTATATAAATCTTGTAGTAGTTATAGTAATAGGTTGCATGGCGAGGGACTGAACCCTATGATGAAAAGAACGATAAGGGCTTGCCATCGGACCTATATAGTATGAGATGCATAGAATCCGAACATTAGTGTCATTGTAGTGTAATATCTGCATTTGGCATTAAGTCATATCATACACTGACACAACTAAGATAGTGTCACTTTTCTTGTTTGCATTCAAGTTTGTGTTTGCTAAAGTAGAAAAATCATTGTTTTATAGTATTGCGTCAGTTATATACAATTGACGTGCCCACAGTTTCCTAGTTGCATAATTGGACTTGGCATGAACTTGAAGTCACTAGATGAGTTGTCACAAGATTGAAGGATTTTCATTATTGTATATTTTATTGTATTCATTTAATTCCGCTGTGTTGTTGTAAAGAACATTGTTGTAAATAAAAAGTTTTAAATTCCTTGTAAATTTGTACGAATTTGAAGTAAAAGAACATGTTTGTGCTACGAATTACATGTGTTTAGAATTCGGGGCGTTACAGTTATAAAATGGCATCAGAGCCGACTTTCGATACCGGTAGTGGGTGAGATGTATGCCTGAGATGGAGCTAGAAAACCATGCATTGGGCAAAATAGACTAAAGAAATGTATGCTAGCAGAATCAGGGTACTCCACTCCACATCGGTTAGAAAGGCAATCTTGTATTAGATTGTAATACCCCTGGTTTCCAGGAAATTATTAAAATGGGCCTAGAATATATATATATATATATATATATATATATATATATATATATATATATATATATATATATATATATATAGTGTTAGGCCATGAATGAAGAATAGAATGGGGGCAGGTTGTGTGTGGTTTGATGTGGGGTCCGGATGGAATTACATGAAGGCTTATGCATGAGTGCATGCACACTCACGCGGGGGGAGGGGGGGGGGGGGGGTGAAGAAAAGTAGATAGTTGTGGATATAATAATATCCCATATCGGTTATGTGTTAGGAATAGGAGTAGTTATATAGAGTATTGCCCATGATCAAAAGAGTACCTACAAGCTATAACACTTTTTGGTGAGGCTGTGCCCTGTGGTGGGGCCGTGGTTAGGTTTTATTTTTGCATGTGCGCGTGTAGGCGTGAACAGAGATGAGCGGGGCTCGGGGCGTTACAGAGAACTCTGTGACTAAGTTGGATGTTTGAACTTTCTGTTTGATCGCTGAAAGTTTGTGGAAGTAACTCTAGGAGTGGAGCTTGTTGTTGAACTTGATGTTTGCGCCCAGTAAGTTTGGAGAGGCAAGTCATTGATCGAGTTGATGTAGAGCTTGTCGTTTGATCCCGACATGTTTGTAGGAATCAACTCTTGAAACGGAGTTGAATGTTGAACTTTATGTTTGATCCCAGCAAGTTACTAGAGAACCCTATGACGGAGTCGGACATTGAACTTTCTGTTTGCTCCAAGCAAGTTTTGGTTGAGACAACACTATGACAGAGCTGACGTTTGAACTCGCTATTTGCGCCAAGTGAGTTTGTAGCGACAACTGTAAGACAGAGTTGGATGTAGGACTTGCTGTTTGAACCTGGCAAGTTCTTAGAGACGAATCTTGAGACTGAGTTGGACGTTTAAACTTGATGTTTACGCCCAACAAGTTTGGAGGGGCAACTCTAGACGGAGTTGATGTTGAACATGTCGTTTGCGCTTGGCAAGTTTGGGGAGGCAACTCTAGGCGGAGTTGAACGTCGAGCTTGCTTTTTTATCCCGAAAAGTTTGGAGAGACAACTTTGAAACGAAGTTAGTTGTAGAGCTTTCCATTTGATTCCCGCAAGTTTGGAGAGACAACTCTAAAACGAAGTTGGTTGTAGACCTTGCTATTTGAGCCCAGTAAATTTATAGAGATAACTCTGAGACTGAGATGGATGTAGAACTTGCTGTTCTCGCCCAGAAAGTTTGCGTAACGCCACGATTTCCATACACTAGGAAATCGTGACCTAAGCCAGAATCTTTCCTTCAATTAGCCACAATACACAGAAAAAACAAAAAAACTTAAAACTTTTTATTCAACATAAATGTATTACAAGTCTGAATGTTATAAAACTTCAATACATTACATCAGTGTTACAATAATACCTTTACAGTCCCAGGTGTTACAATTTTTAACAATTTACATCAGAGTACAATGATTAAAGAACAATACTTGGTATTTCACTTGGATGCTTCCCAACAAATGAATAATTTACAATAATTGTTACAAATGGAATAATAGTGATATGACTAAAAATGGGGGTTAAATTGAAACATTCAAAACGGTCGCAAATCTTAAAGTCCCAGGGGCAAGATGGTAATCTCGCCTGCAGACGGGTCCGAATTAGGAACCGGGTCCCTCCTCCTGGACCCACTAACCAATGAACGGATCCATCCAGTTGAAAGCGGGTCTCAACCCGTTAGGGGCCAGTTCAATAGGATTGGAGGAAATTCTGGTTCCCCCTGATTTGGAAGAGGTGGTTATAACCACCCGTATCCTGCCACACCGGGAAGTAGGGATTCTCCCTGATCCTGAAGGAGATCCCGTTGGCGGCTATAAAACCCCCCTGATCTCACGGTACAAGGTGATCACACTTTGCACACTTGAGCTTTTTTCCTCTCTTTTTCTGTGTATTGACTTGATCGTCAAAGGGTTCGTCGGAGGGATCCATCCCGGTGTCTCGAACGTTTGTGCAGGTCGAAAGGGAGCACAAAGGAACCAGCCAGCTTCCAAGGAAGAAGAAGGGGTAGATCTTTGTGAGTTCCTCAAGAACCTACAAATCTCATCTGCTGCCCCCACACCCGAATTCAGCGGCAACAGATTGGCACCGTCTGTGGGAAACTCCACTCAACAAAAAATCTCCTCTTCCTCCTTCAGCCCACCTAACTCCTAGCCATGCCTCCCAAAAAGAGACCCACGAACTCCAACCGAAGGACAACTTCCTCTCACCCTCCTCCTCCTCCTCCTGCGCAGGGGGATCTCCCTCCTCCCAACCAGCCGACCCAACAGCTCGATCCACGGGCTCCGCAGTCCGTCCAGTAGCCTTCGGGACCCTAGGCTGTAGTAGGGGAACCCTCCCGACGGAGTCATCACAAACAACCTATCCATCAGGTTCGGGTCTTCATCCATAATGCCGACACCGTGGCATCCTATACTCCCCCCACTCCAAAGGACCTGCGGAACGTGATCAACAATCGGCAGACCGAGCACGGACCAGATCTCCATACTCACCTAGAGGAGAAGTGGGCCCAAGGGTCGAACCCTCGCCACGAGCAGGCCAGGGACCGTTCACCAATCCGATTAAACCGAGGGAGGTCCAACTCCCCGCGTAATAGAAGAGAGTCGCCCCAACATTGCTCAAGATGGAGCCGTTCCCCGGCGGGTCGCCAGGTGCCGCGGGACCATCATGAGCAGGAGGCCCCTGTCACAAGGGTAGAATTCCAGCAATTTCAAGAGGTGGTCTTCCGGGCTCTCGCTGCCCCTAACAATGCCCTTAAGGCCCCCAGTCCTCGACCGGCTCCTCGCCATCCTCGCCGATCCCGCAGTCCTCGACTGGCTCCTCGCCATCCTCGCCGATCCCGTAGTCCTCAACCGACTCCTCACCATCCTCGCCAATCCAGAAGTCCAAGGCAGGCTGCGAGCCATCTCCGCCCCTCTCCCGATCCTCATCGCCGCTCTCACAGTCCGCGACCTACCCCAAGTCACCCTCGTCTCTCGGTCAGTCCACCTCCTACTCTGAGCTATCACCGGCGCAACCCCAGTCCTCCTCGTCATGAGAGCGAGTCTCTTCGGCCAGACAAGACCAGAGCGAGGACTTGGTCTATCACCGTCTCCACGAGATGGAGAGGCGGCTCGGCCAGCTGGACCAAGATGAGGGGCAACTGGCAAGGGACCTTCGTCCGAGCAGGCCCCCATTCTCCCACGCCATTATGGAGGCTCGAGTTCCCGACAACTTTAAGCCTCCCCACTTCGAGAGCTATAACGGGGAGACGGACCGCACAGATCACATCGAGAGTTTCAAAACTCTCATGATGATTCAACATGTTTCCGACTCCCTCCTCTGCAAGACCTTCCCGGCTATACTCAAGGGGCCAGCTCGGGAATGGTACTCGTGCCTGGCGCCGGCGTCCATTTTCTCCTTCAATCAGTTCGAAGCTCTTTTCCTCACGCATTTTGTGAGCAGTCGGTGCGCCGAGAAGACGAGCGACACCCCTTGTTCCTCAGTCAAAAGAAGGTTGAACCACTGAGGGATTATGTCAAACGGTTTACGGCCGAGGCTAGGTCCATTGCTTCTTTGGAACCCTCGGTCGCCACCCTCGCCTTCCAGTCCAACGTCCTCAATGCTGACCTCAGGGCATCCCTCGCCAAGAAGCCCCCTCGAAACTTCTCAGAGCTCCTACTTCGAAGTGAGAAGTACATCCGAGTGGAAGAAGCCATCTGCCGCCCTACCTTCGAGGCCTCCTCTTCCGGAAACAAACAGAAAGGTGCAGAATAAGAAGAAGCTAAGAAGCTCCAGAATGACAACGGGGGTCAGCGGCGTCCCCCTCCTCGGTTCAAGAATTTCACTCCACTTAATGTGAGTGCATCTGCCATCCTCATGGAGATAGGGAACGAGGGCCTCCTACTGCCTCCCCCAAGGATGAACACCCCGGCGAAGAAGAGAGACCAAAGTAAGTGGTGCCGTTTCCATCGGGACCACGGGCATGATAATGATGAATGTCGGGCCTTGAAGGATGAAATTAAGGCCCTCATCCAGCGAGGACAACTCAACCAGTTCGTGAAGAGGGACCAAGCCGATCCGTCCCCACCGCCTCGGGGGGCTAACAGGCGAAACGAGCAATGCGCAGAGGCTCCAGAGGCCGAAGTGGAGGGCATCTTGCACTTGATTCACGGGGGCCCAATGGGGGGAGATTCCAACTCCTCCTGAAAATCCTTCGTAAGGGAGGTTAACTCCGTACCGAGCCATCCTCCTCCAAAGGGCCTCGGAGTCCCGGTGACGTTCTCCGATAGGGATCTGGAGGACGTCCGCACGCCTCACTACAACGCCCTCGTTATCAATCTATGCATGGCGAACTTCGAAGTTCGTCGTGTCTTAGTAGATAACGGTAGCTCCGTCAACATACTCTTCTTGGAAGCCTTCAAAGGCCTCCTACTGTCCAGGGACTGACTCAAGCCCGTGGGCTACAATCTTTACGGGTTCACAGGGGTCTCGGTTATGGTCGAAGGAATTATAACCCTCGACATAACGGCTGGAAAGGCCCCGAAAACTCGTATGGAGCAAATGGAATTCATAGTGGTCGGCGTCAAGGCTGCCTACAACGTTATCCTGGGTAGACCAGGCTTGGCCGCGCTTCAGGCCATCCCTTCAGCCTACCATATGAAGATGAAGTTCCCCACTCCCTCAGGAGTGGGAGAAGTGAGGGAAAACCAAGAGGCGGCGCGGAAATGCTACATGACCTCGGTGGGGGGTCCAGTCCTCTCTTTGGAAGCGCTCGAACTTCCTCAGGAGGGAGGGCAAACCATCCCCGAACCCATCGACGAGTTGGAGGAAGTGGCCTTCTCCGAGGAGGACACCACTAAGACCTTCCGCATCAGCAAAACTCTCTCCCCCTCCATAAAGCAAGATATCATGACCTCTTTGCATGGACTGCAGCAGACATGCCCAGGATCTCGGAAGAGCTCTCAATGCACCATCTGAGCGTCACTCTAGGGGTTAAGCCTGTCCAGCAGAAGAGGCGGAAGTTTGACCCCAAGAGGCAACAGGCGATCAAGGAAGAGGTTGAGAAACTCCTCAACGCCCTCTTTATTCAGGAGGTTAACTACCCCGTATGACTCTCCAATGTAGTAATGGTTAAGAAGGCCAATGGAAGTTGGTGGATATGCATTGACTTCACAGATCTCAACAAAGCGTGCCCGAAGGACCCCTTCCCTCTTCCCAGCAACGGCGCCCTCATCGATGCGACCTCCGGGCATGAGCTACTCAGTTTTATGGATGCCTTCTCAAGATACAACCAAATCAGGATGTTGCCACCGGACATCCCGAAGACCTTGTTCGTGACGGACCAAGGCCTCTACTGCTACCGTGTTATGCCCTTCGGGTTGAAAAATGCGGGGGCAACCTATTAGCGCCCGGTGAACAAGGTCTTCCGAGACCAGATTGGCCGAAACATAGAGGTCTATGTCGACGACATGTTGGTCAAGAGCACTCAAGGGCAGGAGCACACCCTCGACCTTCAAGAAGCCTTCGAGGTGCTCTGGAGGCATAATATGAGACTAAACCCGCACAAGTGTGCGTTCGACGTCTCATCGGGCAAATTCCTCGGGTTTATGGTTAGCCAAAGAGGCATAGAGGCCAACCCCGAGAAAATCCAAGCCATTCTCAAAATGGCTCCTCCCTCCAATGTCAAAGAGGTGCAGAGGCTCACCGGGCGCCTCGCCGCCATCGGGCAATTTCTCTCCAAGTCCGGGGAGAAGTGCCTCCCCTCTTCAAAGCCTTCAGGGGGGCTAAAGGCTTCGAGTGGGGGCCGCAGCAGCAAGAGTCCTTTAACAGGCTCAAATAATACTTATCCAACCCCCCTCTCCTGAGTAAGCTAGCACCCAGAGAGGCCCTTTACCTCTACCTCGCAGCCTCGGACCAAACGCTCAGTGCGGTCCTCGTGAGGGAAGAGGATAAGGCGCATCTACTATGTGATTAAGGTGCTCCGCGATGTCGAACTCCATTATCCGAAACTGGAAAAGATGGCACTTGCCTTGGTCATGGCGGCCCGTAAGCTACGCCCCTGCTTCCGATCTCACTCGGTGGTCGTCCTTACCAACCAACCGCTGCAGCAGGTTCTTCACAAGCTGGAAACGTCCGGACAGCTCATGAAATGGTCTATCGAGTTAAGTCAGCACGATATTAGCTACCAGCCCCGGACGGCTATAAAAGCCCAAGCTCTAGTCGAGTTCATCATAAAAATACCATCCCCGACTCATGCGAGTTGCCGGCCGACCCCTCCGTCTGGACTGTCTATGTGGACGGGTCCTCCTGCGCCGATGGAAGCGGGGCCGACGTCATCCTGACCGGTCCCGACTTCTTCGTCCTCCAGTATTCCCTTCGCCTCAACTTCCCGGCGTCGAACAATGAGGCAGAGTATGAAGCCCTAATTGCGGGACTCTGCTTGGCTCGTAAGGCGGGTGCCGAACAGGTAAGGGTCTTCAGTGACTCCCAGTTATCGGTCAATGAAGTGTCCGGAGAGTACGAGGCGAGAGATGACCGAATGACCAGATACTTAGCAAAAGTAAGGGAGCTTCTCACTCTCTTTAGAGATGTTCAACTCTATCGGGTTCCCCGAGAGGAAAACGAGCAAGCGGATGCCCTCTCTAAGCTCACCTCCTCGTCCCTCCAAGGTTTAGAGCGAACTATCCTAATAGAAGTTCTTCTCAAACCTAGCATCGACGAAGATGGCTCAGAGCCAATGGAAGCCTTCCCTCTAATACTTGGGGAAAACTGGATGAAGCCCCTGCTCGAGTATTTCCGAGACGGTGTCCTCCCCAAAGATCCGAAAGAAGCAGGAAGGATCAGGACACGGGTAAACTGGTACACACTCCTAAACGGGGTCATGTACAAACGCTCCTACACCCAAGTCGATAGGAGACCCTATCTAAGGTGTCTCTCTCCGGAAGAGGCGCTTTATGTTTGAACTACAGATACTTTTGGCCTACACTATTAAGTGACTCTGAGGAGTATGTCCGCCAGTGCAACTCCTGTCAAAAGTTTGTCCCAATCCGTCGCCTGCCTCAAGCGCCACTTGCCTCCCTGGCAAGTCCGATCCCTTTTGCAATGTGGGGGATGGATTTGCTCGAACCTTTCCCTCCGGCACCAGGTCAGCTGAAATTCTTGGTGTGGTAGTAATAGTCTACTTCTCCAAATGGATAGAAGCCGAGCCTCTCTCAATGATCACTGAGAACAGGATCCAGAAGTTATTCGGGAAGAACATTGTCTGTCGGTTCGGGATACCTCGCATCCTCGTAACCGACAACGGGACCCAATTTACAGGAGCTGCATTCCATGACTTCTGCACTGATCTTGGGATCCAACAGAGTTTCTCTTCAGTAGCGCACCCCCAGTCTAACAGCAAGGCGGAGAACGCGAACCATCAAATCCTCTCAGGTTTGAAGAAGAGGCTCGACAAGTCCACCAAGGGGCAATGGGACGAACAACTCCCCAATGTGCTTTGGTGCTATCGCACCACAAAAAGAACTCCGACGAGTGAATCCCCTTTCAACCTCACATACGGATCAGAAGCTCTTATCCCTTTGGAAGTGGGTCTACCTTCACCTCGTCTCATAGCTTACAACGAGGCGCAGAATGCGAACTAGCTTCGCAACTGCCTAGACCTCATCGACGAGATCCGCGAGAGAGCCACAATCCACCAAGAGATCTACCGTCGTAGGATCACTCAAGCCTACAACTAGAGGGTACAGCCGACCAACATAAAGGAAGGGGACTTAGTGCTGAGAAAGTTGTCAATTTCGGATCCAAGCAAGAGAGGCAAGCTGGCACCCAACTGGGAAGGACCATACAAGGTCTCCAAAGTTATACGCCCGGGCGCGTATCAACTTGAAGACCCGGGCGGCAAGAAGATTCCAAGGACTTGGAACGCCGAGCATTTGATGAAGTACCGAGAGGGTGTCTAAACGCCGCTCCGAGCTACTTCCCAGGATTGCAAAAATCTTACTTGTATCTTCTTTTTATCGAAATATAAAAGGCGGTCTGCAACTTAGAAGCAGCCGCCCAGTTGTTGGCAATAAAAGAGAAATTTCCCCCTTGCAACTTATCTATCTTTCGTGTAAATTCTTTATTTTTGGGTAGTCCAACTCTACTCACAAAAAAAAATTTACGACGAGTTCGGAGTCCAACACTTGGCTTGACTCTGCTTCTACTACTCGCTCATAAGAGAGTAAGAAGTGGTTCGCCATTCGGAATTGCTCCCACAACTGTTGACTCTTTCTTAAACGACGAAATTCGGAGTTCAACACTTGGCTCGACTCCACTTCTACTACTCGTTCATAAGCGAGTAAGAAGTGGTTCGCCATTCGAAATTGCACCCACAACTGTTGACTCTTTCTTAAATGACGAAGTTCAGAGTCCAACACTTGGCTCGACTCTGCTTCTACTACTCGTTCATAAGCAAGTAAGAAGTGGTTCGCCATTCAGAATTGCTCCCACAACCGTTGACTCTTTCTTAAACAACGAAGTTCAGAGTCCAACACTTGGCTCGACTCGCTTCTACTACTCGTTCATAAGCGAGTAAGAAGTGGTTCGCCATTCGGAATTGCTCCCACAATCGTTGACTCTTTATTAAATGACAAAATTCGGAGTCAACACTTTGCTCGACTCTGCATCTACTACTCGCTTATAAGCGAGTAAGAAGTGGTTCGCTATTCGGAATTGCTCCTACAACCATCGACAACCATAGATGTTAACAAAACACACAAGTGCAAATAAGAAAACAAGTTTCATTTCTATAAAGCCTGAAGGACAACTCAGATTATAAGACCAGCTACTCATCTCTACAACAAGTTACAAAATTTGAGAGGCCAAAATTACAAGACTATTTCAACGCCTTCTAGGTAGTGGGATACTCCTCTTTAGCGACAAACGGGGATGGCGAACATTCTGTCGCTGTGACCTTGCACTCGTTGAGGTCCCCAAGCCGGCGAGCCTAGTGGTGTCCCTAAGCATTGCTCTGGCTGAGGCTTCGCTCGACGAACCGGTAACTCCACATTGAGCATCCCCAGGATGCCCTGGGATGGGAGGCGAACGTGATGCCAACTCGTGAAACGATCGTCCCTGTGAGTACTCGTCTCGAGGGCATGATGTGGTCCTAACGTTGCTCCCCTCTGCAAAACGTCATAGTCGGTGAACCTCCATCTCTAGCTCAACGATCCGCTCTCTCAGCGAATCATCCGTTATCTTAACCTGTAGGCGAGGAATTCTGCTCATACTACCCACATGAGGAGCTTCAATGATAGTTCGTCGAAGCTGCACCGTCTCTAAACTCTTCTCTAGTACCACGTTCTTCAGACCATCTCTCTCTGCCATGACGTCGAATAGGGTCTACCGAAGTGACTCCACCTCCCCTTCAGGGGGGCCTCTCGAGCTCGTTTCTTTAGTTACTTCAACTCGGAGATGCGCTCCGCCAGCGATAACTTGAGATGTTCCAGCTCCAACTCGCTCTTGATTAAACACTCGACTGCGAGAAAGGGCCAACTTCTTCGACCCTAAGTCAGCTCGAAAACGAGAGGTCTCAACCGCTTTAGTGTTTGGAGATGCCTCGACCAGACGCAACTCAGCGGTCTGAAAAGCAATAACACAATAATGCTGAGCTCGAGCAACACTTAGCTAGATTTCAAAGCGTGTTGTTTTTAACACTTAGCTAGATTTCGAAGCGAGTTGTTCTTAACACTTGGCTAGATTTCAAAGCGAGTTGTTCTCAACACTTACCTAGATTTTTAAAGCAGGTTGTTCTCAACACTTAGAAAAATTTGAGAAGCCAGTCATTGTAAACATGGGCCAAAATCTCAAAAGTTCTTCTTTTCATTAAAGTCCAAAAATTACAAAAGAAAGCGGTGGTCAGTCCGCTATTAGGCGTTGACACAAAAAGACCCTAGAAAAAAAACTACTGCTAAAACACAAGAGAAACTCTAAGGGAGTTGAGTTTCCACCTCAGCGGATGGATCCACAAGCGCTAAGACACCTTCGCCACTCTTTTATTTGTATATTCTTTTTTTTTCCTTTTCTAATATTCAATACAAAAAGGTGGTGATTTATTTTTTGGATTTCAAATGTATTCTGCATTGACAAGACACTTGCTAATGTGATTTCATTTTATGTAGACTGTACGTAGTATAGATACAATTTGCCTTTTACCTTTCAATATACTTCCAATCATCATTTACTCATTTAGTTAATCCCTTAGTTACATATTTTGGAATGTGTAACTACTTAGCTGTTGCTTGTTTCCCTAATATGGAAGAGTAATATTCTTTTGTGCAGGCCAGAATTTAAACTATCTCAATGCCATTTAGTGTTGAAAGAATAGAGGATTTCGTGGAACAACTGGAGTCAGGAGACTTGAAACTCCGAGCCAGAGTGCTTGAGGTATTTCTAAATAGTCTATAGATACATACATAGCAATTATGGTTTTTCTTAAATGATATCCGAAATTAAAACCTAGAAAAAGAGTAATTTTATTAGTTCAAATTGAAATGTAAACATATATACAAAAACTACATGGGAAGAGTTCCTACTTGTAGTTTAGCAAATGTAGAAGGGTATAAAAGTAATTTTATTATAAAATCTCTTCCCTCCCCCTTGTGAACCAAACAAGAAGATAATTATTTTTCCTTTCTCCCCTTCTTTGAACCAAACAGAGTCTTCATTAAAATCTCTCCCCTCCCTTCCCCTCCTCTCCCCTCCATTAAAATCCCTCCCCTCCTCTCCCCTCCTTTGAACCAAACAGACCCTAAAACTCCTCTCTCCCTTTCTCACCAAACTTGATCTCCAAATCCCCCTCCTACCGCCATCGCCCCCCCCCCCCCCAAACACATCTCAAACCCTGCCTCTCTCTCTCTCTATGAAGGGATAGTTGAAGATCTGGGGACTAAGAAGATCCAGGCAGCATGTGTTTTTATTTTCTCTTTTATTTATTGGATTGGGTTTATTTTTTGTTTTATGTTAAGAAAAAGATTAGATTACACTTTTGCATGCTTAATTGGTATATAATTTTTTGATTGCTCACTATCTTTTTGGAGAAGAACACTCTCTTAACATGCTTATGTTGTCCATTTTCTTTTGGCTATATGATCTACTCGATGTTATGGGATTTCTTCATGTAGGATATGCCAATTATAATTGGAACATTTAGGATTATCAATCTAAACTTTCTCATAAAAAAACTCGCCTAAAATGCTTACGATTTCCCATTTTATTTTGTTTTGCAGGTTAATGTTGGTGATCTAATACTGGATGCTCAGGTTTTTTCTTATTATAGAGAGAATGTTAATTATATAATAGGAACATTTACAACTATCAAGGTATGAAAATGATAAAATTTGCTATTAAGATTTGTCGGTTATTGAAGGTAAAAGATGAGGTCTGCCTACATGCATGTCTTCACTTGGTGGCTGCCATCATCTTTGTGATTTCTCTTGCATGTGTTATTTTTTTGGATCTGGGAGTTCTATTTGAGGTCTGCCTACATGCATGTCTCTGTTTTTTAGGTTTTAGGGTTTGTTTGGGTTGTCAAATTTAGATGCATTTTGTAAGGCTTTTCAGTAAATTCTTCCATCTTTCACTACCTCAGAGATCCTTTCATTGTATTTATTCTGCGATATTAGTGGTCTCATCAACAAAATACCTCATGTTCCATTAATTTATTTTATTAGTATTAGTTAGACAAATTGAAGTAATTGGCAATGGTTTAAAAAATGCAATAGAATCATGGCTGAATTTTTTTTGCCATGTGTATTCTGAGTTCTGCATTTTTCTTGGTGTACTTTCAAAGATTTCTTTTCTTTTGAACAATTTTGTTCTCGCTCACAAAAAAAGGAGGGGGGGTGGGGGGGGGGGGGGGGGGGGGGGGGGGGGGGATCTCATAAATACAGAAAGGTTGATTGCGGTTATTTTCTGATGAGATTCTCAAACATAATCAGAGGAACAATGAATGAGATAGTAATAGAGAAACATCATTCCTATGATTAAGAAAAATAATGAACTTTGTACCTATGATAAAAACTAGTGAACTCTACTTTAGGATAAATTAATCATTTAATTTTGTGTTCATTATCATTTTCTTACTCTATGCAGTATGTTCATTGAAAATGTGTGCAAAGGTGGTGCAATGTGAAGGGTGACAACACGACATGTGAGATATGTCTTCAGGTAATCATACATTTAAATCGTATCAAATACTTCTTTGGCTTTTTTCTTTAACCTTTGATCTTCATTTATTGGAATTTCGTAGCAATTCACTCCTGGTTGTTCTTCTCCCAAGTTATGTTACTATGGTAGTATTCTGATGAACAGGTATTTCTTTTATTGCATTCATATCAAGTTGCTTATGTTCATTATTGTTTAATTTGATTTATATAAGAGGTGCTTTCTTTTGTTCTTTGCACTTTGATTACATGGATTTATGAATTGGGTATCTTAATCCCTATCAAATCTGAGAGCAAGTGATAAAGTTATTTAGAGTATTAGATTGTTTGTTGTTTAAAGAAAGATCTAGACATAAATAAATAAAGTAATACATGAATAGAGCGAGACGGATGAAGTTAGCAAGCAAAGATTATGTGTAGATTTATTGCATGCATTACATGGGAAGCATAGTAATTTCACTGTCATTATTCATATCTAGCATTAGTCGGTCTGTTTCGGGAATGTTTGGTTTGGTACACCAAAATGTGAAAGTTAAAACGATGCTCAAGAAATTTATATATATTTATATTTGTATTATGGTAAGATAGATAAGAGATGAGGTCTGTTAAACTCTCACCTTGAGATCGCAAACCGCACATTTGAATGAAATACATATCGTGTTTTGATAGCGAAAGAGGATGCAGTATGTACGTGTTTCTTTGGGTCGATTTATCTATGCATTCATACATGATACAAAGTAGAGCTCTTGTATTTTATTTAGTGTCACTGTAGAGCTCATTCTCTATATTTTTATAGCTGCTTGAATTAGAGCTCATTCTCTATGTATTTATAGCTTAATTTGATTATTTTTTACTTTGTAGTGTGAGTTACAGATGACAACATTGAGGACTTGCTTCTTCTTTTTTGGCTAATCGTTGCATTGGCAAAGGTCCTATCAGAGTATACTTAGTTTTTCATTTTTACTTTTTCTTATGATGGATGTCATTGATTCAAGTATGATGTAAATTTATGTAGATAGCTAACTACTTGTTGATAAATATTCGTGTTGATTTCAATTTGTTATACGAATGGAATTGAGGTGTTCTATGTTGTTTTATAACATATATATGAGATTCTTTTTCCATGTAGGGTACTTTTTTATTAAAAAAAATTAAAAATTTTAAAAAAAGTTTTAAAAATAATTTCAAATCCCCGCATTTTTGGCCAGGATAAGGTATTTAAAAAAATAAATAAATAAAAGCTCTATCCCAGCGTTTTTTATTTAAAATGCCGGATAGATGTAGTCTATAGTGGTATTTCTAAAAAAACCATGGGGATAGACCCTATATCTGTCCCGATGCTCGCTATAGCGGTATTTCTGGCAGCATATTCAGAAACGCCGCTACGGTCTATCCCGATATTTATAAATACCGGGATAACCCCCAAAAAATGCTGGAATTAGAGTTATGTGTTGCAGCGAAAACTTGCAAAATGCTATCAGGTTGGCGGTACTAATAGCAATTGAAAAATTTTGGGGATCTAATAGCAAAAAAAAAGAAAGGGAGTAAGCAGCAAAACCAGCCCACCCTTTTTTGTTTCTTGTACATTCCTATTCTTTGAATGATCTGTTGCTTGGTGTCTTATGCTTTAGGCTGTTCAAAGTTGAAACCATGTGTTTTCCATCTGTTCCGTTTTCCAACTCTTTTTTCCTTTATGTGGGCAACCTGATTAATTTTATCGTCTGATTTATGCTGTATTTTTTGTAAGTTGAAATAAACTTTCGGCAGTTTTTTAAAGGATACATCGAAGGAAGAGCCCACCACCCAGTGTTAGGATTGTATCTTGTATTTTCGTTGCGCAATTAGAAGAAGTGACGATGAAGTACGGAGATCGAAGCGTCGAAGAGCGACGGAGTAGAAAACATGGCAGCCAAGAAGCATGAACAAAGGCATGTACAGTCGACTGTACACCCCTCGGGTCTGGACGCTATTGAGGTGCGGTCGATCGCACTCGGATGCAGTCGACTGACTGCGGCTGCAACAATGTTTTGAGATTTTATCTTGGTGATATTTTCGGCCCAATCTTCAACTATAAGTCAGATCGTACGACTTATATTCAGTGCCTTCTTCGGCAAAATATATCAGACGACTGAGATATCAAGACTAACCTAGGGTTCTCTCTATTCTTCTTCTATTTATTGTAATATGGCCTCCAATATGAGAGGTCAAGTACTTCATTGATATTTTCTCCATTGCAAGTGAGGCTTTAGAGATAGTTCTTGGTGAGTAAGTTTAATTCCTTGTATTAAGTGAATCTGTAACTCCTTGTAATTCTCTCTAGTTGAATAGTATATCACCCTATATTCCCTCCGAATTAAGCGAAAGCTAACCAGGATAAATTCCTAGTGTGTTTTGTTGGATTGGTGAATCTATTTGTTTTGTTGTTCGATTAATTCGTTTCATCTACCTTGCTATACTCATTACTCTAATCAATTTCGCTGTGCCACCGATGTTTGACAAAATTCCCCAACGAGACTTGTGGTGAGATTCATCTTCCTATCACAACACCCCAACAAAGTGGTATCAGATCTTTAGGTCGTCGAGTCCCTTGGTAAAGATAACAGGTCACGGTCTTTTGAAGATCAAGTAGTTCGATGGAAAGATCAACTACAATCTTTGGAAGGAAGACATGTATGATGTCCTAGTTCAAAAGCGTCTACAGTTAGCCGTCAAGAAGAAGGAAAAATAATCTAATATGAAAGAGGATGTTTGGAATGATATTTGTGAAAGAGTTGTAAGTCTAATCCGACTATCATTGGTGGATGAGGTCAAATGCAAATTTCTTAAAAAAAACTAGTGGGCGAGTTTGAGGGAAAAACTCATAGCTGGCTACTTTGGTTCGTCGTTATCATATTGGATGCATTAGAAGATGTAGTTATTCTGTTTATCAATGAAGAAAGGTACTGATCTTTAAAATCACATCACAGAGTTCAACAAGGTGTTATCTGAACTAAAGGTGATAAACGGGGATGTGAGTGAAGAAGATAAAGCTATCATCTTGATATATTTACTGCCAAATTCGTACGAGCATTTGATAACTACCATGCTATACGGTAAATCTGCCAAGAAGAGTATTATGGTAGATGGTATAATTAAAGCCTTGAAGGAAAATCAACTTAGGTAGAAGACTCAGAAATCATCGTCTACTCCCACAAGTTGTCTAGCAGTGGAAAGTCCTTCAATTAGAAGTCAAAGTGTATTGCAAAAGGATTCGGTCTGTTGCCAATATTGTAAAAGGTCATGACATATCAAGAAAGACTGTTGAATATTGCAGAAGCAGAAGAGTGCCAAGGATGGCAATTCTACCACAGATGTGGTTTACCCTTCTGAATCAAGATTTCTGTCTTCTTGTTTCAAATTCTTTAGAGGTGGATTCTGATTGGTTTCTTGACTCAGTGAGTTCTACTCATATTTGCTCCGAAAGGGAGTTATTTTCTACTTATAAGTCTACTACAGGACGTTGTGTGAGAACAGGAACTGGAGACATTCGTAAAGTAGTAGGTGGAGAGTGCCTCAGGATAGGTGTTGCGGAGGTTGGCAACTCCGTGTTAATGCCACTAAGGTGTGCCCTTGAGGGCGTACACTGATCGGTGAGATTGGGTAGAAGATTTGTTTAACTAGCTAAAGAAACTATTGTTCCAAGTATGTTCGCAAGTGGATATTAGTAGAGTTCAGGGATGAAGAATCACATCATGTTGATAGCAATCATATACAATACAAGGTGGAGGTTGTTAGCATTATATCTTGTATATTCGTTGTGCAATTAGAAGAAGAGACGATGAAGTACGGAGGTCAAAGCGTCGAAGAGAGATGAAGTAGAAAACATGGCAACAAAAAAGCATGAACAGAGGCATGTACAGTTTACTGTGCAGTCGACTGTACACCCCTCGGGTCTGGACTCTACCGATGCAGTCGACCGACCGCACTTGGGTGCAGTCGACCGACCGCGACTATAGAAATGTTTTGGGCTTTTATCTTGGTAACTTTTTTGCCTCAATCTTCAACTTTAAGTCAGATCGTATGGCTCCTATTTAGTGCTTCTACAGGATATACCGGATGACTGGGATATTAAAACTAACCTAGGGTTCTCTCTATTCTTCTTCTGTTTATTGTAATGGTTTCCAATATTGGAGTTCAAGTACTTTATTGATATTTTCTCCATTGCAAGTAAGGCTTGCAAGATATTTCTTGGTGAGTGAGTTTAATTCCTTGTATTGAGTATATCTACAACTCCTTGTAATTATCTCTAGTTGAATATTATATCTTTATATATTTCCCTCCGGATTAAGCAAAAACTAACCGAGATAAATTCATCGTGTGTTTGTGTTGGATTGGTGGATCTATTTATTTGGTTGTTCGATTGATTCATCTCATCTATTCAACAAAATTCCCTAACGAGAGTTGTGGTGAGATTCCTCTTCCTATCACAATACCCCAACACATCGTTGGCCTGAGATACTTAAACTAAAGGATTGGGCCCCAGCACGCTCTTTTGAGGATCATTTACCACGCCCTAGTGTTGAGTTTATCACTTCATTACCTTTAATGTTATTGTGGAGCTTCTGTAGAGTCAAATGGTGTATTCTGCATTACTATTGGAAACCAGAATGCTCCCAGTAGCTTCTTTTTCTGGGCAAAAGCCAGTTACAGGTTCTCATGTTTCTGTTGAAGCTTCTGTGGACAATGGAATCATTCCTCATACCATTGTTAATAAAGATACAAATTATAAGGGGAGAAAGGACCTAAATCCATTGTTGTCGCTTGCATGAAAGAGTTTAACACCATTCAGAAAGATTTAGATCGACATGTTGTATCTCAATCAGCAGGTGATAATGGTAAAAATTACAGCAAATCAGGGTCGTACGATCCCAGCACAGAACATAAAGCTTCAATAGGCAGCTTAGTCATAACGGGCCTCTTTAACAGATCCAGGCCTTCTCTAGGCTCCTCTACAATACATGGGCCACTTTCGAGCACATTAAAAGTGACAGATTAGACCCAGTGGGAGAGACACTTAGCCCATAAGGGCTATTAGTCAAATCTTGTATCCCCAAATAAGAGAGCTTATCTCTTGAGGGTGAGATTCAAACAGGAGATAAGAAATTCATATCAATCTAATGGATTCATCTTAATCTCCTAAAATGTTTCTCAGTCCTATAAATCCCCCCCCCCCCCCCCCTCTCCTCAGTCAAAAGGTAATTAATCTTTTCTCTCTCAAACTCTCTTTCTCTCTTTGGTTCTGACTTTAGCGTCAGATGGTCTATCGCCAGGGCCACCCACTATGTTTCAGGCTTTTTGCAAGTACATCGGCTACATCAGCAACCATCTGATTCTGATTACGGTGTTCAATCAACGATCCAGATCCACTCTCAGGAGCTTTAACAACTTTTTATGGCAACAATGTTTTTAGTTGTTTCCATTAAATATAAATTCACTATATGTTTGCTTGCACACCAAAATAAGTAGCAACAGATTGGCTTCATCTGTGGAAAACTACACAGATTAGACTTACCGCCATGCCACCATGACTAAGAGGTAGAGCGGCAGCCTCAAGCTTTCGCACCAATTCTCTTCATCAATAAGCTCCTCCCGTGGAGGACCCAATTTCACGTCAACAGCCAGATCCGTCCCAACAGCCTAATCAAGCTGATATCAACGGAGAGGCACCAAGGGGCTCCCAACAAAGCTGTCATGAACCGCAACATGAACAGAGCCCTCGCAAGGTCCTTAGCAGTCAAAAGATCTTCGTCAAATCATCCGTGCTAGACAACAGGGGACCGATCTAAGGATTCGTTTGAACGAGAAGCATGCACAGGGCAAGGCCTCCCGCTCAGAATGTCAAGTGAACTGGAGAAGCAACTCTCCCCAAAGGCCGAGATCACGACACTCCTCCCATAGGGGGCACACTACAGAAAGAAGCCCGACTCATGAGAGTCAAAAGCAACATGAGAGAAACAATGAACAAGAGATCCTCGTCACTAGGGCCAAATTGGAAAAGTTCAAGCTTGACAATCTTCGAGCCATCCAAGGAAGTCAAGATCATGGTCAACCCACGAAAGAAGAAGAATCCAATGGTTCAACTGGATCCATGGGGAAGGATGGCCAAGTCCTTCGTCGAATCCGAGAAGCTGAAGATCGCTTGGAACATATGAAGAATGACGGGAACCGCTCCAGCAGGGCCTACTGCCCCAGTTGACCGCCATTCAGCAAATCCATCATTGATGCACACATTTCGAAGAACTTCAAAGCTCCTCAATTCAGGTCATACGATGTTGAATATGACCCGAAGGATCATAATGAGAGTTTTAAAACTCTCATGATGGTCTACAATGCCACCGATGCGCTGATGTGCCAAACACTCCCCGCAACTTTCAAATGATCAACAAGAAAATGGTACTCCTGCCTCACTTCAGAGTTAATATTCTCCTTCGACCAGCTCGAGGAACTTTTCATAGTGCACTTCGTTACCAGTCGCAAGGCTGAAAAAATAAGTGTCTGCATGTTGGAACTGAAACAAAATGATGGAGAACTGCTGAAAGACTTTGTCAAGCGCTTCATAGCCGAAGTAAGGTCTACCTCTTTCCTAGACTCATCAGTGGCGGTTGTAGCCTTCCGCCACAATGTCACTAACAAAGACCTAAAAGCCTCTCTCTCGAAGAAGCCTCCTAAAGATTACATTGAGCTCCTAGAAAGGAGTGACAAGTACATCAAGGTCGAGGAAACTCTTTATCTTCAAGGCAAAGTTTCACCTTCTGGGAACAAACGGAAGAATACAAGTGAGGAAGGACCCAGAAAGTTTCAGAAGACGACGCTGGTCAACGCATTCCACCTCCAGCACCAGGCTTCGACACGTTCACTCCCCACAATGCAAGCATATCAGCCATCCTCATTGAAGTTGAGAAGGACAGAATAATATGCCCTCTGCCCAAGATGTCCACTGCTAGCAAGAGAAGAGACAAAAATAAGTGGTGCTCATTTCACAGAGATCATGGACACACTAGTGACAATTGTCGAGCTCTCAAAGATAAACTTGAAGGCCTAATTTGCCGGGATTATCTCTCTTAATTTGTCCAACAAAATAACAATGCCGAAATTCCTTCGGCACGGGGTGCTAATAAGCGTCAAGAGAGGCCCTCTGAATCACGAGACTCATAACACAGCCATTCTCCACTCATCATGGAGGGCCGATGGGGGGGAGATTCGAACTCCTCCCGCAAAGCCTTCGTGAGGGAAGCCAGCTCAGTACATAGTATCTCGCCTGCCAAGAGCACCAGGGTCCCGATATCTTTCTCCGACAAAGACTTAGAAGGTGTCCGAACACCTCACTGTGATGCATTGGTCATAAACCTTTGCATGTGAATCATGAGGTAGGCTGCATCCTTGTAGACAACGGAAGCTCAATAAACATCCTTTTCATGAACACTAATAATGGCCTGAAGCTCTCCCGATACCGACTCAAGCCATCCGGTTATAAACTCCACGGATTCTCCGGTGTACCCGTTCAAGTAAAAGGAATCGTCACACTCGATGCAATAGCAAAAAAAGCTCTCGCTATTAGAATGGAAGCGCTGGACTTTATGGTAGTAGATGTCAAAGTCGCATACAATGCAATATTTGGCTGTCCAGGCCTAGCGGCCTTCCATGCAGTTGCTTCCACCTTCCACATAAAAATGAAGTTTCCAACAATAGCAGGCATAGGCCAAGTTGTAGGGAACCAACATGCAGCACGAGCATGCTACATGGCTACAATGGGGGGCGTGGTTCTCCCCCTCAACGCCATGGAACTCCTACCGAAAGGCCATCACAATAACTCCAAGTCCGTAAACAAGCTTAAAGCCACTGTCATATACAATCCTGCCGAAAACTTCCAAACTTGTCAAGTCATCTCCCACCAGGTCCAAACTCGTCCTCGTCAGAATACAATAATAAACCTGAATCCCTTACTCGAAGTCACTTTGCTCATTCATTGGAAAGAAACAGTACTGCCAAAGCACATTGGTAAACTTGAAGATTTCCTTTTCTCTCTGCAAAATAAGGAGAGGCTTGACAAAAAACAGGAAAAATCCAGGCAAGGTCTACTAAATTGTTCGCCTAGCGGCTCATCAACTTGAAGACCTGGGGCTAAGAAGGTATCAACAGGGACTTGGAATGATGAACAGCTCATGAAATTCAACATAGGCACTTAACGCCCGCCTCCTCTATATATTTTCAATATTTTGCAATAGCGGTCAGCCACTAGAGCAGCCGCTTAGTTTTATTTTCTAATAAAATTTAATATTCATTTTTGCAGAATTATCGCACAACTCTACGAATGTATACAATGAGTTAAATGTCAACCCTACTCTTAAAAATGACACCAAAAACTTATTAAAAGTTCTTTATAAGATGGGTTCGGAGTCCATACCTATGGTTCGAAGTTACTCTAACAATTCTCAACAAAGCAAGTTCAGAGTTTGCTTCGCCATTTGATATTCTCCTACAATCCGTTAACGCCTCGACAACAGGTTCAGATTCCTTACCCGTAGCTCGATGTTACTTTAGCAACTTGTTACAAAGCATGTCTGAAGTTTAACTCGTCATTCGATCTGCTCATGCAACATGTTAATACCTAAACTAACAAGTTCGGAATCCATACCCATGGCTTAGAGTTACTTTAGCAACCTGCAATCAAGCACGTTCGAAGTTCAACTCGCATTCAACCTGTTCCTGAAACTAGTTAAAAATCCTTAAAGACAGATTGGAGGTCTAAAATCGTGGATTATAGTTACTACAATAAAACTTGCAAAAGCAACATATGGAGTTCAGCTCGCTACTCGATGTGACATAATTTGTTAAAGGACCCATATAGAAAGTTCGGAAAACAACTCTCCCTCAGAGTTGCTCCTACATCTAGCTAAACACCCTTGCTGCAAGTTTGGAAAATAACTTTCCCTCTCAGTTTCTCCTACAAGTAGTTGGGTGCAAAACGGATATGTTCTAAACTCCGTGAAACATTACGCACACCATCGATGGTTCATTAGCTACAGACAGCAAGTTCGAGGCCTTGTTCTTATATCTACAAAGAACCCAGTCGATGGCTCATCAACTTCTACAACAAGTTACACAGTAAGGATCAAACATATGAAAGAATTATTCAAGTCTTAGAACTATTCCAAATCTATGTATTCAGATCCAGGGCCACTACAAATATTTACAAGTACAAATCTACTGGCCATACTACAAGCGCCGAACTACAATGAGTCTGCAAGTATTATTACAAAGGCATGTCGAGACATTAAGCGGCATAGTAATTCAACAATATGATCTACAAATCATCCTTCCGGCTACATGGTAGGGGATTTTCTGCCTAAATGACACAAACCTCTTCACAGGCCTCCTACCAGCTAACAACTCCCCATGGTTGTCTCAACTCTTGATGATAAATTTCAAGACAAGACTTTCTTAGGTGGGCAAGCTCCAAGCCTTTCCTACCACCTTCACCTGAGCTAGCTCCAATTTCGTCCCACATAACATGTTGTACAAATAGACAAGTTCTAACTCTGCCAAGCACAGTATATTGCGAAGGAAAGCAAGCTCGACGTCCCAAAGACCTCATCTGGCTCGACATCCCAAAGACCTCATCTGGTGTACACGACTACTTGTTAGCACAGAGAAGAACGGAATAACTTCAATGCTGAACAAACAGAAAATACTTCACTTCGACATCAAGAAGACTTGGAATGAGCTCTGCCAACAACTCCTCAACACCATACAATGAGTTCAATGTCCTGCTCTTCGCTCAGACTCCATTAATCCTCGTTGACTCCAAACAACAAGTTCAATGCATCGCTTGTCGCTCAGGCTCCATCAACAACTCATTGACTCTAAATAACGAGGCCAATACCAGGTATATAAACAGTGATTTCAAATCTAGAGGTTAATCGTACTCTGGAAACTTTACTTAATGCAGAGTTTGGTTTTTTGGGGGTGATAGTGAAAAAGTTGACAGATAAGTCATCCTTACTGTCACTCTACAGACATATAATTGATGGAACACCTTGCTCTTTACTAAGGCTCCACCAACAACTCGTTAACTCCATACACGAGTTCAACGTCCTGCTCTCCACTCGAACTCCATCAAAAACTCGTTGACTCCAAACAACGAGTCCAATGCTCGGATCTCCGCCCAAGCTCCACCAACAACTCGTTGACTCCAAACAACGAGTTATGTGCCCCATTCTCCGCTCGCGCTCCATCAACAACTCGTTCATTCCAAACAACGAGTTCAATGCCTTGCTCTTCGCTCAGGCTTCATCAACAACTCATTGACTCTAAATAACGAGTTCGATGCCTTGCTCACCGCACTCCAAATAACGAGTTCAATGCCTTGCTCTTCGCTCAGGCTCCGTTAACAACTCATTGGCTCCAAAAAATGAGTTCAATGCTCTGCTCTCTGCACGAGCTCCAACAACAACTTGTTGACTCCAAACAACGAGCTCAACGCTCTGCTCTCTACTTGAGTCTCATCAGCAACTTGTTAACTCCGATAGAACGAGTTCAGTGCCTTGCTCTTCGCTCGAGCTCCGCCAACAACTCGTTACCTCTGTACAACGAGTTCAACGTCCCGATTGTTGCTCAAGTCCTTCCAACAACCCCTCAACTTTATGCAGTAGGTTAATCATCCAAAGTTGGCCTAAAGTTGTCTATACAAGCTTGTTGGGCGCAAATAACAAGCTGTACATCAACTCCGTCTTAGAGTTGTCCCTCTAAACTTGTCGGGATCAAATGGCAAGTTCAACGTCCAACTCTATCAAAGAGTTCTCTGTTAACTTACTAGGGTCAAACTGCAAGCTCTACATCAACTTGATCAAAGGATTGTCTCAACAACACTTGCTGGGTGCAAACAGCAAGTTTAAACGACCAACTCCATTATAGAGTTGCCTCTACAAAACTTGCTGGGATCAAACGGCGAGTTCAACGTCCAACTCCGTCTAAGAGTTGTCTCTATAGACTTGTTGGGAACAAACAATAAGTTCAACATTCATTTCCGATTAGAGTTGCCCCTATAAACTTTTTGGAAACAAACAAAAATTTTAGGTTTAACGTTTAACTCCGTCGCAGAGTTGTCTCTCTAAACCTGACGGGAACAAACTGCAGGTTCAATGTTCAACTTCGACTAAAGTTGCCCCAACAAACTTGTTGGGAACAAACAACAGGTTTAACATTCAACTCTGTCATAGAGTTGTCTCTCCAAACTTGTCAGGATCAAACAGTAGATTCAATGTTTAACTCCGACTCAGAGTTGCCTCCCAAAATTTGTTGGGCTCAAACGGCTGGTTCAACGTTCAACTCCGTCTCAGAGTTGCCTCTCAAAAAATTTTGGGCACAAGGAGCAAGTTCAAACGACTAACTCTGTCTCACGGTTGTCTCTAGAACTCGCTTGTATCAAACAACGAGTTGAAATGTTCAACTCCGACTAGAGTTGCCCCTGCAGACTTGTTGGAAACAAACAACAGGTTTAACGTTCAACTCCATCGCAAAGTTGTTTCTTCAAACTTGCTGGGATCAAACTGCAAGCTTTATGTTCAACTCTGTCTAGAGTTGGCTCTAGAAACTTGCTGGACGCAAATGGCAAGTTCAACATCTAACTCCATCGGATAGTTCTTTATTAACTTGCTGGGTTCAAATGGCAAACTCAACATTCAACTCCGTCTTAGAGTTGTCTCTTCAAACTTGCTGGGATTAAACAGCAAATCTGTAGTCTGACCTCCTCCCGAAGATTATTCCTGCAATAGCTCTTCTAGGTCAGTCGCATGCATCAGATCCAACGGTCAAAGTGCTTAGATACCAGACCGACGGAACACTCGTCCAACAACGAAATGCTTGATCGACAAAACAAGCGAATAACACAATGCTTGGTCAACGAAGAAGATGTTCAATGAAACGAGCGATGGGACACTTGATCTACAAAATTAGAGGTCAAACAAAACACTCGATATGAAAAACAAGCAAACGATAGAATGCTTGGTCGATAAAAGAGCGATTCAACAAAATGAGCGACGGGACGCTTGATCGATAAAAGCAGTAGCTCGATGAGAAACCCATAGCTTGACCTGAAGTCGTAGATCGATGAGAAGACAATAACTCAATGGAGATGGCTCGACTCCATAGCTCGACGACTCTATAGCTCGACGAAACTTCCATAGCTCGATGAAAAGTTACAGCTCAACAACGACAGTATCTCAACAAAAAATAGAGCACGACGGCGATGAGAAGCTCAACTCATAGCTCATAGCTCGACCAAGTTGTAGCTCGATGAAGCAACTCATAGCTCAACGAAGTTGTAGCTCAACCAAGCAAATCATAGCTTGACGAAGTTGTAGCTCAACTAAGCAACTCATAGCTCGACTAAGTTGTAGCTTGACGAAGCAAGTCATAGCTCGACAAAAATGTAGCTAGACGAAACTATAGCTCGACCAAGCATAGCTCAATACGAGTCATAGCTCAACAAGAGCCATAACCCGACAAGAACCATAGCTTGACAGAAAAATTGTAGCTCAACGGAATAGAGGAGCTCGACCAAGCATAGCTCGACAAGAGCCAAAGCTTGACGAGAAAAATCTACCTCAACCAAGAAGCCTCGAAGATAGTTGAATTCCAACCTCAAGCCCCACAAATCAACCGCCAATATAGTCAATCAAACCTAATTCACCCAAAAGCATTAGAGGAGCACCACAAACATCATGCTTCTAATCCAAACTTCGAAGCATTCAAGCTCTAACTCGGCCAAGATCTAAATCATCGGAGAGCCTCGAAGATCAAGTGCAACTTCAAACAGCAAGCCTAGAACACTTGGACTCAACTTCCAACAAAGCTCAAGCCCAGCTCTAAAACTCTTACTTCAAAACTGCAAAAAGAACTGCAAAAAGAAACAGAATAGCCCTAGATTTGTATCAAGCAAAGAGGGTTCAGGTCACAAACCCGCTACCCGAACCCGATTGCGCTCCAAAACCCGACCCCAAAAAAATCAAGAGAACCCTCTTCTTCAAGAATTTTTTCCCAAACCGCCCCACTTTTTGAAAGTTTTTTCCAAACCGCCCTACTTTTTTTTTTAATTCCCAAAACGACACACTCGGTCTTTGAAAGACCGAGTTTAGTACAAAATAACTCGGTTTTTCAAAGACCGAGTGTTAGAATTCGATTTTTCGAATTCTAACACTCGGTCTTTGAAAAACCGAGTTATTTTGTACTAAACTCGGTCTTTCAAAGATCGAGTGTGTTATTTTGGTAAATACTTTCGAAAGTGAGTCAGTTTGGTAAATATTTTCAAAAAGTGGGTCATTTTGGTAACAAGTTCTAAATAATGATCATGTCACCTAAAGAAGTAGGAAGGTATCAGCAAGTCCAGTTGTCCGCCTAAAGAAGTAGGACGGTTTAACTGCGTGGAGTTAAATTCCCTTGTACAGTACAACTGAACAAGCATCATCATGTAGAAAAATTTGTAACCAAAACTGAAGCAAACTCCACGCGGTTAAACCTTCTAGAAAAACAATAACGCTGCACCCAAACTGTAAAAGTTATACTCTTAATCCATATCTAAGCTCTACAAATACAACTTTGCATAGAGAAATTGTGCTACTCAAAAATAACTCTTAGAAGCTTTAATCTAAATAAATGAATCATATGATAAAAATATTCGAAAAATGGAAAAACATAGTTTACATGTAAAAGTTTAAGGTAGGAAGCAAACACATACTAATACGCACAAACATTAAAGAAGCAAAAAGTGTCATGTCTCATTCTTATGTATGCTCCAAACAAAAGATGGCTTCATGACACAAGTTCCCACAGTATGTAGTCTTGATGATTTCAATTACTGGTTTCATCAACAAATGGAACTTTTTGATGACTTATATTAACTAATATAAAATGGGGTGTAAAAAGAACAGCTAAAAAGTTGAAACTTTTTTTTTAATATATAATGGATTAAACACGTAAATCTTATGCACATGAATTAATTCTAGCACAGTCATAATGAGTAAAAGTGTAAAACTAATGATGGAATAGATGTACTTAAAGATTAGGTAATGCCGTAATGATCACTTTTAACTACATCGCATGGTTGGATTTTATAAGAATGGCATGGATGAATTTGAAATAAGCTCAGTTTTTACACAGTTGATGCATCAGAATATGATACCAGTTCATAGACAATTCAACATCTTTTTGGGTGCATCAGAATATGAAATAAGCTCAGGATATAAGAATGGCATCAGTTTTTACACAGTTCATACACAGGTCTATAAATAAAGATAGGTTGTTCACTGATTACGACCAGTTCATCTAGTTCAAGATAAAGATATCAGCACACTTTATAATATTGCACTTCTTTACACAAACCTGAACACTGTTATCATTTGAAATAGTGATTTTGTGATACTTAATAACTGACATCTTCAGTTACAGCAAATTGAGCCACCCTTTTGTTAACAATACTCGCTTTTGTTAACAAATTGACATCTTCAGTTACTTAATAACCTGAACATAGTCGATCAGATTTAAAATGTGTTTTTGCTTCCTCAAAAAGATTTCAAGTTAAAACATTTTTTCTTCACCACCCTTTTGTTAACAATACTTTTTAGTCACAACTTTTTTGTTCACAACAATATCTAATAGGAAAAAATAATTTCTAGCTTCGTTCTTGGACACCTTTTCAGTCCTATACTAAAAATCTAGTAAATATCATAGGCATCATATGTTTCATTAACGAAGAGTAATTCCAATCATATATATGAAAGTATCAGTGTGAACTGTCTATTGGTCAGCTGCACGAGAGTTTTCATGACTTGTATATAACTATAATAAAAAGACTTCAAAAAAATGTGCATGGCTAAATTTAAGTGCTTGACTCCATGTTCTGTTTCATCCTCATTGTGCTTGACTGCTTGTTGCCCACTACTTTTATTTCTTTTGGGGCTGGGGTCGGTATGGTAATTTGGGCTTAGGTGACAGAATGATATTAGCCTGCACATGAGATTCATTCTTGATACAATAATGTGCATGGCTAAATTTAAGTTAGAATAGTTTCTACCTGAGCATGAACATGATAGAATTGATAAATTCATGGTTTCAAAATTAAATCTATGCATCACCGGCCTGTTAGAAATTCGTTGTAATGGACAAATCAATCAGCTGGCTGTTGTATATCAAAACCTGTGCATATCAAAACCTCAGCTGTGCATATCAAAACCTGTGCATATCAAAGCTCCAGAAATAACTAACTTGGTTGTTCTATGTTGCTCTTATAGTCTGATTCATGTCACTTAATTCTTTTGCAAACTTTACTAACTTGCTCCTAATTTTAAGTGCACATCATGCCAAGCTACTCTTGCCCCCTCTCATACAAATGCAACTTAACTTTAATACATACAAAATTACACGAACAAATACAAAAATAGTAGATATAGAAAATCTCTTTTGGAATGAGATGTAAGAGAAAAATAATGAGAGAAGATCTGACATATAAGTAAGGTAGGAGATCATATTAATTAATTAAGCTAATTTTGACATATAAGTAAGGTAGGAGATCTGACATATAAGTAAGGTAGGAGGTTCACTTTAAGCACTATAGGATTCTGGGATTAACCCAATCAAAACTTGGATTAATCATCTGGAAGAATGGGTGATCAAATTCGTGGAAGGCGAGTTTAATGAGAGGAAATGGCTTACATCCAATATACAAGGAAAATTTGCTTCCCTCTGTTTGTGATTACTTGCAGAGATCATCAAATGTATTAAAATTGAAATGTCTTACAGGGGATAAACACCAATTGTGCAGAGTTGAAACTCATTCGAAATTCTGATCAGTGACTGATTAAACTGAACTAGTTACCAAAATGACCCACTTTTTGAAAATATTTACCAAACTGACCCACTTTCGAAAGTATTTACCAAAATGACACACTTGGTCTTTGAAAGACCGAGTTTAGTACAAAATAACTCGGTTTTTCAAAGACCGAGTGTTTCTAACACTCGGTCTTTGAAAAACCGAGTTATTTTGTACTAAACTCGGTCTTTCAAAGATCGAGTGTGTCGTTTTGGAAATTAAAAAAAAAAGTAGGGCGGTTTGGGAAAAACTTTCAAGAAGTGGGGCGGTTTGGGAAAAAATTCCTTCTTCAAAAACTCAACTCCGAAGATTCAAACTCCACAAACTGCGAGCACCTTCAACATTCGATCGAAGAAGACCCATAGCTTCAACAAAAGCCCAACCTTCGTCGACCAAACCTATAGTTCGACGAAGACCATACCACGCCCACAAGCTGTAGCTCGACGAAGGGGAGTAGCTCGACATAAACAAAGCTCGACGAGAGAGGTGTAGCTCGACGACCATAGCTCGCCTAAAGCTCGATAGTTCGACGTAGGAGACCATAGCTCGATAGCTCGCCTGCGGTAGTTCGATGAAGAAACAGTAGCACGGCGAGACCATAGCTCGACGGGAGAATTGTAGCTTGGCGAAGGTGGTAGTTCAGCTGCTTCAGCAACACAATAGTTCGACCGAGCACAAAACCGCCCAAAGCACTATAGCTCGACGGAGCATAGCTCAAACCCAAAACATTGCATAGCATGAACAATAGAACGATGGAGTTCTAGCACGGCGAGAAATGCATAACTCGACGAAGAACTCTGGCTCCCCAAAACCCATAGCTCGATGACGCTTAAACTCCACAGCTCAACAAAGCCCATAGCTCGACGAAGACTCCAACAGCTCGACCGAGCCCATAGCTCGCGTGCAGATGGTAGCTCGACGAGAAAACTGTAGCACGACAAAGGGGTAGGTCGACGAAGCCATGAAAATTTGAAAAAATGGCCATAGCTCGACGAAACCGTCGGGCGCGGGCGAGCAAGGCAGCACCTCGTAACGTTCGCTGGCCTTCGGATGTCCCCGATAATCACGCGCACTCGCGATGGGCGCACGGGATGCAGCCACGTCGCCCGCCTCTTCCTTACCGCTCTGCTCGATTAGTAGACGTGTGATCTCTTAATTCGGCGAGCGAACCAGTGATGGATGCACACGATTAGCCAACGTCGCTCAATAACTCCATAGCCGCACACTCCACTCAGCGAGCCAGCAGATGCGTGATGAACGCACCAGATCACTCCAAAAGCACGCTAGCCTGATAAATTCTTTAAAAATTTTCCAAAATTCATTTTTAATTCGGAAAATTAATTTTAAAATCCAAAAAATAACTATTAAATTTGGGAAATTAATTATAATTTCCAAAAATTATTTTAAATTTGAGTTTATTAATTAAACAAATTGAAAAAGTGAATTTAAAATTGGGAATTATTAAAAAATCTACAAAATTTTGGAAAAATCCGAAAAATTTAAACACAACAACATATTTTGGTGGGATTTTACTCCTCAGAGATTATTTCATCCACAATTTGTTCTCCCTCAATTAGCATGTCAGGCTTCATCCATATATACTGACCTCTTTGGTGTTTCTCTCTTTGAGGGATTGTTGAAATCTATGACCAGCAATGGCAGGAGTACAAAAGGATTTACTGTGGTAAACTTTCCAATCTGGCTATGGATTTCAAATTTAGCTAGTGTTTCAGTCAAAGTCAGTCCCTCAATATGTATTTTAAAGTTATTTTTTCATGCTTGGTTTCTGTTGTTGGTGATTGAAATTTCTGACAAACCTGGGCAGGAAGAAGCGGAACCTGTACTCAAGGAGTATATTATATAAAGAATTTTTTTTTTAATAACAAAGATGAGAAAAACTAAAAAGTAGTGGTTCTTGATTTTTGATCCATTAAAAATAGAAATATCGAAACTAATCCTAACTTAAAAGAAATTAAAAATTAACTCCACTTTTAGAGGGGCTGTCTCAAATGAGTTAAAGTAGTTTAGAGTTTGCATCAAAGAATGACTCTAAGAACTAACATGCTGAAATGATATTTCATTGTTTGTTAGTTTGTTTGCGAGAAAATTAAAAGAAGAAAAAAAGAAAAGAGAAAGAGGAATTTTTGTGGTGCATTTGCTTTTGACATTTTTGATAAGTTGTCCTACTCTAACAAACTTTTGTACTCTTCTCAAGAAAACAACCGGAAAATAGTGAAATTTAAAATACCAAAGTGACATGCTAAATAAAGCAAATATATGATCTTTTCTATGAATGAAACACCCTCTCAAAAGAAAAGAATAAAAAATGATGATTCAAAAATGAATACTGAAGTTTTGCAGATAAGAATGGTGCGAAAGGAATTAAGGTTTGGATAGTTTTTGAAGCAAGAGCAACAAATATATATAATAATATTATGGAAAGTTTCCTTGACAAAGAAGAAACAATATACATTCTATTTTTGCATGGCATGCGATAGTTGTATATAGGTTGTATGCATTCTCTGAATTCTAATGCATAGAGATAGGCATGTACTGTTTGGAAAACGAGTAGAAATTACAATTAAGGTAGCTTAGCTTAGCTTAGCTTTGGCAATTAAGGTAGGTCGCTTAGGAGGCTTACGCTAGTTTACCTGTTCCTCCAAATATATTGCAGAATTCTAGTCCCTTGTAATACAAACACGAAACTTGATGCTCGTGTATGAGAAACTTGATGTTTCTATATGAACTATGTGTTGGGATTGAGGCGTCAACAAACGCCTTCTAGTCGCAGCGAAACTAATTAGAGCAATGAGGAAGACGATGTAGACGAGACGAATAAATTGTGCAAGCAAGTAGATCCACCAAACTAACACAAACACAACAACGATGACTTATCCCGGTTAGCTTTTGCTTAATCCGGGAGAAAATATAGGGAGACCTGATATTCAACTAGAAGAGATTATAAGGAGTTACTAATTCACTTGACACAAGGAATTAAACTTGCCCATCAAGAACTATCTCTCTCTCGAGGCTCTCTTTGCAATAGAGAAAAGAATCTATAAATTACTTCCTCTCATATTGGAGAAGTTTACAATATATATAGAAGAATAGAGAGAAAACTTAGGTCTAATCTTGATCCTCGGTCGTTCGATATAACTTGGAAAAGAAGTAACTGAATAGGAACCGTACGATCTAACTTGGAGTTGAAGATTGGGTTGAAACGACCTAACAAATCGAATCCCAAAAACGAATCAGCGCCGCGAGCGGTCGACCGTCCAACAAGACCGGTCGACCGTACCACTCTCTGACTTCCCAGTACAACGAGCGATCGGGGGTGCGGTCGGGGGGTGCGTGTAATGCCCTGATTTTTCAATTAATGAAAAATTATTTATTTTGCACGTAGTGTGCACGTGCAATATTTTGGTTGAATTAAATCTTATAATTATTTTCATTGTGCTGGATATAGATATTTTAATTTGTGCTTTCAAATTATTTTATACAAAGAGCCTTCTTTTAAATGGATAAAAAGCCTTTTCTTTTAAAAAAAAGCCCAAATTTTAATTTATTCATTTTATTTCAAATTAATTATTTTGGCCCATAAACTAAAGCCCATGAGTCAATCTATTTTTAAATGCAACTTGTAATGTAGAATACAAACTAGAATTTATTTTTATATAAAATAAGATGTACAATTTTGGGCTTAGTTGCATGCACGTGCACTACACGTACACGTGCAAAGTGCATTTTTTCCCATGCATGGCCGGTTGCATTCTTTGGAGGGAAAACTCAAATTTTGAGTGGAGTCATGGAGTGATGGTTATTGGATCATGGGTAGTTGGTGTAACTCCTCATTAAATCTCCACCATTTGTTCCTAACTCCTACTTCAATCCTAGCCATCTATTTCCCTTGATTTTTAGTATAAATACCCCATCCCATGGCTAGTTATTTTGTGCTTAATATTCTCTTCCAAACCTATAGTCTAATAGTATTATCTACTAGTATTTTGTGAGTTAAAAGATTGAGTTGTGAGTGGGTATTGTGCTTGCTTTCAATCTAGGAGGAGAGCTCGGGTTGGTGCTTTTGGAGGCTTGTGCGCGTGTGTACAAGGATGAGAAGCATTTCGTTGCAAGGACATTTGTCTAGGAGATTGCTAATTGTTCTTTTCTTCAACAAGGTGGGTAAATTTTCCATATTTCTAAAGTAGGAATGCATGCTAGTTTATTTAGAAAGAATGAAGCATGAAAATGATTAAGAAGAGCACACTTTAATTGGGAAAAATGACTTCTTGAATGATTGAAATGTGGACATACAAATTTATATGTGGTTCTATTATTTTAGTTGTATGTGAATTGATTAGAATCATGGATTGATTGATAGAAAACACATTTATTGCCATCAAGTATTACACACAAAAGTTAGTAGGTTGATTATACCATTTCATGTGTTAAATAGATCATTTGTGTTGATATGGGCATGAATAAATTAAAATATGTGTTTTATGTTAGGTAAATGATTAAAGTCAGAGAATTAAGGTGAAAATTCATTGATAAAAAGATTAGAATGCTACAATGCGAAGAAACGTCGAAAAAAGAAGAAATGTAGGATTATAATGTATAATCTGAATTAGTGTATGAAAATACGTTTTAATTATTACAAAAATTATTTTGCTCATACTGATATGTAAATCATGTGAAGTAGTATTAATCTGGAGTTGTACAGTAATTTTTATGAAGACCGAATGAAATTGGGACTAGTTGAACATCGAAATGTTCTAAATAACAGAGAGCACGGGTTAAATGAATATGAAATTATATTAGTGACAACCTGAGCACGTAGCTCAAGTGGTCATAGGGTGCGGTCGGGTTCCCTGTGGTGATCGGTTCGAATCCGCTGGGCAACACATTTTATTCCATGATTTTTTTTTTAAAATAAAGAAGAGCAGCAGCCGAGAGCTCTTATGTCTCTCAGCGCCTCTTTATGACGCCAGTAGCAACCGGCCTAGTGGTCTGTGCTCTGGGTTGTGTTCTCGGGGGTGCTGGGTTCGAATCTTGCCCTCGGCAAGATTGAAAAATATGTTTTTTGGGGTTTTTAATTGTCCAAAAGTTATGAAAAAAATATGGTTATTCTCCTAAAAATATAAGGGACTTTATAAAAATGATTTGGGAATTATTGCATGAAATAAAATGTGATTTGAGAATAAAATGTGTAATAAGAACTATGGTTCTATATATATACTTTGTGAAAAGTTACAACTTACAAAAGAAATTGAAATATTAGAAGATTAATTTGGCAAAAAGAAAATTTATTGTGTGACATGATGCAATTTATTCTCATTTGAGAATAATGTGGAAAATATGAATTGTGAATATTTGTTAGTTATGTGAATTTTAAAAGTGAAAGTGATAATTGATAAAGCATATGAATTTCATGTATAGTTATGGACTATTTGAACGAATTAGAAATCATGATTTGAAAAACAGAATTACTTTTGAGTATGATGAATCAATATGGAAATTTATGAGTTGGGAATGCTCATTTTGGAAATTATGAATTGAAAATTGAAACAAAAAGAGTAGCTAAGTCTCCCCCGGCATTTGGAAATAATGAAATGAAAATTTGAAATGAAAGACCAAGATTGGTCATATTTGAATGAATGAATAAGTCCGGTTAGTGGAGAGGCTAACTCTAGAGATTTGATTTTTGTTCATGATTTTGATAAAAACTAAGGATTAGTACATAGTGGAGACATAATGAAAGTAGGAGAAAAATACGAGTATGGGGGCCATCGGATTAGCGGTGTGAAAGTGATCCACAGGCTGCCTGCTTGATGCGTCAAGATATGGCGTGGGCACTACTCCAGAATTATCGTCCCGGTGGCGACGCTCGTGGGATGTTCGAGGGGCTATGGGTGGTGCCATTGTTCTATGGCGGAGGCTGAATTGTCCATAGGTTGCCTACTCGATGCGTCGTGTTAGTGCGTGGGATTTCTCTCCAGGCTGCCTGGACATAGGCTCGTAGATCATAGAACATCTAAGATACCTACCGTAATTACAGTAGTAGATTAAGTCATAACGAGGGATTGAACCCTATAAAGATGAAGAACGAATAAGAGGCTTGCCCTCGGACCTATGTAGTATGGGATGCATAGAATCCGAACAAGTGCGCATTAGTGTCATGTAATATAAATAAATGCATTAAGGACTAAGTAAACAATCACAACACGACATTAATAGGATAGTCCCTTTAGTTTGATATGTGACAAGTTTGTGTTTGCTAAATATGGAAAATAAGTTATACTATTTCCGGCATAGAGAGGATGGCCGTGTATAATGATCGTCGGTTGAATAAACTGACGTACCCACGTCTTAGATGCAGGTAAATGGCTTGATACAGATTAAAGAGGAACAAATGCTTAAAGATTACTCCATGTTGTTGTATATTTATTTTCATTGTTGTAAAATTTTACATCCGTTGTGCAATGTAAAGTGTAATATTGATGTAAACTCTGATGTAAAAAGAAAAGTTCAAATTTCCTTGTAAAATTGTACTAAAGGAAGCGAAAAGATCCTGTAGAACATCTCGAATTCAGTGTATTTGGGATTCGGGGCGTTACAGTGCGGTCGACTGTCACCATGACCGGTCGATCGCAACTAGCTGCACCTGCTGCTGCTGCTGTTCTCCTTCTTCTCTTTTCGATGCTTCGACCTCCGAACTTCATATTACCTTCTTTTAATCTGAACAACGAGTATACAAGACACAATCTTAACAAACTCCACCTTGGATTGCATACGAGTGCTATCACATGATGTGTTACTCATCTCCAAACTCTAACAAATTCCACTTGCAAAGAAAACTTAAAACAATAGCTTCTTCTTCTAATTGAACTGATCTCTTCCCAATCTCACCAAATCCAATGCAGCCCCTCAAAGGCCCACCTCCGTAGATATACTCACGAAGTTACCAAACTCCGCACGAACTCCACCTACCCTTAGGCTTTCTTCACCTCTCGACGATATTCGAACGTCGTGATCTTGTCTCGATGAATCTAGTTGCCGCAAACTAGCTGAGCCTGCAGGAATATCGGGAAAAGAAGCAACACTTGTGCAAGTATTTTGAATTCCCCAAAGCTTGTAGAGATTGTTTTGGTTTGGCCCAACCATTCTCATACCTCTAATCACCTTACGATGAACCTAAAAAACAGACAGAATTCCACCTCGAGCTGTGTACCTGCAGCCCCGTGCATCAAGAGTTCCCAAAGAAATCAGATTCCGTTTCAGCAGAGAAATATGCAAAACATCCCTTAAAGTGAACATATGTAGACCTGGCATCTTCAACTCAACTGTCCCCTCACCCACAACTTCACAAATCTCTCCAATTTTCGTTGTCACACAACGCCCCGTAGTAAACTTATAAGTAGAAAACAACTCCCTCTTGGAGCAAATATGAGAAGAACTCCTTAAGTCAAGAAACCAACTAGAATTTACTTCTAAAGAATTTGAAATAAGAAGACACAAACCACGATCACCACCTGAATCAAAGGCGCTAACCACATTAGCAACTGAACTCCCGTTCTTTGCGCTCTCCTGATTCTGCAGTTTCTAATAGTCTTTCTTGATATGCCCCGATCTCTTACAATATCGGCAACGGATCGAATCTTTTTGCAAAGCACTTTGTCTTCCCCCCGAAGGACCATCCACTGCTAGACAACTTGTAGGAATAGACGATGAAGATTTATGGATCTCCTTCCTAAGTTGATTTTCCTTCAATGCTTTGATTACACCATCTACCGAAATACTCTCCTTGGCAGATCTGGTCTTGATCAAAGGCTTGTACGAATCCGGCAGTGAATATATCAGGTTGAAAGCTTTATCTTCCTCACACATATCTGCGTTGATCGCCTTAAGTTCAGATAATACCTTATTAAATTCTGTAATGTGGTCTTGGAGATCGGTACCTTCCTTCATAGATAAATAGAATAACTTTCTCTTCCAATGCATCTGATCTAATAACGACGAACCGGAGTAGTCAGTTATGAGTCTTTCCCACAGACTCGATGTAGAACCCCGTATTTTCAAATATTATTTTAATTATTTGAAAAATGAATTTAAATGAATTTTGAGGATTTAATTGATATTTTCAAGGAAATGTATCTTTTGTACACGTGCAAAACACGTGCAAATGACTTTTCATGTTTGAAAATTTTAGTTTTCTTTATGAAAAGTCATTATTTAATATTTGGAACTTATTTACTATTTTTTCCAGATTTTTCTGAAATTAATTGGGTCTATTTGCAATTTTTGATAAAAGGACCTTTTCGCAAAATTGACATTTTTAGGGGTTGAAATGCAAAATATGTTTTCTGGACATTTTGAACTGTACCAATTGGGATTAATGAGTGTATTTTACTATTAAATCCTAAGTTAAATGGTTTTATTGAATTTCCAAGGATAAGAACTATATATGTAAAATTATGTTTTGAAAGGACTATTTTGCAAAGGTATTCCTAAACCCTAAAAATGATATTTTCGGCCTATATAAGAGAGTTTGTAGCTGTCATTCGCTGCACAACTCAGATTTCACTGCATCTCTTATTTCTCTTGGTGATTGAAGGAGAAGTTTTTGGATCTAGCAAAGGAAGGCTTTTGTGGATTTTCTTGATTCAAAAGGTGAGTGATATGAACTCGTTTTGTTTATGTGTATGATTGTATGCTATTTTGTTTGATGTTTTCGTATCTTGTATGAAATCGATGCCATGGTTGCCATTCGTAATAGGCATGTGAAATCCATGAATGTTAGTAGATCTTGTTTAACAAATTCTTTATTGCTCGAAATCATGTTAAGATTTAAGTATGGTTTGGATCAGATGCATGAACATCTGGGTCTTGGGTTTATGAACAGATCTTGGCTTTTATTGGTGAAAGAATTGAGTATTTAGAAACCCTAATGGATGATTTAGGAATTGAGAACATAAGAATTTAGTATTGTATCCATAATGTGGATCATCTTGAGATTGTCACTTTTGACTAAATACGAGTTACTTTCATAAGCAATGAATCTTTAGAAAACACCAGTCTTGATTTTCGTATTCAGACCTAATTTGTGAGAATAGTAGGCCGACAGTCGACTGGCCTACGAATCAGTCGACTGGTACGACTCTACTGCTGTACTTTCAATCATTTGAGAACTGTTCAGGACAGTCGACTGGAACTGATATCAGTCGACTGGTCTGCTGAGTAAAATTGGTTCAGTCTTTTCGGGACAGTCGACCATGACTTCTATCAGTCGACTGTTGGCACTTGAAATGTTTCTTGAGAATTGTTGGTAATTGTCTCGGGTAAGTCGACTGATGGTTTATTAAGTCGACTTATCATACTTGTTATAATCTTGCATATTGGTTCTCGGGGCAGTCGACTTACTACTCCGTAAGTCGACTGGTGATGCTATGTCCCGACAAACTTGAATGTTCTTTTCAGTCTTTAATCTTTATAGATGGATATTCTGCGGTGTTGGGAGTCACTGTTAGTGATCGATAACCGGGTATCCGATCTATGTTTTTGTTAGTCTTTATAGATGGATATTCTGCGGTGTTGGGAGTCACTGTTAGTGATCGATAACCGGGTATCCGATCTATGTTATTGTTAGTTCTTTGTAGATGGGTACATTCTGCGGTATTGGGAGTCATTGGTCTCTGAGGTTGGTATACTCTGCGGTGTTGGGAGTCACTGTTAAGTGATCGATGACCGAGTACCCAATCTGCGGTGTTGTGAGTGACTGATAACCGAGTATCCGATCTATGCCATTGTTAGTCTTTGTAGATGGATATAATCTGCGGTGTTGGGAGTTACTATTAGTGACCGATAACCGAATATCCGATCTATATTATCTTCAGTCTTTGTAGATGGATATAATCTGCGGTGTTGGGAGTTACTATTAGTGACCGATAACCGAATATCCGATCTATATTATCTTCAGTCTTTGTAGATGGATATAATCTGCGGTGTTGGGAGTTACTATTAGTGACCGATAACCGAATATCTGATCTATGTTATCTTCAGTCTTTGTAGATGGATATATGGGTATCCGATCTATGGCATGATTAGTGATTGATAGTTGGACATGTACCGTGGTGTTGAGAAAGTCCGATAATCAGGTATATTGGGAGTGAACAGTCGACTGGCTGAATTATTCAGTCGACTGTACAGTGCAGTTGAGCTGTACTACTTTGAGAGTGATTTGCTTGACGGATATTTGATCGCTGGTATTGTTTCTCGACTCGGTTTTACGCATGTACTGGCCTATCGTTTCTTGTTTCATATTACATGTTCAGTTTATGTATTTTTGTTCAGTACATGTTGCTTGAGAATTTATGTTTATTGTTTATTTATGTTTGTTTGTTTATATCACTCACACCATTTATGGCTGACCCCTTTAGTTTGGGGGTTAGGGTTCAACTCTAGCCTCATGTGTTACAGGTGGTTGCTTAGAGTGGAGGCTTGGATGCTTGGGTTAGCTTTAGAGATTATGAGTGATATAATAGAGCCTTGGGTAAATTGTTGTAAGAAGAGTATTGTAAAAGAATCTTGTAATTTAAGGTGTTTGTATTTCAGCTGCATTTGAAAAGATTATTGTAATAAGAATTTGGAATAAAAAGACTTGAGTTTTTGGGCTATGTATATTGTTATATTGAAGTGGATCGCTGGGAAGTGCCACGTATTTTCTAAATTATTACATTAGAAATTCGGGGCGCTACAGAAGTGGTATCAGAGCATGCTTCAATAGTAATAATAGACTTAGTATGAAAACCAACCTAGGTGTGGGCACTAGAGAGTGAGTACCTAGGTGTGGACATTAGAGTGTGAGTATCACATAGAGTTAAAACATGATGTTATGGTTTGGGGTATGATCATGGTTTTACCATAGGATATTGATTTGAGTATGAATTGTGTGTGTGATGCTCTAACTTTTCCCTCGTTTTGCAGTATTCAAAATGGTTGCACCCAGGGGCAGAAATGGTGGCAACAATGAGGACGGATCTGGTAGTTCTCGAGGAACGGGAATTGACCTTGAGGCTGAATTCGCCAAGGTATATCAGACCCTGAATGCGCTGATGGCATTCAACTTGGCGCAACAGCAGGCTCAGCAGCAGAATCCGCCGCCAAATCATGGAATTGGTCAGGGTTTGGTCAATGCCGACCCTATCAAGCAGATTGAATCCTTTAAGAGGATGAGGCCGCCAGTCTTTGAGGGGCAAGCTGATCCAACCGCGGCAGATGACTGGATTAGGAAGATGCAGACGATCTTTGAAGTGTCGGAGACTCCGACAGCTAGCAAGGTGAAGTTAGCTTCTATGCAGCTAGAGAAGGATGCTGGTGTCTGGTGGGAGTCGCTGAAGAGGACTCTGGGAGATCAGCAGTTGACTTGGGAAGCTTTCCTGGAGGAGTTCAGAGATCGCTTCTTTCCTCTTGATGTTCAGGAGAAGAAGGTGACTGAGTTCTTGAGCCTTCAGCAGGGTAGCATGACCGTGCGGGAGTATGAGACCAAATTTGCTCAGCTTTTGCGGTATGCGCCAGAGTTAGTTGTCGACGAGGCAAAGAAGGCCAAAAAGTTTGAGCAGGGCCTGAGGCCAAACTTGAGGTCAAGGATGGTTCCGTTGGGCATCAGAAGATTTGACAAGCTGGTCAGGAGAGCAGCTATGACCGAGGAAGATATGGACCAGTCCCAAGTGAAGCAGGAGATCGGGAACAAGAAAAAGAGGCCAGCAGATGACCAGGATGAGAAGGAATTCCCAGTGAAGCAGAGCAAGCCCAATGATCCAGTGCAGAAGGCGCCGGCAACCCAGGAGGTGACTTGTTACTTCTGCAGGAAGACAGGACATAAAAGGAGGGAATGTCCGAAGTTGGCAAAGCATACTTGTTTTCAGTGCGGTCAAGAAGGGCATATTCGACCACAATGTCCACAGCTGAAGAAAGAGAATGCAGGGAAAGACAAGGATCCGAGGCAGGGGTGAGTGTTTGCATTGACTGAAGAGGATGCGGGCAATCCAGAAATATGATCTGTGTGTGCAGGAATTTATTCTTTTGTATTAAGTAAAACTTTATTTCGGGAATAATTGAAGATTGAGTATTTTCTTCATGTAACAAGTTTAATTGGATTAATGGAATAAAGACAAAGTTTTATTTGATACTGTTTTCTTGCATGCAATTGTGTCGCCCATTGATTACTAGTCTTAGGGTGGATCTTAAGGTGTTTTCAAGCAAGGTCTTGAGGTGGCTATCCTTAGTCATGTCCTTTCTAAGGAGGAAGTGGCCACTGTTTCTCGGAAGGATGAAGCAGAAGGTCAGTTGCGGATGCAGGAGTTCAGAGGTTGTTGCCGCGTGGTTTCCGATGGCAAGTTATCAGAGTTGCGCAGCGGGAGTTTGATTTTCTAAATTCTTTGCATGATTGTGTTTCATATGTATGATGTATTTGCTTTGCTGGAATGTATTCTTTAGTGTGACTGTATTTCCTAAGATTTATGATTTTACCCATGAGTTTTCAATCATTGTTAGTGGGTTGTTCGGACCTCATTAGCCGTAGTTCTGAGGACAGAACTCTTCTAAGGAGGGAGTGATGTAGAACCCCGTATTTTCAAATATTATTTTAATTATTTGAAAAATGAATTTAAATGAATTTTGAGGATTTAATTGATATTTTCAAGGAAATGTATCTTTTGTACACGTGCAAAATACGTGCAAATGACTTTTGAGATGTTTGAAAATTTTAGTTTTCTTTATGAAAAGTCATTATTTAATATTTGGAACTTATTTACTATTTTTTTCAGATTTTTCTGAAATTAATTGGGTCTATTTGCAATTTTTGATAAAAGAATGACCTTTTCGCAAAATTGACATTTTTAGGGGTTGAAATGCAAAATATGTTTTCTGGACGTTTTGAACTGTACCAATTGGGATTAATGAGTGTATTTTACTATTAAATCCTAAGTTAAATGGTTTTATTGAATTTCCAAGGATAAGAACTATATATGTAAAATTATGTTTTGAAAGGACTATTTTGCAAAGGTATTCCTAAACCCTAAAAATGATATTTCCGGCCTATATAAGAGAGTTTGCAGCCGTCATTCGCTGCACAACTCAGATTTCATTGCATCTCTTATTTCTCTTGGTGATTGAAGGAGAAGTTTTTGGATCTAGCAAAGGAAGGCTTTTGTGGATTTTCTTGATTCAAAAGGTGAGTGATATGAACTCGTTTTGTTTATGTGTATGATTGTATGCTATTTTGTTTGATGTTTTCGTATCTTGTATGAAATCGATGCCATGGTTGCCATTCGTAATAGGCATGTGAAATCCATGAATGTTAGTAGATCTTGTTTAACAAATTCTTTATTGCTCGAAATCAAGTTAAGATTTAAGTATGGTTTGGATCAGATGCATGAACATCTGGGTCTTGGGTTTATGAACAGATCTTGGCTTTTATTGGTGAAAGAATTGAGTATTTAGAAACCCTAATGGATGATTTAGGAATTGAGAACATAAGAATTTAGTATTGTATCCATAATGTGAATCATCTTGAGATTGTCACTTTTGACTAAATACGAGTTACTTTCATAAGCAATGAATCTTTAGAAAACACCAGTCTTGACTTTCGTATTCAGACCTAATTTGTGAGAATAGTAGGCCGACAGTCGACTGGCCTACGAATCAGTCGACTGGTACGACTCTACTGCTGTATTTAAGAACTGTTCAGGACAGTCGACTGGAACTGATATCAGTCGACTGGTCTGCTGAGTAAAATTGGTTCAGTCTTTTCGGGACAGTCGACCATGACTTCTATCAGTCGACTGTTGGCACTTGAAATGTTTCTTGAGAATTGTTGGTAATTGTCTCGGGTAAGTCGACTGATGGTTTATTAAGTCGACTTATCATACTTGTTATAATCTTGCATATTGGTTCTCGGGGCAGTCGACTTACTACTCCGTAAGTCGACTGGTGATGCTAAGTCCCGACAAACTTGAATGTTCTTTTCAGTCTTTAGTCTTTATAGATGGATATTCTGCGGTGTTGGGAGTCACTGTTAGTGATCGATAACCGGGTATCCGATCTATGTTTTTGTTAGTCTTTATAGATGGATATTCTGCGGTGTTGGGAGTCACTGTTAGTGATCGATAACCGGGTATCCGATCTATGTTATTGTTAGTTCTTTGTAGATGGGTACATTCTGCGGTATTGGGAGTCATTGGTCTCTGAGGTTGGTATACTCTGCGGTGTTGGGAGTCACTGTTAAGTGATCGATGATCGAGTACCCAATCTGCGGTGTTGTGAGTGACTGATAACCGAGTATCCGATCTATGCCATTGTTAGTCTTTGTAGATGGATATAATCTGCGGTGTTGGGAGTTACTATTAGTGACCGATAACCGAATATCTGATCTATATTATCTTCAGTCTTTGTAGATGGATATAATCTGCGGTGTTGGGATTTACTATTAGTGACCGATAACCGAATATCTGATCTATATTATCTTCAGTCTTTGTAGATGGATATAATCTGCGGTGTTGGGAGTTACTATTAGTGACCGATAACCGAATATCCGATCTATGTTATCTTCAGTCTTTGTAGATGGATATATGGGTATCCGATCTATGGCATGATTAGTGATTGATAATTGGACATGTACCGTGGTGTTGAGAAAGTCCGATAATCAGGTATTTGGGAGTGAACAGTCGACTGGCTGAATTATTCAGTCGACTGTACAGTGCAGTTGAGCTGTACTACTTTGAGAGTGATTTGCTTGACGAATATTTGATCGCTGGTATTGTTTCTCGACTCGGTTTCACGCATGTACTGGCCTATCGTTTCTTGTTTCATATTACATGTTCAGTTTATGTATTTTTGTTCAGTACATGTTGCTTGAGAATTTATGTTTATTGTTTATTTATGTTTGTTTGTTTATATCACTCACACCATTTATGGCCGACCCCTTTAGTTTGGGGGTTAGGGTTCAACTCTAGCCTCATGTGTTACAGGTGGTTGCTTAGAGTGGAGGCTTGGATACTTGGGTTAGCTTTAGAGATTATGAGTGATATAATAGAGCCTTGGGTAAATTGTTGTAAGAAGAGTATTGTAAAAGAATCTTGTAATTTAAGGTGTTTGTATTTCCGCTGCATTTGAAAAGATTATTGTAATAAGAATTTGGAATAAAAAGACTTGAGTTTTTGGGCTATGTATATTGTTACATTGAAGTGGATCGCTGGGAAGTGCCACGTATTTTCTAAATTATTACGTTAGAAATTCGGGGCGCTACACTCGCGGCGTCAGTTTCTTCAAAAAAATTGCATTTGACATCGTCCGCCAAGAATAGTCGGATTAAACTTATGGCTCTTTCACGAATATCTTCCCAAACATCATCCTTCATATCAGTTGGCTTTTCCTTCTTCTTTACTGCTGACTGCAACTGTTTTTAAACAAGAACATCATACATGTCAGTCTTCCAAAGATTAAAATTGATCTTACCATCAAACTGCTTGATCTTCAAAATACTGTGGCCTGTCATCTTAACCAAGGAACTCGGCAACCTGAAGCTCTGATACCAGTTGTTAGGATTAGGACGTCAACAAACGCCCTCTGGTCGCAGCGAAACTAATTAGAGCAATGAGGAAGACGATGTAAGCGAGGCGAATAAATTGTGCAAGCAAGTCACTACAAGACTAACAGTCTTTACCGGAATTTTTTTTGCACATTTACCGGCGTTTATAAACGCCGCTGTAGATACCACCGGCGTTTTATAAATCGCCGGTGCAAGTGTCGCTGAATCGTGCGTCGCTGTAGCTTAGGGACATTCACCGGCGTTTTGTATGGCCGCCGGTGTAGGTTAAAACTACACCGGCGGCCGTAAAAATGCCGGTGAATGTGTGGGTACCATTTTCGGCCATCACCTATACTGGCATTTTTAAAACGCCGGTATAGACTGCCAAATTCTTGCTGAAAGCTACACCGGCGCTTGTAAAAACGCTGGTGTACCTAATTTTTTCAACAAAAAAAAAATCCAATTCAGCACTCTTATAATCAAAACCAAATGCAAAAGACCCATTAGATCATACACTGATCATTCTTAAAACAAACAATAGGAGCACTGCATATGAAGAATATAGTCATTCCAATAGGAGCACTGCATTAAGCTGGTTCTCAGTGCATAACAATTCAACAATATAGTCATTCGAATTTAGCAACAAAGAAGTACTGCATATAATTGAAATCCACTCACTGACTCAAAATTAGAGAAGCATAATCAGTGAGTGCCAACTCAGTAGGATTGTTCATAAATTAGAGAAGCATAATCAGTGAGTGCCACTCACTGACTCAAAATTAGTCCGGTAAAGAGGTAAAGATTAATCAGTGAGTGCCACTCAGTATATCAAAAGTAGATTGCCAATCACTGACTCATAAATTAGTCAGTATATCAAAAGTAGATTGTTTAAAAACTGAAAGTGTCAAAACAACAACACCACCAATTGTTATACATGGTCTTTGACTTGTGTTTAACTGACACCTTTCCAGCTCAATGTCTCATCAAAGAACAACAAGAAGAACAAACTCAATTCAACTCGCACCATTCCAATTAGTGGAAAAAAACCGATGCCTTTCCAGCTGAAGGTGTCAAACAACAACAAGACACAAAAACTAAAGGAAAAGAATAAGAAATAGAAACAAACATACATACAAAAACATCACAAAATGCTAAACAGTGTAAACTGACATTCAAACAGGAATGTGCTAGCTTTCAATTCAAACTTCAATCTTGCTAAAGAATAGTTCTTATTTATTTAATTTTATTTTTAAAACGATTAAAGCACTTTGAAAATTGCCACAGCATCATAGCAAGCAAAACATGAAGTAAATGTTCAAAAATATTTGTAGATAATTAATTGAAACAGTTTCAAAATGTTTGAAACCTGGATCATATCTATCATTTTGCAAGCATGTTTGAGTGTGGAATCAGATAAGACATGTAGTAAGCAAAGGCTATGGATGTGAATTTGTGTTAAATGTCATATATCCTTGTGGTCAATAAACAGTATAGTATGCAGAGAGAAAAAGTAATCATGGAAGTACTGCAGCTCTACATAGGCATATGAAATGTGTAAACTTTCTCTCTCAAGAAAACAATTAAGTGGTTACTGATCTTACCAGAGGCATTAACTCAGATGAACCTTGCAATATATATAACCTTGATGAGTTGTCACAATAATTCAAAAGAACATTATATTTGCCGAAAATGAACCTTGCAGTATATAAGATGAAGTCGGTGAGTGTCACTCACTGACTCAAAATTCACTAGATTGTTCATAAATTTTGCAAAATGCACTCTAAAAACCCCAAATTGTCAGGTAAAGACTAATCATTAAATGCTCAGATAGGATTTAATCATCACTAGTTACTCTTATAATTCATTTAATCAATGAATCATGAAACATAGTGTGCAACTTCAGAAGCATAATCCATCTCATCATCACTCATTCACTCGAAAATAATGAGAAGAAACTCCATTTGTTCACTGTTTTTACTCAAGCATATTTAGTTGTTCTCACAAATACTATGGCATAAATTACCCAAGCATGATAAATAAAGATCCAAATCAATATAGATCCATATGCAAAATGCACTCAGTAGGATTGTTCATAAAATAGAGAAGCACAATCAGTGAGTGCCACTTACTGACTCAAAATTAGTCAGGTAAAGAGATGAAGATTAATCAGTAAGTGCAATCACTGACTCATAAATTAGTCAGTATATCAAAAGTAGTCCTACTGAGTGCATTTAGAAGTTGCATATGGAACTATATTGGGTTGGATCTATATTTATCATGCTTGAGTAATTTATGTCATAGTATTTGTGAGAACAAGTAAATATAAGATGAAGTCAGTGACTCAGTGCCATAGTATTTCAGTTCATACATCTCAAAATTTTCATCTTTGTTCTCCAAATTTCTCACAGATAAGAAGACAATACTCTTGATCCCAAACCAACAATACTAGTGAAACTAACAGTCCTCCAGTGTTCAATTCTGTTTTATTAACCATGATTAGCTTACAGATTTAAACAATACTAGTGAAGCTAAGTAAAGAGAGATTAAGTACAGTCCAAATCCCTTCTCAATCGTAAATGAGGAGAGGAGTATAAGTTATCAGGTAATCGTAAGTGAGCCCAATATATAGAAACTTATTGAAGCCCAAGTACAGTCCAAATAACCTTTCAGATGGTGAATGAGGCAATATATAGAAACTTATAAAACTTCATTACCCAAACATCAGTTTATAAGACCAAATATATATTTACCCAAACATCAAGATCTCAGTTTATAATACCATGTCAACAAAGAAGGCAATGATCTCAGTTTATAAGAACCCAAGCAACAAAGAAGTTTCATAATATGATCCTTGAGCTTGAACCCATTCAACCAAAAAAGCCAGTAAGTATCCTCTTCACCAAGTAATCATAAATGTACACATCCAACCTGTTCCAAAACCCATTCAACCAAAAACCCATCAAAAGGATTGCCTTTTTTCCGTTTCCAACTCAAACAACCTCATCCCATTCAAAGAAACCCATCAAAAATATCACTTTTTGCCTATTTGGGCTCAAACAACTTCATCTAAAAACCATACTAACCCCTAAAAAACTACAAACAACAAAAGCATGACTAGAATCAATTCCGGTTAGTACGATAAATCAAGAACCGATCAAAATCCTAACCCTAACCCTAATCAAGAACCGATCATTAATTAACCTATTCACATATTCTCAAATTCATACTAGAATAAACTTTAGGGTTTGAAATTCCTTACTTGAGTTGATTGGGGGAGGGGGGACAGCGGTTTTTGAGTGGGGGAGGGAGATTGGGAGAAGGGGGACGGCGGGGGGCCGCGATGGAGGACGAGGGGCGGGCGAAGGGGGCAGGTGCGGCGATGGGGGAAGGGGCGACGGCGGGGGAAGGGGAAAACGACGACGGCGGGAGAGGGGGACGTCGATGGGGAAAGGAGAGAAATGAAAATTTTGGGGAAAGTATACGTATAGGGTTTGGGGAAATTGGGGAAAGTGGGAGAGCGCGAGAGAGCGGGAAAAATTGGGGTTTTTTTTTCCGATTGAATGAGGAAATGGTAGAGGGTTTGGGGGAAATTTATTCCAAGACCCTATACCGGCGTTTTAACTAAAAACGCCGGTGAATGGGAGAAGATTTTTTTTTATCTGTATACTTTCACCGGCGTGTTTATTAAAACGCCGGTGAATATAGCCTTCACTGGCGTTTTAATAAAAAACGCCGGTGAATATCATAATTCCCCGGCGTTTTATAGAGGCCGCCGGTGTATAACCATCCTGTTTGACGCCCCATTCCTGGTCTCTTCCTACCCCGGCATTTCTGGTAAAACGCCGGGGAATATACGCCGGTATATCCATCGTGTGTTGTAGTGAGTAGATCCACCAAACTAACACAAACACAACAACGATAACTTATCCCGGTTAGCTTTTGCTTAATCTGAGGGGAAATATAGGGAGATCTGATAACTAGAAGAGATCACAAGGAGTTACTGATTCACTTGACACAAGGAATTAAACTCACCCACCAAGAACTATCTCTCTCTCGAGACTCTCTTTGCAATGGAGAAAAGAATCTATGAAGTACTCCCTCTCATATTGGAGGAGTTTACAATATATATAGAAGAATAGAGAGAAAATCTAGGTCTAATCTTAATCCTCAGTCGTCCGATATAACCTGGAAAAGAAGTAACTGAATAGGAACCGTACGATCTAACTTGGAGTTGAAGATTGGGCTGAAACAACCTAACAAATCGAATCCCAAAAATAAATTTGCGCCGTGGGCGGTCGACCGTCCAACAAGACCGGTCGACCGTACCACTCTCTGACTTTCCAGTACAACGAGCAGTCGGGGGTGCGGTCGGGGCTGCGGTCGACTGTCACCATGACCGGTCGATCGCAACTAGCTGCACCTGCTGCTGCTGCTGTTCTCCTTCTACTCGCTTCGACCTCCGTGCTTCATATTATTTTCTTTTAATCTGAACAACGAGTATACAAGACACAATCCTAACACTATGTATGTACTTATTGCAATACAATGAGTGGTTTTGCCAAACACATGTTAGAGCGCAGGCAAAGCATGCATGCACTTCTCAAAGATACAGAATGAAAGCATGCTAATTTATACAAGCCTTGATATGGCACTCGGTTGCCCATTCCTCTCAAAACCCTCCCAATTCGACCTATCTTCCTTCGATCAAAGTGCAGGGTGAATGGAATCTTTGTAACTTAATTGTTCAATTTAGTTCAATACCCGTTCATCATAGTAAAGATTTTCATACAGCATTCTGAGAAAAAAAATGTTTTTTAATAGATTTCCTATGTGCTAATTACAGATACTACACGATAGTTAGTAAAACGTGCGACATTTCTCTGCTGTTTTTGGAGAAGGATTAAAAGAGTATGGGTCAATGTTCACTGTTCATGTTCTGACGATGGGGCCAAATAGCAAATTGATTTGGGTAATGACTCACTTGTGCACTGGGCTCAAATTACAGGCCAGACAATTAAGCACATTGCATAAGTGCATCATATAATCATAGAGGTAATTAAGTTGACTATTGACCAGAAAATAAATAAATAAGCAATTGCTTGTTTATTCATCTTTAAGATTTAGAAATTGTTTGGTTCTGTCTGGTTCTCATATGGAAGCTTTTGGATTCTAACCAACAGGACAACAAGTAGGACAGGAACATCCAAACGTTCAAGTCCTTTTATTTTACTTTGACCAGGTCAACAACTCTAGGTTTACTTTATTAACTTAAACGCCTAAAACCGCCATTTCTTTGTATTTTCCCTGAACAAGGTCGAGTACCCAAATACTCATCCCCCATATGTACATTGATTATAAATTAATTAATTAGCTGAACTTGATCCCCACACCTCTTGCTAACTAGCCAATTGCACATGCTCCTAAAAAGACAACCTTTTCTTGTATGAACTATATAGTATATACAGTATTCTTACTGTACATACCATATGTAGTCAACTGCACATGCTCCCCATTTAATCTTACCTAGCTCAGGGTACAAGATGAAAGAAGAATGATACAGCCAAACACCCACATCTCAAACTGAAAAAGACATCCTTTTCTTGTATGAACTATATAGTATATACAGTATTCTTACTTAGATCATCAACACCAAAGCCTAATAGCCGAGCTCAAGAAATGAACATGTCCTCCAACAAATACCAACCCTTCCTTTTCTCTACTATCTTCATCTTTTACACGACTCTGTCTCATTGCTCATTAGGATCAGACACCTTGTCTCAAGGTCAAACCCTCAAAGATGGCCATACTCTCCTCTCTACAAGGGAAATCTTCGAACTCGGTTTCTTTACCCCAGGGAACTCCACTCACCGCTACATCGGAATCTGGTACTACAACATCTCAGTGCAGACTGTCATATGGGTCGCAAACCGGAAAACCCCACTTACAAACTCTGGCGGAAGTCTCACTTTTGGAAGTGACGGCAACTTAGTTCTCCTCAATGATCAAGGTAACATCTTATGGTCTACAAACTTATCAGTTTCGTCGACGACAAATAGTTCAGTAACAGCTCAAATCTTAGACATGGGCAAGCTTGTTGTCCTATCAGGCAATCAAACAGTAATATGGGATAGCTTTGATCACCCAACTGATACTTTTCTACCGGGAATGAAGATAATCTTAGACCCGAAAAATGGAATAAGAACTCTCTTCACTTCTTGGAAGAGCCCTAATGACCCTTCAGTTGGAAAATACTCTATGGGACTGGACTCATCGGGTTCAGGCCAACTCTTCGTATATAAAGGAAGAAGGCCGAGGTGGAGATCAGGACAGTTTGATGGCACGCAATTCATTGGCTCGACAATGAGACCCATTTATCTGTATGGATTCAAGATAGTTATTAGCCAAGGGTCAATGTATGCCACCTATGAGCAATTCAATAGCACTCTTCTTAGGTTTGTGTTGCAACGGGACGGAGTAGAGAATACTAGCATGTTAGTCGACGATACCAAGGAATGGGAAACAGTCGGGGTTCAACCTGGTAATGAGTGTGAAACCTACGGAAAGTGTCATAATTACGGGATTTGCAGTGAAAGCAGTACTGCAAGTATTTGTAGTTGCCTGAAAGGGTTTGAGCCGAGGTTCGGTGAGGAATGGAACAAGGGGAACTGGTCAGGTGGTTGTGTCCGGAGAACTCCTTTAGTTTGTGAGTCAAATAATAATAGTAATAGCACTGGTAATAAAGGAGGAGATGGATTCTATAGATATCAAACAGTGAAGGTACCAGATTTATCGGAATGGGCATCACTGGTAACGAATGAAGCAGATTGTCGAAGTGCTTGCTCAAATAATTGTTCTTGCAAGTCCTACGCATATGTTGCAGGAATTGGTTGCTTGATGTGGGCTCGAGACCTCATTGATATCGCCCAGTTCCCTCAAGGCTCAGGGACTGATCTCTACATCAAGCTTGCAGCTTCTGAATTGGGTAAGATATTCCAACCTGATCATAGTCAAAAGTTTTTCAAGTTATGAATTTAATTTTAGGTAAAAAAACAAAATTAGTGATGAGGTTGAACATGTAAGATTAATAGAATAATCAAGGGTTGCTGAATACTTAATTGGCCAAAAACATAATGGGCATAATAAATAAATAATAAGTTCCTACTGTTTGATGGATACAAATTTTGATGACAGACAGATATTTACTCCATTTAATATATATATATAGAGAGAGAGAGAGAGAGAGAGAGAGAGAGAGAAAGTACAACTTGCAATAAGTTATGTAATTGTGTGCATCAATAATAGTTAGGTGCAGGTTCTGAGCCTTCAAAGTAGTAGTAAGACCTTTAAAAATGGTGCCACTTCAGAAAGCATCATAGCACTATAAAAATCAACACTACACAGCACTAAAGAGCACCAACTTGGATAAGGTATGAAGAGTGGGCAATTGTTTGTTTGAATTGTGAATTAAACTACAGTTGGAAACTTTGGAGTACAAAGTGGCTTACTTTCATGGACAACAGTGTAGTAAAGCACTAAAGAAACCAAATTGCACCAGGTAGGGAGTGTAAAATCATTCATTCAAATAAATTATATAATAAGTGAAATATAAATTTATTGTCATGGAAAATTTGGAGTATACTGATAGTATATTAAATTACCGCAATTGTGATTAGTTCAAAACCATTTAACTTGCAGGTACCAAGAGAAAGATATGGAAAGTAATTGTGATAGTATGTGCCTCAGTGACTTTTCTTTTGATTGTCTGTGTTCTCTTATGGTGCAAGTTCAATGCATTTTTAAAAGGTAAGCTTTTGAATTCATATAGTAGGGTGGTATTCAAAGATTGTATAGTTCAGATGTAACTTCAGTTTTAACCATGTAGATTTGTGTAAAAAGAGGCATGAACAGCAAAACAGCTTACCAAGTGCAGGAGAAGGAAGAATCGATTTGCCCGGATCAAATGAGACTGGAGAAGGAGAGGAAGGGAAAGACGCGGAGCTACCCCTGTTTCATTTTGAAAGTTTAGTGAAAGCTACAAATAATTTCGATGATGCAAATAAACTTGGGGAAGGAGGTTTTGGTGCTGTTTACAAGGTATTCTTCTCTTCAGTTCCACAACAAATTTGTGTGTTTCTTAACATACGATTTCAAATGCCTAAATACCACCGTAATCAAAATAAAAAGAATGTAAATGTCTAAGTACCAGTAATATCTATAAAAAAAGAGTGTATGTACTATTGTATCTGGATTTCTAAAATCATGTTATAAATATAACCTTCTCTGAATCCTGATATGATTCCATAATCTTTGGCCCATAACTAGTAGAAAATTCAGCTTTTTGTTTGTTCAAAATTTAGTTCACCTACCAGTGTAGATAATTATATCATCAAAGGTTCCATGGATCAAACACAGCACTTTGAATTCTTCTTTTGCAGATCACATATTTTCATCCATAGCCAAAATATGGGCTCAAATAATTTTGGCAACAAATTTATTCACAAAAACATAAACTTGTGTCCATAAGAGTTGAAAGTGAATAATCAGATAATTTTAGAACAAAAGCTTAATATTGATGATTTTAAGCTTCAGGGTTTGCTACCAGGAGGACAAGAAGTAGCCGTGAAAAGGTTGTCTAGAAGTTCTGGCCAAGGCCAGGAAGAATTCAAAAATGAGATGTCACTAATTGCAAAATTGCAGCACCGGAATTTAGTCAGACTGTTAGGTTGTTGCATTCAGGGAGACGAGAAGATTTTGATTTATGAATACATGCCTAATAAAAGTTTAGATGTCTTACTCTTTGGTACGTTGGACTACAAACTTAAAACTCTATAACAGATATAAACATTTTTGTAGCATACACCAGTTTGATGAATGATACAATGTGCAGACCCCACAAGACAGCAACTGCTTAATTGGAACGGGAGATTTCGCATCATAGAAGGAATTGCTCGAGGGCTTGTCTATCTTCATCGAGACTCAAGGCTAAGGATAGTTCATCGAGATCTTAAAGCAAGCAATATCTTGCTGGACGGAGCTATGAACCCTAAGATATCTGACTTTGGCATGGCTAGGATCTTCGGAGGTGATGAAAATCAGTTAAATACAAACCGAGTGGTCGGTACATTGTAAGTAACTTGCATATATATTGTTGGGTCTTTGCATATTCGCCCCAGATGAATTTCATATTTATTCAGTTATCACTCACAAAACATTATTTCCGTGTAAGTCTTTCTCAATGTGTGGCCGGCCTATTCATTATATTAGTCCTCCACCTGACCATAAATAGCCGCGAAAGAGCCATTGATGATTGGGACCCACGTTTTGAGGGATTAACATAGAAATAATAATTTGGGATAAACTAATCTCTAATATAATATTATAATGGGAGAAGGCCTTAGTGTCATTAATTTGTAAATGTTCTGTCAATCTACCAACCCGTGTAACACACGTGCCATAACTATTATAAAGAAGGTCCTAGTTTCAAATCAAGACTACATCTAAATTTTTATTTTTAAAACCTATATTTATTAAAACGTGCATCGCACGTGTAAACTACTAGTATAAAATAGAGATTATTTAAATTTCCAAACTAAATAGATGAACTAAACAATACAATACATTGCAGCGGCTACATGTCTCCTGAATATGCAATGGAAGGTCTTTTCTCTGTGAAATCTGATGTCTACAGCTTTGGCGTATTAGTCTTAGAAATAGTTACAGGTAGAAGGAACAATAGCTTCCATGACATGGATGACACTATCAATATTGTTGGATATGTAAGTATTTGAGTCTGTTTCACTATCCTACTTAAGTTGCAACATCTTCTGTGAGACAAAACAGAGGTGCCTAAAACGATGATTCATTAATTAATTAATTTCAGGCATGGCAGCTGTGGACCGAAGACAAAGCAAATGAAATGATAGATCCGGCAATTTTAGATCCGGGCTCAGTTGATCAGATAGTGAGATGCATACATGTCGGGCTCTTGTGTGTGCAAGATCGTGCGAATGATAGACCCGAAATGGCATCAGTTGTACTTATGTTAGGAAGTGGAGATGCAACACTTCCCATGCCAAAACCTCCATTATTTGCAACGGAGGCTGGCATAAGTATGATCCCAGCAATAGCTTACAGGAATGATTTGTATTCTGTAAATGATGTCACGATAACAGAACTTTCTGGAAGATAAGATCTGTTCGTAAAATTGGAAGGGAAAAAAAAAAACTGACTTCCCCTACATCCCCAAACCACCACCCAAAATAATAGATAGTGTCATGCACTACATCAAAAAAAATTCCCAGGTAAATAACTTCTGTATCAAAGAGCCCTCAAACTTTTATTATTAGGAAAGCATTCGGGGTAAATGATTCAAATGTATGAGTTTTATTAGTCAGTGTCGTCTCTTAAGTTGTGCGCATTAAGAGTATCTCCAACCACGCTAGCTATTTTGACTAGCTAGAATAGCCAAAATAAATAATAAATGGATAATTTGGCTATCTCCAACCACGCTAGCTATTTTGGCTAGCTAGAATAGCCAAAATAAATAATAAATGAATAATTTGGCTAGCAAAAAAAGCTCATACTCCAACCATGCTATCTATTTTGGCTAGTCATAAATGTTTTAATTTTTATTTACTCATAAATAGTTACAATAATATTTTTTTAAAATAATATGAACTCAATCTAATAATTGTATTCACTCAATTAATTTCATTTCATTCGCAACCTTTGGGAAGAAATAAAAAGACCAGTGTTTATTGTCCGTGTCGCTGCCACAAGTGTTCTACAAGATCCAACTGGAGTTGGGAATGCATCAATTTATCTCTGATGTGATGATGATTTTGAATAAATGTAAGCAGTTCAGGCGTATAATCATGTGATACTTCTATGGACGGACTTTCCTCAACTGTGTCATAGTTAAAATCCTATTATTATCTTCTCTCTCATCTTCGACTATCATGTTATGCATTATTATGCATGCTGTCATAATATCATGAAGCGCCTCTTGATCCCAAAAATGTGATGGTCAACGAACAATTGCAAAACGTGCTTGAAGAACTCCGAATGCTCGCTCTACATCCTTCCTTGCCGATTCTTAAGCTTCAGCAAAATATTTATTCTTATTACCTTGTGGAAATGGAATAGTTTTTACAAATATTGAGCACTCTGGATATATACCATGTGCAAGATAATATCCCATCGTATAGTTATTTCCATTGATAGAATAGTTAACCTTGGGCGCTCTTCCATTAGCAAGATCATGAAAGATAGTAGACCGATGTAGCACATTGATGTCATTAAGAGCTCCTGGTAACCCAAAGAATGCATGTCATATTCAAAGATCATGTGAAGCCACAGCTTCTAAAATAATTGTAGATTTATGAATGTGGCCAGTATACATTCCTTGCCATCCAGCTGGACAATTCTTCCACTTCCAGTGCATACAATCAATACTTCCTAACATACCTGGAAAACCACGATCTTCGTTCATTGTCAGCAATCGAGTAATGTCATTATTGTTTGGTGATCTTAAGTATTCATCGCCAAATACTCCAACAATGGCCTTGACAAAATGATGAAGACTCTCGATTGCAGTGCTTTCTCCAATACGTATGTGATCATCAACTAAATCTGCTGATACCCCATAAGCAAGCATCCTTATTGCGGCTGTCATCTTTTGAAGTGAAGACAATCCAAGAACTCCACATGCATTCCTTCTTTGAATGAAGTATCGATCATGGGCTTCTATAGCAGGCTGAATTCTTTAAAAAAGAGGACGTCTAATTCGGAATCTCTTTTGAAAGAAATGAGGAGGATATACAGGTCTTTTAGAAAAATAGTCTTTCATGTCCTTGAGCTCTATCACGTTGAATAATAGCGTGGCCTGGAGTAGAACCACAACGAGGTACTCTTCGTCTTCTTGTAATTAGTTCATCTTCTTCTTCTATAGCCATTAATGCTAAAGGTAGCATTTCATTATCAGAATAGACATCAAGGTCATTGATCTCAAACATCATATCAAGTACATTACCAAAATGTGTCATCAGTAAGCAAATGTGTTTGAATGCTTAGTTGAGCTGATAAGAGTGAAAGCATGAATTGAGTTAGAATATTTATATTGCAAGTTTATGTGGAAATTGAATTCATAAAGGCAAAATACAACTTTTATTAATAAGAGGTTTAGCTGAAGGCTTACAGATGCATAGATAAAAAAAAATACATTAATAAACTATGGCTATTCGTATTAATAAATACACAAACAAATACTAATTATTGCTTAGTGTTTTTCCAAGTATTTTCATCTTGCGGGCTTCGTAATATTTTGCTCACAGTGAGTCCATTCCAGTGGTGTCAATAGCCATTATTATCTCCTCGTCTACTAACATTTGTAGACATAGTTTTTTCTTCTTAATTTCGATTAGTTCTTGCCATTGACCGAATGCTTTCTCAAATTGTTCTGTTTTTATTTTTTTATTTTCCTCCATATATTCTTGCAGGAACATTAGTGCAGGTCTTTTCTCTTCATTATGTTCCTTATCCTTCCTCTTTTGTTGCTCCTTGGCAGCCTTTCTACCAATAGGTCGTTCCATATCAGTTGCAATATATTCTGTCTCTAAATTAACTTGATTCGGTAGTGAAGTAGACAATTTTGCAGGACCTATCCTTTTACAAGTTTTGGACCTTTTCTTCGAAGTTTGAACCTTCACGCAGCAGAGCAGTGTAAGATGTATTATTATGTGAATCTATCTAACCAATACAAAATATTACTGTGAGATTAGACAATTACTAATCCATTTATGTAGAAACATTTCCAAGTTGCAGGTAATAATAATATAGTAATAATAGTCACATATAACTTCTGATAATATAAGCCAATGCTAAGTGCATCATATAATTCTTTATGAAAAATTGCATGGTGATAATATGACTACTATGACTACAACAGTACAACAACATCAAAGCCTTTATCAAATGTTTAGAATCAACCACAATAATCTCCTCCTATCAAGAGCAATCTCAGTCAGATTAACAAATACCATATCATTTGTAATTGTCTCAAACCAAAGTCTCTTGACCTTTGCCCCTGCTTCTTTAGCTCGATTAACTACAATCTATATATCAGTGTATAAGATATATCAGTTTGTAGTTAAGATATATTAAGTTAGATATATCAGTGTATAAGATATATCAGTTTGTAGTTAAGTTATATCAGTTTTTGTAGTTAAGATATATTAAGTTAGATATATCAGTGTATAAGATATATCAGTTTTCGAGCTGACAAACACTTCTATTTTCTAGAAGACAAATTTTAACAGGAAAGACAATTTGATAGCACTATTATCAGTCCTCACCTCACTTTTGAAAATTTTACTTTCCCAGTTCAAATCGACAGACTCACACTCACTACTTGATGTTATGTACATAAACTGCAGTCTGGATATGAATCCTAAGGAAGGACCTAATCATCAATGACAATCTTATGTATGGTCTTGTGCCAAGCAAAGTGGCACAGCTAGGTTGGTAACACAGTGAATCACAACCTCATAGTGTACTAATCATAACAAAAACAAGAGCACTGAGCCCTTCTTGCAACATTAACATGACAACAAAAAAAAATATTTATTTCATTAAGTAACAAGTAAATGTTCTCATGTCAGGTACTATTTAATGGCATTCAAAAATGCACTTCATGTCAGGTTTTAGCATATGCACTTCATGTCTGGTATCAGCATAGATTCAATGGCATTAGAAAATTATATTAAAGGATATATGATGCAGTAGCATCTAGAGTGAAAGTCCTTACTCCCACCCAAGTGTTTAGACATTTAGATGACATATGAAATTGCAAAAGAACATTTCCTCAAAAAAAAAAAAAAAAAAAAAAAAAAAAAAAAAAAAAAAAAAAAAAAAAAAAACCTAATAACACTGAAAAACACTAATATCACAGTTTATGAAAAAGGAAGAATGGTTTCTGATAATCTTCGCCATAAAATAATGTTCTATTGACTACTTGTTCACATTTTATTCCTTCTTCTAAAAGGTTTGATCGGGTTAATCAAGCATAAACTATTAAACATGGATGTCGTAATCTTCAAAATTTACTGGAAAAGATAAAAGTTAAATCTTACTCATTATAACATCCATAGATGCAATAAATCATAACAGGTACACATACAACAAAATCACCGGTAACAGGATGAAGAAGATGAAGAAGTTGAACAAGATGAAGAAGCAGCAATCTACTAAGCACAAATTGTAATTCAGATAAAGTTTTAAATATCAAATTGTCCACACAACAAAAACAAAAAAAATTCAAAATACAAATTTTTACCTGATGAAGAAGAAGAAGAACCCAATGAACAATAAGAAGGAGCACCAATCTACCAAGAACAAATTGAAGAGATTGAAGAAATTGAAGAAAATCGGTGTTGATTTAAATAAGCGGGAAAAAAATCTTACCGTTGTACCAACCTTGATCTCCGGCAGAAGCAATATGGCGAGCGGATCCCGCTTGCCAGATTTGGCGAGCGGATCGCGAGGGGAAATCAGATCACCAGGATAGTGATTGATTTGTCGAGTCCGTTGGAGAGGATTTTTGGGAATTTAGTCGCTATTTTGGCTAATTAGGAGGAATAGCGATTAGCGTTGGAGATGGTCTAACTAATTAGAATGGTAAAATTTACATATAAGTATATAAATAACCAACTACAACGTGATGCAACTATTTCACATTGTTCACTAGTGATCATATAATCAATAAACAGTGGCATTTGTTTGAAAATATTTTATGGAAAATAAATTTTCTAAATTATTTCATTTTATTTTATTATTTTTATTAATTATTTCGACTAAGTCCAACTCTTTATTCTCTCGGTCAAATTGGCCTTTATGGATTTTATTACTAATGAGTATGATGATTATGTATTGTTTATTATGATAATCAATTGTCTTTATTTTTGTGGGTTATTGTTGGGATAATTATATATACAGCCTTGTGATAAGAATATCAAAGAATTGAAGAAGAAGAGTCCTATCAATTATTTTATCTTCCTCAATTAACATTTTAACTCTTTCTCATTATTTAATATAATGTCCTTAAGCTTAGTTGAGTATTTGATATTGATCGAGGTCTACCCAAATCCATCTGTGCACATGGAGGTCGCCGGTAGTCCGGGGGGTTTATTACGGCTAAGTTGTAGACTGGCAATTCGCACGTGGAATGGCGGTCTACCTCTTAGAGCATAGAGTATCTCGATATTCTGGGTGACAAGCCCTTCCTAAACTTATTTTCTTATATTGCAATTATCCATATTTATTTATATGCAAAAGTTTATTTATTTATTGAAGAAAATATTTATTTGATCAATTTCTTCCAGCAGTCTATATTTTGATAGTTTACACTGAGCGAATAAATATTTTACACAAGTAGTATAGCGGTTGCATAATTTGGAATGTATATTGGTGAATCTTTATAATTCCATAGCAGTAATAATTAGTTATTATCATGTTCAATCGGGCATAGACTTGATATTAGAAGTAGTGAATGGTTGAATCTCAATATAATTTTTTATTATTGAGTTTAGTCTTATATTGAAGTTGCTAGAACAGCTTTAATTAATTATTCATAGTCTTATTAAATCTTATTGTTATAAAAACTGAGGATCTTGTTGAGTCTTCGACACAATCAACACAAACCACCAAGCAAAACTAGATCGCACCAATCACACAAAGCACACAAGAATTGTCCTGGTCGGGGCTTTCGCCTTAATCCGAGGGTGGAAGAACCGAGATGTAATTTCAACTAGAGAAGATACAAGAATATTACAATTCTCACCACGACTGTCTCTCAAGCCTAACTAGAACTTGGTTGCTACTTATAATGGAGAAACTCTCTCACCCTCTCTAGGGGCGGAGAGAGAGGGTGAGTAGGGGGGACATTTGGGACCCCAAAATTTTTGTAAAACTCCCTTTATATAGACCAAAATTTTTATTTGGCCCCCCAGTTAAAAAAATTTTGGGACCCCGAAGCTCAGTCCACCTCTTAAAGGCTGAAATAGGGGTATGGATTTTGGACTAAAAAATAATTCATTCTCTCATTCTATTAATTAAGTCAAACTGCTCAAGCTTAAAAAAAGAAACTCAAACCCAACCGATCTATTAAGCCCAAACTTCCTTGGTTCTCTCATTCTCTCCTCTCTATATAATATGTAGTCTGGATTTCAATTCTAAAACATTTTGTTGATTCAATTCCAAGTATGTAGTATGGATTTTATTGTGTTGATACAAGTATGAACAAATCATTTTTTTCTACCCATAGACTTTTTTTTAATCTTAACAATAATGCTTATTATTTGATCTGTATAATCCTTGGATAAAATTTTGAATAAGAAGCTAATGTGTACACAAGTTACAAGTATATCTATTCATTTGTATCGTATCTCTTGGCCTCTAGTATTATAACAGTGTAAATAGTGTAATATGATTATTGATTATTATTACTCTTACCAAATTTAAAGTACAACTGTACAAGTGCCAAAAATACATGATACTAAGAACACAAATTCAAATATTTACATTGATTATAATTTTATTTTGATCCAACTACTTTTATTTTTCAAAACAAAAATAAAGTAATGAATTTTCGACAACAATCATGTCGATGCCGGGAAAAAAAAAATGGGACCCCCATTTTGATTAGTCTGGCTCCACCACTGACCCTCTCAGATGAAGTACTATCTTCTTCTATTTGGCATTTAATAGAATCATATCGTTCTATGAGCCGTTTGCATTGTATTTATAGATATAGAGAACCCCTAATTTAGATATTTTGATACAATAGCCATCCGATGTCTACTGAAGAGATAAACATACAATTAGAGCCATGCGATCTAATCAGAAGACGAAGTGGGCTTCAATCGAATCAACAATCCTGCACCCAAAAAATCTACCAGCGCCACGGACGGTCGACCGCACATAGTTTCGGTCGACCGCAACTCCCAAACCATCAACACGAGAGGTGACAGACGACCGTCCCTTTCTCTATTGGTTGTTGCTGCTGCTGACTGTTTCTCCATCTCTTCGATCATTCTCTTCAAACCCTCTACTTGTATCACCATCTTCTCTTCACACCGAACAAGTATGCTAGACATAACCCAACAATCTCCACCTTGGATTGCATACACATGAATCCATACCTGTGTGATTTAAAACTCTTCTAGACCTTTCATCTCCGCTTTGTAAACAACATGATTCTGTGGCTTTTTCTGCTAGTTGAACAAACCTCCACCTGTTTTCCTCCAGTTGTATGCCCCCTGAAGGGCACACCCCTGTAGATGTTATCATGGAGGTGCCACCCTCTACACGAACTCCCTACATCAAGGCTCTCTCCACCTTCCAACGGTATTCGAACGTTGCAGTCTCACTTTGGTAATTCTAGTGACGGCTTACTAGATGATGTTTTAAGAACAATGGGCTTCCATACACTCGGCCGAGTTTTCCTGCTCCCACAAAGCTAGTAGAGGTTGTGCTGACCCTGCCCAATTCCCCTCCTACCCTTCATTACCTTACGAATTCTATCCCAAACTGTCAAAACTCCACAACGAGCTGTGTATCTGCAGCCACGAGTATTAAGAGTCCCCAAGAATATTAGATTCTGCTGTATCGAAGGAATATGCATTACCTCTTCTAGTGTGAACCCTTTACCATATGGCGTCTCCAATTCAACTATTCCCTCACCCACTGCATCACAAGTCTCACCACTCCCCGTTCTCACACTACGGCCTGTTGACGACTTGTAAGTAGAAAACATCTCCCTCTCGGAGCAAATACAAGAAGAACTTCCCGTATCAAGATACAAACTTCAATCCACATCTAAAGAACTTGAAACAAGAAGACATAGGTCATCATTATTACCTGACTCAGTTGCGCTGACTATATGGGCTTGTTCCCCTTCTTTAGTAGCACTCTTCTAACTTAACCACTTGCGACAGTCTCTCTTGTAATGCTCAACTCCTCTACAATAGTGGCAACGAATCTTACCCTTGTGTGTTGCATCCCTTCCAATTGAAGTATCACCATCTACTGCAAAACACCATGTAGAAATAGACCCTCCTTTATGAGTCTCCTTTGCTAAAATATAATTTGTATGAGTTGTATATTCTGTTTCCTAATTTATAGGGAACAGATTTCCTCAAATCTCTCTTCTCCTTAATCTTCTCCAAGAAATCATGTGTATATATACAAATAGATAGTAGAAGCAATAAAATGTGAAAATATATTTTTCCCCAAATCTGATTTCAGTTCAATAATTTTGATATGGTATCAGAGCCTAACACATCCTAGGCTACCTGAAGAAGAAGAAGAGGCGTTCTTCATTCATCTTCTCCGAAAATTGAAACCCCGAAGTCCTACCGATCTCACCCATCATCATCGTCGAAGTCGAATCTTGCTCCAGATCTGAAACCGAAGCCTAACTCCTCCGTTAACAGATCTGAAGCCGTAACCCATCGACATCTGTCGATTTTTGTCGAAGTCATCGTTAAAGTCGGATCGTCTTCGACGTCATCGTTCTTCATCTCCTCTGTCAACAGATCCGAATCCCTAACCCATCGACAATTGCTGCATCCAGAGCCACTGCCCGTCGCCTCCTGTCACCACCGCCAGTCACCTCCTGTCGTCGCCGCCCGAACCCTCTACCATCGAGCTTTGGTGGCAAAATTGAAGATAAGATCAACAAGACCTAATCTGATTTGATCTGATCTGATTCAATCACAGTCGTCTGTATTCCATCAGATCTGATCTAATTTGTCGATTGTTTGTTTGTTCGTTTTGCTGTTTTGCTGTTTTGCTGTTCTGTCATAACAACACCATGGAACAAACTGATGGATCTGTGAACACAAAGGATAGTACATCGATTATTGTACAATCCGACAATTCTGGTTTTAATGCTAGAATAATTCTTGATGAAACAAACTATGATTTCGGGACTCAGTTGATGGAGATGCATATTGCTGGACGTGAAAAGATCCAGTATATTCGAGGAAAGAATAAAATTCCTGATGAAGGTGATGCCACCAATGATAAATGGTATGCTAATAATCAGAATGTTAAAGGATGGTTATTGATGTCCATGAAACTGGAAATTATGAAGATATACATTCGACTGCATATGACTCGTGATGTTTGGGATGCCTTAGCAAAGGTATTCTATGATGGAACCGATGAAGTTCAAGTATTTGCTCTAAACTAAGGAGCCTTCTCGGAAAGGCAAAATGGCAGGTCACTCTATTATGGAGAATTAACTGATATTTTTCAAGAGCTTGACCATCGTCACAAGGTGATCATGAAGAATTATGATGATGTTGAAAAATATCGGAAATCGATTGAATGCTTGCGGGTTCATATCTTCTTGGCAGGATTGGATGCTGAGTTTGAACAAGTTCGAGGAGAAATATTGCGAAAGGATCCCGCTCTTGATCTTGAGGCATCTTATGCATATGTCCATCGTGAGGCTCACCAACAAAGCACCATGAACAACTCTTCAGAACCCTCTGATGCAGGTGCAATGGTGACTCAGACCTGTTTTTCAAAAGGTCACCCAAGTCGATCTAGACCAAAATTACCTTATGAATTGAGGAAGTGTACTCATTGTGGCAAGATCGGTCACATAAAAGCTCGCTGTTATGAGATTATCAGCTACCCGGAGAAATGGGATCATAGCAGGGATCCTCGGAAGAAGAACTACAACCAACCCACGGTCGTCATTGGAGTTGCTGATGGAGCTGAAAAATGTGTTGGACAAGCCTCGGCATTGGTTACAGCTGCAAGTAATGATGATAAGGTATTTAATGTTTCTGCCTCTGTTATAAATAATGCATGGATAATTGATTCAGGTGCTACCAACCATATGACTTTTGATACTAGACAAGTACAAACCTTACAACCATCCACTAAAACAAATGTTTCCACTGCCAATGGAGATCCTGCCATCATTACTGGTGAGGGTTCCATATCTCTTACAAAAAACCTAAACTTAGATACTGTACTAGTTGTGCCATCCTTAAACTTTAATCTATTATTTGTTGTTCAAATAACTATTATCTTACATTATATTGTGAATTTTTGGCCCTCTTATTGTGTATTTAAGGACATTCGGACTCGCAAGACGATTGGTTATAGGGTTAGACACGGGAAACTATACTACTTGAACTTAGTATCTGAAAGTTCAAGCAACTCACGCTCTATTTGTGCAAGGATCTGAGTGGGAGAAGAAGAAGAAATAAGAGATTTGGCAATGGCATCGATGTCTAGGGCATGCTTATTTTGGTTATTTAAATAAATTATTTACAAGTTTATTTTCGAAGTTGGATGTTTCTAATTTTCGGTGTGATGTGTGTGAACTAGCAAAAGTTACTGTGTCTCTTTTCCTCCAAATTTGAATAAAAGCTCACTTCCATTTATGATTATTCATTCTGATATTTTGGGTCTATCCAAAATAACTACTTTTGGAGGAGCAAAATGGTTTGTGACATTTATTGATGATTGTATACGTATGACTTGGATTTGTTTGATGAAGTCTAAAAGGAAGTTAGTGGCTTATTTCAGAAATTTCACAAACTGGTTATGACTCAATTTAAAGCACAGATTCAAGTTCTTAGGAGCGACAATGGCAGTGAATACCTAAGTTCGAATTTGCAACAATATTTGATGGAACATGAGATTGTTCACCAGACTACTTGCTCGTATACACCACAACAGAATGGGTTTGTGAAAAGAAAAAACACACACTTGCTCGAGGTGGTTCGTGCCTCTCTTATTCATGGAAATATGTCACTCGTGTATTGGGGGGAAGCCCTAGCTTCCGCTGCATACTTAATCTACCGAGTTCCCTCTAGTATCCTAAACTTCATTACAACATTTCAAGCATTAACTGAAGCTGTGAATGCACCAACAGTCGCCAACTTGACATTTCGTGTGTTTGGGTGTGTTGCATTTGTTCATCTTCATCAACATGAACGTAATAAGTTATCTCCACAAGTTGTTCGCTGTATTTTTGTGGGATATGCAACAGATAAGAAAGGATATCTTTGTTATGATCCACCGACGCAAAGGATGTTTGTGACTATGGATGTTGTGTTCCATAAAAATGAGATGTATTTTTTCTCTGAGGTTAAACTTCAGGGAGGGTACCGAAGTGAAGTTCAGACTCTTACTTATGACGAAGTGATTACCATTCAGAGTGAACAATTGAATACAAGGAGTGAGAATGTGGATGTAAGTAGTGACGATCACTCGAAAGAAGATTTGGTTGAGGGAGAAGATCTCCATGAGGAACTGCAATCGGTGTCGAACCTCCTCGATGATGAGCCATCAAGATCCATGCCATCACTACTATCATCTCCACCACCAGCACCATCAAAACCCCAAGATGAGTCGTCTAAATCCATGCCATTACTACTGTCATCTCCACCACCAGCACCGTCAGAACCCCAAAACCAATCGGCATCGCTTTCCAAAGTGCCAAGAAGAGAACTCCTGAATCGTACTACTAGAGGTATCCCAAAACCTACCTATAAGCCCGATCCCACTAGTAATGTTATGTATCCCATGAGTCATTATGTGTCCACTCACCGATTGTCTGAATCAAATAAGTCATTTGTGAATCAATTATCCATTGTATCTATTCCTAACAGTGTGCAGGAAGCCTTAGCCAACCCAAGGTTGAAAGTAGCTATGAATGAGGAGATGAAGTCCTTGAAAAAGAATGAGACTTGGGAGATAGTCGAATTTCCAACACGAAAGAAGCCGGTAGGATACAGATGGATTTATACGGTGAAGTATAAGTCTGATGGTTTGATAGAGCGATACAAGACAAGGTTGGTTGCCAAAGGGTACACTCAAACTTATGAAATTGATTATGATGAAATATTTGCACATGTGGCAAAGTTCAACGCTGTTTGAGTTCTACTGTCACTTGCTGCAAACCTTGACTGGTCGTTAAAGCAATTTGATGTGAAGAATGCCTTTCTGCATGGGGAATTGACAGAAGAGTTTTATATGGATCTTCCACCAGGATCAAATAGATCATTCTAGCACAGTAATAAAGTGTGTCGGTTGAAGAAAGCAATGTATAGTCTCAAGAAGTCACCAAGAGCTTGGTTTGGGAGATTTACAAAATTAATGAGGACATTTGAATATTTTCAGAGTAATTCAGATCATACCATTTTCCTAAAAAGGAAAGAATGTAAGATTACTGCTCTCATCATATATGTGGATGATATGATAGTAGCTAGAAATGATCATGTGGAGAGAAAGGCATTAAAGAGATACTTGTCACAAGAGTTCGAAATGAAGGATTTTGGCCCTTTGAGATATTTTCTTGGTATCGAAGTTTCTCGCTCTAGAAAGAGTATATTTCTATCTCAAAGAAAGTATGCGCTTGATTTGTAGAAGCACTACAACACTAATCGTCTTTACCGACATTTTTTTCCACATTCACCGGCGTTTTCAAACGCCGCCGTAGATACCATAAAATGCCGGTGCAAGTGTCGCTGAATCGTGTGTCGCTGTATCTCCGGGACATTCACCGGTGTTTTTTACGAATGCCGGTAAAGGTTAAATCTACACCGGCGGTTGAAAAACGCCACCGAAGGGGTGTTTTCGTTTGGGTCCCGTTTTCAGCCACCACCTACACCCGTTTTAAAAAACGCCGATGTAGGCTTATCTGTTTTGCTCAAAGCTACCCCGGTGCTTGTAAAAACGCCGAGGTAGATATATATTTTTAAAAAAAAAATACCATCAGCACTAAAATATGAATGAGGCAAAACCAATTGCAAAACTAAAAGTGACCCAAATTAAGTTGATCATTACACAGATTCTGAAAATCTTCAATCCCTAAAATATGAATGAAGCATAATAGTATAAAATCATCAAATTGTAATCTCATAATGAAACATAATAATGTGATCTCATCACATTCATTCCCAAAATATGGAGTTCAAAATATTGAGTTACAAAGAGTGAAAAAAAATATTTTCACTATCAAATTCAGGCAAATAAGATACTAACTGAGATGAAACTTATACTTTTATAATACTCATGAGATAACTATCAATTGAAACCACAACATGAGTTCAAACAGGATTATTTCATCACTAGTCACTCCTCTGTAAATCAAAGTATACAACTTCAGTTACATAATCCATCTCATCATCACTTAAAACCAATGAGAAAGAACAATCTCATTTTCAAACCAAAGCAACAAGCATGCATGAACATTATCTTAGAAACTGATACTCATCTAGACATCATGATAAATTGTATATAAAGTTTAGATAAAAAAAATTCCTTCACTAGTCACTCCTCAAAAAATCAGAGTATGCAAATTCAGATACATGATCCATCTCATCTCCAAATTCAGACAAAAAACCAACTCGTGAAGCTGCACTAACCTGAACCATGAGTTTCAAATCATACAATCCAGTAACATACAAAATCCAATAACCTGAAGTAGTTTGCCTTCACTGCAAGAAAGATGAAGCTGGTTTATTAGATGAGGAAAATCTTACAATCCAGTAAAACAATCCAATAACATACATTGAGTATGCCCAAAAGTTTGAGATAGAAACGTAACTCATGAGAAGGAGAGCACCTCATGTTCACCGTCTATTTCTCTCTATTTGTAAAGTATAAGAAAGCCCGTGCAATGCACATGCTAACAACGGAGTCTCATATAATTACAACTTCTAACCTGTGTAGCATTGAATAAGAATATAATAGCTTCGTGTTCCTCAAAACATTATGTGAAATAAGGTAAGGTCACTTTTCCCACCGAATAAGTTACTTGCAATCCTACAAAGCAATTGACCTTTCTCACATTGTGAATCAATGTTTTTTGATAACTACATACGGAAATAATGTAAACCATAATGAACCACATACGGAAACTCCTCTCATATCCAATGACCACAAACTTCTAAGTTCAAAACTTGGTTTCAACTTACAACAAAGATCAATTTTGTGTCTTACTCACCATACAATCTTTTCCTAAGGGAAAAAATTATTGTCTTAGTAGCTTGAAGGATGCTATAAGTATGCCATGGAGAGTGCATAAAAACTTGACTCCTTGCCTATATGCATCATTTGCACTTGTCAAGTATGTTCCGTCTCTTTCCTCTAATATGAAAGCCCAAACAGTTCCGAATGTACTTTGTTAACATCAAATTTTGATTCATAGCCTATTTCAATCTATCCAACCAGGACAAAACAAACTTAACCAAACTTGTGACAACCAACACCTTGATTTCCATGTGCATTATAGGTCTCCAGACATAGGGTGTTCCTTCATCATAGAAGCACAACAATTCCACACAAACAGGATCATAGAAGCACAACAAAGCACAAAAAAGCACAACAAATAGGATCACAGTAAATTAAAGAAGATATATAGTTTCAAATCCATCAAAGATACTAAAATGAACATAAACCACTACAAAGGAAAGAAAGCTATTCCCCAGTTATAGCATCAAATTGATGAATTCAGTTAAAGCATCTCCATCTATAGCTTACTTATTAAAAACCAAACAATCCCCATTTATGCTTAATTATATACTTCTACAAAAACAAACAACACTCAAAAGATTCGATAGAATTCATGAATTGAAGCAATACAACAAAGATCATAATGTAATAAGCTGAAGAAGATCATGTCAGCCTTCAAAACTTCATGCACTCATCAAAACATCACAATTCCAACTAGGGCATCCATCTCCCAAATGAATTTTCCCCAAAAAGAGTTAATTTAAGGTTGCCCCATATGAAAAGCAACCTAAACCTAGCTCATAACACCACATTCTCCTCCTTCAAATTCAGCCGGAGGCCGGTGGCCACCACGCAGTCCACCGATGCTTCCGCCCTGAACACCACCACAGTGGCGCACCAGACGTAGCTTACCTCAGCCAGGTCGACTTCTTCTTTCTCTTTTTCTGAACCCAGTAAAAATCTAACCAAACCCTAGAAGATTGAGGGGTTACCTTGCGCTTGAGGAGGGCACAACGATGGCGATGGAGGGCACAGCGACGGGGATGAGTGCGTGGACGACGACAGACGGCGGGGACGACGACACACAGCGGGGACAGCGATGACGGCCAAGCAGAGGCGGGAGAGCGCGGGAGAGAGAGAGGGAAAAATTGGGGAAAAAAGAATTGGGGATCGATTACTGAAATGCAATAGGGTTTCGATGGGGTAAATTTATTCCAAATATCTACACTGGCATTTTAACTAAAAGCGCCGGTGTAGGATATACCAACACCGGCATTTTCCAAAAAAAATGTCGGTGTATGTTCTACATACCTTGACGTTGTAATAAAACGCTGGTGTAGGTGTCTAAAATTTTGGGACGTCTTCCTGCTCCAATCCTATCCCGGCGCTACTAATAAAATGCCGGGGTAGTTTTGCCGGTGTAGCCCAAAAATGTTGTAGTGAAGGAAACAAGAATGTCTGCTTGTCAGCCTATTGATACACCATTAGAAGAAGGACTGAAACTGTAGAATGACCATGATCAAATGTTGTGTGATAAGGAGAGAATATCTGGTAAAATGACTAATGTATCTTGCATATACGTGGCCAGATTTGTCATGTGTCTTAAGTGTGATGAGTCAATTTATGCATGCACCTCGTGAATAACATATGATACGGTGATAAGAATCCTAAGATACATAAAGTCTGCTTCAGGAAAAAGGGGTCTTGTTCGCAAAACATGGTCACTTGAAGGTTGAGGCATATGCTGATGCTGATTGGGCAGGATCTATTGATAATAGGTGCTCCACTTCATGATACTTTACCTTTGTTGAAGAAAATCTAGTTACATAGATAAGCAAAAAGCAAACTGTTGTTGCACGCTCTAGTGCAAAAGCCGAGTATCAAGGAGTAGCACTGAGTATAACTGAAGTTTTATGGCTCAAACTTTTGTTACAGGATTTGTTTTGTGGTCCAGATGAGCCTATTAAGGTGTATTGTGACAGTCAAACGATATGTGATATTGCAGCCAATCCAGTCCAGCATGATAAGACGATGTAAAGGTGGATAGTTTCTTCATCAAGGAGAAATTAGATGACAAAATTATTGAGATATCTAAGGTGAAATCAGAAGACCAACTCGCAGATATTCTCACCAAGGCAGTTTCAAATCATCTCTTCTTGAAATTTGTGGACAAGTTGGATATGTTCAATATCTATGCGCCAACTTGAGGGGGAGTGTTAAAATATAATTTGTATGAGCTGCATATTCTGTTTCCATATTTATAGGGAACAGATTTCCTCAAATCTTTCCTCTCCTTAATCTTCTCGAAGAAATGTACCCTTTTTCCAAGAAATCATGTGTATATATACAGATAGACAGTAGAAGTAATATATTGTCACGTCCTGCCTTCCAAAAATACGGAATACGAGTACATGACATTGGCCCAGCGAATGACTAACATCATCTATAAGCTGTTTATCCGATTAACTCAACAATATAATCAATACAGAACAAATGCACAGGCAATAATAATAATCTCATGAACAATAGTACTTGGAATGAAGCAATAAAAATATCCAAATACAATAATAATAATCCAATATCTGGAAACAATAATAAAATTCAAGACATAAGCCCAAAATAATAATAATCCAATCCAAAATAATAACAAGTCTGAATACATTAAGTTTATTAAAGCAATAAGCAATTAGAAAGCAGTCTTCAGAATGTTTGTTCTCCAATTTCTTCAGGCAATTCTCCTTCATTACCTGTATACACTTCATCTAAAAAGATGAGAAAAATTATCCTTAGAGCAAGTCATGGACAGCAAGTAGAGAAAGCAGGGAACAGTGAAATAACAGTATAATAATGAAGTCAATGGATCAATAGGAATCAATAACATGGGACAATCATGATAATCGATGTAATTGGCTATAAACAATGATGCAAAATTCGGTAACAATAATCAATGATCAATAAAGGTAACACTCAGCCAATATTCGATATCACTTGAAACAATGAAGAATAATATGCAATGTCGGTGTTGTGTCAATCCTTAAGTCTATTATTCATTTTAATCCTAACTAATGCATGTACTACTACATCCCATACTACTGGTTTGATGCATACAATCAATTTCATTTTAAACTTAAGTGGAAGATTCTATAGATCATGTACACAGCACGATAATGGTATTTACAGCATTGGTGCATACTGGTTGGCTCAATAAAAGCAATACACGGTCAATTAGGGATACTGTATAAGTAGTCCAACAATAAACCAATAATAATAACTTTTGCCAACACACAATATTTTTGGAAACAAGGCCCATACTTCAGTGTACATTCACTGTTTCATCAACTACTCTAGTTAATTCCTTAAATCCCGGCTTATTAATTATTTTATTAATGCAACAATACAATATGCAATTATGAGACACGGGATGGACGATAATAACAATAGGGAAATAATAGGATGGTAACATGAAATAAGACAATTAGAATGATGACAATAACTCATTAGGGTTATGAAATGCAACACACATACGTTAATTCATGCAATACTACTATATAGGAACAATTAATTTAGGAAAATCTGAAAAGTATAATTCTGAAAATAAAAACACAGCTGTAGTAAAACAGACATAACTTTTGCTAAAAAAAACTCGGAATTTAAAAATTCAAGATGTTCTGAAAACTAGAAAGATAAGGCTACAATTCATATTCAGAAATTATTTCATTTTAAGATCATTTACTGATTCAAAAATAGCAGTCAACATACAGGTCAGCAAGCGATATACAGGTTTTGGGTAGTTTTCATAAAATAAAATTTAATTAAACGTGATGGGTATCAATTCTTTAGTCAATAATTTGTGTAATCAGCATGATGGGTGTCAAAACATGATAAATAAAATTATAACACGCACATACATCAATTTATCATCAATCAATCATCAATCGATCAAATAACATACAACATAGCAATTGTCTATACAATAATTTCATTGTGTCGTGATTATGTGTGTAATCCTATTATCAATTCTACATGAATGCATAAAGATTCAATCTTTGGAGTCAAAAGTGGCACGATGTCAAGAATATTGGGGTTAGCTCGTATAAATTCTCAATAGACCCAACGAAAGAGATAAACAATGTATAATACGATGAACAAGGGATCTACTTGCAAGAGTTTCAACAAAACTTGAATTTGATACAATTAACAACTCAAGAGGACGGTGACTTGCCTTATAAACGGTGAAAACGAATAGCAAGAATAACGGGATGAGATTCCCGAAGCAACGAACCCACGAACCAACACAAATAAAGCACGTGCAATATACGTGCAATATAGAATCAAGCAATAACAGCAAGAGATGAGCAGCAATAGTCGGCAACCAATGGCCTGGTGGGTCCGGAGGCGAGGCACCGAATGGCCCAACAGCGGCGCGGTGTCGATGATGCGGCGGCGTCAGGGGAAGAGGCGAGCAGCGACAGCAGCGTCGAATGGGTTCGGATGTTATGTTTGGGTAGGAAACCAGAGGAGGAGGTCGAGGGGTCGGGTGGGGTGCCGATGCGCATCAGGGGCGCAACGAAGGACGATGACGTGGTTGGGGGTTGCCGGAGGCAGGGACTTCGCCGGAGGACGAACCCAATGATGGGTTCAGGATAATTGAGCGGAAAAAAATAGAGAGAAGAAAGAGAATAAGCGGCTAAGGTTTTAAAATTGTGCTATTTTTAGGGTTTGCATTAGAATTGTATTTATAGGGTACAATTAGGATATTGGGTTAGTGGTTTAGGGTCCAATAATAGCGGTTTTGGGTCAAGAACAATGAAATTGGGTTTTAGAGTTCAATAAGAGACAGATCTAAATCAATAGGGTTCAACTAAAAAATACTCACAATTAAATAATAGATAATAGGTTCAACAAGAAAAGCTCAATCAAGAAGAACGGAAAAATTTCATGAACAAATTCAACCAAAAATAAAATAATCAACAAAGAAAAATTAGGGTATTTAAAATATTCATATATACACACATATATATATATACATTAAATCAAATAGTGAACTGCATATAAAATTGAGCATGTTCGGGCTTAAAACAAAATAATAATAATAATAATAATAATAATAATAATAGTAATAATAGTAATAATAATAATAATAATAATAGTAATAATAATAATAATAATAATAATAAAAATAATAATATCGATAACAATAATAATAACAACAATAATAACAAATATTAATACCAATAGAAATAAGAATAACAATAATAATAATAAATAACAATAATGATAATAATAATAATAATACTAATAAGATTATATAACAAAATATAAATTTATTAAAATAACGAAATATCAATAATACATTTAAATTGAGCTCAAATATCAATAGCCAATCAATAAGATATAGAAAATAAGAACAAAATACACTGCTATTCGAAATGAATAAGATTTTCGATTAGAAAATACTTTAATAAAATCTGAAATGAATTCAGCATAAAAAAAAATTTATAAAAATCAAATTATAGAAAATACATGGAAAAATACTTATTATTGGGAATGGGGGTTACAATCCTACCCACCTTACAACAAAATGTTGTCCTCGAAATTTGTTTAGGCGCTACATAGGACAAAACAAAAGCAACTGGGAAATAACAAAACAGAGAATAAAGGGAATAAAACAAGGTGGTGTCAACACCAGAATGAGGAAGAATATGGATATGAATAGAGTGATCAAGAATAAAGTTAAATAAAGATTCAATGAATGATGATAAATGCAAATGAATGAAAAAGAAGTAAACAATGCAAGAAAGAGAAACAACAAGAGAATCCTGGGACCTGTGGGTTATGAGCCCACCACGCTTCTGCTGCGCTACTCTGATGGTGAAGCTCCAAGCTGTGGACATGTCGTTATTGATCAAGCGATGCCGATCGACGAACCAAGCAAGAATAAGAGAAAGGATAGCACCAGAATCAAAAGAAAATGGGTATGAAAAGAATTAAATCATACCCAATAAGGAATCAAGGAATGGAAGGACAAAAGACAACAAGAAGTGAAGGAACTGAATATGAAAGGATTAAAGAGGAATCAAATAAGACAAGTTTTCAGATCATAAGTTGGATATCAATTGTTCATGCGATCACTGTATTGCACATACTGTTGAGTCAAACCGATAAAAACCCAAATCTGATTAATATATCAATCAAAGCCAAACTTCCTTTCGTTAGTCACGTTTGACTGATATATTATCCAAACCAGGGCTCTAACACCACTAAAAACCTTATCACGCTCCGCTTTCCAAAAATACGGAATACGAGTACATGACATTGGCCCAGCGAATGACTAACGTCATCCATAAGATGTTTATCCGATTAACTTAACAATATAATCAATACAGAATAAATGCACAGACAATAATAATAATCTCATGAACAATAGTATTTGGAATGAAGCAATAAAAATATATAAATACAATAATAATAATAATCCAACGTCTGGAAAAAATTATAGAATCAAAGACATAAGCCCAAAACAATAATAATCCAATCCAAAATAATAACAAGTCCAAATACATTAAATTTATTAAAGCAATAAGCAATTAGAAAGCAGTAGTCTTCAGAATGTTTGTTCTCCAATTCCAGCAGGTAATTCCCCTTCATTACCTGTATACACTTCATCTAAAAAGAGGAGAAAAATTATCCTTAGAGCAAGTTATGGACAGCAAGTAGAGAAAGCAGGGAACAATGAAATACCGGTATAACAATGAAGTTAATAGATCAATAAGAATCAATAACATGGGATAATCACGTCACGTATGCGCCAGCAGTGTTCATGAGTCTGGTGAACAGGGTTTTCTCTCCATTTCTGGACAGATTCGTGGTGGTCTTTATAGACGACATTCTGATGTATTCTCGAAATCAGAAAGATCATGCTGATCATCTGAGGTTGGTTCAGCATACCTTGAGGGAGAATCTTCTCTGTGGGAAACTCAGCAAGTGTGAGTTCTGGCTTGATCGAGTTACCTTTTTGGGGCACATTTTCTCAGGCGATGGTATCTCTGTTGATCTGTCTAAGATTTCTGCGGTTAAGGATTGGCATGTTCCTAAGTCAGTTTCGGAAGTGAGAAGTTTCCTTGGTTTGGACGGGTTTTATAGGAAGTTCGTCCAAGACTTTTTGAAGATAGCTAGTCCGTTGACTAAGCTGACTGGGAAAGATCAGAAGTTTATTTGGGGTGGAGCTTGTGGTGGAGCTTTTGCTGAGTTGAAGAGCCAGTTAACGTCAACGCCAGTGTTGACTATTCTGGATGGTATGGGTGGTTTTGTGGTTTACTGTGACGCTTCTGGTAAGGACCTGGGTGTACTGTTGATGCAGAAGGGTCGAGTTGTTGCTTATGCATCTCGACAGTTGAGGCCGCATGAGTAGAACTGTCACGCTCCGCTTCCTAAAATACGGAATGCAAGCACGTGACACGGCCCAGCGAATGACTTGTGTCATCCATAGGCTGTTAATGATCCAACTCAACACTATAACAAGTAATAAAACAACCACGCATGAAATGAAAGAATAATCACATAAATAACAATATTGGAAATTTAAGCATAAAATTAACCAACATCAATTAACTCAATATCTGGAAATTTAACAAACAATATTTGGGTCGAAGCCCACAATACAAAGAAATAGCATTTGTCCAAATTTATTAAACTCATCAACTAAAACAACATTTATTTTAACGGCGCAGTAAAATATCTCCTTCACCAATGTTGCTCTCCTATTCCGTCAGGTAAATCTCCTTGATTACCTGTGAGTTGCTCATCTAAAGAGAGGAAAAAGGAAGTCCTTAGAGCAAGTCGTGGACATGCAAGTGGAGAAACAGAGAAACAATAATAATAGTGGTATAGCATTGAATTCAATAAACGATGAAGTCAATAGTGTTGAACAGTGACAAAGAGATAACAGTATAACATGCAATAATCATGATTTATCATGATAACGATAAAAACAATATCAATAATGGCAATAGTAATGATAACACTGTTCAAAAAGATAACAATATGCAATGATACTGTGATGAGAGCCTTAGGTCTATTATTCTTTTTTTTTTAATCCTAGCTAATGCACATACTACTGTGTCCCATGTGTGCCGTACAACAGGTTCGATGCATACAATCAGTTTCGTTTAGACTAAGGTGGTAGATTCTATAGTTCATGTACTGGGTATGATAACGATAACGATAATAACACTGGACATGTGTAATTTCTTACACGATGCCGATAACGATAAAACACGGGACATGTGTAATTTCTTACACGATGCTGATAACGATAAAATACGGAACATGTGTAATTTCTTATACGATGCCGATAACGATAAAACATTGGCCATCATCCGAGTACACTTACTACATTGTCAACTACCCTAATCAACCCTTAACCCCGGCTTTAATTTATTTCCTTTATTCAATTAACACACGATAATGCAATTAATAAAGGACATTAGAAAAGGTGACAAAACAACCCTAGGATCATGCAATATACTTTATACAATTAAATACACTAAATATAATATTATAAACACAATTGTACATTATAAAACATAGAATCCCAATTTTGGACAGCAGTAGGTTGCTGTACCAAAATCAGAATTCCCGTTGCTACAGGACAGCAAAGTGGATCCGTCAGGTGGTCTAGAAACTAGACTCCTGCCCAGTTCCAATGCATACATAAAGTCTACATTCCGACATCGGTAGCTAGGCGAAATTCATTGTTCTTTACAGATTTTAGTTTCTGGCTGGGTGTCGATGTTGACTAATTTTAATTATAAAGGCAGTAAATAATCATTACAAAAATCAGTAAAAATAATTTTTAACACCCTAAACATGTTATCTACAAATCTGAAATTTATCTTGGTCATATATGATCATTAGTCCACCTAATTTATCAGCCTAACATGTTATATACTTGAATCTGAATTTACAGTGCAGCTGTAGTAAAAGGGTCATAACTTGGACGATATAAACCGGAATTCGGAAATTCTGGTGTCTATTGACATCTAGACAAATAGGGATACATTTCATCTTCAGGAAGTTTCTGATTTTAATGAAGTTATCTAGGTCGAAACAGCACAATAAGATTTAGGTTGGCGTAATTTCCAGAATAGTCAACATGTCCATTTTGAATAAAACGGTTAAAAGTTAAGAATAATAAATTGGAGTTTAATAATCATAATCACAGCGAAGCAATCTTATGTGAACATGGTATTAAGGTAGATGATGTCCATAATTCAAATAATTACAATTCAACTAATTTATCAATAGCAATCACATTAACAATCAACTAATTTATGCAATCTACTATAGCTAGTTGTCATTAATGTCATGATATGAAATTTGTCAATAATTCCCTATTTTTATATTCAATAACTATAACTACATGGGTGTATGTAAGATCCCTATACATTAGAGGCAAAAAGAAGGTACGAAGTCGAGACTACTACTTGGATTCGCTCGTGTAAATCCGTGGCATCTCTACGATAGATACAATAACATTTTATGATATTCAATAGGATCCACTTGCGGAATTCAATAAAAACATCGAATATGATATAATAAATATTCGATAGAAATGACTTGCCTTTTTGTGTAGACGGTTCGATAATTTAGTAGAGAATAACAGGATCAGAATCTCGGAGAGCAATCCCAAGAATATGTGCGAAGACTGTGCGAAGAAAGCTAGCAAATAGCAACAATCCTCCACACTCGATCAGCCAAAACAGCAAACAGCGCCCCCGGATCTGCTGTGCCAACACACGGAATAGCAAAAGCAACCAGTAGAATTGCTCCCTCATAGCGGATCTGGACCGAACAGCGGACAGCGAGATTAGATCCGCTGTGGCCGAACACAAAACAGCGATCAGATCGAGCTCAGTCACGCGAATCTTGGCGCAATCCTACGGTCGAGATTCGATCTCGCCAAATCCGCTGTTCTTCTTCGTTCTCTTCTTCGTCGTAACAATGAGCGAGACAGAGAGGGATGCAGCGCCCGCGATGGCTCCGACGGTGACGACGCGACTGTAGGGTAGCACAGCGGTGACGGGGCGGCAACATCTGAGGAGGGCGACGCGCGTCGAGCGCGACTCTGTCTCTCTAGTTCGAACAGGGGAGGAGCGGAGGAGAATGGGGATGGTGGAGTTGAGTTTAAGCAAGCGACAATGGCGACAATGGGTTCTACGGTGTTGCTGGCTTGGGTGTAAGGTTGACAAAGACAGCGGGTTCGGAGTTTGGGTAATGGCAGAGGTGGGTTCGATGGTTTGAGTAATGGTGGAGTTGGGGAGTTGGTGACGATGGCGGTGATGGTGCTGCGGGGATGACGAAGGGCGGCGACGGTAATGAGGGTGACGGCGATGTGGTGGCTCGGGGTGTTGGGTTTTGTGGGTTCGACAGTAGGGTGAGCAGGAGGAAAAGAAGGGGAGTTTGGGTTTTGTTTCGTTTTGTTCTGTTTGGGTTTCGTTTTATTTTGGTTTAAATCAGAGGAGGAGAGAGAGAGATAATAGGGAAAGTTACAGATTGTGGAGATAGTGGGGATTGTGGGGAGTGATTAGGGGAATTGATAAGGATTAGTCGTTAGAAGAATCTGGGGTTAATTTGGGATATTGGGTTTGGGTGAGAGATCCATTAGGAGGTGGATATTGGGCTCTGGGTACAAAGTGGATCAAACTGAGGACCATTCACAACCCAAGAAGACAAGACAAATAATCTAAAATTAAATCCAAATTAAAAATACAAGGAGTAGATTTTAAAATAAGCAACTGGGATCAGGATTAAATTAAGAATAACATTAGGATAAATATTATTCAACACAAGATGCGACAAATGAATTGAATTACAATTCCGATAGAGATTACAACTGGGATCAATAATAGAAAGAAGAAAAAAAATGAAAACGGGGGTTACAAGAACTACCCTACCTATGATTTGGAGTTGGCTGCGGTGATCTTTGCTTTGAAGTTATGGAGGCATTATCTTCTTGGAGATCGAGTGGAGATCTTTCCTGACCATAAAAGTCTCAAGTATGTGTTCACTCAGAAGGAGCTGAACATGAGGCAGAGGCAATGGTTAGAGTTGATGGCTAACTATGACATCAGTTTGCAATACCATCCTGATAAAGTGAACTTGGTGCCAGATGCTTTGAGTAGGAGATCGGTCACCATGTTCCTAACTCAGCAGAGAGAGCTTGTTGAGCAGATGAGGAGGTTTGATTTGGATGTGATTTTGCCAGGTTCTGTTCGGAGTTGCATGATGCTTCAGTTGCAGTCGCCTCTTATTGAGCAGATTATAAAGGCTCAGGCAGGTGATGAGCAATTGCAAGGGTTCAGAGACGAAGTTGAAGCGGGTACGAGGACCGATATGGTTGTTCACTCAAATGGATCTCTTCGTTTTGGGTCCAGGTTGTGTGTTCCGAAAGGTGAGGTTTGCCAGAAGCTGCTTGAGGAAGCCCACCAATAGTCGTATTTATCCTGGTGGTACGAAGATGTACTGGGACTTGAAGCTTCATTTTTTGTGGCATGGTATGAAGAGGGCCGTGGCGAGATTTGTGTCACAGTGCTTGATCTTCCAGCAGGTGAAGGCAGAGCATCAAAGGATTGTCAGACTTCTTCAACCTCTTCCCATTTCGGAGTGGAAGTGGGAGCATATCACCACGGATTTTGTGATCGCTTTACCGAGGAGTCCTAAGGGTCACAATACCATTTGGGTAATTGTGGACATGTTGACCAAGAGCGCGCACTTCGTTCCCTTCAGAGTTGGACAGTCTACTGAGATCCTAGCTGAGAAGTACATGCTAGAGATTGTCAGACTTCATGGTGTTCCAGTCAGTATTCTTTCTGACAGGGATATGAGGTTCAGGTCGCAGTTTTGGGAGAGTCTTCAGAGTAGTATGGGGAGTAAGTTGAAATACAGTACAGCTTTTCAACCTCAGACAGATGGACAGTCAGAGAGGACCATCTAGACTCTAGAGGACATGTTAAGGTCTTGTGTGCTGCAATTTGGAGGTTCTTGGGAGGACCACTTACATCTCGTAGAGTTCTCGTACAATAACAGCTTTCAGACCAGTCTTAAAGCTGCTCCTCTCGAGGCACTCTATGGTCGTAAGTGGCGGTTGCCAGTGTGCTGGGATGACATTGGCAAGAGAAAATTGTTGGGCCTGGAGTTGATCACCAAGACGGTGGATGCTGTGAGTCAGATCAGGAAGCATCTTTAAGCCCGCAAGACAGACAGTAGCTATGGGCTGTTGTTCTTCGTAGAGCCTTGGAGTTTGAGGTGGGAGACCATGTTTTCCTTATGGTATCGCCCTGGCGAGGTGTCATTCGTTTTGGTGGCAGAGGCAAGTTGAGCCCCAGGTTCATCGGACCATTTGACTTCGTAGAACGAGTAGGCAAGGTGGCCTACCGTCTTGCATCGCCCCCAGCTTTATTTGGAGCACACGACGTCATCCATGTCTCGCAACTTAGGAAGTATATCCGTGATGAGAGCCACGTAATTGACTACTCAGAGTTATCTATGTGGCAGAATTTGTCTTGTGGGATCCCGTCAGTTGTCTTGTGAGATCTCGTCAGTTGCTATTGTGAATCGGCGGGAGAAGGCTTTGAAGAACAAGGTGATCAAGCTTGTTCATGTTTCTTGGAATCCTCACTCGCCGGGTGAGTCGACTTGGGAGCTGGAGGAGGATATCCAGCGAAGATTTTCTCATTTGTTTATGTAGCTCTTGGGTTACCCTATGTACTTCATGTTGGATTTCGAGGACGAAATTCTTCTTGTTAGGTGGGTAGGATTTGTAACTCATATTGCTCATATTTGTATTTTTAATTATATTTAATAAAATTCTTGATTCTTGATTATTTATTTTTTGTTGTATTTAATTTCATTCCCTTGTATGGTGTGTTGTTGTTCTCTCTCTTGTGATTCATTTTGCATTGATTCAGCTTTTTATTCTCATTTATTTGCCCTACAATTTGTTCTTGATCTCATATATACTTTAAACCTATTTCATGGCCTATTTGTCTCTTATTCGATTTTTTTCTTCCTATTGGATACTACCCAGTTCACCCAAACCCTATCCCTATATAAACACCCTAATTGAACTCTAACCCTAATTATCAAACCCTAATACGACCTCTCTCTCTCTGTGTGTGTGTTAGCCGTCACCCTCTCTCACCCCCGACCTCCCCTTTCTCTCTGTCGTCGTTTCTGATCGCCGGCGACACCCCACTACCACCGCACTCCCTCTCCTCTTCCTCTTAGTTGTGGTCGCGATCCACCCCAGGCCGAGCCGAGCCTATGCTGCCGTCGTCTATGGCCAAGCAACGCCACAGAGCAGTATCGCCACAGTCCCAGTGCCGTAGTTGCTGTCCCGTGGTCGCGCCATCGTCGTCTTACCTGGCGTTGCTGCTGTCTGCCGCCCTTGCTGTTTGCGTGCCAATGTCTCTTGTATGGTACACGTGCTTTTGAGTGCATGTGTTTCGATGGTTTTGGATCTCGTCTCTCGTCTCTTGGTCGTGTGTTCGTTGTTTCGAATCCGTTCCCGTTATTCTATTCTTCGTTTCCATCGTCTTCGTATCAGGCAAGTAGCTTGTATGTGTTCTTTTTGTCAGACATGTAAGTAATCTAGTATGAAAATATTTGTACTCTCATGATGATCCTATTTTGTTAGGTTAGTCGTTAACATCATCTCTTGATCATGAGTAGTTATAATAATTGACACCCGTTGCATGAAAACAATTAGATTGGTGAACATCTTCATTGTATGTTGTTTGTGATACACCGTATGTTGTAGATGACTATTGCATAGATGTTTGTTGGACGTATTATCTCATTATGGACTATTTGATTCACATGCCATGCTGATCTGAGTAACCCACATATCCCATGCTTTGTATGACATCTAGATTGGACCGTTTGTAGTTAAGTTGTTTGATTAAATGCATAAAAGAACTTTTGTTCACTGTTGTCCTATTTTGTACAGTAATTTCGACCCTGTTAACATCAGTAAAATAAATAAGTTTGTGAACATGAATTATAGCATTTATTTTCTAGTTTTTAAAATTTTTGACGGATCTAAATTCCGAGTTTTGATGCATAAGTTATTGCTATTTACTGCAGTCGTATCGTATATTCCAGATTATGAACTATATGTATTATGTATGGAATTTTATTTTAAAACAGATATTAAAAGTAGAATTGGAACTCTATATTTTGCTGAGTATGTTTAGATATAACTGGGAGCAATCCCTAATTTTTTTTAGAATTAATTAATGACTTTTGTATCTCATTTCTTACTTATGAAACCAATCAAAATATCTTAGAACTGCATGTTGTTCAGTAAGGAATTATGTTTTCAACCAGATTCTATTCATTTTTTATGAAAACCTTGTGAATATAAACTGTACCCTGATTTGTCTATTTTACTACCCTGTAGACGGATCTGGATTTTGAATTAAACACTATGAATTATCTCTGTTTTGGTATTGCTGTGTCTGAACTTTCGGAATCGAGATTTTGCTGCATTACTTTGTTTTCCCAATTTTTTTGACTATACTATCCGTAATATAATTTCTTGATATTTTATATTTTGAAACTAGATATGTTAAGGAACCTTCCATATTTTTCTCATAAACTCTTTTCATGCTTATAAACATGATTTTGCATTTTCTGGCTGAACATAACTTCTGTGTTAAATGTTGTTTTCAACCCTGTTTCTGTGGCTGATATGTGACTTATATATATGTATTGGAATCGGCAGAGATTCTAGGTTCTAGATTTTTTTACGGATCTGGATTTGCTATTCTTTATCAATGGGAATCTCAGATTTGGTACAGTAGTGTCTTGCTATCCAGAACTGAAAATTTCGTTGTTTTGACCATTATGAGTTTTTTTAATCAACCGTTGCAATCACTCCCTCATCTTAGACTTATTTCCTGTTCTTTCCATGTCTTTAGCCTGTTTGTATTCGTTCACACATGTTTAGTAATAATAAAAGAAATCAAGCTGGGGTTTTTAAGGGAAAAGATCGAGTAGTGGAAAATATAGAAATGCATATTCAGAAGGGACTCGTTTTCCAACTATTTATCTCTGGATGCATGAAGGCATGATCCATGATACCGTTTTTTGTTATTACTGTTACTGTTACTATTTTTCTGAATATACTGTCCTATAGAAATTCCACTACAAAATCTTAAAGCCAAACTGTTTGATGTAGCAACCATGTGGTAAAATCTGGGACGCATGAAGTGCTACCTAGTTAGTAATAAACATTAGACATAAGAATAACTGTGTACACTATCACATCCTGTTCGGTTACTGTGGACTTTACTGTTACTGTTGATTACTGCTACCGTTGACACACTACTAATGTTGATCCTTAATGTTACTGTTATGCTTCTCCTGTTATCACTACACTGCTTACTGTTATCTGTAGACCGTTATATTTGCTACCCTCTCCATGTTAGTATTACCTGTTTAGTTTAGTTTTTCCTTTATTTTCCTACTCGTATTGCTTGCGGCTCGGACTTGCTTCTAACGGGCGTTATGTTTTCCTATTTTTCTTGTAATTTCCATATGAGCAGGTTTTGCTGATCAATTGCCTAGTGGAGTTGGTGATTAAAAGTTTTAAGCTGCGCAATTGGAATAATTTGCTTAAATGTTTGGTGAACTATTTTATTTCATGAACTGAATTTAGACTTGTATTTGGGCTTATTGTCCCAGGATTATTATTTTGTTTCGAATCTAGTATTTGTTGGAATATTTATTATTGATGCAATAAATACTGTTGAGTTATGATTGTTTTTGCATGCATGATTGGAGTATACTGTTATATTTACTGTTATGATGAGTCAAGCAGATCCGTACAGCTTATGGATGGTGAAAACTATCCGTTGGTCTTAGTCGCGTACCGTATTCCATATTCTTTTGGGAAGGAAGGCGTGACAAGGTTTTTAGTGGTATCAGAGCTCCAAGTTTGGCTAATGAGTTAGTTTGGCTAATACATTAGGCAGGCTTGACTCGATCGGATTTACTTGACTCCCGACAGGCCATGAATTACACAAATAAGTATTAATCAACTGATCTGAATGCTAATTGTTTTGGATTTTGTGCAGACTATGGCTCGTGGAAATGGTTCGTCTACGCAAGAAGGTCATCCTGAGTTGGCAACTGTAACTCAGGTGCTCCAACACATTGCTCAGGTGCAACAGGAGCACAGCGAACTGGTTAAGGCCGCTTTGGAAGTTGCTAACCGGAATGTTGTTCCGACCCCCGTTGTGCATGTCCCTGTAGTTGGGACCCCTCGTCTGGGTATCGTTGCGGATTTCATGAGGTTGCACCCTGATAAGTTTGCTAGTACTGAGACAGCATTTGAGGCTGAGAAGTAGCTAATACGGATAAAGAGTCTTCTACAGGCAGCTAGGGTCGCCGAGGCCGACCGTGTGGATGTGGTATGCGTCCAGTTGGTGGATTTGACCCACATCTGGTGGAGGGCAAAATTTGAGAGGCTAGTGCAGACTATTACTTGGGTCACTTTCGCTCAAAGCTTCCTAGATAAATTCTTTCCGCACATCACCCGAGTAGAAATGGAGCATCAATTTCTTGCCCTGAAGCAGGTTGGTAGGTTGGTTGTCTGGTTGATTTATTAGTGCCATGTTTTGAGATTCAGTTGCATATTATGTATGTAGTATTTTAACACCAAGTTTTCTTGGAACAAGGCTCTAGATCCATGGATGAGTATGCCGTGGAGTTCACCAGGCTTAGCCGCTTTGCTACCACCTTGGTGGCGAATGAGGACGATCGTGCTCGGAGGTTCCTTTTGGGTCTTGATCAGGGTATTCAGGTGCACTTGGCTGCCCATCATCTCCGTACCTATGCAGATGCCTTGGAAGCAGCTCGAGCGACAGAGCAGACTCGTGCTCGGGAGACTCCTTCTCAGCGAGTTGGGCAGTACCCCGCAGTTGTTGCTGCCAGGCCTTCTGGAGGTCCAATCAGGAGGCCAGCTCTGGTCCTTGCCGTCAGGACAGCTCCCTACCTTCCTGCTCCTCCACAGAAGGATGTTATTTGTGACTTTTGCCAGGCCCCTGGGTATTTGCGCAAGGATTGCTGGAAGGCCAATCATCGTTGTCTCGGTTGTGGTGCTACCGACCACTTGGTTCGAGATTATCCTCAGAGGAGGCACGAACAGTCCGTAGTCAGGCTAGACCGCCACTTCTCCCTTAGCATCAGATCGTCGGTCGGAGGACCGCTGCTCCAGGGAGAGGTCAGGTTTTCAACTTGACCGCGGAGGAAGCTCAGACTGCAGAAGAAGTCGTTGCAGGTATTCTTTTGTGTTTTCTTTTATTGTTCTGTTATTTGTTCCTTGTTTCATTTATTTCTCTAACATCTTTCTTCATGTTTTCTTTCTGCATTATTTTTTATATTCCTTAGTTATCTTTCATATGTTCATCTTTTCTCTTGTTTGGATCTATCTTAGGTGTTATACTTGTTCATTTTGTTCCTGCTCGTGTTCTTTTTTTATTCCGGGGCAACCCATTCCTTCGTCTCCTCCCGCTTTGTGGTTCTGCATTAGTTGGTGTGCAGTGAGTTGCTGGTTGCTTGGCATATCACCTCAGGTGGCAGTGTTGTCGTTTGTTCCCGGGATTGCAAGCAGAGTCCCATGGTGATTGGGAGTGCTGATTTCATAGAAGATCTGATTGTGATTGGCAGTTCAGGGTTTGATGTGATTCTCGGCATGGATTGGCTCTTTACGTCCCACGCGATCATCGATTGTCGAGCGAAGAAGATTGTTTTCAGGATGCCAGGCTGTGAGGAGTTTGAGTTCCATGCTGGGGAGTTACCCCTTGGGCATGGTCAATAAGTAGTTATCGATGCTGGTTGTGCAATGGAGTTGCATTCAGGCTGTGAGGCAGCGCCTCTTGTTGTGCGGGATTTTCGGGATGTGTTTCCTGAGGAGTTGCCTGGGATACCCCCTTGATAAGGATGTTAAATTCGATATTGATGTTCAGCCAGGTATTGCACCGATATCGAAGTCCTTACTGGATGGCGCCAGTTGAGCTAGCAGAGCTGAAGGTGCAGGTTAAGGGTTTACTAGATTTGGGTTTCATCAGGCCCAGTGTGTCCCCGTGGGATGCTCCTGTCTTGTTTGTCAGCAAGAAGGACGGAAGTCGTTGTCTGTGCATGGATAACCATAAGCTAAACAGTGTTACAGTGAAGAACATGTATCCGCTACCCAGGATTGATGATTTGTTTGATCAACTGGGTGGAGCTGCTATCTTTTTGAAGTTTGATCTTCGCTCTGGTTATCATCAAGTGAAGGTGAAGGCAGCTGATGTACAGAAGACTACGTTCAGGATCAGATATAGGCACTATGAGTTCCTAGTGATGCCTTTCGGAGTCACGAATGCGCCAGCAGTGTTCATGAGTCTGATCAACAGGGTTTTCTCTCCATTTCTAGATAGATTCGTGTTGGTCTTCATAGACGACATTCTAGTGTATTCTCGGAAATGGAAGGATCATGCTGATTATCTGAGGTTGGTTTTGCAGACCTTGAGGGAGAATCAGCTCTACGGGAAACTCAGCAAGTGTGAGTTCTGGCTTGATCGAGTTACCTTTTTGGGGCACATTATCTCAAGCGATGGTATCCCAGTTGATCAGTCCAAGATTTTTGTGGTCAAGGAATGACATGTTCCTTAGTCAGTTTCGGAAGTGAGAAGTTTCCTTGGTTTGTCCTGGTATTAGTGGAAGTTCATTCAAGACTTTTCGAAGATAGCTGGTCTGTTGACTAAGATGACTGGGAAAGATCAGAAGTTTGTTTGGGATAGAGCTTGTGGTGAGCTTTTGGTGAGTTGAAGAGCCGGTTAACGTCAGCGCCAGTGTTGACTATTCCAGATGATACGGGTGGTTTTGTGGTTCACTGTGACGCTTCTAGTAAGGGCCTAAGTGCAATGTTGATGCAGAAGGGTCAAGTTGTTGCTTATGCATCTCGAAAATTGAGGCCGCACGAGAAAAACTACCTTACCCATGATTTGGATTTGGCTGTGGTGATCTTTGCTTTGAAGTTATGGAGGTATTATCTGCTTGGAGACCGAATGGAGATCTTTACTGACCACAAAAGTCTCAAGTATGTGTTCACCCAGAAGGAAATGAACATGAGGCAGAGGCGATGGTTAGAGTTAATGGCTGACTATGACATCAGTTTGCAATACCATCCTGATATAGTGAACTTGGTGCCAGATGCTTTGAGTAGGAGACTAGCACATTGTTCCTAACTCAGCAAAGAGAGCTTGTTGAGCAGATGAGGAGGTTGGATTTCGATATGATTTTGCCAGGTTCTGTTCGGAGTTGCTCCCAAGGGTCACAACGCCATTTGGGTGATTATGGACAGGTTTACCAAGAGCGCGCACTTCGTTCCCTTCAGAGTTGGACAGTCTACTGAGAGCCTAGCTGAGAACTACATGCAAGAGATTGTCAGACATCATGAGGTTCCAGTCAGTATTGTATCTGACATGGATATGAGGTTCAGGTCGCAGTTTTGAGAGAGTCTTTGGAGTAGTCTAGGGAGTAAGTTGAAGTACAGTAAAGCTTTTCACCCTCAGGCAGATGGATAGTCAGAGAGGACCATCCAAACTCCAGAGGACATGTTCAGGTTCTGTGGGCGACAATTTGGAGGTTCTTAGGAGGACCACTTGTATCTCGTAGAGTTCTCGAACAATAACAGCTTTCAGGCCAGTCTTAAAGCTGCTCCTTTCGAGGCACTCTATGGTCGTAAGTGTCGGTCGCCAGTATGCTAGGATGACATTGGCGAGAGGAAATTGTTGGGGCCGGAGTTGATCACCAAGACGGTGGATGCTGTGAGTCAGATCAGGAAGTATCTTCAAGTCGCGCAAGAAAAACAGAAGTGATGAGCTGATGTTCATCGTAGAGCCTTGGAGTTTGAGGTGGGAGACCATGTTTTCCTTAAGGTATCGCCGTTGGGAGGTGTCATTCATTTTGGTGGCGGAGGCAAGTTGAGCCCCAGTTTCATCGGACCATTTGACATCGTGGAACGGGTAGGCAAGGTGGCCTATCGTCTTGCATCGCCCTCGACCTTACTTGGAGCGCACGACGTCTTCCATGTCTCGCAACTGAGAAAGTATATCCGTGATGAGAGCCATGTGATTGACTACTCGAAGTTATCTGTGAGGCCGGATTTGTCTTGTGAGATCCCGCCAGTTGCTATTGTGGATCGGTGGGAGAAGGTTTTGAAGAACAAGGTGATAAAGCTTATTCGTGTTTCTTAGAATCCTCACTCTCCGGGTGAGTCGACTTGGGAGCTGGAGGAGGATATCCAGCGGTGGTTGTCTAATTTGTTTGTGTATCTCTTGTGTTGTTGTTTTTGCTTTTGTTATTGTATTTTTCTTTTCTTTGGGGGTTACCCTATGTACTTCTGGTTGAATTTCGAGGATGAAATGTAACATTTCGTATTTTTATTTTAATTTAAAAATGTATTTTTTTTCAATTTTTGCACGAATGATGCACGTGTTAATTTTTCTATCTTTATTTTTCTTACTCTCATTTACTATTTTAGCATGCAAAAGTCTTTTATTTAGCCTTTTATTTAATCCATGGACCTAAGAATGGATTCTAACCCACTAGACTAATTAATTTAATTAATTAAAAGCAAGCCCACAAGACAAACCCATTAATTTAATCTAAATTTTAGTTGTGCATGGACTCACACATGACATGTAACAACTTTTAATTCACATTTTAGAACTATAGAAATTGTATTTAATTTGTGTGTGTGTGTGCACTAGTGCACAACACGTGCATGTGCACTATGGAGAGAGAAGTGGCCGATTTTGGGTAGTGAAGGGTTGGGGGTCAGGGTTTTGAAGAGGTGGGGAGTTAGGAAAGTGAAAAGGTTTTAGTGGGTAGTTATTAGGTGGTGAGTTTTTGCATTTTAGCCCTTCTTTTATCCTATAAATACCCTAGCTTTTCTTCTCATTTCACACCAAAAATAAAAAAATATAGAGAGAAAAAAGAAAGAGAGTTAGAGTGTTCTTGTTGCTTGTTGGAGAGCTCTTGCTAGAGGTGGGGAGTTGCTTTGTTGGAGCTAGGAGCTAGGAGTTGTGACTCATCTTCCTTGTTCTCAAATTCTTCATAAGAGGTGGGTGATCTTATGCTTTCTAGAATATAAGACATGCATGCTAGAAATGATTAATGAGTAGTACAGATTAAATTTGATGAGTTAAATGAAGAATAGAATTCATGCTATTGTATGTGCTATGAATAGTAGTAAATTTTTGTTATGATTAAGATTATTATCATGTTAGTTAGAAATGAGAAAAAGAAATAATGAGTTATTGCCATAAACAAATATGCATGTTAATTTACAAATATAGAAATATATATAATTGTATGAAAATTTGTTCAGATTTCTCTTGTGGTAAAAAATGTATTTTTGTGAAGTTAAATTGATGCACATAGATTCATTAAATATTTGTAAGAGATACAATATGCTATTTTGATTAAAATGAAGAAATAAAATTTATGTTTATTAAAGAGAGGAAATAATTTGGAATATGTCAAAAATATAAGTTTGGAAAATTTGTGAATTACTGATTTCAAGTAAAATCAGTATGACTGAGATAATTACAATCTATTAAAAAGATTAGATTGATCATATGTTTGAGTTTTGTGAAATAAACTAGTTACTGTACCGAATGAATAAAAATACAATTGTGTGATTCCTAATCAGTAATCACACATGGACTTATTGGCTAGCCAGTGCACCATAAAGCGCTACTGTAGTGTGCGGGAGGTCTTGGGTTCGAAACTTGTTAGACCCACTTTGTTTTGTTTTGTTTAAATAAATTCCGAAACCCGAAGACTGGTATATAGGGTTTTCGGTTTGGCTTCTTGACGCCAAGTCCACCTGGACTATTTGTCTAGCGGAGTGGGCCTTGGGTGCTTTACTGTAGCTGGCGGTTGAGGTTGGGTTCGAAACCCGGTGGCTTCAACATTTTTTAGGTTTTGTTTTTTAATCAAAAGGGTGTTTTAATACAATTAAAATTTTGGGGGAAATTCTAATATTCATATAAAATGATTTAGAATTTATTTAAAATAGTTTTAGAATTTTTTCATGTATATTTTGAGAAATAAAAGGAGGAATTGAGATAGAAGATGAGTTATTGATTTCAAAATTGTTTATTTGAGTATATGACATTTATTTTAGAAGGAAGAGTAAAATATTCATGTGAATTGATTTCTCTTGATGAGATTATGCACTTATTTTGATTTGAGAAATACTTGATATGTTTTGAGATATATTATATGTGCTTAAATTTACTAATGAGATTTAGAGTGGATGAATCTATGTTCAAGAAAAGAAATATAGCTTTTAAAGATTATGAATGAATAATTGAATCATGAATGGTGCTAAGATAAGACATTATGAATAAGTTGAAGATAAGAATACATTGAGTTTAATACATGATTATTGAAGGGTATGAGTACCCGTAGATTCTTGTACATGAAAGGTTGTGATCTAGAGTTTAGTGAGACCTCGGGTACTGGCATTGTTGAATTAAAAGATTTGAGTTATATTTTTGAGATATGGCCATGGAGCTATCTCAGTATTTGTGATTAAGTCCGGTAGGGAGTAAAACTAACTCTAGGTATGATAATTTATTCATGTCTTGAACTTAAGAACTAGGCACATAAGTGAAGATGTAGTTAAACTTGGGCAAACGTAAGTGGGAACTCTATATAGTCGGGCGGTGGATTCCGGGACTATAGATCCAATCGGACGGTGGATTCTGGGACTGTGGTTACTTCGTAGGAGATGAGCTGTTATTTTAAATACGGAACTATGCGTAGTCGGGCAGATAGTTTGTCGTACTCCAATGTATATACGTATACCGGGGCTAGAGGGGCACTTGCGGGATATTCGAACGACGAGGAGTCTGTTATAACAGTCGGGCGGTGGACTCCGGGACTGGGATCCGTACTTGTGGAATGATCTAAAACTTGCTTTATTACCGGGTAGTTGTCATGGCGAGGGATCGAACCATTTAATGTGGAGTACGTACGTGCTTGCCCTCGGACCTATGTAGTATATGCATAGAATCCGAACAAGTATGCATTGGTGTCATCTTAGTATAAAATATCTGCATTAGGCATTAAGGCATTGCATACACTTACATATTTAGTGTAGTCACATTTAACACTTTTTTTGCATTCAAGTTAGTGGTTTGTTAAAGTATTAAGATCGTTATAATTTCGGCATAGAGAGGATGGCCGTGTATAACATTTTCGTTGGTTGTAAGCAATTGACGTGCCCACAGTTTATTATGTAGGAATTGGATTTTCATGAAGATATAAAGTTGATATGCTGCTGTTGATTTATTTAAAAGTTAAAGTTGTTGCAATTGTATAATTTTTCATTATTGTACTTCATTTTATCTTCTGCTGTGTAAATATTTGTAAAGGACTCTGTTGTATTATAAAAAGTTCAAATTTTCTTGTAAAATCGTACGAAGTGAAGTGTAAAGATCCTGTGGAACTTCGAATTCGGTCTTATTTGGAATTCGGGGCGTTACAGGAAATTCTTCTTGTTAGGTGGGTAGGATTTGTAACCCTTATTGCTCATATTTGTATTTTTAATTATATTTAATAAAATTCTTGATTATTTATTTTTATTTTTGGTTGTATTTAATTTCATTCCCTTGTATGGTGTGTTGTTCTTCTCTCTTTTGTGATTCATTTTGCATTGATTCAGCTTTTTACTCTCATTTATTTGGCCTACAATTTGTCCTTGTTCTCGTTTATTATTTAAACCTATTTCATGGCCTATTTGTCTCTTACTAGATTCCATTCTTCCTATTGGATACTATCCAGTTCACCCAAACCCATATTGTCCCTATATAAACACCCTAATTGAATCATAACCCTAATTATCAAACCCTAATACTACCTCTCTCTCTCTCTTAGCCGCCACCCACTCTCACCCCCGACCTCCGATCTCACCCCAGACCTCCCCTTCCTCTCTGTCCTCGTTTCTAATCGCCGGTGACACCCCACCACCGCACTCTCTCTCCTCTTCCTCTTCGCTATGGTCGCGATCCACCCTAGGCTGAGCCCCGCCTATGCTGTCGTCATCTGTGGCCAAGAAATGCCGCAGAGCAGCGCCGTCGCAGTCCCAGCGCCGTCGTCACCGTCCCGTGGTCGCACCGTCGTCATCTTCCCTGGCATTGTTGCTGTCAGCCACCCTTGCAGTTTGGGTTCCGCTGTCTCTCTTGTGTGATGCACGTGCTTTTGTGTGCACGTGTTTCAATGGTGTTGGATCTTGTCTCTCGCATCTCATTCGTGTGTTCGTTGTTCGGGGTCCGTTCCCGTTATTCTATTCTTCGTTTCCGTCGTCTTCGTATCAGACAAGTGGCTTGTATGTGTTCTTTTTGTCATACAAGTTTATACCGTAAGTAATCTAGTATGAAAATATTTGTGCTCTCATGATGATCCTATTTTATTAGGTTAACCGCTGACATCATCTCTTGATCATGAGTAGTTACAATAATTGACACCCATTGCATGAAAAAAAATTAGATTAGTGAATATCTTAATTGTATGTTGTTTGTGGCACACCGTATGTTGTAAATGACTGTTGGATAGATGTTTGTTGCATGTCTTATCTCATTATGGACTATTTGATTCACATGTCATACTGATCTGAGTAACCCACATATCCCATGCTTTGTATGACATCTAAATTGGACCGTTTGTAGTTAAGTTGTTTGATAAAATGCATAAAAAAACTTTTGTTCACTGTTCACCTATTTTGTACAGTAATTTCGACCCTGTTAACATTAGTAAAATAAATAAGTTTGTTAATATGATTTATAGCCTATATTTTCTAGTTTTCAGAACCTTCGACAGATCTAAATTCTGAGTTTTGATGCATGAGTTATTGCTGTTTTACTGTAGCCGTATCGTATATTCCAGATTCTGAATTATATGTATTATGTATGGAATTTTATTTTAAAACAGATATTAAAAGTAGAATCGGAACTCTATATTTTTCTGAATATATTTAGATATGACTGGGAGAAATCCCTAATTTTTGTGGAATTAATTAATGACTTTTGTATCTCATTTCTTACTTATGAAAACCTATCGAAATATTTCCAAACTGCATGCGGTTCAGTAAATAATTATGTTTTCAACCTGATTCTATTCGTTTTTTATGAAAACCTTGTGAATATGAAATGTAGCCTGATTTGTCTATTTTACTACCCTTTTGACGGATCTGGATTTCGAATTATACTTTATGAATTATCTCTGTTTTGGTACTGCTGTATCTGAATATTCAGAATCAAGATTTTGTTGCATTACTCTATTTTTTCAATTTTGTTGACTATACTATCTGCAATATAATTTCATGATATTTTATATTTTGAAACTAGATATGTTAAGGAATCTTTCAGATTTTTCTCAGATTTAATTATGATGATTTAAAACACTTTTCATGCTTATAAATACGGTTTTGCATTTTCTGGTTACACATAACTTATGTGTTGAATGCCATTTTCAACCATGTTTATGTGGCTGATATGTGACTTATATATATGTGTTGGAATCGGAAGAGAGTCTAGTTTCTAAATTTTCTGACGGATCTGAATTTTCTATTCTGTAGCAATGGAAATCTCAGATTTGGTACAGTAGTGTCTTACTATCCAGAACTGGAAATTTCATTGTTTTGACCATTATAAGTTGTTTTTATCTACCGTTGCAATCACTACTTCATCTTAGACTTATTTCCTGTTCTTGCCATGTCTTTAGCATGTTTTTATTCGTTCACACATATTTAGTAATGAAATCAAGCCGGGGGTTTTAAGGGAAAAGATCGAGTAGTGGACAATATAGAAATGCATATTCAGAAGGGACTCGTTTCCCCACTATTTACTGTGGTACCTACTTTTTATCTCTGGATGCATGAGGGCATGATCCATGATACCGTTTTTTGTTATTACTGTTACTGTTACTATTTTTCTGAATATACTGTCCTATAGAAATTCCACTACAAAATCTTAAAGCCAAACTGTTTGATGTAGCAACCATGTGGTAAAATCTGGGACGCATGAAGTGCTACCTAGTTAGTAATAAACATTAGACATAAGAATAACTGTGTACACTATCACATCCTGTTCGGTTACTGTGGACTTTACTGTTACTGTTGATTACTACTACCGTTGACACACTACTAATGTTGATCCTTAATGTTACTGTTATGCTTCTCCTGTTATCACTACACTGCTTACTGTTATCTGTAGACCGTTATATTTGCTACCCTCTCCATGTTAGTATTACCTGTTTAGTTTAGTTTTTCCTTTATTTTCCTACTCGTATTGCTTGCGGCTCGGACTTGCTTCTAACGGGCGTTATGTTTTCCTATTTTTCTTGTAATTTCCATATGAGCAGGTTTTGCTGATCAATTGCCTACTGGAGTTGGTGATTAAAAGTTTTAAGCTGCGCAATTGGAATAATTTGCTTAAATGTTTGGTGAACTATTTTATTTCATGAACTGAATTTAGACTTGTATTTGGGCTTATTGTCACAGGATTATTATTTTGTTTCGAATCTAGTATTTGTTGGAATATTTATTATTGATGCAATAAATACTGTTGAGTTATGATTGTTTTTGCATGCATGATTGGAGTATACTGTTATATTTACTGTTATGATGAGTCAAGCAGATCCGTACAGCTTATGGATGGTGAAAACTATTCGTTGGGCTTAGTCGCGTACTGTATTCCGTATTCTATTGGGAAGCGGAGCGTGACACTAAAAATATGAAATTTACCTCTTTTAGAAACTGAAAAATACTCCCTTAGTGCTCAAAGTTTTACTTCCAAAACCGAAATATATAACACATCAAAACTGAGAATTTAATCTCTCAAATCATAAATTTATTTTCCTAAAAACATTACTTGAATATATCGAAACTTGAAACTAGATTCAACAAAATCTGAAATTTAACCACTTCAAAACTTCATCCAAACCCAATCAAATCTCTCATGAATATTAGTTTAAACACATATACATACACTTCTATATATATACTAGGGTTCCCCACCCATAGCACACCAAGACACACACAAAACCACCCGAAAATACCCCCAAACAACCCAAAACAAACCCAAACAGCAGTAGCTGCTGGCTACAGGTTGAACAGTAACCGGGTTACTGTTCACCCGAGACCCAGCAGCCCCAAGCCCTCGGGTTACTGTTCACCCGAGACCCTGCCCCAAACCCTAGGGTTTGACCTCCAAACCTTAGCCCCCAATATATTTGACGTATTTTCAATATAAATCTTTTTCCATATTCACATTTCATGCATAAAAATTAGGGTTTATCATCAAATTTTCTATTTGCATTAAAACAGCGAAATTTTTAATCCTTTAAAACATAATTCTCGAATTAGAAACCAAGATCCAACATCTACAATCACATATGTTCTCATTAAATTTATTTCTTTATACAAAATATTAATCGTTCATGCATAAACAACTTCTTTTGTTCAAGACAAATTAATTTCAATTCATACAACAATTATTCAAACCCTAATATTAAGCTTGAATTTTTAATAATTAAAAACAACGAATAAACATGGAAAAATCCCAACTTTAAAAAATCAATCAAGCATGAATTAAAAGCATACAACAAGTTCTAATTATCTCTACAAATCTCCATCATCTAAAATTAAATCTATGGTCATCCAATCAATTTTATAAATCTCAAATTAGATCTTTCATGCATCATCAATATTTAACATTCAAGATTAACACAAACGTGATCATCACTCTTTAAATGCACATTTATTTCATATAGACATCTAAAAGTTCATTCATCATGCCTAACATTATCATCTAATATTTTAACCATGATCAAACTATCAAAATATAGATCTACAAATCTACAAAACCCACAACAAGCCCTAGCATGCTCTCTACTAAATTCATCATAACAATATATAATGAAAATACATCAAGAGACAAGAAGTACCACCCACCTCAAAGAAGACCAATTGAAGAATAGTAATAATAAGAAAGAAAAGCTCTTCCTCCTTGCGAAAATCGAAAGATCCAAACCTCCAAACTCCATGAAATAATAAAGAGACTGATATTTTTTTGTTCACAATAGAGAAGTGGATGCTGTTGTTCTATTATAGATCGGGGGTCTATTTTTAGGGTTTCTTGAGGAATTTTACAAAAAAAAACCCTTCCAAGAAAACAAAATTTTACAAATATGTAGATCTACAAAATTAAGTAGTTAACCAAGTCAATTACGATAAGACTATATCCTCCACCCTCCCTAATATCTCCTAATTTGGCCGGTTCTCATGTGCAACCAAGGGGTTTTAGATTTTGAATTTTGCTTCCAAGTGGTAATTTTACATAAAAGTCCTTCACTTTGAAATATTTGCAAACATGCCATAAATTATTCATAAAAATCTAAAAAATTTAGAATTATTATCTACTAACAAAAATTAGAATTTTCAAGTGAATTTTCTAACTTTTTATTTCCTAAGAAAAATATTTGCACGTGTTTCGCACGTGCAAAAATGATAAATATCAGAAAAATGCTTACTAAATCAAAAAAATATAAAAAATATATAGGAATATGTAAATCCTCTATTCATGCTCTCTGTTATATAGCTAGGTTCTGGAAAATTATGGTTTTAATCATAGTTTTGCAATAAAGTCCCCAACAATTCCAAAATTGCATAATTACATATATTTATTCAATTAAATCAATAAAATCAACCAAATATGGATATAATATAATTTATTAGAGCCCCATACTGATAGCCGGCCCTAAGACGCAGTCAACCAATTTTAAGTTCAAAATTCATCTCCAAACGACTTTTTACAAAAAGGTCCATTTCTTTCAAAAATTTACAAAAGTAGTTTTCCTTTTTCAGAAAAATTCCAAAAATTCAAATATACCCAATAAAGAAGAATATAATTTTTTATCAACTCATAATTCTAAATTCACACTTAAAAAATATTTGCACGTATTTTGCACGCGCAAAAAAATAGTAATTGAATAAAATAATAAAATTTATCACTCCTTCATCCAAATGAATTAAAAACAAAGAATAAAACTTAATGAATGAAAATATAGATAAATGAATAATAGTGATTGTATAATCATAATACATAGTATTGCACGTGTTAAACAATAATTTTACAAAAATTCAAAATAATTAAATAAATTGATTTTAAAATTATTTATTAATTTCAAAATGTAGTATTTAAAATTCTGGGGTGTTACAAACCCGCACTCGATCTCCAAACCAAGCAGTGTGCTTCTCATCTCCCATAAATCCATAAATTCACTGAACTCCATTCCCTGCCTCTTCAGTTCTCCCGACCTCCATTTGAAACTCATCTCCAACTCCATCACCATAAACCTCATTGACAGCCCAACCACCAACCCGGCCTCCATTTAAAACCCATCTCCAACCTCCATACAAACAGGAACCTGACTCCAAACTCTGAACCCGAGCCTCTGCTTTGTAACTGTTGTCACCATTGTTGCCTCACGTTGTTGTTTCTGTCTTGTAGTTTTCGTCAGCGCCGGCCACTGATAAGAACCCCTTAACCAACTGGGAGCTCTTTCTTTGCCCAAAAAAAAAAAAAAAAATACCCAAAAAAAATCAATTTTTCTCACATTATGTATGAGGGGGGCCTATCTCGACAGTTCGCCTTGGGTCCCCATAAGCTTAGGGCCAGCCCTGATTACGGACTCTAAGCCCTCCACAATGTCGTGGTGAACAAACAAGATCCCAATTGACTAGGCATTGCCCCCCACTTACTTGGCTAGTTCCTTTCCAAAAGAAGTCCCTACGGATCCCATCGATACGATTGAAGACACATTCTGGTAAGTAGAAGTATGAAAGAAAGTATTGGGGGAGAGCACTCAAGATTGAACTCACTAGGATAAGGCGCCCGCCGCGGGAAAGGCAATTGCCTTGCCAACAGGCAAGCCTCCGATCCACTTTGTCAATAAGTGGTTGTCATTCAGCCAGGCTAAGGGAGGTCGATTTTATGGGCATCCCAAGATATCTTTGTCGAGAATATTTTTAGCACATCTGCAACAAGGATGAATAGATAGGGGAAGAGTGGGTTGCTTTGCTGAAGTGTCATTAATAAGGATATGTCCGCCCAAAGTGTCATTAATAAGGATAGTTGAGCTAGCTTAGTGAAGGCAAGATTTGATCCAAGAGATCCAATGGGCACGAAATTCTCTTGCTTGAAGGACTTGAAGAAGGAGGTTCCACCCACTGAGTCAAAGTCCTTCTCAAAGTCAAGTTTAACGAAGAGGGCGGACAATGGTGTCTTTGATACACCGTGATTATTTCTCGGGCGAGGCAATGCTGTTGAGGATGAATCTCCCTTTGATGAAGGCAGATTGGGAGCATGGGAATATGGGAGGAGATCTTGGTTTGGAGGTGGGAAGTGAGTACTTTGGAGATGATCTTGTAAACCCCGTTGAGAAGACTTATAGGCCTTGTTAGAATACAAGTGCAATTTTCCTCAACCTTTTTACAATTTCGAAGTTTTAGTTTAGTGGCGGGGTCTTTCACATGGTATCAGAGCAATCCAAGTTCGAATCCCACTGGCTACACAATTTAAATACGGATTTTTAAAAAAATGTCGGTGCGTATTGTCCGGTTTCAGCCCACAATTTGTTGGATATTTATCTCGTTTTTTGGCCTATAAAAAAATGGACTCTCAAAAATGGCCTAAAGTCTCTGAGTTTGTTGCCCCCCCCCCCCCCCTCTCAAGTATGACGTCTCAAAAATTTCTAGCAAGTCTTGTTTCAACACAGACCAAAAAGGCTTGATAGAACTTAATGTTGAACTTGTCGGGGCCGGACTTTTATCCACGCCTAGACCAAAGGTTGTTGCATGGATTTCTTCCTCTGAGAAAGGTCCTTGAATGTCACAAGGGAGGGATCCTATCATGGGTAGAGCATACCCCAATTGGCTCGAACGCGCTCCTTGGGGGTTGAGCAGATTAGATTACGGTATAAGGAATTGGTGGAGGAATTGAAGACTTCAGAGATGTCAGTCATGAGAACTAATTAGGGTAATACATTGTTTTCAATGATAGTGATTACAATAGTACGCCGCCTCGTGTTAGCCAAACAATGAAAGTACTTGGGTGTGACCATCCCCCGCTTGTAGCCACTTGACTCTTGCCCGTTGAGCCCACCTGATTTCTTCCTAACGGAGAACATGATTCAGCTCTCTAAGTTTTCGGTTGCGTGACAGTTTCAATGCAGGGGGAATTTAAAAAGGATGTAATTATGAAAGAATATAGATGCGGTTTGTTTTTGGGAGGCGTGTGGATGCACCAGGTGGTGTGAGTTCTTACTCGATTTGTATTGATAGAGGAAACTCCTATGCAGACGACCCTCGGCCGGGCGAACGGTACGGAAGTAGGCGGTAGTGAGGTGGAGGCTGGATGCTCGGCTCGGATCCGAGGTCTCGTGTACCTGCAGACGGTCTAGGAACACCGGAGTTGGTTCCGGTGGCAAATCCTCCGACGATCTAGTCAGCTACTGTGAGAGAGTAACAGTAACTAGGGTTTTGGTGGGAAAATATCGATTACCTGGATCAAGGGGTAGGGGTCTGGTATTTATAGGAGAACCCAACTGGGTCTGGACCCGTTTGGGGCCGGGTCCGGACCCGGTTGCCCGTGGAGTTAAAGCAGTGGAAACTCGGACGGTATAGGGCTGACGTGGCAAGGGCCCGGGCGGTTTCCGGACTGACGTGGCAGAGGCCCGGGCGGTTTTTCAGTGCTGACGTGGCAGATCTGGATGATCTGGAGGCGCGCGCATTTTTAGGGGATCCTGTGGCCCAGGAGGGGCCACCTCATCCAACCTATATCAAATATCATTTTTATTAAGAGAACATATTGTAGTGCAGGTTTCACATTTATCTTGTTAAGAAAAGGTACACATTCAAAAAGAGCATTAAAAATGGTTGGACCGAAAGCCACACCCAAATTCAAGGTGCAAAGGCTTCACATACTTATCTACCTAGTTATTTTACAAGGATCAGTAATAATTTGTTTGTATAAAGAGAAACAGGTTATCTACCTAGTTATTTTACTAAGATTTTTCTATTTCTGATAACATAGAGAATCAGAGATCTTAAATAGTACTACTTTATTTCAAATTTGAAATATGAGAAAAAGCAAAGAAAATAAACAAGTTTTGAATCAGTCAGTGGAAACTGTTGTGCATGTCAAGTTGTTGGGAATAGGAAGTTCTTACCGACAAGGAAATGGTGCTGGCCTACTGCAAGTGGTTCAGCTCCAGCCAAACCCTGAAAGTTCCTTAAGCTGGCTGTGACCTAACCTGTTCATGAACAACGAATATCATTATGTACAAGGATAGAGGGGAGATTCTATAAAAATTGAGTAAAATTTTGTATGCCATAGCTATAAACTACTCTGAAGAATTAATCATGTATGAAGTTAGAAGCTTATTAGCTATCCAAGATTACATAGATGGTCTTAAAGGATTAGAACAATGAACAAACTATTCCAATCAGCAAGATGATGCTTGCATGGTAGAGAAAGAAGTTAACACAGAAAATGGTTGTTTACAGAGTGATAAGAATTTGAGGTGTAAACCAGGAATTATTAAAAGCATAGGTATGTATATGTAAAACCAAGTGATGGACATATTGCATCATAAGGAGTAAAGTGATAATTTGGTAAAGCAGTATCCTCAGAACTGAGGAAGCATGAGATAACTCGTACAATTTAAGATACTCCTACTAAATAATAACAGAAACAACAAAAAGAACGCAGTGTGATCACAAATCAAGATTAGTCAGCCACAAGCTTGTCTTAATTTATTCAATCGGCATTGTCAAGGCACTATGAATATAACTTATCAATCAATCATTAGACATATAGAACATAGAATCACATACACAGTATAATATTAAGTAGCGGACCTATAAGGAATCTAATGGAAGCAATTAGACATTTACGATACTCTGGTAGCTGCGCAGGGAATCTTCCACACAATGCACAAAAAGTCTAAGATCTACATCAAAGATAGATAAACATGAAGAAATTAAACTACAGGCTCCAGTGAGTTAAAAAATGCTTCCCTGCATGAATGCAAGTCCATCACCAATCAAAAACATTATTCCCATGTAGATTTTAACATTCCATTGCTGTAATCAGAACTCATAACAAGTTCATGGAATTTTCCTTTTTCTAAATAGAAATTTTCATTATACTCTTACTAGTAAATACACGTGCAATGCACGTTCGAACAATTTTTTTTTATATTCTATTCACGTGCTGTGCACGTGAAAAAAATTGAAGGATAATGAAAAGGTAAAAAGAAAAAATTGTTATGGACCAGTTCGGTAAATATTTTCGAAAGTGGACCAGTTTGGTAAATATTTTCGAAAGTGGATCAGCTTGGTAATTATTTGGGTTGAGGACAAAATACACTAAGGCCTTCTCCCATTATAGTAGTAGAGATTGATGAGGGTAAAAATGGCGGATGGTCTGTACCACCTGATCCTCGCACGAATCTTGAAGAGGTCCCATAATGGCTTGTGGGTCGGTCACGGGCCCATCGCCAAAATCCATCCCAACGTAAATCGGGTTCCCCCTACCCAGGGAATCGAGAAATATTCCCCGGTCAAGCTCCCACCAGCCTATAAATACAGTCCTACCTCTACTGTAACCAGGTAATCGCTATTTCACCACTTAAGCCTCTCTTAATCCTCTGATTATTGACTTGAGTGTCGGAGGGTCTATCGCTGGGAATCCCCCCGATATTTCAGATTTTTTTGCAGGTATCCAGCGACGGTCAATCGCACCCAGATCCACCAAATCCAATTACACATAAACATCACAGCAGGGTCAGATCTGCGGCCGAGATCTGATTTTCCTCTTCACCAAAAGAACTCGTTATCTGTTGCTCCCACACCCGAAAACAAGCAGCATCAGATTGACGCCATCTGTGAAAAAGCATATATGAGCCTCTTCTTCAGACTCTACTCCGTGACCAACGCTTCATATTGCTCCCAAAGCCAAGAAGACCCCGCCCGAGGGGCGTCGGTTCGACCCTCCACTCCGTCCTCCGGGCCCGACGTGAAGTCGAGCGGCCACCCAAGGATCACGACGGCCGCAGGACCAAGGGCTGCAGAAACCCGCCCCAAGCTCATCCCGCTCGGTAACACGACAAGTCGCCCATCCGATGGTGTCTGACCTGAGAAATGTCATCAACAACCGACAGAATGAGGATGAACTCCGAAATCATCTCAACCGATCCCGGAACGAGGGGAGCCTTCGAACCACAATCCGGGTCGGAGTCACCACTCCTCCCATGGTCAAGACAAAGAGCGCAGCTGCTCCCCAAGGGGTCGTCGACCATTGAACAACCGCGGGACGGAGATCATGTGACGAGGGTGGAGTCCCATGAATTCCGGGATGAAATCCTTCGAGTCCTCCTAGGTAAGACCTGGACAGAGCATCACAACGACCGAGCAGCAGGGGCCGAGAACGGGAACGACGAGTACCATGGATCAACCCAATCCGAGGGACGGAAAGACCCAATCCTCAAACGACTACAAGAAATGGAAGATGGACTTGCTCGGATCAGCGAAAGGGGAGGCAGTCCGAACAGAGATATCGGCCGAACAGGCCACCCTTCTCCCATATCCTCAACGCACCCATCCCGAGGAGTTTCAAACCTCCACCATTCGAAACCTTTAACGGAGAAACGTGTTAGGAATTGTGGCCTCAAATACACGTAGGCACTAAGTACTTGAAGTAGGAGAAGAAGAGGATGAGACAAAGAAGCAAGAGAAGACAAGCAGCGAGTAGAAGAGTGCAGCCTGGAGAGTTGCGGTCAACCGCAGGTCGGTCGACCGCCCCTAGCTGCTGAGAATTTTTCTAGTGTACAGGTCCAACAGAGGAAGGGACAGTCGACTGACCTTGGGGGTACAGTCGACCAGTCAGCCCTCGGGTTTGGTTCTACACGTTGCGGTCGGGCCTTGGGGGTACGGTCGACTAATATCGGTGGCTGATTATTTTGGGGCTTACGAGTTTAAAGACCCAATTGCTAGATTTGTGTTTATCTGTTAGGGTTTACTTGGGGGCTATATATATGGCCGTAAACTCTAGAATTTAGTTGATGAGATTTGATCTAATCCATAATTTGTGTAATCAAGAGGTGAGTCGTTATTATTGTTCAACATCAAGAAGGGATTGTGTCGAGTGTTTTAAAGAAAGAGAGAGATTGAGAGTTGTAATCTCTTTTGTAATTTTTGTATTTCTTGGAGAATAAGAAGTATTGGTTATCTCTGCATATTGATTGTGTTCTTGTGAGATCTTGCATATATTATGGTGGCTTGTTCTTGGTTCATCTATTTCTTGGAAGTTTCTATTGCTTGTGGTGTGTTTCCTCTATTAGCACTACGAGTTGTGGGGTATATCCTCTGACAAGTGGTATCAGAGCAGTTGGTTCAAGATGGCCAATAACAAGATGAAGATCGAGAGATTCGATAGGAGTGACTTCGCGATGTGGAAGCTTCAAGTCGCTCTTGTGTGATAGAGAGCACTGGTATCGATATGCGGGGTGATGTCGATGAGAATAACCGAATTGGGACTGTATGGGTTGAACAGTCTGCAGAGTTTATGGAGGTGCGTCCACGGAGGTTTCTAGTGCAGATGGTGCATTGAAAGGCTTTGAACCATGTCCGGTGTTGATGGAGATCTTGTGAGTTGGGAAGTCTCATAACACGGAATCCGACATGGGAGATTATTTCTCCGGTATTCGTGCTCTATGTGATTGGTGGAGCACATCCTTCATGAGGCGATGAGGGATGGTTGGTGCACTCCACGTGGTGAAGTGGCAGAGGTACTCTTCATGAGAGTGGGGAGTACTTGGGTCTTCCATGAAAATGGGAGATTGGCAGAGATGATACAAGGTGAAGATTACAATAACATTGAAGCGTTGTGTATTTGATCCAAGTGAGAGATTGTTAGGAATTGTGGCCTCAAATACACGTAGGCACTGAGTACTTGAAGTTAGAGAAGAAGAGGATGAGACAAAGAAGCAAGAGAAGACAAGCAGCAAGTAGAAGAGTGCAACCTGGAGAGTTGCGGTCAACCGACCTGGGGGTGCGGTCGATCACCCCTAGCTGCTGAGAATTCTTCGAGTGTACAAGTCCAACAGAAAAGGGGACGATCGATCGACCTTGGGGGTACAATCGACCGGTCAGCCCTCGGTTTTGGTTCTACACATCACGATCGACCGACCATAGGGGTGCGGTCGACCGACATCGGCGGCTGATTGTTTTTGGGCTTACGAGTTTAAAGGCCCAATTGCTAGATTTATGTTTATCTGTTAGGATTTACTTGGGGGCTATATATATGGCCGTAAACTCTAGGGTTTAGTTGATGAGATTTGATCTAATCCATAATTTGTGTAATCAAGAGGTGAGCCGTTATCATTGTTCAACTTCAAGAGGGAATTGTGTCGAGTGTTTCAAAGGTGAGAGAGAGAGATTGAGAGTTGTAATCTCTTTTATAATCTTTGTATTTCTTGGGGAATAAGAAGTATTGGTTATCTCTGCATATTGATTATGTTCTTGTGAGATCTTGCATATATTGTGGTGGCTTGTTCTTGGTTCATCTATTTCTTGGGAGTTTCTATTGCTTGTGGTGTGTTTCCGGTATTAGCACTACGAGTTGTGGGGTAGATCCTCTGACAAAATAGATCCAGCTGATCACATTAAGGGCTTCAAAACCCTCATGATGATTCACAGCGCCTCGGATCCCCTTCTTTGTCGTGCGCTCCCAGCCACCCTGAGAGGTCCCGCACGGGAATGGTTCACCAAACTCGCCCCCGGTTCAATTTACTCCTTCGACCAGCTCGAAAAGAATTTTCTCGCTCACTTCATGACCAGACGAAAGGCTGAGAAGACGTGCGTTTCACAGAAGGACGGGGAATCCCTCTAAGATTTCTTCCAGAAATTTACTGCCGAAGCACGGTCAATCTCTTCCCTCGACGTCGGGGTGGCACAGTGTTCTAAAAGTCGCTAGGCTGTAGTCGGGAGGTCGATGAGGGTCTAGCGCCTAGACCTTGTACGTGGGGCCGAGGCGGCTAGGTGCTAGGTGGTTTATTTTAATTAATATAATTATAAGAAAATATAATATTGTCTAATATACACGATATATATAATACTAAAAAAATAACTCAAAAAATCTTAAATGTGAATTAGCTCAAGGGTAGAGCGCTCGTTTTGCATATTGCCTATTATCAATATTCTAATGACAGAGGCGATTTGAGATTTTGACGATTTGAGATTTTGCTGATTTGGAAAAGCAAGTGCAATTTGGGGGATTTCTGATTTAGGGATTTTAATTTTTTGGGAAGAGAGAGAGAGAGAGGGAGAGAGGAGAAGCATGTGGGTCAAAGGTTTTGAGAATATGGGGATTTAAGTGAATCGGTTCACTTAACAAAACAAAAAACCCACCCCAGACCAGCCTCAGACCCGCCTAGGCAGCCAAACCAGTTTTTTAAAACACTAAGGCCCTAAGCGAGTTGGCTGGGGATGGCTTAGTGCCTAGGCGGGGCCTAAGCGACCGCCTAAGGGGGATTTTTAGAACACGGGGGTAGCAGCAGCAGCTTTTCGGCATAATGTCCGCCATAACTCGCTAAAGGCCTCCCTGGCCAAGAAGCCACCCATCGACTTTCCCGACCTTCTCCATAGGAGTGAGAAGTGCATCTTGGCTAAGGAGGCCCTCCACCCCGGGGTTCGAAAAGGATCGCCCACTAAAGGAAAGAGGAAGACGGACAACTCCGAGCCTCCCAAGAAGACTCAGAAAGACGCCTCGGGGCAGAGCCCCCCACCCCCCGCATCCGCAGTTTGATAAGTTCACCTCGCTCAATGCGAGCATATCAGCTATGATGATGAAAATAGAAGGCAACGATATACTTTAACACCCTCCTCGGTCCAACAACCCCAACAAGAAGAGAGACTGGAGGTTCTACTACCGTTTCCATCGGGACCACAACCACGAAACCGATAACTGCCGAGCTCTGAAGGACGAAATCGAGGCTCTCATCCGAAGAGGATATCTTGTCAAATTCACTCGAAATGGTCCAAGAACCTCTCTGTCTCCCCGGGGAGCAAACAAACGTCCAGAGCCAAAGCCAAAGCCCAAACATCAGGATACCGAGAATCTGTCCATCCACTGCGTCCATGGCAGACCCTTGGGGGAGAGTCGAGCTCCTCCAGCAAGGCTTTCATCTGGGAAGCAAACTCCATTCACAATTGCCCCCCCCCCCCCTCTCTCAAGGTCTTGGGTTGGCTATCTCTTCCTCGGACAAAGACCACAAAGGTGTCCGGGTCCCGCACTGTGATGCTTTGGTCATCAGCCTTGCGCTAGCCAATCACGATGTCTACCGTATCCTCATCGACAACGGAAGTTCAGTGAACATCCTGTTCCTAGCAGTCTTCAAAGCCTTAAAGATCTCTCGAAAGAGACCGAAACCAACGGTGTACACCCTCATGGCTTCTCCGGTGCCCCAGTCCAGATCGAGGGAATCGTTACCCTTGACGTCACCACGGGAAAATCCCCGACCTCCCTAACAGAGGCAATGAATTTCATGGTGATCAATGTCAACTCCACCTATAACGCCATCCTGGGCTGTCCTGGCCTCGCTTCCCTCCAAGCGGTACCCTCAGCCTACCGCATGCGCATGATGTTCCCTACCAAGTTGGGAGTCGGGGTTGTCAAAGGAAATCAGGAGGCAGCTCGAGCTTGTTACACAGCCACACTGGAGGGCGTTATCCTCCTTCTCAAAGCAGTCGAAGTCCCGTCAGACCGAAGTTCAATAGGCTCTGAGCCGGTGGACGAGTTGGAGGAAATTTCATTCTTCGAGGTCGATTCTGTCAAATGCTTCAAGGTGAGCAAGTCTCCCCCTGCCATCAAAGGAGAAGTTATATGTTGTATCCACCGAAATCGGGATCTGTTCGCTTGGACACTGTCGGACATGCTGGTAATATCCTCATGCATAAGCTGAGTGTCCACCCGACTCCAAGTTGGTGCAACAGAGATGCCAAAAGTTTGCCCCCGAAAGGCAACAAGCGATGAAGGAGGTCGACAAACTCCTCTCTGCCCATTTCATCCAAGAGGTCAACTACCCAGAGTGGTTGGCTAACATTGTACTGGTCAAAAAATCTAACAGCAAATGAGGAATGTGCATCGACCTACCTCAACAAAGCCTGCCTGAAAGATCATTTCCTACTCCCCAACACCGATGCCCTGATCGATGCTACCTCCGAAGCAGAGACTACCAAACTCAATATCAAAGGGCAAACACATTTTATTCATTAAACGAAGGGCAAATACAAATGTTGTGACCAGTCCGCAAAAAGGTGAGAATACAAGCGACCTAATTTCCTATATCAGGGATGGGGCGCTCTTCCTTGCTAGGGTGGCAGGGACGGTTGGCTCATAATTTGCTAGATTTCCCCCAACTTTGTGGCCAGCAGCTTCATTATCTGATTCTTCAGGGCGAAGGCCGCTGAGGCCAATCCCCGCGTGCTTCACCTCGACATCCTTGAGGGCATGCCCATATCCCTTGTCCTCGGCATCGACAATGCGACCAAGGCCCCCCCGATACTCCCTCTTTGAATTTGCCTCCTCCGCCTGCCATGCCAGCTTCTTGATGATCAACCGATCCTGTTCCTTTGAGAGCTCCTACTCGAGCCTCCCTCTCCTTGGCCAGGTCCGCCTTCAACTAGCCAATGCACCCCTCAAGGCTCCCAGCCCGTAAAAGGAGTTTTGCCTCGGCTGCTTCTGCGCGCTGTGCCTGTCGAAGAAGTCGATCCCGCCCCGCCTCCACTTCATCTCAGCCCCTTTGATGGTTGCCTACACAAGATCATCAGGGTACGCTTAGCAAAGTGCAAGAAAAATAATTACGCAAGATAGACCCGGGGAGAAACTCACCAGAACTTAAGCTTGCGCCCAGCTACCTTAAACCTCCTCGGTTTTGTTCTCGAGGTCGGCAAGGTCACGAGGAGTGGCAAGATGGGAAACCATCTCCAATGCAGCAGACCGGCTGATCGACGCATCCGCCTTGGTCACAGACCATGAAGGGAACCACACCCTTGCCGACTTGGGCGGTTTGGCTGCTGCTGTGGCACTTGATGGTTAGCTCGACCGCTTTGTCCTTGGGGTGCTCAGCGCCTTTCGCTTTCTTCTTTGGGAGTTCCTCCATCTCCGGAGGTGGCCGCTGCTGTGACATCTCCCCCTTAGGAGCTTTAACATCGGCCCCGTCCTTCATCTTTGCCTCAGCCTCCGCTTCCCGTGCCTTCTTCTCGAACCTAATTTCCCTATGTTTTGTCATAATGAACTCAGGAGCCACCATCCTTGATAGTCTCGGACGAAAGACACAAGATTCAAGGAAAACCGAGGTGGAGGGAGAACGAGTAAGCGAAACCAAAGAGTTGGGGATGTATATATATAGAACTGAAACAACGATAACTGCGATAGGTGCATGATTCCACGTGGAAATACGTGAGCACGCGCCAAGTGCACCCCTTTTTTCCACTATCGGCGTGGTTTTCGAAGCCGAGCTTCAAGAGGAGAGATTTCAAAGCACCGCCTTCTCCTCCACCCTCAGCGTGGTTTCCGAGACCGGACCTCATGAAGAAGGCTAATAAGGGTTGCCCCTTCCCATGCCCTCGGCGTGGTTTACGAGGCCGAACCTCAATATGAAAGATTTCAAAGCACCAACTCCACCCTCGGCGCGGTTTCTGAGGCCGAGACTCATGAGGAAGAACTCAAGGCATCGCCTCTCCCCAATCTTGCAACGGTATCCGAGGATGACTCTCATGGGGAGTACTATCAAGAATCCATTTAACAAAAATCAAAGTTCGACAAAACATCTTTATTATTGAACAAAGACAAAATGATTACATTCGCGCAATTACATTGGGAATCACAAGTTCAAGGCACGGAGCTTCGAACCCCGGGGTCCTCGTTTGGCCCCGATCCTTGGAGCGCCACTTCAATCGCCGAGGGATTGGCTCCCAGGCGGAGTACCTCCAAACCTCTCACACTGGCTACACTGGTAGATCCTACTACCCCACTCTGGGCATCCCCCAGAGCTCTCGCTCTCGAACGGATCCCAGGGTAAGGCTTCAGCCTCGAGAAGGGACTATAAAAGGTGGACGTCTGGCTCACCTCTCCCACTCAGGCCCTCAATCGAAAGGTTTCAAAGTCCTTTTCCACTAAGCATCCGTCTGAGGATGGAATCTGAGGACTGACTGTCGAAGGGACGAGAAAGTCTGCCAACGCCAGCCTGAACGAGAGCTATGTCAGCATCGGAAAACGTCTTTAGACGAGCTAGTTTCCGAGCCACCTCTTACGACCAACTAATGTGAAAACCGAATGCCCCTTCCCGATCAGTCGCCTCCTTGCGAAGGCGGGCGATCATCTCCTCGACCTGAGCCAACTTACTATGGAGTGTGCGAATGTCATGCCCCGCTTCCCAAAATACGGAATACGAGTACATAACGTAGGCTCAGCGAATGATGTAAATACCATCTATAAGCTGTATCAGACTAACTCAGCAATATGAACAATAAACACAACCACACAAGAAAGATATAATCACATGAATTAAAGATAAACTTCAATAATAATGAAATAATCCAAAATAATATCCAACATAATGTCCAATATCTAGGAAATATAAATAAACGACGGGACAAAAGCCCAAAACAAGTATAATGTCATGTCAATGTTTAAAGGAAACAAATCTAGCAATAAAGTAAACTAAGCAGCGCAATCTTTGATTCCATCTCCTAGAATCGTTGCTCACAATTCCTGCTGGTAGAGATCCTTCGGTACCTGTAAATTCTTGATCTAAAAAGAAAGAAAATAATATCCTCAGAGCAAGTCGTGGACAGCAAGTAGAGAAAGCAGGGAGTAATAGGAACATGGTATATCAAAGAAAAAGGATGGGACCAAAGTCAATAACAAAGTCAAAGATTGGCAATAATATCAAAGGTCTATATTTAAGCATGCATTTAATTAGTAATGTCAGTCAAAGTTCTATATTGATGACGATATACAGGATCAAGCATGAGATGTCAAATGCTAGTTATTAATCATTTTATTAATCTATCTAGTGCACGTACTACTGCGTCCCATGTGTTCCATACCACAGACTCAGTGCAAGCAAACAGTGAACACTTTAAACTAATGGTAAATTCACGGATCGTGTACTCGGTATCAAGATGACAAGATAACGTGATAGCGTGATCACACAATGACAAGTATTTCTCCACCTTTCATGTAATAAATCATGCAAGCAAGAAGGCCTTTACTGAGTACATTTTCTGCTCGTTCACTACCAAGTCAACCCATAATATCCCGGCTCGTTAACATTTTATTTCACTACCAAGCAATCAGGGTTGTATTATGCTAGGTGTGACTAATTCTACTCGTTACAGACAAATCAAGAAGCAAACATATTAATTAAACACAAATCACACAATCTGGACAGCACGACGTTGCTGTACAAAAATACGGATTACCGCTACTACAGAAAGGCAAATTTGGATCCTTCAAAACTTTTAGAAACTAGACTCCCCGCGGGTTCCAGCGAATATATATACGACATGTAAAAGTTACCGAAACTAGGTCGAAATTCATATTCTTTCTAGATTTTATGTTCAGGCAGCAGGTTATAGATTGTATAAACACATATGAAATAGATCAGAAAACTCATCAATTAAATCTACAAAAATTCAGGGTGATTCCTACACATATCTAATCTCAGTCAGATTAATTTCATATTTTTATTTTACTGTGATCATGTTCTATTTATTTATGAAACAGAAAGATACGCATGAATTTGTGAATCTGGAAATTCAAACACTGTTGTACTAAAAATAGGATATCTCACAGATTATAGCATTGGTATAAATACCCGAAACCCGAACCCAACCCGGACCCGGCATTAGACCGGAACCGACCCGACCTATCCGAGTTCAGGTCCGGGTCCTAAAATGGGACCCGTTGTACTTTCGGGTCCGGGTCCGGGTCCGCTCAAAAGAGACCCGACTCAAACCCGGACCCGTTGAAAAAAATCTAAAAAATCCACATAAAAATAAATATTCTATCCTCATCCCTCCCCTCCTTCCTCCTCAATTCTAAATCTTCCTCTTCCAAACTCAAAACTCATGCCTTTTTCTTCTCTCCGCTATTCTAAATTCCCAACTCGCCACCTCCGCTCGCCGTTCACACTCCCGCTCCTACCTGAACGAGTAGGAATATTTTAATAGGACCCGAACCCGGTCCTCACGGATCTGGGTCCGGGTCCATTTTTTGGACCCGTAGGGGACCGGGTCCGGGTCTGGGTAGTGAAGGACCTGACCCGACCCGACCCGATACCAATGCTAACAGATTATAACTCAAAATTTAGATCTGTCAAAAGTTCTGGAAAATAAACTCATGGGGCTATAATTCATATTCAGAAAATTATTTCAAATTACAACAGTAACAGGGTGAAAATCTGATACAAAAAGACACAAACAGCAGGCCAGAAAATAGTTTGATACGAATAGGCCATAATTTCATCATACAAACATACAATTCGCGATAGTTAGTAAACAAAGTGCTATTTGATAATTAACATACAGATTTCTAGATTCAAGATGCAATTTCACAGTCATGGTAATCAATTCATTAAATCAAATTCAATTGACATATTCAATTCATCAAGTAATCCTATAACATGGATCTAGTTATTTTTCATGTAAACGTGCATATGCAATGTACAAGGGGGACTAGGTTCTAGATCAAAGATGTAGGCACGATGTTAAGAATATATTGGGTTAGCTCGTGTAAACCCTCAATACACTTAATGAAATTCGAATAGCAATATGATAAAAAGGATTGGGATCTACTTGCAGAGATCAAAGAATCTTGAACACAACAATAAAGGGGTTCAAGAAGAGAGTTGCCTGTTAGATGATAAACTCGAATATATTAGAATAAGCGACGAACCACGAAAAGAACACGGAAACACGTGCGAACTACATGTAATACACACACAAAACAGCAAAACAGCCAATCCAACTACTCTCTTCACAAACTCCAAACAACAAAACAAATCCCCCACTTCTTCCAAACACCAAACAGCGGAGAGAGAGGAAGACTTGAGGCAGGGGAACAGCGGCGATCGGCGGCCTTTGCACGGCGACTGACACAGCGGTGGACAACCGTAATGAATGGCAGCAACGAGGGCTCGACGATGACAGGGTAAGGACGATCAAGTGATGGGTTCATGGAGTTGGACGAAGATGGCGATCGGGATGGGTGAAGATGGTAGAGCTTCAGAGGGGGATGAGAGGGTGGCGATGAGGGGTTCGAAGGCTTGGGCGAGGACAGGGATGTGAGGGTGGTGGACCTGGGGGTGATGACAGGGATGATCGGAGCGACGGGAGGGGCGACGAGAGGCGGACGGGGAGCGGGTTGGGCTTGAACAGAGGAACGGGGAGAATGAGAGAGGGTGAGCGGCGGGTTTAGGAGAGAGAGAGAGATTATTTTAATTAGGGTTTAAAGGGTATTTAAATAGAAGATAGGGATGTGGGGTTTTGGGTTGTGGGTTAATGGGTTTAGGGTACAGGATTAGGCTTCAAAAGGAGAAGAATAAATAAAAATCGATGGGATAAACATATAGCGGATCAATTTAAACTCAAAACATAAAAGAGTAAATTTTGTAGTGAACCAAAAAAGCAGGATTCAAGCTAAAAGAGTACAAAATGATCGAAAGAGAATAAATGAGCCCAAAGAAAAACAAGATTTATTATTTGAAGAAAATTCAGATACAATAATCAAGAAAAAGAAAAATAAAATACAATAAAATCCAAAATAGAAAAATAGGGGTTACAGCGAACCTCGCTCTTGAGGTCCTCCTCCCGAGGTTTATACCTCACCACCTGTTCAGCAAAACGACATCTCAACTCAGATGAACACGAAATGGATGATCAAAGCAAGTTGTGAAGTTTCATTAAGAAAAATTTACAAGGTATGCGGTGGCCAATCCGCGCCCGGCGTCTACAAGATGGGGGGTATATAAGACCTCTCAGGAAAGAGAATAAGGGGGTTTGGCTTTAGCCTCCACACACCTAACAGGGTCACCAACGTCGAGAGGGATATCCCTCGGGGTCGAAGGAGTGTCGTCAGAATCTGATTCCGAGTCGAAGCAAAGGCCATCAAGGATGATGTCGGGATGCCTATCCCGGACATGTTGAAGGGCCCGCTGGTAGCTCTCCTCCGGGACCCACGCGATCTAGCCCGCCAAATCGTCGACCTCTATCTCCAATTCCTTCACCCTCTTTTCTAGCCCATTGGCCCCAGTCTTCTCCTTCTGCCACTTCGAATCGAACCGCTGAGCCCTGCATTCAGCCGACTTCAAATCATCGTTGTACTCCCTTATTAGCTCACCCCTATAAAGCATGGCTTACAACGAAGAGGAAAATAGTGAGAAAAATAACAACAAAGGGATTCAGTCACTCCGAAACGAATACTACCAGTCGCTCCGGAACGAACACTTACCGCCACCGAGTGCTGAGCATACCGAAGGTAAGCCGAACCGAACGTCTCCTTAGCAAGGACTTTCCTTTCCCTCGGAGGTGCAAGATTATTCACCACCTCGATGGCCATCCGGGAATCCATAATGGAGTCAACAACCTTCATCGGTTAGTCAGGCATGAAAGTCTCCTGAGTCTTCTCAGGAATGACCTCCTCCAGGAACGGGTGGATCGGTGGCATAGGAGATTCCATCAGTTCTTGAGCTAGGATCAATCTCTCTCTCGGCTCTACCCTGGAAGAATCCTCTAGATTCCGGATAGTCAAGGGCCTCGTCCCTCTCGCCCTCTTCGATCGCCCCTTCGAAGACGCTTCGGCACTCGGTATAATCTCCCTCTTCTTCCCTTATCCTTGGCAGCTCGCTGTGCTGCCGGAGCAGCCAAAAGGACGTCGACATCATCATTTCATGAGGCTGAAAAAGAAACACATTAGAACAGAATTGGAAATTCCTTAGAAAAATGACAATAAGCGTTATAAGGGGAGGAAACTCATAGGGACGTAAGGGCTCAACCCACTAACCACAAGCGACATCTCTGTCACCCGGGACCAATCGATGCTTAGGTTATCATTAAACATTATGCTGAACTCCACCAACTCCTCTTTAGAGAGCTCTTCGAGCTTCACGGGATTCTTCAGAGCAAGCTCGTACGACCATGAGGTCAGTATGTCCCAGAGCTCAGGACTGTAGACGATAAAGTACTTGGACCTCCAACCCTTTATGGAGTCCGGATGGTTGTGCACTACACACAGCTTGGACCGAGGGGCGATATACCACCGGTGAGAACTTTTCGGAAGTGCGCTCAACCCAAGACTCACTTGGAAGTACCTGAAACTTAGAAGGGCAACCTTCCTTTGGCTGAGCATGATGAAGCTGGTTAACTACTTCCACGAGTTCGACGCATACTGCATCGGACCCATTCTTGCCCAATTCAAAACCTCCTTGATGAACAGATGAATGGGAAGACGCAGACCAGAAACAAAAGCATCCGGAGGGAACATACAGAACCGCTCTGCCAACTTATCGGTCAGACGAACACCCGGTTTCAGATGTATGAAAATGTACTCCGAGGGTATATGGAACTGATCTGGATGTTGGCGAGATCGCTCTCTGATAGGGTGTTCTGTCTCTGGTCGACCTCTATCTTATGCTTATTCGGCGAAGACAGGGGGGAGTACACCGAACCGAACTAGGTCCTGCAAATTTTTTGAATATACCTGAGAGGACTTACAGCCCACGAGATCGTCTTGATAGGTCATCGGCAAGCACCCCTTGTCAGGAGAAAGCCGACTCTTCCTCTTTTCACTGGGATGACCTCAGGGATGCAGAACGTCTATAATGTTGTCAGAAGCTAAGGCCCTTGCTCCCTGGATTGAAGGGGCCCGGTGGTCTCCTCATCTCCACCTCGACTCGTTCCGACGTAACTCCCCTCCCATTCCTCCTTCGTCTTCACCGACGGTAGGGGACCCTTCTCCTGGGTACTAACCTCCACGAACTCGGGACCCCCGCTCGTCACTTAAGTAACATCCTCCTCTCTCCGGGGGATGAGATCGGTCGCCTCCGCACTCACCCCCTCGATGTCTACGTCCTCTGAGGGACGAGCATGTGCAGGCGACGCCTCGGGCTCGCTACTTCTAGATGATGACCGAGAGGAATTCCCGAAATAGGATTTGCCTCGTCCTGAGGATGACGACGAAGCTGAGCTACTAGAAGGAAGGAAAGTGGCCCCAGAAGGAGTGGGGTAGGAGAACTTATAAAGGAAAGAAAGAGCAACTTCTCGAATGACAGGTCACGTGAAGCCCTCTTAATAACCGCAAGCGAACGTGAAACGTCGCCTTGGAGACCAATGTCACGTGACGACGTCTAAGGCCGACCCTTATGAGGAGCTTTCACAAGGCCTCAACTCGCTGAGCCCCCGGCATGACGTCTGAGGCCGACCCTCATGAAGAACCCTCACGAGGTCTCAACTCGCTGCACGCCCAGCGTGGCATCCGAGGCCGACCCTTATGATGAGCCCTCACAAGGTCTCAATTTGTTGCGCCCCCGGTGTGGTGTCCAAGGCCGACCCTCATGAAGAGCCCTCACAAGGCCTCAACCGACCCTCACACGTCATTCGAAGCCGACCCTCATGAGAAGCTCTCACAAGGTCTCAACTCGCTGCGCCCTCCGCGTGGTATCCGAGGCCAACCCTCATGGGGAGCTCTCACAAGGACTCCACTCGCTACGCCCCCAGCATGGAGTCCGAGGCCGACCTTGTCTCTCGATCGTTGCGCTCTTGGTGTGGCGTCCGCGATCGACCTTCACGAGAATCTCGAGCAGGGGAGACTTACCCCCGGCCTTGGCATAATAGCCGACCCCAAGCTTCCCGTAGATTCACACGCAGCAGGACACTCCCAATTTCGATGCATGCAACACCCTCAATAAGTCAACTACTCCTCAAAGAAGACCGAAATGTCACCTCCAAGAGTGGGAGACTTATGATGAGGGTAAAAATAGCGGACGATTTGCACCGCTCGATCCTAGCACCAATCTCTAGGAGATTTCATAACCGCTCGTGGGTCGGTCATAGGCCCATCGCCCAAATTCAACCCAACGTAAATCGAGTTCCCCCTCAAACTCTCACCAGCCTATAAATACAGTCATGCCTCTACAGTAACCAAGTAACCACTATTTCACCACTTAAGCCTCTCTTAATCCTCTGGTTATTGACTTGGTCTGTCGCCGAAAATCCTCCTGGAATTTTAGACTTTTTTTAAGTATCCGGCGACAATCAGTCGCTCCCAGATCCACCAAATCCAATTACCCATCAGTAAGCATCATAGTAGAGTCAAATAGGTGACTGAGATCTGAGTTTCCTCTTCACCAAAAGAACTTATCATATGTTGCTCCCACACCCGATAACAAGCAACATCACTTATGTTAAATGAACACACTGAAAATGAAGGTCAAAATAGATGATCTACTAGAAGTCAAAATTTGATGGAATTTCAATATTACATAACTGCATTTCAGAATTCATAACAAGTTCATGGACTATCCTTTCTTAAAGTATGAAATTTTCATCATACACTCTTTTATGTCAAATGAACACTTAAATGAAGGTCAAAATTGATGCTCTGCTATGAGTCTCTAACGTCTAAGTTCATGGACTATCCTTTCTTGATGTAGGAAATTTTCATCACTCTTTTATGTCAAAAGAACACTTAAATGAAGGTCAAAATTGATGCTCTGCTATGAGTCTCTGACGTCTAATATAAAAAACTCAAATCCATCAGGATTTACCAAAGCATTTGATTCCAGAAGGTCACAGCCACAAAATGTTAAGGAGATATATAATAACACAACATAGCTTAGCCAATAGCAACATCTATACTTGAAAAGATATCTTCAGGGCTGACTGGTGTGAGATTGCCTTCCACCTCTCTCTCATGCTCTTCGCATACTTGCCAAATGCCTCCCTTCTACAAATGTCAAAATGCTAAAACCTTGCAAACTTCCTTTTATCATCACCTTGTTGTCTTCCATAAGGATCACCTCCACCAATACCATGACGATTTCTTTTGCTGCCTTTGATCTGGGGTGTATTTTTTCTGAACTTGGATGCGCTGCTCTCCAAGTCGAGGTTTATTTTTGGAGGTGACGTGAAGCAGAAGGATGCTGCTACATCCTGTAAAATAATCAATCTTTCTCAATGGTTCTGCTAGCAACATTTGTCACGACGACGTATAATATCATAATCAAATGTTCGAACACATTGGAGCACAAGTACCTTCAAATTGAGGTGGTGCACATTGAAAATGTTCTTCATTGAATGTGAATTGTATGCTAATATATATGATCTATACGCATCCTTAGCTGACTGATTAAGATAGTAGTTTTCTCCCACAAGTTTCTCCTGTAGTAAAAATATCCTCAATTATTTCAACTCCTGATAAATTAAACCAGTGCCAATAAAGCAACTCTCAAGATTGTTATCAATGCATACCAGGTGAGATTGCAAATTTGGTACCTTCTTCTCATTGAACTCATATTCCTTCAAAGGCACCTTCGCAGCCTAATGTTAACCCCCCAAAAAAAGAAATTTGTATGGAGATACCCAGCAGATGGTGAAACCATGAAAGTTAGATGTTGGAGATAAATGTACCTTGAGGTAGACGAGAAACTGCAGTTCTTCAGGCAACAGAAACAGTAAAGCATTCCCTTTGCCACCTTCCCCTCGAGCAGTTCGACCAACTCTGTGAACATACTCCTAAAAGTGCAGAATAAGATATTAAGAAATAGGGCATTAGAACAAAAAGAAGGGACTTTAGCAGATAGTATGTCCTTGTGTTTATTATGAAATGTATAATTGCATGTCCTTCGTGTTTTTGGGTCATTTTGCAAAATTATATTCCACTCCGGTACTAAACTACCCAAAAACAATTTGCAGAAAATTTTAATGATTAATTTCAATATTAACTATGATTTGTCAAGTTTAGATATATAATATAAATATATCTGCAGATATGATATGACACAAAGCAAATAAAAACAATTTCTAAATATTGCAAAACTGGTAGGTAAGCATGAAATAATTCATTATAGTTCATAGTAAATTGTGTTAAAAAATGATTGATAATAAATTCACAGAAGAATATAAAAGCGCAAGGATGTATATACTATTATACACACACAAAAAGAATTGAGAAATCTGTAAACAAGTTTCCATCAAATACAAGGACATAATTCTAAAATCCCCAAAAATAAATAAGTCATAATAAAACAATTACTACCTTCGGCTCATCTGGAGGATCATACTGAACAATCCAGTCCTGTAAAGGAAATTTAAGAAAAATGCATCAGCTACGGGTTATCAAAGGTGCAACTAGGGGAATATAACCAGAATGCACTTCGATACTAACCACAGCAGGAATATCAAGTCCACGAGCGGCAACATCAGTACATAGTAGGATGCCTTTCTCTGCTTTGCAAAAGTCAAAAAAGGTAGTAGTTCTTTTCTGCTGCTTTTGCTTTCCATGAATTTCATTGCAATCTACCTGAATGTATTTAAGAAGCTCGGAGTGGTACTTGACTGAGTTGCAGGAGGAAAAGAAAACCATGATCTTTTTTGACAAATTCTTCTTCAGAAAAGCATATAATACCAGAAACCTTTTGCTACTAGGAACAATACAGTATCCCTGCTGCAACCCTTCAACAGTTACCTGCAACATTCATAATGTCACCTCCATGGAGTAACTGAAAGGAAGTTACGTGTGAACAAGGAAAACATTGAAGTTACCTTAGACCTTCCATCATCAACACCAATATATACGGGGGTTTTCTTAAATGACAACTTCGCAAAATCTTCAACCTGTGTAATAGTAATATTGTTACGAGAAGGGTCTACAAAAAGATACAACAAAGAAGATTCTAATGTAAATCACAAACCTCCTTGGTCTGAGTAGCAGAAAAGAGGGCCGTCTGCCTATTCTGCAAAGAAAAAAAGAAAATGTCAAACGTACTTTCATAACATAAACTGATTAAATTAAATTCAAGAAATATACAAGATGACAAGGTAAATTCATAAATACGAACAGTAAAGAGAGAGAATAGTTAGCAGATAACAAAAATCCAAAAATAATGATAAAGCCAGAGAAAACATGCAATCAGTTCATAACGACCAATAAGTAACAGATCCATATAGAATAACATGAACTAAATCAAGAGATAATGTACTAGAAGGTTGTTGGCATACCTCAGGTAGGCGTATGAAAATTTGCTTCATATCTTCTTCAAAGTTGGCCTCAAGAATTCGATCAGCTTCATCAATTATAAGACACTACAGATGGAAAAATATCAAACTTAAAGTTTAAGAAAATGAGACAATGAATGTATGACTAGCAAATTATGTAGTTCAATTGAGCAGTTTAACAACGAAATTAGTGCGATCTCACTAAATTAGAAAGGGAACAGGATTATATTGAACAGGACACTAATAATAAAATTACTGGCATTAATAAAAGAAAAAAAACTACCAATTACTAATATACCAAGCAGTTACACAATGACACTCTGTCAAAGAAAGTCTCTTTAGTCTTCTATCAATTAGGATCTTGATTTGGTACTCCGAATCTTTAAGTGATTCACCACCACAGAAAATTTGCACAAGGAGTACCACGAATGAAAACTAAGTGCAAATATTAAATGTAAGACAATGTGAAATTTCACAGCTAACAACAAAATTTTAAAGTACAACGGTTTAAAACTTTAGTTTTATTTGAATAACCAAAAAAAGAGAAAATAGACATAAAATATGACTTTCCTCTTTGGTATTGACTACTAGTGGCTCATTTATAATAAAAGGTAGACAAGTTTTATTAGGCCCTTAATTTGACTATAAATTTTCATTATCCACCTCGGCTATTTTATAGTTTTACATTTAAACTCCACACCAAACTATTTTGGAAACCCTTGAATCATGAAAACTAGTTGGTCTCTTTTCCCCCAAAAAGAAAGTATTAAAAAAAGATTTTATATGCAAATTTTTAAGGTAAATGTACTGTTTTTGACCCCCCCCCCCCCCCCCCAATATTTTTTTCTGACTTCATCCCTGTGCCCTTCACTTTATTCTAGCACTACTTTCCAGTCACTTCAGACTAATATGCTTTGAGAACAGATCTTTGTTAGAAATCAGTTAATTGATAGGGAAATCAAATGCTAAGAGTAAGAGGAAGTTGAGAAAATAACTTGACTTGCCCTTCAAATCAAGCCAATGACTAGAACAAAGCTGGGGTAGTCGCATGCCTGCACTCAGTTATGAGTATAATGATAGGAAAAGACAAGTTCAACAACCAAGAATTCTGCTCTCAGTAGTCAATATACATAGTGATGGCAAAACTTATATTGAAACGGGGAACACAATCAATAAAATGTAACAATAAATGCAAAGATTTGTCATCCATTGATAAGGTATCAAAGACAAGAAACATTTACCATCATGTTCTTATATATAAATCCTTTAGTGTTTTGAAGGTGGTCTAGCAACCTGCCGGGAGTAGCTACTAATACATTTACACCCTTTGCAAGATGCTCAGCTTCTCCTCTTCGCCCTGCACCACCAATAACCAACCCAAGAGTCTGTGAATGGTGTTTCAAGAGGTCCTTTGCTACTTGATGTGTCTGCATAGTGCAGCAAAAAGGTTAGCCTGGCACAGAAATTTTCAAGAAAATTGCATGCAAGATCACTATTGAACACGGCATAGTAGATGACCACAAAATTTCAAACATAATCATTGCAGATTGCAACGATGTAGTATATAGGAAAATTGGGTATTTGAATGGAAATAATGTAACAATTATTTCCGGGTTATGAGCCTACACTATTTGGGTGTTTGCAACTTTGTCAAGGGTTGACTCTTTCACAAATCTACTGGGCATATCTGCACCTATTTTTTCTAGTAATAATTATTATATGATAGTTAACATATATTTAGATAGGTAAAGCATTAGCTGACAACCATCATTAATAAACTCAAAAACACCATGATCACTATACAACAGAATCATTTTTGTCTAATACGTGTATGCTTATTAATATATATCAGATATGTATAGCATTAGCCGACAACCGTCATTAGTAAAGTGAAAAACACAAAAACATTGATCAGTATACAATAGAATCTTTTTCCTTATTCAATTCTCTTAAAGAAATCTCCTTGTTGAATTAACTTATAAGACATTTTGGTGAGATTTAAGTTTAGCCCTAGTCCATGACACTCCAGCTAGAATCCTGCACTCCTAACTGCTGCAGAGAAACCTATTCACCCTCTTCAATTGAAGCTAGCATCAACTTTTCATTAATGTAGTTATTTATCCTATATCTTACCTTATCCCAATGCAAATAGCAACCACCAACCTCTGAACTTTTATTAATTTTTTAAAAAATTTAATCATTTATGATCCTAATGTGAAAGATAGACTGTTCCAGGCACCAACTTTTCATCAATGTAGCTATTATTTATGTCTAAACTATCTAAAAATCTTAAGCAACCACCAACCTCTGAACTTTTATTAATTTTTAAAAAAATTTAATCATTTATGATCCTAATGTGAAAGATAAGACTGTTCCAGGCACCAACTTTTCATCAATGTAGCTATTATTTATGTCTAAATTATCTAAAAATCTTATTTACTTCCTCTTGGGCCCACCTTCTTCGATGATGGAAGCAGAAAATAATGAACTCTTTCCAGTAACAGAAACTAAGAACTTCATATATGAACAATATAAGCTATAATTCAACTTCAAAAAGGAATTTAAAATATCCATACTTGAATGGCAAGTTCTCTAGTAGGGCAAATTATCACAACTCCAGTTCCATTTCGAGGGGTAAAGCGGATGTTATACAATAATTCCACCGCAGGTATCAAGAAAGCAAGAGTCTTCCCGGAACCCGTCCTTGCAGCCCCCATGACATCTTTTCCTTCCAAAAGATGTGGGATAGCACGAGCTTGAATCTGCAACGATATCTAATTAGTAGAACTCAACTAGCATTTGAAATGCAATAAAAGAATGCATTACATCCCCAAAACTAACACAACAAAATAAAACACTTTCTAAGTTCTATGAACCCGCAACCTACATATTTCTATCATACAAAATCCACAAAAATCTTCTACGCCTAACTTCAACAAAGCCAAACTGGACACATACTACCTAAAACTAGTAAGATAAGTTGGGTTATTCGCTATTATGACAACAGTTGGTGGTTATGTTGACACGCACCTATCAATCTATCACATCATGTTTTCATAAAATCATGACCGTCCATTTTAAATTTGAATTGCATACCCTTTTTGTACTTTTTAAAAAGATTTTCAAGAGATACAATTTAAATGCTAAGACTTCATCTTCTAAGGAAGACTTCTTTACAATTTAAAATTACGTATCAACTTCGCATCATAAACGCCACATTTGTAAAAACTCATAAACCCTAAGCTAATCAACCAAATTTCCTCCCCAAAAGTTCTTTTGTACACATGCGCAATGACATAACATAAGGAACATTGTGAATCATCCATAACAGGTTCAGTCACTCGACTCACTCCAAAAGCGTTCATATTGATATGATGTTCCCTATCTTCTAATTTAAATGCCAAGACTTACCATATTCCTAAGAATTCTCCTATTTCAACACAAAAAAGTTGCTTTAATGATGACGTAATTTTCCGTTTGTGATAATGTTCATACAATGCAATAATCCAACCTTAATGTAAAAATTCAAAGCCTAACCCCAAATTACCCACTCCCAATTCAAAAATCCCCAAACTTACAAATAAAAATTCAGCCTTTCTCAAATAACTCAACCTCAATTCAAAAACCCATAAACCCCAACTCAATCAACCCAAATTTCTTCCTTAACAAGTTAATTAAAAAAAACTCACTTGGGTCATGTTCTCGAATCCCATCTCCTTAATAGCATCCATGGTGGGCTTCGAGATCGGAAGCTGCACAAATGACTCTGACGTCATTATACTCGACCGCTTCTTCTCTACCACTTTAGCCTTCTTAGCTGTCGGCCCTTCTTCTTCTTCTTCTTCTTCTTCTTCTTCTTTTTCTTCACTTGCCCCATTTTCTCCCCCAATTTTTTCTCTATTTGCTTTCTCGTTCTCCTGCTCTTCTACTTTCTTCTTCCTCTTCATCTTCTTCATCTTCTTCTTCTTGAAGTTGTCTACTTCCTCGTTCATTGCGTTTTCAATTTCTTCGTGGTTTACTATTTCGTCTTGTTGAGCTTCGACTTCTTCTTCTTGTTGGTTTTTGATCTTATTCTTCATCTTCTTCTTCTTGATTTCTGATTCGATTGAAGAAGGAGACATTGGAGGAATGGAACCAACAGCCGCCCGATAAACCCTAATGTGTGAAATTGGAGTTTTATATACTTCGGGTTCTTATTTCTGTGCTAAGTTTCACTTTAGGGTTTTTAACACCAGTATAATGTACGTGCAATGCACGTCTGTCAAAAGTATAGTCATTAAATTAAATGAATAAAAAACAAATAGTTATATTTGAATGTTTTGATTTGGGTGACACACGCGATGCACGTGTATATTGTTGGATTTAGTTTGAATGTGTATTGCACGGGTTTGTTTAGTTACAAAGTTACGGTTTGTTTGGTTACAAACCCCAACTCTCCCATTAAATTAGTAGTAGTATAATGCACGTGCGATGCACATCTATAAAAAAGTTAGTTATTAAATTAAATGAATTTGTATATCGTATAAGAAAAGAAATAGCAAAACATTTAACTCGCAAAATAACAGGTTTCAATAATAGAATAATAGAATAAGTGTGAACGATTATAGAATATATATATAAAACATTTAACCTCCAGTGTTTGGACGCAACTATTGGTTTGGTAGTCCCAGATCTAATTCCACAAATGTGTAAACAAAATGCTATAGAAAATACACATAATATATGTACCCAGTAAGGATCTAAGTAGGCAAATCTTGGCAGTATGATCATCAGAACCAGTAATTAAATACGGCCTATCGTCGCCTGTATAGTAATCGACACAATTAGCTCCCTTGAAATGTGCATCCAATGTAAAATTTGGGTCATGAGAGCCAAGATTCCAGATCTGTATTTAAATAAATACCCATAGTTACCAACTGAACATTTCGATAAGGCAAAAGTAAAATGATGCCACTAAAAGAAAAGAAATTCAAGGGACACCTTTATTGTGCGATCGAGATATGCACTTGCAAGAGTATTGGTGTCTTTGGGATTACTTATGAGATAACTACAAATTGGTAATCGGGCCTAGACCGATTAGTTCCGAAAATAAACTTTAATTACTTAGGAGATAACTACAAATTGCGATAAGTGTGGTTATCTTACCTCCACTAGCACCAAATTTATCTAAACTATGACGAACCTCGCTAATTTTCTCTCAAGTAATGGAGTAAACTTTAGTTGGTTTCCAAAAGAAGACTCTCTCTCTCTCTTTCCTCTCTCCCTCTCTCTGTCTTTCTTCCTTTTCTCTGATATTTAAAATTCCTTCATGTTGTTGTCCCTTCAAGGTCCCCTCTCAATTTTGATGTGCTATAAGAGGTTAGTTTGTTACATGCATTAGTATGTCCCTTTTTCACATGATAACAGAAAGTTGTTTCTTTTAAGCATATATAGCTTGTGTTGTTGAAAAAGACACGTACAATATTATTTGACAGTTTCTGCAGGTTGCATATATATATAGACACCCATCTGTGATCACAACTTATGCCGCATGGATATGAAAACTACATTACATGAATTCGACATTACAGAGATGACTCTTCTCATTAATAGGATGCAAGGACACAATTATATGTGTATGATTTACTTTTTATTTATAATTAAGATTCAAATTACGTAAGTTGTTACCCATATCCATTACTGAAGAGTGTGTTTCTAAACAACGTTAGGTTTACTAAAGTCCTATTTTTAATCTGAAAACCCATGAAACAAACCAAGAAGAAAAACACTTACCTTGGTGAGCAATGAAATTGAAAGCTTCTCAAATCAAATTTGCAACTTAATTTTTCTTCCAATAATCTGATTTCCCCTAATATGAAAACCCATGAAACAAAAATAAGGAAAATTGTCAATTGTTCTGGCTTTTTTAAAAGATCACAAAAGCAAAGTATTAAAAATTATCAAAAGCAAAGAAAACGGTCGAGTTTCGACAGGTACCTTGGTTCTACGGCGAATGGCGTCGCCCTTCAAGATTCTGTGAATCGACGGCAAATTTGTGGTGTAGCTCTCGAATTTCGACAGAGAAACTACATTACATGAATTCGACATTACAGAGACATGACTTTTCTCATAAATAGGATGCAAGGACCCAATTATATGTGTATGATTTACTTTTTATTTATAATTAAGATTCAAATTACATAAGTTGTTACCCATATCCATTACTGAAGAGTGTGTTTATAAACAACGTTAGGTTTACTAATGGCTTATTTTTAATCTGACCATTGCTTCATCTTTCCAGCAATAGATTCATTTCTAACCTTTTTTTTATATTACAAATGGCTTAATCTCAATATTAAAAATGGGATTTAACACAAAGCAAAATACCCAACATTAAGAAGAAGAAAAACTGATCTCTTTCCCCAACTGCACCATATTATCGGCAAGGCAACGCACTTCCTTCGCCTAAAAACACACCAAGATTCCATTTTTACGCAAAAACACGAATCTAGCAAACTAATCAATAACCAATTTTTATGTCAAAGATTTAAAGTTTCAAACTTTTACCTTGGTAACGGTGGTTTCGATCCGCTCGTGCTTCACTAGCTGCGAAACCATCGTCTTGCATGAATCTCAAAGCCGTAAGAGATGCAAAAAGGGGTCCAATTTGAAATTTTGAAAATCCAATGGGGGTTGTGAGAGTGTAAGGACCTGAGCATGGACATGCAGTGGGCGGTGTGGCGGCCGAGCTTCTGGAAGTTTTCCATGGCGGCGGCAGCGGAGGAGGACGAGAAGGATCAAATGACAGCGGAAACGGAAGAGCGGAGAAGAAGGGTTTGGTCGAAAGTTAAGACATTGAGTGAAACGGAACGGCGACCTGTGGTTTGACAGTGAAACAGCGGTGAAACGGTGGGAATTGGACGGGTATGCTTGGGTCGACTGCGAACTGCGGCGACACGACTGTGCGCTGGCGACGGGAGTGCGAAGGATAGGGCAGAGAGGAGTTAAATAGGTAGAAGATGAGTTGAGGTTTTTGATTTAGGGTTTTTTTTTGGCTAACAGAGAAGATGATGGGTTTTTTTATTTGACGTGCATGGCACGGGAATTTTTAGTGGATGTAGTTTGGCCGTATATTGCACGAGTTTGCTCAGTTACAAAATTAGGGTTTGTTTGTTTACAACCCCAACTCTCCCATTAAAATAGTAGAGATAGTATAATGTACGTGCGATGCACGTCTAAAAAAGTAAAGTCATCAATTAAATGAATATATATTGAATAAGAAAAAAAATAGTTTATATTTGAATATTTTGATTTGGGCTACATGTGCGGTGCATATTTATATTAGCTGGATATAGTTTGGACGTATATTATACGTGTTTATATAGTTACAAAGTTAGAGTTTGTTTGTTACAAACCCCAACTCTCCCATTATAATATTAGAGATATATAAGTAAAGATGTATCCCTAACGAATATGATAATATCATATATATCTTTCACAAATATATATTTTCATATATGTCCCTAACAATTTGGACTTTATTTCATATTGATCCCTATGTTAGATATCACTAATTTAATTATGATTTTACCCTTACGAGACAAATATAAATCAAATTAAACGATCATATTAGACAATCAATAATAAAAGATTTAAGAGTTTTAAGAAAAATAAATGAGGAAGCGTATAATCTATCATTAAAAACAAAATTGATAACAATTTTGGAGAAGTAACGTGAGAAAGACTATGTAGTTTTCAAATATGCACTATTAGTTTGTCCATTTCTTGAAAAAAATGAAGAAATTTTGAGATAAATTAATGAGTATCGGTTGAATTAACAATTGTCCGGATTTACAAGAATGAAGAATATATAGTTTGAATGGTAGAGAAGAGATCGAGTCCATAAAAAACTGAAAATTCTCCATCGTTTTGAGATTTTTTAACTAGAGGGGTAATTAAGAGATGTTGTATATATTGTCTGGAACAAATATAAAAATACATATTTATGAGTGACATACATGATATTTACATATTTGTTAGAGACATATGTGTTAAAAACCCTTCACTTTAATAAACCATATCAAAAGGGTGTCAATGTCCACAACATCCCTTATAAATCACGATATCCATATTAGTCCTTCGATCAAGTTCAAAAGTAGGGTTTGGAACTGGGTTGGGTCCTGGTCGCGCCATGCCGAACCCACGCCCTGGCCTTAGACATAGAAATCATGCCCAGCCCCGACCGACCTAGGCATATTATGGGTCTCAATACCTATGTGTGGATCTGAACTCATCGTGCTTAGGCACACTTGGCATACATTAGCAAAATGACCTAATTGTGTCTTTATAGGCATATCCAATTGTATCTTTATTGGTTGGACAAATCGTCTATATCTCTACTACTATAATGGGAGAAAGTCTTAGTGTAATTTGTCCATATTCCAACCAGCGCAATGCACGTGCTGGTAGAATTTTTTTTTATGCCCTTTTCATTCTCCCAATTTTCCTCACGTGCACAGCACGTGTATAATACTAGTATTTTCATAAACACAGAACACTTACATTCAATTAATAATAATAAAATAATTATATAAAAAAATTAATTACTATTATAATAATTGTAATAATAATAACTATATCAACTTCATGTATGGTCTTATTTCAAATGAATTTAGCTTATAATTTTCTCCATAATAGGAGACCCAAGGTCAAGTCATCGGCTGAGTAATTTTTTTCATGTTCTACTAATCAAATACTCTTTTTTTTTCATATGCAGTATATTGGGATCATTGGGTTTTACAGGTGTCTTGCGTGTAATTAAATATTTCGAGTTATAAGTTGGGCTATCAACCTTATTAATGGACCTTATTCAGGATGGGTCGTGAGCTAGGATCGTGTTGGGCCTAGCCACAAGTAAGCGCAACTCAAAGAAATGTGGCCTTTGTATCCAGCCTAAAAATGTTGTTCTTTATGTATGAATTCCCACTTTTGGGGGGCCAAACGCTGGGCTTCAGGCTTTCCCAAACCCAAATCCAACCATATCCAGAAGTGATTAAAAGTGACTACTTTAAGACCCAAGTGGAACATTGTGAGGTTAGAAGTCAATCAATGTTGCAAACTAAGGGGGTTATGGGCACCCCTAAGGACCCTTCGCATTATCTGTCATGAGGGTTTGGCCAAAGTCAAAGGTGATTCACAATGTGTTATTGATCACTGTGATGAGAAGACTGGTGATCCAATTCTTCATGATATTCTTGTGATGCTAGGCTCCATCGAAGTCTCTAAGGTGCAACTTATCTCTACTACTCTGTAATGGGAGAAGACCTTAGTGTAATTTGTCCATATCGCCGACGATGGATTGAGGAGGGACTGGCTACACCAGTTCTGACGGGGCCTAGACCAGCTGTTTCAGTCTACTGTTCTCTCTGGTTGTTGGAGATTTGAGTAGTTAGACCACCCCCCAAGGTTTGTTGGGGGATATGTTTGTTTGCGTTCATTTTTTTCCTGCATTGTACTTTTGTTTTTGTGATGTTGTACTTTTGTTTTGTCCCGGTACGCCGGAATTGTTTTATTAATTTCTTATTAATGAAACAGGGTGGCCTTATTTCACCTTTTACCTCAAAAAAAAAATTTGTCCATATCTCAATCCGTACAATGCACGTACTGGTAGAATTTTTATTGTCCTTTTCATCCCCATTTTCTCCACGTGCACAGTACGTATATAATACTAGTCTATATATAAGGTAAGTATTGTGCAGATCACACGGTGAAGAATGGGAGGCTTTCCTTGAAAAGTCTTCTTTATTTTTCTGTTTATGGTGTAAATCTATTGAGTTTGTTAGGAGATGATGTTGGCAGGGTGGCCAGGGTGCGTAATTGTAGTTTTTTTTTCATTTTGTTTTTTGTTTCATATTCGATTATCAAAAAAGTGCAACATCATAAGAATTGTAATCAATTGAACTGATTTTGGGGTTATGGTCTTAAGTATAGTGGTTTACAGAGTATTAAATAAGCATTAGTGAAAGACTATTTTGCCAGAAGCCTAGAACGAGTCTACGCAAGAAGTCCGTTATTGCTCCTTTCTCTCCTATTTGTTATCTTATATTATTATAATTGACTTCATAGGTTTGCACAACTAGCCATGTGGCTTCTTTTAAGGGCACTACAAATTTACCATGTATCACCTATTTAAAAAATAATAATGTGACATCTTTTAATGATCATGTAAATTTGACATGTATCGGTATCGTCCAATTAAAAAAATAAAAATAAAACTGAACTAAATCTAGCATATAGCATGTGCAATGCCCGAAAAGATATATTTTATTATTTCATTAATTCTCTATTGTCTCAATTATTAAAGAGTAATGCTAGAGCCACTATCAATTTCACTACATTTCACTTCACTACCTTAGGTGGCACACTCTAATAGGTAGAGGATGATAGAGTAGGTGGGAGATCTCTCCAATAGGAGTACGCCACCTAAGATAGTGAAGGAAATGGTAGTGAAATTGGTAGTGGCTAAAGCATTACTCATTATGAAATCAACTTCATTTTGTTTTTTATTTATAAAGGAAATAAACAAATGAGTTAAACAACATATAAGAAAATATCTTAATGAAAGAAAGAAAGAAAGAAAGAAAGAAAATCAATATCTCTAAGGAGACATTTGGTAAATACAAGGAAATCTAGAATTGAACTATGAATTTCCTGGTTTGGTAAGATATGAGTATAGTTTTGAAGAATTTTAATTCTCATGATAATCAAAATCCTTTGTTGAGAAGTATATACATTGAAATATATACATTCTTCTTTTAAAATGGTGGGATCTGTGGATTCCTCCTTATAAAAAATAACTGAGATAATTACGTTACCAAATCACCTTCCAAATTTTTGATAATCTTTCTGCCTTATCATATTGTTGCTCTATGTTCCCTCCAACAAATTTGTTACTCTACCTTATTATGGTAGATTTTGTGCATATTTATATATAAAGAGAAACTTCCAATTAGAGACTGAGCATAATTAAATAAGTATGATATATGTTTCAATATAATGTACCAATTTTAACAATAGTATCCGCCATTATTAATAAAAAAACTTGAAGGGGAAACTCTCCATCTACTAAGTCATAGATAATATATTACATTGATAATTATAATCCATGTATGACTAAGATTATGTGTTTGTATTGCATGCATTTTATTTTTTCTTTTTGTTATGTTTTTAATCTACCTGGTTGAAATATATTAGAATCATAATATAACTTTTTGAGCAATCTATTTGTTACTGTACTTAGGTTTTATAAGATATATATCAGTATTGGTTTTGCACATATCACCCATATGCATCGATTACTAAAGTAGATAACAATTATATTGGTTTTTTTAAATAACAAAAGGGTATTTTCAGTAATAGCTACTATAGCGAAGGATTGATGTGAATGAATTGATCTATATCAAACACAGTAATAAAATATTCTCTGAAATGCAATGTCTTGTACCAAACGCAGAATTGCAACATTCCTGAGAATCAGGATTCCTACCCTCACATTTTCAAGAATCCGCCTATTTCAAGGAATTCTTCAATCCGCATACCAAACGCCCTCTTATAATACTTACTCAGCAACCTAGAAATTTATTACAACCATTCTGCATAGCAAATAAACAAAGTTTAACAAATCGTTACGAAAGAAAAATATAGGATAAATTTTAGATAACCCTATTGAAGTTTGCACATTTAGCTGTTAACCATACTTAATTTTCTTTTTGGTAGAAAACCTTATTGAAGTTAGTTTTTTTGGCATTTTGGCATACTTCGCAACTTAGAAAACCCCCCAAAACTTTACAAACGGCAAAAAAAAATTACAGAATTTTGCGAGTGGGTAGGATTCACCAAACAAAAGCTAACCCAACTGGAAGAAGTGAGTTTTGACTCACGGTTTGCGAGATACAGGCAAGTATTACTTTACTTTGTTTTTGCATGTATCTCATAAACCGTGAGTTGAAATTCACTTCTACAAATTGGGTTCACTTTTGTTTGGTGAATCCTACCTACTCGCAAAGTTTCATAATTTTTGGCTGGCGTTTATGAAATTTTCTAGAATTTTCTAAGTACGGAGTATGCCAAAATACCAAAAAAAACTAACTTCAATAGAATTTTCTGCCAAATAAAAAATTTAAGTATGGTTAACTGTGCAAACTTGAGTTGGGTTATCCGGTGAGAGTGACAGTTATAGCATAGCAGAGTAGATTGTGTATGGCCCGCAGCTATTTTACATGTTTTTTCAATCACTCTTTCGTCCCGTCCCGTCCCCCCCTGCCTCCTTTTTAGGAATATGCAGACTACGATTCAAATTCTAAAATTCTTGTTCTTGTCCGCTACAAAAGCTCTATTCATTTGGGTTTGGCAGTGCATCATTTTTCTTCTCATTAAGAATATAAACTAATCCTTCTTCTTCTTCTTTATCGTTCCCCTCAGCTTTTGCTTTTCGGCGATTATCTACTCATTGTAAGTGTTTCATCGTTCTTTCATCCGTGTCCATAGATGTAGCTCTTAACTTTGTAGGATGTAACTCATGTATGAACTCATTAACAAATGCCTGCAAGGTGTTTGTTAAATTGTCTCAACGATCAAGACACATACCACTAGAACCACCAGAACTCTGAGCAATCTCCCCGACTTTTCCATCAACGAGATTCTCTACCGTCTTCCCATCAAACAAGTCGTTCGCACCAGCACCCTCTCCCAGTGGTGGCTTTTAGAAAATGGGTATATTATATACCATTTACGAACCAGTTTTTGAGCAAATTTTTGATAAGATCCTCTATGAATTAGTGAGCGATCTTTATGGATTTGTGTTCTCCTTCGTGAGTAGATAAAAATCATATATTTACTTGCTCAAAACGGTTATCGGGTGAATGAGAAATTGTCTCCCAAAGTGAAGCAGTTTCATCTATGAAAATGAGTTGAGGGATTTTAGTCCCACATCGGAAAAAACAAAGGAAATAGAAGATGATATATAATAACATCTTTCTAGGCATTGAAAGATAGCAATAAGAGGCTGCGCGCGCAGGGGGGGTGCAAATCTCAGACAGGATTACATGCGACTTGCGTGCACCCGCACGTCCGGTGCACACGAATGCCGGACCAACGTGAACCTACTCCGTCAGAGCCATTTTTTTTTGCTACAATTTTATTTTTCCGGATCTGTAATAGCTGAAATAAATGCAGAAACTGTTTTTCCTGCCATTTATGGCTCCTCTCCTTTGAATCAAACACCAGAACCTCCTCTCTTCCTTTAAAACTCCATTCTGTGCTCAAAGTCTAATTCCTTTCTTCGGTCCTACGGTGATTGAATTCGGATGCTGTCCAGTTCGAGAACTTGACGTGGTGCCTGTGTCGAGCTCTTTTGTCGTTACATCCTGGGAGACAGCCGCCTCAACAAACTCCAGCAGCCAATCAAGGCAAATCTGTTTTAAGGAGATTGTGTGATACATAAGTCTCAACACAAATCGGTTTTGTTTTGTTATTTTTCATTTTCTTTTTTTAATTTTATTGGTTTTCTTCTTCTTCTCCTTCTCTGATTTGTGCCTCTAATTCATTCTTGATTTTATTGCAAACGATCAAAATATTCTAACAAACTTAAAATAGATTGCATTTCCTTGACTTTTATTTCCTTGAATTTTGAGGCACTTCTTTTTATTTTCTTTTCATTCTGAAAAATTTACACTCGTGTTGTGTATTTTCAGATTAAAAAATGACAAACGCATCAGTTAATGCTTTTAATATTTGGCATGTGCATTGCATATAAAATTTTATGTGCATTTTATTTCTCAATTTTTCTAAGATGTCATGCACAAATTTTCCTCTAATTTTGTTTATTTATTTTTAATAAAAACCCAAAGGCCTAAAGATCATTGATATGGGTCAGATGACGTGGCCCCTCCTAGGCCACAGGATCCCCTCAAAGAGCGTGCACCGCTGGATCATTCGGGTTTGCCACGTCAGCTTGGAAACCACCCAGGTCTCTGCCACATCAGTCCTAAACCACCCCGGGCCCGTGCCACGTCAGCCCTATACCGCTTGGGCTTCTGCCACGCCAGGCCCACGGGCAACCGGGTCCAGACCCGACCTCAAACGGGTCCAGACCCGGTTGGCTTCTCCTATAAATACCAGACCCTCTACCCCTTCCAAAGGTAATCAATCTTTTCCCTCTCAAATCCTAGTTACTGTTACTCTCTTTCAGTAGCTGAGTAGATCGTCGGAGGGTCTGCCACCGGGACCAACCCCAGTGTTTCTAGACCGAGTGCAGGTATACGAGACCTCGGGATCCGAGCCGAGCATCCCATCCCCACCTCGCTCCCTCCTACTCCCGAACCGTACCCTTGGCTGAGGGTCGGGGCCACCGTCCGCACCAAAGCTTCAGCAAAAATATAAATCAAGAAGAACTCACACCTGGTGCATCCACACCCCCCCAAAACAAACCACATCAGGTTGGCACCGTCTGTGGGAAACTTTAGTGCAGACGCCGGCCCGAGCTCAGCCATCAACAGCATCCCGTCCATCCAAGCTTACATGGCGCCCAAGGCTAGGAGAGCTGTCACCTCTGCATGTCGCCAGGATGTCCCCCCTCAGGATGTCCCCGCCGATGCTCATGGATCCAACAATCCGGAGATCAGCCATGGACACTAGTCGGGTGCTTCCCGTTCGGTCGTACCCGACCTACTCGGGGTCATCCAGAATCGACAAGCAAGCTGGACTAAGGGAGGGGCCGGTTCCAACTCGGTCCCGAACCATCCCAGACCTCCGCCCCAAGGGCGGGAGGCGGCACTCAGCCGCGTCGGCCGGAGGTTGCCGGCCCAACGTAGCCAGGCTGAACGAGCTCTGGTCACCCACCAGGAGTTCCAAGACTTCCGGAAAGAGATCATGGAGGCTATCCGGGGGACCCCCATCGACGAGACGGTCTGCTGCTCTCGCTCGCGCTCGGATGTCGAGGCCAGCACATCGCGCAGCCCGACAATCCCGCCGAAGTATGACGATGACGTCTTGAAATGCCTCCAAGAAATGGAAGACCGCCTCACCCACTTCGGCGACGGTGGCCCGAGGCTGGCCCAGGGCCACAGGCCCACCCGCCCTCCTTTCTCCACCGCCATCTTTGCAGGTGGAAATACCCCAGAATTTCTGCCCCCCACAATTTAAGACTTATGATGGTGAGGGTGATCCTGCTGATCACATGGAGGGCTTCACGACCCTCATGATGATTCACAGCACATCGGATCCCCTCCTATGCCGCGCCTTCCCTGCCACCCTCCGAGGTCCGGCTCGGGAATGGTTCTCCAAGATCACCCCGGCTCCATCTACTCTTTCGACCAACTGGAGGGCAACTTCCTTGCCCACTTCGTGACTAGCCGAAAGGCCGAAAGGACGAGTGTGTCCCTATTGGACCTCCGACAGAAAGAAGGGGAGTCGCTCCGGCTGTTCGTCCGAAGGTTCACCACTGAGGCGAGGTCGGTATCCTCCCTCGACCCAGGGGTCACCTCGGCAGCATTCCGGGACAATGTCCGGCACGGCCAGCTAAAGGCTTCCCTGGCGAAGAAGCCTCCGATTGATTTCCCTGACCTCCTCAATCGGGACGAAAAGTACATCCGAGCTGAGGAGGCCCTGAATCTAGAGGACCCCAAGGAGATTCCCAGAAAGGGGAAATGCAAGGCCAACGAGGCAGAGCCAGCAAAGATGGTCCCAAGCCATGGGGGTGCCACGAAAAGGGTCCCTCCTGTCCCCCGCTTCGAGAGGTACACTCCGTTGACGCAAAACGTGTCAACCATCCTCTTAGCGATCGAAGATAGGGACCTCGTCCAATTCCCTCCTCGACTGACCAACAACAAAAAAGAGGAACCAGCGGTTCTACTGCCGCTTCCATCGAGACAACGGGCACGACACCGACCATTGCCGTGCCCTGAAGGACGAGATCGAGGCTCTCATCCAACGTGGGTACCTCCGGGAGTTCAAACGGGAAGATGCTCGGGACCAGAGGGACCAGAGGGACACAAGGAACAGGAGGCCTTCCCCTCCTCCTCCAGTACTCAGACAACATCCCGAGCAGGACGCCAAGCCTGAAGAACCCGAGGGTCAAGCCATCTTGCATTGCATCCATGGAGGGCCCATGGGAGGGGAGTCCAACACTTCCCACAAGGCATTCGTTCGAGGGGTCAACGCCGTCCAGGGTCCCCTCTCCCCCCAGGTCCAGTAACTCCCTGTCTCCTTCTCTGGGGAAGACCTGGAGGGGGTTCGGCTCCCACACTGTGATGCGCTCGTCATCAGTCTCAGCATGGCGAACTTCAAGGCCCGCCGCATCCTCGTGGACAATGGGAGGTCGGTAAACATCCTCTTCCTAGAGGCATTCGAGAACCTAAAGCTCTCCCAGGATAAGCTGAAGCCAGCCGGGTACACATTGTACGGATTCTCCGGCGTTCCGGTGCCAATCGAGGGGATCGTGACCTTATACGTCACCGCCGGTACGACCCCTCATAGGCGAACCGAGTCGATGGACTTCATGGTTGTAAACGTCAAGGCAGCCTACAACGCCATCCTCGGTCGTCCCGGGCTCTGCTCCCTCCAGGCGGTTCCCTCGGCCTACCACCAAAAGCTGAAATTCCCCACCAAGTCAGGTGTCGGAGTTGTCCGAGGGAACCAAGAAGCGGCACAATCGTGCTATATGATGGTAGTCGGGGGTGCTGTGTTCCCCCTGGTTGCCGTCGAGCTGCAGCTTGAAAGAACCCAGCCAGAACCTAAGCCGACAGACGAGTTAGAAGAAGTCTCGTTCAAGACAGGGAACGCGTCAAAGTGTTTTCGAGTAAGCTGCTCCCTCGCTCCCAACCTCAAATCTGCCCTGATCGACCGTATTCACCGCAATGTCGACCTCTTCGCCTGGAAGCCCTCCGATATGCCCGGTATCTCTGAGGATCTCATCATGCACAAACTCAGTGTGACCCCCAGCTCGAAGTCGATCATCCAGAAGCGACGTAAGTTCGCCCTGGAGCGGCAGCAGGCGGTGAAAGCGGAGGTGGACAAACTCTTGTCCGCTCGTTTCATACAGGAGGTCAGCTATCCTGAGTAGCTGGCAAATGTCGTGACAAAAAGGCGAGCGGGGGCTAGAGGATCTGCATAGACTTCACCGACCTCAACAAGGCGTGCCCTAAAGATCCGTTCTCTCTCCCCAGCATCGACACTCTGATCGATGCTACATCTGGTCACGAGCTCCTTTCCTTCATGGATGCCTTCTCAGGCTACAACCAGATTCGAATGTTTCCTCCCGATATTGCCAAGAGGTCATTTGTCATGGACCAAGGTCTTTATTGCTACCGGGTTATGCTCTTCGGGCTGAAGAACGCCGATGCTACTTATTAGAGGTTTGTCAACCGAGTCTTCAAGGATCAAATTGGGCGCAACATGGAGGTATACATCGACGACATGCTCGTGAAGAGCCGGCAGGGACCGAATCACGTCGCCGACCTAGAAGAGGCCTTTGGGGTCCTTCAGACCCACAATATGAGACTCAATCCGGCGAAGTGTGCATTCGGCGTCTCCTCGGGAAAATTCCTCGGGTTCATCGTCAGCCAGCGCAGTATCGAGGTGAACCCCGAAAAAATCCAGGCCATAATAGACATGCCCCCTTCCAGAAACATCAAAGAAGTCCAGAGGCTCACGGGAAGACTGGCGGCCATCAGCCATTTCCTCTCCAAGTCCCGGGAGAAGTCTTTCCCATTCTTTAAGGCTTTGCGCGGAACTGGAGGCTTCGAGTGGGGTACTCAGCAGCAAGAGGCGTTCGCCTAATTGAAAGAGTACCTCGCCAACCCTTCACTCCTCAGCAAGCCCGAACCAGGTGAGCCCCTCTGGCTTTACCTTTCGGCTTCGGAGAACGTGCACAGCGCTGTCCTCATTTAAGAAGAGAAAGGAGTCCAAAAGCCTCTGTACTATGTGAGTAAGGTTCTACTCGCTGCCGAGACCAGATATTCTCGAACGGAGAAGGTAGCCTATGCCTTGGTCATGGCCGCACGGAAGCTCCGTCCCTACTTTCAAGTGCATTCAGTCCAGGTGCTCACGGACCAGCCTCTGAAGGCCGTGCTCTATAAGCCCGAGGGCTCCAGACGATTAGTCAAATGGTCGATCGAGCTTAGTGAATACAATATCGGTTATCAGCCAAGGACGGCCATCAAAGGGCAGGCTCTCGCCGAGTTCATCACGGAATGCACCATCTCCGAGCAACCCGAAAGTAAGGAGGCCAACCAGACGTGGGAAGTTCACATCGATGGTTCCTCCTGCGAAGCGGAGAGTGGTGCGGGCATCATTCTGCGGGGTCTCGACGGTTTCCTGCTTCAATATTGCCTCCGACTCAACTTTCCGACCTCTAACAACGAGGCTGAGTACGATGCCATGATCGCCGGGCTCACCCTGGCGCATCAGGCCAGCACCAGACAGATCAGGGCCTTTAGCGACTCTTAGCTCGTGGTCAACCAGATCACCTTAGAGTACGAGGCCCGTGACGATCGGATTATCAAGTACATGGCTGTGGTCCAATGGCTATTGATGTCCTTCGACGAATCGGCGGTCTTAAGGATCCCCATGGAGCAGAACGCCCAGGCCGACGCCCTGTCGAAGTTAGCTTCCTCGTCTTTCGAGGGTCTCGACTGCACCGTCCTGATTGAAGTACTCCTAAAGCCGAGTACTGACTTCCCCGAGACTCTCTGCATTGAAGACGGAGCTCTTCCTGACAACTGGACCACTCCTATCAAGAAATCTCTAATCAAGGGAGAGCTCCTTGAAGACCGGATTGAGGCAAGACGAGTCAGGGTCCGTTCAGAAAGGTTTGCCATGATCAACGAGACCCTTCTCAAAAGGTCATACACAACAACGGATGGAAGACCCTACCTTCGCTGCCTGACCCCCGACGAAGCAAAGTACGCTCTTAAGAAGCTGCATGAGGGAATCGGCCGGTGCCATATGGGGAGCCGCTCGCTCGCACGAAAGACTTTGAATCACGGGTACTACCGGCCCATGATGCTACAAGACGCCCTCGCCCTGGTCAAGAAGTGTGGCCCCTTTCAATGGTTCTCCCTTGTGAAAAGGGCGCCGCAAGCGAACCTCTGTTCCATGGTCAGTCCGAACCCCTTTGCGATGTGAGGGATGGATCTGGTAGGCCCATTCCCGAAGGCAACGGGCCAACGAAAGTTCCTCATAGTGGCAATCGAATACTTCACAAAGTGGATCGAGGCCGAGCCACTGGCCACGATCACCGAGCAGCAGACCCAATAGTTTTTCTAGAAACACATCGTCTGCTGGTTCGGGATCCCACAGATGCTCATTACAGACAATGTGATTCAGTTCACTGGTAAACATTTCCAAAGGTTCTGCGAAGATCTCGGGATCCAGCAGCGCTTTTCTTCAGTGTGCCACCCGCAGTCGAACGGTCAGGCCGAGAATGCGAACCGCCAAATCCTTGATAGTCTCAAGAAACGACTCGATAACTCTTCCAAAGGGTTATGGGTTGATGAGCTGCCATGCGTTCTCTGGGCCCACCGAACGACAAAAAGAATCCCCATGGGAGAGTTGCCATTTAATCTGACATACGGCGCGGAGGCCGTCATTCCCCTGGAGATCGGGATCCCTTCGCCCCAGATCATGGCCTTCGATGAAGCAAGCAACTCTGCACAGCTATGTGCAGACCTGGATCTCATAGACGATGTCAGGGAGAAGTCCGCCATTAGAAGGAACACCTACCAACAGAGGATCGAAAGGTTCTACAACAAAAAGGTGCGTCCCACCGACATCAAGCTCGAAGACCTCGTCCTCCGGAAGCTGGCGGTATCCAACCCCGGCCAAAAGAGGAAGCTGGCCCCAAACTGGGAGGGCTCATACAAGGTATCTGGGGTCGTACGCCCAGGCACGTACCGCCTAACCGACCCAGTGGGCAAGGCTGTCAAGAGGCCCTGGAACGCAGAGCACCTCATCAAATTCTTAGAAGGGGAGGGTTAGCCTCTACAGCCCATGTAAATTATGAAGGATGCAGTCGGCACGTCGTGCCTTGTTTTTTGTAAAGTTCAAATATGTCGTAATTATGTCAGCTTTCTCAAAACAAGTTTTGGCTTCGTATTAGTTCTCATTAAAAATAAGCTTAGGGCCCGGCATTCGGACAATACCGCGAGCCACTAAAAGCTTCCCTTACAAGCTTAGGCCTCGGCATTCAGATAGTACCGCGAGCCACTAAAAGCTTCCCTTACAAGCATAGGCCTCGGCATTCGGATAGTATCGCGAGCCACTAAAAGCTTCCCTTACAAGCTTGGGGCCCGGCATTCGGATAGTACCGCAAGCCACTAAGAACTTCCCTTACAGACTTAGGCCTCGGCGTTCGGATGGTACCGCGAGCCGCAGGAAACTACGCCATAACCATCCTCCTGAGAACAAGTGTGGGGGCTCGACATCTGTTCCAAGCATGGTTTGGGCTTCTTCAAGCCCATCAGCCTATGCGCACGGCGGCAACTGCCAGCTACACCTGTACCGTCTTCCTGAGAACAAGTGTGGGGGCTCGGCGTCGATCCCGAGCAAGACCGTGGCTTTCTTCAAAGCCACTCAACAGATATGCTCGGCGATGATCTTCAGCTACGCGCATTACCGGCTTTCTCCCCGGTGTGGCGGCTCGGCATCTGCCCCAAGCATGGTTTGGCCTTCTTCAAGCCCATCAACCTATGCGCACGGTGGCAACCGCCAGCTACACCCGTACCGTCTTCCTGAGAACAAGTGTGGGGGCTCGGCATCGAAACCAAGCAAGGTCGTGGCTTTCTTCGAAGCCACTCGACCAATATGCTCGGCGACGACCTACAACTATGCCCATTACCGGTTATCTCCCCGGTGTGGGGGCTCGGCATCTACCCCAAGTATGGTTTGGGTTTCTTCAAGCCCATCAACCTATGCACACGGCGGCAACTACCAGCTACACTCGTACCGTCTTCCTGAGAACAAGTGTGGGGACTCGACGTCGAGCCCGAGCAAGTCCGTGGCTTTCTTCAAAGCCACTCGACCGATACGCTCGGCGACGACCTTTAGCTACGCCCATTACCGGCTTTCTCCCCGGTGTGGGGGCTCAGCATCTGCCCCAGGCATGGTTTGGGCTTCTTTAAGCCCATTAACCTATGTGCACGGCGGCAACCACTAGCTACACCCGTACCGTCTTCCTAAGAACAAGAGTAGGGGCTCGTCGTCGACCCTGAGCCAGGTCGTGGCTTTCTTCAAAACCACTCGACCATCACGCTCGGCGACGACCTTCAACCACGACCATTTCAAAAAAGTTTTTATTAAGGTTTAGGGCGCCCGCCTTCGGTAAACGCCCCGAGTTTCGAGTCGTTGGTTGACCCGCCTCTCACCCGCGAGCAACTCGGGGTTTGTGGCTTTCAAGAGCCAAAACCCCAAATTGTTCGAGGGCGGCAGGGGAGCCACCGAGCCAGGGCTCTCTCCGAGCTTCCGAATCAATTGATCGGCCCGCCACTCACCAACGAACAACCCGGGGTTTCACGGCCCTCAAGGCCAAAACCTCGAATTGTTCGAGGGTGATTGGTGCGCCACCAACCCGGAACCCTCGGGCTAAAGTTCTAATTCTAAGGCGCCCGCCTTCGGCAGGCACCGCAGGTGAGCTGTAGCGCCCCGATTTTCATATACTGGGAAAACCGAGACACGAGCCAAGACCTTTTCTTCAATTAGTCACAATACACAGAAAAACAGGAGAATTTAAAACTTTTTATTCAACACCCAACGTATTACAAGTCTGAATATTATACAACTGCAATACATTACAATAGAGTTACAATATTACCTTTATATTCCCAAGTATTACAACCTTTAACATCTTACATCAGAGTACAAGGAATGAAGAACAACACTTGGTAACTCTCACTTGAGTACTTCTCAACTAATAGATAATCTACATACATGTTACAGCGGAACTAAACATGACATTGACTCCTTGCTTTCCTTGCCTTGAGTCCTCCTGAATCTCGCCCTTGTACTTTGGCAATCCAGTACCTATGAAAGTGGGGACGTCAGTATTCACTGACGCTTAAAGGCTGATAACAAAGCAGCGAATCTCCCAAACAACATACAAAACATGGCAATGGTATTGGTGTAGTTTAAGTGTTCGTGAGTGCTATGACTAGACTCTAATGCGATATTTAACTAAAACTAGGATGCTCCTATTCTAATGCCCGCAAGTCTCCGAAGCAACATGCAGCCCATACTACATGCGCCCCATCTCAAGCCGTTTTCTCCATATATAGGGATTGAACCCGCGTTATGAATTTCTAATTGTACACAATCCTGTTCCTGACAATACCACGTGACTAGTGAGGTTGCAGAAGGGGTCAAGTCCCCCTATGCAGTCTGCTTATGGTGTCTCTGTTTGCCACTACTACCCGGCATGCCGGACCTCACTCAAACAAGGTTGCAGGTACGGTCTAGTTCCGTTACTGCAGTCATATAGTGGTGTCCATGTTTGCCGCTATTGCCCAGTACATCGGGCCTTATTCTAAATCAAAAGAACATGGGGTCTCGCAAGCGCACGGTAGTGCGATGCCTACCCTGTGGCACCCATGGGGTCTCGCAAGCGCAGGACTGCTCATTGCATCCTATGGCACCCCAAGCCACAGTATTTCAGGAATTAACAGCGTGAGATACGCAACCCATGCTCCCAACTCGTGAGACGTCACCGTACGTATCCCTTTGACAGGAAGGTACAACCCAATATCACCACCTAAGGTCTGTCCCAAGGGACGAGTTAGTCGCAAGGGGCCCCCTACAACCTACTCTTCCCTTTCTGGCAAAGGGGTCTAAGTAAATGATCTTTATAAGTCACTACCCTAATGATGTCCCTAACCCTGAACACTCCTAGAGATGATAATATTAGAAACACAACCTGCTAGGCCTTAAATTAGACTTCGCAAGGCAACTCTACTAGGCTGCTCAACCTAGACCTACCAGAATCCCTCAGGATCCGATTCCTGGCCTATCGATCCAAGACCCCGGCAATGCGAACATACATGCCTGCCACTACCCTGAACTTGGATTTCGTCTATACTCCGGTCCTCGATCAACCTACACCGGTTAAGATTCGACGGTACATAAGGAGTGACTCCTCTATAGTTCCTTAGGGGTAAGAAAACATATGTCTTGTTGGTCGATAGCCCCTAGAGTAATAATATCACCCTAGACGAGCACAACGAACTGTGTACTAGCTAACAAGCTATATACAAGTAACAACCACATACGAGCCAATAAGCTACGTATGAACCAACAACTACCTACGAGTCAGGCGGGCCTCGTAGGAGATAACAACGTACATACCAGCCAATTAAGCCGCGTATGAAACCAACAGCTACGCACGGGCCGGTCGAGCCGCGTACGAGACAACAACCTACATACGAGCCAAATAAACTACGTATGAGACCCACAGATACATACGGGCCAGTCGAGCCACGTACGAGCACAACTATATGCAAACAACCATACAGGTAATCAACCTAGAAGAAACCAACGTGCTTACTAGCAAACTTGATCTTCTATTATTAGAAGCAACAGAAGAATCTACTAATAGTCTATGGTAGGCATTCTACCAACAAAAAGCCGAAGGCGACATAACAACTTTTATCGAACAACCATTATTAATGGCCATTCTAATCCTTATTACCCCTACGGATGAGGAATGTCCCCATGATATGGTCCAACTCCAATCAGGACTTCACACAACTAGAGTCCATGGGTTCTTTTCGAAGTTGACTAGAACAACCTAGAACATACGTCCGCTTTCTTATTTAACTAGGATGCCAACTTATACCCTTCAAGCATGTATGGTTCCTTACTAACATTAGCTACAACAAGGTAGTTGTCGCTATACTTACGACATGATTTTTTCTTATTACTTAACCTATAACATGGTATACAATTGTAAGCATCAACCTACAACAACTAGTCATGGTGTATAACATAACCATCAACTCGCAACACTCTTAAGTACGAATACGATTGAAGCATGCACTTATAACAAGCTTAAGCATGGATAATTACTATGATCTAAACATGAAGTTTTACTATAGTCAAGCATAAGTTACAACTTGAGCATGAATACTTACTACTTAGAGTATATATCTCTACCACCACCTTAAGCATGGATCTTCATTACTTAACATGATTAATCATCACAACCCAAGCATGGATATAAAATTAGCATTAACCTACAATATTCCTAAGCATGAATTATAACCCCTACAATATTCTAAGCATGAATTATAACTCCTACAACATTCTAAGCATGGTAGATTAATTCCTACCTTAATCTAAACATGGCATTTGTTAAACATGAGTATCTTCTAACTCGATCTTGAACAATATTTAGGCACAAACATACACTACTTATGCATGGATATCATCTAAGCATGAATGTCTACTAACTAAGCATGAACATCATTATGCATGAGCATCTACTAACTTAAGCATGAGTGCCATTAAGCATGGACACCTACTAACTTAAGCATGAATATTTAGCATGAACATCTACTATGAATAACATTTAGTATGAACATATACCTATCTAAGCATGGATATCATCTAAGCATGAATGTCTACGAACTAAGCATGAATATCATTATGCATGAGCATCTACTAACTTAAGCATGAATGTCATTACCTACTAACTTAAGCATGAGTATTTATTTAATCTAGCATGGTATACAACTTTCCTACAATCATCTAAGTATAGATAAATTAATCTAGCATGGTATACAACTTTCCTACAATCATCTAAGTATAGATAAATTAATCTAGCATGGTATACAACTTTCCTACAATCATCTAAGTATAGATAAATTAATCTAGCATGGTATACAACTTTCCTACAATCAGCTAAGTATGATACTTACTTCAATATAAGCATAAACATCCATTTAATATTCATATCCACCTACTACAATTTAATTAAACACCACATCTACTACAACATAACATCTACTACTAAAACTTCTACTAAAATCTTTATCTAAACATAAACATCTACTACTAAACTACTTTATTTTAACACATAAGCATCTACTACAACTTTTATAAAAACATAAACATTTCTACAATTTTGTGTAGACATCTACTACAACTATTTTATTTAAACTTCATATAAATATCTACCAAAGCTTCTTTATTAGCATCTATTTCTTATTATTACTAGTGAACATAAAAAGAGATCTTTTTAATCATTCTACAACTAGTGATTTAGATTAGTTTCTTTTCATACTTAGAATTAACCTCTACAATGGGTTCTTTCTTACTTAAGATTATAAAAGAAAATAAACTATAATAAATTAAAGTAAGAACCCTCCATTTTGGTTCAACCAACATATGCTTTCTTTTCAGTCCAAAGTTCAATGTATGTCCTACAACCAAAATGGTTGTATACAAGTCCATATGCCTTATGCATGAGTTCACATTCAAGTCCTACAACCCCAAATGGTTGTATGTACAAGTCCATATGCATGTGTCATTTTAGTCCAATTAATAACCACAAAAACAACCACTACTACTACAAAGATTCCATCTTTATGTTCATTACTACTACTTATCACATTTCTTTTTCATGTGGTATTTACTTTTAACCATCCATACAACAACACTATCACAATAAACACCCAAAAGAACAAAAGAAAACAAAACAAAGAAGGTGAGAAGAAGAAGAAACCAAAACATCAGTTCAAACAAACAAAAAGAAGGTGGAGAACCCCCCACCTTAATCTCTTTTTGATGGAAGAACTAGACTAACTCTCCTCCTTAGCTCCTAGGAATCCTTATAAAACCTACAATGGAAAACTCTCAAGTTAGTATGGTTCCTCTCTTTCTTTTCCTTTCTTTCTTTTTGTCTTTCTAAAAATGAGACAATGGTGAAGGGACGGGGTATTTATAAGTGGAGAAAAGGGTGGAGAGTGCAAATTTGCACACACAAACTTGCACAAAAACCCTCCCACATATTGGGGCCGGTTTTGATCTAGGGGAGGTGGAAATTGGTGGAGGTAGGGTGTGGGTGAGGTGTAGGTTTCTAGAAGAATACCTCCTAATTCTCTTATGCATACATCTTAGTCCCATGTTTAATTCTCATACAATCCTAACTATCTAATTAGGATTGTCATGACAAGGAGAACAATTTTATCCAAAATACATACCACATACTTTGTACAATGTACTAATCGACATACTACACATATGTGCGCATATATGTATGTATACCGAAAATCTTCGCATAATCCGTATAAATAATTTAATCTCGGAAATAATAATAAAATAATTTCTATTATTAGTTCGGAAGATCACGGTATCAATTTGATACAACACGGATGTATACTGACCGGTATCTGGGTACAGATAATGTCTATGAACAAACCGGTTGAAAATCACCAAAATATTTCAATTAATGCTTATCAGGAGGCGAAATGCCACTAATTATGCGTTGCCTGCCCAAAAGTCACCGTATGGTCTTTCCCCCTCGGCGGCGACCCCTTACAAGGCCGAGCCCGGCAACAATCCTCACTCAATGAAATTGTCAAGGTTAAAGAAGTCGGGAGTTTTTTTTTTATTACTCAGTGCGCGCCAGTAACGGCGGCACTAATACAACGAAAAGCTTACAAATCACTCATGCTCGGCTTAAAACTCTAATTCGGTGCTTCCTTCGGTTTCCTTCTCTTGCTCAGCTGGCCCAACCGGGGAAGGCTCTCCCGCGACTGAGCTTTCCGCATCATCAGGCAGGGCCCCCTCCAATAAAAAGGTCCGAGATGGTCCTCATACTGAATTGCTCGCCTCTTCGATCAAACCGGCGCCTAGCACCAGCTTCAACCTACGGATCTCCAACTCTTTCTCAACAACAACCTCACGAAGAAAAGACTTCGAAGCCGACCGCCCGCTAGAGGCATCCGAGATCGACCAGTCCGTCTCGATTACCCACCAATCCCGGTCGGCTATGGCTTTCCTCAGACGAGCGACCTCCAAGCCGAGCTTTCTAGACTTGTTCATGAAGTAATTCACTGCAGCCGCTCGGTCCTGAGCCTGCTTTCGTTGGCGACCCAGACCCGCCTCCATGGCCTCCGGCCCAGCTCTGGCCTCGGCGGAAATATGGTCGACACCGAGGACCTCATGCATCTATCAAAAAGACGAGAAAAACGACAAGTCACAAAAGAGACTAAAGAAGCACAAGTCATAGAGCATCGGCCAAAAAATTATCTTTCATTATGTTCAAAATTTTTGTGCTACAAAAGGCAGTGGCTAGTCCGCGCAAGGCATTTACAAAATCAAAAAAGAGAACCTAAACTATGCTTGAGAGGGGGGGGGGCACCTCTTCGTCAGCCGGGTCGCCCCTGACCTCCTCTTGGCGAGGGTCTCCCATCTCCTCGTCACTAGGTGTCGGCGGATGCTCCGACTGCCAGTTGTAGTGAAGGTGGTCGACCCACTTGTCCGGATAGATCAACCGGAAATGCTCCTTGGCTCTGTCATAGGCCTCGTCCTGAGCCAGGATCAGGACGTCCGCCATGGTGATCTCCGCCTCCTCCATGGCCTTCCGTGCCTTCTCAGCTTCTTCCCGGACCTTCTCCTTGAGGCGATCCACATCCTTCTTATGGTAGTCGACTATCGAGGCTATCTGGGCCTCGTGGATGGCCTCCATGCTTCGAGCCTCCTTTAGCTCGTCCGTCGCCTTGGTCAATTCGCGGAGGTACTTCTCCGCGTTCCTCCTCTTGATGAGGACCTCCTTCTCCAAGCAGTTTTGAAAGTGCTGCCCATGAAGCATCGCCTGTCCGAGGAAGAAAAAGTTAGAAAAAATCCTAGAATCTAAACTCAATGCAAGAGTACAAGCACTCACCGAAAGCTGCGCCTGAGACCACTGCATGAAGGCCATCTCAGACGTCTGCACCGCCAGCGCCATGCGATCTCACTCGGTGACGAGGTTCCTGACCACCTCAATGGCCATGGGACCTTCAAGAAGGGAATCTCCTGGAAGAACCGACCAATCAGGGGCATGTGGCCTAAGCCCCTGTTGTCCAACCATCTGCTCAGCTGTGGGCCGAGGTGGGGGAAGCCTCTGCTCCGGGACCTCGGAAGTTCTCTTGCTACCCGAGCTTCCCCCCTCCCTAGATGCCTTTGGCGTGTGGTGATGGTTCTTGGATCTCTTCAGAGACGACTCCACGGCCTCTGAGGTCGGTCCCTTGCTGGACCCCGCGCCCTGAGCAGCCGCCGCATCCTGCTTCACCTTCTTCTCCTTCTCCACCCTCCTCTGGGTGGCAACCTCCAACAAGGCCCGCCTACTGTCGAGCTGCTTGGCCGTCATCTCTGCAAAATAGAAGAAGAGAGGCTAACGTTAACACGAAGGCAGAAAGATAGGAAAATTCAGAACAAAAACATACTAGGGTCGGCTGGGTTCAGTCCGGCTCGAGCCAGATGCATTTCCGTCACTCGAGGCCACCCTATGCTATGCCCCCCAACGATCTTCCCCACCTTTGCCCACTATTTCTCCTTCAGCTCGCTACGCTTCGGAGGCTTATGGTTCGGCTTGAAAAAGTTCCAAGTGGTCGGAATCCCCCAAGGCTTCTCGCTCCGGACTATAAAATATTTCTCTTTCCACTCTTTTATAGAGTCTGGATGGCCGTGCATCACCTTCTTATGAGGCCTAGGTAAGAAGTAGAAGATTCCATCCGCATCGCCCAACGAGCTAATCCCCAAGATAGCGCGGAAGTACGTCAGCCTTGGCTTGACCCCCTTCTCTTGGCACTTCAAGATAAAGCAGACCAGGTGCTTTCAAGAGTTGGGTCCGTACTGCATCGGGCTTAACTTCGCCTAATTCAAGACCCTCTTAATGAAGAGGTGCAGCGGCAGCCTAAGTCCCGAGAAAAAGGCATCCTCGGGAAAAATACAGTAACCCGACGCGAGAGCAGTAGTTGGGTGAATACCGAGGATTGGAATCAGAAGTTCGAACTCCCTGGGAATAAATTAGGCTGCCCTCAAGATGTGCAGGAAGTCCGCCTTCAAGACGCATTGAATATCATCCATCCTGATCTTCACCTTACTCTCATCACCCGGCACGGAGGGAAGAGGATCGAGATCGTTAACGTCGTCAGGATACATCCTAATCGACCCCGGATTTCTAAAGGTGACCGGGGCAAACTCGAACCCCGATCTAGGAGCATATTCATCCAGGGGAGGGGGCTATCCGGAAGGCTCAACTTTCTCTTCCTCCTGCGAGGACGAGCCTTCCTCTCCGGAGACGGTGTCGACAAAGGTGGCAGAGGGGGGGGGGGGGAGGGGGGCGGGGGGAGATCGCCCTTGCCATCGGCTACCCCTCCTGCGATGCCTCCCCCCGCATCTCCTCGAACATCGCCCTCCCCAGCACCCCGATCGGGCTCCCCTTGATTCCCCTCGGAGTCTTCCTCATCCTCGACGGCCCCCTCTCCCTCGGGATCGTACTCCTCCTCATCACCCTCCTCATCCTCCTCATCCCCTTCTCCTTCGGGATCATGCTCTCCTTCATCGTCCTCCTCTTCCTCCTCCTCCTTGCCCTCATCCACGGGCTCCTTCCCCGGCCTACGGGATCTCAAGGGTGGCATGATGAAGACCACATCATCCTCGCCGTCCGACCCTGGATCTGATAGAACCTCCTTTTTAATCCCATAATTGCCCAAGGACCAGGACGTCGGTGGGGACTCAAATTCCCTCTCGGAATGGCCTGACGAGCTTGCCTCAGAGCCGGACTGAGAGCGCGACATTACAAGTCAGAAATACTAACCTGAAGTATCGCGCTTCCGAGTAGATCACCGAAAAAAGGTCGCCGACGGTTGGTGAGAAAAACCCTGTTCTTGAAAGTTGGAAAACACCAGTAAGGAAATGAAGGAAAGAAAAATGGGGAGGGGGAGGGGATTTATAACAAAGAAAGAGACTCCTCAATTTTTGCAAAAAGATCTGGCCATTGGATCTTAATCATCAAGATCGAACGGCTGCTAGGATCTAAAGTCGCTTTGATTCTTGCGCACATGACGTCAGCAATCGACACAAAATTACCCTAATGCCCCTAGGATTTTCCAACAAGTCGGCTTTTCCAACAAGTCGGGAGGCTCAATGCTCGGATAACATCGCGAGCCCCAAAGTCCTCCTCTATTTCACAGGAGGCTCGGAGCTCGGATGGCACCGCGAGCCCCAAAAGTCCTCCTCTATTTCACAGGAGGCTCGTAGCTCAGATGACACCGCGAGCCCTAAAGTCCTCCTCTATTTCACAGGAGGCTCGGAGCTCGGATGACACCGCGAGCCCCAAAGTCCTTCTCTATTCAACAGGAGGCTCGAAGCTCGGATGTCACCGTGAGCCACAGAAGCTTCTATACCCTAAGCATTAAATGAAATGGAGTCATTAGATTCCATCCGGCCGCCATTACCAATGTACCGTCCCACTGACGACAAACCACTCAGAAGCTCCAACAAGTTTTGGGGGCTCGGAGCTCGGATGGCACCACGAGCCCCAAAAACCTCCTCTATTTCTCCGAAGGCTCGGGGCTCGGATGACACCGCGAGCCCCAAAATCCTCTTCTATTCCACAGGAGGCTCGGAGCTCGGATAGCACCGCGAGCCCCAAAATCCTCCTCTATTTCACAGGAGGATCGGAGCTCAGATGGCACCGCAAGCCCCATAAACCTCCTCTATTTCTCTGGAGGCTCGGAGCTCGGATGACACCGCGAGCCCCAAAATCCTCCTCTATTTCACTGGAGGCTCGGATCTCGGATGGTACCGCGAGCCCCGAAATCCTCCTCTATTTCACAGGAGGATCGGAGCTTAGACGCACCACGATCCCCAAAGTCATTCTCTATTTCACCGGAGGCTCAGAGCTCAGATGGTACCGCGAGCCCCAAAATCCTTATCTATTTCACAGGAGGCTTGGAGCTCGGATGGCACCGTGAGCCCCAAAATCCTCCTCTATTTCACAGGAGGCTCGGAGCTCGGATGACACCGCGAGCCCCAAAGTCCTCCTCTATTTCACCGGAGGCTCGGAGCTCGGATGGCACTGTGAGCCCCAAAATCCTCCTCTATTCAACAGGAGGCTCAGAGCTCGGATGGTACTGCGAGCCCCAAAATCCTCCTCTATTCAACAGGAGGATCGACGCTCATATGGCACCACGAGCCGCCAAAAAACCCCCAGGCTTTTCCAACAAGTCAGGAGGGTCGATGCTCGGATGGCACCGCGAGCCCCGAAATCATCCTCTATTCCACAGGAGGCTCGGAACTCGGATGACACTGCGAGCCCTAAAATCCTCCTCTATTCAACAGGAGGCTTGGAACTCGGATGGCACTGTGAGCCCCAAAATCCTCCTTTATCCAACAAGTGAGGGGCTCGTCTACCGACCCTCGATGCTCAGCAAGAAGACCCCCTACTTGACAAATCTCGACGTCCCCTCACTTTTCCAACAAGCAAGGGGCTTGTCCACCGACCCTCGACGCTCGGCAAGAAGACCCCCTACTTAACAGATCTCGACGTCCCTTGCTTTTCCAACAAGTGAGGGGCTCGTCTACCGACCCTCGACGCTCAGCAAAAAGACCCCCTACTCGACAGATCTCGACGTCCCCTTGCTTTTCCAACAAGTGAGGGGCTCGTTTACCGACCCTCGACGCTTGGCAAACTGAGCTCCGACCCTTCTACGCCCAGCACTCCACACGACTCCAATAGGGGATCCCTTCACCCTACCCCCCTGGCCTTTTCTGGAAGGTACATATCCTATTCCTCGCTGTTCACACCATGCTGCACTTCCTACAGAGGCAAAGAACCACTCCTACACGGTTGGGTCACCCAGCCCTCTAGGAGTGAGGTGCTCCTGATATGGGTCAGATGATGTGGCCCCTCCTGAGCAACAGGATCCCCTCAAAGAGCGTGCACCGCCAGATCATTCGGGTCTGCCACGTCAACTTGGAAACCACCCATGTCTCTGCCACTTCAGCCCTAAACCACCTTGGGCCCGTGCCACGTCAGCCCTATACTGTTTGGGCTTCTGCCATGCCAGGCCCACGGGCAACCGGGTCCAGACCCGATTGGCTTCTCCTATAAATACCAGATCCTCTATCCCTTCCAAATGTAATCAGTCTTTCCCCTCTCAAACCCTATTTACTGTTACTTTCTTTCATTAACAGACTAGATCGTCAGAGGGTCTGCCACCGGAACCAACCCCGGTGATTCTAGACCGAGTGCAGGTACACGAGACCTCAGGATTCGAGCATCCAGATCCGAGCCGAGCATCCCATCTCCACTTCACTCCCTCCTACTCCCGAACCGTACCCTTGGCTGAGGGTCGGGGCCACCGTCCGCACCGAAGCTTCCGCAAAAAAACAAATTGAGAAGAACTCACACCTGGTGCATCCACACCCCCCCAAAAACAAACCGCATCAATCATCTTAAAGTCCATTAGAAAAATTATTTAAAAGAAAAGCCCATTAGTTAATCTATATTGTTGATAAACATTTTTTTATCCTACATTTGTCATATAACAACATGTACAATCAAATAAATAACAACTAACTAAATGAGAAGTGTGCACATGTGGGAAATCCAAGGGTTGGCCAATTCATGAAGGAAGAAGAAGAGTTGGAATTTTGTGGTAGTAATGGTGAGTGAGCAATTAGTGAAGGGGGTTATGTAGGTTATGAATTTGAATACTTAATTTGGGTAGTAAAAGAGTCTTCTCAAACCCTATAAATACCACCCCCTTTCTCATGAAATCTTACACCAAAAATCAAAAGAAAAACAAAAAATAAGAAAGATAAGAAAAGAAAGAGAGGAAAAGAAAGAGAAGAAAAGAAAAAAAAATTGAGTTATTTGAGTTCTTGCTTGGAGGAAGGAATGCTTGCTAGGAGAAGGAGGGAGTCCAATTCTTGGAGCTAGGAGCCATCTACTAGGAGTTTATTTTCTTCTTCAATTAATGCGGGTGACTTCTTGAACTTTCTAAAATATAGTATCATGCATGTGTAAGAAAATTTATATATATAATTGATTATATTTATGAGTAGTGGTTAATTTGTGAAGATGATATTCAGAATGAAAAATGCATGATAATTGAAAGATTATCTTATATATAAGTTGAAATGATTTTGTTTGGGTGCATAGTAATACATTATATGAATTTGATATGAATATGTACACAGAGTTGCTATTTCATGCAAAGAAAAGTTACTGTTTTGAGTTTTGTTTGCCCATCAGAAAATTGTATTTAATAAAATAGTTGGAATCTGGAACTAAAACTTTTTTGAGAGTATCTTGTATGTGTCAGGAATATCCCTTTAAAATTTCATAAGATTTGGAGGTCATTTACTATTTTAATAAAATCTAAACTCAGAACTGGCTAGTATTTGACTAGTTGCTAGAAATTTGTACAGATTTCGGTTTTTGATCAATTCAGCATTGTAAATGAAATAATTTAAGAAAAGTCAGAACTAAGAAGTTGTAGTAGACTCGTTAACCTTTCTGAAAAGTCCAAGAAATCAAATTTTCACAAAGAATTGAATTTTATATGAATTTTACAAGACTGTACAGTGGCAGTATTTCAGTATTTCAACCCTACTGTATATTTTGAAGAATTCGGGATTATAGATACAATATTTTGAGAAAACTTATAACTAAGAAATTTTAGTGGACTTGTACACCTTTATTTTGATATAACTAACGCAAAGTTTCATGAAGTATATGATTTTCTATGATTTTTACAAATAGCATGAAATGTAGTTTCTAACTTTGAATTAACTATTTTGCAAATGATACTTAAACTAGATGATTGAAAAATATATTCTCATTTTTTAAAGTTATATTTTGGTAAAATAAAGATCATAATCATGCTTAGATGAGATTTGAACTCAAGAAAAATATATATATGGTTAATGATGTTAGGAATTGGTTTAAAATAAATCAAAGGAAAATGATGAGATGAGTTTTCAATGATGATTTTTTAAGAAATTATGTTTTAATCTTAAATAACTTGTATTGAGAAGATTTTGATGAATATGAAAAGTTTCACGCCCCACTTCCCAAAGGAATACGGAATACGAGTGCGTAACGAAGCCCAGTGAATGATTTTCATCATTCATAAGCTGTAGGATCGACTCAACATCATAACAAGAAATATAACAAGAATATACTCAACCACGCATGCATAAATAATTTATTAATCAACAGAAAAGCAATTGAAATAGAATATAAATATCCGAAATAATTTTCAGATCTGGATCAAAAGATAAAACTTTGGGTTACAAGCCCATTACAAGTTTTAAGTAGTAACAGAAATAAATAAACTCAATTACAAAATAATTAAAGTAAGTCTTTTTCCCAAGCGAAGCCTAGAAGATTTACTCACCAATTCCAGCAGGTAACTCGTTTCCAAAGTCTGTATATATATATATATATATATATATATATATATGAAAAAGGAAAATAGAGAAAACAAGACAAACGCCCTTAGTACAAGTTAGGCCCACAAGTAGTACAAGTAAGGGTATGAAAATAGATGCAAGAAAATATGAAACAAGATCTGGAATCAAGAATGTATAACATGATATAATAGGGATGCAACAAGTAGTGGAGTTCTAAAGACTAGCTAGCAAGTAAAACAGCTCAAGTAACTAGATTGGGTAACAAGTACAAGTAGTGGAACAAGTAGCAAGTGACATGTAATTGCATCGAGCATCAAGTAACAAGTATCAAGTAATTAGTGTCAAGTAACAAGTACCAAGTACAAGTGTCCAGTATCAAGTGTCAAGTAGGGTATCAAGTATGTACAAGTGATAAGTTATTCTTAAGTCTAATGTTTAATTCTATCTAAGTAGTACTTCATGCGTCCATACTTTTACCACATGGTTGCTACTTACAAACAGTTACGTTTAGGCCTAATGGTGGATTTTATAGGGCGATGTACTCATGTAACACCCCAAATTCCAAAATACAACTGAATTCGAAGTTCCACATGATCTTTACACTTCTTTCGTACAATTTTACAAGGAAAAAAACTTTTTGTTACATCATAATTTACACTTACATTACATATTTACAGCGGAAGCAAATTACAACAATTTACATAAATTGAAATGTACAACTCTTGAACCAATCTTTAACCAGCATGCATTCTTTAGTCTTGTTAATCACTTTACCCTGCATAAAAACTATGGGCGCGTCAGTTGCTTACAACCGACGAAATATTATATACGGCTATCCTCTCTATGCCGAAAACAGTATAACGATTCTCAAATACTTAAACAATCACAAACTTGATCACAAACAGAACTACAAGGGACTATCCTATAGATGTCGTGTCGTGCGGTGCACTTTGTCCTTAATGCAGTTGTTTATATTAGATGACACTAATGCGCACTTGTTCAGATTCTATGCATCCCATACTACATAGGTCTAAGGGCAAGCCCTTAACCGTTCTTCATCTTGTAGGGTTCAATCCCTCGTCATGACTTAAACTACTACTGTAACTACGATAAGTATCCTAGATGTTCTATGAGTTACAAGCTCATGTCCAGACAGCCTAGAGGGGAATCCCACGTCATGTCACGATGCATCGTGAAGAACCTATGGACAATTCAGCCTCCGTCATGGGACATGACACTCCCCGCAGTCACCAAACACCCCACGAGCATCGCCTGCGGTACGGACTCCTGGAGACATATCCACGTCATGTCACGACGCATCGTGAAGACAGCCTGTGAATACTCTCACACCATAGCTCCGAAGCCCTTATACTCGTGTTTTTCTCTTATTTTCATCACGTCTTCACTATGTATCTAATCCTTAGTTATTTGAATCATGAACAAAATCAATTCTCTAGAGTTAGCCCTTCCACTATACCGGTCTTAACCATTCGTTCAATACGACCCAGATCTTGGTCCTTTCATTTCAAATTTCATTTCAATTCATTTCGTTTCAATGCCGGTATGAGGCTTAGCTACACTCTGGTTCTCAATTTCAATTCACAATCGCAAAAATTGAGTCTTTTATACTCATAAGTTCTTTTTCATGATTTACAATTAACAATTATTTCCGTTATTGTCTATGAATCAAATCTCATACATATAGTTCAATCGAAATTCATACATTTCGTAACCCAAGTTAATCCCTATAAATCCATTTAATTCTTGTACTACCGTTCATTTCCTTTATTCAACTCAAAAGGCTACAAATCGTATTTTCATTCACAAACAATACCCAATTTAACAATGAGAGTCCATAGATAACACGTTTAAATCTTCTTTTATTCAAAACTTCTCTTTTATCACTTAACATAATTTTTCTCATACAATAAATTACTTTTATAATTTTTCCAGAAGTAAATTCCATACGATTCTACACAATTTTCACTTCTAACTCACTTTTATTTAGTCAAAATAGTACCCAAATATTTTTCATAGGATTTACATTCTTTCAGAATAATTTACATATTTTTTTCGGATTTTTAAAGTCAAATATTTAATTTAAAATTCAAAAAATCAAATATTTCCAAAAACTGCCAAGCTCAGGTTTCGAACCCGTGACCTGAAAGAAGCCAACCGTAACCGCAAGCCAACTGGGCTAGGGTGCAACCACGATAAGTGTAGGGAATAAATGAATAAGTATTTTGGGTTTCGGGTTCTGGATTTATTCAAAAATTTAGAAATAAAAGCAGAGCATGGGTTTCGAACTCGAGACCACAGGGGTCACCCGAACGCTACAATAGCACCCAGCACACTCAACCAATTGGTCTAAGAGACCAGATTGTCAGAAAAAGGATTAGGATAGTTTTGATCCAATTCTTTGCTCTGTACTACTTATTAAAAAATTTCCTAAAACGATTTTTTGTTCTTTTTCTTCTCTTTTTGAAACATAACTTTCCAGATTTTAAAATATATATAAACACAGTAAACCAGTATTTTAAAATTCATTATTTGCTTATAAAACATGCATTTTTGATCTTATTTTATGTTCTATGTCCATAATTTCGACATTGAGAACAAATCATATTTGTACACATTTTGAAATATAAATTTCTACAAAAATACTTCATTACTTCATTCTTTTATTTATTAGTCAATCACATTAATTTAGAACACCAAAAATTCCTTTCTTGCTACAATGATATCACTCACAATTAACCAAATCAATTTCACATGAAGTATTCAATTTTGTCTCATGTATATAGATTTTCTTCACACAACATGTTTCTTAAATATCTAGCATGGCAAAACATGATATCTCCTAGCATTTTAATTCATAATTTATCAACCAGCAATCATTTCAACAAACATCTTCTAAGTTATCAATTCATCTCTACATAAGCAAACATGGGGCCAATTTCACTTAAGTTTTCATTAATCATTCTATCAAAACATTCCTAGCATGGTAACTAGAATTAGAAGCATGAGAAACACCCACCTATTTGGAGAAAACGAAAAGAAAGCTCCTAGAAATCTCCTAGAATGCACGAATGGGTCCTTCTCCTCCTAGATTGTGCCTCAAAGGTGTCTCCTCCTCCTTGGTGTAGCAAACCTGAGCTCCCCCTCCTTGGATGTAGTGCGGCCTCTCCTTGGATGAGCACACCCACACAAAAACTCCTCAATCTTTTACTCACCAAAAACTCTCAATCTTTTCTCACTTTAATCTTTTCTTTCTTAATCAATTTTCTAGCGTACTAAATGAGAAGAACTAGGGAGTATTTATACATTTTTTTGGGTGAGAATAGATGGCTAGGATTAAATCAAATGGTTAGAGATCAAAGGCTAGGATGAGTTAGGAAGTTGTAGCAACTACCCATGATGAGATAACTATCTCTCCACTAGCACCATCTCTCCCTCTCTCTTTGTCCATTACCCCATCTGGCCTTGAGTGAAAGGAGGTGTGTATTGCACACTCCATTGTATGCACATGCCACCTGGTGTCCCTCAATTACAAATTTGTTCATGTGACAAATTTAATTGTCCATGAAATGAGTCTACACTACAAGTTAGACCATTTCAAAAGAGAATTAAAGTAAATGGGCTCACTAATGGGCCAAAACTAACCATGGGCTTAAATAATTAATTTAATTAGTAAAATAGAGTGGGCTTAAAGACAATTAGGCCTAGATTTTAATTAGGATTTTAAAGAGAATATTTTTTTTTTGGAAAAATAAAGGAAACAAATACTATATAAAAATATTTTATAAAAGAAATTATACAAATGAAATCATACGTGCATAACACGTAAAATCACCAAAAATCTCATAAATGAAAACTAGGGTGTTACAACTCAGGTATCAAGTATCAAGCAAGTATAGTTCATAAATACAAAAATAATATAACAAGTTTACGAACCAAGTTCGTGAATGCACTAACAAGTTCAAGAACCAATCGTGGGTTCATGAATGCTCTGACAATACAACAAGTTCATGAGCCAAGTAGTGGGCTCATGAATACACTCAAGATACAACAAGTTCATGAACCAAGTACTGGAAAATATGGGCCCCCTTCTGAGTACACTTACGTATATTGTCCACTACTATGGTCTTTCCCTTAAATCCCAGCTTATTATTTATTATTATCATTAAACAAGTATGAAATTGTGCGAAACAAGTCAAGTATACATGATCAAGAATATGGAACAAGTTTAAGATAATTAGAAGGCATATTCAAGGGTCAACATAATTTAAAATTATCAAGCACTACGAGAATTCCAATTCTGGACAGCATGACATTGCTGCACCAAAAATACGATTTCCATTGCTACAAGATAGCAAAAGTGGATCCGTTAGAAGTTATAGAAACTAGACTTCTTCCCGGTTCCAACGCATATAAATAAGGTACATAAAAGTTGTAGCATCATGTGTCAAAACAGCAAACTATACAAGATTTGTGTTCAGCCAGAATTTGTAAAACTGAGTTTATACATATGAAACAGGTTTGAAACTTCATTAATTCGAGAAAAATTAAGAAATTTTCTCTAGTGTGTCTAGTATAAGCATGCAAAATTTCAAGTCCTTATCATACTGGTAGCATAGTTAAATTAATTGTAAAACAAAGTGATACAGCAGTTTTTACGAATCTGCAATTACAGACACAGCAGTAGTAAAACTGCGATATCTCCTAAACCATAACTTGGAATTCAATTTTATCAAAAGGGTGGTAAACTAGACGTCTAGGGCTAAGTTTCATATTCAGGACTCAAGTCCAGATTCTAATGTTATCGGGATCGAAACAGCAAGCAAAGACAAAACAGAAACCAATAGACACTTTTTGCATGAAATGTATCATAATTATACTAGTTGTGAATGAGTGTATCAACAAAAGGTTGTGAATCTTAGATCATGTAATTGATAAGGCACAGAATGAGATCATCAACTGATAAGCCAAAGGGAAGTCACAACCATAACCTACTTACAGTATTTTCAATTAAATGCTTGTACTAGAATAATAAATTGTACAAGAAGATACTTGCCTTGGGGTGTAGACGACGAATCCGACAAAAGAATAACAGGAACGGATCCCAGCACGGATCTTGATGACGATCAAGACCTCAAAAGATCGAACGGCTGGATCCAAGAGCTTGATGATGACAATCAGACGACCGAGGTCAAGAGATCAAGATCAAGATGACCGGATCAGATCAGACGGCCAGATCTCCCTGATGATGAAGAAGATGATGATGATCAAGATCGATCGATCAAACAACTACGATCAAAAGACGTTGATGATCATCATGATCGTGACGATCAAGAAGAGATCGGATGGCCAGGATCAAGAGATCAAAATCTGATCGAATAGACGGCCCACAATCAACATGATCAAAACCCATGATCAACCAGTAACTCAACGACTATGCTTGATGGCTGCATGGCTTCGGCGACGGCGACCGGGGACCGGCGGGGGGAGAAGCACAGGGGAGAGGTCAGCTTGGTGGTAGTCATGGTGGTGTGAGGCTGACGGCGAAGAAGGCTACAGGCGGCGCTCGAAAGGAAGGTCGTCGGCTGAGGTGGTCGGGAGACGCACACAGGGAAGGCTCATGGTGGAGCTGGCTCTGGCTGTGGTGGCACGTCGAGAGGAGCACCCGATGATGGGGGACAGCGGCTGGCGCTGCAGGGGGTTGCGCGCCTGCAGGAAGGGGATGCAGGAGCACAGGAGGGAGTCGAGGGGAGTGGGTTCACAGGGAGCACGGGGTAGGGTTCGGGAGGTACACGAAGGGAGAAAAAGGCGGGGAGGGGGGGGGGGGGGGGGTTGAAGGAGTATAGGAGGCTAGGTTTTGTTTGGGGTATAACAGGGTAGATGGACATGGTAGCTTATATATAAGATAGATAGGTTAATAAGGCTAATAGGTATGGGGTTTAATGTGTTGGGAATAGCTTATTGGGTTGAACGGTTAAATACGGTAGGTTTCATTGGGTTGTGGATCTTACAAAATCCAATAGGGTTTAGAATAGGATTATAGAAAAATAAATAAATAAACCGATCAATAATAATATAGTAACACAATTAATCAATTTGTATGCATTAAGTTAATATTCAAATACTACTAAATACAATAGAATTAATGTAGAACCTCACAAAAAGAAGATCAAGACTGTATTTGAATCGAACCAAAATATAATAAGCAGCAAAGTGATATTATATATTATTTAACTATGCAAAATGGTATATATAAAATCCAAACTATAATAAAAATACAATATAGCATACGATCTATAAGCTTCCAAAAATAAAAAGTTTATAAACAATTAGTTTATTAACAATAATAATAATAATCATAAACATAAACATAATAATAATAACAACAACAACAACAACAACAATAATAATAATAATAATTGTTGCCGCTGAATCTGGTGTGGGGGCAAACAGATAGTATTTGTGGATTCTTGGAAAACTTTGAATAGCAAACCTGTTACCTGTTCCGCCAGAGACTGACCGTTGACTCCTGCCGTTCACCTGCAAAAAGTACGAGACACCGGGGTTGATCCCGGCGACGCACCCTCCGACGCTCAAGTCAGTAACCAGAAGTGATCATGAAAGAGCGTAAAACTGGCAAAAGATTGATTATCTCTTAATGGTGGTGGATGGGGGGTATTTATAGTCGCCGTTGGGATCAGATTAGGAATGTAATCCCTGTGATCAGATAAGGAATGTAATCCCTGTGATCAGATTAGGAATGTAATCCCTAATTCCCAGTGAAAGGGTAGATGTGAATCAGGGCTGTTGATTAGGACTAATCAGGAACCCTAATTCTATCCTGCTGAACCGGGTTCATTTCGAGTTGGAACCCGTACCCAGTTGAGGTGGATCCGTTCGTGGGTTATTGGGTCGTGAAGAAAGACCCAGTTCCCATTTCAGACCCGTTAGTAGGTGAAATTACCGTTTTACCCTTGAGCTTTAAGATTCGTGTCCGATGTGAACGGTACCAATTTATTCCTATTTTTAGCCATATCACGAGCCTCCACTCCTGGAGACTGAGTTTTACAGTCTTCGAGGAGTAGTTTTGTTGTTCTAATGACGTACGGGATTTTATCGGTGTTCTTAAGAGAGTTTGGAATCTTGCTTGGGGTGTAACGGTGTTATTCTGGGCTTGTAAAATATCCAAAAATATCCTCAGAATTTTTTGGATTTTTGGTGATTTTTCCAGATTTTTATAAATTTTTTCTCATTTTTTTGAATTTTTTATTCATTTTCCGAATTAAATAATTAATTATCAAAAATATTAATTAATTATTCTAATTAAATAATTATTTTTTCAGAATTTTAAAATAATTTTTCTGAATTAATAATTATTTTTAGAATTTTTAATTAATTTTTTTCGATTTTTTAAATATTTTTTTTCGGATTTTTTAAATAATTAAAACAAACAAATAAATAAATAAATAAATTAAATATTACCTGGACACGTGGCGCATTTCTGGATGTCGATCGTGATCAGATGGCGTGCATCGCAAAGCAGATCACGTTCTGGACACGTGGCGCGTTTCTGAGCGTCGATCGTGTCGCGACGCGAATTTTGAGACGATCGGACGGATCGTGTGGGTCGGCAGGTTTTTTCTCCAATTACAAGTTCGGCACCTCGGCTCCTTGGCTCGGCGACTTGGATCTGCCGACCCCTCCAAATGATGCCACGTGGCAATGCCACGTGGCCTCTTTTTCTTTTCTTTTCTTTTCTTTTCTTTTCTTTCTTGCCTCTATCTCTTTCTTGCCTCTGTCTCTTTCCCATCCAACTTCTCTTTTCTTCACCTTTCCTTGCTTCTCCTTCGTCATCGACTTCAACCTCGTCTAGTCGTGAAGCTCGGCAAAAGAGAGCTCGGCGATGGAGTCCATTCGAGTCTTCGAAAGGAGGCATCGAGCTCGGCAAGGTCGGAGCTTGGAGTGCGAGAGGAGCTCGTGTAGGGGGAGTTCGACGCAGCGGTTCACCAGGCCATGGGTTCGGCGATGGCATCGACGCTCGACGAGAAGAGCTCGATGCTGTGATGCGAGCTCGGCGAGGGGAGCGCGCGAAGTGGGGAGTTGTGGCGATGTGGATTTGAAGCTCGACGAAGCTTCGAGCTCGGCACCGGAGCTTCAATGGCGTTCGGTAACGAGCTTGGCCATGATGGCGGAGGCGGAGCTCGGGGGTGGAGTAGAGCTCGGAGCTCGTCGAGGTGAGAGGGGTTCGGCTCGGGAGAGCTTCGACGATGGGTTTCTCAAACTCAGAGGTGGTGGAGCTCGGAGGTGGAGCTTCGGAGTTGGGCGCTCGGCATTGTTGCTCGGCATCAAACTTTGGTGTGCAGCTTTGACGAAGGGGGGAGCGGAAGGTGGAGCTCGAAGCTCGGTGATGTGCTCGACGAGTGGGTTCAATCGAGTAGTGTTGAGGAAGAGGGAGACGGAGTTTGAAGGAGGCGAGCTCGATGATAATGGAGAGGAGCTCGACTTGGAAGAGAGCTCGGTAAGGATGGAGGCGAGCTCGCAGTGTTGGTGAGTTCGACCTCGGCGTGGGCTCGCTTGAGGAAGAGCTCGGCACTTGGAGCTTGAAAAGGCTCGTGTGGAGCTGTCGACGATCGTAACGAAGCCTTGGCGAGCTCGGTTTTGAAGGCGGCGGTGCCCTTGAGCTTAACGAAGAAGAGGTCGACAATGGTGGTTGTCGATGAGGTGCTTGGAGGTGAGCTCAGCGCTGTTGTGGAGCTTCGACGGGGTGGAGACGAGCTCGGTGTTGGAGGTTGGCGATGGGAGATGAGCTCGATGTCGGGTTCGGTTGCATTCTGGCGATGAAGTTGGGAAGGTGGTGAAGAAGTTGGAATGAGCTGGGTTTTTGTCTTGTTTTTTTGTTTTGGCGGGAGAATGGCTGAAGAAGAAGGACTGAAGAAGGTGACGTGGGTTATGGGTTTGGATCCCTTAACGGGTCTGAGCCCGACCTAGTAGCTTTTTTTTCCTCATCCTTCTTCCTTGCTGCTCGGTAGCTGCGTCTTGTTCGGTAGATCCGAGCATTGATTTTGAGGTGCATTTTTGCCACTTTGCAGTTCGATAGTTTGATGGCTCGGGTTTGAGATCCGAGCTACGTGGCTCAATCTGGACGGTTGATCACGATCGTGGCACGAATCATGAGACAAGAGGCTAAAATTTCGAGAAAACGTTATCTTGTCGTTTTGTGGAGACGTGGCGCGATCTGAGCCGTTCATCATGTTCTAGCACGTTTTTTGAGATAATCTGACGGTGAAACTGGCTCGACAGCTTTTTTCTCCATATGTGGAGGTCGGTACCTCGGCACCTCGGCTCGGTGGCTCGGCCATGGCAGAGCTCGGCCCTGAGAAGAAAGAGGAAGGGGAGGAGAGGCATTCGGGTTCTCTCCTCTGCCTTGTTCTTTCGCACAGTGAAGAAGAGCAGAAGTGTTGGGTACTTTTGGCGGGAAGATTGAAGAAGAAGGAGAAGAATGAAGAAGCTAAGACAGGTATGGGTCGGATCGTGGGTATCGGATCCGACCCCGACCCGTTAGCCTCTTTTTCTTTCTTCCTCTTTATCTGCTTGCTTGTTCAGCGAATCCGAGCACGGATTTTGAGGCACATTTTTCGCCACTTTGTAGTTCGGTAGATCGGATTTCAGATCTGAGCAACGTGGCTCCATCTGGACGGTTGATCACGATCGTGGCGCGAATCACAAGACAAGAGACTCACATTTCGAGAAAATGTTATCTTGTCATTTTGTGGAGACGTGGCGCGATCTGAGCCGTTCATCATGTTCTAGCACATTTTTTGAGACAATCTGATGGTGAAACCGGCTCTGCAGATTTTTCTCCATATGTGGAGGTCGGTACCTCGTCCACTCGGCTCGGTGACTCGGTAGTTCACCCTCTGCCTGTAGTAGCTCGGTGTAGTGGAGCTCGGAGTTTGGACGGCTCGAGCATGAGGAGAAGCTCGGCGAGTTGATGAAGTGGATGGGTCGGAGCTTGTCGAGGAAGGGGGTCGGAATATGGGAGAGGTGAAGAGCTCCGAAGCTCTGCCTCTATTCTGTTTGGTTTTGGAGATTTTTGAAGAGGAGCTCCACTCCTAGGGGTGGAGAAGAGGTGCTAGAAAGATCCTCATAAGAGCCATGGGAAGACCCATTCTTTGAAGTGAGTGCAAGGAGCAACTCTAGGGGAGAGTTGTGAGCTCCAAACTTGTTGAGAAGAGGTCCGCTTTGGAGGCGAGCGGAGTGAAGAGCTCGGCTCTAGGAGAGAGCCATCTGGAAGACGAGTTTGAGGAGCAACTCTATGAGAGAGTTTTAGCTCCGAACTCACTGAGAAGATGTCCGCCTTGGAAGTAAGCGAAGTGAAGAGCTCGGCTCTAGGAGAGAGCCATCTGGAAGACGAGTTTGAGGAGCAACTCTATGAGAGAGTTTTAGCTCTGAACTCGCTGAGAAGATGTCCACCTTGGAGGTAAGCGAAGTGAAGAGCTCGGCTCTAGGAGAGAGCCATCTGGAAGACGAGTTTGAGGAGCAACTCTATGAGAGAGTTTTAGCTCCGAACTCGCTGAGAAGATGTCCGCCTTGGAGGTAAGCGAAGTGAAGAGCTCGGCTCTAGGAGAGAGCTATCTGGAAGACGAGTTTGGGGAGCAACTCTAGGAGAGAGTTGTGAGCTCCGAACTCGTCGTCAAGAGGTCCACTTTAGAGGCGAGCGGAGTGAAGAGCTCGGCTCTAGGAGAGAGCTATCTGGAAGACGAGTTTGGGGAGCAACTCTAGGAGAGAGTTGTGAGCTCCGAACTCGTCGTCAAGAGGTCCACTTTGGAGGCGAGCGGAGTGAAGAGCTCGGCTCTAAGAGAGAGCCATCTGGAAGACGAGTTTGGGGAGCAACTCTAGGAGAGAGTTGTGAGCTCCGAACTCGTCGACAAGAGGTCCGCTTTGGAGGCGAGCGGAGTGAAGAGCTCGGCTCTAAGAGAGAGCCATCTGGAAGACGAGTTTGAGGAGCAACTCTAGGAGGGAGTTGTGAGCTCCGAACTCGCTGAGAAGAGGTCCGCCTTGGAGGCGAGCGGAGTGAAGAGCTCGGCTCTGGGAGAGAACCATTTGGAAGAAGAGTTTGAGAAGGAACTCTAGGAGAGAGTTGTGAGATCCGAACTGGTTGAGAAGAGGTCTGCCTTGGAGGTGAGCGGAGCAAAGAGCTCGGCTCTAGGAGAGCCATCTAGAAGACGAGTTTGGGGAGCAACTCTAGGATAGAGCTGTGAGCTCCGAACTCGTCAATAAGAGGTCCGCTTTGGAGGCGAGCGGAGTGAAGAGCTCAGCTCTAAGAGAGAGCCATCTGGAAGACGAGTTTGAGGAGCAACTCTAGGAGGGAGTTGTGAGCTCCGAACTCGTTGAGAAGAGGTCCGCCTTGGAGGCGAGCGGAGTGAAGAGCTCGGCTCTGGAAGAGAGCCATTTGGAAGAAGAGTTTGAGGAGCAACTCTAGGAGAGAGTTGTGAGCTCCGAACTGGTTGAGAAGAGGTCCGCCTTGGAGGTGAGCAGAGCAAAGAGCTCAACTCTAGGAGAGCCATCTGGAAGACGAGTTTGAGGAGCAACTATAGGAAGAGTTTTAGCTCCGAACTCGCTATTTAAGTGACAGAATCAACGGTTGTAGGAGCAGTTCCGAATGGCGAACCACTTCTAACTCGCTTAGGAGCAAGTTATCCGAAGCAGAATCGAGCCAAGTGTTTGACTCCGAACTCGTCGTTAGAGGGATTCAACGGTTGTGGGAGCAATTCCGAATGGCAAACCACTTCTAACTCGCTGAAGAGCAAGTTATTTGAAGCGGAATCGAGCCAAGTGTTGGACTCCGAACTCGTCGTTAGAGGGATCCAACAGTTGTGGGAGCAATTCCGAATGGTGAACCACTTCTAACTCGCTTAAGAGCAAGTTATCCGAAGCAGAATCGAGCCAAGTGTTGGACTCCGAACTCGTCGTTAGAGGGATTCAACGGTTGTGGGAGCAGCCATGTAGAAGAAGCTGGACTCTGAACTCACCATTTAGTGAGTTGTGACTCAGAGAGATAGAGAGGAAGCAAGAGCAATGATTTTTAATGAAAAATGTAAAGTTTTATTGAGATAAACTAAGTGGCCGCTTCAATAGGACGAGCCATTATTACATGCTGTTGGCCGAGTTACAAGCATCGGCCTTATTGAAAATCAAGTTCCTACTTCTATAATAAGGTGAAGACCTCTTGGGAGGAGCTGGAAGATTCTGATTCTTGAAGCTCGGCGGGCCCTTCTGTTCATTTGTTGGCTCCTCAAGGGGGAAGCTCGGCCCCCTCTTTTTGGACGAACTTGGTCAGGTGCCCCCGTTGTATGAGTTCTTCGATCTCCTCCTTCAGAGCCCGACAATCATCCGTGTCGTGGCCGTGGTCCTTGTGAAAACGGCACCACTTATCTTTTTTCCTCTTCTTACCAGGGGTATTCATTCTAGGGGGAGCGCAGAGTAGTCCTTCCTTGTCCACCTCCATAAGGACTTCTGATATATTAGCAAAGAGGGGGGTGAACTTCTCAAAACGTGGAGTCGAGCGGCGCTGGCCATTACTGTCATTCTGGGATTTTTGGGACCCCTCTTCACTTGTGTTCTTCCGTTTGTTCCTGGAAGATGTCTCCTCAAGAGCAAGGGGGTTGAGAGCCTCTTCCACCCGTATGTACTTCTCCACCCTAAGTAGGAGCTTTGAGAAGTCCCGAGGAGGTTTCTTGGCGAGGGACGCCCTGAGGTTGGCATTAGTGACGTTGCGCTCGAATGCGGCAGAGGCTACTGACTGGTTGAGGGAGGGAATGGACCGGGCTTCGGCGGTGAAGCGTCGAACGTAATCTCTTAGGCGTTCACCCTTTTCTTGGTTGAGGGTCACCAGAGATACACTTGTTTTCTCAGCTCGGCGGCTACTCACGAAATGAGTAAGGAAGAGCCCTTCGAACTGATCGAATGAGAAGATGGAAGCCGGGGCGAGTCGAAAGTACCATTCTCGCGTAGACCCCTTCAGCGTGGTAGGGAAGATCTTGCAGAGGATGGTGTCTGAAGCATGATGGATCATCATGAGAGTTTTGAAACTCTCAATGTGATGTGCGGGGTCCGACTCCCTGGTATATGTCTCGAAGTGAGGCGGTTTGAATTTTTCTGGGATGGGGGCCTCCATGATGGTGCAGGAGAATGGAGGTCTGCTCGGGCGGAGGTTTATCACCCGTTGCTCTTCTTCCTTGTCAATTCGGCCGAGGCGCCTCTCCATCTCGTGGAGACGGCGGTAGACCGAGTCTTCTCTTTGATCATCTCTTGCCGAGCCCCGGGACTCATCTTCGTATGAGGATGGACTGGGACTGTGGCGATGGTAGCTTGGAGAAGGACGAGGACTGAGAGTGTGAAGGCGGTGGCTCCTAGCTGGCTCATGAGTAGGTGGCCTCTGGACGTTCTTTGGAGTGATATTGAGGGCCCGTAAGACTGTCGCTTGGAAGTCCTGAAGATCTACCCTAGTGACTGGTGCCTCTCCAGCTTGGCGATCCCTATGTGTGGCTCGGCTTACTGGAGAATGAGTTCTCCGCCGATGACGCTGAGGGGACTCCCTTCGCCCTCTTCGAGTAGGGGACCTTCTGTAGTCTCGGCGATGAGGAGATCGCTCATTTGGACGTTGTTGGCGGGAGGCTCCCTCTCGGGCCTGCCTTTCATCCAAACGGCGGCGAAGATCCTCTTCCTTCTGCCGATTGAGGATGGTATTTCGAAGGTCCGAAGCTCGGGGATTATGGGATGCCATAGAGTCGGAAGAGGGGTTGTGTATTGGGATACGGTCCTGTTGGAGAGGTTGCTTCTGAGGATTGGGACGCGAGCCCCCCGCACCAGCATTCTGAGGCCGGGTTGGATCTCGAGGGGGTTGAAGATTCTACGGAGGGAGTTGGTCCAGCCGCAGGGGGTCCTCTGCCTGAGGAGGAAGTTGCCCCTACTGCTGAACGGGTTGGAGGGGGACCTCCTGTTGTGGTTGAGGAGGGGTAGGCCCACGGTTGGACCCCGTAGATCTGAGTTTCCTTGGAGGCATGACGGGGGAAGGTATGACCTACGGGAAGAGGAAGGCTGCTACTCGTGGTGTTTCCCACAGACGGCGCCAATATGTTGCCGCTGAATCTGGTGTGGGGGCAAACAGATAGTATTTGTGGATTATTGGAAAACTTTGAATAGCAAACCTGTTACCTGTTCCGCCGGAGACTGACCATTGACTCCCGCCGTTCACCTGCAAAAAGTACGAGATACCGGGGTTGATCCCTCCGACGCACCCTCCGACGCTCAAGTCAGTAACCAGAAGTGATTATGAAAGATCGTAAAACTGGCAAAAGATTGATTACCTCTTAATGGTATTTATAGTTGCCGTTGGGATCAGATTAGGAATGTAATCCCTGTGATCAGATAAGGAATGTAATCCCTGTGATCAGATTAGGAATGTAATCCCTAATTCCCAGTGAAAGGATAGATGTGAATCAGGGCTGTTGATTAGGACTAATCAGGAACCCTAATTCTGTCCTGCTGGACCGAGTTCATTTCGGGTTGGGACCCGTACCCAGTTGAGGTGGATCCGTTCTTGGGTTATTGGGTCGTGAAGAAAGACCCAGTTCCCATTTCAGACCCGTTAGTAGGTGAAATTACCGTTTTACCCCCGAGCTTTAAGATTCGTGTCCGATGTGAACGGTCTCGATTTAATCCTATTTTTAGCCATATCAATAATAATACTAATAATAATAATAATAATAATAATAATAATAATAATAATAATAATAATAATAATAATAACAACCGAAATAATAATAATAATAATAACAATAGTAACAACAATAGTAGGATTTGAATTACAATATAAATTCACTGGAAAATAGTCACGAATATAATTATCGATTAGAATAGACTTCATTAGGATATCCTACGATACATTTTGACAAAAGAATTTGAAAGCGGAAAAACTAATTTACAAAAATTTGAAATATCGAAAATACAAAGAAAATACGTATTTGTGAAACAGGGGTTACAAAAAGTGTATTGTGAAAATGAATAGGTTGAGATTGTACTTATTGATGAATAAATATGAATGAATGAAAGAATTGAATGAATATTGAATACATGAACATGAGTTATAAGGGTATGAGTACCCCAAGTTGTTGAACATGGAAAGATGTTGATTCTAGAGGCTTAGTGATACCCATGTACCGGCAAAAGTAATGGAATGAATAATTGATTTTTGAGAAGTGGCCAATATGGGTTGTCGTTCTCGGTATTTTTGTGTAAGACCGGTAGGAGGGTAAACTAGCTCTAGGTAGTATAATTTATTCATGTTCAAACTTAAGAATTAGGCACTAAGTGAAGATGTAGTAAACTTGGGCAAACGTGAGTGGAGGCCTCTTTATAGTTGGGCAATGGATTCGGGACTATAGACCCAGTCGGACGGTGGATTTCGTGGCTGTGGTTGCTTGCGATGGAGGCGAGCCTTAATTAAATCCGGGATTATGATTGATCAGGCGGTGGATTCCAGGATCATGATTAGTTGGGCAGATAGTATGACGTACTCCAGTGTATATGTGTATACCGGTGCTAGAGGGACACTTGTGGGATGTTCGCATGACAAGGATTCTATATAGTCGGGCGGTGGATCTTCGGGACTGGAACCCGTACTCGTGAAATGTCTAAACTTTGTTTTATCACTGAGTAGTTATCATGGCGAGAGATAAAACCCTTCAATGTGGAGTACGTAGGTGCTTGCCCTCGGACCTATATAATATGGGATGCATAGAATCCGAACAAGTATGCATTAGTGTTATTGTAGTATAACATCTGCATTAGGCATTAAGTCATATCATACGCTGACATGTTTAGGATAATTACTCTTTACACTTTTATATGCATTCAAGTTTGTAATAGTTAAAGTAAGAGATTTTGTTATAATACTGCATAGAGAGGATCACTGTTTATAACATTGCGTCAGTTGTAAGCAACTGACGTGCCCACAGATTTTTCAGTGCAAGGCTTGATTGGATTGGCAAGGACGTAACGACGGTTGATGATAAAGATTATATTTAAGCTGCTCATATTAGAGTTGTATTTCTTGTTATATTTTATTCCGCTGTGTAACTTTATAATAAACATTGTTATGTAATAAAAGAAAAGTTATAATTTCCTTGTAAAATTGTACGAATTGAAGTAAAAGATCCTGTTGTACTACAAATTACATGTAAATGGAATTCGGGGTGTTACAGGAACAGAGAAACAAATATTGTTGAAGGCATTGCTCAAGATATTTCTAATATCAACCTCTCAGCTATGGTCTTGGAGGTGAACATGATATGTTCATACATCAAGGAATGATGGATTGACACTGGAGCTACTCGACACGTGTGCTCCAACAGAAGTATGTTCTCCACTTTCGAACCATTAGAGAATGGGGAGAAGATGTTTATGGGGAACTCGACCACTTCAGAAATCAAGGGCCAAGGCAAGGTGATCTTGAAGATGACTTCTGGAAAGGAAATGACTCTGAATAATGTTGCATATGTTCATGAAATTTGTAAGAACCCTGTATCTGGTTCGTTGCTTAATAATCACGAATTTCGTTTAGTGTTTGAGTCAAAAAAATTTGTTTTGTCGAAGTGTTAATGTATGTTGGTAAAGGATACATAAGCGGTGGAATGTTTAAACTCAATGTAATGACCATGGTCAAGAATATCAATAAAGCTAACTCTTCTACTTATATGCTTGAGTTTTCCAATTTATGGCATGGTAAACTATGACATGTTAATTATGATACTTTGCGTAGATTAATTAACTTGAATCATATACCAACATTCCAAATTGATTCCAAACATAAGTGTGAAACTTGTGTTGAGGCAAAACTGACAAGATCATCCTTTAAAGATGTTGAAAGAAACACCGAACCTCTTAATTTAATTCACACTGACATTTGCGATCTGAAAATGATATAAACAAGAGGTGGTAATAAATATTTTATTACCTTTATTGATGATAGCACAAAATATTGTTATGTGTATTTACTTAAAAGCAAGGATAGAGCTATATAGAAATTTGTTCTCTATAAAAATGAAGTTGAGAATCAACTTAACAAGAAAATTAAGGCACTAAGAGTGACCGAGGTGGAGAGTATGAATCGCCATTTGCTGAAACTTGTGCTAAGCATGAGATTATACATAAAATCACAGTGCCTTATTCTCCTCAGTCCAACGGTGTTGCTGAGTGACAGAATCGAACATTGAAGGAAATGATGAATGCAATGTACAATGTTAATAAGTTTTGGTTTGCCACCAAACATGTGGGGATAAGCTATTCTTTTAGCTAACTGCCTTTTGAATAAGGTGCCCAAAAAGAAAGAAGAAAAAACATCATATGAATTATGGAAAGGAAGAAAGTCATCCTACAATTACTTGCGAATGTGGGGGTGTCTTGCTAAGGTTGCATTACCTCCACCTAAGAAAGTGGAAATAGGACCCAAAATGGTTAATTACATTTTCATCGGCTATGCACATAATAGTAGTGCTTATCGGTTCTTGATGTACAAATCCGATATCTCTAAGATACCAAAGAACACGATAATAGAGTCTAGAAATGTATCGTTCTTTGAAGATGTATTTCCATGTAATTCTAAGGAAGAACCATGTTCTTCCAAAAAGATGAAACCTAGAATTTATGCAACCAAGTTCTTATCAGTGATGATAGGGAAAACCAAGATGAAGAAGTTGATGAGAAACCTAGACGTAGTAAAAGACCAAGCACCGAAAAATCGTTTGATCCATATTTCTTGACTTTTATGCTTGAAGGTGAACCCCACACTTTCAAAGAAGCGGTGAGCTTTAGTGATGGTCCTCTATAGAAAGAAGTCATTAAGAGAGAAATTGATTCTATCATGCAAAATCATACTTGGGAACTAGTGGATCTTCCACTATGAAGTAAACCTTTATGTTCCAAGTAGATTATCAAGAGAAAAATAAAACCTGATGGATCAATTGATAAATACAAGGCAAGACTTGTAATCAGAGGTTATAGAAAAAAATAAGGTATGGACTACTTTGATACATATTCTCCTATGACAAGAATAAACTCTATTAGGATGATACTTGTAATAGCAGTCTTGCGCAATCTTGAAGTACATCAAATTGATGTGAAAATAGCATTTCTTAATGAAGATTTAGATGAAGAAATCTATATGGAGCAACCTGAGGGGTTTTCAGCTTCAGGATAAGAAAAGAAAGTTTGTAAACTAGTGAAGTTATTATATGGCTTAAAACAAGTACCAAAGCAATGACATGAGAAATTTGACAATGTCATGATGATGAATGGTTTTAAGATCAATGAATGTGATAAATGCATATATGTCAAAGACACTGAAAGTGGATATGTCATAATATGCTTGTATGTAGATGACATGCTTATTGTTGGAAGCAATGATAAGATGATTAAATATACTAAAAACATGTTGAACTCAAGGTTTGACATGAAAGACATGGGACAAGCTGATGTTATATTGGGAATTAAAATCACAAGAACATCAGACAGACTTATTTTAAGCTAGTCACATTATATTGACAATATTCTTGGAAAATTTGATAAAGATAATTTTGAAATTGTCAGAACTCCAATAGATCTAACTTTACATTTATCCAAGAATAAAGGTGAGAGTATTTCTTAAGTAGAATACTCTAGAGTCGTAGACAGTCTGATGTACTTAATGAGTTGTACAAGATCAGACATAGCCTATGCAGTGAGTAAACTAAGTAGATATACGAGTAATCCTGAAAGCGAGCATTGGCAAGCAATTACAAGAGTACTAAAGTACTTGCGTTTTACTTGTAACTATGGGTTGCATTATGCGATATATCCGGCTGTACTTGAAGGATACAGTGATGCGAACTGGACATCTAGTAATAATTCAAAATCCACTAGTGGCTATGTGTTTACATTAGGTGGTGCAGCAGTTTCTTGGAAATCCTTGAAACAAACAGTGATCGCTAAATCCACGATGGAATCTGAATTTATCGCACATGACAAATGTGGGGAAGATACTGAATGGTTACGTCACTTCCTTGAGGATATTCCAATGTGGACAAAGCCTGTGCCTCCAATCTGCATACATTCAGATAGTCAATCTGCAATTTGTAGAGCACAGAGCAATATGTATAATGGTAAATCTAGACATATCTGTCGAAAACATAATACCATTAGATAACTACTCTCTACTGAAGTTATCTTTGTGGGCTATGTAAAGTCAAAGGATAACATTGCGGATCCGCTAACCAAAGGGTTAAAGCGAGAGTTAGTTGATAAATCATCGAGGGGAATGAGACTAAAGCCCATGAAAGAATAAGTCGATACAATGGACACCCAACATAGTTGACTAGAGATTCCAAGATCTAGTTTCAAAGGGACAACTAAATTGTAAAGACCATGTTGGATCACTGTGGGGATTTTCACATGTCCATTCCTATAATGAAATAGTGATACCCGTAAGGCTAAAGGCTAAGCTAGGTTTTTAATCATTCTTATGCATCGAAAATCTGAGCAGAGTAATGCGGGTTACTCTTAACTAAGAAATTACCTATGTGGGAGGGAAGAAGGGTCGCTTCCAAGGAAAAATGTAGGGCAATATTCCTGTTAAACTCTTGCAGAACCAGACATATGTTCATGGCCAAAACGAACTAACAGTGAGAATTGAAATGCATTAGGAAGATCCCTGTATGAGATATGTCATTATTTACACAAATGACAGAACAGTTCAAGAACATCGCGTCTACTGTTTAGTTAGTAAAGCAAACATATTTTCATAAGGGAAGGTTCAAAGAGTAACCCCTACCTATTCTATGTAGGTCTCAACCACTATATTCTATCACCAATTCTGTCGTGTCAGTCTGTCGTGTCTGTGATCGTCAATTTCATTCATGTGGGAAAATGTTAGAAAATGGGTATATTATATACCATTTACGAACCAGTTTTTGAGCAACTTTTTGAGTAAGATCCTCTATAAATTAGTGAGAGATCTTGATGGATTTGTGTACTCCTTCGTGAGTAGATCAAAATCATATATTTACTTTCTCAAAACGGTTATCGGGTGAATAAGAAATTGTCTCCCAAAGTGAGGCAATTTCATCTCTGAAAATGAGTTAAGGGATTTTAGTCCCACATCGGAAAAAACAAAGGAAATAGAAGAGGATATATAATAACATCTTTCTAGGCATTGTAAGATAACAAGACAAGAGGCTCTTTCTCGCGTGCACAGAGGGGGTGCAGATCTCAGACTGGATTACATGCGACTTGTGTGCTCCCGCACGTCCTGCAGACAATGTCGGACCGACGTGAACCCACCCGGTGCAGAGCCAAATTTTTTTGCTACAGTTTTGTTTTTCTGGATCTGTAACAGCTGAAATAAATGCAGAAACTATTTTGCCTGCCATTTATTCATGTACAGTTTTTTCCACCGTTACAGTAGTGTATTCAAGCATGTCGTTATAGCCAGTGCATTGAAGGAGTTGTCTTTCGTTATAGTGGATGCAGTCAATGCATTGTCTGCTATTACAAATCTCACCCTGGCCCTATAATAGAGGCCCCTCTCCCCTAAATCAAACACTAGAACCTCCTCTCTTCCCTTAAACCTCTGTTCTGTGCTCAAAGTCCAATTCCTTTCTGCGGTTCTACGATGATTGAATTCTGATGCTGTCCAGTTCGAGAACTTGATGTGGTGCCTGCGTCGAGCTCTTTTGTCGTTGCATCCTGGGAGACAGACGCCTCAACAAACTCCAGCACCCGGATGAGGCGAATCTGTTTTAAGGAGATTTTGTGGTACACAAGTCTTGACACAAAACGGTTTGGTTTTGTTATTTTCATTTTCTTTTTTTAATTTTATTGGTCTTCTTTTTCTTCTCCTTCTCTGATTTGTGTCTCTAATTCATTTTTGATTTTATTGCAAACGATTTTGTAATCAAAATATTCTAACAGTCGCACACAATGGCACACCCGCTGGCCGTCAATTCCGGACCTCGACTTCTCCAACTTGTTTCTTTCCCAAGTCTCCCAAATCCTCCTCCAACATCATTTCCCTATCCGTCTTTTAAGTGTCCGAGATGACGAAACCACACAGGATGCAGAGGATTTCGACATCAACATCTGTCTTGCTACCCTCTCCCATCACTCATCCTCCACCCTACGCACCCTCATTTTCAACTCTGATGAAGCCTTTGACGTCGAGATCCCAGCCAGCTACTCCCTGGTCTCAACCTTCTGCACGTCAGTCACTGTCATCTAAAAGTCCATTCAGCAGCTGCATTTCTCTGGGTTTGTGCATCTAAGAATCTTAAATCTTAACGAAGTTGGCTTTAAAGCGGCCAATGTGCTTTCCAAACTGATCACAGCATGCCCATTGCTGCCCATTTCTGGAGACGCTTATTGTGATGTACATGAATAGGCTGCGGCAATCACTTCATGTTGATGCCCCAAACCTCCGATGCCTCAAGTTAGAGGGTGTGACTTGATGATTTCAGTATCACTAGTGCTCATTTGCTTCAAAGGATCACTTTCTGTACCAGGTTTCTCAGAAACAAGTGCAGTTTGTTGGAAGTATTTCAGGGTCTGGATTCCACTGCTAAGAAACTTAAGTTGAGTCATGATTTCTTAATGTTGCTGGGGAGAGTGGATAGAATTGACATCAGCTTTAACCATTTGAAAATTGTGGCCTTGCATGTTGATCTTGAAGATTTGAAAGTGCTACAACAAGCCATTCTTCGCATGCTCAGGAGTATGCCTAATCTAGAAGAACTCAAGATAAAGGTAATATGTTATGGATGATATGTGGTTTAAGTGCATATATACATAGTTTCGTGTTCAATTCAAGTGGTTTAATAATTAATATAGTCCATACTACTAAGATCATGCCCTGATTTTGTTATGTTTGCATTTATTTTTTGGTTCGTTCTCGTGTTTTTGTGATTTGTTATCCAGTACTGGGATGATTCTGAAGATGATATGCTTAAAGCCAGACATGATTTCTGGAATTCACATGCACTTTGAGGTAGGATAAAAATGACATGGGACCCGGCCAGGGCCCAGGATGGCTCTCACTCAAGGGCAGGCCAGCTCGGCCCCGGACCATCACGGGGTCGGTGCCAAGCCGTTAAGTCACCACCACGAAACCGACCTCCTCGTTTCAGCGACCCGCCACGACCTTCGGTCTCCGATCATCGGCGGTCCCACGGGCCTTCCACTCAGCCTGGCAAGGGATGAGGATGACCTGGCACAACCCAGGCCATCCAATTCTCTTAGAGGCACAGGGGCCCCACGATTAGCCATGTTAGCTCCGAAACCACCTAGGGCTTTGCCACGTCAGCCCTATACCGCTCATGAGGCTGCCACGTCTGCCCTAAACCACCTGGGCCTCCTGCCACGTCAGGCCCATGGGCTTTCGGGTCCAGACTCGGCCCCCAAGCGGATCCAAACCCGATTGGGATTCTCTATAAATACCAGACCCTCTCCCACCTTTTAAGGTAATCAATCTTTTCCCACTAAAACCCTAGTTACTGCTACTCTCTCTCAGAGACTAACTAGAACGTCGGAGGGTCTGCCACCGGGATAAACCCCGGTGTTCCTAGACCGTCTGCAGGTACACGAGGCGAGGCGATCCGAGCCGATCCTCCAGTGCCGAAGCGAGCCTCCCGATCACCGTCCGTTACCGCATCCTTCCACCATTACAAATTGAGTCCGAACTCACACCAGGTGCAGCCACACTCCTCCCAAAAACAAACCGCATCAGGTTGGCGCCGTCTGTGGGAACCTCTATTTTTTCGGTAAGGACGACAGTCCGAGCCTCGCCGTCGACGCTCTCCCTTCGATCCACTCTCCCATGCCTCCCAGGGCCCGGAGACCGACTTCTTCCGCCCGCCGGGACGGGTCTCCTCTTCAGGACGCCCTCGACGGAAGGCAAGGATCAAATAATCCGGGGGCGAACCCCGGATCCCAACAAGGCGAACCTCACGTCGAGCAACCCGACCTTCATCGGGTCATTATGAACCGAAGGGCTAGCCAGGCCAGGGGAGGGACCGCTTCCAACTCGGCCCCGAACCGTTCCGAGCCTGCGCCCGAAGAGAGACCGTCGGTACTCAGCCGCATTGGCCGAATTCCTACGCCCCGTTCCGACCCTTCTGACCATGGCGCGGTCACCAGGGCCGAGTTTCGGAGCTTCCGGGATAAAATCATGGAGGCTCTTCACGGAGCGCCAAGGTCCGCGACGCTCGACCGACCCCGTCAAATGAGCGAAGGAAGGAGCTACACTCGCGCACCACCTCCTCCACCGGAGCGTACAGACCAGGTACTCCGTCGCCTCCTGGAGATGGAGAATCACCTCGAACGCATCGACGACGGGAATCCGAACCCCGTCCTAGGCCGAGCGCCTTCCCGGCAGCCGTTCTCCGTCAACATCTTAGAAGCGGAGATCCCCCGGAACTTTCGGCCTCCGCAATTCGAGACTTACAACGGCGAGGGTGATCCAGCTGATCACATGGAGGGCTTTAAGACCCTCATGATGATTCACAGCGCTTCGGATCCCCTGCTGTGCTGAGCCTTCCAGGCCACCCTCCGGGGCCCGGCCAGGGAGTGGTTCTCCAAACTCTCCCCCGGCTAAATCTTCTCGTTCGATCAGCTGGAAGCCAACTTCTTGGGCTACTTCATCACCAGCAGGAAAGCCGAGAAGACGAGCGCATCCCTGCTCGACCTCCGCCAGAGGGAGGGGGAGTCACTCCGTGACTTTGTCAAAAGGTTCACGACCGAGGCAAGATCCGTCTCTGCCCTCGACGTCGGGGTCGCCTCGGCCGCCTTCCGACACAATGTCCGGCACAACCAGCTGAAGGTCTCCTTGGCGAAGAAGCCACCTCTGGACTTTCCCGACCTTCTCAATCGAGTCGAGAAGTACATACGAGCAGAAGAAGCTCTAAACCCAGAGGGCAGCAAAGAAGTCGCAGGAAAGGGCAAGCGCAGGGCTGATGAGATCGAACCTGCCCGAAAAGCGGCAAAGGAAGGAGTCGGCACGAAGAGGGTACCTTCGGTCCCTCGCTTCGAAAGGTACACCCCACTGACACATAACGTGTCCGCCATCCTCTTAGACATCGAGGACAAGGGCCTCGTCCGACTTCCTCCCCGACCAAGCAACAACAAGAAGCGAGACCAACGCTTCTACTGCAGTTTTCACAGGGATCATGGGCACGAAACCGACCAGTGTCGGGCCCTAAAAGACGAAATCGAGGCCCTCATCTCACGAGGGTACCTCCGGGAGTTCACAAAAGAAAACCAACGGGATCGGCGAGATACCAGGAACCGGAGGCCTTCGCCTCCGGACCCTACTCCGAACCGCATTCAGGATCGGGATCCCGAGCCCGAGGGAGCCGGAACCCCGGTAATTCTGCACTGTGTCCATGGAGGACCGATGGGGAGAGAGTCAAATACTTCTCGGAAAGCCTTCATCCGAGAGGTGAACGCTGTCCAAGATCTCCCCTCACCCCGATTACAAATGGTACCTATCTCCTTCTCCGGAGAGGACCTCGAAGGCGTCCGCCTCCCTCATTGCGGCGCCCTCGTCATTAGCCTCCACATGGCTAATTGTGAAGTACGCCGGATCCTCGTCGACAATGGCAGCTCGGTAAACATCCTCTTTCTCGGAGCCTTCGAGAATCTCAAACTGCCCAGGGGCAAGCTTAAGCCGGCCGGATACACTTTGCACGGGTTCTCCGGCGTCCCTGTCGTGATAGAAGGGATTGTGACTCTCGACGTCACCGCGGGCTCGGTTCCTATCCAGTGGACCGAGTCTATGGACTTCATGGTGGTAAACGTCAAGGCGGCATACAATGCCATACTTGACCGACCGGGGCTGTGCTCCCTTCAGGCGGTACCATCGGCCTATCACTTGAAGCTAAAATTCCCCACCCAGCAAGGGGTCAGTGTTGTCCGAGGCAACCAAGAGGCGGCACGGTCCTGTTACATGACCGCCGTCGGAGGGGGTGTCTTCCCCCTCGACGCCATCGAACTCAGGCCCGAGAGCGACAGTTCCGCCCCTGAGCCAGCCGACGAGCTAGAGGAGGTTCCGTTCGGGGCCGCAGACAAGTCGAGGTGGTTCCGAGTGAGCCGCTCGCTCTCCGAAGGTTTGAAGGCGGGCATAATTGACTGCATCCGCCGCAACGTCGATCTCTTCGCCTGGAAGCCCTCCGACATGCCCGGGGTATCCGAAGACCTGATCATGCACAGGCTGAGCGTCATCCCGGAATCCAAGCTGGTCGCTTAGAAGAGGCGCAAATTCGCCCCGGAGAGGCAACAAGCTGTGAAAGCAGAGGTGGACAAACTCTTGTCCGCTCGGTTCATTCAGGAAGTCAGCTACCCCGAGTGGTTGGCCAACGTCATCATGGTTAAAAGGCGACCGGGGGATGGCGAATCTGTATAGACTTCACGGATCTAAACAAAGCATGCCCTAAAGATCCTTTCCCCCTCCCCAGCATCGACGCTTTGATCGACGCGACCTCGGGACACGAGCTGCTGTCCTTCATGGACGCCTTCGCAGGGTATAACCAAATCCGAATGTTCCCGCCTGACATTGCGAAGACCTCTTTCGTCACCAACCAGAGTTTTTTTTTGTTATCGCGTTATGCCCTTCGGGCTGAAAAACTTCGGAGCCACCTATCAACGGCTCGTGAATCGGATCTTCAAAGACCTAATCGGCCGTAACATGGAGGTCTATGTCGACGACATGCTCGTCAAAAGCCGGGCCGGGCCAGACCACGTCGCCGACCTCGAGGAAGCCTTCGGAATCCTCCGACGTCATAACATGAGGCTCAACCCGGCCAAGTGCGCATTCGGGGTCTCCTCGGAAAAGTTTCTGGGGTTCGTCGTCAGCCAGCGCGGCATCGAGGCGAACCCAGAGAAGATTCAGGCCATCATAGACATGGCCCCGCCCCGGAATGTCAATGAGGTTCAGAGACTCACGGGCAGGTTGGCGGCCATCGGTCGCTTCCTCTCCAAATCAGGGGAGAAATCTCTCCCCTTCTTTAAAGCTCTGAGCAGAAAAGGGGGCTTCGAGTGGGGTGCCCCTCAACAAGAGGCCTTCGAGCAGCTGAAACAGTACCTCGCCAACCCTCCTCTCCTCAGCAAACCCGAGCCGGGTGAACCCCTGTGGCTCGGATAGCGCCCTCAGCACCGTCCTCGTCCGAGAAGAGGATGGGGTTCAGAGGCCACTGTATTATGTAAGCAAGGTCCTACTCCCCGCCGAGACGAGGTACGTGAAGATCGAAAAGGTGGCCTATGCTCTGGTCATGGCGGCCCGGAAGCTCCGCCCTTACTTCCAAGCTTACTCCATCCAAGTTCTAACTGACCAGCCCTTGAAAACCGTCCTCTACAAGCCAGAGAACTCTGGTCGCTTGGTCAAGTGGTCAATTGAGCTGAGCCAATACGACATCGGCTATCAGCCGAGGACGGCGATCAAAGGTCAGGCCCTCGCCGAGTTCATCACCGAGTGCACCGCTTCCGAGCAGCCAAGTGTCAAAGGTTCGGATCCGATCTGGGAAGTCTATGTCGACGGATCCTCCTGTGAAACCGGGAGTGGTGCCGGAATCATCCTCCGGGGTCCTGACCAATTCCTCCTTCAATACCCTCTCCGCCTCAACTTCCCGGCCTCTAACAACGAGGCGGAATACGAGGCCATGATTGCCGGACTGACCCTGGCCTACCGAGCCAGAGCCGAGCAGATCCGAGCCTTCAGCGATTCTCAGCTCGTGGTCAATCAGATCACCGGAGAATACGAGGCTCGCGACGACCGGATGATACGATACTTGGCCATGGTCCGACGACTCCTAGCATCCTTCTGCTGCTCCACAGTTGTTAGGGTCCCCAGAGAGCAGAACGCCCAAGCAGACGCTTTGTCAAAACTCGCTTCTTCCCCCTTCGAGGGTCTCGACCAAACGGTACTCATCGAAATCCTCTTAAAACCAAGCATCGATGACCAAGGCCAGGAGGCAATGTGTGTGCAAAGTGGTGTCAGTCCGGACGACTGGACCGCCCCCATTAGAAAATTCCTAGTCTGTGCCGAGCTCCCCAAAGACCGAGCCGAGGCGAGACGGGTCAGGATCCGGGCTGAAAGGTTCGTCATGATTGGCGACATCCTCTTCAAACGCTCGTACACACTGGCCGACGGAAAGCCGTACCTCCGCTGTCTCGCCAACGACGAAGCTAGCTACGCGCTGAAGAAGCTTCACGAGGGGATCGACAGATGCCATATGGGGAGCAGATCACTCGCTCGTAAAGCCCTGAATCAAGGGTACTATTGGCCAACCATGCTGCAAGACTCCCACGAATTAGTCAAGAGGTGCGGCCCGTGCCAGAGATTTTCTCCCATCAAGAGGCTCCCTCAAGCGAACCTCCGATTCTTGGCTAGTCCTACGCCATTCGCCATGTGGGGCATGGACCGGGTGGGTCCCTTCCCCGTAGCAACAGGACAAAGGAAATTCTTGATAGTGGCCATCGACTATTTCACAAAGTGGCTCGAGGCCGAATCACTGTCCAGCATTACCGAGCGCCAAACCCAGCAATTCTTCTGGAAGAACAACATTTGTCGGTTCGGAATACCCCAAGTCCTCATCACAGAGAACGGGACCCAATTCGCAGGTCAAAACTTCCGAAAGTTCTGCGAGGACATCGGCGTCCAGCAGCGCTTCTCCGCTATATGTCACCCTCAGTCCAACGACCAAGCGGAGAACGCAAACAGGCGAATCCTCGACGGCCTCAAGAAGCGCCTCGACAGTTTCCCCAAAGGGCTGTGGGTGGAAGAGCTGCCCAGCGTGCTATGGGCACACCGAACCACCAAGAGGATCCCCACAGAAGAGACACCGTTCAGTTTGACCTACGGGACGGAGACAGTAATCCCCGTTGAGGTTGGCCTACCCTCTCCCCGGATCATGGCCTTCGACGAAGCCGACAACTCATCCGGCCTAAGGGCCAACCTGGACCTCGTCGCCGAGGTCAGGAGAAGTCTTCCGTCCGAAGGAGCATCTATCAACAGCGGATCGAGAGATTTTACAACAAGAAGGTCCGCCCAACAGACATCAAAGCCGGGGACCTCGTGCTGCGCAAATTATCCGTCTCCTATCCGACCAAGAAGAGGAAGCTGGCCCCCAATTGGGAAGGCCCATACAGAGTAGCCGAGGCCATACGCCCCGGCACGTATCGACTGGTGGATATGGAGGGTTGGGCGATCAAGTGACCCTAGAACGCCGAACACCTAATGAAGTTCTTGGAAAAGTGGATATAGGTTCCTACTGGGCTAATGTAAATAATGATTTTGTAAACTCTTTCATGTAAAAGGCCATAAGTGCCTCTCTCTCTCTCCATAGCTATGAAAGGGACCTCTTTTTGTTAACTCCAAACGTCTCGATAGGTCCGACCGAACACCAGACAAAGGGATGGCTTTGTCAAGCTGCGGCACCCGAGTTATCACTTCGGTGCCGACCCCCAGAGGTCTCGGCAGGTCCGGCCCTCATCTCCACCGACAATCAACAAACAATTGGCCAGAGCAAAGAAAGGAACCCCTTATTCATACTCCCTTATTATGTTTAAAGAAAACAAATACCGTTACATGAACACTCCACTCATCTAAACAGAAAGAAACTACTGACCAAGGAGACCCCTCAGGTTCGACAGAGGGTACAGCCACTCCGATCGAACGGCTAGGAGCCCTCTCCTCGTCACGGGGGCCCTTGAGTTCCGCCAAAGTCGATACCCGACCATGGAGCTCTGAGCATCAACCGGTCGAGCGCGCTCCAACAACAGCAACGCCGCGGGAACCCCCTCCGTTCGTCGGAATCCCGAAGAGGATCCCGTCCCCGTCCCAGACATGCCTAGCATCGTCTTATAACGATGTATCTCCATCTCCTTCTCCACTATGACGTCACGAAGGCGCCTTTCAGACGATGACCTCTGTACTGACGCGCTCGACATGGTTTACCCGAGACCGGCACTTCCGAGGTCCCGATCCACTATTGCCCTTTTTAGCCTCGTCACCTCCGCACTGAGAGCCTCGGACTTATCCCGATAGTAGTTAAAGGCAGCATCCTGATCGCGGCCCCCCTCGCGATAGCGGACCAACGTCGACTCCAGGATCTTGATTTTACTCCGAAGCCATGCCACGTCGGAGCGACGAGGGTCCGTTTCGGGAAGAAGAACCGTTACCTAAAAGGAAACCATCCACCACTCAAAACAACATAAGAAAAAGGGTCCGGAAAGAACTGAGGTCAAAATACTTGGCCGATCAAAAATCCCTTTTTATAAATAAAATCCCTCATACAAAAATGCGGTGGCCAGTCCGCGGTCGGCAAATACAACAAGAAAGAAGAAAAAAGAACAAGGGGGCGAACAGCCTATGTTGTCACCTCATCATCGGTCGGGTTCACGTGCGGGTCGGCAGCCGAACCCACGACCGGACCTTCAGCATCAGGAGTCTTCGGTGGCGCCTCGATCTCCAAATTATAGTCGAGGCCGGACAGGTCGATGGTCGGGTAGAAGTGCCTCACATGGCTGAGGGCCTTTGCATAGACCTCGTTCTGGGCCGCGATCACCATGTCCTGCCCCGTCGTCGTCAGTTCCTCTTTCTCCTTCGCAAACTTCTTCTTTAGGGCGGCCACCCTCTTAGCCCACTCGGCCTCCTTGGCATCGAGCTCGATCTTCAGCTGCTGCTCCCTCTTGTGCGAGCCCTCGAGCTCGATCTTCATCTCCTTCATCTCCTGCAAACACTTGTCCGCCCGTCGTCGCTCCCGATCCACAGCCTCCTCGTAGAGGCTCTTCACTTTGGCCCCCTCCAGACAAACCTGCGGCGACCAAGCACTGCTCAGAAACACCTCCGACAAAAATTTTTACAAAGAAAGTCGGGTCGGCGGACTTACCAGCACGCTCGCCTGTGCCAAGCATGTGAACGCCTCACCCACGGTCTCGCCACTCATCTCCTTACGGTCCCGGGGAGTCGCCAGCTTCTCCACCACCTCGATGGCGTTGGGCCCACGGGTTAGGGAGTCCCCCTGCCGTATCGACCAAGCCGGCACCCACGGCCGCTGCAACTCATATCCTCCCCCGGGTCCGACCAGAGGGGCCTTCCCTTTACCACTATCGGCCACCTTAGCCTGACCCGGGCTCATCTGAGCGACCACCTCCTTGCTCAACTCCGAGCGGGTCCTCTTAGCCCTCGGCTCACCCGGGGCCTCGGAGACGACCTGAGACGACCCCTCGTCCTCTTCGCCTCTCCCCCCTCCTCGGCCTTCTGCTTCTTTAAGGCGAACCTCCGAGCCTTAATAGATTCCGGGTCTATACCTGCAAGAAAACCCATTAAGGACAATGAGCTCGAAAGAACAGTAAAACAGGAAAAAAGAAACGACGACATACTAGACACGGCCGGGCTCAGTCCGACGCTGGCCAGGTGACCCTCCGTCACCTTCGGCCAGCTGATGCTGTGTGACAAATAGAGGCGCTCGACTAATCTCCACTCCTCGGCAGTGAGATCCTCCTGCTTCGGCGCTTTGAAGTTCGGCCTGTAATAGTTCCAACGGGTGGGAATGTCCCAAGGCTCCGCGCTCCGGATCACGAAGTATTTTCGTTTCCACTCCTTAATGGAGTCCGGATGGCAGTGGACCACCTTCCCCCGACTCCGAGGCGAAATGTAGTAGATCCCCTCTGACTCCCCCGACGAGCTGATCCCCAGCATCGCCCGGAACACACCCAACCAGAGCGGCACCTTCCTCTCCTCGCAGAGCAGCACAAAGCATACTATCTGCTTTCATGAATACGATCCGTACTGCATCTGGGTCAGGGACGCCCAATTAAGCACATCCCGGATAAATGGGTGAATCGGCAGCCTCAGTCCGAAGCCGAAGGCGTCTAGGGGGAAGACGCAGTACCACTCTGGTAATGGGTCGGTAGGACGGAGGCTTGGGCTCGGTACCATCACTTCGTAACCAGACCCAATGTGGAAGGCCGACTGAGCCACCTCTAAATCGACTGCCTCCAGGATCGTCGGCAGCGTATCCATCTTTATCCTCTTCCGACTCGGCGAAGAAGGTTGCACCCCATACAACACCTTGTCGGAGAGGTCGTCAGGGTACTGCCTAATCCTCTTCGGCTGCACCGGCGAACCCGTCACAATGTTTCGAACGGGGGACGCCTCGCTCAGACCGCCAGCCTTCGCTCCCCTCTTCTTCTTGGCCCTCTCCGGCGAGGGGGTGGCTAGGTGCTCAAGACCGGTCGCCGTAGAAGAGGAACCTACGCCCCGACTCTGCCCCCGAGCCGAGAATTTTCTTCCCGTACCCTTTCGCCGAGCCTCAGCCGCTTCGGCCTCTCCTTCTCCCTCACTGTCGCTACTACCCTCCTCCGACTCCGGATCTAATATCCGCACCGAGTCTGAGCTATCACTCCCCTCCTCCTCGGAGCCGCTACTCTGGACCACGAATGGCCTCCGGACACGCAGGGGCTTCACATCATACACCTGGGTGTCTTCTTCCCATGATGTCGAGTCTGAGAGCCCTGCTCCAGGGTTTTCTCTCCCATTCGAGGTCGAAGCAGACGAGCCAGACTGAGCCCTAGACATGACAACGAAGTAAAGCTAAAACTAACCTGTGTTGCCTCGGAAAGACGAGACGGAGCGGCAAAGACAGAGTGCGAGCGCCGAAGTATTTGTGTTTTTAAAAGAAAGCAGCAAGAGAGAGACAGACGGAATAGGAGAAGAGTGATGAACCAAATATTATTCACTTTTAGGAGCAATAATCTTAAGGCAATTAGACATTTAAATGCTCTATATGTGGTATTGACGCTTCTTTTCTCTTTTTTCATAGGAAACAACCTATAACAGCAAAACGAAGCAGATTCAGGATTTTAAGGATGAACTCAGAATACTGCAGATCATTAGTCGACTGATTCTTCCACACAGGCGACTGGACAGAGAAATCAAGTTTACGCAGAAGTCTCGACACAGTCGACTTACTCCAACACCAGTCGAGTGGTAGGTGGCAGAGTTAACAGATAAGATATTTGAAGATTCGTCCAACTCTAAATCCAAATCAGAACAGAAAAGGAAGAAAAGAAGAAAAGAGAAAGAAATAAACGCAGATCAAGATAAGAAAGGAAATAAATAAAAAGAAGAGGACCTTTCTATAAAAGAAGAATGCAAACCCTAATTCTCTTCTCTTGTTCTATAAATACCAACCAAGAAAGAAGCGGCTGATTATTATCTCGATCTCTCGGACTATCTCTGGATCAGCCAGGAAGGCCATCGACAGCAAGCATCAAGAAGGAGAACAAGTCGACTACTGATTGGGCTCAATTTCAACATCATACAAATCAGTGTTCTTCTGTTCTTCCTTTGAGTCTTATTTTTATTGTAGTCATGAACTCTATTTTATTAATCAATAAAGGTTGTATTATGTGCAACTAATTTCATAGTTGGGTAGATTGAAACCGTAGTCATGTAATGTTTATATTCTTCTAAATGCTACTCTATTATTTATTGATTAAACCTGAGAGTATTGGTATAGATTTATAATGCTCGAACTTGTTCAGATGTTTCTGAGAAGAGCAGTCGACTGATGTGACAGTAAGTCGACTGCATTATAGAACCTGAGTTCATCAAGTCTGTGTAGTATAGATCTGAATCTGTTAAATGAGCATATTGAGACGACCCGTATCTCGTGTTCATATCTTGTAACAAGAGAATCTTTAGGGGTTCTTGGTTTAATCAACTTGAGGGATCTAGATCTGATACCAATTTCTAGAACTTCAAGTGTTTGTTCGTTTCCACTGTTCTTATGTTTTCTTTAAGTGCAACTTAGTAGATACCATGCTAAATACTTAAAGAAAGAAACGAATTAGAGTAGATACCATGCCTAATTCTTGGCCTAGGGAAACATTAACTTTAAGGAGTAGATACCATGCCCTTAAGGAGAACAAACATGAGTAATGGATGTAGTATATGACTTAGCATTACTGACTATTGGTGGAGATCAAAACCCAACTACTTTAATAGAGATTTGTGACTCAACTTGTGATGCTACTTATTTAGATTTTTATCTTTTCATTTCTTTTAGACTTTCAGAACGACACTTCAATATTCTTATTTCTTTTTATTAATTAGTAAGTTAGGATCTACAATCTCTGTGGGATCGACCCTTGCTTGCCGCTACGCTTCTATGAACGATTCGTACACTTGCGAGGTTTTTAATTTGTGTCTAGTTTATCTATTTAATCAGGTATCTAGATTTCATAACAAGTTTTTGGCGCCGTTGCCGGGGATTGTTAGCATTTTAACTTACAAATCAGTAAAATCTTTTTCTTTTTCTTTTATTTTATTTCTTCTTTTTCTTTTCTTATATTTTCTTTTAGGACTCAGACCAGTCGACTGTCTCCAAGGACCAGTCGACTGTACAGCGAAGAATTCAAAAAGCAACAATGGGTGAAAAAGTATTAAATCGAGTACCAATGCAAGACAAATTCATTCCAAAGAATATTGAGCAACCTTCTTGCATAGCTTTTCAACCTAATGTCACAGGGAATTTGCACCTATCTCCTCAATTACTCAGCATGGTTCTCCACTTCAATGGTAGACTAGATGAAGATCCGCACCTACATCTGCAAGACATCTTTGATCTTTGCAGGACACAAAGCATCCAAGGGCTCACCCCTGAACAAATCAGGTTAATCTTGTTTCCTTTTTTTTTAAAAACTTAATGCTAAGTTGTGGTATAATTCCTTGGAACCAGGATCCATTAATTCATGGGAGCAATTGGCGACAAAATTCTTGAAAGAGTTCTTTCTAGCCCAGAAAACCAGACAACTAAAAAGGGAGATTCTACTCTTTCAACAAAAGGATGATGATTTGTTCTTCGAGGCGTGGAAGGACTTCAAAAACAAGCTTCTCAAGTGTCCTACGCACAACATACCTAAGGATGATCAGGTACAATCATTTTATGAGGGTTTAAATGACGCTAACAAAGCAATTGTAGATGCAGGTTGCAATGGAATGTTGATGAGGAAGAGTGCTGAGGAGGCCATAGAGCTATTTGAAGAACTCAGCGAGAACTCACAACAATTCTTAACAAGGAGGGGTCTTTCGAAAAAACAGGGAGTATACGAAATTTCTCATAATAATAACATGCAATTAGAAATGGAAACCATGAACAAAAAGATTGATATACTTGTGAATTCAACGTTGGGTGGCATAAAAAGCCAACCAAAAGAAATTTGTGCAAATTGTTTTCAGTCTAATCATACAACTAATTCATGTCCCATGTTTTCTTTCACAGATCAGGAGCACACAAACTACGTAGAACAAGGAATGTACCCGCCCCAAAACAATATTTTTTTAAACACGTATAACCCAGGGTGGCAAAACCATCAAGGCAATCAATTCACACCAGGGCATACGCAGCAATTCCAGGGTGGGAATGGGTATGATAGGCCAGGATAAGAAAAGAATAAGTTGGATTTCGAAACCACCATTCTTCAATTACTCCAATAGCAACAGCAAACAAGCAATCAACAAGGACAAGCCATTCAAAAATTGGAAATTCAAATTTGTCAAATTGCTACGGAGTTAAGTGAAAGAAAGGCAGGAGAATTCCCATCACAAACCATACCTAACCCTGGAGGACAAGAACAGCTCCAATCAAGGACAACACTAGAGGATGAGATTGAGTTTAAAATATTTGATGCACCACAATTTCCATATGATGATCATGAATGTTATAATGTTGATGTGGTTCAGGAAATTTGTGACCAAACATTTCAGGAATATAGTGTTGATCCATTACAAGAAACAATTACACACCCTCCACTACTATCTCAAGTTGAAATGGAATACGATGATTGGAGGATTGCAGAGACAGTATATCACATCGAAACTCCAAAGTCATATTCAGGTAAGCTTGCACCTACATTTGAAAAGTTGGTATCTGATAACATTTGTGTTTTCTCAGACCAGTCGACTGGTGAGTGGAATAAGTCGACTGCTACTAGGCAACCAGATGAGGAGCTGAAGCCACGACATGAATATTTGGGGGAAAACCAGACAGTACCTGTGATAGCTACTGCAAAATTGAGCATGCATGAAGAAGCGAGGCTGCAGGGAGTCTTGCAGGAGCACAATGGTGCATTAAGATGGACCATTGCTGATAAACTGATGTCAAGATGGTACAGTCCATAAATTGTTGCAAAAGGTTTCCCCCACATGGAGCCTTGGAGAAGAATCAAACGTTCAAGGTGAATGGGCAAAGGGGGAAACCTTATAATAAGATGAGTTGTGAGCCGCAAGCCATTCAATACATTGCACAAACTCATCCAGTCTAGCTGAAGACAAGAAACACAGCGCTTATTGGGAGGCAACCCAATTTTTCAGGGGAGTATTTACACTTCTTCCTTTATTCGTTTCTTTAGTCATTTCTTTATTTCTTTATTTCATTTTCTTCAAACTAGGTGGTAACACATGCCTATTTTAAATTTTTGTGCGAACATTGAAGACAATGTTCCATCTAAGTTTGGGGGTATATAGTTATTTGGAGTCTTTTGATTTTTTTTAAGATAAACAATTTCTTATAAAGTAAGACTAAGAATACTTATTTACTTTAGGATTGTTGAGTTTCATAATTCCTTACAAAATTGTATGAGTCATGCGATTATACATAATAAACAATTGTGATGCTTTTTCTAGTAATTATTCCCTTTGATCTAGTCCTAAACAGAGTTTAAGTAAATAGAGTAAAAATGAAAAGAATATATATATGAATAAAGTAAATCTACTCCAATGTTTTGAGTGCTTAGTAACTAGGGGTATTCATCACCAATGTTTACCTTTACGTCAAACGGCAACTTGGAATATGAGTATGCAAAGCACTTTAAAGTTTGTGACTTGTTGAGTAACCGGGTGGATTCATCACAAATGTTTTGCATTCGCGTCAAAAGGCAAGTGACAACTTTAGAGAAGAGACTATAAAAAAAAAAAAACACTCTAGTTTGCTACTCGGTTTGTAGTAGAGAAAAGGGATAATCACAGATGGAGGGTTACATGCTATAACTATAGTTAATTGCATGACAAGTATGATTCAGTTGGGGATTATGACTAAACAATTGCACTAGAGAAAGTGGGTGTACTTGTTTTTACTTCATTTGCAAATTGTTTATAACTTTGATTTCAAAATTTTGATGCTTGCATAATGAGACATTTTCTTGGTATGAAGGGTTGAGTACTATTATTTTCCCCTTGTTCATAAGTTTAGTTTGCTTGAGGACAAGCAAAAGCTAAGTTTGGGGGTATTTGATGAACCAAATATTATTCACTTTTAGGAGCAATAATCTTAAGGCAATTAGACATTTAAATGCTCTATATGTGGTATTGACGCTTCTTTTCTCTTTTTTCATAGGAAACAACCTATAACAGCAAAACGAAGCAGATTCAGGATTTTAAGGATGAACTCAGAATACTGCAGATCATCAGTCGACTGATTCTTCCACACAGGCGACTGGACAGAGAAATCAAGTTTACGCAGAAGTCTCGACACAGTCGACTTACTCCAACACCAGTCGAGTGGTAGGTGGCAGAGTTAACAGATAAGATATTTGAAGATTCGTCCAACTCTAAATCCAAATCAGAACAGAAAAGGAAGAAAAGAAGAAAAGAGAAAGAAATAAACGCAGATCAAGATAAGAAAGGAAATAAATAAAAAGAAGAGGACCTTTCTATAAAAGAAGAATGCAAACCCTAATTCTCTTCTCTTGTTCTATAAATACCAACCAAGAAAGAAGCGGCTGATTATTATCTCGATCTCTCGGACTATCTCTGGATCAGCCAGGAAGGCCATCGACAGCAAGCATCAAGAAGGAGAACAAGTCGACTACTGATTGGGCTCAATTTCAACATCATACAAATCAGTGTTCTTCTGTTCTTCCTTTGAGTCTTATTTTTATTGTAGTCATGAACTCTATTTTATTAATCAATAAAGGTTGTATTATGTGCAACTAATTTCATAGTTGGGTAGATTGAAACCGTAGTCATGTAATGTTTATATTCTTCTAAATGCTACTCTATTATTTATTGATTAAACCTGAGAGTATTGGTATAGATTTATAATGCTCGAACTTGTTCAGATGTTTCTGAGAAGAGCAGTCGACTGATGTGACAGTAAGTCGACTGCATTATAGAACCTGAGTTCATCAAGTCTGTGTAGTATAGATCTGAATCTGTTAAATGAGCATATTGAGACGACCCGTATCTCGTGTTCATATCTTGTAACAAGGGAATCTTTAGGGGTTCTTGGTTTAATCAACTTGAGGGATCTAGATCTGATACCAATTTCTAGAACTTCAAGTGTTTGTTCGTTTCCACTGTTCTTATGTTTTCTTTAAGTGCAACTTAGTAGATACCATGCTAAATACTTAAAGAAAGAAACGAATTAGAGTAGATACCATGCCTAATTCTTGGCCTAGGGAAACATTAACTTTAAGGAGTAGATACCATGCCCTTAAGAAGAACAAACATGAGTAATGGATGTAGTATATGACTTAGCATTACTGACTATTGGTGGAGATCAAAACCCAACTACTTTAATAGAGATTTGTGACTCAACTTGTGATGCTACTTATTTAGATTTTTATCTTTTCATTTCTTTTAGACTTTCAGAACGACACTTCAATATTCTTATTTCTTTTTATTGATTAGTAAGTTAGGATCTACAATCTCTGTGGGATCGACCCTTGCTTGCCGCTACGCTTCTATAAACGATTCGTACACTTGCGAGGTTTTTAATTTGTGTCTAGTTTATCTATTTAATCAGGTATCTAGATTTCACAACAAAGAGTGGGGGGTATTTATAGAGGAAGAGTTGACTCTTCGATTTTCGTGTTACTGTTCCTCGATTTGCGTGAAACTGCCCCTAGAAAATTTTGCCACGTCTCCTAGAAACGCGCGCCAGTGACGTCACCCAGTTGTGCGGTTGGCAACCCTCGGTTCGTGCTCAACCGCTACCAAGTACAAGGGTCGATCCGGAAGGAGGACTTCGGGAACCGGACACCCCCACTTATGTTGCTGTCAGCAGAGAAAGTTTTGTTTAAAAGTTTTAAGGCACCCGTCCTCGGCGAGCGCCCCAGGCCCCAGGACTTGGTTGGCTCCCCTCTCACCCGCGAACAACTCGGGGCTGACGGCATCAGAAGCCGAAACCCCGAACTGTTCGAGGGTGGGAGAAAAACCACCATTGCCTGGGACCCTATCGGAAAACGGATCGGCCCGCCTCCCATCACTGTCTCCTCCGGGCAGACAGCCCTCAAAAAACCGTCGGCCTGGAAGGAAGACAGTGATGACAGAAGAGCCATCCACCCGAAGCTCCTTATCCCCCGGGCCCGGACTTCGGTCGGTATCCCTCTCGTCCCGATCTCTCTTGGGCAAACAACCTCATCAGGGCAGTCAGACCCAAGAGAAGATCCGGACGGCAGAATAACCACCAATCCGAGGCTCCCAGGGTTGGAATTTTTCAAGTATCAGGCGTCCGCCCAAGGCAGACACCTCAGATGGTCGGTGGACCACCCTCGATGTGATCGAAACAGCAGTGGGGGAGTGGGGTATTTATAGCCTCCCCGAAGCAACCTGCCATCATGGCCCTTGGGAGGCCAAGCAACGGAAGCCCAACTGTCACACCTAGGAAATTGAAGCACCCTGCATTTATTAGGGGACATCATTAATGCTCCTGGGAAATCGGAACATCGCACAAGCCCCGGAGCGCCATTAATGCCCCATGAAGACAGTAATCAACTCAGGACAGCCTTCTCACGAAGGCACAACGGTTCGCCAACGTCCTTGCCGACCCGTAAACCCTCGTCAGATCGAGGTGAGGTCCAGCACCAGGGCAGCCTTCCCACGAAGGCACGACGGCTCGCCAACGTCCTTGCCGACCCGTAAACCCTCGTCAGACCGAGGTGAGGTCCAGCACCCGGGCAGCCTTCTCGCGAAGGCACAACGTCCTTGCCGACCCGTAAACCATCGTCAGACCGAGGTGAGGTCCAGCACTAGGGCAGCCTTCCCACGAAGGCACAACGGTTCGCCAACGTCCTTGCCGACCCGTAAACCCTCGTCAGACCGAGGTGAGGTCCAGCACCAGGGCAGCCTTCTCACGAAGGCACAACGGTTCGCCAACGTCCTTACCGACCCGTAAACCCTCGTCAGACCGAGGTGAGGTCCATGACCAGGGCAGCCTTCTCACAAAGACACAACGACCTCCGAAAGACACTCCTCCACGGCTAACTCTCGCATCCCCACAGGAGTGGGGGGCTTATGAGGTAGGATAAAAATGACCTGGGACCCGGCCAGGGCCCATGATGGCTCTCACTCAAGGGCAGGCCAGCTCGGCCCCGGACCATCACGGGGTCGGTGCCGAGCCGTTAAGTCACCACCTCCTCGTTTCGACGACCCGCCATGATCTTCGGTCTCCGATCCTCGGCGGTCCCACGGGCCTTCCACTCAGCCTGGCAAGGGATGAGGATGACCTGGCACAACCCAGGCCATCCAATTCTCTTAGAGGCACAGGGGCCCCACGATTAGCCATGTCAGCTTCGAAACCACCTAGGGCTTTGCCACGTCAGCCCTATACCGTTCATGAGGCTGCCACGTCTGCCCTAAACCACCTGGGCCTCCTGCCACGTCAGGCCCATGGGCTTTCGGGTCCAGACCCGGCCCTCAAGCGGATCCAAACCCGATTGGGATTCTCTATAAATACCAGGCCCTCTCCCACCTTTTGAGGTAATCAATCTTTTCCCACTAAAATCCTACTTACTGCTACTCTCTCTCAGAGACTAACTAGACCATCGGAGGGTCTGCCACCGGGATAAACCCCGGTGTTCCTAGACCGTCTGCAGGTACACGAGGCGAGGCGATCCGAGCCGATCCTCCAGTGCCGAAGCGAGCCTCCCGCTCACCGTTCGTTACCGCATCCTTCCACCATTACAAATTGAGTACGAACTCACACCTGGTGCAGCCACACTCCTTCCAAAAACAAACCGCATCACACTTGTTTAACTGTTTGACAAACTTGAAAGGGTGAAAATGACTGGGATCGTTGCTAAAAGATGTGACCTTGACTTCATAAAATTTCTCTTGGCTAAAGCACAAATACTCAAGAGATTGGTGATAGGTTTTGACAAAAGCATCAGAAAGAAGTTTGTTATGAAAGAAGTATTGAAGTTCCCTGGGATTTCGAGTCAAGCCGAAATCCTGTTGGCAGAGTAAGAAGTTGATCGATAAATGTCTTTGTCCACAAATGGTCTTCTTTCAGTTGTAAATTAAATTTATTTCTTTACTTTTTGTTACTAGGCTAGGCATACAGGAAGTATAACTTCGATGATTATCTGTTCTTGGTTGATACATTCTTATTGTTTGTTAGAAAAATACGCTAGCTTTGATAAGAAGTATTTATATACTTTGTGTTAACCACAAATTTAGAAAATTTTGCCGTACTGACCAACTTTTTGAAAATATCTGGTGTCTTGACCCACTTCCAAAAATAATTAGCGATCTGACCTAATTTTGGACACGTCAGCATAAACCGTTATCGAAAATAACGGCATAGATTATTTAAATGCCGTTATTTTCAATAACGGCATCTATTTTATATTTTTTTTCATGCCATTATTTGGAATAACGGCATCAGTATATTTCTCTTACAAGTGTGAATTTTCTAACTTAAAAAAATTCTAAGTTTGAAAAAAAACTTATAAATAATGCCTTTATCCTCAATAACGGCATTCGAATGACTGATGCTGTTATTGGAGATAACGGCATCAGTTATATATAAATGAACTCTTGCCGTTGTTTGGAAACAGAGAGGATGAATAATAAGTTAATTTTTTTTTTAAAAAATTATAACTGATGTCGCTATTCGGAATAATGGCATCAGTTATAATTTTTTTTTTTTTAAAATTAACTTATTCGTCAGAAGAGGATGAATAATAAGTTACTTTTTTATAAAAAAATTTATGACTGATGCCGTTATTCCAAATAATGGCATCAGTATTGAGAATGCCGTTATTTGAAATAACGGCATCTGTTTTAAGGTTTTCACACTTGTAATTTTTTCTCTAAATGAAGACTACAAGTTGTCGAAAAACAAAATAACCTATGCCGTTACTCCAAATAACGGCATGGAAAAAAATATAAAATAGATGCCGTTATTGGAAATAACGGCACGTAAATAATCTATGCCGTTATTTTCAATAACGGTTTATACTGACGTGTCCAAAAGTAAGTCAGATCGCTAATTATTTTCAGAAGTGAATAAGAGCACCAAATATTTTCAAAAAGTGGGTCAGTACCGGAAAAATTTTCACAAATTTTTAAGGCCAGATCTAGTCTCAGTACTGCTCTGCTTAAGTTGCCAAGTCACTAATACCCTGAACACATTCAGTTATGGATTATTATAATGGATGCCGATGTAATACTGTTAACTGAAGGAATTGCATTTTTTGAGAGGTCAGAGAAATCATCTTTATTCTGTACTGGACACATCACCAATCACCATAGGCCTAATCTAGTTTGTTATCTTTATTTCACACTTTCGGTACATCTGTTTAATGCTTAGAGCCACGTTATAGTAGTAAATATCATTCATACTGTTGTTGGTTTCTTGAAGATTAATTACGGTATGATGAAGGGCTACCTATTACTTAATTCCCGAGAAATCATAATTAGCAGTCTAACCAAGTTTTAGTAATAAATTACTAGCATAATGCAATAATGCACGTGCAATGCACGCGTACCAAAAACATGTATGCTAAATAGTCTATGGGAGTGGGTGACTATTTGTAATAACTCACAATCTTAAAATCTCTACAAATGCAAGACATCAAAAATTAATATCAGAAGGTAATGCTAACTGGGAAGAAAAAAAATCCTCACCCCCTTTTAGCTGTATCTTTTTTATCACTAAGCACATACCTGATGAAAAAGAGGAGAGTACAATTAGCACAACAATCTTGATCAATAATTCTAGTATGCTTAAAACGGCTCAAAGGCTATATAGCACGTGTAAAGAATGTCATCTGTTTTTATCTCAATACATAATACATCTGATGAACGTGCAACGAATGTGATTAGTCACACTCAAACTGCAGGTTTATAAGAAATTCTGAAAGTCATGCACTCATGCTAAATGCTACATGCCAATCTCTTTCAAAAAATTTCATGATTTGATAACATTGAACATGCAAGTATTTGAGAAAAGAAAGAACAATGACAACCATCAAGTAGAGCACAGTGATGATGCAATATGTTAAGCCTGTAAGATACATCCTCAAGAAGCTGTAATGGATGACACAAATTATTGATAAATTTATAATAATGTATAAATTTATAATGAAGGTATGGATACACGCATGACAAAATAAATTTATAATGGAGGTAAGGATATGACTACAAAGTTAACATGCATTTGTACCTCCAAAGTTAAGATGACTCTGCTTATCTAAACTTTGTTCTCTAACAGAGCCTAAAAAATTAAGAATAGTGGTTTTTGAGAGAGAACTCTAGAAACTTCGATGATGCTAACTTAACTCCGTTCCAAACAAACTTAACTCTGTTCCCAAACAGACCCAAATATATTGTTAAGTTGAATCCAAAGAAAGATATATAATAACACATCAGGAGTCTGAAATTAATGCAAATGTAAAATGTTTCCTTAACCTAAAAAAACCACTTGGCCATATGGAAATCTATCCAAACTAATCATAACCCATCCCCCAAAAAGGAATGTGAAATCATCACCTTCTAGCTAATTAATCACAACCTGCACCCTACTAAATTTAGACTACTTGAATTTACTTTGCTTAAACTGAAATAAATCCCAAAGTAAAGAGAAAATCACGATCAAGTTATACCTTTCTTGGAGTTCTACGCTGATATTTCCTCCTCTTCCCCTTCTTCTGGCTTTCAACCTCAACCCCCTCTCCCTCTTTATTCCCTTCCTCGATTACTATAACTTTCGTCTCTTCAGCTCGGGCCTCATCCACCAACACCTTCGATTCAGACAATTCAAAAACCTATAGCCCCCCCCCCCCCCCAAAAAAAAAGATCTTTTCATCAGTTCAATTAAAATTAATCAAGTTTCAAACTACATTACTTCAACTACAAACCCTAAGTAACAAATTTGGCCTAAATCAAACGAATTGCATAAAGAAACTTCAGACCAAGCCATACCTTCTTCTCCTCAATCGCTACAACCTCTTCAACTCGAACCTCATCCACCAACACCTTCGATTTCGACGATTCCAAACCCTAATTCTCCAAACAAAAATGAAGAACATCTTTTCATCAATACACTCGGAAAGACAAATTTGGAAAGACAAATTTCAGTACTGCGAATAGAAAGATATATCTAGACTGGTTGGCTTGTTGCCTAGATTTAAGATTGAAGATAAAGAAAAGTTTGAGATATGCACACAAATGAAGAATGATATCTTTAGCCTTGTTGCCTAGATTTGAGATTGAAGATAAAGAATTTTTTGAGGCATGCAAACAATCAAAGCAACTAAGGAAATTGCAAGCTCCTTGAATTTAAACATACTGATGTATGTGAACTCATCATATTTAACTTGAGGAGGTAAATGTTACTTTATGGAGTACATTTCTTCAGATAGTATGTATACTTGATTAAATGAAAAGATGAACTTTTACAAAAAAAATTATTACTTTCAGAACTGAAGTTGAATGTCATATCTCTTTCTTTGCATGGGGATATGTTACGGAATAATCGCCAAGTTAAATATATTCTTTTATGTGAGCACTTTTTATTCACATCAATTGCTCGAATCCTGAACAGCAAGAAAACTATTAACTAATCCACACACATCAATTGCTCGAATCCTGAACCTTAACCTAATTAAATTCCCCCAAAATAATCATAATCTATTTAAATTTCATATCGAAAGAGAGAGATAGAAGAAGAACCAGAGCGTGGCGCTCGCCGGCCTGGAAGGAGAGCTTCTGCTGGTTCATGGATTGGGTGTAGATCCGAGACAACAAGTTGGTGGCGCTGCAGAACGTCGAGTACATGCTCCTCTCCACCTCGTCCATCGACTCGCCTCCGATTTCCTCTTCTTCGCCATCGCCCCCAATTTTTAGCGGGAGTAAGAGGAATCGACGGGGGGATAAGGAGATAGAGAGAGGCGGTGGGGATTTTGAGAGAGAGGGAGAGGAATAGACGGGAGGGGGATGTTTTTTGAGAGAGAGAGAGAGTTTAATTTGTGTAAAAATTACGCTTGTGTCCTTTTTCTGTGTAGGTATGAGGGGTAAAATTTGACAGAATTAACCCTACCTTTTTTTAGCTCTATATGTTTATGGGGGCATGATAGTAAAAAGCCGCCAAAATGGGGCTTTGCTTAATAATAGTATAGATATTTTGAAGTAGGATTATGAAGTGACCTTGGTGTTTATTGGTTTGTATATTGCAGGATTATTTGTCAGCAGCTCGGGATTCAAAAATTGCATTATTAATCTACAACTGTAGTGAATTGGAAATTCCTTGCTATGTGTGATTTAAGCATAAGAGATTTCTTTTTTGATTTGAAGTCTAACATAAGTAGCAATTTATTTTCTAACTGCATAAGTTACGGTTAACGCCTCAAACTACATGAGTTAGTTCCCCCTTGTTTGTTTTTTATGTAGTTAACCATGCATAAATTTATAAGAGAACATTTGTTGTGATATATACGTGAAGTGAAATTGCAACAAAACAGATCAAGATACAATTTTACAGCTACAAAAACCCTAAATACAGGGATTAAGCATGGATTTGTTCATAAAAGCACGATAAAGCTAGTCAATTAAAGAATTTGCAACGATCTTTTAAAGCAACAAATGCCCAAATATTCAAAAAAAGCATAATCCGAATCTGCATAATAAAAAAAAGCATTATAATCAAAATTAAATCAGTGAAGCATTATAACCTAAAACAATTACTCAATGAAGTATAATACAATCAGATCAAATATGGTAATTCAAAAGCAATTAAACGGAAGTAAATGTTATTGAGTTATGAAATCATAATCCAAAAAAAAAAAACATAATTAATTTTTTTTAAAGAAGCATCATCTGAAATTTTATAACAAAAAAAAAATTAATTTTTTTTGTTAACATACCTGGGTAAAAAAAAAAGGAAAGAAAGAATTATGAAAAATGAGAAAAGAGAGGGGAAGAGAGAGAGAGAGAGAGAGAGAGAGAGTCATAAATGAAGAAGTTGTTTGGGGGGGGGGGGGAATTTTGAATTTTGGGGGGGAAAACATTTGGGAGGGAAAATGTCTTTTGGGAGCAAAAATCTAGACCGTTGATTTTTTTTCCAAATGAATGAGAGCCACTTGATAGCTTTCTTTGTGTTTTATTATATAGATATACTAGTATAATGCACGTGCGATGCACGTCTATAAAGGTGTGCAGGATTTTGAGGAAGGGGTAGGTCACCAAAGAGGTTGCATGCATGCATGCAGACAGGCATGCACAATTTATTCATTTTGATATTTGCATGCATGTGTTAGACCTACTGGCTTTGATAGGAGGAAACTTTCTTATGAATAAATTGTGCATGCAAGTACATGCAAATCTATACTATTAATTATTTTTCCAAAACTATGCAGATAGGCATGCAAATCTATGCATGTTAATTATTTTTCCAATACATGCAAATTACATTTCTGACCTCCGATATTAACCCTATATTTTTTAGCCTTTTATGTTTATGAGGGCATGATAATAAAAAGCCGCCAAAATGGGGCTTTGCTTGCAAATCTATGCATGTTAATTATTTTTCCAATACATGCAAATTACATTTCTGACCTCCGATATTAACCCTATATTTTTTTTAGCCTTTTATGTTTATGAGGGCATGATAGTAAAAAGCCGCCAAAATGGGGCTTTGCTTAATAATAGTATAGAAGTACAGTTTCAATTTCCCTGCTAGAGATTTGGTATCAAGAGTTTCAATGATTATAGATTGATTGAATTTGGCTTTTAAGCCTTTAACACATTAAAAAGTAAAAATGTTTGTTAGAAATGTTATGGGCAGAAGCTACAACACAACTAAAGTGAAATTGAGAAAATGACAAATAAAGTGGACACAGATATTTTACGTGGTAAAAACTTAAAAGGAGACGGGGTAAAAAAATCACGGACAAGGTAGTGAGATTTCACTATTGAAAGTAAGGATTACAATACCTTCTCTCTAAATATAAGTAGAGTACAATTTTTACTCTCTCTTATAATAGGAGAAACACCCTCACAAATTTGAGGAATAATATAAATATACAAATTAATACTAAGGAGATACAATATTATCTCTCTTGAGAACACTCTTATAATACTCGATTTTACTAATCCCTCTTTCTTTCTTCTTCCTCACTTTTCTCTGCATTCTCAATCTCTTCTCCCGAGCTCCATTTATAGCCAGGAAAGGAGTTCTCTTTGTTGACCTTTTTTTTTCCTTTCACCTTTTTTCCATTTTGTCAAAGGTTGCGGCTGTCGGCACTGCATTCGGTGCCAACTGTCCCATTTGTCAAACAGATTTGGTGTGTGGGGCCCATATGGTTGGCTCTCACTCACTTTTATTGACATTATTGCCGAAATTCTCCCACTTGGAGACTTGATTGAGAAATAATCATGCCTCCACGCAATCAATTCTACCTTGTCATTCTCATGCTGCTTACATTTCAGCTAAGCCACACGAGAATCTACACCATTTAAATTTGCCAGTGTTGATTGGTTTAGTCATAACATCTGCTAGATTCTCGTTAGTGTGAATCTTGTGCATATCCACACCGCCTTCTTCCACTACTTCTTGAACGAAGTGATACTGGAATCTTATGTACTTTGTTCGTGAATGAACTGCTGGATTCCTTGTGATGTGCAAGGCACTCTGACTGTCATAAAATAGAACAATCTTCTCATGTTTGTGCCCGAGCTCCTTTAATAACCTTTGAATCCAGACTGCTTTCTTGCAAGCTGTTGTAGCCACCATTATTCTGCTTCTGTTGTAGCGAAAGCCACAACAGTCTGCAATTTCAAATTCCAGCTTATAGCTCCTCCTGCAAGTGTAAACACATAGCCCGTAGTGAATTTACTTTTGTCGAGATCGCCTGCAAAATCTGAGTCCACATAGCCTCTAACAGTTAATTTTGATCCTCCATAGCATAATGCAATATCTGAGGTTCTTCTGATGTATTTAAGAATCATCTTTACTATGCTCCAATGCTCATTACCAGGATTCGCTATGTACCGACTAACCGCTCCCACTGCTTGCGCTATAACACCCCGTGTTACGAATATATATATATATATATATATATATATATATATATATATATATATATATATATAATTGGAAGTTGCCTATAGAGATCTGTATGGAGGGCAGTGTGTGGATTTATTGGTGCTCGGTGGGGCCCAGGAGAGAGTGTAATACCCCAGATCTGGCAGCGAACAGTCGACTGGTTGGATTAGCAGTCGACTGGTCTGCGCAGATTTGAGAGATTTGAGAAGGATTTGAGAAATTTAGTCCCACATGGGAGGTTCACAAAAACTAATTTGAGTATAAATATAATTAGCCAATAATCAAGAGTCTCATAATTGGTTAACCACCTTTTGAGAGGCAGCCTGTGGTGGGCAGTTGTACTACATAGTATCTAATTTGTCTTCTAAAAAATATTAAAATTGTCTGAGTATTGGGGCGGAGCGTTACAAATGGTATCAGAGCCGACTTTCGACACCGGGTGTAGTAGAGGTCAGTATGATCTGCGGTGCTGAGAGTCATTGATCTCTGGGGTCGGGTATATTCTGCGGTGTTGAGAGTCACAGGTAGTGATTGATAGCCGGGTATCCGATTTGCGGTGTTGAGAGTGATTGATCTCCGGGATCGACTATATTACATTGGCTAGAAAGGGCGGTCCTACACTAGATGTGTGCCCTGTACTCAGCGAGGACGCTGATTTCTAAGGTGGGGTATATGTAATACCCCAGATCTGGTAGCGAACAGTCGACTGGTTGGATTAGCAGTCGACTGTTCTGCGCGGATTTGAGAGATTTGAGAAGGATTTGAGAAATTTAGTCCCACATGGGAGGTTCACAAAAACTAGTTTGAGTATAAATATAATTAGCCAATGATCAAGAGTCACATAATTGGTTAACCACCTTTTGAAAGGCAGCCTGTGGTGGGCAGTTGTACTACATAGTATCTAATTTGTCTTCTAAAAAATATTAAAATTGCATAGTATCTAATTTGTCTTCTAAAAAATATTAAAATTGTCTGAGTATTGGGGCGGGGCGTTACAGAATGGTATCAGAGCCGACTTTCGACACCGGGTGTAGTAGAGGTCAGTATGATCTGCGGTGCTGAGAGTCATTGATCTCCGGGTTCGGGTATATTCTGCGGTGTTGAGAGTCACAGGTAGTGATTGATAGCCGGATATCCGATCTGCGGTGTTGAGAGTGATTGATCTCCGGGATCGACTATACTACATCGGCTAGAAATGGCGGTCCTACACTAGATGTGTGCCCTGTACTCAGCGATGACGTTGATTTCTAAGGTGGGGTGTATGTAATACCCCAGATCTGGCAGCGAACAGTCGACTGGTTGGATTAGCAGTCGACTGGTCTGCGCGGATTTGAGAGATTTGAGAAGGATTTGAGAAATTTAGTCCCACATGGGAGGTTCACAAAAACTAATTTGAGTATAAATATAATTAGCCAATGATCAAGAGTCACCTAATTGGTTAACCACCTTTTGAGAGGCAGCCTGTGGTGGGCAATTGTACTACATAGTATCTAATTTGTCTTCTAAAAAATATTAAAATTGTCTGAGTATTGGGGCGGGGCGTTACAGAGAGAAGGGGCAACATTTGTGTGCTGTTGCTGCCTGCTGTCACACATGGTGATGTGGCAGTGGGCCCCCCTTGGGGGGGAGTAATTGGTCCACGTACAGGCAGCGGTAGGCCCGGGGATGGGGGGAGGAGTAACTGGTCCACGTACAGGCAGCGGTAGGCCCGGAGTTGGGGTTGTGCTCTCTCCTAGCTGACGTCAGGGTCTCGAATGTGGGAGATTTGTCCCACATCGGGGAGATTCAAGATTAATTGCCTATATATAATTGTCTGGGATTAGAGGTCACCAATCAGCTATAACACCTTTTATGAGGCAGCCTGTTGTGGGAAGTTGTACTATAAATAATAAATAAATGTATAAATTGTCTTAGTATTGGGGAGGAGCATTACAAATGGTATCAGAGCCGACTTTCGACACCGATGTGGGTAAGAGTGAGTGTGTCTTGTATGCATGAGAGGGAGTCGTGGTCAGTATGCTGGAGGTGTAGCCAGGGGCAGTACGCTAAGATTTGACTGAATCAGGGGTACGCCACTCCACATCGGTTAGAAAGGAGATCCTGGTGCTACGTTGCAAGTTATATATAGATAATCAATTGGAAGTTGCCTATAGAGATTTGTATGGGGGATAGTGTATGGATTTATTGGTGCTCGGTGGGGCCTAGGAGAGAGAAGGGGCAGCATTTGTGTGCTGTTGCTGCCTGCTGTCACACATGGTGATGTGGCAGTGGGCCCCCTTGGGGGGGAGTAACTGGTCCACGTACAGGCAGCGGTAGGGGTTGGGGAGGTGCTATCTCCTGGCTGACGTCAGGGTCTCGAATGTGGGAGATTTGTCCCACATCGGGGAGATTCAAGATTAATTGCCTATATATATATAATTGCCTGGGATTAGAGGTCACCAATCAGCTATAGCACCTTTTATAAGGCAGCATGTGGTGGGAAGTTGTACTATAAATAATAAATAAATGTATAAATTGTCTGAGTATTGGGGTGGGGCATTACATGTGCAATGTCTGGTCTTGTACATATCATAGTGAACATCAAACTTCCCACCACTGATGGATACGGTACTCGAGACATCTCATTCCTCTTTGCTTCATTGCTAGGACACATCTTGGAGGATAACTTGAAATTAATAGGAAATGGGATAGAAATTGGCTTATAATCTTGCATATTGGAGCGCCGCAAGATTTTGTTAAAGTAGCAAATCTTCATGTTACTTCTGTCTCGGTGAATCTACATTCATAGAATCTTGTTTGCTGGTCTCAAGTCCTTCATTTCAAACTCCCTAGCCAACTGTGCCTTTAATTCTTGGATTTAATCTTTGTTGGGACCTGCTACCAACATGTCATCCACATACAACAATAGGATAATGAAGTCTTTTTCACCATCAAACCTTTTGTAGTACGTACAATGGTATGAACTGAGTCTGTTGTATCCAAGGCTAATAATGAAGGAATCAAATCTCTTATACCAACACCTCGACACCTGTTTGAGACCGTACAGAGATTTGTTCAACCTGCAAACCAAGTTCTCCTTGCTGGTTTAAGCAAAACCTTCTGGTTGGAGCATATAAATTTCTTCTTCAAGATTTCCATGAAGAAAAATAGTCCTCACATCTAACTGCTCTAGATGTAGGTCAAACATAGCACAAATCGCCAAGTGTAATGCCCCGAATTCCAATAATTCGTAGCACAACAGGATCTTCACTTCATTTCGTACAATTTTACAAGGAATTTAAATTTTTTTGTTTGTGCAACACTGTTCATCTTTCATCAACGGAGCGGAAAAATAAATATCACATTACAAAATATGTACAATTTAAACATAAGCAATAAACAGTCTTTAGCTTCAAGTTCATCTTTTAGTATTAGCCAATCCAAGCCCTGCATTGAATACTGTGGGCACGTCAGTTACATACAACTGACGCAATACTATACACGACCATCCTCGCTATGCCATAATATAGCGACTCGTTTACTTTAACAACCACAATCTTGAATATAAAACAAGGTGTAAAATAGTGACTACCCTAAACATGTCGGTGTATGCAATGCCTTAATGCCTAATGCAGTTGTTTACGCTATGATGACACTAATGCATACTTGTTCGGATTCTATGCATCCCATACTGCATACGTCCGAGGGCAAGCACCTACGTACTCCACATTAAAGGGTTGAATCCCTCGCCATGAATTACTACTACGGTGACTAAGGTAAGGTTTAGATGTTCTGAGAGTATTAAGCCCACACCCCGATAATTCCGGAGAAGAATTTCACACCGCCGATGAGTTGGGGACAACTCCCAATCACACCTCGATAATTCCGGAAAAGCCATCTCACACCGCAAGCTATGACCCATTCCATAGTCTCAAAACACCCCATAGGTGTCGCCTGGATCCCGATAATTTCGAAGATGAATCCCACACCACCGATGCGCTGGGGACAACTCCCAATCACACCTCGATAATTTCGGGGAAACCATCTTACACCGCAGACCAGTTGAGGCCCACATACCCATGTTTGCCCACACTTCATCACATCTCCCCTTAGTGTCTGTTCTTAATTTTTTTTAGTTTTAGAAGAATCATCATAACCTAGAGCTAGCTTACCCTATCGGACTTAAACCAACACGAGAGACAGTCAGCCCAACCTGACTACTTCTCAAGAGATGCTTAACCCATACTGGTTAGCTCTCAAATTTCATTAATCCTAAATGCCGGTTTCTAAGGTTTTTGCGTATCCTCTAGATTCTAACAACCATCTCGTTCTAGAGATTAATTTGGTTATATATAACCTCAACATAAACATCTTTATCGTCATTCCTTCATTATCACATTTGTATTCTTTTTCATTAGACCTCTTTTGTTCTATTTTTGCCAAAATATTTCACCTCTTATATTCACATTCTATATTAGTTTTTCAAATCAAATTTCTCATAAACAATGCTCTTTAATTGATCAATCAATTAATTGCTTTCATGATAGTAGTTCCACACAAGCTTTTCTCACACAAGACTTCAGTCTTATTAAATTCCTCTGATTAAATTTCACAATTCACTTATCACTTTATTTCTAAATTTTCTTCATTCTCAATTCACTTTTTTATTTGTTTTTAATAAATTCATAAAACCTTTTAAATCTTTAAGTCTCCTTTAATTTCAATTTTAACTCAATTCAATATATGGGTAACAGATGGCATTAAAAACCCAAATATAGGCCAAAACAGTAAGAAATATTTTTAAAATGTTCCCATAATATTTGAAAATATTTATACATTTTTTTCGAAAATATTACATGTAACAGTAAAATATACGTAATTGACACGTGCATCGATAACACGTGCAATATACATAAAAACATAAAGATTAAAATTTAATATTTGAGTTGGCTCAAATAGGATAATTTTTTTTGAGAAGATGAGAAATGCATAAATAGTCGGAATCCAAAATACGTAGTGAAATACATTACGGATATTACCCGTAACGGTACAAAATATACGTGCATAACACGCGAGGGGCAAAATTGTCATAATTTAATTTTGCGAGGTGTTACACTACTCTGAATATCGTGAGTCGAACCACAGGTAAAAATATCTCATTAAAGTCAATACCTTCTTTCTGAGCATATCCTTTTACCACCAATCTTGCACGATACCGCTCCACTTGGTCATTACCATCACGCTTGATCTTGTAGACCCATTTGTTGTCGATGGCCTTTCTTCCTTGTGGTAGCATAACCAAATCTCACATGTTGTTCCTATGTAGAGCTTCAATTTCTTCCTGCATTGTTGCCATCCACAGGAATACATCCGAGCCTTTGATTGCCTCTTGGAAAGATGATGGCTTTCCATCCTCTGTTAAAAGACATTATGCAACATTGCTCCATAACATACTCCGAGTGCCATGATGGTGGTCTTCTCGTATGAGTTGACCAACGATCTTCTGGATCCTCGAACTCGACTGGTTCGTGTACCTCGTGCTCTAGTGCTGTTTCAGAAGAAACTAGATCTTCACCTGGTTTATCTTCAATCTGAACTGTAGTAGTCTCTGAATTCTCTTTTGACATGCTATCGCTTCCATCTTTCTTGTGTAGCTGATCTTCTACAAAGATCACATCCCTGCTGACAACAACCTAGTGGGTAGTGGGATCCCACAGGTGATACCCTTTCACACCGTCAGTATACCCCAAGAACATGCACCTCCTGAATTTCGGATCCAACTTCGTTCTTTCTTGGGCATTGTACATCACATACACGGGACATCCGAACCAATGTAAAGTAGAGTATTTCTCTGTCCTGCCAGTCCACATCTCCATCGGTGTCTTCAGCTCAATTGCCGTTGATGGCAACCGGATGACATAACAGGCGGTTTTGGCTGCTTCTGCCCAAAAAAAGTTAGGTTGACCTGCAATCCGCAACATAGCTCTCATCCTTTCTGCAAGAGTTCTGTTCATCTGCTCTACCACGCCATTTTTTTGAGGTGTGTATGTGGCCATGAACTGTCTTTTGATACCTTCTCGCTTACACAATTCAAGAAATTCGCCGTCTGCATACTCCCTTCCATTATCTGTCCTTAAGCACTTGATCTTCTTCCGGATTCAAGTTCCACCTGCGCTTTGAAGTCTTTGAACACTGGAAACACATCTGACTTCTTCTTGATTGGATACACCCACAATCTCTTGGAGTAATCATCAATGAAAGACACAAAGTACTTTGCTCTTCCTAGGGACATTTCTGGTGATTCCCATACATCAGAATGAATTAAGTCTAGAATGCAGTTACTTTTGGCTTCAGATCTGCTGAACTGCAATCTATACTGCTTACTTTAACATAATGCCCACAAAACGGTAGATTCACCGATTTGAGCCATGGAAGCAACTTTCGGTCGGAGAGATTCTTCAAAACGCATTCAGACATATGGCCTAGTTTGAGGTGCCACATCATTGTCGAATCTTCTCCCTTGCTTGTCGATGCAATACACGCATCAGCTTCTTGTAGTATTTCTCCATTAAGCATGAATATATTTGCTACAATCTTTTCTACCTTCATGACCACAAGCGCACCTCTGACAATCTTCATGACCCCATTTTCAACATGGGTACATGGGTCTTACATCCAATGCTATCTATTTGTCCCAAAGATAATAGATTCTTCTTCAAGCCCTTCACGTGCCTTACCTCCTGGATGGTGCGAACTGTACCATCAAACATTTTGAGGCTGGTAGTACCAATACCAGTGATTTCCAAAGCATGATTATCACCCATGTGTACAGAACCTCCTGAGATTGGTTCGTATGTGTGGAACCACTCTCTCCGGGAAGTCATGTTCCATGTTGCTCCTGAGTCTAGTAACCAGATGTCAGAGAACTGCTTTCTTTCTTCAACCACTGTTGTTGCCTCGCTATATAGAACTTCACCATCATACGGGTACTCGCTACATTCCCTTGAGTATTTGATGACTCAGGGTCTCCACTATTCTCTTGAACCAACAATCCTTCTTGAAGTGCCCTTTCTTACCACAGTTGTGGCACGTGTAAGTCTTCTTACTTCTTGACTTTGATCTACCATGAATCTGACTCGCACTTGGGCCACGTTCCATTGATCTTCCTCTCATCATCATCAAAGCTTCCACTTGCTGCAAACTTCTCTGTCTGTCTTCCTTGTTCTTGCGTTTGGTCTCTTCTTCCAGAACAGCAACTACAACTTCGTCAAAAACTAGATAGTCCGTCAGGATGTTGTTCGTCATGTTGATGATGAGTTGATCATACGAGTCAAGTAGACTTTGAAGTAGAAGCTCTGCACGTTCAGTTGGCTTGCAACCCATTGATGTAAGTTGCGAAAATAGAGAATTCAGGGTGTTGACGTGGTCGGTCACCAGTGCCACTTCTGTCATTCGAAGAGTGTACAATCTCCTATTTAAGAAGATCTTGTTAGAAAGTGACTTGGCCTCGTACAATCTCGTCAGAGTATCTAAAATCTCCTTTGCTATCTTCTTTTCAGTCACACTGGATAGCACACCATCAGTTAGTGCCAAATGCAGATCGGCAATTGCGTTGTCATCCATCTCGTTCCACTTACCATTGTCGGTGATCTCTGCGGGCCTATCTCCAATTGCTGCAAAGCAATTGTCCTTACTCAAGACTGCCTTGATCTTCATTTTCCACAATGAGAAATTACTCCCGTTGAATTTCTCAATATCGAACTTTGTTGTAGTTAACATTTCTGCTTCATACCCCGCAACTAAATCTTTGATACCACTGTTAGGAAAGTTATGGGAAGAAGCGACCACACAACTAAAGTGAAATTGAGAAAGTAGCAAATAAGGTTGACACAGATATACTACTTGGAAAAACCCCCAAAGGATACAAGGTAAAAAACCACGGGAAAGGTAGTGGAATTTTACTATTGAAAGTAAGGATTACAACACATTCTCTCTAAATATAAGGAGAGTACAATTTTCACTCTATCTTGTAATAAAAGAAACACTCTCGCAAATTTAAGGAAAAATATAAATATACAAATTATCTCTAAGGAGACACAATATTATCTCTCTTGAGAACACTCTTATAATACGCCATTTTACTAATCCCTCTTTCTTTTTCTTCCTCAGCTTTCTATGCATTTTTAATCTCTTCTCCCGAGCTCCATTTATAGCCAGGGAAGGAGTTGTCTTTGTTGGTTTTTTTTTCCTTTCATTTTTTCCTTCATTTTGTCAAAGGTTGGGGGCAGTTGGCACTGCATTCGGTGCCGACTCTCCCATTTGTTAAACAAGTTTGGTGTGTGGGGCCCATATGGTGCGGCCCTTACCCACTTTTATTGACATTATTGCCGATATGTTTTATAAATTCCGAATTTCATTAGGTTCCTTATTTTGACATAATGTCTCATTAACTCACCTTCCTCTCATCCACTACTTTCATGTACAAGGCAGTGCCATCGGGTGGAAGCCCTAATTTATCGTGTAAGACAACAAACATTCATAGATTTTGTTTCCTGCTCTCAATATCTTTTTTTTATAGAATAAAGTGACCCACTAGTCACCGGTTTCATTAATGAGTAATTAAGGAAACAACATGCACCAAAATATTATAGCATCCATTGTCCAACTAGACCACCCTGGTCTAGATACAAAATACATCCACATACATCAAAATAAAGTCGAAAGAACTATAAGACGAACTACAACAAAAGAAGCCACCCTCACACAAGAGACCCCTATCTTGCGCCCCCAAGCCCTCTTCCCCCTATCCCGCAGTGGCTTAATCTTGAAGATCCGGTTGCAGCCTCCTCTTGACCCTTATCTCGCCTGACCAAGCAGAAATATGATTCAGTATATTATACAACATAATGTTAAAAGTACATTTATTATCACGAAAGCAAGCGTCGTTTATGTCTAGCATAGAGTCCAACACGTAGCTGCTACCGTGACATCCCACGAATCCCTAAACTCCGATCTAACACATTTAGCTCGCCAATCCCCCCAGAAGTCCTCCACCCGCGTGGGACTTTCCATGAACCCGAAACTCAACACCAGAATTTCCCATGCCACTTTCGCCCTAGGACACTCTAAGAAAATGTGATTGACATCCTCGACCCCATGGTTACATCTCGGGCACGAACTGTCAATAGGAATGTTTTGCTTTAAGAGGTTTGCCTTTCAGAGAATGGCGTTATTCATAACCAACCACAGGAGGGCTTTCACTTTGTGCGGAGCTGTCGACTTCCAGATAATGTTCGCCTCTTGACACCTCACACCCCCATTATTCAGGATCCGGTACGTTGACACTACTGTGAAGGACCAATTAGCCCCCGAGCACCACTCCCTAACATCCTTGTCCACGTTATACCTTTGACCGAAATCCCCAAATTATTTAATGCTTTCTCTCGAACAACACCAAAAATATCTCCAACTAACAGTTTGACATATCTCTATGCAAATTTAATTAATCAAAGACTCATTAAGTTCTGTGGATTTCTTAACGGTCACATCAATCGCGGTAAATTATCTCTAATTTCGCTCAATCAATGGTGTTCAATTTTTATTGTTCTAAATCACAAATTACCTCTCGGTCTCTTCATGATCCAATAATCATACAAAATTCGGCCAAATAATTGTAAGCATTAAGCACAAAAATTAAACACACAACCATGAAGAAAAATATGAAATTGTGTTCTCAAAACTAGGCTACATCTAAACCCTAGAAAAATAAATTTAGTTCATAATAAAAATATTGCAATTAACAAAATTGTTCATGGATTGCATAATAAAATTAGAGAGAAAATAGATACAAAAATAGAACGTTTTTGTAATAAAAAATGCAAACCGAACAGCCTTAAAAATTGTGCCCAAAGTAATCAATTCTCTCTCTGTTTCTGTCTCGAAGTCTAAACCCAAGCCAGCGCCTCGAAATTCGCGTCAGGTCCGTCTCGTCGCACGCCAGCACGCAAAAGAGAAGCAGCAGACACGTTGCTGTCACGTCAGAGCCGCCTGTCACCCGGGTCCACGTCACCGCTTCGCCTGCTGCTGCTGTCGCCAGATGCTGCTTCCGCACGTGCAAGCCGGACAGCTGTTGAAGCCCGTGTCTCCCTTTCTTCGTTCTGTGCCGCCAGCAAGAGGAGAAGAGAGAGATCTCAGATCTCTCTCTCTCTCTTTTTATTAATTGTTTACGCTGAGCCGTCACCTCCCTCTCTTCTTCTCTCTTCTTTGCTTTGTATATATAGAAAACGGGAAGGAGTTAGGGTTTGCACTTTTTGCAGATTAGTCCTCCCACTTTCTTTATTTCATTCTTTTTATAACCCAGAATTTTATTTACTTCCTCTTTCTTTCTTTTCTTCCTTTTCTGCCACCCACGTGCTTCTGCGTACACAAAATACCAAAAATTAGGATTTTTAAATAAAATAAAATTAATTAGTTTAAAATTAATTAAACTAACTATAAATCAAATTCGCGTATAAAAATCCTTTTACAAATTATTTGTCGCAATTTTAACTCAACAAAACAATAAAATCGATAAATCAATTATTTTACTTTGTTTGTTGATTTTTTCACCAATTCTTTACTTTTTGCCTCAAAAATATTATTTCTTCAAAAATATTTAATTAAATGAAATCATATAGAAATAAGATCAATTATTGATAATATCAGCGAAAACAAGCCATTTTAATAGGTAAATGAGTACAAATATTTGTATATAAATCCGACACATCAGCCTTTTTCCGTGACCAATGCATGTAAGCATTGAAATCCTATACGATTATCGGTCGAAAGTACTCCTTGGAACTTGATCGATAGTTTCCCATTTTGCCAGATATCACACACCATGAGATCTTCGTTAGTAGCCTCCTTTGCCAGGAAAGGATACAGTGACTGCAGCGTGTTATCCCCAGACCATTTGTTCTTCCAAAACCTTGTCTGTTTACCGTTTCCAATCATTGATCTAGTGTTTGCGTAGCAATGCTCAATATCTCGCTTTTGTTAGTACTTATTACTAAAATCAGTGGATTGTTAAGTATTCAGCAATGTCGATAAAGCTATTTGAAATTTCCTTTGATTTAGATGTACCAATATTTTAGCCCACTGCTGCATTTCTTTCTATACGATTGATAGTATTTGGCGTATACAATTCATTGTAGGAATCTTTCCAGAATTCCATGAAGGTGAAATTCAACTAAATGCTCTTTGATGAAAGTAAACAAATTCATTGAAAATGTTTTAAATTTAACCTAGAAAGGTTAAAGGATAGAGGCAATATCAAGATGAAAGACCGTAGTTCTCATTAGAAAGTGAATGCAAATAAGTGTTTTACTAAATAGATGCATTTGGTTACTAACTTTGAGTATAATTTATTCCGCAAGGTAATCTTCTAGTAGGAATGTAATGCCAGAGCCTTGGGCACCAACAAGGAGCCTATGTTTGGGAGGATTAGTAATCCCTAAAACCTCCGAGAGAGGTCTGCTACTCCATTTCTGCTGTTATGGAGTGGATCCTCCATTCTTTTGTGTTCGTATTTTGTGAAGTTCATAGTTTTTTTCCCTTCCCTAATCAGTTATTAGTTACATTGTTATGAATGTACAAACAAGATGTGTATGTTTATGAATGCACATGATCAGTGTAATTTCTACATGATTTTATAATTACATTTTTTATGCATTAAAATTGTGAGTTTGCATTTTTTTTCTTTGAATTTTATATTCTTTCTACTTAATTTTATTTATTGGTTTGTTTTCGAAAGAATGAGATGGTTATTAGGATTGTGGACTCAATTATACATAATCACGGAGCTTGGAGTTGGAGAAAGAGAAGACACTAGCAATGCAAAAAAATAGCAATAACATAACCTAGAACTTGCACGGCTGTTTCGAACTAGAAGATTGACGAATCTTAATTTTTGTTCTAAATGAAAGTTTTCAGTCTTTGAGTCTTCTGTGAAACGAGTGTTCATACATCACAAACGAAGTTTTGTAACTCCAGGAAAATTATTTTTTCTATAGCTGCGTGCAGAAAATAACAAGTTCGCTGTCGACCGTTAAACTCTATATTTGGAGAACAGAAAAATGCAGTTGACCGCGCAAAAATGCAGTCGACCACGTCGAGGTTGATGTTTTATTTTGAATACCGGTTTTGAGTCTAATTGGCTGTATTTGCGTATATCTTTTTAGAGATTCTTTAGGGGCTATATGTAGATGCTGATGTGAACACTATGGTGAATCGAAAAAATAGAAAAGAGATTGGAGGCTAAGAGGTTGGAGGAGACGACTCATCACACCGTTGGAGAGCAATATGTATAGCGTTCGTTAAGATCGTCTAGAGTTCTTTATTCTCTTCTATTTTTCATTATGCAATCTAATACAATGTTTGTTAGTTTTAAATTAGTTATGAACTAATTTTGTTTCTCTAGGGCTTTGATGTCGTCTACATTTGAAAACACCATTTGAATTTCACTGTTACTTTATTTTTCTACTTTTCCATGGTTGTGTGTTTAGTTTTTGTTCTTAATGCTTACAATTGTCTGACCAACTATTGTTTGACTTATTGAATCATGGGAGATGCAGAGAGGTAACTTGTGATTTAGAATTCTAGAATTTGTTGAATAACAATGAGAATAAGAACAAAGAGAAATTACAGTTAGGGTTTAATATACTTACTGCTTGAGATATTATCCCCTGATTAGCATAATTGGAATAATCTTAGACACTACCACAAGACCAGTATATATGGGATAAGACTATGTTTTGGGTACTGGGCTGTATGCCCACTCAACCCGATCCAATAACTAACAGATAACACGCGCAAACACGTGTTATCCCATATTATACACAATAATATTCTATTGATATTGAGAATATACCTATATATCCAACAATCTCCTTCTATATTCTCAGTATATTAGGTAATACCTGGTTATCTCATTAGTTCTACATGTTGTGGACTTGATCACAACAATTTAAATAAACATTGAATCACAAGAGAATATAGTTCATAGACTAAATCAATTATAACATGAATAGTTCAAATGAGACTAAACCAAAATAATCAAATAGTTTTAAGACCATATCAAAACAGAATAATTCACACTGACTAAAGCAAATGAAAAAATCTGTCATAGTTTCAAAATAAACCAAAGCAAATAAAATTCAAGAACAAAGTAAGAGTTTTAAGCTCAATGAACACTAGAGTCTTAAACTCAAAAGAAGTTTTACCAAACAAGTGACTAATTTATTCTTGAGAGAAATAAACCGAAACTCTATCATTGCAAACTGCTTTATGTTTACTCTATTTTGAGAAAATCATTATTTTGAAATCTATATTGACAGATTCAACTCCTCCATCTTTACTTGCATATTGCAAATAAGAATATCATGAGACACATCTCTAAGAATTCTAATGAATTTCATAAAGTATCTAGTTTCACAAAAGAACTTAGTACGATTCAAGTTTAACAAAAATGTAACACAAGTATCACAATCAAGTTTCTTTAACAAAATAAAGAACAAGAACTATAATAATTTCTACACAAGAATTATATTATGTTTTACATTGGAATGATAGATCAGTTAAATCAGGTATGATTAAATTCTGAATAATCAGAAATGGAATGAAACATGAATCCATAAAAGAGATATATCATCACAATTGGAATAATATAACGACAATTCTAAACATCGGAAACACATCAACAAGTTTTCATGCTTTCTTTTGAAATAATGAGAAGATTCTAAGTTATGAGAATATATAGCATTATCAAATTTGGAATGAAGTTATATATTAACAAAATTTACATATAGCTTTTCAAATTATCTAAAGCATACCAACTGCCTAAAATTGATGCTTAAGTTTGAACTTCTCTATGACTCCAATTGGATTCTAAATTTCAAAACAACTAGGATGTTAAAACTTTTGGCTTGATAGCTTTTAATGTCACCCCCCTCCCCCAATTTTGATAATTCTATTACTTTTAAGTCTCTTAATAAGAGCATTAGCCATACTTTATCTCAATTGCACTTTATCTATGAATAAGTTCAACTAGGCCTCTTTCTGCCTTAATGTACTTCTCTTACTGTTATAGAGTAAGTTATGAGCTACAGTACAATATAACTTGATAGTCGCATAACAGAATTAGAGAGTTTACTTTAAACTTCTCAATGGAAGACTAGCAACAAGTTCTTCAATCCATTCAGGCTCTTCCTCTACAGAGGATAACACATAGAGGTTTCATTTCATGAATGATAGCGCAATTCTTGTTTGTCTTTTAATCTCCATAATACTTCTACTCATCCTATTGTAAACACATGTTCACTAGTTGTAGACTTTCACTAAATTCTTAGCACTATGATCCTGAACGATGACTAGAGTAGCACAAAACAACCTCTTGAGTACCTTTCAGGTACCTCATTAGCTTCTTAAGAACACTTCAATGTGTATTAATAGGATTACTAATGAATTTGCAGAACATACATACCTTAAATGTTATATCTAGTCTAGTACAGATCATTGTATACATGTAACTTTTAATAAGTTTAGAATGATCTAACTATCTCATAGTTGAACCATCATTAGGTGTCAACCTTTTATCATAATCATAAGGTGTTTCAAAACACACTTCCAGTCACTATATCCTCACATTTGGAATATATTATTAATTTAATGAGTTTAAATAAAATTTATTCTTTGCCAACAAAAACTCACCCTTATACATATTATGATGTCCACAACACCTGGGTGTTTCATGATGAATTCTTTAGATAACACAGTTTTAACTTCATTTATAATAGAGATGTCACTTTTAACAACAAGCATGTCGATAAGATACAAATAAGTGATATCAAATATATTTGACTCACCACATAACTAAAAACATTTAACTAAATTAGTTGATTTAAATCTACGCTCTTTAAAATTTTGTCAAATTATTAGTGCCCCAGTTTTAACACATTTTTTAAAACATACAATGATTTTACCAATTTATAAATCTTGTTCACTAAACATATTAGTGCAAAACTTTTCAGTACAAAACTGTTTAGTACAAAAAATTTTAATACAAAATATCCAGTACAAATTTTTTAGTACAAAACTGTTTATTACATTATTGATGAATAACAAATTTTCAATAAATGTAAGGGCAAGAAAAATTCTTCTTGTAGCAATATAACATACATGTGAGTAGACATCATACCAATGTACCACACTTATCTCAGTCAATCATTTAGCTACTAAAAGTGCATTAAAATTGCTACTGAATAATAAAAACTAGGTTTTTTTAATATAAAACCCCACTTACGTACTATAATTTTAGCCCCTTTCGGCAAATCAACTAATTTAAAGTATTATTGTATAACAAATAATTCATTCATTATCTACTAAAGACTCTTCTTGGCTCATCTGCCATTGAAGATTTAAGTGTTAGTAAAGCTGGTTCTTGATTTCAATTGTGAGTCATTGACCTTGTCTGTATAACCAGATAATTTCATACATTTATTTTTGATAAACACATCCTCAAAGAACTCTGCAAGTCTAGATTCTATTAACACAAATTAGATAGATCCAACATTTGTTCATAGAACTACATTTTACACTTTCTAAGTACACACAAATATTTGTTATAGGTCATACTTTAGGCATTCTAGGGTTATCAACTCTAGTAAATGTATCACACCACATATTTTTACTTTAACAAAATTATTTATGTTTTTATGCCATAATCTACAAGGTGTAATTAATTTAGAGTGTAGTAACATATTAAGAATATGATTAATAATACAACATCACCCATAATTATACAAAGTCAAATAACAGTCAATAATATAGAATTCAACATTTCACTAAATGTTTGGTTCTAACTTTTAACAATACTATTTTGACAGTAGTAAATAAAGTGTAACCCCTGTTCCCACAAATACTTATTTCCTGAGTATTTTCTGTATTTCAAATTTTTATAAATTCATTATGTGTTAAATTCGGTTTGGATTTTATATTAAAGTATTTTCTAATCGACAATTATATTTATTTTCGAATAGTGGTGTACTTTAACTTTGTTTTATAATCGTTGTTGGTCGATTATTTATATTTGAGCCCAAATCAAATGTATTATTACTACTTAGATTATTTTAATGAATTTGTTAAACCCCAATTCCTATTTTGGACAATCTTATTATTATTATTATTATTATTATTATTATTATTATTATTATTATTATTATTATTATTATTATTATTATTATTATTATTATTATTGTTATTATCATTATTATTATAATTATTGTTATTGTTATTGTTATTGTTATTATTATTATTATTAGTATTAGTATTTTATTGTTAATATTACTATTATTATTATTATTATTATTATTATTATTTCTTTTGATTGTATATTAAAAATCTATATTTTGTTATTATGAAAGCCCACAGATTTTAATCCATATATTATTGTTATTATTATTTTAAAGTACAAACCAAGTATATGATTTATATATGACTATTCTAATTATTGTGAAAAGCTAAATCTTAATCTAATTGTATTCTTTCAATTAATTCTATTTTCTATTGAACCCTGTAAAATCGTGTTGTACAACCAATCTGAATATTTTTGTGTATTGAGTACTCTAATTTAATCTATTATTATCCAAATTGTTTATCCTATTTATCTAAACCCAAAAATCCTATTATTTTTCAATTGCATTCTGACCCGAAACCCGCTAACCCAACATCCTATCAACCCTATAAATACTACCCTAACCTCTACCCCGCCGTTGTTCAACCCTAACCCTATTTACCGTGCAGCCCCGCTCATTTCCGCTCTGCCTCCTTCCGCTCACCCTCATCATCTTCCTCCTCGTCACCCCCTACCTCTGTGCTTTCCCGAAACCCATCGTCCTCGTCAGCCCTCCTCATCCCCGAGCTCTTCCATCCCCTTTCGCCATTGTCTTCCTCCATCCCCTTCGAGCTCAACTCACTCTACCTCCGAACCCATCCCACGGTCCACCTCAACCGTCCTCGACCATCTGCCACTGTCGCCTCCCCGCATCAGCCATTGCCTCTGCCATAGCCTCTTCGCCCTCCTTCATCTATTTTTCTCCCAAAATAGAGTATCACCACCACCGCTCCTCTTCGAACCCATCATCCTCCTCACTCCTTCGTGAGCCATCGTCTCCGGCACCCTGCATCTCCTTCCACCCTGAGAGCCCAACACCACCGCCACCCTACCCCGAGTTTCTTCTTCCTTGGTTTTGGCGCTAAAACCTTTCTTCATCCATCGAACATCACCCCTCTATGTTGCCTCGCTGCCATCGACTCCCCGTCACTGCCGTCGTTAGCCATCGCCAGCCTGCTGCCACGCTACTCCGCCAGTCCTCTCGCCGAGCGCCATGACTGAAGTCGACCACGATCCCCGTTCTGCCATTACCCCTGTTTGCTGTTTGCTGCTGGTGTTGATTTCACTGATGGCTTTGAAAGGCTCGCTATTTGCTGTTGTGTGCTCTTCCTGCTGTGCTTCTTTGCACGTAGTGTGCACGTGCTTTCGTGGGTACGTGCATTGTACGTGTCTTGCACGTGTCGCCGTCGGGATTCTCATTTCGTTATTCTATTGTATTCGGATTAACCGTCTAAATGGAAATTCTCTCTTGAACTAGCTTTATTTTTCTTGTTCAAGAATTCTTTGATCTCCGCAAGCAGCTTCTCTTTCAATTATCATATTGTTATACTGTTTACCTTCCGTTGAGTATATTGAGGGTTTACACGAGCTAACCCAAGATATTCTCGACTTCGTGCCTATATCTTTGATTCAAACCCAAGCTTTGTATATAGTCACTTGCATACACGACACAAATATTATATTAAAACTTGCATATATGAAATTGATGATTGAAAACTTTCGATTGAATGGGATGATCATGCTATGTTGCTAATAAATTGTCTCGCCTATAGTAGAATTCCACCCTAGAGATTGATTATGAATTTTTGTAATTTTTGCTTTGAAAACATATGCATGCTTGGTTGTTTTGATTGACTTTTAATAATAACTACTTGCTGGCCTGCTGTTTGCTCTGTGTTGATTTGAGTTTTCTACCTAGTTATTGTCCTAATTTGATAAAATTTTCAAAAAATCATCTGTAGCATTTTAAATCTAGTTTCTAGAACTTTTTACAGAGCTAGATTCTGATTTATGAGTTGAAAGATATCATATTTTTAGTTCTGCTGTGTTTCAATTTTCAGATTGCTGTCCAGAGTTACATTAACTTGATTTTCTATTAAAATAAAATGCTAACAACATATTTAGAACTTGAAATTTTATATTTTGTTACTAGACATGAATGGGAATCACCTTATTATTTTTGTAATATTATTTGATGATTTTTGAAACCTTGTATAAATATGAAAACTTCACTCTAGGATGCTGTTAGAACACAAGTGCAGTAAAGAACATGATTTTTGACCTAGCTACAGGTAGTGTCAATTAGAACTCAGTAAATAAGTTTTATAGCCCTGTGTGTCTGGAATCCAGATCATCTGACGGTTTGCAATAAGACATATAGATTGCAAGATATCTATATTTTCGTTCAGTGACGTCTGAATTCCAAAATACAGTTTAAATATGCATCACCCTGCTTAATTAATCAAAACAGTAGATCAAATTAGAGAAATAAACTATGAGATAAATTTTTTTGTTACTAAACATTGTCTGGAATCAAAATATATTTTTTATGGGATTTATAAAGAATTTTACAGTCTACTTTTAAACATAAGTATTTTGACTGATATGCTGTCTGTACATAATTTCAGTAAAGAATGAACTTATAGACCTCGTTTCTTTATTTATTATATATCGCATGTATATTCGCTAGAACCAGCAGAGAGTCTACCTTCCAGAATTTCTTGCTTTCCTGTAGCGAAAGAAATCTCTGTTTTTGTACAGTAACATCTTGCTGTCCAGAATGCGTACTTTGTGTTTTACCAATATATCCATGATTGATTTTGCACCTAGGGAATAGAAATAGTTGTATCATGCATTGCATAATTTTGACATCTCTTGACTTCATTTCCAATCTCCTTTCATATATTGCTTGTTCCCATTTAAGGATAATAAAATATTAGCAAGCCGGGGTAAATATGGGTTGACTTGGAAGTGAACAATTGGAGACTGTACTCAGTAGGGCCCCTTGTTCTTGTTGTCATAGAAGGTGGAGTGTTGATCATGGAAATATCGCTTGATTAAATTCTCGTCATCGTGCTGAGTACACGATCTGTTGAGTTCACCATCATAGTCTAAACATACATTGTTTGCATCACCGAACCTGTGGTATGGGACGCAGTATTACGTGCATAAGATAGGATAATAAAACACTAAAGAACCTAGGACTGACACTTGTATTCTTGATCATGATTACTGTTATTAATCTTGCATCATAGATTACAATTACTGTTTATTGCATCATGAATTCTAGACTTTGGTTCTATTACCAGCTTTGTTATTGTCTTTGATCTTTGACATTGTTCTAGCTTGACATTCCATATTCTCCTTGCTTCTTTGCTTTCGCTACTTGCTGTCCATGACTTGCTCTAAGGACATTATTTTCTCTATTTTTTGCTCACGAGTTTACAGGTACCAAAAGAAATTTGACTCAAGGACTTGGAGAGCAAAGTTTCTGAAGATCGAAGCTGGACAATTAGAATACTACAGACTTATCATACTTTGTATTCCGGGATTTTATGACCCGAGATTTACTTTTTCCCAGATGTTGGATATTTTCAGTGAATTTATTTCATGATTATTTTGGAGTTTATTCTTTGTTTATGTAATTATTCTTTTCTTGCGTGGTTGTATTCGTTTGTATATTGTTGAGTTAATTTGTTACAGCTATGGATGGTATTCTTATCATTCGCTGGTCCTTTGTGATGTGCTTGTGTTCTCGTATCTTAGGAAGCGAGGCGTGACAGGTTTTGGGTGGTATCAGAGCTCAGGTTTGGCTAATGTATTAGTCATGTTTGGCTATTATGTTAGTCAAGTTTGGCTTTACCCAGGTTAACTCAATAATATGTGCACAACGTTGATCACATGAACATGTAATAACTTTCATATAATCTGGATGCTAATCCTATTCGATCCACATCTGACCTCTTCGCCTTCAATTATTCCATTCCTTATTTCCTCCCGTCCCTTGTAGTCCTCCTCCTTTGTTGACTCTTTATTGAATATAAATTCATTCTTTTCCTGCGCATATTATCTTTGATTCTGGCATCCTATTCTTTTATTTCTGCTCGGTTCTTCGATTGGCGTCACGTGGTCTACAACGACATATATGCTGCTTTCAACATTACCATCAGAGTAGCGCAGTGGAAGCGTGGTGGGCCCATAACCCACAGGTCTTAGGATTCTCTTGTTGTTCCTTCTTCCTTACATCATTCAGTTCATGTTCGTCCTTTCCACTCATCATCATTCGTCGATTTATTATTCGACATCAATCTTATTTATGTTCTTTCTTATTCTGGTGCTTCCATCACTTCAGTTCTCTTATTCTAATTTTTCGGCTTTGTTATTTCATGATTTTTGCTTTGGCTTTGTCCTACGCACCATCTGAATGAATTTCGAGGAAGAAATTCTTTTTGTAAGGTAGGTAGGATTGTAACCCCCGTTCCCGCAAATACGTATTTCCTGAGTATTTTCTGTATTTCAAATTTTTATAAATTCATTATGTGTTAAATTTAGTTTGGATTTTATATTAAAGTATCTTCTAATCGACAATTATATTTATTTCCGTATAGTGGTTACTTTAACATTGTTTTATAATCCTTATTGATCGATTATTTATATTTGAGCCCAAATCAAATGTGTTATTACTACTTAGATTATTTTAATGAATTTGTTAAACCCCAATTCCTATTTTACACAATCTTATTATTATTATTATTATTATTGTTACCGCTGATTTCGGTGTGGGGGTAAACAGATAGAATTTGTGAGTCCGGGAAACACCTGAACGATTGACTCGATCTCCTTGCTCCTGGCACAACCTGCAAGGAAGTGCGAAACACCGGGGTTGATTCCGGTCGACGCACCCTCCGACGCTCTTGTCAGTTATCAGGAAAAGATTAGGAAAGAGTTTAAGTGGTGAAAGAGTGATTAACCTCGTCTCGGTGGTAGAGGGGTTGTATTTATAGTCGCCTTTGGAACGATTTGGGGCCTAATTTCCTGCCTAACAAATAGGAGAAAAATCCTCCTATTCTGTTTTGGGAAGTTAGGCCTTGATTCCCTGGTGAGAGCTAATCAGGTTTATTGATTTGACCAAATCAGTGGCCTGATTCTCTTCTTGGTGGATTGGGCTTGTATCGGGTCGGGACCCGTACCCAATTGAAGTGGATCTATTCGCGGGTGGTTGGTTCTGTGAGAAGGAGGCCCAATACCCGTTTTGGATCCATCTGTATGTGAAATTATCTTTTTACCCCCGTGCTTCAGGATTCGTGATCGATCTGGACGGTCTCGATTTAACCCCAATTTTAGCCATATCACGAGCCCCCCACTCCTAAAGACTGAGTGTGATCAGACTTTGAGGAGTAGTTTAGCTGTTTTAGTGGCTGATGGAGTTGTATCGGAGTCCAGACGTGGGATTTTGAATCTGGAAAGGGGGTAGTGAGGCGACTTTTGACGCCGCTGGCGGTTCTCTGGTGACATCGGGTATTCAAGAGTCTTTATCTATTTTTTTTCGGACTATTTGTTTAACTTTGCGACGCGTTTGCTAATCATTCGGGGGCCCTAGCCGTACATTCTGGGCGATAATTGTTCGTTCAAGGGTTCGAAAATGTGCCCCCTAAATCTCAATTACTCTCCAGAATTTTTGGCTAATTTTCCCGAATTTTTAACAATTTTCTCGCAATTTTTAAACAAATAAAACAAATTAAATAGATAAAAAATGACTTAAATACCGATTTATGACGTGGCTCGATCTGGGCCGCTGATCGCGGAAGGGCGCGAATTTCGGAAAGATCTGACGGTTGCTACTGCTCGGCAGCGTTTTTCTCCGTTTACCAGTTCGGGAAGGCCTCTGCTCGGCAGCCGACCGAAGGGATGGGGGTTCGGCAGCCGACCGAGGGCTTGAGTGACGTGGCGTAATCTGGGCCGTTGGATGTTGGCACGCATCTCGAGACGGGAACGATTCCCAAGAAAACGCTATCTTGTCTTCTAGCGCACGTGGCGCAATCTGAGCCGTTCGCCATTGGGAGCGTGAATTTCTGAGAGATCCGACGGCTGAGATAGCTCGGTGCCTTTTTTTCTCCATTTACCAGTTCGGGAAGGCCTCTGCTCGGCAGCCGACCGAAGGCGATCTCGTGGCGCTATCTGTTCGGAGGCGATCTCGCTTCCGAGGGCATTAATGGCGCTCGGGGTTTGTGCTGCATTCCCCTTCCCCAGGCCATTAAGAATAACTCCTTTGATTAATGCGTGGCGTTCCGACTTCCGGGGATCAATAATTCCCTCAATTAAAACGCGGCGCTTCAATTTCCGAGGGTGGTAATGGCTGGTTATAGGGGGCAGGCTATAAGTACCCCATCCCTTTTGTCATTTTCGTCACAACCAAATTGGGTTCCAGACCTCGGAGGCATCTGCCTTGGGTAGCTTCTCTCTTGAAGTTCGGAGTGGTGGTTGCTCTTCTGCCTGGTTTTCCCTTTGTTCCTGACGGCCCCAAAGTGGATGTCAGGAGCGAGGGGGAACGAGGCAGTAGTGGTGACGACCGTAGTCCGCACTCGGGGGATGAGTTATCTCCGAAGGACGGGTGGTCGCTCTCTTACCTTATTCTTCTCCCGTTCCGGACGGTTCCTAAGTGGGTGTCGGGAGCGGAGGAGAATAAGGCAAGAGTGGCGACGACCGTAGTCCGGATCCGAGGGATGGGCCTCCCCGGAAGGATGGGCGGTCGCCCCGCTGTCTTGTTGTTTCCCCATCCCTCCCGGCTCCGAAGGGGTGTGAGGGGTGGGGGCAACAAGACAGTAGCGTCGACGGCCATGGTCCGGACCCGGGGCGCGGACCTCTTTCGAAGGACGGGTCGCCGTTCTCTCACCAAGATCTTCTGCCTTCTTCGGTTGCTCCGAAGTGGGTGTTGAAGTAGGCAGAGATCTTGGTGGGAGAGTGACGACCCCTGTCCGATGTCGATCTCCGGGCCATCTGAGTCCGTTTGTTGCAACTGTGAAGGCGCCGCTGTTAGAGTCTTTCGATAAGCCGAGCCTTCCAGTTGCAACCAACTAGCTCGGGATGGTGCGTCTCTTTCGACCTCTGAGTGTTGGTGGGTCCCCTCCCATCTCTGTCTTCCTTCTCGGGCTGATGGTTTTTGACGGAGGTCAGCCCGGGGGAGTTAGAGATGGGGGAGTGCCGATCTGCTTCTGACCGGGGAATGTTGTCGCGGTTATACCAACCGAGGCACGGGACCCGGGGGGCGCCTGCCGAGGGCGGCGCCTTAAAACATAATCAAAAATTTTCCAGGTTCTTTTATGCATAGGCGAGGCGTCCGAGGTCCCGATCGTCCGAGCGACGTGGCGCTATCTGAGCCGCCGGATGCTGACACGCATCTCGAGATGGGGCGCGTTCTCCAAGAAAACACTATCTTGTCGTTTAGTGCTCTCGGCGAGATCTGGACCGTTTGATGAGGATCAGGCGCGGAAGTTGAGGGGGAAAGGAGTTTTCCCCATTCACCAGCTCGGGAAGGCACTTGCACGGATTCCGAGCGGACTCTATTGCAGCCACGTTCGGTTTTGCTCGCAGGTCGGATTCTCGTCCCATCTTGCCGAGCTGGTTGACTTTGTGGTGGGCCTTCGAGATGCTTCGAGAGTAGCCCAAAAGTCGCTCTGGAAGTCCAAGAGGCGCCTCATTTTCACTATAAATCTTTACCCCCCCTTTGACCAAGTCTTCACTTTTCACTTTTACTCTCTCTCTTTCGTATTTACTTTGCTTCGAGGTCTTTAGCTCCCTGGTGGTGTCGCTAGCTGTCGCGGTAGCGTTCCTGGTTCCGGCGAAGTTTCCGACCGTAGCTGTCAATTCAAGGTCAGTCTCTTTCCCTTCTCTCTTTAGGAAAATATGGTTAAGATTTCGGTTGAGACCCCCGCCTCGGAGCAAGCCGTTGGCCGAGGGGAGAAAGAGAAAGGAGTAGTGGAGCCGAGCGAGCAGGACGTTGTTCGTCCGGACGCGGAGGGCGGAGTGGCCGAGGTGGCGCAGGAAGTCACGGCGGAGTCCCGAAAGGGCAAAGCCGTAATTACTATAGTGGAGACGCCGAAGAGAGCGGGGGAGTTCGGTCGGCAGCCCATCGCCGTGTCGAGCGTGGGAGGAGTCCGAGATTATACTGAGGATATCTTGGAGAAGGTCACCCAAGGTACGACTAAACTGGTGGAGGAGAACGAGCCTAGGGAGCTATCCGAGGTCGATCGCAAGATCTCGACTCTTACCGAAGGGGACCTTCGTCTGGTCCGAGAGGGCTTCCGGATCCCTCTCGAGTACACGTTGCTCCTCCCTGGGCCGGGGTTCCGAGCCAACACTGGGTCCTCTCCGGACATGTGTGTCTTTCCGGTCGACTCCCTCATTGCCGGTCTTCGCTTTCCCCTCCACCCGTTCGTGGTTGAGGTCCTGGTTTGGTATGGTCTGAGTCCCGCTCAACTGATGCCGAACACCTGGAGGCAAGTTGTGGCGTTCCTCCTCCGATGCCAAGAGATCGGCGCCAAGCCGACCATGTACCTCTTTCGGAGTCTCTTCCGACCCGTCCAGCCGAGGAAAGACGAGAAGAGGTTTTATCTTTCGCCCCGGCCGGGCGTGAAACTGATCGAGAATCCAGACTCGATCAAACACTGGAAGGACAAATACTTCCTCGTTCGGAATCTGACGCCATGGGTGATACCGACAGTTTGGGCGGACGGACTACCCAAGCGTACAAAGAAGGACGTTCCGCTGAACGCTGCAGAGACCGAGGTCCAGAAGAAGATCCTTGCTCTGCCGACGCTTAGCTGGAAGGATATCACCGAAGAGCATCTGTTCCGTGGGGGTCTCAGTCCGATCGACCCTCGTACGCTTCTGGTATTTATACTTCTCTCCGTAAAGTTTGCATTCAATTTTTCTAAGTTTTTTCGTTCGACTCTTGCAGAGACCATGAAGCTCGATTACAAGGCCCTGGTGGCGAAGGGCAGGTCCGAGCAGGAGAAGAAGAAGAGGCCGTCGGCAGCGCCTCAGGACAGCCGAGCTTCGAAGAAGGCCTCGGTAGTGAAGGCAGCCGATCAACCGAAGGTTGCGGTCCTGAAGGAGGGAGAGGTTGAGGTTCTTGTCCCTTCGGCAAAGGTCGCGGTCCCCGAGCAGGGTGGGGTCGCGGACCTCGATCCTTCGGCCCCGGGTGCTACTGCTCCTACCCCGGAGGCGGACGCTCCTGGTCCGTCGAGCAATGAGTTCGGAGTGGCCGATGTGCTGTCCCTCCAGATTCCGCCACTCACCCCCGGTGCGGAGAAGATCTTGACCGAGCGTCATAAACAGATCTTCGTCCCTGATTGGCAGGTGATGAACGTCGACGGCTTTTTGGGCGACGGGAACATCTGCATGGAGGCAGTGAGGCACCTGCCGACCCCGAAGGACCGAGCGACCCTGAGGGCCGGGATGGCAGGGGACAACGTGATGCAGATGGCCCGGAGCACTATGTCGGTGAGTGTGTCGAACCCTTCTCCATTCATATTTTTCATGGGGATTTTTTTTTTCTAAGTTCTTGGGCTCGGATTTTAACGCGTTGTTCTCTTCCAGACCCTCTGCCACTTCAGTTGGCTGGTCGAGGAGATGGCGAGGAAGGATCAGGAGAAGGAGAAGGAGAGGACGGAGCGCGTTCGGGTGGCGAAGCAGCTTGAGTCCGAGCTGCTTCTTTCGACGAAAAGAGTCGCCGAAGCGGAGGACCTGGAGAAGAAGCTGGCCGACGCTATCCAATCGTCGAAGGATACGGCGGCCAAGTTTGAGAAGGAGGTGGCCGAGCTGAAGGAGGAGCTGGCCAGCGCTCGGTCGGGAGCCGAGAAGGAGGTCACCGGGCTGAAGGATGAGCTGGCCAAGGCTCGGTCGGAAGGGGAGACTGCTCGGAAGAGAGCCGAGAGGATCAAGGCCAACCACCTGAGAAAGGTGAAGGAGGTGAAGAAGGCCGTGCAAGAGGAGGCCGCGCAGCACATGATCCAGAATATGCTGGACGCCTACGGCCGTGCCCTGACCCATGTAGCCGCGAAGAACCCTGGCTTCGACTCGTCCTCCTACGACTTCTACGAGCCCGTGGAGGGGGAAGAAGGGATCACCGAGGGTTTACTCGGACCCGATGGTGAGACAGAACCCGCCGAAGGCAATGGTGAGACCGAAGCCGAGGGCGAGGAGGAGGAACTCTCCGAGGAGTAGAGCTGGAGCGAAGGCGGGGACGAGGGTCACGGCGACGGCAAGGCCGAGGGGTCGGCGAATCCGAGCGGCAAAAAGGTCGACCCCTGACTCGGTTGTCTTCCTACTTTCAGTCTTTTTGGTTTTGTTTTCTTTTTGTAAGCCTTATCGCGGACTGGCCACCGCCCTTGTTTTGAATGAAAAAGTATTTTGTTTGGCCAAAAATTTGTCCAAGTGTTGAGCCTCGGACTTAGTGTGCGTTTTGGGCGTTTTGGGCGTAAATTTCTCCAACTGTTGGGCCTCGGATTTATTTCCGCTTTTCAGGTGGTGTTTGGTCCGGTCACGGAGCTGGTCTTCCTTCGGAAGGAATTGGCCAACTTGAAGCGTGAACTCTCGGACAGCCGGCAGAGGCGGTTTCTCCTGCTCGGCCAGGCGGAGGAGGTCAGGGCAGTCCTGAGGAGGAACTGTCGCGAGCTGCATCAACTCCGGAAGCGCTCCCTAGGTCCTGGTTCCGAAGGGGAAGTTGAGCGGCTTCGCGGGGAGCTTAAAGCCGCCGAGCAGAAGAACGACGACCTTTTGGACGAGGTGCAACACTTGGAGCTATCGGAGAGAGAGCGCTCTGCAGAAAGGGAGAAGATGGCCTCCGAGCTGGAGGGGGCTTTGGCTGAGCGTAAGAGACTATTGGCCGAAGTCGACATGCTCAGGAGGATCACAGTAGATAGGGGGATCGAGGTCACCCACTATCGGCGGCTTGCAACTGATAGTCCCAATGCCTCCGGGTCGTTGAAGGCCCCTCGATCAAGGAAATTGGCGAAGGACGTCGTCCTGAGGGATCGGATTATCGAGCTGGAGGAGGAGATCGCGTCGCTTAAACCTGCGCCGGAGAGGGCTAATGTTCGTAGCACGTCGTGCACTCGCGAGGAAAATGAGAGGGGGATCACGTTTTATGAACTCGCGACGCGCCCGCCGACGACCAGGCGGAGTCCGACTGACGCTCAGAGCAGCGCGGCTGTCTCGTCGAGCGGGGCATCGGTCGGCGCGGCTGTTAGGACTAGCAGTGAAGGGGGGTCGCGCTTCGTTGGTTTAGGGTCGAGCTCAGAGGGTCGGCCTCGTCGTCCTCGCGTTTCCCTAAACCGAAGCATTCCCCTTCCGAAGAGGACTTGATTACGTCACTTTTCCTTTCTGTTGGCCGTTGTAATAACTTAGTTGTAGGGTCGGTCGACCGTCTGTAACACTATTATGTCTGAATGCAAAAATTCTGGAAAACTTTTTAAGTGTTTGTCTTCGACACTGTATTGAAACCGCTTTGTTCGTTTTTTCTATTTTTCAGCTTGTCGCGGCGATCCATGGATCGGACTCCGGGCGTCCGAATGATGACTCCGCATCCGAGGCGACTTCTGGGACGGTGGTTCTGAGCCCCAGGAGTGTCGATCTGAAGCTACGCCGATCCGAGGGCGAGTGGAATCATCTTTCGTTGGTTCTCAGTCTCCGGGAGGCCGAAACACAACGCTTGGAGAGCAAGATCGTCGAGCTGAGCCCCGTAGGGGAGGACGAGGACTCGCAGACCGCATTCAGCAATGCTCTTCGGGTCAAAAGTATTCGGCACATTCAGTCGAAACTCATCGCCGAACGGGGCGACTTGCTCTCGGAGATGGGACAGCTGCGGGCGGAAATGGCGAAGCTTCGAGGTGAGGCGGAGGAACCGTCTGCCGAGGAGGGCGAACAAGATGGAGAGGATGCATTTTTATGAAAGACAAGTGTAGTGGGTCGGGGGGTGTATGTTTTGTTTGCCGACACTTTTGTAATGGTCTATTTTGTACTGTACGCCGATATTTAATAAAATCTCCTCTCGCTGTTTTTTTGTACGTCTGTCTTTGTTTATAACTGTGTTGGCCGTGCCGAACTATCTGAACTGAGTGTGTCTATTCAGTCGAATGGATCCCCAGGGGTACGGCGATTTGTCGCTTAGTGGGTCTGACACGGCGATGTTCTCGAGAGTGCTATTTCGCCGTGGCGAGATCTGAGCCGTTGAAAGTAGGCGCGGATCTCGAGGTGGCTCGTTTTCCAAGAAAACGTTATCTTGTCGTTTTGCGCGAGTGGCACGATCTGAGCCGTCTGATGAAGATCAGGCACGAAAGTTGAGGAGGAGGTGTGTTTCCCCCGTTTACCAGCTCGGGAAGGCACTTGCTCGGATGCCGACCGGATATGTCTGCTTTCGACCCTCGGCTGTCAGTCAGGAGTGGTCTGGATGCGTGTCCCGGACCTTAGGTATAGTCCAACGGCTGCGGGAGCAATTCCGAACGGCGATCTACCCCTGGTTCGTCCGGAGACGAACCGAGGAGGTAAAGTCGAGCCGAGTGTTGGACTCCGAACCATCGGTATAGTTCAACGGCTGTGGGAGCAATTCCGAACGGCGATCTACCCCTGGTTCGTCCGGAGACGAACCGAGGGGGTAAAGTCGAGCCGAGTGTTGGACTCCGAACCATCGGTATAGTTCAACGGCTGTGGGAGCAATTCCGAACGGCGATCTACCCCTGGTTCGTCCGGAGACGAACCGAGGGGGTAAAGTCGAGCCGAGTGTTGGACTCCGAACCATCGGTATAGTTCAACGGCTGTGGGAGCAATTCCGAACGGCGATCTACCCCTGGTTCGTCCGGAGACGAACCGAGGGGGTAAAGTCGAGCCGAGTGTTGGACTCCGAACCATCGGTATAGTTCAACGGCTGTGGGAGCAATTCCGAACGGCGATCTACCCCTGGTTCGTCCGGAGACGAACCGAGGAGGTAAAGTCGAGCCGAGTGTTGGACTCCGAACCATCGGTATAGTTCAACGGCTGTGGGAGCAATTCCGAACGGCGATCTACCCCTGGTTCGTCCGGAGACGAACCGAGGAGGTAAAGTCGAGCCGAGTGTTGGACTCCGAACCATCGGTATAGTAAAGAGGGGAGGAAAAAAACAGGCAAATTCAAAAACAAAATGGAGCTTTCTTTATTTGATATTCGACGGCGAACCGTTTTACATAGTAGGATTCATAGAACAGGTTACAAGTTAAAGGAGAGGAATGGCGCGACACCTCGGATTACTTAGAGAGGCGCCGGGGCGCTCTCTTGGTATTTCAGAAGGTGATCGGCATTCCAGGTCCTCGGGAGCTCTCTACCATCCATGTCCTCAAGTCGATATGCTCCAGGCCGAACAACTCTTGCGACCCGGTACGGCCCTTCCCAATTCGGAGCTAGCTTGCCCTTCTGACTGGGGAGGGATATGGCTAGCTTTCTCAACACCAGGTCTCCTTGTTCAAGGTTGGCGGGTCGGACTTTCTTGTTGTAGGCCAGCTCGACTCTCCTTCTGTAATTTTGCTGCCGAATCGATGCCCTTTCCCTCAGTTCATCTACCAGGTCCAAGTTTCCTCTGAGTTCCCTGGCATTCCGTGCTTCGTCATAGGCGATGAGCCGAGGGGAAGGAATTCCGACCTCGAGGGGTATTACGGCTTCGGCCCCATAAGTAAGGCTGAAAGGGGACTCTCCAGTGGGCGTCCGCTTGCTTGTGCGGTAGTTCCACAACACATTAGGGAGTTGATCGACCCACTGTCCTTTGGAGCACTTGTCCAACCTCTTCTTGATCCCCGCAAGGATCTGCTTATTAGCGTTCTCGGCTTGTCCGTTCGACTGGGGGTGCGAGACGGACGAGAAACGCTGCTGAATGACGAGGTCATCGCACAGGGTTCGGAATGCTGAGCCGGTGAACTGGGTCCCATTATCTGTCACGAGGACGCGCGGGACGCCGAATCTGCATATAATGTTCCTCCAGAAGAACTGCACCACTTTGTTCTCGGTTATCGTGGCGAGGGGCTCGGCCTCGACCCACTTCGAGAAGTAGTCGATAGCTACGACTAAAAACTTGAGCTGACCCGGAGCTGGAGGGAAAGGCCCTACTAAGTCCATTCCCCACATCGCGAAGGGGATAGGGCTCGATAGGGAGGCGAGGTTGGCTTGAGGGAGGCGTCGGATGCTGGAGTGTCTCTGGCAGGAGCCGCACTGCCGAACGTGTCGCTCGGCGTCTTGGAGAAGTGTCGGCCAGAAGTACCCATAATTCAGAGCTTTTCGGGCCAGGGACCTAAATCCCGAGTGTGCCCCGCCGATCCCTTCATGAAGCTCCTGTAGGGCATATTCGGCCTGTTCCGGAGAGAGGCATCGTAGATATGGTCGGCCGTCCGTTTGGGAGAAAGAGCGCTTGTATAGGATGCCCTCGATTAAGACATAGCGCTCGGCTCGGGTTCTAACTCGGCGAGCTTCTTTGGGGTCTGAGGGCAGAACTCCATCCCTTAGAAATTCTACCAGTGGCTTCATCCAGTTGTCTTGCAGCATGACTGGCAATGACTCCGCCGAGCCTAGTGCCTCGTCTTCGATGCTCGGCTTAGTGAGGACTTCAATTAGTACGGTCTGCTCGAGTCCTTGTAAAGAGGACGAGGCCAACTTGGAAAGTGCATCGGCCTGTGCGTTTTCTTCCCGAGGGACCCGCTGGATGACGGCTTCTTTGAACCGACCCATGAGATCCCGGACTTTGGCGAGGTACTTCGCCATCCGCTCGTCCCGAGCTTCATATTCGCCCAAGACCTGGTTCACGACCAGCTGGGAGTCACTGTGAATCCGGAGACGATGCGCCCCAGCGCTTCGCGCGAGTCCGAGGCCGGCTATGAGTGCCTCGTACTCCGCCTCGTTGTTCGAGGCCTTGAAGCTCATGCGGATCGCGTACTGTAGGACGAAGCCATCAGGGCCGTTCAGGATGATGCCGGCGCCGCTTCCCTCACTACAAGAGGATCCGTCCACAAAGACTGTCCAAATGGGGGGTCCGCTCGGGACGTGGCCGACCTCGGGGATGGTGGATTCTACAATGAAGTCGGCGAGGACCTGCGCCTTAATTGCCGTCCGAGGTTGATAGGAGATGTCGTGCTGACTCAGCTCTATCGACCACTTCATCAGCCGGCCCGAGGTTTCGGGTTTATGGAGGACTTGCTTGAGCGGTTGATCGGTGAGGACGATGACTGAATGAGATTGGAAGTAGGGCCGAAGCTTTCTTGCTGCCATGACGAGGGCGTAGGCTATCTTTTCTATCCCCGGATAACGGAGCTCAGCATCCCGAAGTACCTTGCTCACGTAGTAAATTGGCCTCTGGGTCCGGTCCTCTTCTCTGACCAGGACAGCGCTCAGGGACTGCTCGGAGGCTGCCAAGTAGAGAAAGAGAGGCTCGCCTGGGACCGGCTTACTGAGCAGAGGGGGGTTCACCAAATAGGCTTTCAGCTGGTCGAACGACGCTTGCTGTGCCTCGCCCCATTCAAATCCCTTAGCGCCTCGGAGTGCCTTGAAGAAGGGAAGGCACCTTTCCCCTGACTTGGAGAGGAACCGACCGATGGCTGCGAGCCGACCGGTGAGCTTCTGCACTTCTCTGACGTTCCGAGGCGGGGCCATGTCTAATATGGCTTTGATCTTTTCGGGGTTAGCTTCAATCCCCCGCTGGCTCACCATGAAACCGAGGAACTTGCCTGAGGAGACTCCGAACGCACACTTGTTCGGGTTCAGCCGCATGTTGTACTTCCTCAACACGCCGAACGCCTCTTGGAGGTCGGCTACATGGTCGGTACCGTGGATGCTCTTGACGAGCATGTCATCGACGTACACCTCCATATTTCGGCCGATCTGATGCTGAAAGACCTTGTTAACGAGGCGCTGGTAGGTGGCTCCCGCGTTCTTCAAACCGAACGGCATTACTCGGTAGCAGTAGAGGCCTTGGTCGGTGACGAAGGAGGTCTTCGGGATGTCCGGAGGGAACATCCGGATTTGGTTGTAGCCCGAGAAGGCATCCATGAAGCTGAGGAGCTCATGGCCCGAGGTGGCGTCGATTAGGGTGTCGATGTTCGGGAGAGGGAAGGGATCCTTCGGACACGCTTTGTTGAGGTCGGTGAAGTCGATGCATATCCTCCACGAGCCGTTGGACTTCTTGACCATCACAACATTCGACAACCACTCGGGATAATTCACCTCCTGGATGAACTTGGCCTTCAACAGCTTATTCACTTCCTCCTTGATTGCCTGCTGTCGCTCGGGAGCGAACTTTCGCCTCTTCTGCTGAACCGGTTTGCACCCCGGCTCGACACTTAGGCGGTGGACGAGCAAGTCTTCGGAGATGCCGGGCATATCCGCGGCCGACCAAGCAAATAGGTCGCGGTTGCCCCGGATGCATCTCACAAGGTCGGAGAATAGCACGGTCGGTAAGGACTTGCTGACGAGGAATTTCCGGCTCGGATCCTCGTCGGAGAAGGGTACTTCTTCCAACTCGTCCGCTGGTTCGGACGTTGGGCGAGCCTTCGGCTCGGGGATCTCGAGGGTCTCGAGCGAAAGCACTGGTCCTCCGGTGGAAGTCATGTAGCACTTCCGGGCTGTTTCCTGGCTCCCCCTGACTTCCCCTACTCCCGACCGAGTGGGGAACTTCATCTTCAGATGGTATGCTGATGGGACGGCCTCAAGGGCGGCCAGGCCGGGGCGACCGAGGATGACATTGTATGCTGCCGGGACGTCAACGACCATGAAGTCCATGGGTTCGGTCCGGGTAGTAGGGGTGCTCCCCGCAGTAACGTCGAGGGTTATTACCCCTTCGATGGTTACCGGGACCAACGTGAACCCGTGTAGAGTGTATCCGGCCGGTTTGAGACGGTCTCGGGACAGCTGGAGGCCCTGGAAGGCCGAGAGGAATAGAATGTTGACCGAACTCCCGTTGTCAACCAAAATCCTCTGCACCTTGAAGTTGGCCATGCGGAGGTCGATGACGAGGGCATCACAGTGAGGGGTTCGGACTCCTTCGAGATCAACGTCGGAGAAGGACACGGGCACACCGAAGCCCTTGGGAGGAGGAGCACCGTGGACCGAGTTCACCTCTCGGACGAAGGCTTTCCGGGACGTATTAGAGTTGCCGCCCATGGGACCCCCGTGGATCATGTGCAGAACCCTTTCTTCTTCGAACTCAGGCGTTACTTCGCGCCTCTTGTTAGCCCCCCGAGGGGGAGGAGAGTTCCGATCTGTCCGATCGTTAGCCTTCACGAACTTCGCCAACTGCCCCCTTCGGATGAGAGCTTCGATCTCATCTCTCAAAGCCCGACAGTCATTCGTCTCGTGCCCGTGGTCCCGGTGATACCGACACCACTTGTCTTTGTCCCTCCTCTTCGCCGGTTTGTGCATCCTCGGGGCTGGAGGGAGGACCCCCTCCTTCTCTACCTCCATGAGGATGGTGGAGACATTAGTTGTGAGGGGCGTGAATTTCTCGAACCTGGGGGGAGGACGACGCTGGCCGCCTCCGTCCTTCATAGTCTTCTTGGCCCCCTCTTCCTCCGTTGCCTTCCTCTTCGAGCCGGAGGAGGGTCCTCCGAAGTTCGGGAGGGACTCGGCCTCCTCGGCTCGGATGTATTTCTCGCACCTCAGTAGGAGGTCGGCGAAGTTGGTAGGCGGCTTCTTTGCTAGGGACGAGCGGAGGTTGGAGTTGAGGACGTTCGACTGGAACGCCACTGTTGCCACGGATTGGTCTAAGGAGGCGATCGACCTGACTTCTGCAGTGAACCTCTTCACATAGTCACGCAGCTTCTCTCCCCTTTCCTGTCGGAGGTTCAGAAGGGAGAGACTCGTCTTCTCGGCCCGTCGGCTGCTCACAAAGTGAGTTATGAACAGCGTCTCAAACTGCTCAAATGAAAAGATGGAGGCGGGGGCAAGCCTGGAATACCATTCCCGAGCCGAACCCCGAAGGGTGGCCGGGAAGGTCCTGCAGAGTATGGCATCGGACACTTGGTGGATCAGCATCAGAGTCTTAAAACTCTCGACGTGATCTACTGGGTCGGACTCGCCTGAGTACGTTTCAAACTGTGGAGGTTTGAAACCCCTCGGTATGCGAGCTTCCATGATTGTCCGAGAGAAGGGCGGTCGGTTTGGGCGAACAGTCCCTGCTCTGGACTCCTCTTCTCGGTCCATACGGACAATGCGCCTCTCCACCTCATGGAGGCGGCGGTCAAAGGCATCGTCCCCTCGCCGGTAACCGTATGACCCTTCGGACTCTTCATCATAAGAGGGAGAGCGTGGACTTCGGCGCCGGTATCCCTCGGATCGGCGGGGACTGTAATGTTGCTGACGACTGGGAGCCTGGAGAGGACTTCGAGACCGGCGGTGAGGACTGGGAATCCGAGGGGGCGTTGGGACCCTCGGGGGGTTTTGGTTGTTGGCACGGGCGTTCAGGGCCTGCAGTACAGTCTCCTGAAACTGGAGGAACTCGGCACGGCTGATAGGTACCTCACGGTCCCTCGTACGATGCCGATCCTCGGGGGAACGCGGCCTCCTCCTTCGGTGTTCGGGAGATGCCGCTCGGCCTCTCCGGTACGGAGATCTCTGTCTGTCTCGGCGACGAGGTGACCGCTCGCCCTGACGCTGTCGGGAGGCCTCCGCTCGGGCCCGCCTCTCGTCAAGGTGCGTGCGGAGGTCGTTCTCCTTCTGGCGGTTCCGGTCGGGGTTATGGGAGGCCATCGAGTCCGAGGACCCGTTATGGACCGAGACATGGTCCTGGATGGGCTGCTTCAGCTTCTGGCCGTTGAGACCGGCGGGACCATGGTTCGGTTGCTGCTGAGGATGAGGAGGCTGGACCGGTTGGGTCGGCGGAGGAAGCCCAGATTGGGGAATTTGGTTGACGGGGGTATCCTCCGTAGGGTCGGCGGGGTTGGCCACCCGGTTGGATCCTTTGGATCTGTTCTTCTTCGGAGGCATGGCGATGGGAGGCGATGAAGGAGAAGCTGAGGTCGTTCGTGTGGTGGTATCCCACAGACGGCGCCAATCTGTTACCGCTGATTTCGGTGTGGGGGTAAACAGATAGAATTTGTGAGTCCGGGAAACACCTGAACGATTGACTCGATCTCCTTGCTCCTGGCACAACCTGCAAGGAAGTGCGAAACACCGGGGTTGATTCCGGTCGACGCACCCTCCGACGCTCTTGTCAGTTATCAGGAAAAGATTAGGAAAGAGTTTAAGTGGTGAAAGAGTGATTAACCTCGTCTCGGTGGTAGAGGGGTTGTATTTATAGTCGCCTTTGGAACGATTTGGGGCCTAATTTCCTGCCTAACAAATAGGAGAAAAATCCTCCTATTCTGTTTTGGGAAGTTAGGCCTTGATTCCCTGGTGAGAGCTAATCAGGTTTATTGATTTGACCAAATCAGTGGCCTGATTCTCTTCTTGGTGGATTGGGCTTGTATCGGGTCGGGACCCGTACCCAATTGAAGTGGATCTATTCGCGGGTGGTTGGTTCTGTGAGAAGGAGGCCCAATACCCGTTTTGGATCCATCTGTATGTGAAATTATCTTTTTACCCCCGTGCTTCAGGATTCGTGATCGATCTGGACGGTCTCGATTTAACCCCAATTTTAGCCATATCAATTATTATTATTATTGTTATTATCATTATCATTATTGTTATTGTTATTGTTATTGTTATTATTAATAGTATTATTATTTTATTGTTATTATTATTATGATTGTTATTATTATTATTTTTATTATTATTTCTTTTGATTGTATATTAAAAATCCATCTTTTGTTATTGTGAAAGCCTGCAGATTTTAATCCATATATTATTATTATTATTATTTTAAAGCACAAACCAAGTATATTATTTATATATGACTATTCTAATTATCATGAAAAGCTAAATCTTAATCTAATTTTATCCTTTCAATTAATTCTATTTTCTATTGAACTCTGTAAAATCGTGTTGTACAACCTATTTAAATATTTTATGTATTGAGTACTCTAATTTAATTTATTATTATCCTAATTGTTTATCCTATTTATCTAAACCCAAAATCCTATTATTTTTTTATTGGATTCTAACACGAAACCCGCTAACCCAACATCCTATCAACCCTATAAATACTACCCCAACCTAACCCTAGCCTCTACCTCGCCGATGTTCAACCCTAACCCTATTTACTAATTTACAGCCCTGCCCTGTTCATCTTCAACCTTGAGTCCCGCTCATTTCTGCACTGCCTCCTTCCGCGCACCTTCATCATCTTCCTCCTCGTCACCCCTACCTCTGTGCTTTCCCAAAACCCATCACCCTCATCAGCCCTCCTCATCCCCGAGCTCCTCCATCCCCTTTCGCCATAGTCTTCCTCCATCCCCTTCGAGCTCGACTCGCCCTACCTCCGAACCTATCCCACAGTCCACCTCAACCGTCCTTGACCATCCACCATTGTCGCCTCCCCGCATCAGCCACTACCTTCGCCATAGCCTGGTCGCCTACCTTCCTCTGTTTTTCTCCCAAAACATAGTATCACCACCACTGCTCCTCATCGAACCCATCCTCCTCCTCACTCCTCCGTGAGCCATCCTCTCCGGCACCCTGCATCTCCATCCACCATGAGAGCCCAACACCACCGCCACCCTACCCCGAGTTTCTTCTTCCTCTATTTTGGCACCAAAACCTTGCTGCATCCATCGGCCATCACCCCTCTGCGTTGCCTTGTTGCCATCGACTCCCCGTCACTACCGTCGTCAGCCATTGCCAGCCTGCCACCATGATACTCTGCCAGCCCTTTTGCCGAGCGCCACGACCTAAGTCAACCACGATCCTCGCTCTGCCATTACCGCTGTTTACTGTTTGTGTTTGGTGTTGATCTCACTGATGGCTCTGAGAGGCTCGCTATTTGCTGTTGTGTTGGGGATTTCTTTCTGTTGCTATTGTGTGCTCTTGCTGTTGTGCTTCTTTGCACGTAGTGTGCACGTGCTTTCGTGGGTACGTGCATTGTACGTGTCTTGCACGTGTCGTCGTAGGGATTCTCATCCTGTTATTCTATTGTATTTGGATTAACCATCTAAAAGTCAAGTCTCTCTTGAACTAGCTTCATTTTTCTTTTCAAGATTTCTTTGATCTCCGCAAGTAGCTCATCTTTCAATTATCATATTGTTATGCTGTTTACCTTCTGTTGAGTATACTGAGGGTTTACATGAGCTAACCCAAGATATTCTCGAATTCGTACCTATATCTTTGATTCAAACCCAAGCCATTGTATATAGTCACTTGCATACACGACACAAATAGTAGATTAGAACTTGCATATATGAAATTGATGATAGAAAACGTTCGATTGAATGTGATGATCATGCTATGTTGCTGATAGTAGAATTCCACCATATAGATTGATTATGAATTTCTGTAATTTTTGCTTCGAACACATATGCATGCTTGGTTGTTTTGATTGAATTTTAATAATAACCTACTTGCTGACCTGCTATTTGCTCTGTGTTGATTTGAGTTTTCTACCCAGTTACTGTCGTAATTTGATAAAACGTTCTAAATATCATCTGTAGCATTTTAAATCTATTTTCTAGAAATTTTTACAGAGCTAGATTCCGATTTATATATCCATGATTGTCCAGAATGTGTACTTTGTGTTTTGCTTATATATCCATGATTGATTTTACATCTAGGGAATAGAAATAGTTGTATCATGCATTGTATAACTTTGACATATCTTGACATCATTTCCAATCTCCTTTCATCTATTGTATGTTCACATTTAAGTATAATAAAATATTTGCAAGCTGGGGTAAATATGGGTCAACTTGGTAGTGAACAATCAGAGAGTTACTTAGTAGGGCCCCTTGTTCTTGTTGTCATAGAAGGTGGAGTGTTGATCGTGGAAATCTCGCTTGATTAAATTCACGACATCGTGCTGAGTACACGATCCATTGAGTTCACCATCATAGTCTAAACGTACACTGTTTGCATCACCGAACCTGTGGTATGGGACGTAGTATTATGTGCATTAGAAAACACTAATGAACCTAGGATTGACACTTGTATTCTTGATCATGATTACTGTTATTGATCTTGCATCAAAGATTAAAATTACTGTTTATTGCATCATGAATTCTGGACTTTGATTCTATTACCAGCTTTGTTATTGTCTTTGATCTTTGACATTGTTCTAGCTTGACATACCATATTCTCCTTGCTTCTTTGCTTTTGCTACTTTCTGTCCATGACTTGTTCTAAGGACATTATTTTCTCTATTTTTAGATCAGGAGTTTACAAGTATCGAAGGAAATTTGACTCAAGGATTTGGTGAGCAAACTTTCTGAAGATCGAAGCTGGACAATTAGACTACTATAGTTTTATCATGTTATTTGTTTATTTCATTGCTTTTGTCATACTTCGTATTCCGGGATTTTATGACCCGAAGTTACTTTTTCCCAGATGTTGGATATTTTCAGTGAATTTATTTCATGATTATTTTGGAGTTTGTTCTTTATTTATGTGGTTATTCTTTTCTTGCGTGTTGTATTCTCTTGTATATTGTTGAGTTAATCTGTTACGACTATGGATGGTATTCTTATCATTCGTTGGGCCTTTATTACGTGCTCGTGTTTCCGTATCTTGGAAAGCGCGGCGTGACAAAGTGTACTAGAGATTATGCTAAATACAAATTTCTTTAGATTATTAAAATATACTCACCACCTCTATCAAATCTGAAAAATTTTGATCTTAGCATTTAACAAGAATTCCATTCATTAAAATAACGAGTATCATTCATATATATGACAAACCTTCAGTAATCATCTACAAAAGTGATTAAATACTTCTGACCAATCATTGTCTCATCTAATAACAAAGATCCTGAGATTATAAATATCAGAATGTATTGACTCAAGAAGTTGTGCACTCTTAGAGACCATACTAAATGGTTTTCTAGTGATCTTAATCTGAGCACAGACTTCACATTTGTCATATTTTAATGAAATGTCATTCAATACAAAGTTCACATGTCCTAACCTATTATGCTGAGTTCAAGGACTATACAAATTAAAACTAATATTATCAACCTGCTCATGTCATTGACTATATAAGCACATTATAAAATAATAATGAGGGTTAATACAGAATTACTTTACTACAACAGATAACAAAATCACATTTCACAACATAGTTCGCTTTCTCTCATGGTTTCAACAATGTATAAGTGCTCAACATCTTTGAGTGAAGCATTCTTTCCTTTATCCGTTCTTCATTTTCTTCGAAAAGCTAAACGACATAATGACCATTATGCTATATTTAGCTTTGCACACACAGTACGTTGAAAGAGGAAATCAAAACATAACTACTGCAGATACATCCTCCATTACAGGATGCTCCACCTAAGTTACAAACATTCATTAGAGAACCTATATATCAATTTTATTCGAGAAGCACATATATGATCTCACACAAACTGCAAACGATGAGTTAGCCAATATATCTATACACATAGTATGACAAGGGACACTTAACGATCCTAAACATACTAGTTTTCAAAATGAGACTAATTATGATCTAAAACTTCCAACCATGTGATTAAATGCACGAAACATTAACACATTCATCACATGAAAATACTGAAAAGGATTAGAGTAGATCAGATAGATACCTCACGTTAGAAGTGTTTTTCAAATTCGATGGAGAAGCCTGTTGATGCGTTTAAAATTGCATCGCTGCCATGACCGCTCCAATCGAAGCTTTCTTGGCCATTATAGAACTCAAGAACAATGAATTGATGATAGGAAGAAGAAGAAGTGAGTTAGGGTTTGAGAGAGAGACCCAGAACTCGGTGAAATAAAGAACGGTTTCCTTTGTTTGCCGTGGACAGTTTGTGAGATTTCATCAACCGTTCTCTGTGACATGCACATCACTTTCAATTCTAACTCCACCAAAGTTATTATATTTGCCAACATCCATGTGGTTGAAGAGCTTTGATATAATTGGATCTTCTAGTACAGGAACCAGTAAATCATCAATAAAGTAGCACCCGGGTTCCACAATCATCACCATGCCCTCATTTAGTTCTATCACAATCTGTAGAGACTTGAGCCCTGGTTCTTTAGGCCTATCCAATCCCTTAGCATAACCCCATGGGTCATGAATGTCAATCCCGAGGTAATGACCCAGCCCATGAGGCATAAAGATAGCCCCCAACCTTCTAGTCATCTCAGTCAAAATATATACAAGATAGCAGTCCTTGTATTTAGCAGGAACCAATTGAAACTTTGCTTCAATGATTTCCTACCTTCTATTCATCTCAGTCAAAATGTTTTCCTACCTTTTTAGTCATAGTAGCTGAAGAAAGGGTCGATCTCTGGGCATATCCTTTAAGATATCATCAATGACTTTTTCAAACTCCATGCTAAGCAACCTATGTGCTTCATTTAGGACCAAATATTTTTGCATGTGAAGGCTGAAACCTTTTGTATTTGATAAATGATCCAAGAGACGTCCAGGAGTTGCTACCACAACATGTGGCCGTTTTCTAAGAGAAACAGCTTGGGCAACCATGTCTACTCCTCTAAAAAGCATTGTACACTCCAGCTCTATCCCATCCCCTAAAGCCTTGAGTTCATCAGAAATTTGAAGGGCCAGTTCGCTCGTTGGAGATAATACGCAAGTAAAAAACTTTTGGGGTTTCTCAAGAAGTGCTTGAATGATTGAAATAGAAAAAACACTAGTTTTTCCTGAACCTGTTTCAGCAAGCCCAATCACATCCTTACTTGGAACAATACAATTTCCACATTGCAACCCTTCAATAGTTCCATCATCAAATTGCTCCCTTGATGTAATGCTACCCTTTGCAGTTGTGGTGTGCATACCTATTTGTGTCTCCTTTTCACTCTGAGGGCTCTCCTCCACATCAGAGTTTGAATTAGGCTCACTCTCTAAGTTATCACTTGATAATGGATTCTTCACAGAAACTGCTGCAGTAGGCTTGTTCTTCGAAACAATCATTTTCTCATCTTCATCAACTGAAATATGACCATCAACATACTCTATACAAATGAAGTCTAGTGGTTTCAAACCCAATTTAAATCTTCCGCTAGCAAAACAATTGGGTCACAAATCATAGTCGGACACTTTGTTGCAGTTGTAACGTTTGTAGGAACAACCAGCACAGCAAAGATTGCATTTATACTCCTCCACTGTAGCTAATGGGGAAGAAGTATTTGATCGAACACTCGGTGCGCATTCCCCATTACTCTTGGCATAGCGTTCAAAAATCCTTCCATTAGCCATTTGATCCCTACTCTTTTGATAAGATCCCCATTTTTCTTCCATAGAAAATCGATCAAGATTAGGGTTATGCTTACCACTAGGTTCAAGTAGGTGAATTGCCTCCTCGAATTCTTGATTTGGTCGAGATGAAGCAAATTTCCCAACTTGATGTATCAGATGTTGTAATTGTGCAAGAATCGATTCCAAGATTTGTTGTTGTTGTTGCGAATCCAGCTCGGGCACCCTTCCTAGCACCCAATTAGTATCGGACGGTGATGGTTCATGATGGAATTGAACGCCGACAATGGAATTCCCAATTGGATCGGAGAGCTCTGATACCAATTGAAACGAACCCAGGAAAATTCACCCTTAAAAGCTAGCTATTAAGGGGAGGGAACCCAATTTTATTTCAACCCCACATTGGCTACCCATATAACCGATATGGGACTAAATGGTCCCTAACAAAAATTTAAACGAATCCAGGAGAGCTTACTCTTAAAAGCTAGCTGTTATAGGGAGGGAACCCAATTTTATTTTAACCCCACATTGGCTACCTATATAACCGATATGGGATTAAATAGTCCTTAACAAACCACCATGCTTCCGATCCCGCCATCCCTGGCGGCTCACACTCTATCGATACTAGCCCTGCCCGGACTTACCAGTAATTTTAATCCAGCCTCTAGGTAGCCATTTCCGACTCTTAACGGCTTTCACTCTAGCGACACTGACCCAACCCGGGTCTACCAGTAATTTTATCCAGCCTCTAGGTAGCCATTTCCAAGCACCGCAGATCAGGAGCATGAGACTCGCTCTGATACCATTTGATGCATTCGAAACTGCATCGTTGCCAAGGCCGCTCGAATCAAAGCTTTCTTGGCCATTTTGGAACTTAAGAATAGTGAATTGATGATAGGTTGAAGAATAAGTGAGTTATGGTTTGAGAGAGAGACCCAGAATTCAATGAAATCAAGAACGAATAAGAGGAAGATTAACAAAGAAGAGGAAGGAGGATTAATTCTCAAAATCAGACATAGCTCATAACTGAGCTATACCCTTTCTATTTATAGATTTCATTACATGTGCATATTATATACATTACACTCTTACACTTTCCCTATACTTTCATTATTTACATTTGATCTGATACACACTTGTACAATACTTCAACTTCACTTCTATTTGGGTGTGTATCAACTGTGTAGAGCAGACTTATTCTACCTTGGCGCAAATCCATTGTCTCTAATACACACAATTTGTAAGTAACTTTGAAGTTGCTACATTCATAAAATTGTTAAAGATTAGCCAATTAAACGAATTATTAGCACTATTTAATTCTAACAACAATTTAATTGGAGATACAAATTTATAATAAAAAAACAATAATTTGACTTATCAAAATAAATATTTAATCTTTAATACATAACCAAAACAGTTATTCAAACTTATATATAATTAAACAATGGATACTCAAGCTTTGAACATTAGCACTTAGCAATAAGAAATAATTAAACTAGATGTAGGTAAAGAACTTATCTTTAATTTGAGATCTGATCCAGTTCAATCATATTTGGATCTAGTCCAAACAACATCCTCACTGCCTGCACTATCTCCAACAATTGCATCCACATATCGTGTTGTGCTTTCATCTTCCAATTGTTAAATTCAGAACTATCAAACGTCTCTAGTTTCAGAATCTTGTACGCACGATTAAGTTTTTCCATCTTACAGGAATCAACACTAAATTCCAAAATCTATAGGGTTTATTCTGAATAATTACTACTAGCGTAATTTCAGTAAAACAATAACAGAAAATTAAATTAAATAAAACACAACACAAATCTTAAAATTCAGAATGGACCGAATATTGAAGAAGATTTGAGGGAAAGGAAATCTCGGTTGGGTTGCGGATCTCTGTTTGCAAATCTTCGGGTCAGATCCAGCAGTCAACTCACCCCAAACTAATCGGGTCGGGTCGATTGCAGGTTGGATTACAAAAACCAAACACAACAAACACACAACACAAGATCTAAACACCAAACACCACTAAAACAACATACACCAGATCCAAACACACAAACCAACAACCAACGATTTTTCCCCCGAAGTAGGTCACTTTTGAAACTAATTCCCAAAATAGATTACTTTCGATCCCAAGATAGATCTGTCCTCATAGACCGCAGTATCGATGTAATGCCCTAATTTTTCATTTAATGAAAATTATTTATTTTGCACGTAGTGTGCACGTGCAATATTTTTGTAAATATTTTCATCAAGATGAGTAAAGATATTTAATATGTGCCTTTAATTATTTTTCTATAAGCCTTCTTTCAATTAGACAAAATGCCATTTCTTTTAAAAGCCCAAAGTAATTTAATTTATTATTTTATAATAATTATTTTGACCCATTAAACTAAAGCCCATTAGTTAAATTTTTTTTATATGACTTGTAATGTAGAATACAAAATTAAAGTTTATTTTATAAATAAAATGTACAATTTTTGGGCCTAGTTGCATGCACGTGCACTATGCGTACACGTGCAATATGCACACTCCTAGCATGGCCGGATTGCATCTTGGAGGGAAAATTAAAATTTGGGTGGTGATCATGGTGTGGTGGTTACTTGGTTGTGGGTAGTTAATGTAACTCCTACTTTCATCCTAGCCCTCCATCTTACAACCAACTACTTGATCCTAGCCCTCCATTCTCTTTGATTTTTAGTATAAATACCCCCCCCCCTATGGTTAGTTATTCTTGTGTAAAATTATTCTCTTCCAAACCTATAGTTCAATTATATTATCTAGTGGTGATTTTGTGAGTTAAAAGATTGAGAGTGTGTGGGATCTTTGCTTGCAACTAGAATAGGGGAGGCCGGCTACATCAAGGAAGAGGGAGCATTCGGTTGGGTACTTAAAGGCTTGGGTGCACGTGTTCAAGGAGGAGCCATTCGTCGCAAGGACATTCGTCTAGGGATTTGCTAGTTGTAATTTTTTTCTCCATACAAGGTAGGTAAATTTTCCCTATTTCTAACATAGGAATGCATGTTAGATTTAATTATCAAAATAATGCATGAAAATGATTAATAAGAATGCACATTTAATTGAAAAGATGATCTCTAATTGATTGAATTATTGATATGCAAATTATGTGTGTTGCTATTAGTAAAATTCAAGATTGTGTGCAATAAGAATGGGGTTATAAATTGTGTGAAGAAACCTTTGTTAGTAGCATGAAAAATTATGTGCAAAAAATTAGTATACCGACTATGTCACTTTTATGTGCTAAATTGGAAACTTTGTATGGCATGGTAACGAATAAATTAAGATGTAATTTTTTATGTTTGGAAAATGAATAAGAGTAGGGAATTAGTATAGAGATTGATGAAATTATAATGTGAAAAAAATGTATTAGTAGTATGTCACACTAACCAAATTGTATGGTAAAAATGTGTTAATTATGGAGAAAATTATGTTTAATTATTTAAGAAATTTATTTTCATCTACTGGAATAAAATTCATGATGGAAAACGATTAATTCGGATTTTTACAGTATATTAGTAAGAACAATGTGATATGCAATTTTGTTGAACGCCGAAATGTTCTAAATAACAGAGAGTATGGGTTAAATGAAATTTGAATTGAGCTAGTGACAACTTGAGCGCGTAGCTCAAGCGGTCGGGTTGGCTCTGATCGCTACAGTGGTTTCGGCCTTAAGGTTGCAGGTTCGAATCCTTGTGGCACTATTTTGTTTCATAAATTTTTTTAAGCGTATAAGATCAGCGGCCGAGAGTATTTATTACTCTCAGCGCCCCTTTATACCGTCTAGCACCTTTGGCCTAGTGGTTGTGCTGTCGACTGTGTTCTCCGGGGTTCTGGGTTCGAATCTTGCCCTCGGCAAGATGGGAAAAAATGTTTTTTTTTGATGTTTTGGTGATCAAAAAAATGTGGAAAAAATATGGTTATTCTTCTAAAAATATGTAGGACTTTATAAAAATAATTTGGGGATTATTTGCATGAATTAAAACATGGTTTGAGAATAAAATGTGTAAATAGAACTATGGTTCTATATTTTTATTGTTGTGAAATTGTATCTTGCAAAAAAAAAAGATTTGAAATGAAGGATTAGAAGATTAATGTGGCAAGAAGAAAATTATATTGTGTGATGTGATGCAAATTATTCTCATTTGAGAATAGTGTGAAAAATGTGAAATGTGAATATTCTTTAGTGATGTGAAATTCAAAGTATAATTGATAAAGCATATGAATTTTCATGTATAGTTATGGACTATTTGAACGAATTAGAAATCATGATTGGAAAAGAGAAATACTTTTGAGTATGACAAATCAACAAATGAATTTATGAGTGGAAATGCTCAAATTGGAAATTGTGAATTGGAATTGAAACAAAAGAGTAGCTAAGTCTCCCCCGGCATTTGGAAAGAAATAAAATGAAATATTGAAATGAAAGACCAAGGTTGGTCATGTGTGAATAAATGAATAAGTCCGGTTTAGTGGAGAGGCTAACTCTAGAGCTTTGATTTTGTTCATGATTCTAATAAAAACTAAGGATTAGTGCATAGTGAAGACGTGATGAAAGTGAGAGAAAACACGAGTATGAGAACTAGAGTTTATGGTGCGGGTGTGTGAGCCATAGAATGCATGCTTGATGAGTCAAGACATGGCGTGGGCACAACTCAGTAATGATCGGACTTTAGCCACGCTTGTGGGATGTTTGGTGACTGCAAGAGGATCGTGTGCCATGAAGGAGGTTGAATTGCCACAGAATGCATGCTTGATGAGTCAAGACATGGCGTGGGGTTCCCCTCCAGGTTTTCTGTACACGAGCTTGTACTCATAGATCATCTAGGATACTCACCGTAGTTACAGTAGTAGATTAAGTCATGGCGCAGGATTGAACCCTACAAAGATGAAGAACGATTAAGAGGCTTGCGCTCGGACCTATGTAGTATGGGATGCATAGAATCCGAACAAGTGTGCATTAGTGTCATGTAACATAATTAACTGCATTAAGGACTAAGTGCACAATCACAACACGAAATCAATAGGGTAGTCCCTTTAGTTTGATATGTGACAAGTTTGTGTTTGCTAAATATGGAAAATAAGTTATACTATTTCCGGCATAGAGAGGATGGCCGTGTATAATTTTCGTCGGTTGAATAAACTGACGTACCCACAATCTTATATGCAGGTAAGTGACATGATAAAGATTAAAGAGGAACGAATGCTTAAAGATTATTCAATGTTGTTGTACATTTATCTAATCGTTGTAAATTTTACTTCCGCTGTGCAATGTAAAGTGTAATGTTTTATGTAAACTCTGATGTAAAGTGAAAAGTTCAAATTTCCTTGTAAAATTGTGCTAAAGGAAGTGGAAAGATCCTGTAGAACAACTCGAATTCAGTGTATTTGGAATTCGGGGCGTTACAGAGTGGTATCAGAGCTAGGTTTCCACACTTGTACAAATTTATAAGGAACGACACCCTAGTAGTGGACATTAGAGTGTGTGTTTGAGTCTAGAGATTTAAATGTAAGTGACTTACATTTGTGTTGCTCTATGACTTATGCTTCTTCCTCTCTATTTCTAAGATGGCTGATCACTTCGACCCTGCTGGAGACGACGACTGGCATATCATTGAGGAAGAGTACCATCCTGGACAGGCAGATTCCGAGGACGAGTACTATCCAGGGCAAGCAGATTTTGATGGAGAAGAATGGCCTGAATCCCGAGAGATTACCCCACCTCCGGATTCATCTGATGACTCTTCTGACGAAGAAGAAGAACCAGTTCCAAATAGTCTTGTGACTTCTCTTCAAAGGCAGGTAGAGACACTGCGAGAGAGAGTCGGATTATTGGAGGCTCAGCTGGCAAAACGAAAGGATGACTATTCTGTTCTCAGTCATCTTATATGGGAACTCGAGAAGAGGAAGAATATGATAGATGTGCTGAAGGATGAAGTTGATGAACTACGGGGAGAGGTTCGAGAAGCGAAGAGGAACCGTAGGAGTTAGACTGTTGTAGCTTCTACTATTTTCATTCTGATGTCAAGAAATGTTTTTCAATTCGAATGTATAAAGTTTGGAAATTAATGAAATGCAAGTTGATTTAGAATTCATGTCTTATACTTCGAATTTAATGGATCTTTTGCATCAGAATATGGCCAGAAGAGAAGCTAGAAACGGGGAAGGTCTGGATCTGAAAACAGAACTTGCGAGAGTCTATCAGACGCTCAATGCCGTGGCTATGAACCAAAACCAAGGAAGGGGACCTGCGAATCCGGTGCCCGAAGCGATTAAACTAGTGAAATCGTTCAAACAAATGAAGCCACCTGTATTCGAAGGGAAGTCAGACCCTGATGCGGCTGACAACTGGATTCGTCAAGTGGAGACAATCTTTGAAGTGCTGGAGACCCCTAAAGGCAGTAAGGTCAAGTTGGCGACTCTGCAACTTGAGAAGGATGCGGCTGTTTGGTGGCAGTCGATGAAGAGGACAATGGGAGGCATAGTGCTTGGCTGGGAGGAATTTCTGGAAGAATTCCGCAGTCACTATTTCCCCTCCGATGTTCAAGAGAAGAAGGCTATGGAATTTCTGTCACTACAGCAAGGCGGCATGTCAGTGAGAGAGTACGAGACCAAGTTTACTCAGCTTTCTAGGTATGCTCCGGAATTAGTGATGGATGAGGCTAAGAAGGCTCGTAAGTTCGAGCATGGTTTGAGGCCAAGCTTGAGGTCCCGGATGATACCTCTTGGTATCAGGAGATTTAACAAGTTGGTCAAGAGAGCAGCAGCGACGGAAGCAGACATGGAGCAGTTCCACGTTGTTCAGAACCGGAGGAACAACTGGCAGTCTGGAAAGAGGCCCGCCAATTCTGGGAGTTTCAAAGGGCAACCATCTGCACAAAGGTTCAAACCGACAGAGGCGAACGCTATTAGTGTGGCTGGAGGACCTGGGAACAATGTGGTGAGACCTCCTACGGTAACTTGCTACAACTGTGGTGAAACGGGATATTACCAATTTCAATGTCTCAAACGACAGAATGGTAATTGCAATGTACCAACGCAGCCGACTGGGAAGAGACCGTACCAACCAGGGCGAGTATTTGCCTTGATGGAAGCTGATGCTGATGAGGTTGATCATGTCATCACTGGTACGAGGGCTGATGTTTAGTGGTTTTTGTCATTTCTTTTTTCCGTTTATTAAGTGAACTGTTACGTAATGAGTGTGTATTATGTAACAGGAGAACTTTATCTTAATAGAATGAAAGCTGTTGTGTTGTTCGATACTGGATCCTCTCATACTTTTGTGTCTCCTAAATTTGCTAAAGTGTTGGGAGTTGAACCAAAGATTTTTCCAGGCAAGATCTTAGCAGTAGCTACTCCATCAGGAAAAACTTTAACCACTGATCAGTATTACGCTGATTGCGAGATTGTGATTGGAGATCGAATCTTTGGGATTGATCTGATCGAGCTGACTATCTTGGGAGTCGATGTTATCATTGGCATTGATTGGATGTCGGTGTACAGTGCAAGCATCGAGTGTAAGACCAAGACGGTAACAGTGAAGGCTCCAGATGGACCTGAACTCACTTTCCAAGGGAAGCAGAAGTGTTCTAAGCTGGTGGCAGCTATCCGCAAGGAAGAGACTCCTGTGGAAGTGCAAGGGATTCCTGTGGTTCGGGACTATCCGACTGTGTTCTTGGATGATTTTCCTGGGTTACCCCCGCATCGTGATGTAGAGTTCAGCATCACTGTTCAACCGGGAAGTGCCCCCATTTCTAAGGCACCGTATAGGATGGCTCCAGTGGAACAGGATGAGGTGAAACGGCAGATTGAGGAACTATTGGAGAAAGGCTTTATTCAACCTAGTGCGTCACCTTGGGGAGCACCAGTGCTTTAGGTAAAGAAGAAGGATGGATCGATGAGAATGTGTATCGATTACCGGGAGCTGAATAAGGTCACTGTTCAGAATAAGTATCCTATTCCTCGAATTGATGACTTGTTCGATCGTCTACAAGGAGCAGCTGTATTCTCCAAAATAGATCTTCGATCAGGATATCACCAGGTTCGAGTGAAAGCTGAAGATGTGCACAAAACTACATTTAGAACTCGACATGGGCATTGCGAATTCTTAGTTATGCCATTTGGAGTGACGAATGCACCCGCAATCTTCATGGATTTGATGAATAAAGTTCTGAGGCCGTTCATTGATTCTTTCGTCATGGTGTTTATCGACGATATTCTCGTGTACTCCAAGTCAGAGGAGGAGCACACCGAGCATCTGGCAGTAGTTTTGAAGAAGCTGGAAGAGCAGAAGTTGTATGCCAAGTTATCCAAGTGTGATTTCTGGAAATCTGGAGTGGCATTCCTAGGTCACATCCTTTCTAAGGAGAGAGTGGCAACTAACCCTCAGAAGATAGAGGCAGTGAGAGATTGGGCTAGGCCTACTACAGTGAAGGAAGTCAGAAGTTTTCTTGGAATGACTGGATACTACAGAAGATTCATTCAAGGTTATGCTCAGATAGCCGTGCCGCTTACTGGTCTGACCAAGAAGAATGTGAACTTCAAGTGGACTGAGCAATGTGAGGCAAGCTTTCAGGAGTTGAAAGAGAAGCTGACTACTGCACCTATTTTGGCTTTGCCTAGAGCAGGTGTTGAGTATGATATTTATAGAGATGCTTCACATCGTGGGCTTGGTTGTGTCTTAATGCAAGAAGGAAGAGTAATCGCTTATGGGTCTAGGCAACTACGACCGCATGAGAAGAATTACCCGACTCATGATCTGGAGTTGGCTGCGATTATCTTTACCCTGAAGCAGTGGAGGCACTACGTGTACGGTGAGAAGTTGAACATGTACACGGACCACAAGAGTTTGAAGTACATTTATCAGCAGAGGGATCTGAATTTGAGGCAGCGGAGATGGTTGGAAGTGTTTGAGGACATGCGACCTGAGATCAAGTATCATCCTAGGAAGGCTAATGTTGTTGCTGATGCACTTAGTCGCAAGAGCAGTTTAGCCAGTTTGATTACGACTCAGAAGTATCTGATTGAGGAATTGGATCGAGCAGGTATTGAAGTTGTCTTGCAAGGATTGGGAGCATCTTTGGCTCAGTTGAGGCTTCAGCCTACACTGAATGGAAGGATCATTGCAAGTCAGGAGGTTGATGCTGATATCTTGGAGATGAAGGAGCAGGTTGGTGCTGGCAGGTTGCCCGGATTTCAATTCAGGGATGGAGTGCTGTGGTTCGGAGATAGGCTGTGTGTTCCAAATCAGGCGGACCTGAAAGAAAGTATTCTTTAGGAGGCGCATGCTACTCTTTTGTTAGTACATCCTGGGAGTACTAAGATGTACAAAGACATCAAACAACATTTCTGGTGGTCAGGTTTGAAGCGGGATGTGGCTGAATTTGTGGCGAAGTGTGAGGTTTGTCAGCAAGTCAAAGCCGAGAATCAGAGACCCGGAGGTCTATTACAACCGTTACCTATTCCGGAATGGAAGTGGGATAACATCAATATGGATTTCATTACGGGATTGCCTAAGAGTTCTAAAGGCAATGATGCGATTTGGGTTATAGTTGATCGACTAACCAAGTCCGCTCACTTTTTGGCGATGAAACTCACTGCTTCGATGGACAAGTTAGCTGAGTTGTATGTTGGCGAGATCGTCCGACTTCATGGTGTTCCATCAACTATTGTGTCTGATCGAGATGCGCGATTTACTTCGCATTTCTGGAGGAGTCTTCAGACAGCTTTGGGTACCAAGACAGATTTCAGCAGTGCTTTTCATCCGCAAACCGATGGGCAGACCGAGAGAGTCAACCGTATTCTTGAGGATATGCTTCGGTGTTGTATACTAGATTTTGGAGGCAGTTGGGAAAGGCATTTACCTTTGGTAGAGTTTGCCCACAACAACAGTTTTCAGGCTAGCATCGGGATGGCGCCGTACGAAGCTTTGTATGGCAGGAAGTGCAGGACTCCTCTTTGTTGGTTTGAAGTTGGGGAGCGTCAGTTGTTTGGTCCTGAGCTTGTGCAGCAAACTTCTGAGAAGATTGATCTGATCAGGAAAAGGTTGGTAGAAGCTCAGAGCAGGCAGAAAAGCTATGCAGACAACTGGAGAAGGGACCTTGAGTTTGAGGTTGGTGACTTCGTCTTTCTGAAAGTATCACCCAGTAAAGGTGTGGTTCGATTTGGCAAAGGCGGGAAGTTAGCCCAGAGGTTTATAGGCCCGTATAAGATATTGAAAATGATCGGGAAGACTGCTTACCGGCTTGAATTACCGGAAGAGTTATCTCAGGTGCACAATGTCTTTCATGTGTCTATGCTGAGAGGTTATATTCCAGATCCGAGTCATCATTTGCCTGAAGTGCCGAAAGGTTTGCAATTGGATCTGAATTACATCGAGTCTCCTATCGAGATTGTTGATCGTCGAGAGAAAGTCTTGAGGAATAAGACGATACCGATGGTCAAGGTAGTCTGGAGAAACCATTTGGTTGAAGAGGCTACTTGGGAATCTGAGGAGAGGATGTTGAAGGACTATCCTGAGCTTTTTGCTTGATTTGTATCTTTGTACTTTTTTTCTGTTCTTGTTGTCAGTGTTGTATTTTTTTGTTTCTCACTCTTGACTGTAGTTCCGGGGACGGAACTATTCTAAGGAGGGAGTGTTGTAATGCCCTGATTTTTCATTTAATGAAAAATTATTTATTTTGCACGTAGTGTGCACGTGCAATATTTTTGTAAATATTTTCATCAAGATGAGTAAAGATATTTAATATGTGCCTTTAATTATTTTTCTATAAGCCTTCTTTCAATTAGACAAAAAGCCCTTTCTTTTAAAAGCCCAAAGTAATTTAATTTATTATTTTATAATAATTATTTTAACCCATTAAACTAAAGCCCATTAGTTAAATTTTTTTTTATTTATATGACTTGTAATGTAGAATACAAAATTAAAGTTTATTTTATAAATAAAATGTACAATTATTGGGCCTAGTTGCATGCACGTGCACTACGCGTACACGTGCAATATGCTCACTCCTAGCATGGCCGGATTGCATCTTGGAGGGAAAACCAAAATTTGGGTGGTGATCATGGTGTGGTGGTTACTTGGTTGTGGGTAGTTAATGTAACTCCTACTTTCATCCTAGCCCTCCATCTTACAACCAACTACTTGATCCTAGCCCTCCATTCTCTTTGATTTTTAGTATAAATACCCCCTCCCCCCCATGGCTAGTTATTCTTGTGTAAAATTATTCTCTTCCAAAACCTATAGTTCAATTATATTATCTAGTGGTGATTTTGTGAGTTAAAAGATTGAGAGTGTGTGGGATCTTTGCTTGCAACTAGAAGAGGGGAGGCCGGCTACATCAAGGAAGAGGGAGCATTCGGTTGGGTACTTGAAGGCTTGGGTGCACGTGTTCAAGGAGGAGCCATTCGTCACAAGGACATTCGTCTAGGGATTTGCTAGTTGTAATTTTTCTCTCCATACAAGGTGGGTAAATTTTCCCTATTTCTAACATAGGAATGCATGCTAGATTTAATTATCAAAATAATGCATGAAAATGATTAATAAGAATGCACATTTAATTGAAAAGATGATTTCTAATTGATTGAATTATTGATATGCAAATTATGTGTGTTGCTATTAGTAAAATTCAAGATTGTGTGCAATAAGAATGGGGTTATAAATTGTGTGAAGAAACCTTTGTTAGTAGCATGAAAAATTATGTGCAAAAAATTAGTATACCGACTATGTCACTTGTATGTGCTAAATTGGAAACTTTGTATGGCGTGGTAACGAATAAATTAAGATGTAATTTTTTATGTGTGGAAAATGAATAAGAGTAGAGAATTAGTATAGAGATTGATGAAATTATAAAGTCAAAAAAATGTATTAGTAGTATGTCACATTAACCAAATTGTATGGTAAAAATGTGTTAATTATGGAGAAAATTATGTTTAATTATTTAAGAAATTTATTATCATCTACTGGAATAAAATTCATGATGGAAAACGATTAATTCGGATTTTTATAGTATATTAGTAAGAACAATGTGATATGCAATTTTGTTGAACGCCGAAATGTTCTAAATAACAGAGAGTATGGGTTAAATGAAATTTGAATTGAGCTAGTGACAACTTGAGCGCGTAGCTCAAGCGGTCGGGATGGCTCTGATCGCTACAGTGGTTTCGGCCTTAAGGTTGCGGGTTCGAATCCTTGTGGCACTATTTTGTTTCATAAATTTTTTTAAGCGTATAAGATCAGCGGCCGAGAGTATTTATTACTCTCAGCGCCCCTTTATACCGTCTAGCACCTTTGGCCTAGTGGTTGTGTTGTCGGCTGTGTTCTCCGGGGTTCTGGGTTCGAATCTTGCCCTCGGCAAGATGGGAAAAAATGTTTTTTTTTGATGTTTTGGTGATCAAACAAATATGGAAAAATATGGTTATTCTTCTAAAAATATGTAGGACTTTATAAAAATAATTTGGGGATTATTTGCATGAAATAAAACATGATTTGAGAATAAAATGTGTAAATAGAACTATGGTTCTATATTTTTATTGTTGTGAAATTGTATCTTGCAAAAAAAAATGATTTGAAATGAAGGATTAGAAGATTAATGTGGCAAGAAGAAAATTATATTGTGTGATGTGATGCAAATTATTCTCATTTGAGAATAGTGTGAAAAATGTGAAATGTGAATATTCTTTAGTGATGTGAAATTCAAAGTATAATTGATAATTGATAAAGCATATGAATTTTCATGTATAGTTATGGACTATTTGAACGAATTAGAAATCATGATTGGAAAAGAGAAATACTTTTGAGTATGACAAATCAACAAATGAATTTATGAGTGGAAATGCTCAAATTGGAAATTGTGAATTGGAATTGAAACAAAAGAGTAGCTAAGTCTCCCCCGGCATTTGGAAAGAAATAAAATGAAATATTGAAATGAAAGACCAAGGTTGGTCATGTGTGAATAAATGAATAAGTCCGGTTTAGTGGAGAGACTAACTCTAGAGCTTTGATTTTGTTCATGATTCTAATAAAAACTAAGGATTAGTGCATAGTGAAGACGTGATGAAAGTGAGAGAAAACACAAGTATGAGAACTAGAGTTTACGGTGCGGGTGTGTGAGCCACAGAATGCATGCTTGATGAGTCAAGACATGGCGTGGGCACAACTCAGTAATGATCGGACTTTAGCCACGCTTGTGAGATATTTGGTGACTGCAAGAGGATCGTGTGCCATGAAGGAGGTTGAATTGCCACAGAATGCATGCTTGATGAGTCAAGACATGGCGTGGGGTTCCCCTCCAGGTTTTCTGTACACGAGCTTGTACTCATAGATCATCTAGGATACTCACCATAGTTACAGTTGTAGATTAAGTCATGGCGAGGGATTGAACCCTACAAAGATGAAGAACGATTAAGAGGCTTGCCCTCGGACCTATGTAGTATGGGATGCATAGAATCCGAACAAGTGTGTATTAGTGTCATGTAACATAATTAACTGCATTAAGGACTAAGTGCACAATCACAACACGACATCAATAGGGTAGTCCCTTTAGTTTGATATGTGACAAGTTTGTGTTTGCTAAATATGAAAAATAAGTTATACTATTTCCGGCATAGAGAGGATGGCCGTGTATAATGTTCGTCGGTTGAATAAACTGACGTACCCACAGTCTTATATGCAGGTAAGTGACATGATAAAGATTAAAGAGGAATGGATGCTTAAAGATTATTCAATGTTGTTCTACATTTATCTAATCGTTGTAAATTTTACTTCCGCTGTGCATTGTAAAGTGTAATATTTTATGTAAACTCTGATGTAAAGTGAAAAGTTCAAATTTTCTTGTAAAATTGTACTAAAGGAAGTGGAAAGATCCTGTAGAACATCTTGAATTCAGTGTTTTTGGAATTCGAGGCGTTATAATCGAACTACGAATTCTTCGATAACAAGGCCGCATTTCACAACTACGGCCTCCGTACATGCCATACAATGCTAAATTCCTAGACTTGGAAATTTTTCCTTAATGGGGAGTTTGGTACAAGGATTTTTTTGGCTCCCAGGAATCATAAATCCTGAGATTTATGATTCATAGGAATTATAAAATATGTTTGGTAGGTCTTAAACATCTATGAGAATGTTAGTTTGAAACTTAATTTTCTATGTTTGGTTAAGCTACATATTTCCTTAGAATGTTAATCTTATTATCCAAAATATCAACCGATCAACACCCGTGGTCAAAGATCAAAGATCAAAATGTAGATCAAAGATCAAAATGTAGATCAAAGATCAGTGGGGGTGTGGTGAGGTCCTGTCGGTGGTCGAGTACAGTCGACGGGAAGATGACGTGATTGGGTGGCGATGGCAATGGTGGTGAGGGCGATGGGTTCAGGGGATGGTTTCGGAAAGCATGGGTGGGGAAGAGATGGACGGGGTTGCACAGGGGAAAGTCGACGGTGGTCGATCGGGGGTTGTGATTGGGGGGTATACGACGGAGGGAGAGTGGGCTTCAGGGGCGAACGAGGAAGAGGAGAGTTCGGGGATGACGAGGTTGAAGATGAACAGGGTAAGGTAGGGTAGCACAGTAGGAAGATGAGCGGTCTTTTCATGGAAGTAACATTTTTCCAAGCACTTGGGAATCTAAGAATCCCACCCCCCCATGGGAAAATTTTTGTGGGAATTGTGGCCAACAATTTTTCCTAGGAATCGTAGTTTCCTGGGAATCTGAGTTTAAAAATTAACATACCATACCTGGGAAACTATATTCCCAAGTTAAGATTCCTAGGAAATAAAAAATAATTCCCTTACCAAATGCCCCCTAAGTGTAAAATGTGAAAAATATGAGGTCACAGTTGGGTATTGCGGCCTATGTTATATCGAGGTCGTAGTACCCAACTACAGCCTCATATTTTTCACATTTTACACTTGGAATTTTTTTTTCCAAGTCTCGAAGCCTATTAGCTGATATGTACTTAGGCTGCAATTGTGAACTGCGGTCTCGTTATCGAAGAGGCCGTAATTCGGTATTGCGGCATATGAGAACTGATATATTTTCGAAATTAGTTACGAAAGTTATCTATTTTGGGAATTAGTTTTAAAAAGTGACATATTTCAGGAAATCTCTCACAACCAACGGCACCACGTGGGTGGCTCTGAGATCCGCTGCGAGGGAGAACACCAAACAGGGATAAGGCCAATGGATTCTTGTATTGGTTGGATTTGACTAAGCAGCAGCAGCAGCAACCGCAACCGATCCGAATCAAGGTCCAAACACTAGAGAACAACCCACAGCTAATGGGATTGCGTGAGTGGATCAGGTCTGACTTGAGTGTAGCAGTATCAGGTTCTTACTGCAGCGGCAGCGACGTGTGGAGATCGGCAACGACAACGACGACGATGATGACAAAGACAACGAAATTCCGACAAAGAGGGATTTTGATGAAAACGACGATTGAATTTCGACGATCTCTCTCTTAATCTCAAAATTAAAAAATACTAATATCACAAGATTGTTGAATAATAATGAGAATAAGAAGAAAGAGAAATTCGGGTTAATGTTTAATATCTATACTACTTGAGATATTATACCTTAATTATCAGAATTTGAATAATCTGAGGCACACCAGTATATATATGGGATAAGACTGAATTTTGGTACTATTATTTATGCCCACTCAACCAGGTCCAATAACTAACAGTTAATACATGCAAACATGTGTTGCCCTAGACAATATTATACACAATAATATTTTATTTATATTAAGAATATACATATATATCCAACAGAATTGAACACCATTAACTGAGCAAAACTAGAGATAATTTACCGCAATTAATGTGACTGTAGAGAAATCCATATAACTCAATGAATCGTCAAATAATTAAATTCACATAGAAATGTGACGTATTATCAGTTGGGGATATGTTTGGTGTTAATCGATAGAAGACATTGAATAATTAGGGAATTGTTGCAGTCGTTTTTTGGGTGATCGAGCAAAAGATAATGTGAGTTCTTGTAATTGTGAAAACGGCCGTGATCCTGACCTTCGTTTTGTATCCGAGGAAAAAATCAAGTGGATTGGTTGGGAAATGAGACGACTTGCCGACCTACAAAAAGAAGCCTGAAACACCGGGAGTACTTCTGGCGACAGACCATCCGAAGCTTAAGTCAGATGACAGCAATTTAGAGGAAGGGTTTCTGTAGCAAAAAGAGTGATTACCTTGTAAGAGTATGGTAGATGTACTATTTATAGGTCTGGGGGAAATCTGTTATGGAGAGATCCCTCGGCAGAATTCAAATCCCTTTGATCTCGGATCTGGAATTGGTCAGATCCTTAATCTTAGGAGTTGGCGGTTATGGCGTAACCGGTGGAGCGTCTGGCGCAAACTACGAGTGGTTCATCCGGGTGCGCAAATGGGTCTGCGGAAGGCCCGGGGAGCTATCTGGACTGGACCAGTAGATAGGTTGGCATTGAGCCAAGTCTGTTGCTTTGCGATCTGTGCCAGAATCGTTCGGCAGAGATCAGCCACGATTTTTACCCATATCATGAGCCCCCCACTCTCAGGGGTGAGTTTTTGGTTGTTTTTGAGGAGTAGATAACTCGTGGAAAAATGTTGACGTGACAGCTGCATTAGTTTGCTGAGATTTCGAACCGATATACCCTTTTGAGGCATGAGTCTGAGGTGTGAACTTAGTGAACGATGAGTATTGAAAAAAGTTCGGAGTTGGAACGGTGCCGAGGGTCAAACCAAGGTGTCGATTGCTTCCCGCCGAATTCTTTTGTCCACGTGGCTTCTTGCCACGTCAGATTTTTTGGATCTTGAGGAGTCGCTACGTGACAGTGGTTATTCGAAGGACTGTCGCTGACGGAATTCAAGGGGACGACACGTGCCGACATTCTGGAAGAGCCAGTCTCTATAAATTTCCCCCCCTTATTACTGTGAGCGGTTACCTTCTTTACACCCGGGATTCCTCTAGTCACGATTGTGATTCCGGATATGTCGACCGTGAAAATCGGTAGCTCAACCCCTTTTGGTGATGATAGTGGATCAGAGGTCAGCTCTTCGCAAGGTGGGTCATCCGCGAGTTCGTCAATTCGGCACTCTTCATAGAGAAGCGAACCTCTGAATTCGGTGTCAACACACGAGATCTGGCCAGAGCCAGACATGGATATCGAAGGAATCTCCGATTCTAAAGGAAAGGGTCATGGCCGAGTAGAGAACGAGACTAGAACCAGTGAGGTCGGGAATAGTTTGGTGAAGGAAAATTGAGAATCGGCACACGTGTCAAAGGGTGGAGGTGATCAGGGGGATGAAGACCGATCAGGGGAGGGCGAGGAGTAACCTATGGGAGATCTCAAAAAGGTGATTCCAGAAGCCATGATCTTATCGATTGTGCCTCCCTATAGACCAGGATCATCGAGGTTGAATGGAATTCAACTCCCCCTTGAACAAGCACTCCAGCGTACAAAGTATATTCGAAGATATCCTGAAAGTCCGAGGAATGAGGCTGACTTCGGAGTTCTACCTTCGTTGAATAGGTTGATAGCAGATGTGGATCAGGTGAAAAACATCTTGACCTTTAATGAACTGGGTCGCTTCGGGCAGTTTATCATATTCCTCCCCAATTCGAGTTAATGCTTTCGCACTCTGGCCTTTGTCAAAATGCCAATCTTTTTTGGCTGTTGTGCATATTGAATGTCGACATGTTCCACTCGGGCCCGCGTCTTTCTCTCCATAATTTTATGAAGGAGGTGTTGAACTGGGCGGACCTAAGCCCTATGCACTATGCACCGAACTCATGGAAGCAGTTGACGAGCTTCATCATGGTTTGTCACGACAAAGGGGTTCCTCTCCGCCTCAAATATTTTCAGGAGTGTTTGGGCTTTAGAGTGCTACCCAATCACCCCTATCGCTGGTATATCTCGCCGCGTCAAGGGTACCAAGTGGTGCACGGCCATCCCGATTCCATGAAAGGTTTGAAGAAGAAATATTTTATCGTCCGAGGTACTAAACCGTGGGACATCCCCACCAAATGGTCATACGAGGGCCCGCCGAAGAAAGATGCCTCGACGTCCCACGACCTGAACTCGGAGGAGATCATCGAGTTTCAGAGACTCTCGAGAAGGGCGCTTGTAATACCCCGATTTTCATTTATGAAAATTATTATTTTATTTTTGCACGTATTGTGCACGTGCAATTTTTGTAGTATAAAATCTTATAACTATTTTCATTAGACAATGAGTATATATATATATATATATATATATATATATATATATATATATATGCATATGTGTTCTCTAATTGTTTTTATTAAGGCTCATTTTCTTCAAATAAACATAAGTCCTTTTATCGCCTAAATTCAATTTATTTTGTAAACTAAATTTGGCCCATTAAATAAAGGCCCATGAATTTATTTTCCCTTTTAATTACAACTTGTAATGTAGACTACTTTTATAAGATTATTTTTATATATAAAAAAAAGATAATTAAATGTACTACTTTTTATATGGGGAACTAGTAAATGCACGTGCATTGCACGTACACGTGCATGGGGCACTTGTGTGGCCGGTTTTGAATGGAGGGAAAAGGAAAAGAGAAGTGGAGTTGTGGGTGGTAGTTGTTTGGATCATGGTTGGTTACTACAACTTCCCTTTAAATCCTAGCCTTTTATCTTTAACTCCTAGATTGATCCTAGCCCTTCATTTGCTCCAAATTTTAGTATAAATACCCCCCCCTAACCTAGTTACCCCCCCCCCCCCCCCCCCTAGCCTAGTTATTCTTGCACTCTTCATTTCTCCAAAAACCTATAGTAGAGAATACAATTGTTAGTAGCAGATTGTTGGTAGAGAGTGAGAATAAAAGATTGAGAGAGAGAGTTTTGTGTGTGCTTGCATCAAGGAGGCCGGCTATTGAAGGCTCGGGTTGCACTTTGAGGCTCGGGTTGCACATCGAGTAGGAGGAGCACTCTTTTGGAATGTTTGAGAAGGACTCTTTTGTTTAGGAGGTGTTGCAAAATCTTTTCTCTCCGAATAAGGTGGGTTGTTTTTCCACATTTCTAATTAGATATCATGTTAGTGTTGATTGAGATAATAATGCATGAAAGAAACTAATAAGAGTATACTTAATTGGAAAAAGGACTTGTTAATTGATTAAATTGATGCTTGATAGATTGCATGTTATCTTGTTATAAATCTTAAGTTGTATGTGAATTATTTTGTAGCTATGAAATGTATGAATTAGAATTGTTGTTAACATCAAAAATAAGTACAAAATGCTAGTAGGAGGGAAATTGTTGCTTTATATGCTTAGATGGACTTTTGTGATATGAGTTAGAATGAATATGTTTTTGGGATTATAAAAGAAGGATAAACAGGAAATTAATGTAGGAAATATTAATACTAAATTGTATTCAAGAAATGTCCAATGAATTATGAAAAGAGTAGTACACAGATTTAAATTATATTTTCGAAAAACCCCGCAGTACAGTCGACTGCCGTGTGCAACAATCGACTATTCTGATCAATGATTTCGAGTTTAAAACATCACAGGCTAGCCGACTGATACATTTAACAGTCGACTTCCCTTCGAAATTTTGCATTATTGCGGAACAACCGATTGACCATTTCGACAGTCGACTTTCCCGAAGCTTTAAGTAAATTTGTCTTCTTTTGTGAAACAATTCCTATGACTTGTGGCCTAGTATAAATGAGCACAACTTATGAAAAATTATTGGGAGTTACTAGAATGAAATAAAGTGCATTTTTGAAAGTAAAAGTGCAATTGGAACTATAGTTTTACACTTGGGTAATTTCATAAAAATGTGTTTTGACGAAGAAATTGAGATAAGTATAGAAAAGGAAAATTGAAAGGAAGAAAGTATAAATGTGAAGTTTTATATGAGTTATTCTTACTAAAGAATGGTGTGACAATAGTGAGTTTGTGAATATTCACTTTGACTATATATTTGGTGATATGATTTTAATGTGGAAATAAATGTTGGTTATGAAATGCATGATGGATAATTGAACTCCATGTATGATTATTGACTCATGAAAAGATTAGAAATCATGTGATTGAAACAGAGAAATGTTCTTGAGTTTGACAACTCAGATTGTGAATTTGTGAATTGAAATTGAAAATTAGGGTGTAGCCAAAACTCACACCGGCAAGTGAAAAGTGATGAGATATGATTATTGAAATTGAAAAGACCAAGTTTTGGTCATTGTAAAATGAAAGAAATAAGACCGGTAGTAGTGAGAGGGCTAACTCTAAGAGATTGATTTTGTTCATGATTTCATTAAAATTAAGGATTAGTACATAGTGAAGAGGTGATGAAAGTGAAAGAAAAACACAAGTATGGGGGCCTCGAGTCTACGATGTGGGTGTGATTCACAGTTTGTCTTCACGATGCGTCGTGACATGACGTGGGCACTACTCCGGAATTATCGGGATCTTGGTGACTCTTGTGGGGTGTTTGGTGACTGCGAGAGGATCGTGTGCCATGAAAGAGACTGAATTGTCCATAGATAGTCTTCACGATGCGTCGTGACATGACGTGGGATTCCCCTCCAGTTTTTCTGTACATGAGCTCGTACTCATAGGACATCTAGGATAATTACCGTAGTTACAGTAGTAGATTAAGTCATGACGAGGGATTGAACCCTACAAGATGAAGAACGATTAAGAGGCTTGCCCTCGGACCTATGTAGTATGGGATGCATAGAATCCGAACAAATGCGCATTAGTGTCATGTAATATAAATAACTGCATTAAGGACTAACTGCACAATCACAACACGATATCAATAGGGTATTCCCTTTAGTTTGATATGTGACAAGTTTGTGTTTGTTAAATATGGAAAATCAGTTATACTGTTTCCAACATAGAGAGGATGGCCGTGTATAATGTTCGTCGGTTGAATAAACTGACGTACCCACAGTTTTGTATGCAGGGTAAATGACATGATAAAGATTAAAGGAGAAATGATGCCTAGAGATTATTCAAATGTTGATGTACTTTTATATAAATGTTGTAAATTTGCTTCCGCTGTAAAATGTAAAGTATAAAGATTTCTTGTTACTCTGATGTAAAGTGAAAAGTTTTAAATTCCTTGTAAAATTGTACGAAAGAAGTGTAAAGATCCTATGGAATCTCAAATTCAGTGTATTTTGAAATTTGGGGCGTTACAGCGCTAGTGTCGACTGGTCACAAATGTCGAAGGAGAGATTCTTCGGAACCTCGGGAGGCATCGACAGTTGATGATGAGTGAAATTTTTATATATTTTTTTATTACACTTTAATTCATTAAAATTGCAAGTTCTCGTCTATTTCTTTTAAATTTATCTTACTTCTACTCAATATTATTTATTTGTTTGTTTTTGTAGGAATGACAAGGATAAGTAAAAAATGTTAGCGTTTTGCACGAAATCCATGAAGAGTGCAAGGATAAAGATTTTAAAAATTCAAATTGATTATATGTGAAGATTTCTAGAAGATTCAAGCACTCGAATGCGCGGTTTTACAAATTGGCCCTTTCAAGAATCAACATATCATATTATGGTTAATTATGAAGAGAATGAAATTTTGTAATAAAAAAAAAATCAAAATTGAGTGCATTTAAATTAGGGTTAGTTAATTGAATAGTTTAGAATCATAGTAGATTAATTTTAAATTAATTAATTAATCATCTAATAATTATCTAACTAACCCAAATAATTATTAACCTAACCTAATCCTATAAAAGGGCAACATGAGAAGAGTAAAAGGGTGGCCGGGTATGAAGAAGTGGCACGCAAAACGAGGAGGCCAAGAAGAAAAGAAAAAAGAAAGAAAGAAGAGGTTGCTAGTTGGGCAGCTCTGTGCGGGGGGGCGTGAAAAACGAGGAGAAGAACAGAGAGAGAAAAGAGGAGAGAGGAAGAAGGCACGGATTTTGAGGCATAGAATTTTTGGCAAAAACCAGCTTTTCTTCTTCTCTTCTAATTTTTATTATGCAGTCAAAGAACATGTTTGTTAGTTACAAATTTATTATGAACTAATTTATTTTTCTAGGGCTTCGATGTATTTTGAGAACACAATTCTAATTTCATGTTATTTTATTCTCATATTTTTCCATGGTTGTGTATTTAATTTTTGTTCTTAATGCTTACAATTGTTTGGCCAACTATTATATGATTTATTGGATCATGGAGAAATCAAGAGGTAACTTGTGATTTAGAACTATATAATTAAATACCATTGATTGAGCAAAATTAGAGATGATTTACCGCGATGAATGTGACTATAAGAACTTAATGAGTCTTTAATTAATTAAATTTGCATAGAGATATGAAAAACTGTTGGTTGGACATATTTTTGGTGTTGTTCGAGAGAAAACATTGAATAATTAGGGTATTTTGGTCTACAACTTGGAAAAGTAAAATTTCTTGTGAATTGTGTGAGATTTACTAGGTGAAATCAAAAGCCCTACACTAGTTTTTGCAATTAATAAACAAAAAAATTTCAGATCTCGTTTATTTTAATTAGTTTTGTTAGTTCTTTAGATTAATCTAATTTAGTTGCTTTCTTTATCAAATATCGATTTTCCAAAAAGTATTTAATCTAGTGAATTTCGGTACTCAATAAAATAATTAATCCTTACGGGTTCGACACACTTTTCACTTAAACTATACTACTTGTTGCGATTTTGTACACTTACAAATATTCCCATCTGTTGTCTGCAAGGGTAAAAGGAAGATCAAGACACCCGCCTCGGAACATTTGCCCAAAAACCCAAGGCTTTGGAGGTTCGTGGCTCAGAGGAGGCTCCGAGAGAGCGACCGGGCGAGAGGTTGTTGAGGGCCAGTGGCGAAGTTGTGGGGCTCTCCAGACCAGATTGGTTAACGGGGGAGCTTGGTTTCATCATGAAGTCGGAGATGGCTCAGAAAGTAGTAGAGAACCTTGCTCTTCGGAAGGACTGGGAGGCTCTCGCTCAAGAGACCACAAACTCGTGTTTCCTATGTTTTCCTCAGTGCGCCATACTGGTAATTGTTAAAGTGTTTTGCCTTGTAAGTGTGACCGTTACTTGCTAAATTCTCGAATTATCCCTGTAGTCTGTCCTCTACAGCACCGAGATGAAGAGGCATTATGAGTGCTTGGTCGACCTCGCGGAGCAGAAGGCAGAACGGTATAAGAAGAGATGCTAGAAGGAGCGCTAGTGCGTCGAGAACTTGGAAAAGAAAGCAAAGGAATTGGAGAAGAGGCCGACGGGAGAAGAGGCCGGCCTGGGTGAAGAACGATATGCCCACAGGGCTCTGTTGGACGAGAAAGATGAGTTGGAGCGCGAATTGGCTAAAGCCCGATTGGAGTTAGAGGGTGCTGCAGATGAGATTGTCGATGGCGAGAAGCGTGGTTTCAAACAAGCCGTCGAGCGCGTCCAACGGGAATACCCCCATCTCAGTCTTGACCATCTTGAATACGACTCGGATTTTGTCAATTTTCCCGCTACTCCTCGCGCGATTCTCGCTGATCTGGAGGATGGTGTCGGTCCTACTCACGGGGCCTTTGAAGATGTAAGTGATGAACGCGTTCGCCCACCCTCGCCGGGGGTTTCGCCCATGACCCCTGCTGAGATTTCTTCGGAGTCAGGATCAGGCGTCAGATCTATTCCTGGGATCGTAGGAGGGGTCGATGCTCGTTCGGCCTCTGGGAAGGAGCCCCCATGCTTTAGCTTTCATTTTTCGTTGTATTTTGCTGAACACAGACTAGCCACCGCCTATTGTACCTGATTATTTTTTATGAAATGATGGGGGTTATTTGTATTATTAAGTCTTGATTTTTTGTGAACTTGAAAATTTTCTGATGATCCTTTGGGGTCGGATCGTTGTCTTGGGTGAACGCATTGGAGAATCTAGCCCTGTTCGAGATTGAGACTGTGTAAGACCCCGAACTTCAGAGCAACAAAAGCTCAGAGCGAGATTTTGAAGGATCTTGCTGACGGGGAAACCAACGGTTTAGGGACCCGCTTGTTCCACGCTTGCCATGTGAGTGCACAATATTTAATGTCCCTTTCATGCCGATATATTGCCTTCTTCCGCTAGCTCTCTCTTCACAATTTTTCCATTGTTGCTTTCGCTACCCCCTTCTCAATTTTATTCTTCTCTCAGCCATGATTTCCGACGTGCTTCTGATGGAAAGACGCCGATCCAGGCAGGATGAGAAGGAGGCAGTCGAGAATAAGGCCATAGCTGAGGCCACAGCTAAATTCAAGGCTGACCCTCGAGCTGAGGCGGGGGCGAAGGTCAGGGAAGTAGTGGAGAAGAAGGCAGTCAATGGGAAGGCCAGGTCAGACGATGACTGAGAACCGAGGACCCCAAGGGGAAGAAAATGACCGGGGATCCTTGAAGTGCCCCCACTCCCCTTCTTTGGCTGCGCCTCCGCAGAAAAAGAAGGGTAAGGATGTTGATCCTCTGAACGTTACGGGGTCGTCGGTCGCCACCGACGGAACCCCACAACCGGGTGGTGGGACGGAACTGAAGCCACCATCGCCACTGAATGCGTGGATTCTCTCCTGAACAATCACAGAGGTGGATCTGATAACAGACCATGCGAATGCAGGCCACTCTGAGAGAATTGGTGTCTTTGAAGAGGGAGACTCAGGACGAAGTCTACGCTCTTTGGGCTCAGGCTTCAGTCCTGTAAGGCTCTTTTGCTTGATGCCGATGTCTTTCCTTGGTTTATAATCTCCTTTCACTTTTCATTTCTACAGGCTACCATCACTGGGGCTGAGCTGAAGAGAAGACTCGGTGCGATGCTCACACGAGCCCAGGAGTCTGTGGAGAACTGTAGAGGATTGGTGCATCGGAATTAGGAGCTTTGGCGGGTTGTTAAGGATTCCGAGAAGGAGTTGGAGGGGGGGGGGAGGCTCAGCATGAGTTGCTAGCCGAGATGGAGAGATGGTCCGAAGAGCGGCTGGCATGACAAGCCGAATAGAAGAGACTACGGGGCGAGCTGGATGAGGCGACTCAATAAGCGAGTGAGGACAAGAAGGAGTTAGACGAGACCGTGCTGCAGGTGCTCGACGCCCAGGATGCGGGGTGCAGCATTGTAATGCCACGAATTCCAAACACAGGTAATTCATAGCAAAACAGGATCTTTTACTTCAACTTCGTACAAAATTTACAATGAATTTAAAACCTTTTCATTTACAACATTATTCTTTACATTAGCATAGTGGAAATATGTACAATACAACATATTATAATGGAAGCTCTTCAATCTTATGACATCTCTCACAGTGTCTTCAAATCCATGTCAATCTATTCCTGCAACTAGGAAATTGTGGGTACGTCAGTTGCATACAACTAACTCAATACTATAATACAGCGATTCTTTAATTTAGCAATCACAAACATGAATGCAGAAGGAAAAGTTACTATCCTAATCGTGTTAATGTATGATATGACTTAATGCCTAATGCAGACATTCACACTACGATGACACTAATGCATACTTGTTCAGATTCTATGCATTACATACTACATAGGTCCGAGGGAAAGCCCTTATCGTACTCCTCATTATATGGTTCAATCATTTATCATGCAACCTACTACTATGACTACTACAAGATTTAAATACTTCGTAAGTATTGGTTCTCACCCCGGAATACTGGAGATCAATCCCACTCTGCGGATCAACATGTGGCTTATTTCATCCATCGACCTGGAATACTGGGGATTGTCTCACTTCGCGAGTCATCATGGAACCCTCATTGCATAAATACCCTGTGAGGGTCGCTCTTGCCCCGGAATAATGGAGATCAATCCCATTTCATAGATCATCCTGGGGCCTATCTCATCCCTTGTCCCGAAATAATGAGGATTGTCTCACTCCGCGAGTCATCGTGAAGTCCATAACTCATGTTTCTCTTGTTTCATCATATCTCCAACTAGTGCATTTAAGTTACAGTTATTAAGTGTAATACCCCGGTAATTTCAAAGATATATATATATCTATATAATAAAACACAATGAAAGCTATCAAGTGGCTCTCTTTCAATCCCCTCAAAAATCAAAGGCCCAGATCTAATCTCACAAAACATATTTTTCCCTCCCAAAAGTTACCCCCAAAACTCAAATTCAAATCCCTCACCCAAAACAACTCCTATATTTATTTAATTATTATATTTCCTCTCTCTCTTTCCTTCCCTCTTCTATTTCAAAAAATTAAGAAAATAAAATTTAATAAATTAAAAAAAAACTAAAAATTATAAAACTAAAAAAATTAAAATTTTAAAAAATTTAAAAATAATTCAAAAAAATCAAAAAAAAAAAATCATATAATATGTTTTTTGCTTAATCTCTAAAAGTTTCTCATATAATATGTTTGCTATTTCAATTAATTTGCTGGACCTTCTAAACTATTTTATATGAACAAATAAGGTGGACCGTTCCGAAGACGTGCCGTAGGCACGTGTCAACAGGCAAACCTAGTATATATATATATATATATATATATATATATATATATATAATAATAATAATATTAATAATAATAATAATAATAATAATAATAATAATAATAATAATAATAATAATAATAATAATAATATGGAGAAATTGAGTTGTGCCCTATAGAATTACTCTATAGAGGTGGCCGTTGGGATTCTGTGCATGGGGCCCAGGAGATGGTAGCAGCAGTAAGCTGCTGCTGGCGCCAGCGGAGCGTCATGTGGGGCCCACGTGCAGAGGACTGATGCTGAGGTGCTGTGCTCCTGTCGAGCGCTGACGTGGCATGGGGGCCCGCCCAGAGTGGAGGTTCTGTGTGCGCTGACATCAGCAGAGAGAGTGGAGAGAGATGATTTGGAATTGTTCCATATCAGAAATACAAATAGAATAATTAATAATAAATAATAATGCCTATGATCAAGAGTCACCTAATTGGTTAACCACCTTTTGATAGACAGCCTGTGGTGGGCAGTTGTACTATAAATAATAATTTTTCTCTTAAAATATATGAAAATTATCTGAGTATTGGGGCGGGGCGTTACAATAAGACCTAGAGTTTAGCTTTGCCCACTGGACTTAAATTAACACACGAGAACATTTAGCACACACTGGCTATTTCTCAATTTTGTATATATCTAAACTTGCCGGTATTCTGGGTCATGCTCAACTCTAGAACAACAACCATCTCAATACCGAGATCTCATAGGTTACATCTAACCTCATTGTAAACATCTCATTCATTATTCATCATTTCTTCTTTATCTATTCTCTTTTTTGTTATTATCAATCATGAAGTAACCAACTTCTTATAGCAACATTCAATAACACTTTATGAGTTAAAACCCTTATAAACATCACATAATTAATATTCCAAATTCATCCTCTAATTACCTTTTAACTCCTCATAAGTTACATCTTACTCCAATTTTAAATCCAATTTTATACGTTATAAAAGTTTTAGGACAATTAGATAAAAGACATCAACCAAATGATATTGAAAAAATCATATAAATTCCAATACTACACCAAAAATAGATTTATTAGTTTTATAGGAATCATAAATGAGTCTACTACAACTTCGTAGTTAAGATCATCTAAAATCATCCTCAATTACTTCGTCTAAATTCATTTGCAAAATAGTAGGTTCAAAATATGAAAACTGCAGCACAAGCTACTTGTAAAAATCATTAAAAAAATTATATTTCATGAAACTTTGTGTTCTTTAGATCAAATTAAAGGTATAAAAATCTATTATAACTTTGTAGTTATAAGTTTCCCCAAAATATTGTGTCTATAACCCTGAACTCTTCGAAATCTACAGTCGAATCGAAATGTTATATAGACTGCCACTTGTTCAATCTTGTAAAATTCATTATAAATTCTATTCTTCATGAAAAATTCATCTTCATGGAAAATTGATTTCTTAGACTCTAAAAATGATTAATGAATCTACTTCAACTTCTTAGTTTTGACCTTTCTCAAAATACTTCATATAAGATGTCAAAATGATCAAAATTTGAAATATATACAAATTTCCAGCAACTAGCCAACTGCCAACCAGTCCTAAGTTTGGATTTTATTAAAATAGTAAATGACATCCAAATATTATGAAATTTTAAGGAGATGTTCTTGACATATACGAGATGCTCCTATAAAAATTTTAGCTCTAAATTTCATCTAGTTTAATAGATATGATTTTCTGGAGTGCAACTAAAACTTAAAACATAACTTATGAAAATGCCCCCAAATCAATCATATCATAATTTCACACATTTAATAAGCAACACATGAATACTCAAGCTATATAAGTTATCATGCATCTAACAATTCACACATATATATTCTACAATCTAGCATTCTACTAATAAAATTAAATTAGAAAGTTGGAGAAACACTCACCTCAAAAGGAGGATTCCTATTGGTAGAATCCCTAATGCTCCAAAGCCCTAAAGCTCTTCACCAAAAAAACCCGGCCTCACATTCCTCTTGATTTAAACTTCGTGCTCAAAACTTAGAAAAACCCTAGATCTGTGAGGGGGGCGGCGGCTAGGGTTCGTCGCCGCCACCCCGGTGCTCCTCTCCCACCGTTCCTCCCTCCTTTCTTCTTCCCGGCGCTCGGCATCTCCGCCAGACCCAGTTCGCGGAGGCTACGGCCTCGAGCGCCGCCTCTTATCGTCACGCTTCAGCCTACGGAGTGCCGCTCAGATCGCTGTGCGCCGCCTGCAACGTCGTATCCCCTCAGTTCGCGGCGCTTCGCCGTCGACGCCGCCTTCCGCTTCCTGCCGCCATCATCGCGCCCTCCCCTCCTGTACTGTCACGCTGTACCCCCGAGTCGTTCCCTGCGACGCCTTCCCTCTCCATCAGTCTCCCCTTCCATCGAGCGGTTGGAGGTCATCGGCCTCCGTCGAGCGACGCCAGCCGCCTCCTTCGTCCAGTCAACGCCATCGGAAATGTTGGTTGGTTGGTTTGTTGGGGTTTCCGTACTAGATCGGTTGTTGCTTTCAGATCTGAGATTTGGGTTGCTTTTGGAGTTGGGGGGTTTGGGGTGGTTTGTTTGGGGTTTGGGTTAGATTGGAGTTGGTTGGCCTTGCTAGATGTTTGCCCGGTTGTTTTTCGCGCTTACCACCATGTCCACATTCTCGGGGCCAATCACGGCGATATGCGGCTATGATTTGGTTTTTGCGAGGGTTGGTAGTGCATGTGAAGAAACCGGGGTGGTGGTTTTGGTGTGAGAGGTGTAGAATGTTTTGTATCGCACAATTGTGGGGCTTGGGCCCGAGATGGGGTCCCTCCATAGTGTGCGGCGTCCACGATAATACTGGAGTTAGAGACGGCAGCAGGTTGATCTGGTTATTGTTTGTGTGGGGAAAGTGGAGGAGGTGATTGGGATCGGTGTTGCACAGTTATGGGGCTAGGGCCCGAAGATGGGGTCCCACCATAGGTGCGCACATTTACAGCACAAGGTGGGGCTTGGGCCTGCAGACGGGGTCCCCCCATAGGTGTCCTGTAAAAATTGTTGAGGTGGAGATGTATTGTTTTTGTTCGGTGGTGGGTTAGTCGCATCCAAAATTTGACACCCGTTAATCAACGGCCACAGGTTTCGCAACAGCACCGCCACTACGGCCTTATCAATAATCCTGCAATCTACAACGTCCACCGCCCGTAGGGGCGAGAGGGGAAGGTGATGCTTCTGTTAGTTGTGGTTGTTTCGGGTTTTGCATGTGAGAGAGAGTGAGAGAGTGAGAGAGTAAAGATGTTGCTTCTCTCTATTCTGTGCTAGTGTCTGTTAGTGTTTGTGAGAAATCACTAGAGAGAGCAAATGCGTGTGAGAGGCGAATGTATCATCTTCATGACTCTCCTTGTTGGTGTTCGTGGTTAGGGTGACCAAGTGTTTTGTTTGGTGAGAAATTGCTGATGAGAGCTATAGCGTGACAGAGGTGAGTACCCTCTCCACAGCTCTCATTTTGGGTGCGACTCCGATTGGGCCATGTGTGAAGTTGCGTTGGTGAGGTAGAAGGAGGGGAGCGGCAATTTTTCAAATCCCACATGATTCGCTTCAGGTGGGTGGGCGCATGCCGTGGAGGTGGGTGCTCGAAGCTTGCTTGACGGACATACAACTAGTTGGTCCTCGTAGTTTAGAGTGAGAGCTGATTATATGTACTGGTCATGTCGCTTCATATTTTTTTTCTTTCTGTAGGTTGTAACTTGCCCCAGTATGCTGGGGTTGTTTTGTTAATTTCTTATTAATGAAACAAGGTGGCCTTATTCCACCTTTTTTGTCACGCCCCGCTTCCCAACATATGGAATACGAGCGCATGACGAAGCCCAGCGAATGATCTTAACATCATTCATAAGCTGTAGGATCGACTCAGCATCACAACAAGTATATAACAAGAGAGATATATAAAACCAAGCATGCATGAATACTTTATTAGCAACAGAAACAACTGAAATATGATAAAACATCCAAGTAGTTTCAAGTCTGAATCAAGTTAAACTCGGGAACATCAGCCCGTACAAGTTCTCAATTTGCAAGAAATAATAATCCAAAAATAAACAAATAATGTAGGAAGTAAATATTCTAATCAAGTTCTTCTCCACTTGAAGGCTAGAACCTTTGCTCACCAATTCCAGCGGGCAGCTCGTCTCCAAAGTCTGTTTAATAAATATAAACAGGGAAACAAAGCGGAAACAAGAGAAAATGCCCATAGTACAAGCTAGGGCCACAAATAGTAAAAACAAGTACAAGTAAGGGAAACAAGAATTGGAATCAAGAATATAGCAGAGTTATAAGAGGTAGTGGACAAATTCAAGGACTAGCTAGCAAGAGGGAACATCTTAAATACTAGGTTGGATAACAATTGCTAGTGGTGAAACACATGTCAGGTGCACCTATAGGGTTATTTTATATCAAGCGCCAAATCTCAAGTCTAGTGTCATGTGTTATTTAAATGTCAGGTCTCAAATGTCAAGTTGTCAAGTTCAAGTATCAAGTTGTCTAGTTCAAGTTATCAAGTTCAAGTCTAGTTCAAGTTATCAAGTTCAAGTCTAGTGGTGATTACTATCTAGGTAGCACTTCATGCATCCATCTTTTTACTACATGGTTGCTACAATCAAGGCAATTTCGTTTAGACCTAGTAATGAATTTTATAGGGCGGCGTACTCAGGTATCAAGTATCAAGCAAGCCATGGTTCATGAATCGGAAAATAAATAACAAGTTCACGAAGCAAGTTCGCGAATCCACTAACAAGTTCAAGAACCGCACAATGGGTTCAAGAATCAAACAAGTTCATGAGCCAAGTAACTGACTCCATGAATCGAACAAGATACAACAAGTTCATGAACCAAGTATTTGGGAAACACGGGCCCCCTTCCGAGTACACTTACCTATATTGTCCACTCTATAATCTTTCCCAAAACCCCGGCTTGTTACATTTATTAATTCTTATACAGCAAGCATACGTGTGTAAAATGTTGTGATTTAATTCTAGGAAAAATTGGGGATGTCCTATATGGTGTTCAGCAGCTACATATAAAATCTCGTGTCAAACGCTCGCTGTTTACACAGCTAAATTAATTTGCAAAGTAAACGTGTACAGCAGTTTTGCAAATCTGCGTCTACTGACACAGCTGCAGTATAACTACCATAACTCCTAGACTGTAACTCAAAATTCGAAAATTTCGGAGTCTATCGATATCTACACATCCAGATCTACAATTTCTATTCAGGGCTCAGGTTCAGATTCAAAAGATAAGGGGGTCGAAACAGCGAAAGGAAATTCAGGACAGCAACTCGTAGAAATAATTTACTAGCGTAGGTTACATGGGAAAATGTTATTTGGTGACTAAGTCATTATGTGGCATCAATACATGATAATGGAGTTCAACAGCAAATAATAAATTTTTTTCAAGTTATAGGGTTGCAAGTTCGTCAAAAATTGAATGTGACATGTATCTACAAATTTAGGGCTCCTTAATTCATATGTCTATGTGTTCATGTGTTCAAGGGTAAAAGAGTCCAATAATTATAAATTAAATACAAGGAAATTTTGTGACTCTTAGAATTGTGAATTTGGAGGTTCAATATTGATCCACAACGATATTTCAAAGAGGAGTCACAATCTAACTATTTGTAGTATTTCAAGGGTGCTTGTACTAGAACAATAAAATGTACAAGGATACTTGCCTTAGATTGACGATGACTAGATCCACTTGTAGAAGAAATTTGGGTTGCAAAATCCCGGAAGAAGTCCTCAAAAAGCGCGTGCGAAAAACTACCGAAGATCGAGTTTTCCCCCACACCGGATCAACCCAGAACAGCGAACAACGATCTGGATCTGGTGCGGCACGAACACGGGACAGCGGTGGCAGCCAATCGGATGGTTTCGGCGCAGCGGATCTGGTCGAACAGCAAACAGCGACTCGGATCCGCTGTGGCAAAACAGCGAACACAGATCAGGGGGCACGGATCTTGGCGCGATCCGATGGCCGAGATCAAATCCCGCCCTTTTCCCTTTCTTCTTCTTCTTCGTTCGCTGCTTCGAAACGGGGAGAGAGAGAGAGATAGGGACGGTGACGTACGGCGGTGCTTCGACGGTGGCACTACGTCGGGGAGCGACGCAGCGACTGTGGCACGGCAGAGGCGCGAGGGTGACGGGAGGCGACGACGGCGGCGTCCTCTGTTCGGTTTAAGAAACGGGGGAGGAGTTCGGCGGTTGCTGGCGAACGGAAGGGATGGTGTTGGAGGCGGCGAGGTGATGGGAATATGGTCGGAGGTCGAGGGCGATGGTGAGGGAGGCGTTGAGTTGGGTGCAGGCGAGTTTGGATGGGTTTCGGAGTTTGGGGACGACGGTGGTGGGTTCTGTGGTGGTGGTGGGGAACGGCGATGGAGTTTGTGGAGGTGGTGGTGCTGTGGGGTCGACAAGGGTGACGGTCGAAGGTGGCGAAGGTGATTGGAGTGAATCGGGAGATGGGTTGGTTGTGGCGAAAACGATGGAGAAGGAAAACGATGAAGGAGAGGATTAGCGGCTGTGAGTTTTTAGGTTAAAACAGTATTAGGGTTTGATTAGGGTTAGGGTAGGGTTTGCGGGCTTGTGGGTTTTGGGTATCCGCTTCAAAAAGAGCCCAACAGAAGAAATGGTCAAAATGTACAAAAATGGGGATTAGAGAGATAAATGAGAAGAATCAGTCCATTTCCCATGAAGAACGATACAAATGGCACACAATTGAATTTGATAAAAGGACCCACAATTTGAGTTGAGACAAAAACAATAATTTTATTCAATCTGAACGAAGTACATGATCTCAAATAGACGAGAGAGTACAATGAGGCACAAAACAGTACAAAATATAAATACGGGGAAATAGGAGTTACATTTTCCCTAAAAAAAAAAAAAAAACCCGGCCTCTCCTCCTTGGCAAAACCGCAAGACACACCAAAAGACTCTCTCGACTCTGTCTTTTGTTTAGTTTAATTTTGTGCTCATTTGGGTTAGATTATGGGGGTTATTTATATGGGAATTTGGGAGTATTTTTAGCAACTAACCACCCCACTAACCCACTCACACACCCACTCACACCACTCACTCACCTCACTCTCTCCATGTGCAGCCAACCATTGGAAAGAGTGAACAATGCATGTGTGCACGTGTGCACGAGTTGTGTATATTTTTCATTCCACTCTTATTTCATTTTAAACTCTCTTCTTTAATAAATAATTATATTATTTTTCTTAACAAAATTTAAGTATAATTTTCTTGAATTAATCTTAATGAAATTTTAGTTCACAAAAAATAAAGTAATTAGCACGTGCATAGAAAAAGCACATGTAAAGCACGTGTAATAAAAAAATTTAAAAATATATATTTCATGTAAAACTAGTTTAAAATAATAATAAAAATAAACATATATACTTCATAAAGTTTTATTTTGAAAAAGGATACAATAAATACGTGCATTGCACGTATCAATACAAAATAAATTCGAGAGAACGAAAAACGTCCATAACAATCAAAATAAAATATAATTGAAAATACATTTTATTAAATCTATGTATGTATAAAACAATATAATAAACACGTAAATAGAAAACACGAGCATCACACGTATAAAAATATATTTGAGTCAAAATATGAGAAAAATGAATTTCAATTTATGAAACGAATTCGAACAAGTTATAAAATAAATAAATGAACACGTAGAAAATTTTATAATATTACACGTAATGGTAGAATATAAGTAATCAGCACGTGTATTAAAATACGCGCAATGCACGTAAAAAACCAAAGATTAAAATAAATATCTAGGTTGGCTCATAATAAGATAAAAAAATGAATTTTGAGAAGACGAAAAATGGTAAAATAATTGAAATGCTGAAATACGTAGGATATTTATATTAAAATACTTTACAGATATTACTCGTAACAGTACAAAATATATGTGCGTAACACCTGTGGGCAAAATTGTCACAACTCAATTTTGCAGGATGTTACAGTCCCCCCTTAGAACAGCTCTGTCCTCAGAACTTACAAGGGTAAAAGTTGTATCATGTACACACCAAGAGAAATCATTATTGTTTATAAAAAAGCTGCAAATATTAAGAAAATAAATGTAGTACAAAAAAATGTAATGTGGAAAAAACAAAGCAAAATTAAATAAGGAACTATGAATACTAAAGTGAAAAAGAACAAAACACAAAAGTAATAGAAAAATAAATAGCAGAAAACGGTCGTGACCATGAAAGATAATATAGATTGAAAGAAATTTTCATACAAAATAATAAAGTATTAGGTACCATAGAAAAAGGAAAACATAAATTAAGTCATCAAGTGTTAGAGAATTTGAAAAACAAAGTAGTTGAAGAGGAATAAGTAAATCATAGTAAAATATAGATACTTTAAAAACAAGTATAGTAAAGAAAACAAAAATAGTAAGAAGTAGTATGAGAAAGTGTAAAAGAAAAATACAAGTATGGAAATAAATAGAAAGGAAAAAAATGTAAGTGCAAAGAATAAAAACTTTGAAATAGTATAGACAAATTATAATGCAATAGAAAATATTGAAAAATATATTAAGAGCACAAATAAATCTCTAATATTATAATGGGAGAGTTGGGGTTGCCATTTGTCAACATACAAACCCGTGTGTTGCACGTGCAACTCCAACTCTCCCATTAATTGTAACGAAAACAAACAAATAAAATAAATTATACATATTTAAAACGTGCAACGCACGTGCAATTTTTTTATAGCACGTGTAAAATAATTTTATAATATGTTTTTAACCCTAAACATACATATATGTTGCACGTACAACTCATATTATACTTATAAACACATGCATTGCATGTACATATTGTAGCTTTTCCTTCAAAATATTTTTCCCAATTACGTGGAACGCATGTCCAACTCCAAAACTATTTCTTAACACGTATATCGCACGTGAAAATCCTCTAACTCTTATCAAAACGTGCACCGCACGTGAAAAATACGAGTATTAGGTAACTAAAAACTAACGGTAATAAAAAGAACAATATGATAACAAAATAACAATATCGAAATATAAAACAATCTGATAAATAGTTGAGAAGATCATAACAATTTAAAAGTAGTTAGCGGTAGGATGATTAAAATCGCAAATTGAACTAGTACTATATATTACGAGATAAAAATTGAATTAGCAATTTAAGAGATGTCATTGGATAAAAATATGAAAATACATGAGTGTTAAATTTTTGGTAACAAAAGTATAAACAATCTAATGTTAGGGTTTGTGGATCCAAATACACGATAAAGGGGTTGGAGAAGACAGATGAGAAGAGGAGTCGAAGATGGAGCAAGCAGCTCAGAGCAGCCAGCAGCTGCAGAAAAGTTGCGGTCGACCACACTTGGACAGTCGACCGCACACGTACAGACAAATGTACGGTCGACCGGGCAGTCGATCGTCTCTCTCACTCTGTGTTGGGCCCTGCAGTCTTGGAGGAATGACCGGTCGATCGGGCAGTCGACCGACCCATTCTTTGTTGGACTCTATAAAGTCGAAGGCATGAAACGGTCAACCGTCACTGTGTTGCGGTTGCCCATCGCGACGTTGATTAATGAGAGGCTGAGATTAGAAGTTGTGTAAACCTATATATATTATATTGTGTACGATTTTAGGGTTATGTGGAAAAAAAAAAGAGATCTAACAGCCGTCATTAAGAAAGAGGGAGATGGAGAGAAACCCTACACCTTGGTGGTGAGTTCTTGAGAGATTTGTAAACTTATTCTTTATATTTCTAGTGGAAATCGTAGGAGTGTCTCTACGCAGGGAAGTAGTCATTGCATTGGGTGAACCTCGAAAAAATCTTGTGTGCTCTTGTGTGTTGCTTTTGGTTGTTCTTTATTCTCTTGCTTTTGATTCTATTGTTCTTGCATCTTTGTTGGCGAGTTATTCCGCAGTTAAAACTCAACAAAGTGGTATCAGAGAACCAGGTTGGAAGTGTTGATTAAGATGGGGGATAAGAGTAGAATCAAGGAGTTCGATGGAATAGATTTGACAATGTGGAAGATCCAAATAATTGCGTATTTCCGATAGAATGATCTAGATGACCCATTGTTTGGCGTGAAGCCAGAAGGGGCGAATGGTAGTAAGAGGTACAAAGAGAGGCTTGTTGTTAAAGGATTTTCTCAAAGAGAATGTGGTGATTACAGTGAGATCTTTGCATCGGTTATGAAGATGGCTTCAATTAGAGTTTTGCTTAGTATTGTGGCAGTTAAAGAGTTGCACTTAGAGCAGTTGGATATGAAAACAACATTTCTCCATGGTGATGTCGAAGAAGAGCTGGACATAAAACAACCCACAGGTTTTGAAGATAAAGGAAAAAAAGACATGGTGTCGACTGAGGAAGAGTCTTTATGGGCTCAAACAAGCACCGCGGCAATGGCACTTGAAGTTTGATTGCTTTATGAGAGGAAAATGTTTGGATAGATGCGAATCAGATCATTGTGTGTATGTTCGTGGATATGAGGACAATGATATAGTTACATTGGTGTTGTATGTGGACGACATGTTATTACCAGGTCCATGTATGGAGAAGATAAAGGAAGTGAAGAAGATGCTAGCTTCGGAATTTTCTATGAAGGACTTGGGTGAAGCAAAGCAATTCTCGGCATGAAGATTAGTAGAGACAGGAAAAGCAAGAAGGTTTGGTTATCTCAAGCGGACTATGTGAAGAAGGTGTGGAAGAGATTCAATATGGATGGTGCGAGCCCAGTCACTAGCTACTCACTTCAAGTTATCGATGGACTTGTGTCCTAAGATAGAGACAGAGATGGAGGAAATGACTGTTATTTCTTATGCCTCAGTTGTTGGGAGTTTGATGTATGCGCTGATGTCTACAAGACCACACATCACACAATCAGTAGGAGTTGTCAGCCATTACATGAAGAATCTAGGTAAACAGCATTGTGATGCAATAAAGTGGATTCTTAGATATCTAGCAGGTACTTCGGGTTTTTCTCTTTGTTTTGGGGGAATTCTTTGCAAATACATGGTAATGTGGATGTGGATCTTTTGGGCGATCGTGATGGTTGCAGAAGTACTACAGGATATGTGTTTACAGTTGGAGGAACAACTGTTAGTTGGACTTCACAGTTACAAAAGGTTGTAGCACAGTCAACCATGGAGTCAGTGTATATGAAACTTATAGAAGCAACGAAAGACATGTTGTGGGTTTCAGAGCTTATGAAACAGTTAGGCAGGGAGCAACCCATAGGTGAAATATGTTATGACAGTCAAAGTCTAGTTTTCTTGGCGAAAACTGGGCATATCACTCTAGGGCTCGGTACATTCAAATGAGGTATCATTTTATTAGAATGACGGTTGAGAATAAATGGTTGAAGCTATCTAAGGTTCTTGGCACTAAGAATTCGGCGGACATGCTTACAAAGGTAGTGGATAGCAGGAAACATCAGTTCTTCTATACTGCTATTGGATTGTCTCCAGGTCAATTGATGAGGAGACACACAGAGGCTAGAGACTTCAGGTATATGTCTCCAAGTGGGAGATTGTTAGGATTTTTGGATATAAATACACGATAAAGGGGTTGGAGAAGACAGACGAAAAGAGAAATCGAAGATGGAGCAAGCAGCTCAGAGCAGCCAGTAACTGCAAGTAAGTTGCAGGCAACCGTACTTGGATAGTCGACCGTATACATACAGGCAAATGTACAGTCGACCGTCTCTCTCTCTGTTGGACCCTGCAGTCTTGAAGGAATGACCGGTCGACCGGGCAGTCGACCGACCCACTCTCTGTTGGACTCTGTACAGCCGAAGGCATGAACCTGTCAACCATCACTGTGTCGCGGTTGACCGTTGCAATGCTGATTAATGAGAGGCTGAGATTAGAAGTTGTGTAAACCTATATATATTGTATTGTGTACGATTTTAGGGTTATGTGAAAGAAAAAAAAAGATCTAACAACCTTCATTGAGAGAGAGGGAGATAAAGAGAAACCCTACACCTTGGTGGTGAGTTCTTAAGAGATTTGTAAACTTATTCTTCATATTTCTAGTAGAAATCGCAGGAGTGCCTCTGCGCGGGAAAGTAGCCATTGCATTGGGTGAACCTCGAAAAAATCTCATGTGTTCTTGTGTGTTGCTTTTGGTTATTTTTTGTTCTCTTGCTTTTGATTCTATTGTTCTTGCATCTTTGTTGGTGAGTTATTCTTCAGTTAAAACTCAACATCTAATATAAGTATAATAGTAAAAATTATAAGGTTGTGTTTAAAATAATATCATAAAATTTTCATTTGTAAAAGTTACATAATAATTTTATAGAATAATGATTAGTATATATAAAATATATATAAGTTGTGAGGTATAGCACGAAAATCAATATATATAATATTTGTACGTAAATACGTATAAAAACTATATAACGAAATAACAATACTATGACGTGAAAGTTGTAAGCAATTGGAGAAACAAAATAAAATGATAGTAAAAGTAGCAATATATAACTGAAATAATATATAATATTAATTGGGGATTGAAATAAAATGTAGATAGTAAATGAAAGTATAAATAATAAAAATCATATTATATGAGTAGGAAACATATCGAAGATAGGTTAGCGATAAAATATAAAAATGGAATTGTATAAAATACAAAGTAATAAAATAATTAATAGTAACCAGTAATATAGATTGAAAAATAAATAAAATAATAATAACACATATATGATAGATATAGAAGCAAATATAAATAGTAAGATAATTAATTAAATGCATATATAAGTATATCTGAATAATAAAGTGGAAATAGTATAAGCTAAGTTGCAAAATATTATAAAATGGCATAAACTAGTATAAAAATGGAATAATGGTAAGTAAATATATATATATATAGAAATAAAAGTTGGGGTTATTAAAGTAGAAAAATCTATTTTGTTGTGGGTTTGCCTCATTGAGGTCCAACATGTTGCAGATTTTGCCTCCACGACATTCAGTCGCAGTTTGCCTCCATTTATGTCTATTTGCAGATTTGCCCTCTCGACATCGGTTGCACCAGAGTGGAATGATGCAATCTTCCATATGTACTTAGGTATTGTATGTTTAATTAAGTATGATGTTATGTTTTGGAATTTGAGATATAAAAAGTAGTGGTAAAAGTAGGAATGAAGTAGGAAGTTACACGATGAAATATCAAAATAGATGTATAGAGTATAATTATCAAACATAAATAGTTCAAATTAGTAGTAATGAAAAATGATTTATAAAAGTAGGGAGGAAAATGGAATGAAGTACATACATAAGCTTAAATGCGAATGTGAACGAGAAAATAAATATGTGATGTAAAAATTAGGATAACATAAATAATTATATATACAAAATATATAGTAATGTATTAATTGGATAAGTGTAAAATGATATGTGCAGTAAGTATCTTGAAATATATGATGTATATATGGAAATCAGTGGAAGTATATGTACTAACCAAGAATGTAAAAATATAAGTAGTAAGTATATATAGTACGTTAGAAAAATATAAAACAACAAAATTAATAAGTAACTATTAATAGTGAAAAGTAAATATAACAAACTTGCAAATAATATGTCATAACAATAGTATCGAATATAGGCTATAAAACAAAAATAGTAGGAAAAGAAGATTTATAATGTGTAAGAGTATGTCATATTTATATAAGTAATATATTACAATCTTGTTAAAATTATACTGAAATAAATAAGACAACATAAAATAATGGAAAAATATAGTATTGTGAAATCAAAGTATTTGTAAAGTGAACGTAAACATACAAAAATCAAAATTCAAAATCTAATAGAAGTAATAACAAAGGAAAATTATAGTCTTAATAATAATTTAATAAGTAGCAATTCAAAACTTAATAGAATACGTAAAAGTAATAGCAAAAATAAATAATTATTACAAAAATGCATAAAAGTAAGGAGGATAAAACATCAGGAAAGAAAACGAGTATGTCAAACTTAATAGATTAAGACTAAGGGTTACATGTGAAATAATAAATATCAAAAGTGAATTAATAGTATAAGAAAATATTTATTTGAAAAATATAAAATGTTAAAGATGAAAAGTAGTACAAGGAAAAATACACGAAGAAAAATAACTGGAATTTTTTTAGTCTACGTATAAGCTACCATGAATGTAGGTTCAAACCAACCAAACCACTCGTGATACCAAGGAAAAACTTGTTCGCATACAATCTCACATCAATGTATACGAGGAGAGTATCATGAATGCATGTTCAATAACTTCATCATTCATGACTCCAAACTGACACCCACACTAAAATAAAATAATTAGTCTTTGTGATGAATTCAACACTTTTTTCTTTTAAATTATACAACTTATTATTATTTTGTGCGCTTGCAAATTATTCCATCAGTACCGTCCAGTTTCAGGCAAAAATAATTTAAAAACCTAATTTTTCTCTAATGAATCTTGCTGTTAGAAATACGAAATACCTGTAACACCAAATCTGGGAAGTAAAGAGAACAAGATGAATGCATGGAATCTTTTTCCGGAAGGTGGTGAAGGGAAATGTTATGTAGGTAACTAGGTATCCTAAAGGTTTTTATAATTCAACTAATTTCCGTGCAAAGCTAATATAGATATCACTAGGGATGCTTTCGGATCGGATATTGGCTATACCAACATTCGTATCCGCATTCCAAAAACGGATTCGGATACGGTATGGATATGACTCGAAAAAAAATAATAATATCCGTATCCGCAAATTTCGGATACGGAAGCAAATCGGATATGGACTACCGGATGACGGATACGAATTCGGATATCAAACATATAGTTTTTGCTATATTTTTTTCTTAACTAGTACTTAGATATGTATATCACTGAATTGCGAGAATAAATTTTATATCTAATCACACAATAGAAATCAATTTAACAAAAGAAGTGAAGGAAAATTTGTTACGTATATGTACAACTCTTATAAAAATGAATACAGTACGCACTTACCTGTCTATTTTACATATGGTTTGAACCTGACTCTTTAACTTTTTTACCAGGCCGAGAGGACGTCACCGAAAAAGAAAACACTTAGGAAGAACTACAGTAATGGAGAAAAGTTAACAATAACAATGTATAAATGCTTTCTTCATTCTTTTAAAAAATGGAGAAAAGTTAATATTGTACTTAATATAAAGTAAAATTTCATTCCAGTAGGTTGACAATGCTAACAAATTTTTTTGCACTAATTTTGGTTTTCATTTTCTGCTTTTATTGAGAATATATTTTGCTCATTCCTCTCTAACTTCCCTAATCAACAATAAAATTTTGTGCCATAGAATTATTTTGACTTCTATTCAAACAACGCACCCAATTTCAACAAGAGCAAGCATAGAAAAAATAAATTAAAATGCCAGGCATAACGCTGTGAATTAGAACTTTCCTATAAAAATAAGAATAAATGATACAAACATGGAGATGCATAATATCACCTTTGTAATAACAGGGCAGGCCATTGTTGTCCTTAGCAAATACTTTCTTTCACATATACTATATAGCACCAGTGCGCAAACAAGGGAATATGAAATCTCTCACAAATTTCTAATTAGTTAAATCACAATCATTTGACCAAAATAAACGCATCGAGAATCTCATTTTGGAAAGGCCAAAAAGAGGTAAAAAAGGAAAACTAAATCTAGAATTTTTTCCATTTAATCATCATCCTATTTGCTAGTCATTTAAAATAGATATTCATCTAACTTACAAGAATAGAAGATGAAAGAATAAAATGGAAAATCCGCACATTCTAGTTATAAAACTCAAAGAATCAACACTATTTAACTAACTTATGAGAACCATGTCAAGCACCTGCAGGCAATGACATCACTATCGCCCTCAAATATGAGGTGTAAAGTTTAATCCCCGAGAATCTTAATATCCAAATTGGAGAACATAATAATAATTCATAAATGCAGAAGGACCTCACAAAAGCTTTTTAAGACCTATTGGGAACAAAGTTATGTGAAATTATGAAATAACTGCACTCTCACTAGAACCTAAAAATTCAAGAAAGGTGTACCTAAATGAGCATGGCATCAGGGAACCCACCGAGAAAGAGGAGTAAGAGTCCTCCTACAATACTAGGGCCAAGAATTTCAAGAAGAAGCTCGCACCCGGACGACAAGAAAGTGGCTGCCTTGAACATCAGGAACCCATAGACCACCACCAGCAACATGTTTTGAGTGAAGATTGGGAATTTAGAGATAGGAAAAAAAGGGTATTCCAGCTTCAGAGTTCGAAGTCGGAGTGAGAGATTCGGTTTGCTGGAGAAGTCGTTAGAGGTCGGGAGTGAGAGCTTTGGAGTTGGGACTTGGGAGTTTGGGGGTTTATTTTAGGAATTTTGGGAGTGGCTGATAAAGTGAATGAGATAGTTAGGATTATAGAACTTAGGTTATATATTTTTAATTTATATTATATATATTATATATAAATAAATAAATAAATAATAAATTTGCAGATATCCGTATCCGAATTTGCTTTTTTTAGGGATATCCGTATCCGTATTCGTTTCCAATTGTTTTTGAATTTGGATATCCGAATCCGTATCTGTATCCATCGGATACGGATTTTTCATATCCGTATCCGCAAAAATTTTGGATTCGAATACAGATTGGATCGGATATATCCTAATCCAAGAGCATCCCTGGATATCACCATTATTATCAATTGTTAATGATATTCTGATAGATTGAATCCCTGTTTAAATTATTTTTTCCTTTAAATAAAGCCATTAATTATCAATTATATTATCAATAATATTGTTGTCATCACTCTTACAAGTATATTATCAAATTAAATTGTTTAAAGTTTTGAGAATTTTTATTTTTATATGCCACATTTCGAAACTATATACAGAAAAATGATAATTGCCAAAGTATTTGCGTCTGTGGACTCAACAACTAAACTCGTTGTTCCCAATGGTGAGTTTAGTTGTTCCATGCTCGCTGTTGGAACACAGTGAGTGTAGCTTTTTCTTTTTTAGAAACTCGCCGTTCCCAACGGCGAGGACATTTCACTAGACTCGCTGTTGGGAACGGCAAGTTTAGTTTTTTTTTAAAAAATATTTGAAGACTCGTCATTCGCAATGGTGAGAACATTAACACTAGACTCGCTGTTGGGAATGACGAGTTTAGTTTAATTTTTAATTATTTTTTTTTTTGAAAACTCGTCGTTCCCAACGGCGAGGACATTTACACTAGACTCGCTGTTGGGAACAACGAGTTTAGTTCAAAACAAAATTCTATATAGCTTTTTTTAAAAATTCACGAAGTTCAACAGAGTGTTTCACTCTCTGTGAAAATTCATACATCCTCACCGTTCCCAACAACGAGTCTAGTATAAATGTCATCGCCGTTGGGAACGGCGAGTCTTTATTAAAATTTTTGAACTAAACTCACTATTTCCAACAGCAAATCTAGTGTAAATGTCCTCGCCATTGGGATCGACGAGTCTTCAATGAAAATTTTGAACTGAAGTTGCCATTAGGAACGGTGAGTTTCTAAAAAAATTAGTACTTAACTGATCACTGTGTCCCGATGACGAGTATGAAACAATTAAACTCGTCATTGGGAACGGCAAATTTAGTTGTTGAGTCCACGATCGAGCGCAAATATTTTGGCAATTGTTCTCTTTCTGCAAATAGTTTCGAAAAGCGGCATATTTTTTTAAAAAATCAAGTTTTTATTTCTTATATATGGAGAAACTACTATTACTGCCTCATCTACCACTGTCTTTTCTGAGTAAACTACAGAGTATACTTCTGGACGAAGGTGTAACACCCCACAAAATTGAGTTATTACAATTTTGCAACACATGTGTTACACACATTATTTTATAATGTTACGGGAAATATTCGTAACATATTTTTATTACAAATATCCTACGTATTTTGTGTTTCGATTATTTATATATTTTTCCGTTATCTTGAATTCATTTTTGTATTTGAATTTATTTTATTTCTCATTTTTTAGCCAACTCAAATATATTTTGTTAATTCGTGCAATGCACGTGTTTTTAGTGCACGTATTGATCATATCTTTCTCAATAAATTAATGAAGTTATGTATAATTATTTTACTTGCTAAGTATAAATGCATAGTATAATTTTTAACTAAACTAACTTAGCTTAATCTATATTAACATGCAATTTATAACCATAACATGTATTACATGTGGACTAAAAATTACATTTGAAACCCGTATTTTTCCACACCATGGTTGGTCGGCCAAATTAGGAAAGGAGGAATTATACAATTGAGTTTGAATTAACTTAAGACAGTGAACTAGTGGGTGGTTTTCTCTTTAATCATGGATGGTTTTTTTCTTTTAAAAATAAAAACCTCTCCATCTCCATTCTCATTTGAAAAACCACCGGCCAAACTTTTTTATGGGAGAGAGTTGTTCATTTTGAGTGATTGAATTTTGGTGTTGGAGCTGTTGTTTTGGAAGGAGAAGTGCTAGGAATTATCAATTTCGGAAATCATTGGGTGGGTGTTTCTTAAATTTCTAATTTATTCTTGTTAGAATTGCATGCTAGATAATCTATATAAATTGAGTAATTATGCTTAGATTATGTGTTGATTGTTGTTAGATTATGTGTTTTTAGTTAATTCTGTGAAAGTATAATATGATTAACTTAAAAACGTTTTTAGAGATGTTGTCCTGAGTTATGTCTCACTTTAAAAAAAAATCATTTCTTTTTATCTAGATGGAATATAAAGCTAAATTCTTTATATGAGTATCCTGTTCATGTCAAGAACATCTTCCAAAATTTTCATAATTTTTGGATATCGTTTGGTATTTTAATAAAATCCGAACTTAGGACTGGTTGACAGTTTAGCTAGTTGCTGAAAATTTGTATACCTTTCGGATTTTGATCAATTCAGCATCTTATATGCAGGTTTTTGAGGAAGATCAAAACTAAGAAGTTATAGTATAATTTTATACTTTTAATTTGAGCTAAAGAACACAAAGTTTCATGAAGCATAGAATTTTCTGTGATATTTACAAGTAGCATGAGCTGCAGTTTTCAGATTCTGAACTTACTATTCTGCAAATGAATTTAGACAAAGTAGTTGAAGATGAATTTAGATGAACTTAACTACAATTTTTAGTAGACTCATTCAAGTTTTATATCACACTAAGAAATCTATTTTCTGATAAGTATCTTAATTTATATGATTTTTGCAAGACCATTGAGTTGTTGTCCAAAGATAGTTGTAACATTTAAATAGTGGATTCTATTTATATGTTGTTACCTTGAAAAGAAGTTGGTAGAGAAATAGGCTTGAAGTATTGGTTGGTGCATGTGTCTTAGGACCTTTGAGATTGTAGGTTTGAGTCTTGGTGAGCTCGAACTTGGTTATATTTACTGTTTTTGAGTATATTGAAAATATAAATTGATTTTTGGGAAAATATTTTGATGGTAATTTGTACAAACATTTTTGGATTAATTTCTCTACTTAGATAAAAGATTAAATACATATTTGGTGATTATATTTGAAGAATTTGAATAGAGATAATTTTAAAGGATATAAGTATTTTGGAGAATTAATATTTGATGAAAAATGGTACAAATATTTTGGATTAAACTCCATATTTGAATGAACAATTTTAGTGCAGATTTGATAATTAGATTTGAAATGTTAGAACAGAGATGATGTTGATTGAATTTGAGGCACTTGAAGTCCTATTGTAACAGTTTAGAAAATTTTATCTAGTTATTTGAGAATGACTAATCGGATGGAATGAATAAGAGATGAATTGAGTAAATGAATGTATGAAATTTGTAATGATTATAAAAGAGGTTATGGATGACCTAGAAAGTTTGTGAATTTTGGAATGTGTATATTCTAGAGGTTGGGCGAGACCAAGGGTACCGATAAATTTGTGATTATGAAAGTTTGAGAAGTTTCCAGTATAAGCTAATATTCTCGTGTGTTGATTTAAGTCTCGTAGGGTAAATCAGCTCTAGGTGGCAATTATTTATGTTTGAACTTAAGGATAGACACTAGAAAAAAAGATGTGATGAAGCTTGGGCAAACGCGAGTGGGACGACTCTATATAGTCGAACGGTGTATTCTGGGACTATAAATTCAGCCGGACGATGTACTCCGGGGCTGTAATTGCTATGCAGAGCGAGGCGGGTTTCTATTATTTTTGGGACTATGAATGATCGGGTGGTTATTTCGGAATTATGAATAGCCGAGCGGAAGGGAGGCAGATCTCCAGTATTCCGAGCTAGAGCGGTGCTTGCGGGATGTTTGCATGATGATGGTTCTGCATTGTCGAGCGGTGTACACTAGGACTGGAACCAATACTCGTGGGACGTCTAAACCTTGTCTTTTGTCACCGTTATAGGATTGCATGGCGAGGGGTAGAACCCTACAATGAGGATTCGATAAGGGCTTGCCCTCAGACCTATGTAGTATGCGATGCATAGAATCTGAGCAAGTGTGCATTGTATGCATTTGTTGCTTTCTTGGATAATTATTTTATGCATTTTAATTTTTATTTCATGGCATATACTTATAGACTTAGATTAGATTTACTATCTCTTATTTATTTATCTTTGTCATTATTGCTTTTGTTTTGTGCATCAAGTTTGTGATTGTTAAAGTTGAGTATCGCTGTATTATAGCATTGCGTCAGTTGCACTCAACTAACATGCCGCAATTCTTAAGTTTTGCAGGACTCGAATTAGCAAGCGGCGTGAGCATGAGTTTGGTGTCGAGGGATGTTGCAAGATTGAAGATTTTGATGCTATAAGTTGTATTTTATATGTAAATTTTCGCTGTGTGTTATAAAGGATAACATTGAAATGAAAAAGCTTTAAATTCCTTGTATTTTTGTACGAGATTGAAGTAAAGATCCTGGTTGTGCTACGAATTACATGTATTTGAAATTCGGGGCGTTACAGAAGGCCTTTGAAAAACTTCTTTATTAGAAGATGTCCCGGTTAAAATGTACAATTCATATTGACTGCAAATTGTCGAACATCATGAAGGGTGCAACTCCAATAAGAAGGTATCCGCTGGATCTGGGATTCTTATAGGTATGGTTGAAGAACCTCCGGAAGATTTCTTCTTTTATAGAATGGGGGAAAATAAATATTCAGTCAGATCTATTTTATTTTTACATGAAGCGCATGGAATAATTACTTTTGGTATTCAGGAATTTTTACTATTAACTTGACAGATTGCAAACTTCCTTTTCTGTACTACAATCTATTTCAGTTGCTCCATTCAATTTAACAAGGCATATCGATCTGTCATGTCCTTCTTATCCCGAACAATTTGAAACTATCCAAGTTTTGGTAGTTCCATACTTCTATTCATAATACTCGTTTGTACATTAACTCCAACCTGGTTAACATTTTTAATGACTGGTGCTATATGTCTCCATTGCAGATGCTCATGCCATTCTAAAAAATACCTCATTTTATTCTCAACTAGCGATCTATGTATTTTTGCGGTGGTTTCTATTATTGGACAGGCTTCTGATTATATTGAGTGTTTTGAGAAATCAGAAATCAAGCGTTATTGATTTTGTGACTTTTAAAACTCCAACCAAAAGCAGCCAGAAGGAATTCTTTTCCAATTTATCTCCTGATTGTTGTGGTCTGGTTCTTCTTCATCCATTTGTAACTCTAGAGAGCTCAGTTATTACTTCAACAATCTACCACCACTATAATTTCAAATCCCTTGATGTAGACTAGCTTTTTAGCCGGAACCTGAAAAGTGTTTCATCAATTGCAACAATGAACATCTCAGCCACCTCCAAAAGAAGATCAAGACTGAGCAATCTACTCGAGAATGCCATTAACAAGATCCTCTGCTGTCTCCTAATTGAAGTCGCTACTAACAACATCCTCTCCAAGTACTGGCACCACTTGAAAACCTTGCATGATAACATTTGGTTCTGGGTATGAAATCAAAAGGCACAATGACCAAGCACAGTAAGATACTTTCTTCCTTTTGGATCTCGTCATTGTTATTCTGTGTGGGAGTTATTTCTATGATGTGCTTGAAGGACTTTTAGAAGGTACATAAACTCGTAGATCTGTTTGATAAACTTGAAAAGGTGACAATGACTTCAATCTCGGGTAACAAATTTGAGCTCAACTTTATGAAATTTCTTTTAGCTATAAGAATTTGATGATTACCAATCCAAGCATCATAAATAACAGTCTTAACAGAACTATTGATAGTTCTGGTGGGCTTCAAGCCATGCACAATTCCTATTAACAAAGCACGAAATTTATTAGTGCCTTTGTCTTGAGATGTTCTCTATCAGACCATCTCTAACCACGCTAGCCGTCTCTCATTTAAAGCCAAAATAGCAGATTTAGGGAGAAAAATCTGCTCCAACGGTACTCGCTAAGCCATTCGCCAAAGTAGATATCTCATATTTAATTGCTAGATCAGACGACTTTGTATCATTCGCTAAACTTTTCTTCTGCTCTTTCCGCCTCTCAGAATAAACCACACAAAAAATCCAAACCCAAGTCTGAGATTGGAAGAAATCGTGATCTCGGAGCCCGAGCCCGTGAAGCAGATTGCGAGAAAGTTTCCTTTGTTTTGTGCTTGGGCTGTTTTTTTGGGCTTGGGCTTTGTTTTGTTTTGTTTTGTTTTGTAAAGTTTCTTGATGTGGGCATCAATTATGCAGTCAGTTGTCAGTATGTGTGCAGTCAGTGTGTGTGTGTATGCAGTGCAGTCAGTGTGTATACAATGCAGTCAGTGTGTGTGTATGCAGTCAGTTGTGTGTGTGCAGTTATGTAACAGTTAGGCAGTCAGTTATGAGTAGGTAGTAGGTAGTTGTGTGCAGTTGTGTGTGTGAGTAAGTTATGCAGTCAGTTATCAGTAGGTAGTAGACAATTTTGTGCAGTTGTGTGTGTGTGTATGTGTGGTCAGTAGCCTATATAAAGGCTTGGGTTATTGTAAAAATGAATGATTTGGTGAATGAAAAAAATCAAACAAAGAGAATGTGATGTCTCTGTGTTCATGTCTTAAATGTGTGAAACTTTAAGGCAAGTTGTGAAACCGACTATTATCCTTCTTTCTTCTATTGATTCATCATCTTCAAGGTTACAAGCCTCCTATACCATTCCTCTTCTCAACCAACATTCCTCCATGTCCATAGTTGGTAAGTTTTTCAGGAAATTAATTCTATCGAATTTTACGTTCATTATCTCTAAATTATTATCTGTTGACTCTGCTGCTATATATGAGAGTGAGAGTTCTACATGCCTGTAGCTTATAAACTTTTATATCGTCAGTTTTAAATTGCACAACTTAGTTTTGTTGATAATGTTGTCTAGGATGTTAAATGGAACTGCTAGTGAATATGTAACTCTTGTAAACTCCATTAACCCGTGAATATTTTAAACTTCAACCTATAACTATGTTCAAAGATGTTGGAGAACACTACTTGATTCAATTTACTTGGATAAATCACACACTCACAAGTAGTTTCACATCATTTTGGTATTAGAGCCAGGTTATTCGTAATTCAGCTCTTGCATCACTCTTTTATGCATTCATTTTATGTTTTAAAATTTATTTAGTTTTAGGTACATTTAGTCATTTTCCCAGAGAATTTCAGCAGTTAGATACTTTAGGATTTTCCTCTTAGTCCCTCCTTCGTCCCCGCCTTGCGCATGAGACTACGAAGCACTATTAAGGACCCCGAAGAACCTTTCTTAGCTATTCCCAACCACTCAATTAGGAGACGTAGGATGAGGACGATAACATCTCTAGGAGAGTCTAGTTTAAACATCCTTTGTCCCTCCCCTTCTTTCGATACCTCTAGCGTCTTTCCATCCAACGTCTTAATGCATGCCCTCCAAGCAATCCTTGTTGAAATTATGGACCGGCTTGCCAGAATTGAACAAACTCAAGCTAATTCCCCAACTCCCGACCGTACAGAATTTCGACATGACGGTCAAGATCATCACAGACAAGCTCAAGACCCCGACGAACAATACCTGAAAAATGTTAGACCCGATGTTAGCACTTTTGACGGTCGTTTAGAGCCCTAAGCCTTCCTCGATTGGATCCAAGCCATGGAACACTACTTCGAGTGGTTCGATGTGACTGAAGAGCGAAAAGTTAAGATTGCGAAAATGAAATTAACTGGACAAGCTCTCCAGTATTGGACTAACGTGAGAAGCACTCGAAGAGCATGAGCTCAAAGCCCCATTGCCACTTGCGAAGCGATGAAAGACGAACTCAAGGATAAATATGTGCCAATCTCTTTCCATTCTCGTATTCTCGACTCGTGGAACCAACTATATCAAGGCAGCAAATCAGCGAAAGAATATGTTGCCAAGTTTGATGAGTTCTTGATTCGTTGCAATGCTCTAGGCTCCGAGCCTGGAGTCCAAATCCTGTCTCGATTCTGAGCTGGACTTCGAGAGGACCTCCGCAATGAACTCATCCATCGAGATGTGGAAACTTTAGAGAAAGCTTATGCTCTTGTTCAAGATCTTGATGACACGAAAGCAAATTTATCTTATAGGTCCAATGATTCTAGGAGTCAAAATTCTAGGTCGACCCTAAGTCAAAATTATGGATCCAGATCTTCTTATTACCATAGTAAGTCTACCCCAAACTCTTCACAGCCTAGGAGTGACCCCAAAGGAAAGAACCATGATAAAGACTTTTCCAAGATTAGCCCACTCACCAAGTGCTACAAATGCCAAGGCTATGGACATGTTTGCAGCCAACTGTTCTAGCCCAGTCAAGGTAGCCCTCATGGACGACAATCCCGTCCTCGACAAAGAAGAATCAGACACCGAAGAGTACACCTACGAAGTCAACGATAATCCTGGATTTGACGATGTTGAGGAAGATAATCACCTCAATTGCATAAATTTTGAGCCTTCTCCCAGTCTACAGTTGTTAGGTGCGCTTTCTCACAGCTAAAAGAACAAGATAATTGGAGGCGCACTAACATTTTTCACACCTTCACCAAGATAGAGGATAAGAATTGCAAGGTGATTATAGACAGCGGTAGTTGTGTCAACGCTGTATCTTCTGCCGTCATTTCCAAGATTTGCCTTAAAGCTGAATCACATCCCCACCCTTACAAAGTAACTTGGATTGACGCTACCTCGATGCAAGTCAACCAACGTTGTTTAGTCCCCACTGACTTTAATGTCTACAGGGATAAAATCTGGTGAAATGTGTTGATCATGGATGTAGACCATGTCATTCTTGGTAGACCGTGGTTGTTTGACCACGACGTAACCATTTTTGGCTGCTCCAATCAGTGTGTCTTTCAGCACAACAACAAAAGGACAAAGCTTAATCCTTCCCAACCACGAACAGGTCCAGTGCCTTCTAAACCCACTGACAAGAAAGAAAAAGAAATTTCTTATATTGGCGTTAAACAACTAAGTCAAAAGCTACAAGAAGAAGCACCAATCTTTTTTCTCGCCACTAGAGAAGTCCCCAAGAAAGCTGTGACGCCAATTCATCCTCAAGTTGTTCCTGTCCTTCAAGAATTTTCTGATGTCTTTCTCGAAGTCCTCTCCAACCAACTACCCCCATTGCGTGACATTCAACACGCTATTGATCTGGTCCCAGGCTCAAGTCTTTCCAACTTGCTGCATTATCGAATGAACGCAACTGAGCATGCTGAGCTCAAGCGACAAGTTGATGAACTTCTCAAGAAGGGCTTCATCCGAGAAAGCCTAAGCCCTTGCATAGTCTCTGCACTTTTGACGCCAAAGAAAGAAGGAACTTGGTGTATGTGTGTGGACAGTCGCGCCATTAACAATATAACAATGAAGTACCATTTTCCCATTCCACAATTGGATGATATGCTAGACATGATGGTAGATGCCACTATCTTCTCTAAGATTGATCTTAAGAGTGGTTACCATCAAATTTGTATCTGTCTAGGTGATGAATGGAAGACTGCATTCAAGACCAACGATGGTTTATATGAATGGATGGTTATGCCTTTTGGGTTGACCAATGCCCCTAGTACATTTATGAGAATTATGACTTAGGACCTCCATCCGTTCATGAAAAAATTTCTCGTTGTATATTTTGATGAGATTCTCATCTATAGCCGATCTGTAGTGAGTCATCTGGACCATCTGAGGCAGGTTTGTAGTGTCTTAAGAAAAGAAGAACTCTATGCTAACCCCACCAAATATACTTTCCTTATGGACCAGGTCATCTTTCGGGGTTTTATAGTGTCTGCTAAAGGTGTATCGGTTGACCCAGAGAAGGTGAAAGCCATTGTCAATTAGCCCGAGCCCGGAAATATTCGAGATGTCAGAAGTTTTCATGGACTCTCAACCTTTTACAGAAGGTTTGTACAAGATTTCAGCAGCATAACAGCTCCTATAACGGACTGTTTGAAGAAATGTGAGTTCGTTTGGACACCAGCTGCCACAAATGCATTTAATGAGATTAAAAAAAGAATGGTCCAAACTCCTATTATGCAGTTACCTGACTTTTTAAAATTCTTTGAGGTGACTTGCAATGCTTCTGGTATTGGCATAGGCGGCATTCTTAGCCAAGAAAATCATCCCATTGCCTATTTCAATGAAAAATTAAATGAAGCAATTAAAACAAAATTACTCTACCTATGATAAGGAATTCTATGTGGTGATACAGTCTTTGAAGCACTGGTGTCACTATCTTCTGCCACAAGAAATTGTTATCTTTTCTGACCACGCAGACTTGAGGTTTATCAACTCCCAACATAACTTGAGACCCAGACAATGCCGCTGGGTTGAATTTCTTCAGGAATATTCCTATACTATCCGACATAAAAAGGGCGTTGAAAACAAGGCCGCTGATGCACTCAGTTGTTGTCATATGCTTATATCTTTTATGCGCACCCAAGTCATTGGCTTTGAGAGAATCAAAGATGAGTATGCATCCCACCCCGATTTCCAAGAAATTTATTCTCTTTTACAGGATGGCGTAACTCGAGTGATAAATAACTACCTTCTTAGAGACAGTTATTTATTTTATCTATCTAGGCTATGCATTCCCCTCACTTCTCTTCAAGAATATTTTGTTTGGGAATTGCATGATGGTGGTCTTGTTGGATATTTTGGGCATAACAAGATAACTGATGCTATCGAATATCGTTTCTTTTAGTCCAGTTTAAAGAAAGACGTTGTAAGGCTTGTTAAACGATGTCATACCTGTCAATTAGCCAAACAACGTAAGCAAAACACTGGTTTGTATACACTATTGCTGTCCCTAACTGCCCATGTCAAAACGTCAATATGGATTTCGTGCTTGGTCTCCCAAAGAACCAAAAGAAGCATGACTCCATCCTTGTTGTTGTGGACTATTTTTCAAAAATGGCCCACTTTCTGACTTGTTCTAAGACCTACAATGCTTCACGTGTTGCTCAAATATTCTTCGACGGCGTCGTTAAACTTCATGGACTCCCCAATTCTATTGTGTCAGATAGGGTTGTTAAGTTCACCAGCTACTTCTGGAAAACTCTCTAGCACAAGATGGGGACAAAATTGAAGTTTTCTTCGGTCTTCCACCCTTAAACTGATGGACAGATCGATGCTGTGAATAAGAGTCTAGGAAGTTTGTTGAGATCGTTAGTAGGTGAAAACATGGGATCTGAAATTGTCTATTGCTGAGTTTGCATATAATTCATCTAAGAGTCGAACCACTAGTATGAGTCCGCATGAGATAGTTTTTGGGTATCGACCTAGACAACCTATAGACTTAGCACCTATGTTAGAACCTCACAGAGAGTCTGAGTCTGCATCTACATTTGCATCTTGCATACACGAATTACACAAAGAAATATCCAAGAAAATTGAAAAAAGTAATGCTAACTACAAGTTGAGAGCGAATGCTAGAAGAAGGCTTAAAACTTTTAAGGTGGGTGATGAAGTAATGGTCCAGATTCGTCCGGAACGGTTTTCCCCTGGAGCCGTTAAGAAGTTGCATGCCCGCTGTGCAGGTCCATTTAAAATCTTAGAGAAAATTAATGACAATGCTTATATTGTCGATCTTCCTGAAGGTCTCGGCATTAGCAAAGCTTTCAATATCGAAGTTTTAGTAAGCTACGAAAGCCCAAATTTTAACCCTAGCAACCCATTGATAGAAGAGCCTTCCCAAGAGCATAATGGTGAGATTCCTCCACTACCCCAACTCCCTGACATCACATACCCCTCAGCAGAGGATATTGATAGTATTTTAGATGATGAGATTATCTCTACAGGAGATGATGGAATTCACAGGTACTTAAATAGATGGAAAAACAATCCAGAGACTAAGGACACATAGCTGGACCGTTCAGATCTTCAGAGACTTGATCCAGATAGGCTGGAGCAGTATGAGAGCCACCCTAGCTTTGATGCACCGACACCGAGTTCTTTCCAGAGATTTGGCAAGACCTATCAGCACCGACGACATATGGTTCCCATATATTTCTGAGACAGAATAGGAACCACAGCAGTATCAGATTGACTCGACAAAGTCGAGTTCTCTCCCACCTGAAGAGAATGATGTGGGTATCAGTTATGCAGTCAGTTGTCAGTATGTGTGCAGTCAGTGTGTGTGTGTGTGTGTATGCAGTGCAGTCAGTGTGTGTATGCAGTGCAGTCAGTGTGTGTGTGTATGCAGTCAGTTGTGTGTGTGCAGTTATGTAACAGTTAAGCAGTCAGTTATCAATAGGTAGTAGGCAGTTGTGTGCAGTTGTGTGTGTGTGAGTTATGCAATCAGTTTTCAGTAGGTAGTAGGCAGTTGTGTGCAGTTGTGTGTGTGTGAGTATGTGTGGTCAGTAGCCTATATAAAGGCTTGGGTTATTGTAAAAAGGAATGATTTGGTGAATGAAAAAAATCAAACAAAGAGAATGTGATGTCTCTGTGTTCATGTCTTGAATGTGTGAAACTTTAAGGCAATGTGTGAAACCGACTATTATCCTTCTTTCTTCTATTGATTCATCATCTTCAAGGTAAGCCTCCTCTGCCCTTCCTCTTCTCAACCAACATTCCCCCATGTCCATAGTTGGTAAGTTTTTCAGGTAATTAAGTATATCGAATTTCACGTTCATTATCTCTAAATTATTATCTCTTGACTCTACTACTATATATGAGAGTGAGAGTTTCTACATACCTGTAGCTTATAAACTTTTATATCGTCAGTTTTAAATTGCACAACTTTAGTTTTGTTGATAATGTTGTCTAGGGTGTTAAATGGAACTACTAGTGAATATGTAACTCTTGTAAAATCTATTAATCTGTAAATGTTTTAAACTTCAACCTATAACTATGTTCAAACGTGTTGGTGAACACTACTTGATTCAATTTACTTGAATAAATCACACACTCACAAGTAGTTTCACATCATTTCTTTTGTTTGGTTTTGTGCTTGAGCTATTGTTTTTTTTTTAATGTTGTTGTAAAATATCATTGACTAGCCAAAATAACTAGTATGGTTGGAGTATAGACTTTTTTTACTAGCCAAATAATCCTATTGATCTTCATTTTGTCTACTCTAGCGTGACAAAATGGCTAGCATGGTTGGAGACGCTCTCAAGTTGTAATTTAGGTTTTATCTTTTTCATCTTGGTTCTTCTTAGTTGTTACTGCTCACCTAATGTTTGGTTTGGATTGATTAGAACGATCACTCTGACTATAGCTCTTGGTAATTTGCCAAATAAATATTCTGGATATTAGATATATGATACTTATGTACTTCGAATAATTGCCTCTGCTCTTTCTACTTTGCATCTTAGAGTTGACTGGATTTGTAATCTTACTCTGTGCTAGCCTAATATTTGAGGGGCCTAATATACTTGTTAGGTTCCGTTTTGCTGCTTAAGTTGAACAATAATTAATGAGTAATGGTTACTGATACCATGACAACATTTAACTATTGACTACTATTATGAATCTAAACGTGATGATGTTTTGTAAGAAAGAAGTATTGAGTTTTAATATTTGAGAGGTCAGAGAGATCATCTTCATTACCACAGGATTAACCTGGTTTGTTATCTTTTCAGGGGAAAATAACTTATTTTTGTCATATTTTTTCAATGCTTCATAACAACTAATTTGAAGTAGTAGATACCATCATTCCTATATTACTTTCTAGAAGATTAGTAAAGGGTTACCTATCCCAAGTAGTAAGAACAATAATTATCACTTGGACCAAGTTTGCTTGAGTTCTTGTTCTGATAAAAAATTTCCACTAATTTGTAAGAATTTTCCTGAGGTATGACTATGTTCCTGTAGCAATACTTAGTCAACTTTTGCTTCCCTGCAAAAGATTGGATGGCTGACAGCAAACGGCTGATACAATTCAAAAGGTTTTTCCATGAATATCAAAAAGGGAAAATTAAATGGAACTTACTTTCATAATATGAACAAATTCAATGGATATGTCCAATTTACCTAAAAAGGTAATAGGAAAATAGAAGATGTAGCAAGAAGGCTGGAAGATATGTCAGATTTGTTGCTTGGCTACTCATAGATGGAGAACCTGTCTGTCTGTAAAACCATAGAAGGCATAATGATTCAGGACAGCGTAGTGAGTGCATTGGATGTGGACTATGAGCCAGTAAATTTGGTACTGTTACCTTTTCTTTTCTTTTTAGTTATCTAATTAATGTAGTTTTAATTTGTTCAAAAGAAATGTTGCCTTTGAAGTTTTAGCCAACCTTTTCTACTTTGAAGCATAATTGTTTTAAATCCTAAATTTCTATTTATAACATTTGCATTTCCACGGATTTTCCCCCTCTTTCCTTTCCTTTCCCTCCGTTAGCGAAGTTACGTTCTTCACTGCAAGAACCCGAGACTCATAAACAGTATGACAGGGACACTATATGACTCATATATAGAATGAAGACCGAAGGACATAAATTTAATGGAATATTGATTGTTTTTCAAATGTTTGATATGTCAGCTATTAACAGGATTGGATGTTGTCCCGATGGTTAATTTGAACCATTAGATGTACATCTAATCGCTAATACGGTGTTTACAAGTAAGACGGCATACATATGATTTAAAGTAGACAATCAAATCTACTCAGACCTTATTCCCTTTGTCAATTTTGCGTAACTTGAAATTAATAAATGGATGTATGTTATTAGACTCTCCATAAACAAAAGTAAATTGCATGAGTAGTTGGCATATGTATGCTAATTGGGAGTCGACTTTCCTCAAGTTTTTTTGTCTCTTCTTTTTATTTTCTTATATGGTTATAATTATCATCCATCCTTGTCCCTTGTATTTTAATCTCCGAAAAAAATCTCCACACCGCATTACCTTATTATTTGAGGAGACACATAATTATTTGTCCATCAATATGACATTTCTTATATAAACATCTAAACAATGTAACGTATGGACGTATGAACGGAGAAAGGGTTTTGCTGTCAGTTGTGTGGGATGTACAAAATGTACCCATAAATGAATGATCTCATTAATAGTATTAGATATATATTGTTGTAATCTCTAATCTCTAATATTATAATGAGAGAATGGCTTAGTGTCAATCTAATCTCTAATCTCTAATATTTTATCCTTTTATCCTGATCACCGTGTATTTAAGGAACTTGGGACGAAAAAAATGATTGCCACAAGGTGTGTGACAGAGGGTCTTTATCAATTTAACAATGTTCCTTCCTCATTTGCATGCTTGAGGCCTTTGGATATGCATTGTCAGTTGGTTCACCCGTCCTTACAGAATCTGAAGAATAAGAGACCTAACTTATCTTCTCTTAAATAGTTATCTTGTGAGTCATGTCATTTATGTAAACATTTGCGTAAGTATTGCCCTTCTAAAGTTAGTAAACGGTCAACTCGACCTTTCGGTTTAATTCATTATGATGTTTGGGGACCCTGCCCTATTGAGTCTCAGTTTGGTGGTTCAAGATATTTTGTTACCTTTGTTGATGACTACTGTCGAGCAAGTTGGTTATATTTAATGAAATCTCGGTATGAAGTTTTCACTATTTTTTAAATCATTTTGCATTGAGGTAAGAACCCAGTTTGATGTTTCCGTTCAAATTTTGCGTAGTTATAATTCCAAAAATATTGTATCTTCATGTTCACTAGTTTTATGTTTTCTAGTGGTATTCTCCATGAGTCTTCTTCTCCTTACACGCTTTAACAGAACAGTGTTGCAGATCACAAAAATCGTCACTTGTTGGACATTACAAGGACCGTGCTTCTTCACAGACAGGTTCATCAACGTTTCTAGGGGGATGCGGTCATCACTTCATGTCATCTTATCAACCGCATGCCCTCATCTGTGTGAAATGGTCGAGCACAATTCTCCATGTTATTTCCATCGACTGACCCATTTTCACACCCTGCCAATTTTTTTTAGATGTGTTAGCTTTATTCATGATCATTGTTGTGGTCGTTCTAAGATAGATGCTCATTCTATTCAATGTATTTTTTATGTTATTCGCATTCCCAGAAAGGTTATAAATGTTATAGTTCAGAGTTACATCGTCGCTTTATTTCTACTGATGTCACATTTCTTGAGTCTTAATCTTATTTATCTACCACTTCATCTTGTCTGACTCCATCTCCATCCGATAAGAGTGTAACTGAATTCCTTGCCTACCCAGGTCTTTCGATATCTACTTCTTCGGCATTTGTGAAACAACGATCTTCACTATTGCCCACAAAGCATGTAGCCACCCAAGTATTCCAACGACGCAAGAGCACTGTGTCAAATGCAATTCACACTACTGTGCTTATTATTCCCTCGCCTTCGGTTACTAATACATCATTGTCTGAGCCTACAACTACATCCCCTGTTACATCTACTGTCCACAAATACTATTCCCATACCTACTGTTCCCCATGATGGTGACCCTTCTGATCTTGATCTTCGTGTTGCTATACGCAAAGGGAACCGCTTCACTGCACATCCTTTATATAGTCGTCTTTAATGTGCTTACTTGTCGTCTGCCCATTCTACCTTCATATCTACATTGGACACTTACCATGTTCCCAAGTCATTATTAGAGACATTATCTCGCTCTGGTTGGAGCCATGCTATGCGGAAATAGATGATTGATCTAGAGAAATGACATTTATTATGATGAGACATTCTCTCATGTGACCAAAATGCCTTATGTTCAGATCATTGTTATCTTGGTGCTCGATTTCATTGGCCGCTTCACCAGCTTGATATCAAGAATGTCTTTCTTAATGATGTTCTTGAGGAGGAGATTTATATAGAGCAGCCTTGTAGTTTTGTTAGCAAAGCTGGGCTGACAAGAGTTTGTCGCTTCAAATGATCTTTATATGGACTCAAACAGTCTCTTCCTTGGTTTGGTCATTTCAATGAGGTTGTCACGAGTTTTGGCTTGAGAAGGAGTGTTAGTGATCACTCTGTATTTTATCAACATCACAGACGGATGATACTTTTAGTTGTATATGTGGATGACATTGTAATTACAGGAGATGATCATAATGATATTCAAGATCTGAAGTCATATATTCAACATAAGTTTCAAACTAAGGATCTCAGATGACTAAAATATTTTCTTGGGGATCGAAGTTGCTCCTTCCAAGCAGGTAAATTTCTTTATCACAGAGAAAGTATGTATTGAATATACTTATCAATAATTGTATGCTAGGGCCATCGCACACTCCTATAGATCCAAACTCGAAGTTTTTGCCAGATGAGGGAGTTCTGTTAGAGGATCCAGGAAGATGTAGGAGACTCGTTGGAAAACTGAATTATCTCAAATTCACTTGTCCAGACATTGCATATTCAGTGAGTATTGTGAGTCAGTTTATGACTTCCCTTTGTACGAGCCATAGGAATACAGTTATGAGAATTCTTCAATATTTGAAGAGTTCACCATGCAGAGGATTGATGTATACTAATTGAGGACATTGTCAAATTGCCGACTTCTCAGATGCCGATTAGGCTAGTTGCCCCGCCACAAGATATTGTGTGTATGTCGGGGAAAACTTAGTTTATTGGAGGAGCAATAACAGAATGTGGTCTCTCATTCGAGAGCAGAATTTGAATATCCTGCTATGGTTGATGTCACATGTGAGATGGCATGGGTCAAGCGTTGGTATAGTGAGTTGGGGGTTGTCCAATATGAGCTAATGCGTCTGTATTGTGACAGCCAATCTGCAATACATATTGCTACTTATGTTGTATTTCATGAACAAACCAAGCATATTGAAGTTTACTCTCATGTGGTTCACGACAAAATTAGTAGTACTCCATATGTGCCTCTGTATATAGAAGCTAGACATATTAACACCAATCACTAGTTAGTCGATGCTGTCACAAAGCCCTTTGTCAGATCCAAAATACAAGTTGGACATATATAATATATATGCTCCAATTTGAGGAGAAGTATTAGATATCTTCTATATGTTAGTGGTTGTATCCGGTTTGTGCGCACAGTGTAGTCAAAGACGCATTGAAGCACGAGCCTCAAGTGCCCAAGCATTATTAGCCTCAAGCTTGGGTCAAGGCACTGCCTGATGCGGTTTGTTTTTGGGGTGTGGCTGCAACAGGTATGAGTTCTTGTAGTTTGTATAGTAAAAGTTACGGTACTGGCTCTGGTTCGACCCTCGGCTGGGGGACCAGCTCAGGAGTAGCAGGAGTGAGGTAGGGACCGGGTGCTCGGCTTGGATCCAACAGCTTGGCTCTAAGAAGAGGCTCGGCTCGATCCTAGGTACCTGTACACTGCCTAGAAACATCGGGAGAAGTTCCGGCGACAGGCTCTCCGACAATCTAGTCAGTCACTAGGAAAGCAACTGTAGCTAGGGTTCAGGAGGAGAAAGTTTGATTACCTGCAGCAGAGTGGAGGGGGTCTGGTATTTATAGTCAGGAAAAACGGGTCTGGGACCCTGTTGGGCCGGGTCAAACCCGTTTGCTCGTGGACCTGACGTGGCAGAAGCCCATATGGCTCAGGGTTGATCAGATGATCAAAAAAGTACGATTTTTGAGGGGATTCGGTAGCCCAGGAGGGGCCACGTCATCTGTACCATATCAGGAGCCTCCCACTCATGGAGGGCTGGGTAAGCCAGCCGTGGAGGAGTGGTTTTGCCTCTAGAGGAAGAGCGGAACGGGGAGTATGGCGAATGCGGTCTATAACTTTCTGGAGAGGCCAACAAGGTAGGATGAAGGGGATCCCCTAGAGGAGAAGAGATGATTAATAATAAGCATCGAGGGTCGGCGGCCGAGCCGGTGGTCGGCATCGAGCTCCTTTCAATGTGGAGGCCAGGGTCGGTCCCGAGCTCGTGGTCGAGCCCGAGCCCTTAAGTGAACAAGTAGGGGGGGTAGATCGGCGTAGATGCCGAACGTCGAGCCTCAAGGCTTGTAGGGAATGCCCTGGGGCAGCTCGGCATCAAGACCGAGCGTCGAGGCCAGTTGTGAGAACCCAGAGATGGTTCGAGGTCACCTTCGAGCTCCGAGCCTCTTTTGCTTGTGAAAGTCCCTTGGGGCTCGAGATCACGACCGAGCTTCGAGCCCCCTTCGCTTGTGAAAGCAAGGGGGTGGCTCGAGGTCATGACCGAGCTCCGAGCCCCATCTGCTTGTGAAAGTCTCGTGGGGGCTCGAGATCACGACTGAGCTCCAAGCCCCCTTCGCTTGTGAAAGCTAGGGGGTGGCTCGAGGTCATGACTGAGCTCCGAGCCCCATCTGCTTGTGAAAGCTCTGTGGGGGCTCGTGGTCATGACCGAGCTCCGAGCCCCTTCCGCTTGTGAAAGCTGTGGGGTGGCTCAAGGTCACCACCGAGTGCCGAGCCCTCCTGTTTGTTGGAAAAGCTACGGGGGATGTCGAGAGCCAAAGGTAAGGGGTCGCGAGCTGAGCGCCGAGCGTCGAGTGATGAGCTCCTATATGATCGGATACCGGGGCCTGTTGCTGAGCGTCGAGCGTTGGGAGCCAAACCTTGATGAGCTCAGGTGCCGAGGCTCCCACGTCGGATGCCAAGTTCAGAAGCTCGTCTGTGGGAGCCAAGCGTGGCTCAAAATTGCTACCGACCGCCGAGCCTCAGAGCTTGTTGGAAAAGCCATGAGGTGGCTCGAGGTCACTACTGAGCGCCGAGCCTCCATACTTGTTTGGAAAAGCTTTGGTATGGCTCGCGGTCACAACCAAGCTCTGAGCCTTAAAACTTGTTGGAAAAGCTTTGGCATGGCTCGAGGTTACAACCGAGCTTCGAGACCCAAAACTTGTTGAAAAAGCTTTGGTGTGGCTCGGATTCACTACCGAGCACCGAGCATCCTCATTGCCTGTGAGAAGCTAGGCGATGACTCGAGATTATAATAGAGCTCCGAACCCCAAGACTTGTTGGAGAAGTTGTGGTATGGCTCGAGGTTACAACCAAGCGTCGAGCCCCAAACCTTGTTGGAAAAGTTCTGGTATGGCTCGAGGTTACAACCAAGCGTCGAGCCCCAAAACTTGTTGGAAAAGTTCTGGTATGGCTCGAGGTTACAACCGAGCGACAAGCCCCAAAACTTGTTGGAAAAATTCTGGTATGGCTCGAGGTTACAACCGAGCTCCGAGTCCCAAAACTTGTTGGAAAAGCCTCTGGTGTGGCTCGGATTTACTACTGAGTGCCGAGCATCCTTATTGCCTGTGAGAAGCTAGGCGATGGCTCGAGACTATAATCGAGCTCCGAGCCCCAGGACTTGTTGGAAAAGCTCTGGTGTGGCTTGAGGTTACAACTGAGCGACGAGCCCCAAAACTTGTTGGAAAAGTTTTGGTATGGCTCGAGGCTACAACCGAGCTCCGAGCATCAAAACTTGTTGGAAAAGCTTTGGTGTGGCTCGAATTCACTACCGAGCGCCGAGCATCCTCATTGCCTGTGAGAATTAAGGCGATGGCTTGAGATTACAACTGAGCTCTGAGCACCAAGACTTGTTGGAAAAGCTTTGGTGTGGCTCGAGGTTACAACCGAGCTTCGAGCCCCAAAACATGTTGGAAAAGCTTTGGTGTGGCTCGAATTCACTACCGAGCACCGAACATCCTCATTGCCTGTGAGAATCAAGGCGATGGCTCGAGATTACAACCGAGCTCCGAGCCCCAAGACTTGTTGGAAAAGGTTTGGTGTGGCACGAGGTTACAACCGAGCTCTGAGCCCCAAGACCTGTTGGAAAAGCCTTGGTGTGGCTTGAGGTTACAATCGAGCTCCGAGCCCCAAGACTTGTTGGAAAAACCTTGGTATGGCTTGAGGTCATAACCGAGCTCCGAGCCCCAGGACTTGTTGGAAAACCTCTGGTGTGGCTCGAGGTTACAACTGAGCGACGAGCCCCAAAACTTGTTGGAAAAGTTTTGGTATGGCTCGAGGCTACAACCGAGCTCCGAGCTCCAAAACTTGTTGGAAAAGGTTTGGTGTGGCTCGAATTCACTACCGAGTGCCGAACATCCTCACTGCCTATGAGAATCAAGGCGATGGCTAGAGATTACAACCGAGCTCCAAGCCCCAAGACTTGTTGGAAAAGTTTTGGTGTGGCTCAAGGTTACAGCCGAGCTTCGAGCCCCAAAACTTGTTGGAAAAGCTTTGGTGTGGCTCGAATTCACTACCGAGCGCCGAGCATCCACATTGCCTATGAGAATCAAGGCGATGGCTCAAGATTACAACCGAGCTCCGAGCCCCAAGACTTATTGGAAAAGTTTTGGTGTGGCATGAGGTTACAACTGAGCTCCGAGCCCCAAGAATTGTTGGAAAAGCCTTGGTGTGGCTCGAGGTTACAACCGAGGTTCGAGCCCCAAGACTTGTTGGAAAAGCCTTGGTATGGCTCGAGGTCACAACCGAGCTCCGAGCTCCAAAACTTGTTGGAAAAGCTCTGGTGCGGCTCAGATTCACTACCGAGTGCCGAGCATCCTCATTGCCTGTGAGAAACTAGGCAATGGCTCGAGATTATAACCGAGTTCCGAGCCCCACGACTTCTTGGAAAAGTTCTGGTATGACTCGAGGTTACAGATGAGCTCCGAGCCCAAAACATGTTAGAAAAGTTCTGGTATGGCTCGAGGTTACAACCGAGCTCCGAGCTCCAAAGACTTGTGGAAAAGCTCTGGTATGGCTCGAGGTTACAACCGAGCATCGAGCCCCCAAGAATTGTTGGAAAAGTTCTGGTAGGGCTCGAGGTTACAGCCGAGCGACGAGCTCCAAAACTTGTTGGAAAAGTTCTGGTATGGCTCGAGGTTACAACCGAGCTCTGAGCCCCAAAACATGTCAGAAAAATTCTAGTATGGCTCGAGGTTACAGCCGAGCGACGAGCCCTAAAACTTGTTAGAAAAGTTCTGGTATGGCTCGAGGTTACAACCGAGCTCCGAGCCCCAAAGGCTTATTGAAAAAGTTCCGGTATGGCTCGAGGTTACAACCGAGCTCCAAGCCCCAAAGACTTGTTGGAAAAGCTCTGGTATGGCTCGAGGTTACAACCGAGCGTCGAGCCCGAAGACTTGTTGGAAAAGTTCTGGTATGGCTCGAGGTTACAACCGAGCTCCGAGCTCTAGAACATGTCGGAAAAGTTCTGGTATGGCTCGAGGTTACAACCGAGCTCCGAGCTCCGAGCTCCAGAACATGTCGGAAAAGTTCTGGTATGGCTCGAGGTTACAGTCGAGCGACGAGCCCCAAAACTTGTTGGAAAAGTTTTGGTAACGAACAGGCTGAACTTGCTCCTTTGTCGTGGGAGGAAGGGGGAGTAGTGGTAACGAAGAAAGTGTAGTACTTGAGCCGTTGCTACGGGACGCCGAGCAACTGTACCAGCTGACAAGGCCGAGGGTAAAATCGGAATTTTACGTGTCAGGCTGACGTCATGGGGGTGGAAATCGAGGTTTTTTGAGATCCTAGTGGCCGTTAGATCTTGATGATCAACATTGGATGGTGAGGATCCTTTTGCGCAATTCGAGGAGTCTTTCCCCTCCTATAAGTCCCCCACCCCTCCTTTCATTTTTCCAGTTCGCACCCTCTCTCTTCATAATAGGAATTTTCCTCTCCTTGCCGTCGGCGACAACTTTTACGGTGATCTTCCCGTTTCCAGTTAATCAGGTTAGTATTTTGTTTCCTTATGTCGCACTCTCAGTCTGGTTCTGAGGCGAGCTCTTCGGATCGTGGTGTGGTAGTGGTCGAGACACAGTCGACGTCTTGGTCCCTGGACGACACTACTTTGGAGGAGCAAGAACAGTTGGATTCGGGATCCGGGGGCACGAGCAATGTGGTTCTTGACGTGGCTCCCTTGCGAAGTCGTATGCTAGAAAAGGGGTCATCGGGGGAGGAGACTGACGAGGGTTCTGAGGAGGAGCTTGTAGAGGAAGAGGGCGACCAGGAGCGGAGCGAAGGAGGAACCGAGGGAGAGGGCAACTAGGAGGGGTCGAGGGAGAGGGCGACCAGGAAGAAACTGGTCTCCCCCCTCTGCCTCCGTTGTCGACTTCGTCTTCGGAAAGGAAGCCTCGCCCTCGTAGGAGGAAAAGGAAGTGGGTTCAGCTGGATAACCCAAGCACGCCGGACGAGTTCAGACCCGAGACAGGAGAAGGGCTTGCGGTTCCTCACCCGTTCAACAGGAACCCAGGGTCCATCAGGATGTATCTTAATGACGTCGAGGAACTTGTCCAATTTACCGCTGGGGAGCGTGCATCTGATCGGATCATGATAAAGATGGACAACGTCCAATGTGTGCTGAAGGCGGATTACCTGCTTATATTAAGGGCGTCTTATTTCATCCCTCGGGAGTTCGAGCTACTGATTCAGAGCCCCGGTCTTCGTCCGACCACTGAGTTGGAGAAGAGCTTCTGCATGTTTCCCGAGGACGCTTTCGTCTCGGGACTGAGGTTGCCGCTGCACCCGTTTATCAAGAGGGTGCTGAGGTGGGGGGAGCTGCCGAGCCCGATGCAGTATGCCCTAACTCGTGGAAGCATCTGGCTTGCTTCATCCTAAAGTGCCAGGAGAAGGGGGTCAAGCTGAAGCTCAAGTATTTCCGAGCCGTTTTGGGGGTAAGCTCGCTCAGAGATATGGAGGGATCTTCTATATGTCACCACGCCCCCACAAAAGAGTGATGCACGGTCACCCGGACTCGATAAAGGCCTGGAAGGAGAAGTATCCCGTTGTCCGGAGCGAGACGCCTTGGGAAATCCCGACAATCTGGAATTTTTTCAAACCAAACCATAAGCCCCCGAGGCGGAGGGACTTGACGGAAAAGGAGAGGGCTGATGTGGAAAAAATTGTCGAGGGGCACAACATCGGTTGGCCATGCATCACACAGTTACATCAAGCCCGATCCGAACTGAGCCTAGCGCCTTCTTGTATGTTTTCGTTTCTACTTTGCTTAATTTTCTATTTTCGTGTTAACATTTTTCCTTTTCTCTTTGCAGCGATGGACGGGAAGAACCTTGCGGCGAGGAATGCCCTTCTGGCTTTGCCAGCAAAGAGGAGAGCCGACCGGGAGAAGGCTGCCCCGGCAGCAGGGTCCACCCAGGGGACGGCACAAGGAACTTCGGAGCAGCCTTCGAAGAGGTCAAAGAAATGCCACTCGTCTAGAGGGCCAAAGGAGTCGAAGCCGAGCTCCAGCAGTAAGAAGGTGATGGAGGTTCTGAAGGCAGGAACCCCAGCACTTCGCCCCGACGCCCAGGAGATGGTGGGTAGGAAGGGTCTAAGGCCGTTCGCCGTGGATTGGGCGGTTAAGGACGGCGACTCTTTGACTGAGGGACCGATCGCGGTGGAGGTAGTGGAAAAGCTCGCTACGGAGCGTGACCGGATAACTCTAACGACAGAGACGTCCGAGGTGGCCTACGTGAAGTGGGCTCAGGCGCAGGTTGCGGTAAGTATTTGTTAGTTATCTGTTTTGTGCTTAGTATTTATGAGTTTTGCGTCTAACTCAATTCTCCTCGGCCAACCGTTACAGCACGGGGCGCATCTACGAAAGTGCTTGGAGAAGGAAATCCAGGCCGAGGAGCGGAATGCCGAGCGGTTTCTCCGTGAGGCAAAAAAGTTGAAGGACAAGCTGACGGCGGCTGAGGGAGCTCAGGGGGTCCTCCAAGCCGAGATGGCCTCTCTGCAGGATTAGCATGCGAGTGAGGTAGCGGCAGTTCGGGCGGTGGTCCGGGCGGAGTATGACGAGCTGATCCAAGCTCAAGACGACGCATACGACGGAGCCAAAGAGCACTTTCTGCACCTCTACCCGGAGGCCAAGATCGATCACTTCCACTATGGGTGGGCCCCTCCCGCACTTCCACCGACCCCCGGGGGTGAGGAAGACGAGGCTCCGAAGGACCCTAACCTGGAGAAGGAGGCAGGGGGTGCCCTGGGTGTTGAAGAGGTGCCAAAGTAGTGTAGGATTTTTACTTTCTTTTTTATTTGTATTTGCCTTGTGCGGACTGGCCACTGCTTTTTGTAACACCATTTTTGATTTTATAAAAACAATTTTTTGGCTGACCCTCCGTGAATCGTTGCTTCTCCCCTGTTTTTGCTAGATGAACGAGACTCAGGGGTTACATCTAAAGTCACGATCCCCTCTATCTGTACTGGGGCATCGGAGAACCTGTGGAGGGTATACCCGACTGGTTTGAGCCTGTCCCGGGGAGTTTGAGATTTTCGAATGCCTCCAAGAAGAGGATGTTCACCGAGCTCCCGTTGTCCACGAGGATCCGGTGGACTTCGAAGTTCGCCATGTCGAGGCTGATGACGAGTGCATCGCAGTGCGGGAGCCGGACCCCCTCCAGGTCTTCTCCAGAGAAGGAGACAGGAAGTTGCTGGATCTGGGATGAAGGAAGGTCTCGAACGGCGTTCACCTCTTGGACGAATGCCTTGCAGGAAGTACTGGATTCCCCTCCCATAGGCCCCCCATGGAAGCAGTGTAGGATGGCCTTGTAGAACCCCGTATTTTCAAATATTATTTTAAATATTTGAAAATAAATTAAAATGATTTTCTGAAGAATTAATAAATATTTTCTAGAAATTTATCTTTTTACACGTGCGAAACACGTGCAAATAATTTTTGGTGTAAATAACCAATTTTATATTTTTAGTAGATTCTCCTAATTATAATGGAGTATATTCTAAAATTTGGAATTTTTCTGAGTAGAGAAACTATTTTTTATAAATACCTCGAAAGGGAGGGGCTTTTATGTAAAAAGTCGTTTGGATCTTGAATAAAATGTGAAAATTCGTTTTTACTGAGATTTTGGTTCTACATGGTTATCATTTGAATTTCAATATATTTAGATTTTATTTAAAGTCGATTTGGTGAAGATTTAAACAAAAAGGGTGTTTTTGCAAATATGAAATTCATGCAGAATCTTGTACAAATGTTTTCTGGAGAGTAAAAGTCAAATATTTTGATTGGAAAATATAATATGTATTATTAGATATCATTTCGGATTTTTCTGAATTTTTACGAATATTTTATGATGTAATTGCAAATATTACAAAAAGGAGGGCTTTTGTGCAAAATTGCCACCCTGAGTGTAAATCCGAAATTTTCTTATCTCTGGGCTGTGCTGGGTTGTTGGAAAACTTAGTGGTAAAAGGATTTTATTTAGTTTTGATTTATTTAACTTATTTTAACTAAGGAAGGTTATATATGTGAAGTAATAAATTGAAAAAGGACTATTTTGCAAAAGTACTTCAAAACCCTAATTCCTTTCAATCCCGGCCTGTATAAAAGAGGGTGTGCAGCCGTCATTCGCTGCACAACTCCAGATTTATTATATTATTATTTTCTTGGTGATCAAGAGGAGAATTTTTGGATCTCGCAAAAAGGAAAACTTTTCGTTGGATCCTTTCAATTCAAAGGTGAGTGATATAAATTTGTTTTGTTGTTTGATTTATGTGAGTGACATTGTTTGTTTTGTTTTGATTTTGTGATGTGATATGAACTATGTATTGCGGTATGATTTATGCGAATAGTTGTTATATTGTTGTTTGACCTGAATGTTATTCGGTATCTTTGCATGAGAACGATGCAAATGATTGTTGTTTGTACCATATTTGTGAAATCTATGAATGACTAGCGGATCTTTATTTATAAAATTGTGTTGCTAAAAGCATGTTAAGATTTGAGTATGGTTATGATCGGATGGTGAGCATCTGGATCTTGTGTTTATAAATCAGATCATGCTATGTGTAATGCCCCGAATTCCAAATTACTGAATTCGAGATGTTCTTCAGGATCTTTTCACTTTTCTCGAGTACAATTTTTACAAGGAAATTTCAAACTTTTCTTTTTACATCAGAGTTACAATATCTTACATTTAAATATACACAGCGGAAGCAAAATATACAACATTTACATAAATGAACAATAACATAATGAGATCTTTATGCATCCATTCCTCTTTACATGTAATTTATCCTGCATACAAAACTGTGGGTACGTCAGTTTATTCAACCGACGATAATTATACATGGCCATCCTCTCTATGCCAGAAACAGTATAATGAATCTCATTTCTTAACAAATCACAATCTTGTTCATAATAAGCATGTAAAATCAAAAGGGAACTTTTAGAGATGTTGTGTCGTGATTGTGCACTTAATCCTTAATGCAATTATTCAATTTTCACATGACACTAATGCACACTTGTTCGAATTCTATGCATCCCATACTACATAGGTTCGAGGGCAAGCCTCTTAATCGTTCTTCATTTTTGTAGGGTTCAATCCCCTGCCACGACTTACTCTACTTCTGTAAATTCAATGAGTATCTTAGATGATTCTATGAGTACAAGCATGTATCCTGGCCCCTGGAGTAGAATTTCACGCCATGTCTTGACTCGTCAAGCATGCATTCTGCGACAATTCAGCCTCCTCCCTGAACACACTCCTCTTGCAGTCACCAAAACATCCCACAAGCGTGACTAGAGTCCGATCATTACTGAGTTGTGCCCGCGCCATGTCTTGACTCATCAAGCATGCATTCTGCGGCTCACACACCCGCACCGTACCCTAGCTCTCATACTCATGTTTTTCTCTCACCTTCATCACCTCCTCACTATGTATTAATTTGATTAGAATCATGAATAAAAATCAAGCTCTATAGTTAGCCTCTCCATCAAACCGGACTTATCATTTCATTTCACTTGACCAACCTGGTCTATTTCTCAATATCATTTCATTTCGCTGCCGGGGAGACTTAGCTACTCCTTCGTTCAATTTCAAATTCACAATATCCAATTGAGCATCATCAGCTCATCATTTATTTTAAAGTCTCACAGACTTTCTCATCATGATTTAGCCTTTCATAATTATTCATTTAATTCTCAATTCTCATCTATGATTCATTTCACATAATTCATACTGCCATAAACAGAGTCCATCGATTCAAATCATACAGTTCATAATTACCAAGAGCAAAATAACATGAAGTTCAAATATATCCAAGTACACTCTGTACAGTCGACTTGGAAGAATACCAGTCGACTCATACAGTCACACACAGTATCATCATAATTGCTCGGGATAGTCGACTGTTGTACACCGCCAGTCGCCTGTCCCGCACTTTTCATGTTCACAATATTGTTCTCGTGACAGTCGACTGTTCATCGATCAGCCGTCTGTCTTGGAGATTTCAACAGCATAATTTCTAAGTCCAGATCAGTCGACTTGCTACATGCATCGGTCGACTGGACAGATCCATTTTAACTTAAAAGGTTATTTACAGTTCTTACATGCACTTGCATCATGATGTCAATTAACAGTATACATAAATTCATGTTTCCTAGACAGAGTCTCTTATTGTCCAGTAGCATTACAACATGAATGTTCAGTTACTAATATGCTCTTTCTTTAGAGAAGAATACTCTAAACATGCATTCACATAGTTCATACTTTCTTACGACAGTGAAGATATAAATCTCAAGTCATCATACTGGGTCTACATAAATAAAATATCTTTATTCATGGAACTTTCAAACAGTCATAATCAGATTGAAGCACCAGTCGACTTATACAACATCAGTCGACTGCTCCGACAATTTAAGTTATTAATCACCATTAGTTCTTTTCATTCATTTACCTTCCCTCCATCATATGTGTCACAGGGAAAAATATACATAATAATCACACCATCATGTCTATTCACACACATGCTTTTCAGCACATTATAAATTTATGTGTCTCGTACCAGTCGGCTGGCTCACATGGCAGTCGACTGTACCGACAGTCGTTCTCATTACTAATAGCATGTTCAAGCAATTTCAACCACATTCAATTCACTTTTGTAACATGGTATCAATCAAAACAATCATAGTATCATTCCTACATTAGAAGTCCTGAGAAACACCCACCTTATATGAAGAAATAAACGAAATCCCGCAAAACTCTTCAAAGTAGAGAACGCCTTCTTGCTCCTTTGCTCCACACCGAGCTCCTCAGCAATGCTGCTTGCCTCCACAGAAAAGCTCCCACACAAACTCACAAATACTCTCTTGTAATAGTAATCTTAGAAAATTTTTAGTGTAAAAGAGATAGGGGATAGGAGGGGTATTTATACTAGGGAATAAATAGAATGGAGGGTTAAGATACATTGGGGAGTTGGAGAATCAAAGGCTGAGATCAAATCGGGAGTTTGAGAAACTACCCACACCTCAAGATAACTACCCATGACTCAAGTCCATCACTCCACAAACCCGGCCAAGTATTGTGTCTTGTGCACGTGTACATAAAGTGCACGTGTACACACAAACTCCACTACACTAAATAGTACATCAAATACCCGGAATAGAAGAAAAAGGATGCTATGAATAAAAGGGTTAAGTTCATGGGCTTAAGTTCATTTGGGCCAAAAATAAATATTTTAAAAAGAGAAAATAAACAAGTTAATATTGGGCTTTAAGGAAAATATTTTATAGGGAACAATATACTTTATTCATCATGGAGAAAATAATAGTCACATGCTACACAAGCATACCATATGAAAATAAATAAATAATTAAGAAAAATCGGGGTATTACACTATGAGTTGTGAAGAAATTTAGTATTGAAAAACCCTAATGAAAGAATTAGGAATTGAGAACATGAGAATTGAGTTTTGAGATATTGGATGATTGAGTATTGAATCCAATCTGAGATATTTAGAGATTTGTCACTTTTATATGAATACGAGTTATTTTCATAAACAAAGAATCTTTAGAAAACTCCAGTTTTGATCTTTGTATTCAGACCTAAATTATGAAAACTGTAGGCCGACAGTCGACTGGTCTACTACTCAGTCGACTGTTACGACCCTGCTGTCGTTTCTTCAGATCTTTTGAAATCTCCTCTGGACAGTCGACTAGACTCTTATGCAGTCGACTGGTGTCCTGAGATCTTTATTTTGTAAAATTATTTCAGTCCTTTCTGGACAGTCGACCATGACCTCTTTAAGTCGACTTATGTACTTAGAATATTTTCTTGAGAATTATTGGAATTTTGTCTCGATTAAGTCGACTGATGGCTTTCAAGTCGACTGGTATGACTTAGTTTATTTTTGTAAAATTTTGGATATTTGTCCTCTGGACAGTCGACTTACCACAGTATGAGTCGACTGGTACTGATGGATTTTTGTAACTTGAGTGTTCTTTTGAACGATTGGCTTTCAGATAATTCAGTCTATACTTTGTCTTCAGTTAAGAATTTGGTTTGAGATATTCAGTTGAGCTAATTTTGTTTAGTGGAAAGTTGATTAAGACTTTTGAGTTTGAGTCCCTAGAGGTGAGTGACCCTAGTATACCGGTGTTGAATTATTTTGTTGAGGCCCGTGAGGCATTTCAGTTAGTCAGTTTTGAATTTAGGCCGGTACGGTACACCAACTCTAGGAGATTCTTTAAGTAATTAAATAACCCAAATGATAAGGACAGGCACTAGTGGTGATATGATGAACGGGAACATGGGTTATGCACCTCAGTATGGCTTTAGATGTGGGATTTAATCTCCGGAATTATCCAAGTAACTTACTTGAGATGTGGGATTTATCTCCGGAATTATCCAGGTAAATTACCTGCGATGTGAGATATATCTCCGGAATTATCCATGTGATTTGCTTGCGGTGTGGGATTGATCTCCGGAATTATCAAAGTCGGGGCGACGCACATGGGGTATTCATGTGATGATGTGTCAATGTCTAGATGTGGGATGATCTCCAGAATTATCCAGGTAAATTACCTGAGATGTGGGATCTATCTCCGGAATTATCAGGCATGGGCTAATTCTCACAGTTTATCTTTATCTCGTAGTAGTCATCGTGATAGGAATAGTTGCATAGCGGGAGATTGAACCCTATAATGTGAAGACGTTAAGGGCTTGCACCGAACCTATGTAGAATAGGATGCATAGACTTCGACAAGTATGCATTAGAGAGTCCGCATATAGATTTTTTGTTGTCTTGACTTGGTTTTATGCATGAGTTTTCCAGTTTTTCTACACTTGACACTTAGACTAGATGCACTTGTTGTTTTTATTCTATGATGTTTCATGCTTTCCATCTTTGTTATTCCTCATTCATTTATCATTGTGGATAATACATGATGTTGATGACTTTATGTTTTATGATTAAATTATGTTGTTTGTTTTTATGTCACTCACACCATTTATGGCTGACCCCTTTAGTTTTGGGGGTTAGGGATCATCTCTAGCCTCATATGTTACAGGTTGTTGCTTAGAGTTTGGAGGTTGGATGCTTGAGATAGATTTGGAGACAAACTGATGTAATAGAGCTTTGTGTAAAATTTTAGTAAAAGAAGTGTTGTGAAAAGAAAGATGTAATTCAAGGTGTTTGTAATTCCGCTGTGTTTGAAAAAGATTGTTGTAATAAAAGTTTGGAATAAAATTATTTGTATTTTTGGGCTATGTGTACTGTTACATTGAAGTTGATGCTGGGATTGTGCCACGTATTTTCTAAGTTATTATATGAGAAATTCGGGGCGCTACAGATTGGTATCAGAGCATGCTTCAATAGTAATAATAGACATAGTATGAAAACCAACCTAGGTGTGGACACTAGAGCGTGAGTACCTAGGTGGACATTAGAAGTGTGAGTACCCTGGTGGACATATGATGTGTGTGATTTGATTGTTTGGTCATGAAGACCTGTAATGAGATTTAGGCTGTTTGTATGCTTAGACTTGAATGAAATCTCTTTATCGCAAGTGTATTGATTATTTTTGCATAAAGCAAATATTTTCTCACTAGCTATTTTTGACATCTTTTGTTCGCTTTGTGTATTTGATATTTATTTATGTAAAGTATCACCTTTTCAACTTATATAATTTCTAATGATCTACTATATATTTTGCTATCTTACCCACTGTATATAATTTCTGGATTATATGATTTTCGCCAAAGAAATTTTCATTTATTTATTTATTCCTAGTTATAAAATTTAATTATCTTCCGTTAGATTCTTTTAATTATTTGCTCTCTTGTATATTTTGTGCATCTCAATTTTGTGCTCACTCTTGTATTCTATCACTCTTACTGTTTTATATTTGTTTGCTTACTAAATAACTTTTGTGAAATTAACTTATTTTACTTTTATTCGGTTTTCTCTATTGTCAGCAACTGAATTTATTTCTTGTTTCTATATCCCCAACTGAGCTTATATTATTTCTATTCATGAGTGCAAACATTAAACTTTTACTAATCGTCTTGTTTTCTTTTAAAACTGTTTCTTTGACTTTACTATTGGTTTTTACTTCTTATTCTTTTGTCCAAGTTATTATTTGGCAACTTTTGCTGTAATTCAATAGTGCATCCTTTAGCATATCACAAGCTCATTTTATTTTGCGACTCTTACCCATTTCTTTCTTGACGTCTTATTTATCTTACTTTCATGTGCATTTTTGTTACTCGCATACTTTGATATTACTTTTACATATTACATTAAAGTTTTGAAATACTACGCGTTAAGTTATTGTTGCTACTTTTATTTCCTTTCATTATTGTTTTGCTATACTATAAATTTTGCTTTGCATATTTACTTTCATTTTATTATATATACTTGGATTTTTCGATACTATATTTTCCATTATTTTGTATTGTCTTATTTATTTTGGAGCATTTAAACTTGATTGCAATGTTTTACTCATATAAATATGATATGTTTCCGCACATTTAAAATTATGTTTTTGCACCTCATATCCAATACCCTTATTATTACTTATAGTTGACCGCTTTTGTTATAATTTCTTTCCACTATTTAAAAGCTACTTATTAAATTTGTTGCTTCATACTTTTCGAATGTACTATGTGCACCCACTACTTATATTTTACTTAAATTTTATTATCATTACATTCTTGATTTCCACATGTACTTCCTACAAATTTCTATATATGTACCACATATTTCAACATACTTACTATGCATATCATTTTACGTTTGTTTAATTCCTACATTATTGTATATTTTATGATACATTTATTACGTAAATTTGCTATACTATATATGTATTTTCTCATTCACATTTGTATTTGTGCTTAGGCATATATTTCATTCCGTTTGAAACATGATGTTATGGTTTGGAGTATGGTTGAGGTTTTGTCATAGGGTATTGATGTGAATGTGAATTGGGTGGTGATGCTCTACCTTTACCCTCGTTTTGTAGTGATCAGAATGGTTGCGCCCAGGCCCAGGAACGGTGGTAACAATGAGGATGGATCTGGAAGTTCTCGAGGAACTGGAATTGATCTGGAGGCTGAATTCGCCAAGGTGTATCAGACTCTGGATGCGTTGATGGCAGTTAATTTGGCGCAGATTCGGAACCAGAATCAGAACTATAGGATTGGACCAATGTTTATTAACGCTGATCCCATCAAGCAGGACGAGTCTCTCAAGAGGAGGAGGCCAACATCAGATCAGGAAGGAAAGGAATCCCCAGCGAAGTAAGTCAAGTTCAGTGGCCTAGTGCAGAAGGCACCTGCAACTCAGAAAGTGACCTGTTATTTCTGCAAGAAGGCAGGTCATTACAGGTCAACGTGTCCGAGGTTGGCAAAGCAAACCTGTTTCAATTGTGGAGAGACAGGACATCATCGAGCAGCATACACCGAACCTCAGAAGGCGTGCTATCATTGTGGTCGTGAAGGGCATATTCGCCCGAACTGTCCGCAGCTGAAGAAAGATGGTGCCGGGAAGGGCAAGGATCTGAAGAGGGGCGAGAGTCTGCATTGACTGATGAGGATACTCAGGATTATTACTCGTGTGTGCAAGAACTTGGAAATTCATTCTTTTGTATTAAGTAAAACTTTTATTTGGGGAATAATTGAAGATTGAGTATTTTTCTTCATGTAACAAGATTTATTTGGATTAGTGGAATAAAAACAAAAGTTTTATTTGATACTGATTCCTTGCATGCAATTGTGTCGCCCAAATTCTTGTTAGTCTTAGTGTGGAGTTTAAGGTGTTTCCAGGCAAGGTCTTGAGGTGGTTATCCTTAGTCATGTCCTTTCTAAGGGGGGAGTGGCCACTGATTCTTGGAAGAATGAAGCGGGTGTGGAAGGTCAGAGTTGGATGCAGGAGTTCAGTAGTTGTTGCAGCATGGCTTCCGATGGCAGTTATCAGAGTTGCGCAGCGGAAGTTTGATTTTCTGAATTCTTTGCATGATTGTGATTCGTCTGTATGTTGTACATCTCTTGTTGAAATGCATTCCCTTGTGTGATTGTATTTCTATAAATTATGTTTCTATCCATAAGTTTTCATTCCTTGTTGGTGTGTTTGTTTGGACCCCATTAGCAGTAGTTATGAGGACAGAACTCTTCTAAGGAGGGAGTGATGCAGAACTCCGTATTTTCAAATATTATTTTAAAGATTTGAAAATAAATTAAAATGATTTTCTGAAGAATTAATAAATATTTTCTAGAAATTTATCTTTTTACACGTGCGAAACACGTGCAAATAATTTTTGGTGTAAATAACCAATTTTATATTTTTAGTAGATTCTCCTAATTATAATGGAGTATATTATAAAATTTGGGATTTTTCTGAGTAGGGAAACTATTTTTTATAAATACCTCGAAAGGGAGGGACTTTTATGTAAAAAGTCGTTTGGATCTTGAATAAAATATGAAAATTCGTTTTTACTGACATTTTGGTTCTCCATGGTTATCATTTGAATTTCAATATATTTAGATTTTATTTAAAGTCGATTTGGTGAAGATTTAAACAAAAAGGGTGTTTTTGCAAATATGGAATTCATGCAGAATCTTGTACAAATGTTTTCTGGAGAGTAAAAGTCAAATATTTTGATTGGAAAATATAATATGTATTATTAGATATCATTTCGGATTTTCTGGATTTTTACGAATATTTTATGATGTAATTGCAAATATTACAAAAGAGAGGGCTTTTGTGCAAAATTGCCACCCTGAGTGTAAATTCGAAATTTTCTTATCTCTGGGCTGTGCTGGGTTGTTGGAAAACTTAGTGGTAAAAGGATTTTATTTAGTTTTGATTTATTTAACTTATTTTAACTAAGGAAGATTATATATGTGAAGTAATAAATTGAAAAAGGACTATTTTGCAAAAGTACTTCAAAACCCTAATTCCTTTCAATCCCGGCCTGTATAAAAGAGGGTGTGCAGCCGTCATTCGCTGCACAACTCCAGATTTATTATATTATTATTTTCTTGGTGATCAAGAGGAGAATTTTTGGATCTCGCAAAAAGGAAAACTTTTCGTTGGATCCTTTCAATTCAAAGGTGAGTGATATAAATTTGTTTTGTTGTTTGATTTATGTGAGTGACATTGTTTGTTTTGTTTTGATTTTGTGATGTGATATGAACTATGTATTGCGGTATGATTTATGCGAATAGTTGTTATATTGTTGTTTGACCTGAATGTTATTCGGTATCTTTGCATGAGAACGATGCAAATGATTGTTGTTTGTACCATATTTGTGAAATCTATGAATGACTAGCGGATCTTTATTTATAAAATTGTGTTGCTAAAAGCATGTTAAGATTTGAGTATGGTTATGATCGGATGGTGAGCATCTGGATCTTGTGTTTATAAATCAGATCATGCTATGAGTTGTGAAGAAATTTAGTATTGAAAAACCCTAATGAAAGAATTAGGAATTGAGAACATGAGAATTGAGTTTTGAGATATTGGATGATTGAGTATTGAATCCAATCTGAGATATTTAGAGATTTGTCACTTTTATATGAATACAAGTTATTTTCATAAACAAAGAATTTTTAGAAAACTCCAGTTTTGATCTTTGTATTCAGACCTAAATTATGAAAACTGTAGGCCGACAGTCGACTGGTCTACTACTCAGTCGACTGGTACGACCCTGCTGTCGTTTCTTCAGATCTTTTGAAATCTCCTCTGGACAGTCGACTAGACTCTTATGCAGTCGACTGGTGTCCTGAGATCTTTATTTTGTAAAATTATTTCAGTCCTTTCTGGACAGTCGACCATGACCTCTTTAAGTCGACTTATGTACTTAGAATATTTTCTTGAGAATTATTGGAATTTTGTCTCGATTAAGTCGACTGATGGCTTTCAAGTCGACTGGTATGACTTAGTTTATTTTTGTAAAATTTTGGATATTTGTCCTCTGGACAGTCGACTTACCACAGTATGAGTCGACTGGTACTGATGGAATTTTGTAACTTGAGTGTTCTTTCGAACGATTGGCTTTCAGATAATTCAGTCTATACTTTGTCTTCAGTTAAGCATTTGGTTTGAGATATTCAGTTGAGCTAATTTTGTTTAGTGGAAAGTTGATTAAGACTTTTGAGTTTGAGTCCCTAGAGGTGAGTGGCCCTAGTATACCGGTGTTGAGTTATTTTGTTGAGGCCCGTGAGGCATTTCAGTTAGTCAGTTTTGAATTTAGGCCGGTAGGGTACACCAACTCTAAGAGATTTTTTAAGTAATTAAATAACCCAAATGATAAGGACAGGCACTAGTGGTGATATGATGAACGGGAACATGGGTTATGCACCTCAGTATGGCTTTAGATGTGGGATTTAATCTCCGGAATTATCCAAGTAACTTACTTGAGATGTGGGATTTATCTCTGGAATTATCCAGGTAAATTACCTGCGATGTGAGATATATCTCCGGAATTATCCAAGTGATTTGCTTGCGGTGTGGGATTGATCTCCGGAATTATCAAAGTCGAGGCGACGCACATGGGGTATTCATGTGATGATGTGTCAATGTCTAGATGTGGGATGATCTCCGGAATTATCCTGGTAAATTACCTGAGATGTGGAATCTATCTCCAGAATTATCAGGCATGGGCTAATTCTCACAGTTTATCTTTATCTCGTAGTAGTCATCGTGATAGGAATAGTTGCATAGCGGGGGATTGAACCCTATAATGTGAAGACGTTAAGAGCTTGCACCGAACCTATGTAGAATGGGATGCATAGACTTCGACAAGTATGCATTAGAGAGTCCGCATATAGATTTTGTGTTGTCTTGACTTGGTTTTATGCATGAGTTTTTCAGTTTTCCTACACTTGACACTTAGACTAGATGCACTTGTTGTTTTTATTCTATGGTCTTTCATGCTTTACATCTTTGTTATTCCTCATTCATTTATCATTGTGGATAATACATGATGTTGATGACTTTATGTTTTATGATTAAATTATGTTGTTTGTTTTTATGTCACTCATACCATTTATGGCTGATCCCTTTAGTTTTGGGGGTTAGGGATCATCTCTAGCCTCATATGTTACAGGTTGTTGCTTAGAGTTTGGAGGTTGGATGCTTGATACAGATTTGAAGACAAACTGATGTAATAGAGCTTTGTGTAAAATTTTAGTAAAAGAAGTGTTGTGAAAAGAAAGATGTAATTCAAGGTGTTTGTAATTCCGCTGTGTTTGAAAAAGATTATTGTAATAAAAGTTTGGAATAAAATTATTTGTGTTTTTGGGCTATGTGTACTGTTACATTGAAGTTGATGCTGGGATTGTGCCACGTATTTTCTAAGTTATTATATTAGAAGTTCGGGGCGCTACAGGCCTGGCCTCCGGTCTCCTTGGCTCTGGGTCCTGCTCGGGACGCCGTTTGGGGGTGTGAGGAGGCAAAGGCCTTCGGTTCCCCGTATGCCTTCGGTCCCTCGGACTTTCCCAGGTGAATTTTCGGAGGTGCCCTCGTTAGATGAGGACCTTGATTTCATCCTTGAGGGCCCGACAGTTGTCGGTTTCGTGCTCGTTGTCCCGGTGGATGTAGCAGTAGAACCGTTGGTCTCGTTTCTTGTTGCTGGTCGGTCGAGTGGGTAGTTAGACGAGGTCCTTATCCTCGATCTCTAGGAGGATGGCTGACACATTTTTTGTCAGTGGCGTATACCTCTCGAAGCGAGGGACCGAAAGGACCCACTTCATACTGGTCCCATCTTTCGGAACCTTCTTGGCGGGCTCGGCCTCGTCGGCCTTGCGCTTTCCCTTCCCAGTGATCTCTTTGGTGCCTTCGGGGTTTAGGGCCTCCTCCGCCTGAATGTACTTCTCGACCCGGTTGAGCAGGTTGGGGAAGTCTAGGGGAGGCTTCTTGGCCAAGGAAGCTTTCAACTGTCCATGTCTGACATTGTGTCGGAACGCCGCTGAAGCAATCCCGGTGTTTAGGAAGGAGACAGACCTTGCCTTGGCGGTGAACCTTCGGACGAACTCACGGAGTGACTCTCCATCCTTCTGTCGGAGGTCCAGTAATGATGCACTCGTCTTCTCGGCCTTCCTGCTGGTCACGAAGTGGGCCAGAAAGTTGGCCCCCAGCTGGTAGAACGAGAAGATCGAATAGGGGACGAGCCTAGAGAACCATTCCCGGGTTGGGCCCCGAAGGGTGGCCAGGAAGGCACGGCACAGGAGTGGATCCGAAGTGCTGTGAATCATCATGAGGATCTTGAACCCCTCCATGTGATCAGCAGGATCACCCTCGCCGTCATAGGTCTCGAACTAGGGAGGCCGGAAATTACGGGGAATCTCTGCTTCCAAGATAGGAGTAGAGAAAGGCAGTCGGGTCGGCTTATGACCCTGAGCTGGCATTAGACCACCCTCGCCGAACTGGGCGAGGCGGTTCTCCATTTCCTGTAGACGTCGGAGGACGGCGACTTCTTGATCTGGTGGGGGAGTGGAGCCGTGAGGATCGTTGCCCCCGGTGCCCGACCGTGAATAAGAGCGGTGGAAGGTCTCGGTTCGCTCGACCCCTAAGATGTCCTCCAGGACCTCGTTCCGAAAGTTTTGGAACTCGGCTTGTGTAACTGGAGCTTGCTCGGTCGGGTCGCGCTGGAGTGGCTGTCTCCGGGCTGTTCGACTGTGCTCTGGCTCCCGCTCCCAGGATGACTGCTTGGGATGGTTCAGGACTGAGTTGGAAGCGGCCCCTCCCCTCATTCGGCTGGCTTGCAAGTTCTCGATGACGCGGCGTAAGTCAGTTGCGACCGAGCAAGAAGCGCCCGGTCCGGTTCTGGGTTCGCCGTCGACCATCAGATGATTAGATACCTGAGCGTTGGCATGGCCTTGGGTGCCATGAAAGAGCTTGGATTCTAGGGTGACGTCCCTGGCGGGGATTGGACTTAAGTCAGAACCGAGTCTCCCACAGACGGCGCCAACCTGATACGGTTTGTTTTTGGGGTGTGGATGCAACATGTATGAGTTCTTGTAGTTTATATAGTGGAAGTTACGGTATTGGCTCTGGTCCGACCCTTGGCTGGGGGACCGGCTCAGGAGTAACAGGAGTGAGGTGGGGACCGGGTGCTTGGCTTGGATCCAGCTGCTCGGCTCGGATGAAGAGGCTCGGCTCAGTCCTGGGTACCTGTACACTGCCTAGAAACACCGGAGAAGTCCTGACGACAGGCCCTTTGACGATCTAGTCAGTCACTGGAAAAGCAACTGTAGCTAGGGTTTAGGGGGAGAAAGTTTGATTACCTGCAGAAGTATGGAGGGTAGGGGTGTAAAATGAACATGACGGTCCGTCGTCCGTCCGAGTCCGACTCGAGAAATGGTCTGACCGTGGACCATCCGAACTATTATACGAACCGAACTCGAACAAATTATTAGGTCCGATTCTTTACCGAGCTCGAGCCGGACATAAGTCCGTCCGAATATTATTGCGGTCCGATACTTTATCGAGTCGAGTCCGGACTGTACAAATTTTGTCCGACCTACATCGAGCCAAACATAAGTCCGTCCGAGTAGATTTTCAGTCCGAGCTTGAACATATGGTTGTCCGATCCCGTCCGGTCCGATTTACAGCCCTAGTGTAAGGGGTTTGGTATTTATAGACAGGGGAAACGGGTTTGGACCATGTTGAGCCGGGTCAGAACCGTTTGCTCGTGGGCCTGACGTGGTAGAAGCCCATATGGCTCAGGGTTAATCTGATGATCACAGAAGTACGGTTTTTTAGGGGATCCGGTGGCCCAGGAGGGGCCACGTCATCTGTACCATATCACTGCCCTTGTTCAAAATGTCACTAAGGCTTGCACCTTTGTGTGCATTAGAAAAGGTGCAAAGCACAGGCATCTGGGAAATGCGCAAATCTAATCAGATTAGCCGATTAATCGGGTCAAAATTTAGTGTCTTTAACACGACCCGATCCAACTCATAACCCTATTCCACCTTATCCATATCCAACTCGTAACCTCTCAACCTCGACCCTATCTTCTTCAATCTTCACTCCCTCTCAATCTCCACCTTCATCTCACAACCTCTCATCCCTAACCCCAATCTCAATAGGTCCAGAGTCCTCCTTATTTTTATGGTAGATTTATTCATGAACGATATTTTAGTTTTAGGGTGAAGGCGAAGCTGGTGTCGAAGACGACTGAGAAGAAGATTAAGGAGGGTGGAGGAGGTGTTGTTCTTACAGCGTAAAGTCGTGAGTTTTAGAGTATTATTATTGTCTTTTGATTTTTTAGTTTCTAGTTTTATTTTTTATTTTTGTTGCTATGTTTATGATGGATTTATAGGTCTTTTTGTGGTGTTGAGACCTTATATTCAGTTATAGAAATGATTTTTTAAAAATCTTAGTTGAGTTTGAATAATTTAGCATATTATATGGTAGAATGTTATTTAGTTTGGTTTACTATTGTTTCGAGGCAAAAATTTGATGTTTATGAAATTTGTATTGGTGGTTTTGGTAGTCACAACTCACTAATGGTTGGGAGTCAAATACAACACGAGTGATTTGAAGGAACCATAAGTTCATCAGTTAGTCCTCTTCAATCTGTCCATAGAGTAAACATGCATCTCTTTAAATCTCTTTATATATTATCTCTTATCATACATGATTTAAATTTAGCCTTGCTTTACACCTACAAAAAATACAATGTAGTTTTACAGAAATCACTTCTTTGCGGTAAGAAAATGAACTCACACAAGATTATATGACATCCGACTACCAAAACACCAGTTTGTGACGACTACAAACTTCTCATTCCAAATTATTTTCAATTAAGACAAAATATACATTATATTAACAAACAGATACTAAATACACGACAATGATATATTTTGTTGCTATGATGTTATCTTGTTCATATAATCTTATTTATAAATTTAAAAAACCCTAAAAAGTAATAGTGCGCCTCTCTTAAGTGAAGCTTATTTCTCAAATTGCACCTTGCACCTCATGCTTTTTACGGAATAGTAAAATTGCTTTGCGCTTTTCACCTTCTACTGCACACACTGAGTGTGTGGGAAAATAAGAAATACCAAAATCTTCCAAATAACACTTAATCTCCACATACGATGTTATTAATCTCCACATACAATCAAATTCTACTTAGCTTGTTCATGGCCAGTCATTTTCCTAGTTTTAGGCTAATTATATAAGTAATAATTGCACAATTCCTAATCAAATAATAATTGCACGATTCTTAATCAAATATATCCGAAAAATAGATTAAATATACCATACTTTCCTGTAGCATACCTAATTACATGGAGTATAATATTGTAGAGTTAGCAATCTGCTATTACTTTTAGTCTTCCATCACACAATTTTGTGTTCTTTCCTTCTTAGTGGGCCATGGTGGTAAGAATAGTTTGTTGATTTCTGCAGCATGCCCCAACTACCCCGGAGAATAGACCTTTCAATCTTAGATTAATCAAACCAATCAGTACTTGTGGAATAATGACAATGAGACTATAGGATCTAGAGGTCAACAGTGTTGTAGACTCTCTTTCCTTTCCTGTATAGTATATAGACCATTTTTTAGAGATATGCAAATTCAGATATCTTAATCATCAAAAAAGAAAAGAAAAAAAAAAAAAAAAAACAGTATGAAGAAATGGCCAGTGTTCCTTCTCGTCCTCTTTAATCTCTCTATTACCTCTCCTGCAGGGGACAACATAACTATGGAAACATCAATCAGCGATGGCCAAACACTGATATCAGCTGGAGGGATTTTTGAACTTGGTTTCTTCACTCCTGGTACGCCTGAAAATAAATACTTGGGAATTTGGTACACAAAGATCCCGGAAACTATCGTGTGGGTAGCCAACAGAGGAAAACCAATTACTAATTCTACCTGTAATTTAACGATCGGTAATGCTGGAGGTCTCGTCCTTCAAAACAACGAAGGTAATACCATTTGGTCCACTCCTTTGTCAAACCTGACTAGACTAGTTGCTCAACTTTTAGATTCTGGAAACTTTGTGTTGAAGGATGTAAGCAATGATTCAGAGAGTAGCATTGTATGGCAGAGCTTCGACTACCCTTCTGATACTCTTTTGGCAGGAATGAAGCTTGGGTGGAATCTAGAGACTAATCTGAATCGATATCTAACTACATGGAAGAGTAGTAATGATCCTTCAGAAGGGGATTACTCATTCAAGATGGACCTTCAAGGGTCACCAGAGTTCTACATTTGGGATCAATTAAAGAAATTTTATCGAAATGGACCTTGGGTAGGATACGGGTTCAGTGGTGAACCGGAGATGAAGAATAACAACGCTTTCAGCTTTGACTTCGTCTCGAATGAGGATGAAGTGTATTATATGTACAGAATTTTAGACAGCTCAATCATTTCGAGGTTTGTTCTGAATCAGTCAATGATCCAGAGGTATGTTTGGATGGATTCCCAAGGATATTGGTTCCTCTACTGGTCTTTGCCTAGGGATCAATGCGATTATTATGCTCAGTGTGGTCCTTATGGAGTTTGCAACTCAAACAAGTCTCCTGTTTGCGATTGCTTACAAGGGTTTGAGCCTAAATCACCTCAAGAATGGAATCTGAATGATGCATTAAGTGGATGTGTGAGGAGAACACCTTTGCAGTGTCAGGATCGAGATGGGTTTCTCAAGGTGAGTGGAATGAAGCTTCCTGACACTTCACAGGCCACTGTGGATGAGAGCATAGATCTTGACGAGTGTCGACTCAGATGCTTGAGGAATTGTTCTTGTATGGCTTATTCAAGTGCCAATTATAGTGCAGGTGAGAGTGGCTGTATTACTTGGGAAGTTGATTTAATTGACCTCAGAGAGTTCGTTGATAATGGGCAAGATCTTTACCTGAGACTGGCTGCATCAGAGCTAGGTATGCTTCCTAATTCTCTTTCCATGCTATTATAAACCTTTAAATTCACATTTGATCAGTGTAATAAGTGACATAATTTTTTGAGAAATATTTTCTCAATTTATTTCTATTTGTACCTGTCGTAAATTCTTGCACACAGGCAACTCAAAGAAGAAGCATGTGATAATCGTCATAGTGATGGTTGCTTTTGTTACACTTCTTCTATTGGGGTTCATTGGTTGCTTCATCTTAAAGAGGAAACATAGAAGAACAGGCAAGTGGATGGCTTAATTTCTCAAATGAACAGAACATAACCATTCTTTCTCAAAACATTTCTTGCTTATGTCTTCCAGCTTCTCATGGACCAGACTATTTCAGAAGACGGCAGTTGCAGTTGTCATCTGATTCATTTAGCATGAACTACTTTTCTGAAGATGAAAATAGAAGGGGTAAAGAACTAGAGCTCCCTCTGTTCGATTTGAGTACGGTAGCTCTTTCCACCGATAACTTCTCTGATGCTAATAAGCTCGGTGAAGGTGGATTTGGCTCTGTTTACAAGGTAAAACTACTCTGCAGAAATTCATCTTCCATATCTAGAATTGTAGTAGTTGCGTGATTTTGAAAATTTACTTATTTTCGGCCCTTGATTAGTAATTGACACTTTCATAATCATTTTCGTCATCCTTCTCAACTCTGTGGGTTATCAGTTAGAAATTTCTTTTTATGAAGCAATCTTCAATTTAAGCAGTCAAACCTCAATTTTCACTCAAGATCCAGCTGAGGCTGGAATTGGTTACAAGATGTTGAAATCTTCTATATTGATAGCAAATTGTGATATTGATGAAATGAAGCAGGGCATACTTCAAGGAGAACAGTTGATAGCTGTCAAGAGGTTATCCAAGACTTCATCGCAAGGGCTTGAAGAGTTCAAGAATGAGGTTATGTTAATTGTAAAGCTTCAGCATGTTAATCTTGTTCATCTTCTAGGTTGTTGCATTGAAGGAGAAGAGAGGATGTTAATCTACGAGTACATGGATAATAGAAGTTTGGACACCATTGTTTTTGGTTAGGCATTAACTCAATTTTCTTTTGCTCATTAATCTGCCTCTCAATTTGTTTTAATTTTTGAAACATATATATCTTTTTTAATCGCAGATAACACAAAATCTAACCTCTTAAGCTGGCAGAAACGGTTCAACATCATTGTAGGGATTGCTCGCGGTCTTCTTTATCTTCATCAAGATTCTAGGTTTAGAATTATTCATAGGGATCTCAAAGCTAGTAACATTCTACTGGATAAAGACATGACACCGAAAATTTCAGATTTTGGTTTGGCAAGAACATTTGGTGGAGATGGGAAAGATGAACATACCAGGAGACTAGTCGGTACATAGTAAGCATTACCCACAAACTACTTTGTTTTAAATTTTTTTTACTAATGTGCAACGGTTACATAATTAGAACATATCTAAATGCAGTGGCTATATGGCTCCTGAGTATGCAATGGATGGCATATTTTCTATTAAAAGCGATGTTTTCAGCTTCGGTGTCCTAGTCTTAGAAATCATAAGCGGCAAGAAGAACAAAGGAACCTATTATACTGGTCCTGAACAAAACGTCATAAGTTATGTAAGTAAAATTAAAGACTGGTACTTCCACTTAGAAGTCTTTTTGTTAAAATTGAATCTTGTGGTTCATATGCTTAAGGGTTGATTGGAATATCTCAGGCATGGAGTTTATGGAAGGAAGGAAACACCTTGCAACTGTTAGATGATTCAATCAGTTGTTCCGATTCCCATCCTGAAGTGTTGAGGTGCATACAAGTAGGTCTTCTATGTGTTCAGGAGAGGGCAGAAGACAGGCCTGAGATGTCTCAAGTTCTGTTGATGTTAAGTGCAGAAGTTGTGCTGCCAAAGCCGAAATCTCCTGGTTTCTCCGCAATTAGAAGTCCGAACCCTGATGGAGAATCATCTTCGAATTATACTGTCAATGATATAACTGTCACGGCGATAGAGGGAAGATAAAATCTTGTCTCCATGTGGTATAAAATCTTGAAGAATATTTAGTTTTTACTTCGGTGTGTATCTATGAATCACAGATACAGATACGTGTTTCCGTACACAGATACACTGATTTCTCAAACATTGATATCCGGATACGTTAGAATACGCTAAACTAAAATAATTAAAAATAATTAATATTATGCACATATAAATAGTAAACTAAAATATTCAATTTAATCCAAGAAAATTAAGAAAGAAGAACATGGACATCCCATCGGATAAGTTCTAGATATGCTGGTACACACCTAGAGTGAGTATCCATGCTTTATAAGTGTGTATGTATTTCTTTATTCCCCAAATTCACAATTTTTTCCTTGTTCACAATTGACTAGCATTGGTATAAATACCCGGAATCCAGATCCAATCCGGACCCGCTATTGGACCGGAACCGACCCGGCCTATCCGGGTCTGGGTTCTAAAATGGGACCTGTTGTACTTTTGGGTTCGGGTCCGCTCAAAAGAGACTCGGATCCGGACCAGTTAAAAAAATCCAAAAAATCAACATAAAAATAAATATTCTATCCTCATTTCTTTCCTCCTTCCTCCTCAATTCAAAATCTTCCTATTCCAAACTCAAAACCCATATCTTTTTCTTCTCTCCTTTATTCTAAATCCTCCGCTCGCCGCACACACTTCCACTCCTACCCGAACGGGTAGGAATACGGTTCCGGGTCCGGGTCAAGATCCAATTTTTAGACCTGTAGGAACCAAATTCAGATCTGGATAGTGAAGAACCCGACCCGATACCAATGCTACAATTGACAATTGACATCATATGTTCTCTCGTAGTAAATGGCCACCCACAATATTCATGGGAAAACAATCTCATCTTCACATGACATCTGCTGTAGCCTTTTATCTTTCGGTTTCCTTCATCCTATCATAAAATTTAGCACAAATTCTTTTAGATCTTTGGTCATTACCGTTCTTCCTTTCAACCATTTTGACTTTTTAACTATTCTTTTAAAGATATAGGATGAAGCTCAAACGATCTCCCTTCTCTTCCTCTCCCTCCTCAACCTCCTCCTTTTAACTTTTTCTTTAGTATGTGGGTGATTAAAGGATCTTTCAAGGAATGGATTAGCAACTCCTCCACCCAACGAGATCCATACCACCATCAACAAAACTCATCGGACCTAAGGCTTCAGTCCTCCATGTTATCGGAGCTGGAGCTTAGTGGGTGTGGGTCCAACGAGGGAGTCCGGCACCCACCTATCCTCCACCCCCCCCCCCCCCCACTACTGCTACCTCTCTCCCACCCCCCACCCCCCCTCCACATCTGGCCTCACCCCCCAACCCCACTGTCATCCAACCCGCCCCACCCAACCACCCCCTCCGGGAGGAGGAACCTCCTAGGCTCAGACGATCACGCACTCCGCCGGGGGCACACCGAAGCGCACCTCATCGACATTCGAGGAGTGGCGTCGCTCATCATCACCGTCAGGAGCTACCCTCGAGAGAACGGGCCCACAGAGGGGGTCCCTCTACTAGCCACGACGGGCGTAATAGTCAACCCCCCCCCCCAGTGCCAGCGCTTCCCCTAAAGGCGACAGGGTGAGCGACATCACAGAGATTACAGAGAAACCCACTACAGAGACATTCATTAAAGCCACAACTACAACAGAGAGAGGGAAGTTAGCAAGGATACTCACCGCCCCCACCAACACAGAGAGCAGCGGCATCGCCTGCTTCAGCCTACCAATACTTCTCTTCTAAGAACCACTGCTAACCAACACAGTCCCCCCTCCCCCCGGCCTCACCCAAAACCGTTCACATTCAAAAGAAAAGAGCCCAGTCCCCCCGGAGCAACACCGACCACAACCCGCTCCGGCTGACCCCCTCAAATCCATCGTCACCTGGGCCTAAAGAGAGGGTCCAGAGGGGACGCGAGAGGGTGGGGAACAGATTGAGGTGGGGGTACACACTGAGAGCTGGCAAGTGGTTTCTCGTAAAGGTAAGGGCTTAGCTATGTCATCTCCTCCTCCCCAAAAAGAAAATAAAAAAAAAATAAAGAAAAGGCAAACGAAGGCCGGTACCATGCTTCAATTGTGGCGAACTAGGGCACTTCCGCAAAGACTGCACCAAGGAGGTACGGTGTCTCAAATGCATGAAATGGGGCCATCTCTCATATGTATGCACCAACGTCGTTGAAACTCACCTCGATGAGGAATGCCCGGTCAATAGAGGAAGGCCGCTGAACAACCCCGCTCCGATCAGGTTAGCCAACAGTTTGGACATCATCAAGAATGAGGAGAGGTGGTTACGGCAGTGGTGTGCAGTGGCTAGGGTGCGGTCAGGGAGACCTTCCGAGACCCACCTACTACAAGCTTTGGAAGCTAAGTGGCCGATGAAGGCACACAAAGACTGGGTTGCTAAGAAGGTTTGCCATCTCCAATACTTGGTCTCCTTCCCCTCGCCAGAGAAAGTAGTGGAGGTTACTGAACTGGGGACTGTGGACTTCGGCCACTTCTCAGTGGAATTTTTACCATGGTCCCTGAGCTTCGGAGCGGAACCCCCCCCAAGGCGAGCTCTATTGGATTTGGATTCACAATGTGTCGTTGCACTTTTGGAAAAGAGAGGCATTACAAGAGATTGTCGCCGACTTCGGCGCTGTGGAAGAAGTCGACGAGAAAACGGTGCACCGCTCTGATATCGTCTCAGCAAGAGTGCTTATCAGAAGCATAGACATAGCACAGATGCCGAGATTCGCTAAGTCTACTCATTTGATGCCTCATACCTCATCTGCTTCGTGCTCGACAGGCGAGCTGAGCCAGGAGTGGAGCGAGTGACCATCACCTCCCCCACGCCACACAAAGCCCTTAGAGACGACCACTCCTACTCCCAGGTGGTCTCTCCGGCTAGGGACACCACCATCGATGGGGCGCATGAGATCGAGCGAGCGCATAGAGAACTCATTAGGGAGGCAAGAGAGTTGGAGCAGCGTCAGAGCCATGTGGTTGAGGGATCAGCGCCGTCGAAGGGATCTCCGATTAGGGTTGGGCGGGAAGGAGCTTCGTCCAACAGATCCAATGGTCCAGATGTGCGGATTTCAAATTCAAACTCAAGGCCAGATTTGGGAAGTTCGGCAGAGGAGGCCCACCAAAAGGAGGGTCAAAAGAGCCCCAAAAGTGGAAGCCTTCACATCGGAGTTGGTGGAGTTGGTAGGAGGGAGGACCACAGAGAAATGGCAGACTGCGCAAGCACTGCGAAAGGCAAAAGCGCGGTGCTTGGCATCTTGCATAACGACATGCAGGGTCGTTCTGGAAAGAGACAAAGTCAGGTGCTGCGAGAGGTGCAGGGTAGGGACACAGGTTGCGAAGGGGCCAAAAATGGCAAAAATTCTGTGGGTATCGACATGCAAGATGTACAGCACAGTCGAAACCCAAAGAAGCAAGATTTGGTAGCTTTGGAGGGTGGGTCGAGAGGGGCTTTTTCCATACTGGGATGCACGACGAGCAAAAACCAAGAGGGTGGTAGATGCTCCTCCCAAAGTGGGAGATCCACAGACCCTATGGCCTTCGCCCTCATGGAGGCGAGAGCTCAAAGAGGAAACAAAAAATGGAAGAGAAGAAAGGGTTGGAAGTTGTTGGCCAGAAGAGGGATTTTGAAGCAGTCAACGCTTCGGGGAATGCGCGTTCTGATCCAACCGCAGGCCAACCCTATCGAAACGTTACAGGTGGCAATATTCTGCAAGCGGCAGGCGTGCGGAACGAGGCGGCAGGCGGTATGAACGAGGGGGGTGTTGTGGTGTCTCGCGGAGATAGGGAGAGCTTAAGCGTTCATAGCAGTGTGATCGTTAGTGAGAAGGAGGGGGTTTTTTTATAATTTTTATAATTGTATTGGGCCCAAAGAGGGGTCCAGGTTAAATTATTCTGTTTTTAGGCCCAAAGAGGGGTCCAACCCACGCTCCCCTATTATAGACCTGTCTCCAAATATATTAGTGGGCGCAAACGAGTGCGTCCCAGACTCACCTCACTACGAGGAAGACAGAGAGGATCGACTTAACCTTGAGGACGATTGTGTTTACTCAGAGGGAGATTTGTTGGACTCAGATGAGGAGTCAGGGGAGTTCCCGAGTCAGTCACCAGACCTGGTTCCATGCACTTTTCCTCCTTCTCAAGCTAAGACCACATGTCCGTCTCAGAGCGATACAGATCTCAGGGGTCACAAGAGGGCTATGGAGGAGTCCTTAGATGACTATTTAGAGATTGCGGCAGCTGCTAAGGCTGCTAAAACAAGCGTTGGAGGTACAAGCTCTTTCCTAGCATCAATTGTTAATTTTATGACTGATAATGAAATTTTCTATCTAGCCGAAACATGTGATCTTGTGGTTAATGATATTGATAGAAATGCATGACTTCTCAATCAAATTAGATTGTGTGAGTCTGATAGGGTTAGGCTAATCCTGGAATCGAATGTAGTTTCGAGTAACGTACCCCCCTCTAATAGTAATTAATGGATGCCCTTTTCTGGAACGTTAGAGGCCTGGTTGGGCAGGGTAAACGAGAAATGGTTAAGGAAGTCATCGCCAGATCTAAGGCGAATGTCGTGGGACTTCAGGAGACCAAACTGTCTCACATGTCTAGACTCAAGAGAGTGGGGGGTTGTCGAATCTCCGAATGGAGGATGTAACCATCAGTTGGGGCGTCTGGGGGCATCGCTCTAGGTTTTAATCCCAACGTCTTCCGGTGTGTTGACGAATTGCACGAGCAATTCTCTCTATCGGTACTGCTGCAGAGAAAGTCCAACCTATGGCTACAATCGGTCACGGTGGTGTACGGGCCCCACACGTCCACAGCTAGAATGGCCTTCTGGACGGAATTGAGATCTATCAAAACACATTGGCCCCACCCGTGGGTTGTGGGGGGTGATTTCAATATCACTAGATTTGCCTCTGACCACAGGGGCAGAGGCGCCAGGAACTAGATAGAGAAGCGTTTAACGAGGTCATCACAGACCTGGAATTGGTCGACATTCCCATTTCGGACAGACTTTTCACCTGGTCAAACATGCAGGCGTAGCCCACTTTAGCCAAGTTAGATAGGGTCATGGTCTCCATGGAATGGGAAACCAAATTTTCTCTGGCATCTGCTAAGTCCCTCCCTAAGCCAACTTCGGATCACATCCCAATTTTCCTCTCTGCAAGGGAGGATCAACCCAGAAAGCCTGTAAAGTTCCGGTTCGAGAAGGCCTGGTTAGAAATTCAGGGTTTCCACCACATGGTAAATGAGTGCTGGTCTCGCCCAACCAGGGGCATTGAGGTGACTACGATATGGTGTGAAAAAGTCAGTAGGCTAAGGGGCAAGCTGCGGAAGTGGAACCGGACCAGATTTGCCCTAATTTGGAGATCAAAGGAGTCCCTTCTTGAAGGAATTGAGGAACTCGAGAAGACGGAAGAAGCTAGGGACCTTTTACAGGAAGAACAGATGAGATTGCTCAAACTCAGACAGGACATTGATCAGCTCTACAGGATAGAGGAAATCAGATGGCAACAACGGTCGAGAGTCACATGGCTCAAGGAGGGAGACGCGAATACCACTTTTTTTCACCGAGTTGCCAGTGCACGACATAGATCTAACCTCATCCACTCCATCAATTCGGACTCTGGTTTAATCCAAGGCGAGAACGAGATTAAGCTGGCCTTCCATTCTCACTACAAGCACCTCTTTGGGTGCAAAGCAGAGTTCAGAACCCCACTTCGGCAAGACTTCTGGCAACCAGGTACTGGACTGCAATCCATTGAAGCACCCTTCACCGAACAAGAAGTATGGAAGGCGGTCCAACAATTGGGTAAAGATAAAGCCCCAGGCCCAGACAGATTCCCGATCATGTTCTATCAGACATTTTGGAAGGAAATCAGAGGAGACCTGCTAAAACTGTTCGATGACTTCTATGAGCATAAACTAAAATTGGGGAGAATCAATTATGCGGAGGTGGTGCTCATCCCCAAACAAGAAGACTCCCGACACATTGGTGACTTCCGCCCCATAAGCCTACTTAGTTGTTCTGTAAAGATCATCACAAAGACCCTAGCTAACAGATTGGGTAAGGTAATGGAAGGCCTCATCATCCAGGACCAGATAGGCTTTATTAAGGGGCGATGCATTCAGGACAGTATTGCCACAGCTGAAGAGACTATCCACCAGTATCACGCTTCCAATGCAAAGAGCTACCTCCTCAAGCTTGACTTCGAGAAAGCCTATGACTCAGTGGAATGGTTTTGTTTGTTGGAAGCACTGGCTAGACGAGGGTTCGGGGACAGATGGATCAGATAGATCCAAACGTGTCTCATCACTAGCAAAATGGCCATTTTGATCAATGGTTCGGCAGGTCACCCATTCCCCTGCAAGTGAGGACTCAGACAGGGAGATCCACTATCTCCCCTCCTCTTCACCGTTGTGGTAGACGTGCTCAGAGCAATGATGACCAGATGCTGTAGAGCAAGCTGGATTGTACCAGTGGCTAAAGGGGCATAATGGCAAGGCTGCTCCATACTTCAATATGCAGACGACACTCTGCGTTTTGGCAATGGAGACCTAGGGGAAACTATTGTTTTCAAAAGAATTCTATATTGCTTTGAGGCTTGGTCCGGACTCAGAGTTAATTTCCACAAAAGTGCTCTAACTTCCATTGCCCGGCCCCTGAAGAGACGCTGGAGCACCCCTCTATTCTCAACTGCTCCGTCAGGAGGTTCCCCATTCAGTACCTGGAATTGCCACTGAGACCCGGGAGACTCAAAAAGGCGGACTGGCTCCCAATCATTGATAAGGTCCATAAACGACTAGCAGGATGGAAAGGGAAAGCCCTCTCATTAGGAGAGAGAGTAACCCTCATCAATGAGTTCATGTCTAACCTCCCTACTTATTACCTCTCTTTCTTCGAGATGCCACGATGGGTTATTCAAAGAATCGACTGGACAAGGAAACGTTTTCTGTGGAAAGGGGTGGACTCAGACCAAGGAGGATATCATCTCATTAGGTGGGAGAAGGCATGCATGAAAAAAATCCATGGAGGCCTGGGCATTATCGATCTCCGGGACATGAACCTGGCACTACTGGGTAAATGGTGGTGGAAAGTCTTTCACCCCAATGGAGAAGGGTGGCAGCAGTTTGTCCAGGGTTACATGCGTGGGAATGGTACTAGAAACCTAGGCTTCAGGGTAGGCCCTAGAGTATCTCACTTCTGGAAGGGTATCTCTAAGGCATACGAACCATTCAATAGCTGTGTTAAGTCAGTCATAGGCAATGGCAGACTCACTAGTTCTGGTGGGATAAGTGGTGTGTAGACTACCCACTCAGGTCCCTATTTTCGGACTTATACGAGCAAGCATCTCTACCATACTATACGGTGGCAGCAGCCTGGAAAAGAGGTGCTTGGAACCCAGCATTCAAACATCCGCTTGACACGGAATCCCAACGCAGACTGACGGAACTTCAGGCATACATCTCAAACACTGGTATTGGCTGCTCTCAGGGGCCTGACAAGAAGACCTGGGATCTGGAGAAGAACGACAAGTTCACGGTACGCTCAATGTACAACCACATCCACTTTAGGGGTTGCACACCAAAATGGTCGAACACTGTGTGGAAAACGAAGGCGCCCCTGAAAATAAAAGTCTTCATTTGGTTAGTGCTGAACGATGCGATCCTCACCAGGGAGAACCTGGTTAAGCGCCAACCAAATATGGATGCTCATTGTGGATTCTGCCAGGTCAACCTGGAAACTAGAGACCACCTGTTCCTTCACTGTCCTAGGAGAAAAGTGGTTATCGTCGAGATCCTCAGTGTTCTAGGGACGCCTTAATACCCTAAGTCATACGAAGACCTATGGGTGGGGTCTATATTCGCAACGGAACGAGGGGCTATGAGAGAGGCGTGGTTTATCGCGATTGCCGCTATGACCTGGGTGCTTTGGCTAGATAGAAACAATCTTGACTTTCGTAGAACTTGCAATTCCATCTCTGGCAATTTAAATCACATTATGCATCTAATTTCATTTTGGGCCAATGTGGCAGCAGTAGGTCCCAGGGGCAGGATCGCCACAGTGTTTTAGGTATAGGAGTTCGACGACGAGGAGATCGAGATTGGTCCGACGATTGACTGAGGCATGAGCAGTGTGAGACAGTGATACCCACCACCCCAGGGCTTGTTAGAGGGAAAGATGTATTAGTTTTTGGCTTTCTTATGTTCTATCTGTATTTTGTACCACCCACCATATTTTGGGTGGAGAATGTTTTTCTATTTTCTTTCTAGAACTTTGTTGTTTGCTCAGTACTCTGAGTTTTGTTTATTAATCTCTGATTAATGAAACAAGGCGGCCAGATTCCACCTTTTCCTTCAAAAAAAAAACTATTCTTTTAAAGATAAATTAGCAAAAATTTAGGGAACTACTCTTTTAACCCCTAGCTATGTAAAATATTCCCAATAACCGCTAAGGGGTATTTTGAAATACCTTATGTTGAATATATACTATTTTTTTAAGGAAAAGGTGGAATAAGGCCACCCTGTTTCATTAATAAGCAGTTAATAAAACAACCCCGGCGTACCGGGAAAAAACAGCAATACAAAACGAAAGTACAATGCAGAAAGAAAGAAAGTGCAGGAAAACAAACATACACCCCCAACAAGCCCTGGGGGATGGGATAAACAACTCAAACATCACTCCACCCGATAGAACAGTAGGCGGCAACAAAAAAACACCTGCTAGCCTCAGCACTGACGTGACTGGTGAAGCCAGTCCCTCAATCCAGCGTCGGCCCCCGAAACGAGATTGCCATTCCTCGATTAGGGCTCGGGCAAATGGGGTCCTCTACCTCCTCGTCATCAAACTCCTCAATCTGGAATACTCTGGCTATCCTTCCTCTTACCCCCGTGGCCGCAGCTGTAGCCCAAAAAGAAATAAGATGCATGATGTGAGACAGATTACCAGAAATACTATTACATGTAGCCCGAAAATAAAAATTATTTCTGTCAAGCCATAACACCCAGGTTGTTGCCGCTATTGCGATGTACCACACATTCTTCATGTCATGGCGACTCGCCGCAAATTTGGGGCCAATCCACAAATCCTCATATACATCGGGGTAGTCGCCAGTTCCTAAAGCTCGGAGTACCTCAACCATCGTTGCCTTACTTCTGGGGCAATGGATGAAAAGGTGATTTAGATCTTCCACATGTGTATCGCAGAAGCCACAGTTAGTCGCCACCTGTGGTTGTCTCTTGGCAAGGTTTTGCCTCGTGAGGATAGCATTATTGAGCACTAGCCATAAGAACACTCTGATTTTAAGGAGAATTTTTGCCTTCCATAACACCTGCGCCCAGCTGGGTCTGCATCCTCGAAAGTGGATCCGATGATACAGAGATCTCACCGAGAAAGCTCCCTTGCTCTCGAGGTCCCATCGCTTCTGGTCTGGGCCTTGAGTGCACCTTGTGCCTGCCGTGTGATGTGTGCTTGCATGTCAAGCAATTGCTGTTGTAAATATGGGGTGAGCGTTCCTCGGAACGCCGGCTTCCAGCCTCCCCTTTTCCATCCTTCGGCAACGGACAAATTCGGTCGACTCGACCACTCGTACAGCTCTGGGAACATTTCCTTCAGGGCATGGGCTCCACACCACCTATCCCACCAAAATCTGGTGGACCTGCCATTGCCAATGGTCGACGAAACAGCCGAGTTGAAGAGGCCGCTAGCCTTGGCAATTCCTTTCCAGAGATGCGAAACTTTAGCCCCTACCCGGAAGCCGAGGTTTCTTGTGCCTTCACCCCTGAGATAAGGTTGGATGAAGTCCTGCCAACCTTCCCCACTGTTGTGGAATACCTTCCACCACCACTTCCCCAACAGGGCAAGGTTCATATCTCTGAGGTCGATGATGCCAAGCCCTCCATGTTTCTTCTTCATGCAAGCGATACTCCATTTGATGAGGTGGTAACCTCCTTTATCCGAGTCTGCCCCCTTCCATAGGAATCGTTTTCGAATTCGGTCAATCCTCTGGATCACCCACCTTGGAAGTTCGAAAAATGACATGTAGTAGATTGGCAGATTAGACAACACTGAGTTGATTAGTACCACTCTGCCCCCGAGAGACAGCGATTTACCTTTCCAACCCGACAGTCTGTCCTCCACCCTGTCAATGATAGGCAACCAGTCTGCTTTAGATAATTTCCCTGGTCTGAGTGGAAGCCCCAGGTATTTGATAGGAAAGCCACTCGTCGTGCAGTTCAAGATAGTAGCGTGCTCCCCTGCTTCATCATCGGATAGGGAATTGGAGTCAGCGCACTCTTGTTAAAATTAATCCTAAGGCCTGACCATGCCTCAAAACAGTATAGGGTCCCTTTAAAGCTGGCAGTTTCTCGTCTAGACCCATTACCAAAGAGTAGGGTATCATCTGCGTATTGCAGGATCGTACATCCTTTAGTAGATGCGGACCGAGCCACTGGCGTGATCCAACCTTTTTCCTGGCAATTCTCTAGCATAACCCTCAAGACATCCACTACGATAGTAAACAGGAGTGGTGATAGAGGGTCCCCTTTTCTGAGGCCCTTCCTACAAGGGAACGGCTGCCCCGACCTACCATTCACTGAAATGGTAGTTTTGCTAGTCTGCAAGCACTGCCTAATCCAGCAGATCCATTTATTCCCGAAGCCCCTACCCCTGAGGGCTTCTAGCAAGCACTCCCAATCGACCGAGTCATAGGCTTTCTCAAAGTCCAGCTTAAGCAGAAAGCTCTTCGAATTGGTTGTATGGCAGCGGTGGATAACTTGTTCTGTCGTTGCCACACAATCTAGGATATTTCTGCCCTTAATGAAGCCCGTTTGAGATTTGTTAATCAGGTTGTCCATAATCCCCCCCAGGCGGATAGCAAGCACTTTTGTAATGATCTTCGCCGAGCAATTAATGAGGCTGATCGGTCTAAAATCCCCCACTTTCGACGCCTCTTCCCGTTTGGGAATAAGGAAAACATCCGCAAAATTGAACATACCCAATCTGAGCTTATTGTTAAAAAAGTCTTCCAGTAGAGCCATATAGTCCCCTTTAATTTCTTCCCAGAAAATTTGGAAGAACATCATTGGGAAGCCGTCTGGCCCTGGTGATTTCTCTGCTCCCATTTGACTGATTGCCTTTTTAACTTCCTCCTCCGAGAACGGAGACTCCAGGCAGGAAAGCGACGACGAAGACTCGACCTGGTAAGAGTGCCAGAAGTCATACCTGAGTGGGACCCGGAAATCATTCTTCTTCCCCAATAGGTCCTTGTAGTATCCTTGAAAGGCTGAGGAAATCAAATGTTCACCTTGTACCGTCCCTGAGCTTGTTTCTAATGATAAAATAAGATTGGACCTGCGCCTCGCACTTGCTACTCGGTGGAAGAAGGCTGTGTTCGCGTCTCCCTCTGTGAGCCACGAAATTCTAGATCTTTGTTGCCATTTAATTTCTTCCATTTTGTATAGGTTGGCAATATTCTCCCAGAGTTCCAGGAGTCTATTTCTTTCCTCCTATGACAACTCTGTTGATTCCTCCGCTCTTTCAAGTACGTCAATTTCTTCCAACATGGAATCTTTAGCACGCCAGATGGACGAGAACCTAGATCGGTTCCATTTACGAAGCTGATTTCTTAATCTGCGAATTTTTTCACACTATCGGCCCGCAGCATCTGTGCCAGTCACTGGGAGCGCCCAGTTTTCCATCACCAGGTGGTGAAACCCTTGAATCTCCAGCCAGACCTTCTCAAATCGGAATTTTCTATGTCTTTTGTCTCCCTGAATCCCAATGTCAAGTAGGATTGGAGTATGATCTGACGTTGGTCTAGGGATCGATCTAGCAGTTGCAAGGGGGAATTTAGCCTCCCAATCCATAGATACGAGAATCCTGTCCAATTTTGCCATAATCGGAGTAGACTGCATGTTAAACCACGTAAATAGTCTATCATTAATGGGGATATCAATCAATTCCAGATCCGTTATCACCCTATTGAACTCTGCTCTATGCCTGTCGCTGGAGCTTCCACCCTTGTGTTCGAAGGAAAATCGGGTAATATTGAAATCCCCCCCGACAATCCACGCCCCCGGCCATCGGAGACGAATATTGCTTAGTTCTTGCCAAAAGGCCTCACGCACTGAAGCCACATTCGGCCCATAAACAACTGTGATAGTCTGCAAATACTTATCCGCTCGTCGTTTAAGACACGTAGTAAGGGAGAAATTCCCCTTGTAGACCTCTGAACAAGTGAGCAGGTCTGAGTTGAAGCCAATGGCAATACCCCCAGAGGCTCCCTCGGATGGACGAAAAACCCAATCCTTGATTCTGTTCCCCCCTAATCTCTTGAGCTTATTCCCATGGCCAAGTTTGGTTTCCTGAAGCCCAACTACTTCCGCCTTGGACTTCGTGATAACGTCTCTAACCATATCTCTTTTACCTTTGTCCCCCAGACCCCGGACATTCCAGAAAAGTGTATTCATTGGGGAACCGTGACCAAAATATCAGAATGTGAGGGACTAGGGCGGGTTTCGCCCTCAGAGATCGATATCCCCCTATAGTTGGATCCTAGATCCGACAGAACACTAGGTTTAGACCTTTCGGATTCTCAACCCCTCATTTTGTTAAGCAGTAGGGCGTTGCGTTCTTTATTACAAACTTCTAACCCACAGGTCGTAGCTAATAAAAAAATTTCAGAATCTGACATGAAATTTAAAATATTAGCAAGAAAAGTTTTTGTACCACCATTGACGTGTTTTGCCGCTTTGGCAGCCGTAGCTCTCTCCAAAAAGTCATCCAAGGACTCTGCATGAGCCCTCTTAGGTGGGCGGAGAACTCTGAACCCCACTGTCCTCTGAGACGACCCTGCGCTTCCTCTGGGAGCAGACTCTGGGAGTGTGGAGAGTACCGTCTCAGGGGAAATCTCCCTCTGGGTGTTGGCAATGAACTCGAGATCTTCTGACTTCTCATCCGTGAATGAGAATTCTTCATCTCGATTGAACCGCCCTTCTAGGTCCTCCTCACTCTCTGTGAGTTGTATCACCCTCTGTCGGCTAGACACTCTCTGTACGGACTCCTCATTGAGCCCGTAGATAGAAGATTCATTAATAGCAGAAATGCCCCCCAATGTGGTCCCCTCAGTGGGCCCACTCCCAATATGATATTGTTTCTCACCGCCCGAGACCCTAGAGTTGCCAGACCCAAAAATAATACCAGTCTCTATGGACCCCTCATTGGGCCCATTAGACTCGATACATGGCCCATAAGTAGAACCCAGTTTCACACCAACCACCGAAGCTTTCATAACAGCCTTCCCGCGGTGCAATGTACTGCAAGCATCGATTGCAGCACTGGCTGTCAAATCGCTGCTGTCAGCGGTGCCAGCTGGCAGCGCTCCATTGGTGCAACCAGCGGTAGTGACAGATGGCGAGCTCTCCGGTGCTTGCTCTGTACTCGCAGCTTTGGGTTTAGCTTTAGTAATGGAGCCACAGGGCGACGCTGCTTTTTCATCTTCTTTCCAAATTTCGCACATCACCTTCGCTCCAAAATCTCTGCCATTTTTCCCCATATCGCCCCCTTCCAAAAGCTTCTTCCTCCTACCTGCTCCCTCATTGCTCAGAGCGAGCGCCATAGCGCCCTCTTTCCTGGGCTTGGTCAGGATTGGGTTCGCCTCTTTACCCAGAGGCAGCTCTGGCTCCTGGCACAACTGCTCCTCTGAGGTTCCTTTATTTTCTTCTGGCGCATACCATAGCTTTTCGACCCACTCCTTGGTCGACAGCTTTCTTTCTTCTGTCGCCTTCCCCTACGCTGTCGCCTTGCTAGCGGCTGTCGTCTTCTGCATGTGCTGACAAAGTGGAGAAAAGCCATTTTTGGGGTCTGTCTCTGACCCTCCCCCTGTCCACCTGCGGCTACCACCAAAGTAAAGCTGACGAACGGCGCCACCATTCGATCCAGCGAGTTTAGGGTCCCCTTGGATTTTTGACCGTTGGGTTGGACAGGACGGCCCCTTCGGCGATTCTCTCTGTTCAGTGGGTCTAGATCAAGCAGATGGATACTCCCCTGACCTCTCTCCGCCGAGAGGATTTCTCGGTGAGCTCGTTCCACTTCGTGCGATCCATCGATAGTGAGGCAATCTAATGGCGAAACAACTTGTTTGTAAGTCCGGTGATCTACTAGGGCTTTACTCAGCTTGGGGGAGATACCGGCCTCCTGTGTACTTGATGAATCAACCCTCTTTACTAGCACAAACCTTACCAAATATGATTCGTCAGATGAGTACACTTTGGCGAAGCGCGGCATCGATGCAATGTCTGGGCTTCTGATAAGTACCTTAGCGGAGACCAACTCCGATCACCTTACCATCTTCTCATCAATTTCTTCAATACTCCCGAAGTCGGCGACCATTTCTTGTAGTGCTTCCCTCCTCCAAAAGTGCATGGGTACGTTATGAATCCATACCCAATACTTATCTCCTTGTGGGAGCTCGACTTATCTCCTTGTGGGAGCTCGGCTCCGAATGCTGGTGTCCAAGCACTGAACTCAACTTGGAAATGGCCAAAATCTACCGTCCCTAAGCTTACCGCCGCTGAACCTTTCTCCGGTGAGGGGAAGGAAACCAGAAATTGCATGTGACACAGCTTCTTGGCTACCCAGTCTCTCTCGGCCCCCATTGGCCATTTCTCACTGAGAGCTTGAGTTAGGTGTGCCTCCGAAGGTCTGCTAGCTTTCACCTTGGCGATCGCACACCAATTCCGCAACCACCTTTCTTCATGTTTAACAATTTCCAAGCTCTTCGCCAATCGAATGATCGTAGGATGGTCGGGGGATCTCCCACGATAGACCGGCCTTTCTTCGTCACTCTTGGCATCCACCACATTGGTACACACGTATGACAAATGTCCCCACATCAAACATTTGAGGCATCGAACTTCTTTCGTGCACTCACTCCTAAAGTGGCCGAGGTCTCCGCAGGTGTTGGCTTCTTTTTACCCTTTCTCTGCTTCTTCTGGTGTTGGCGTTGGGCATCATGAAGGTAAGTGCCCATGGTCTCCAATCTGTTCTTCTTACTTTGAACTTATTCCCACTGCCCCCCGCTCCCTCATCTCCGGGATGTCCCTCCGCCATGGTCCCGTCTAGCGCAGGCCCCCTAGGGTCTCGCTTGGCGTTGGATTTCGCTGCGGGGCACTCCAGACTTGTTGGATTCGCGGGTAGGACGGTGGTGGGTTTTGGGGACGTGGGAGGGGACGTGGCGTGGATACTAGAAACCTGGAGGGTTTTTGGCTGTGTAATAAGAGAATTTGGTTTCCTGGAATAGTTTTTAGGATGGCTGTGGTGTTCAGGCTGATACTGATGCTGAAGTTGAGGTTGTGAATGGATAGCCTGCTGCTCTGGCCTTATGCCAGAACTGGGGTGAAGGAATGGTTCCTGCCTTTGTGGATGGACCATCACAGGTTTGATGGTATTGTTGTTGTAATATTTGAGAAGCCTGTGCGGCAGTCTGTGTGACACTAGGGTTGATGCTCCCTGATTGTGACCCCTATGAGGAGGGAGTTGTTGCTGACACGGTGGGAAACTCTTCCGCCTAAACTGGCCTGGAGGAGGACCCCATCGTTGGGCCCTCTCTCCATAAGACTCCTCTCGTTGGCAATGAGAGTCGGAGCGATGATGAGCGTGAGTCCTCCCTTCCTGACGTTGCAGTGTGCTTAGTTGTGCCCTCGTCGGGGAGTGACCACGTTTGAGCTCACGTTCTCTTCTCTCAATCAGAGTTGTGGATGTCTGTCGTTGGTCCCTCAGGTGAGGAGCCAGTGTGCACACCTCAGCAGGCACCTCCTGTAGGTGAGATTTTTGTATGTGGATAGAGGTTGGAGTTGTAGTTGGAGAGGGTGGAGGGGCAGTCGCCTTGGATGGGTTGAGGGTAGGAGTCGCCGGTGGGTTGCGGACCCCCTCATTGGGCCCGCATCCACTATGCTCCAGAACAGAGAGCGATGATGAAGCCATGAAAGAACAAGGGTGGAGAGGACGGCTTCAGAGTGCACCAAAATCAGAAGAGGAAGAAGAGGTAGAGGGGGAAACGACAAACAGAGAAGGGGGGGGGGGGGAGATGCAATATAGCTCAGCCGATGAGTGGCTAGGAAGTCAGTCGGAGAGGGATACGGGGCTGTGGAGGGGGAGAGGATGGGGAGAGGATGGGAGCAGGTTGGAGCGTTTTTCCATCCTGAGACAATGCACGAAATTAGAAATTAACTATTTTTCTAACATATATATTGTTTTTGTTTAAACCTTACTATTATTTATAGAGATGAACTGTTGCTTTTGAAGTTAGCTGCTTCATCTTGAAATGAACCTTTTCTCTAATATTTATATATGTATTTTGAAATTTGCCATTCTGTGTAGAAATAAATTAATTTGTATTGAAATTAAGTTAATTTTTGAAGACTTGTACCTCCTGGTAGGAAGCACTGAGTCACACCCAATTTAGATAGTAGGGCTGTTCATCGAGTTGGGTTTGATCTAACCCTCACAAACCAACCTAAAAATAGTGTGTTAAAAACTTCTTTAAAGCCCACATGAACCTGAACTTAAAAAGCACATGAACCCCTTTTTGGGTGAGCTTTATATGTTTAATAAACCCACCAAAATCTGAACTCAAACTTGCCCGACATGCTCAAACCCGCTCGAACCAGCCCGAACTTACTCATTCAAAATAGAAGGTATTAAATTAAATTGTACGAGTGCATTCTACATATAAGGTTCTTTTCTTTTGCAAATAATATACAAGGTATGAATATATAAAATATATACCATATAGTATATAATATATCTTGCCTTAGTTTTATTTATTTATCACAACCATTAATATTAATGTGTCATGTATGTATAAAGTAATGTGTTGGTAGTTTTTGTATGTATACATGTATGGTGGTTTTTTATTTTGAGATAATATATATTGTTGCACATTTAAGTTTTTTGTTGTTGATAAACTTGTGTATTGAAGTTGAACATGTGTTTGAGTTAAACATTAAATAATATTGTTATATTTTGATGTTTCTACAAACAATATTTCAATACTTGTGTTCAATGAGGTTCACCCACCCAAACCCAAACCGAACCCGAACCCAATTTTGATAACCTAACCTGAACCTAAAACTCACCTGAGCTAGTGAGTTCAGGTCATGTTTAACTACCATAATTTCATGTGTTTTGGGGGATCTTAAAAACCCACCTGCACTTTCGGGTTCAGGTTAAAAAGTCATCTAAAATTTGCCCAACCTGACCCGCGAACAACCCTACCAGATGGACATCTTAGCAGGATCAATGCAGAAAGGAAGAGATGAAGATTGAAAGTGCAAGAAGAATACAACAAGTGTAACTCTCTGTTTCACCTATGCATATTATCCTGCATGTTATTTTATTTCGGTCATCTGTTGTATTTCCTTTCTTTTGGGCTCATTAGTATGCATTATATTTAATTAATTATGAGTTCATGTGAAAGCCGATTCCCAGTTGCAGCCAAAACCCGAACCCTAAACTCTACCCAAACCCGAAACCTAAACAAAACTCAAACCTAAACCCCAACTCCCCACTATTCCACTAACCATAACCGACTCTCTATCTCCTTAATCTCTCTACTGCCATTATATTATCCCTAATCTCCTTATCAATTCCCTAATCATCTTCAACCCTAATCACTCCTAATCACCTCCACCACCACAACCTGAACAACAAACACATCTTCTTTTTAAACCCAACACCATCTTCAACCCAACTCCTTCCACTGCCTCCTTCCCAGAACCCATCTCATTCAAACCCCAAACTCATTGCTACCATCATTCCAAACTCCATCTCAACCCAAATCCAAACCCAACCCAACACCTTACCCCCGTCTTCAATTCCCAAAAAGCACCATCTCACCACCTTCATTCCCGAACTCACCTCCAAACCCAGTCAACCTCCAACTCCTTTCACCCTCCATTTCTGAAACCCCCCTACTCTAACCAACAGCCAACACCATCAAGTCCACTGCCATCAAACCTAAAAACCCATCACCTACATCTCCATCCCAACCTCCATCAGCCCCGAACAGCCCTCAACTACCTCCACTTCATCTTCAAACCCAAACAACCTGTAGCGCCCCGATTTCCAATACTGGGAAACCGTGACACGAGCCAAGACCTTTTCTTCAATTAGTCACAATACACAGAAAAACAGGAGAATTTAAAACTTTTTATTCAACACTCAATGTATTACAAGTCTGAACATTATACAACTGCAATACATTACAATAGAGTTACAATAATGCCTTTACAATCCCAAGTATTACAACCTTCAACAATTTACATTAGAGTACAAGGAATGAAGAACAACACTTGGTAACTCTCACTTGAGTACTTCTCAACTACTAGATAATCAATACATATACTGTAGCGGAACTAAACATAACACTGACTCCTTGCTTTCCTTGCCTTGAATCCTCCTGAATCTCGCCTTTGTACTTCGGCGATCCAGTACCTATGGAAGTGGGGACGTCAGTATTCACCGACGCTTAAAGGCTGATCATATAGCAGCGAATCTCCCAAACAACATACAAAATATAGCAATGGTGTTGGTGTAGTTTAAGTGTTCGTGAGTGCTAGGACTAGACTCTAATGCGATATTTAAATAGAACTAGGATGCTTCCTATTCTAATGTCAGCAAGTCTCCGAAGTCAACATGCAGCCCATACTACATGCAACCCTTCTCAAGCCGTTTCTCCATATATAGGGATTTGAACCCGCGTTATGAATTCTAATTGCACACAACCTGTTCCTGACACCTACACGTGGCTAATGAGGTTGCAGACGTGGTCAAGTCCCACTAATGCAGATCGCCAGTGGTGTCTATGTTCGCCACTGCGACCCGGCCTAACCGGACCTCACTCTAAACAGACAAACCCAATGTATCGGGCGTCGTTCCAAAACCAAAATCATAGGGTCTCGCAAGCGCAGGGCAGCGCAAAGCCTGCCCTGTGGCACCCTCTGGGGTCTCGCAAGCGCAGGACTGCACAATGCATCCTGTGGCACCCCCAGCCACGGTACTTCAGGAATTAACAGCGCGAGATACGCAACCCGTGTCCTCAACCTGTGAGACGGCACCATACGTATCCCTTTGACAGGAAGGTACAACCCAATAACACCACCTAGTCTGGCTCAAGGGACAAGTTAGTCATAAGGTGCCCCCTACAACCGACTCCTCTCTTCCGGCAAGGGTCTAAGTAATGATCCTTATAAGTCACTACCCTAATAATGTCCCTAACCCTGAACACTCCTAAGGAGGACAATATTATAACCACAACATGCTAGGCCTTAATTTAGGCTTTGCAAGATGACTCTACTAGGCTGCTCAACCTAGACTTACCGGAACCCCTCAGGATCCAGTTCGTGGCTCATCGATCCAAGACTTCGGCCGTGCGAATATACATGCAGGCCGCTACCCTAAACTTGGATTCCTTCTATACTCTGGTCCTCGATCAACCTACACTGGTTAAGATTCGACGGTACACAAGGAGTGACTCCTCTACAGTTCCTTAGGGTAAGAAAACATATGTCTTGATGGTCGATAGCCCTTAGGGTAGTAATATCACCCTAGACGAGCACAACGAACTGTGTACTAGCTAACAAGCTATACACGAGTAACAACCACATACGAGCCAATAAGCTATGTATGAAACAATAACTACCTACGAGCCAGGCGGATCCCGTAGGAGATAACCACGTACATACCAGCCAAATAAGCCGCGTATGAGACCAACAGCTACGCACGGGCCGGTCGGGCCGCGTACGAGACAATAACCTACATACGAGCCGAATAGACTACGTATGAGACCCACAGCTACATACGGGCCAGTCGAGCCACGTACGAGCACAACCATAGGCAAACAACCATACAGGTAATCAATCCTAGAAGCAACCAAACGTGCTTACTAGCAAACTTGATCTTCTATTATTAGAAGCAACAGAAGAATCTACCAATAGTCTATGATCGGTATTCTACTAATGAAAAATCGAAGGCGCCATAACAATCTTTATCAAACTAACTATTACTAGTGGTCTCCCAAATCCTTATTACTTCAACCTATAGTACTTTAAGCATGGCATACAATTGCAAGCATCTATCCATGGCAATCTAATCATAGTACATAACATAACCACTCACCATAATACTCCTACAATGTTCTAACATGGTAGGTTAATTAAACATCAATCCTACAACATTATAAACATGTATAATGATTCCTACTACGATCTAAGTATAGATAAATGAATCTAGTATGGTATATGATATGGCTAAAAATGGGGTTAAATCGGAACCGTCCAGATTGGGCACGAATCTTGAAGCTCGGGGGTAAAAAGGTAACTTCACATACAAGCGGATCCAAAGCGGGTACTGAATCTCCTTCTCGCAGATCCAATAACCCGCGAATGGACCCACACCTATTGGGTACGGGTCCCGACCCGAGGCGAACCCAAACCAACAAGAGACAAATCAGGCCAAGTCGATGGCCTTGATTTGCTCTCACCGGGAATCAAGGAAAGATTTCCTAAAACAGACTGAGGATTTTGCTCCCAGCTGTTACACAGGAGATCAGACCCTTAACGGCTCCCCTGGCGACTATAAATATGACCCCTCTACCACCATGACCAGGTTAATCACTTTTTCACCACTTTTAAGCTCTTTCTTAATCTCTTCTGATTACTGACAAGAGCGTCGGAGGGTGCATCGCCGGAATCAATCCCGGTGTTTCGCACTTCCTTGCAGGTCGCGGCAGGAGCAAAAAGGTTGAGTCAACTGTTCGGGTTTTTCTCGGACTCACAAATTCTATCTGTTTACCCCCATACCGAAATCAGCGGTAACAGATTGGCGCCGTCTGTGGGAACAACCACACGAACAGCCTCAGCTACTTCCTCGTCGTCCTCTGCAGCCATGCCTCTGAAGAAGGTCAGATCCAGGGGGTCGAACCGTATGGCCAATCCTGCCGACCCTACGGAGGAAGCCCCGGTCAACCCCATTCCACAGTCCGATCTTCCTCCACCGGCCCAGCAGGCCCACCTCCTCACCCCAAGCAGCAACCCAACAATGGCCCTTCCGGTCATAACGGTCGGAAGCAGAAGCAGCCCCTCCATCAGGACCATGTCTCGGTCCATAATGGGTCCTCGGACTCAATGGCCTCTCACCATCCCGACCTCCGAACACTCTCCTGAACCGCCAGAAGGACGACGACCTCCGCACCCACCTTGACGAGAGGCGAGCCCAAGAGGGAGCCTCCCGCCAGCGTCAGGGTGAGCGGTCGCCTCGCCGCCGGGACGGTAGGAGGTCCCCGGACCGCCGAGGTCGAGCAGCATCTCCCGAACGCAGGAGGAGGAGGCCGCATTCCCCCGCAGATCGGCATCCTCGGAGGAACAATGATGCACCGATCACTCGTGCCGAGTTCCTGCAATTTCAGGACACCGTTCTGCAGGCTCTCAACCTTCGGCAGAACGTCCAAAATGCTCAGAGGGCTCCGACGCCCCCGAGGGACCCCAGTCCTCGCCGCCGAACTCGAAGTCCTTCCCCGGCTCCCAGCCGCCAGCTGCAGCAATACAGCCCTCGCCGATCCCAGGACTACCGGCGCCAGAGTCCGCGCTCCCCCTCCTATGAAGAGGAGTCCGGGGGGTCATACGATTACCAGCGAAGGGACGACGCCCTCATCCGCCGTATCCACGAGGTGGAAAGGCGTATCGGCCGCATGGACAGGGAGGAGGAGTCCCGAGCAGGAACCTTCCGTCCCAGCCGACCCCCCTTCTCACGGTCGATCATGGAGGCCCACATACCGAGGAGTTTCAAACCGCCACAGTTTGAAACATACTCAGGGGAATCCGACCCGGTCGATCACGTCGAAAGCTTCAAGACCCTGATGCTGATCCATCAAGCTTCCGACGCTGTGCTCTGCAGGACCTTCCCTGCCACCCTCAGGGGGTCGGCACGGGAATGGTATTCCAGGCTCGCCCCCTCCTCCATCTTCTCGTTCGAGTAGTTTGAAACACTGTTCATTACTCACTTCGTGAGTAGCAGGCGAGCCGAGAAGACAAGTCTCTCCCTGCTGAACCTGCGGCAGGAAAGGGAAGAGAAGCTGCGGGACTATGTGAAAAGATTCGCCGCGGAGGTGAGGTCTATCGCCTCCTTAGACCAGTCGGTGGCGACCGTGGTGTTCCAGTCGAACGTCCTCAATGCCAACCTCCGATCGTCCCTAGCCAAGAAGCCCCCGCATGACTTCGCCGACCTCCTCCTGAGGTGCGAGAAGTACATCCGGGCAGAGGAGGCCGAAGCTCTCCTGAGCTTCGGGGGGCCCTCCTCAGGGTCGAAGAGGAAGGCGACGGGGGAAGAAGGGTCCAAGAAAGCTCAGAAGGACAATGGCGGTCAGCGCCGCCCTCCCCCCAGGTTCGAGAAGTTCACTCCCCTCACCACTAACGTCTCTACTATCCTAATGGAAGTGGAGAAGGAGGGGGTCATCCCTCCAGCTCTGAGGATGCACACCCCGGCGAAGAGGAGGAACAAAGACAAGTGGTGTTGTTACCACCGAGACCACGGCCACGACACGAATGACTGCCGGGCTTTGAGAGATGAGATTGAAGCCCTCATCCGGAGGGACAGTTGGCCAAGTTCGTGAAGGCTAACAACCGGATGGATCGCAACTCTCCTCCGCCTCGGGGGGCTAACAAGCGCTCCGAGCGGCGCGAGGAAACGCCCGAGTTCGAGGAGGAATGGATTCTGCACCTGATCCACGGAGGCCCCATGGGGGGCTCCTCTAATTTCTCCCGGAAAGCCTTCGTCCGAGAGGTCAACTCGGTCCACAGTGTGATGAACACAAGAATATTCACATTTAGGAGCAATAATCTTATTATAATTACACATTTAAATGCTCTATATGTGGTATTTACTCTTATTTTCTCTTCTCACTAGGAAACAGCCAAAAGCAGCAAAACGAAGCAGATTCCAGACGAATACAGACTGAGAAATAATATACAGGGAACTGCAGAAGCAACAGTCGACTGGCTCTTCAGCAGTCGACTGGACAGAGAGTTTGCTAAGCCTCGGCACAGTCGACTTCCCCAAACACCAGTCGACTTGACCGAGAAATCGTGAAGCCACAGATGTCTCAGTACCAGTCGACCTACATCCAAGGCAGTCGACTGGTATGCGGCGGAGTGAAAGGATAAGATGCAGCCGAATCAAATCTAAATCTATCCAAACCCAGGCTATATGCGAATAATAACTTCTCCAACGAATCAAAGCCAGAGACAGGGGATTGGCAAGAGCACGTGGTTAGCAGATAAGGAATAAAAGAAGAAAAGAGAAAGATATAAATCGCCGATCAAATAAGGAAAGAAATAATAAAAAGAGAGGGACTTTCCTGAAAATGGAGAAACCCTAATTCCTCAGCCGTGTTCTATAAATACCAACCAAGAAGCATGAAAGCGGAGATCGGATCTTCTTCCACGTTCCTAATCACCGAATCACAAGAGTTTCTGAGCGTTCAAGTCATCAACAAGAAGCACTTTTATCGGCATCAAGGAAGGAGATAGGAGATCAAGTATTCGAAGGCAGCCAACTGTGTGACAGCCAGTCGACCTCATTGCCGGACTTCATTAGTTTATTTCTTCTTCTTCTATTCTTTATGTTGATCATGTATTCGAACTTGTTGATTAATAAAAGTATTATTATGTGGAACTAATTTCATAGTTGGGTAGATTGAAGCCGTAGTTATGTAGTGCTATGTTCTTCTGAAATCTTCTATTTTACTTATTGATTGAACCTGAATGAAGTGATATAGATTGATGATAATCAAACTTGTTCTCGAAGCTCTGAGAGCAGTCGACTGAGGTGAGAGCCAGTCGACTGACATACAGAGCTTGAGAATATCAAGTTTGCATTACCATTTATCTGAATCTGTTATATGAGCATATTGAGACGACCCGTATCTCGTGTTCATAATTTGTAACAAGGGAATCTCTAGGGGTTCTTGGTTCAATCAACTTAAGGGATCTAGATCTGATACCAATTTCTAGAACCTTGAGTGTTTGTTCGTTTCCACTGATCTTATGTTTTCTTTAAGTACAACTTAGTAGATACCATGCTAAACACTTAATGAAAGAAACGAATTAGAGTAGATACCATGCCTAATTCTTGGCTTAGGGAAACAGTACTTTAAGGAGTAGATACCATGCCCTTGAAGGGAACAAACATAAGTAATAAGAAGAAGTTCAGAAGGTGACTTAGCATTACTGACTATTGGTGGAGATCTAAACCCAACTACTTCATAAATATTTGTGCTTCAACACCTCTTAATTTAGTTTTAATCCTTTAATTCCTTTTAGACTTTTAAAACAACTTTTTATGATTCTTAGTCTTTTTATTGATTAGTAAGTTAAAGTCTACAATCTCTGTGGGATCGACCCTTGCTATTGCTACGCTTCTATAAACGATTCGTGCACTTGCGAGGTTTTTAATTTGTGTCTAGTTTTATCTCTTTCTTTAGGTAACTAGATTGAACAACACAGTGCCCCTCCCCCAAAAGGTCTCGGCGTCCCTGTGTCTTTCTCCGATGCCGACCTCGAAGGGGTCCGAACCCCACACTGTGATGCCCTCGTCATCGACCTCCGCATGGCCAACTTCAAGGTGCAGAGGATTTTGGTAGACAATGGGAGTTCGGTCAATATCCTCTTCCTCTCGGCCTTCCGAGGCCTGCAGCTGTCCCGAGACCGTCTCAAGCCGGCCGGTTACACACTCCACGGGTTCACGGGGGTCCCGGTAACCGTCGAGGGGGTGATAACCCTAGACGTTACTGCAGGAAGCACCCCTACTACCCGGACCGAGCCGATGGACTTCATGGTCGTCGACGTCCCGGCAGCGTATAATGTCATTCTAGGCCGTTCCGGCCTAGCCGCCCTGGAGGCTGTCCCCTTGGCGTATCATTTGAAAATGAAGTTCCCCACTCGGTCGGGAGTCGGGGAAGTCAGGGGAAGCCAAGAAACAGCCCGGAAGTGCTACATGACTTCCACCGGGGGACCAGTGCTCTCGCTCGAGACACTAGAAATCCCCGAGCCGAAAGCTCGGCCGACGTCCGAGCCGGCGGACGAGTTAGAAGAAGTGCTCTTCTCGGACGAGGACCCGAGCCGGAAGTTTCTCATCAGCAAGTCCTTTCCGACCGCACTGTGCTCGGACCTGATTCAATGCATCCGGGATAACCGTGACTTGTTCGCTTGGTCGGCCGCGGACATGCCCGGCATTTCCGAGGAGCTGCTCGTCCATCGCCTGAGTGTCGAACCGGGGTGCAGACCGGTTCAGCAGAAGAGACGAAAGTTCGCGCCCGAGCGACAGCAGGCCATCAAGGAGGAGGTGGACAAACTGCTGAAGGCCAAGTTCATACAGGAGGTAAATTACCCCGAGTGGCTGTCGAATGTTGTAATGGTCAAGAAGTCCAATGGCTCGTGGAGGATATGCATTGACTTCACCGACCTGAACAAGGCGTGTCCGAAGGACCCATTCCCTCTCCCGAACATCGACACCCTTATTGACGCCACCTCGGGCCATGAGCTCCTCAGCTTCATGGACGCCTTCTTGGGGTACAATCAAATCCGAATGTTCCCTCCGGACATTCCGAAGACCTCCTTCGTCACCGACCAAGGCCTCTACTGCTACCGGATAATGCCGTTCGTCTTGAAGAACGCAGGCGCCACCTACCAGCGCCTCGTCAACAAGGTCTTCCAGAGCCAGATCGGCCGAAACATGGAGGTGTACGTTGACGACATGCTCGTCAAAAGCATCCGAGGCACCGATCATGTAGTCGACCTCCAGGAGGCCTTCGGCGTGTTGAGAAAGCACAGCATGCGGCTGAACCCGAACAAGTGTGCGTTCGGGGTCTCCTCGGGAAAATTCCTCGGCTTCATGGTAAGCCAACGAGGAATCGAAGCTAACCCCGAGAAGATTAAGGCCATATTAGACATGGCCCCGCCTCGGAACATCAAGGAGGTGGAGAAGCTCACCGGTCGGCTCGCTGCTATCGGTCGGTTCCTCTCGAAGTCGGGGGAAAAGTGCCTCCCCTTCTTCAAAGCACTCAGGGGGGCTAAGGGTTTTGAATGGGGCCAGCCACAACAGGAGTCGTTCGACCAACTGAAGGCATACTTGGTGAACCCCCCTCTGCTCAGCAAACCGGTCCCTGGCGAGACCCTCTTCGTCTACTTGGCTGCTTCCGAGCAGACCCTAAGTGCTGTCCTGGTAATTGAGGAGGACCGGTCCCAAAGGCCCATCTACTACGTGAGCAAGGTGCTTCGGGATGCCGAGCTCCGCTATCCGAAGATTGAGAAAATGGCTCTAACTGCGGCGCCGACCGAGGCCCCGCTCGACGAGACGGCCGCACTACTCTGAGCGTCGGCTGGACTCCGTCTGGTCACAGGCGAGCGTGTCGCGAGTTCGTAAAACGTAATCCCCCTCTCGCTCTCTTCACGAGTGCACGACGTACTGCGGACGTTAGCCCTCTCCGGCGCAGGCTTGAGCGACGCGACCTCTTCCTCCAGTTCAATGATTCTGTCTCTCAAAGCGTCGTCCTTCGCCATCTTCTTCGGACGAGAGGGTCTTGACGAGCCAGAGACGGTGGCGCCATCGGTCGCAAGCCGTCGGAAGTGGGTAACCTCGATCCCCCTATCTATCGTGATCCTTCTGAGCCTATCGACTTCGGCCAATAGCCTCTTGCGCTCGGTCGATGCCTTCTCCAGCTCGGAAGTCAGTTTCTCTTCCGCCGCCGCGCGTTCTTTCTCCGCTAATTCCAAGTGTTGGACCTCGGCCAAAAGGTCGTCATTCTTCTGCTCGGCGGCAGTGAGCTCCCCACGGAGCCGCTCGACTTCGCCTTTGGGACAAGGAGCTTGGGGGTACTTCCGCAGTTGCCACAGCTCGCGACAGTACCTCCGCAAAGCTGCCTTCGTCTCCTCCAGCTGGCCGAGCAGGAGAAACCGCCTCTGTCGGCTGTCCGAGAGCTCACGCTTCGTTTTGGCCAGCTCATTCCGAAGGTATACAACCTCCGTGATCGGACCGAACTTCACCTGAAAAGCGGAGATAAATCCGATGGGACAATACACGGAAACATCTACAACTAGTTACGCACAAATCCGAGGCTCAACACTTGGACAAATTTTGGCCAAACAAAATGTTTTCATTCAAAATCGAGGTGAAAGTTTTACACAAGCGGTGGCCAGTCCGCAATGAGGCTTACAAAAATAAACAAAGCGACAAAAGACTAAAAAAGACAACCGAGTCAGGGGTCGACCTTTTTGCCGCTCAGGTCCGTCGACCCCCCGGCCTTGTCCTCGCCATCGCCCTCGCCTCCCCCTTCGCTCCAACTCTCCTCCTCGGAGTCGTCCTCCTCCTCGCCCTCGGCTTCGGTCTCCCCTGGGCCTTCGACAGGTTCCGTCTCTCCCTCGGGGCTGAGCAGACCCTCGGTAATCCCTTCCTCCCCTTCCACAGGGTCGTAAAAATGGTAGGAGGACGTGTCGAAGCCCGGGTTCTTGGCGGCTACGTGGAGCAGGGCTCGACCGTAGGCATCCTCCATGTTCTGGATCATGTGCTGCGCGGCCTCCTCCTGCACGGCCTTCCTCACCTTCTTCACCTTCTTCAGGTGCTTGGCCTTGATCCTCTCCGCCCTCTTCCGAGCCTTCTCCGCTTCCGACCGGGCGTTGGCCAACTCCTCCTTCAGCTCGGCTGCCTCCTTCTCCTTCGCCTCAAGTTTGGCCGCCGCGTCCTTCGACAGCTGAATGGCGTTGGCCAGCTGCTGCTCCAGCCCCTTCACTTCAGCAGCCCTCTTCGTCGAGAGAAGCTGCTCGGCATCAAGCAGCTGCGTAGCCTTGACGCGCTCCGCCCTCTCCTGCTCCCTCTCCTGCTCCTTGTTCGCAAACTCCTCGACCAGGAAATTAAAGTGGCAGAGGGTTTGAAAGAGAACAGCGGATTAAAATCTGAACCCAAAGACTTAGGAAAAATTTGGATAAAGGAGAGCTCAGCCTACTTACCGACATAGTATTCCGAGCGATCTGCATCACGGCGTCCCCTGCTTGCCCGGCCTTCCGGGTCGCTCGGTCCTTTGGGGTCGGCAGATGCCTCACCGCCTCCATGCAGATGTTACCGTCGCCCAAGAAGCCGTCGACGTTCATCACCTGCCAGTCGGGCACGAAGATCTGCTTGTGATGCTCGGTCAGGATCTTCTCCGCATCGGCAGTGAGGGGTGGAACTGGGAGGGACAACACCTCCTTCACGCCGAACGTACCGCTCGACGAACCGGGAGCATCCACCTTCGGGGTCGGAGCCGGCACATCCGAAGTAGGGGGATCGAGAACGCTGATCTCCCCCTGCTCGAGGACCGCGACCTTCGGTCGGTCGGCAGTCTTCTCGACCGAAGGCTTCTTCGAGGCCCGGCTGTCCTGAGGCCCTGCCAAAGGCCTCTTCTTCTTCGCCTCCTGCTCCGACCGGCCCTTCGCCACCAGAGCTTTGTAATCCAGCTTCATCGTCTCTGCAAAAGCCGAACGAAAAAACTTAGAAAAATTTTCGTGAATCACAAACAAAGAGTATAAATACCAGAAGCATACTAGGGTCGATCGGACTGAGACCCCCACGAAACAGATCCTCCTCGGTGATATCCTTCCAGCTTAGCGCTGGCAGGGCGAGGAGCTTCTTCTGAACCTCCGCCTCCTCATCACTCAGCGCCGCCTCCTTCTTGGTCCGCTTGGGCAGACCCTCCTTTGCTCAAACTGTCGGTATCACCCACGGCGAAAGAGCTCGGATGAGGAAGTACTTCTCCTTCCAATGTTTGATCGAGTCCAGATTATCGATCAGCTTCACGCCCGGCCGGGGCATAAGATAGAACCTTTGTTCGTCCTGCCTTGGCTGACAGGGTTGGTAGAGACTCCGAAAGAGGAACATACTCGGCTTACCGCCGACCTCTTGGCATTGGAGGACGAATGCCATGACGTGCCTCCATGTATTCGGCATCAGCTGGGCGGGGCTCAGACCGTACCATGTCAGAACATCAACCACGAACGGGTGGAGGGGGAAGCGGAGTCCGGCAATAAGGGAGTCGACCGGAAAGACGCACAGGTCCGACGAGGACTTTGTGTTGGCTCGGAAACCCGGCCCGGGGAGAAGCAGTCCATACTCGCCAGGGATCCGGAAACCCTCTCGGATCATGTGAAGGTCACCCTCAGTGAGAGACGAGATGGTATGATCCACCTCGGACAGCTCCCTCGGCTCGTTCTCCTCCACCAACTTAGCCGTACCTTGGGTTACTCTCTCCAAGGTGTCCTCGGCGTAATCCCGTACGCCCCCCATGCTCGACAGAGAAATGGGCTGCCAACCGAACGCTCCTGCCGTCTTCAGCGTTTCCACGATCGAGACCACGGCCTTCCCCTCCCGGGACACCGCCGCAACCTCTTTAGGTAGCTCGGCCACTTCGCCCTCTCTGTCCGGACGAACGACATTCTGATCGCTCGGCTCCACTACCTGCTTCCCTTTATCCCCTCAGCCAACGGCTTGCTCCGAGGCGGGGGTCTCATCCGTGATCTTAACCATTTTTTCTAAAAGAGAAGGGAAAGAGACTGACCTTGAAGTGATAGGTACGGTCGGAAAGTTCGCCGGAGACAAGGAACGCTACTGCGACAGCTAGCAACGCCACCAGAGAGCGGAAAACTTCGAAGGCGAAGTAAAAACTGAAGAGAGAGAGTAAAAGTGAAAAATGATACTTGGTCTAAGGGGGGGGTGAAGATTTATAGTAAAAATGGAACATCCCTTGGACTTCCAAACGAAAGTTCGCGACCTTTGGGCTGCTCTCGAAACGTCGCGAAGGCCCAACACCACTGCCTTCCTCACCAAGTCAACCAGCTCGGCGCAATGGGATCTGAATCCGAGTCGCACGCAGTCCGAGCTAGATTTCCAGATTGCGCAGACTCCGGTCGGCATCCGAGCAAGTGCCTTCCCGAGCCTGCAAACGGAGAAAACTCACTTTCTCTTCAAACTTCGCGTAAAACCTCGATCAGACGGCCCAGATCTCCCCGAGAACACTAGACGACAAGATAGTGTTTTCTGGAGAATTGTGCCCGTCTTGAGATGCGCGCCATCATGCAATGGCTCGGGTTGCACCACGTCGCTCGGACGGCTGAACCCTCGGACACCCCACCTATGTCTAGAGGAACCAGGAAAAATTTTGATTCAAAGTTTTAAGGCACCGCCCTCGGCGAGCACCCCCCAGGTCCCGTGTCTCGGTCGGTATTCCACCGACCCACGGGCCCCGGTCGAAAGCAAATCAACACTCGGAGATCGGGAGAAGCAAACCATTCCGAGCCAGTTGATTGCAACTGCAAAGGTTCGGCCTGCTCTGGCAACCGCACCTTCACAGTTGCAAACAACTTGCCCGGAACGCCCTTCATTTCTTCCGGAAGAACGACCGCTCGTCCTTCCGACGAACTCACCCCTCGGATTCGGACATGGATGACCACCTCTCCCACCATGACCTCTGCCGACCCTGACACCCGCTGCGGAGCAAACAGAGTAGGCAGAAGATCTTGGTGGGAGAACGACCACCCGTCCCTCCGAAGCAGCTCACACCCCGGGTCCGGACTACGGTCGTCGCCACTACTGCCTCATTCTCCCCCGCTCCTGACATCCCCTTCGGGACCGTGAGGAACAGGAGAAGAACGAGGCAATAGGGCAACCACCCGTCCTTCCGAAGTAACTCATCCCTCGGATCCGGACTATGGTAGTCACCACTACTGCCTCGTTCCCCCCTCCCCCCCCCCGCTCCTGACATCCACTTTGGGGCCGTCAGGAACGGGAGAAGAAAAAGGCAAAAGAGCGACAACCCCCTCGGACCTCGAAAGACAAGTTACCCAAGGCCAGTGCCCCTGAGGTTTGAAACTCTACATTTGGTGTGATTGAAATGACAAAGGGAGTGGAGTACTTATAAGCTCCCCTCCAAGGTCCAGCCATTATGACCCTCGGAATTCGAAACGCCACGCATTAATTGAAGGAGTTATCCTTAATGAACTTGGGAAAGCAGAACGCCGTGCAAACTCCGAAGCACCATTAATGCCCTTGGGAACAGGATCGTCTCGAGACAGACTTTGCCACGTCGCTCGTCCTGCCGAGACCCCCTGTCTCCGGACGGATTCCGAGCAAGTGCCTTTCCGAGCTCGCAAACGGAGAAAACATACTTTCTCCTCAACTTTCGCGCCTGATCTCGATCAGACGGTCCAGATCTCGCCGAGGACACTAAACGACAAGATAGTGTTTTCTTGAGAAATGTGCCCGTCTTGAGATGCGCATCGTCATCCAATGGCTCAGACTGTGCCACGTCGCTCGTCATGCCGAGACCCCCTGTCTCCGGACGAATTCCGAGCAAGTGCCTTTCCGAGCTCGCAAACGGAGAAAACACACTTTCTCCTCAACTTTCGCGCCTGATCTCGATCAGACGGCCCAGATCTCGCCGAGGATACTAAACGACAAGATAGTATTTTCTTGGGGAATGTGCCCGTCTCGAGATGCGCGTCGCCATCTGACGGCTCAGATTGCGCCACGTCGCTCGGACCGCCGAGACCCCTCGTCTTCGGTCGGCAGCCGAGCAAGTGCCTTACCGAGCTCGTAAATGGAGAAAAAAGACACCAAGCTACTACAACCGTTGGATCTCTCAGAAATTCGTGCTTCTAATGACGAACGGTCCAGATTGCGCCACGTGCGCTAAAAGACAAGATAGCATTTTCTTGGGAGACGCGCCGCCACCCGATGGCTCAGATTGCGCCACGTTGCTCGGAACGCCGAACAGTCTCCGGTCGGCAGCCGAGCAAGCGCCATCCCGAGCTCGCAAACGGAGGAAAAATCTGCCGAGCGCTGGAGACCAATGGATCTCTCAAAAATCCGCGCTCGTCCATGATCAACGGCCCCTATTGAGCCACGTCATAAATCAGTATTAAAAATCATTTTTTATTTATTTAAATCGCTTTATTTATTTAAAATTTGCGAAAAATTGCTAAAAATTCGGGAAAATTAACTAAAAATTCTGGAAAATAATTGAAAATTCGGGGGTATATTTTTGAGCCCCTGAACGAACAATTATCGCCTAGAATGTACAGTTAAGGCCCCCGAACGATTGGTAAACACATCGCAAAATTAAATAAATAATCTGAGAAAAATAGATGAAAGATGCCAAATACCCGATACGGCTAGGAGACAGCACATGGCATCGAAAAGGTTACCTCACTACCCCCTTCAAGATCCTGAGTCCTCCATATGGACTCCGATACAACTCCGCTAGCCAACAAAACAGTCAAACTACTCCTCAAAGGCTGATCACGCTCAGCCTTTAGGAGTGGGGGGCTCGTGATATGGCTAAAAATGGGGTTAAATCGGAACCGTCCAGATTGGGTACGAATCTTGAAGCTCGGGGGTAAAAAGGTAACTTCACATACAAGCAGATCCAAAGCGGGTACTGAATCTCCTTCTCGCAGATCCAATAACCCGTGAATGGACCCACACCTATTGGGTACGGGTCCCGACCCGAGGCGAACCCAAACCAACAAGAGACAAATCAGGCCAAGTCGATGGCCTTGATTTGCTCTCACCGGGAATCAAGGAAAGATTTCCTAAAACAGACTGAGGATTTTGCTCCCAGTTGTTACACAGGAGATCAGACCCTTAACGGCTCCCCTGGCGACTATAAATATGACCCCTCTACCACCATGACCAGGTTAATCACTTTTTCACCACTTTTAAGCTCTTTCTTAATCTCTTCTGATTACTGACAAGAGCGTCGGAGGGTGCGTCGCCGGAATCAATCCCGGTGTTTCGCACTTCCTTGCAGGTCGCGGCAGGAGCAAGAAGGTTGAGTCAACTGTTCGGGTTTTTCTCGGACGCACAAATTCTATCTGTTTACCCCCACACCGAAATCAGCGGTAACAGTATACAATTTTCCTACAAGCATGTAAGCATGGATAAATTAATCTAGCATTATATACCACTTATCTAAACATAGATAAATTAATCTAGCATTATATACCACTTTCCTAAAATTATCTAAACATAGATAATTTAATCTAGCATGGTATACTACTTTCCTACAATCATCCAAGCATAGATAAATTAATCTAGCATGGTATATGCTTTCCTACAATTATCTGCGTATAGATAAATTAATCTAGCATGGTATACAATTTTCCTACCATTAGTCTAGCATGGTATACAACTTACCTACAATTTAAACTAGCATGGCATACAACTTCCCTACCATTAATCTAGCATGGTATACTGCCTTCTTATAATCATCTAAGCATAGACAATTTAGCTAGCATGGTATACTACTTAGTAATTAACCTACAACATTTCTAGCACGGTAGACTAATTAAGCATCAATCCTACAACAAGTATAACATTCCTAAACATGATAGGTAATTTTAGAATGAATCCTACAACATTCTAAGCATAAATAACACTTCTAAAACATGATAGGAAATTTTAGAAAGAATTCTACAACATTCTAAGCATAAATATCACTCCTAAAACATGATAGGTAATTTTAGAAAGAATCCTACAACATTCTAAGCATAAATAATACTCCTAAACATGGTAGATAATTTTAGAATGAATCCTACAACATTCTAAGCATAAATATCACTCCTAAAACATGATAGGTAATTTTAGAAAGAATCCTACAACATTCTAAGCATAAATAATACTCCTAAACATGGTAGATAATTTTAGAATGAATCCTACAACATTCTAAGCATAAATATCACTCCTAAAACATGATAGGTAATTTTAGAAAGAATTCTACAACATTCTAAGCATAAATAATACTCCTAAACATGGTAGATAATTTTAGAATGAATCCTACAACATTCTAAGCATAAATAACACTTCTAAAACATGATAGGTAATTTTAGAAAGAATCCTACAATATTCTAAGCATAAATATCACTCCTAAAACATGATAGGTAATTTTAGAAAGAATCCTACAATATTCTAAGAATAAATAATACTCCTAAACATGGTAGATAATTTTAGAATGAATCTTACAAATTCTAAGTATAAATATACACTTAGCATGGTATACATCATTCCTAAACATGGTAGGTATTTTTTGAATAAATCCTACAACATTCTAAGTATGTAGAAAGACTTAGCATGGTATTTACTTTATTTTAATGTGAACATAAAATAAACATCTACAACTATCTACTACTACTACTACTTCTTTTTTTTTACCAAGAACATAACATACAATTATTTACTACTACTACTACTTCATTATAACCAAGAATATAACATACAACTATCTACAACTACTTCTTTGAACCCTTACTACTACTTCTTTATTTTAACAACATACCACTACTACTTTATTTTAATATAACATAAAGCATCTACAATTACTTCTTTTTATCATCTACTACTACTACTACTTTATGTTACTACTACTTATTTTAACAACATACTACTACTACTTAAATGTCTACTAGTCTTTATTAGCATTTATTTATTACTAGTGGTCATAAAAAGAAAAGATCTTTTTATTCATTCTACAACTAGTGATTTAGGTTAGTTTCTTTTTCCATTAATCAAAACTAACATCTAATTTATGTTCTTTTTTACTTAAGATTATAAAAGAAAACTACAATAATAAAAATAAGGTAGGAACCTTCATTTGGTTCAACCAACATATGCTTATCTTTTAGTCCAAGTCCAATATATGTCCTACAACCAACATTGTTGTGTAGAAAATGTTCATATGCTTTATGTATAGTTCATATCAAGTCCTACAACCCCAAACGGTTGTATGTTCAAGTTCATATGCCTTATGTCATTTTAGTCCAATAACAAACACAAACAACAACTACAACTATAAAGATTTAATCTTTATGTGTATTTAACCCTACCATTTGTTTCTTTTCTTTTTATGTGGTTATTACCTTTAACCATTCACAAACATACAAAAATAAGTACCACATACCACAACATCATCACAACAAACCATTCTTGAAGAACAAAAGAAACAAAACAAGGAGGATAAGAAGAAGAAAAATCATCAAAACAACAATACAAACAAACAATCAAACAAAAGAGAAACCCCCACCTAGTTCTCTTTTTGTAGGAAGGACTAGCCTATGCTCCTTCTCCTTCCCCTTAGCTTCTAAGAACTCTTTATGAAACCTACAAGAAAAACTCTCTTGTTAGAATCTTCTCTTTCTTTTCCTTTCCTTTCTTTCTTTCTTTTTGATCTTTCTAAAATGAGACAAGGTGGAGAAGGAGGGGGTATTTATAGGATGAGGGAGAGGGTGGAGAGTGCAAATGTGCACACCAAAAATGCACAAAGGCCCTCCCATAAAAATGGGGCCGGCCATACCTTAGGGAAGGTAGGGGTGAGGTGGAGGTATGGGTGTGGTATGGTGTTATGTGGGGGAGGTGTTATGTGAGGGTTTCTAGAAGGGTTTCCTTAACCTCCTCATGCACACTTAACCTAGGTTAATCACTTATAAACCCTAAAAATCTAATATGTTTTGTCATAACAAAGACAAGTGTTGTCCAAAAATACACAACACGCAATTTGTATAACATACTAATCGACATACTACACGTATGTGCGCATATATGTCTGTATACCGAAAATCTTCGCATAATCCGTATAAAATAATTTAATCTCGGAAATAATAATAAAATAAATTCTATTATTAGTTTGGAGGGTCACGGTACCAATTTGATACAATACGGATGTATACTGACCGATATCTGGATACAGATAATGTCTATGAACAAACCGGGCGAAAATCACCAAAATATTCCAATTTTGGAATTAAAACCAAATAATAATAAAATAATAATAAAATAATAATTTATATACGGTAATATCCGTTCGGGATATTACACAACCTCCATCAACAAACCCATCTCACCTCCTTGATGCCACCATATACTGGACAACCACTGCCACCTTCAACCCAACAACACCACCACTGCCTCCATTGATCGCTAGGCTCATCACATTCTACCTGAATACCTTGCTGTCCTTACTTTCCTTTCTCATTGGAAGCGGAGCACGAAGCCAAGTTTGAATCGGAGCACAAGCAACATGCGGGGATCTACGCACACGAGGATTTCGTTGGAACAAGACAAGTGTCCCTTGAACTCTTAGCAAGTAGCCTTCGTTATCATCAAATTTTATTGTCATACTCTATTTGTAGTTTTCTTGTGCCATGTTATTAATTCAAATTTTGAACCGTTAATCCTCTTCATATCAATTCATCGTGTTATCAAATTTTTATTCATATATCCATTCATGTCATTTTAATTTACTTAAATCTTGAATTAATTGATATACTCACGTATGTTCCGTCCTTTTGTTTGTTGTTTCCTAAATAAATATCGTGAGAGAACTATTTGGGTTTGTGGATCCAATACACGATAATGGGGTTGGAGAAGTCATATGAGAAGGACAGTCGAAGTGGGAGCAAGAGGTCAGGAGTGGTTTGAAGCTACAGACAGAGTTGCGGTTGACCGCGGTCGACCGCACCCCCCGACCGCGCTCCTGGCAAGTGTACGGTCGACCGTGCAGTCTACCGTCCCGCTATCTATTTCAATTTTGTAACTTGAAGAGGTGGTCGGTCGACCGCGCAGTCGACCAACCTGCTCTCCGTTTGACTTCATACAGTCAAAGGAAAGAACCGGTTGACCGACTTGGTGTTGCAGTCGACCGTCCCGACGCTGATTGATGAGCAACTGAGATTAAAGTTATGGAATCCTATATATATTGTATTGTATACAATTTTAGGGTTAAGTAAAAAGAAAATAGAGATCTACTAGCCGTCATTAAGAGAGAGGGAGATAGTGAGAAACCATACACCTTGGTGGTGTGTTGTTGTAAGAGTTGTAAACCTAATCTTCATATTTCTAGTGGAAATCGCAGGATTGCCTCTGCACTGGGAAGTAGCCATTATTTTGGTTGTTCTTTGTTCTCTTGTTTTGATTCTATAGTTCGTGCATCTCGTCATCGTTGTTAAGTTTATTCCGCAGTTAGAATTTAACAAATTGGTATTAGAGTTACAGGTTGGTAGTATTGATTGAGATGGGAGATAAGAGTAGAGTCAAGGAGTTCGATGAAACGGATTTCACAATGTGGAAGATCCAAATGATTGCATATCTCCGACAGAAGGATCTAAATGATCCGTTGTTTGGTGTGAAGGCAAAAGGGGCAGAGGTCGATTCGGTTGTGTTGGCGGCCTGAAATAGATTGGATCAGAAAGTGCTTGGGCAGATTCAGTTGTCACTGGGCAGGAAGGCGCTATTTCACATTGAGAAGGCAAGAACCGCAAAGGAGGCAATGGAGATATTGACAGACATGTTTGAGAAGCCGAATGCAGCGAATCGGATCTTACACCTAAAGAAGTTGGTTAACTTGAAGTTGTCAGAAAGGGGTTCGGTTGCTGAGCACATCAACAATTTCTATATGGTTTACAATCAGATGGAATCGTTGGGTTTAAAGTTTGAGGAGAGGACACAATCGTTGCTGTTCTATCTAGTCTTTTCGACAGTTATGGTACAGTATAGCAGACTATTACAAGCACCATGACTGATACGATGACCCTAAAGGATGTTATAAGTAACATTATGAATGACGGTGCAAGGAGGAAAAGACATGGAGAGACTTCGGTGTCATATTCTAGCAATATCATACCGTCAGTTGATAACCGTGGTAGAAGTAACAATAGAGGAAAGTCACAGAGCAGGAATCATAGGTCCAAGTCAAGAATAGGACATCGCAAAGGTGAGTGTTGGTACTGCAAGAAGCCAGGACACATGAGAGACCATTGCGAAGAGTATAAGAAAGCACAAGCAGGGTCACAGGTAGCCAATGTGGTAAGTATTGAAACCCATCTAGATGAATTGTATTTATCTGCTAGATTTAATATTTTGCAAGATGATTGGTGTGTAGACTCAGGTGCTTCTTATCATTGTACCACAATGAAGGATGTTTTTGAGGATTACAGGATAGGTAATTTTGGTGCAGTTTCAGTTGGTAATGGGCAGATATGTCCAGTTATAGGATGAGGCACTGTGAGAGTGAAGGCTCGCAATGGTGGGCAATTGGTCTTGTATGACACAAGACATATTCCGAGCTTGAACAAAAACTTGATCTCAATTAGCAAACTAGACAAAGAAGGGTTTACAACAACTTTTGGGCATGGAGAATGGAAGGTGACTACAGGTACTAGGTTAGTGGCAAAAGGAAAGCGTGGTGACACGTTGTACTTACTCAGGGCAGGTGATTCAAGTGATATTATTGCTACAGCATCAGTAGGTAGTTTTTCTTCAATTCTATGGCATGTTAGATTGTGGCACCTTGGTGAAAGGGGTGTCAAGCAGCTTTGTTCAAGAGATATTTTGGTGGGGCTGAAGAAGGTTAAGATGGATTTTTGTGAGAATTGTGTGATGGGCAAACAGAAGACAATTAGCTTTCAGTTGGGTGGACGTGAGAAGAAACTTGGAAAGCTAGAGTTGGTACATATAGATGTGTGTCCAGCTCAGGAATTCTCTTATGGTGGTAAGAGATACTTCATCACATTCATCAATGATGCTACAAAAAAAGGTTGGGTTTATGCAATTCGCGAAAAATCAGAAGTTTTTGAGGCATTCAGAGCTTGGAAGGCCAGGGTTGAGAATGAGACGGGTTGCAAGGTGAAAGCAAAGTCTGGCTACGGAGGTGAGTACACAAGAAAAGAGATTGTTAACTATCTGGCAAAGGAAGGTATCAGAGGAATCAAGAAAGTTCCTAAGACTCCACAGGAGAATGGTGTAGCATAAAGGATGAACCGCACGATACTCGAAAGGGCGAGATGCATGAGACTTCATATGGGTCTTCCAGTCTATCTTTGGGCTGCTACAGTTGATACAACGATGTACTTGATTAACAGTTGCCCATCTAGTGCCTTGATGGGGCAATTCCAAAAGAACTATGGTAAGGTAAAATTGTTAATTATTTGCATTTGAAAGTTTATGGTTGTATGGAATATGCACTAATTGACAGGGAAGAAAAAAGAAGTTGGAATCTAAGTTCAGGAGGTGTGTGTTCATTGGCTCCGGTAGCGATGAGTATGGTTACAGACTTTGGAATTTTGTGGATAACAAAGTCATTCGCAGCAGGAATGTAGTGTTCAATGAAGAGGTTCTATACAAGGACAGACACACAGGTCAAGACAGTACAACCAGTTCAAATCAGATAGGGGTTCAGACTCAAACTCAGATTCTGATTCTGAAGGTGGGCCTAATGGTGGGGGCCCTACAGTGCAGCAGTAAGTACAGGTACCACAGGCAGCACAGAAGGCTCATTGTGAGCCTATTGGGAATGAGCAGGTTTTCCAAGACGAACAGGAACAACCAGAACAGTTCGGGGATCCTGAACCGGTCGGTGAACCAGTACCCACATTGAGGAGCTCGACACAAGAGAGGAGGCCAACCAAGATATTTGATCCATCGGCTAGTGTTGTTCACGAGCATGTACTGTACACGGAGAGCCAGAGACTCATGAGGAGGCTTTGAGGGATGAGGCTCGAATTCAGTAGGAGTTAGCCATGAAGGATGAGATAAACTCCTTAGAATAGAACCAAACTTGGGAGTTGACCAAGTTACCTGCAGGGAAGCGTGCTCTTATGAACAAAGGGGTTTTCAGAGTCAAAGATGAGACAGATGGTAGTAAGAGGTACAAGGCAAGGCTTGTTGTGAAAGGATTCTCTCAAAGAAAAGGTGTTGATTATAGTGAGATCTTCGCACCGGTTGTGAAGATGGCTTCTATTAGTGTTCTACTTAGTATTGTGGCAGTTAAAGACTTGAACTTAGAGTAGTAGGATGTGAAGATAACATTTTTCCATGGTGATGTCGAAGAAGAGCTGTACATGAGACAATCCACAGGTTTTGAAGCTAAAGAAAAGGAAGACATGGTGTGTCGATTGAAGAAGAGTCTTTATGGGCTCAAACAAGCACCGCGGCAATGGTACTTGAAGTTTGATTGCTTCATAAGAGGGAAATGTTTCGATAGGTGCAAAACAGATCATTGTGTGTATGTTCGTAGATATGAGAACAATGATATAATTACCATGACGTTGTATGTGGACGACATGCTGTTAGCAGGTTCATGTATGGAGAAGATCAAGGAAGTAAAAAAGGCGCTAGCTTTGGGAGTTTTCAATGAAGGACTTGGGTGAAACAAAACAAATCCTCAACATGAAGATTAATAGAGACAGGAGAAGCAAGAAGCTTTGGTTATCTCAAGCGGACTATGTGAAGAAGGTGTTGAAGAGATTCAACATGGATGGCGCGAGGCCAGTCACTTGTCCCTTGGCTGCTCACTTCAAGTTATGAATGGAATTGTGTCCTAAGACAGAGGTAGAGATGGAGGAAATGGATGCTATTCCTTATGCCTCAGCCATTGGGAGTTTGTTGTATGCAATGGTGTCTACAAGACCAGACATCGCACAAGCAGTGGAAGTTGTTAGCCGCTACATGAAGAATACAGGAAAACGGCTTTGGGATGCAGTAAGGTGGATTCTTAGACATCTAGCAGGTACTTCAGATCACTCTCTTTATTTTGAGAGAGATTCTTTGCATATACATGGTTATGTAGATGCGGATTTTTTGGGCGATCATGATGGATGCAAAAGTACCACAAGGTATTTATTTACAGTTGGAGGAATAGCTGTTAGTTAGGCTTCGCAGTTACAAAAGGTTGTAGCACAGTCAACCACGGAGTCAGAGTATATGTCACTTATAGAAGTGACGAAAGACATCTTGTGGATTTTGGAGCTTATGAAACAGTTGGGCAGGAAGCAACCCATAGGTAAACTATGGTGTGACAGTCAAAGTGCAGTTTTCTTCGCTAAAAACTCGACATATCACTCTAGGACTCGGCACATTCAAATGAGGTATCATTTTATCAAAATGGCGGTTGAGACGAAATGGTTGAAGCTAACTAAGATTCTTGGCACTAAGAATCCGGCGAACATGCTCACTAAGGTGGTGGATAGCAGAAAACATCAGTTTTGCTATACCGCTATCTCGTTAGCACCATACAAAGAGTTCAATGCCTTGCTCCCCGCTTGAGCTCTATCAACAACTCGTTAATAACATACAACGAGTTTGGTTCCCCGCTCTTCACTTGAGCTCCACCAACAGCTTGTTAGCTCCATACAATGAGTTAAGACCTTCCCCTCCACTCGAGCTCCATCAATGATTTGTTGACTCCATACAATGAGTTCAATGTCTTGCTCTTCGCTCGAGGTCCGTCAATAACTTGTTAACTCCAGACAACGAGTTCAATGCCCTGCTCCTTGCTCGAGCTCCATCAACCACTCCTTAGCTCCATACAATGAGTTCAACGCCTTGAACTTCGCTCGAGCTCTGTCAATGGTTCGTTAACTCATACAAAGAGTTCAATGTCTTGCTTTTCGCACGAGCTTCGTCAATAACTCGTTAACTCCATACAACGAGTTCGGTTCCCGTCTCTTCGCTCAAGATCCATCAACATTATGTTAATTCCAAACAACGAGTTCAATGCCTTACTCTTCGCTCAAGCCCCATCAATAACTTTTTAACTCCATACAACGAGTTCATAGCCTTGCTCTTCGCTCGAGCTCCGTTTACAACTCGTTAGCTCCATACAACGAGTTCAATGCCTTTCCTCTGCTAAAGCTCCGTCAACAATTCGTTAGCTCCATCCAACACATTCAATGCCTTGCCCCCCCCCCCCCCCCCCCCCCCCCCCGCTCGAGCTCCATTATTGACTCATTAGCTCCATACAACATGTTCAATATCTTGCTCTTCGTTCGAGCTCCGTCAATGACTCGTTAACTCCAAACAACAAGTTCATTATCTCGCTCGAGCTTGAGCTCCGTCAACATCTCGTTGACTTCATACAATAAGTTTAATGCCCTGATTTTCGCTCGAGCTTTGTCAACAACTTGTTAAATTCATATAATGAGTTTGGTTCCCTGCTCACCGCTCGAGCCCTGTCAACAACTCGTTCGCTCCACACAACGAGTTCAACGTCCTGCTCTTCACTTGAGCACCATCAACAACTTGTTGACTTCATACAATGAGTTTGGTTCTCCATTCTCCGCTCGAGATCCATCAACACTTGATTAGCTCCATACAATGAGTTCAACACTTTTCTCTTCGCACGATCTCCATTAAAAACTCGTTAACTCCATACAATGAGTTCAGTTCCTCAGTCAACAACTTGTTAACATCATACATTGAGTTCCATGCATTGCACTTCGCTGGAGCTCTGTCAAAGACTCGTTAACTCCATACAATGAGCTCAACAGCTTGCACTCCGCTGAAGCTCCGCCAATAACTCGTTAACTCCATACAACGAGTTCAACGCCCCGCTCTTTGCTTGAGTTCTTCCAATAACCCCTTATCCACATGAAAAAGGTTCAAACGTCTAACTCCGTCCTAGAGTTGCCTCTACAGACTTGTTGGGAGAAAACCACAAGTTCAAATGTCTAACTCCATCTCAGAGTTATCTCTACAGAGTTGTTTGGAGCAAACAACAGGTTCAACATCAACTCCATCGTAGTGTTTCCTCTACGAACTTGTTAGAGGAAACAACAAGCTCAAACATCCAACTCCATCTAAGAGTTGTTTCTACAAACTTATTTGATGCATACAGCAAGCTCTACGTCTAACTCTATGTCAAAGTTGTCTCTATAAATTTGTTGGGCACAAACAGCGAGCTCTATGTTAAACTCCGACTCAAAGTTGTCTATATAAACTTGATGGGATCAAACAGAAGGCTATACACCCAACTCCATCCTAGAGTTTCTTTCCAAACTTGTTGGGTACAAATAACATGTTCAAACATCCACCTCTGTCTCAGAGTTGTCTCTACAAAATTGGTCAGGCACAAAGGGCAAGTTCAAACGTTTACTCCGTACTAGAGTTGCCTCTCCCAAACTTGTTGGACACAAATAGCAATTTCAACATCAACTTCATCTCAGAGTTATCTCTACAAACTAGTTTGGTGCAAACAGCAAGCTCAACGTCAACTCCATCATAGAGTTGTCTCTACAAACTTGATGGGCACAAAAAACAAACCTTACGTCCAACTCCATCTCAGAGATGTCTCTATAAACTTGATGGGCACAAACAACAAGCTCTACGTCCAATTCCGTCTCAAAGTTGTCTCTACAAAATTTGTTGGGCACAAATGACAAGTTCAAACGTTCAACTCTGTTCTAGAGTTGCCTCCTCAAACTTGATGGGCGCAAACAGCAAGCCCAACGTCGGCTCCATCTCAGAGTTGTCTCTACAAACTTGCTGGGCGCAAATAGCAAGCTCAATGTCAACTCTGTCTCATAGTAGTTTCTACAAACTTGTTAGGCGCAAACTGTAAGCCCTACATCAAACTCCATCTCTAAGATGTCTCTATAAACTTGCTGTGTGAAAACAGTGGGCTCTACGTCCAACTCTGTCTCAGAGTTGTCTCTAAAAACTTGTTGGGTGCAAACAACAAGTTCAAGTGTTCAACTCCAGGGACATATGATTCAGAAGAATATGTGAGGGATTCGTACATAGCATCTCTTTCCTTTATCAGGGGCTCTACCCAGAGTTGCCTCAACAAACTTGCTGGGATCAATCAGCTAGTTTGCAGTCCGACTGCATCCCGAAGCTTATTCTTGCAACAGCCCTTCTAGGTCAGTTATACACACAAGATCCAACGGTTAAAGCACTCAACTCCCAGAGCAATGGAACACTCGTCGAATAACAAAATGCTCAATCGACAAAACAAGTGAACAACACAATGCTTAGTCGATGAAAGAGCAATTTAGCGAAATGAACAATGGGACTTTTGATTGACAAAATAACCAAACGAACCAACATTTCGTCGATGAAAGAGCGATTCGATGAGGTAGACCACTCAACAAATACTTAGTGGGCAAAAAATCAAGATCTCCAAACCAAATTAAATGATCACCAACTTGTTCGAAGCCAAAATCAACTAGGGTTTTTAACTCAATAGGGTAGCCGCTCAACAAATGTTGGACAGACGAAAAAGCAAGATCTTCAAACCAAGCTCAACAAAGCTCGGAAACGATTCCAACTCAACTAAAAGCTTCTAACTTCACCTAGCTTGAACTCAACACCAATCAATACTTAGCCAAGCTCCAAGATCAACAAAAATCTATACTCAACAATCGTGCATTGAAGTCGGCGAAGACCAAACCCAACAAAACAAAAAGACAAAAATTATAAAATGCTAACCTTAGTTTCCACCTCTTTTATCTCTTAAATCCCAACCTTGATTCTTGTCCATGGCTTCGAATAGATCTCCATGTCCGAGATCGTTCAATTTTGGATCGGACGATGTTCTCTGCTTTTACGCTGACTTCAACTTCCAGGATTAGAAGTAATCATCAGATCCATCAGTAAAGGATTACAATGAGAGCAGAATAGGGAGATCATTGATTAATGTTTATGGAAGCAAGGAGAATATCCGAAGGAAGAAATAATATCAGCTGCTGAGAAATGCATGGAGAAATATGCCAACAATCTCCTCCAGTATTTTGAGGGAATCACTGGGCGTTTGTCATAGCTAGAGATATATTGCTACAAGGTTGAACGATCAATATGTGAATTTCAAGCTAATATAATTCGTGATGAGGGTGAAACATATACAAAGCTCAAGTCTCTTGAGAAGCATATTCAAGAAGTTCAAATTCTCAGAGACAAACAAGAACTTGCTGAAACTCAGAAGGAGCTTGCCAAACTCCAAGTGACACCCTAAGTATCCTCCACTACCACCCAAACCTCACCACAAGCTAGGTTGCCGAAGAAGCTTGATTGCCAAGGAGAAGGTTGACGGAGTTCTTGATCACCCCTTGGTCGATGAGGAGGCAGTTTGCCAAGGCCCTAGCTCGCCACCGAGAGCTTGATTGACGGAGAAAGCGAAGATGATGGTCACCTAGAGTCGTGGTCGACGGAGCTACTGATCACCCTTTGATCGTTGTTGCTGTTTTTTTTGTTGTGGGAACAAACAGATAGTAAGTTTATATTTGAAGAAAACTACTAAAGATCTAACCTTTGATCGTCACCGTAAAAAGTAGTTAGAGCTCCTGAGAGTAGATCATGATCGTTGATTGAACACCGTGACCTGAATCCGATGGTTCCTAACGAGGTCGATGGACCTGCAAAAAGCCTGAAACACCTGGGGTGGCTCCAACGTCAGAACCTCCGACGCTTAAGTCAGAACTAGAGAGAGAAAGAGAGTTTGAGAGAGAAATTACTAATTATTGATTAACTTCCGACTGAGTATGGGGAGGGTATTTATAGGCCTGAGAAACAGTTTAGGAGATTGATATTAATCCATTAGATTAATATGAATCCCTTATCTCCTGTTGATTCTCTCCCTTAAGATATTTGACTTATAGCCCTCGTGGGCTAGATGTCTCTCCTAGTGGGCCTAGTCACTTTTAATAGGCTTAGAAGCGATCCATGTCATGTAGATGAGCCTGAAGAAGGTCCAGACCTATTAAGGAGGCCCATTAAGTTTAATCTGTCCCGATTTACTACGATTTTTACCATTATCATAAGCCCTCCACTTCCGAAAGACAATTTTCTTGGCTTTTGGAAAGTAGTTCGCTTTATTTTAGACTTCTAGAGTACAATCTTAGCTTTCAGTGATGATAGTGATGATTGGAGATACCTGAAACTGATCGGAAGCTTCTAGAGGCGGTAAATATTTTCCTGAATTTTCTGAAATTTTCTAGAAATTTCCATAATTTTTCAGATTTTTAATATTTTTTCCTCAATTAATAATTTCTTTTTCGAATTTTAAAATTAATTATTCCAATTTTTAATTATTTTTCAAAAATTTTAATTAACTTTTCAAATTAATCATTATTTTTGGAATTTTTAGTTAAAATTTTGAATTGAAAATAGTTTTTTGGGGATTCTTTTATTAATTTCTCACCTCAGTGCGAGCTTTGGAGTAAACAAGCATGTTGATAACCACTTGGCTCGCCTGCTAAGTGGATTAAATGACGGTGATGGCCCTGCGATGGAAGGGAATGACGTGGCTTGATCTCATGCTTCGATCTCACGCTAGTGTGTGTTGTAGGGTGATCAGGCAGATAGCATCTGAAGCGGGGCAGTAGGGATGAGGGGATGACGTGGCTCGATCTCAAGCGTCCATCTTGAGCACATATGAATTTCTTAGAGATCCGACGGTGGTAATCGGCTACAAGAACCCCTCATCTCGTCTAACGGTTTCACCGAGCTACTTCATCTTTCCCTTCTTGTTTTCAAGCGACCTTGGCATTGGGTGAGTTGTGAGCTTGGTGGAGTCGTCTTGGGCAAGTTTGAGTTCAGCGAGCATCATTTTGGTGAGCTTCGATCTCGACGGAGTTACTTTGAGCTCCTACAAGCTCAGTGAAGTTAGGAAAGAGCTCAGTGAAGTGGAGTTTGACGGCTTAGAGCTCGGCGAAGCTAGGAAGGAGCTCAACAGCCCTTGGATCTCAGCGATGCTAGGAAAGAGCTGGCAGCTTTTGAAGCTAAGCGAGGCTAGGAAGGAGCTCAAAGATGTTAAGAAGGAGCTCGGCAGCTTTTGGATTTTCATCCAAGTGTTGGAGGTGAGCTTTTGGCCCGCTTCGGTCATGAGTGAAGTTGTGGACAACCAAAAGTCTCGGCAACCTCAGAGTTTGTGTGAGCATAGCTTTTCGGTGACCAACAAGCTCTTAAAGTGGAGTTAATTGCTGAGTTGGGTTCGAACTCATCTTCAAGGTTATTTGTGGAGCTATGGTTGTCTTCGAAGGGGATGGTGCTTGGAGCTCTGGTGTTGGAGTTTTGATCAACTCCGAGGTTCGAAGCTTGTTTGGTTTGAGTTAGGGGCTATGGATCCTTGGATTTGATTTTCTCTTGAGAGCTTTAGTACGGTTTCTTCACTTTAGGTTCAAACGAAGTAGAGTATGCACCCTTTCTCTAGCTTCTAAAGGTGATTATAGTTGTAGTCCCTCGTACACAATGCGCCTGTCAAATCCTACGACATTGGATGTTGGTGTATGCCCTAAAGGCCAGTTGTGTATTGACATTACTAGTTTATATTGTAATATAATATTTATTTTCTATTGAGGCATTTTATTTATTGTGAATTAAATGAACATAATAAAGTCCTTAGAATAGTAAGTTCAATGCCATGGGATATCAAGTGCATGACTTGATTGCAAGATCCTATTGACTGAAATTAGAACACTATTCTTAAATGTCCCTAGTCAAGTATTATTGTGAATTATGACAACTATAATATATAAAGACTAGTGTGTGCATAGACTGAAGACCATTCTCATGGCTCATGGATATAAGATATCAAGTCTTCACATAGGTACATATTAGAGTAATAATGTACTGGACTGACCCACCATGAGAACACTGCATGAATCGTTACGTGACTGTCATAAGAGGTTCTCACAGTGACCATGGTATACGTAGTCCTCTGACTTGAATTCACTACGGTTCCCTACATAAGAATTATATGTGTTAATACTGTCAGACGTTGCCTGTAATAAGATAATTATAAAGTCGACTATTGGATATACTATAAATCATGCAGAGGGATGTGAGTGACTTAGATAGGATTTGTCCCTCCTACATAACATGAGCGATATCTACGGGCCCATTGATCGAGTGAGACTGCAAAATGCTTGGCCATGCTCAAATGAGTCAATAAGAGATATTGAGCTCCTTTATTTTATTAAGTCTACTCGACATCAAGAAACCAAAGATTGAGTTATACAAGGGTGACACGCTCTATGCCTTGTGGTCAATTAAGAAATCTGGACAAAAGGACTAGACTACATGGTAACATAGATCATGAATAGGTTATGTCAAATCACTGACATTCCCGTTACTTGAGTAGCAATGATGTAATGCTAGATACCACTCACTGTTTGTAACAGTAGAATAGGATTTTAGTATTACTGTCAACGTAAGGGGAACCTACAGGATCACATACTTATAATGGATCGAAATTGGGATTTAAATTCATGAGATGAATTTAAATGGGAATCCTAGTAATACTTGGACCTCTGACATGGTTGGGTAATTAATTAGATTAAATGGGCCAACTAAAGTAGAAGGGCCTACATACGAATTTGACCCAGGTCAGATTGTGAGTCCAACTGCCTCACCACTCCCTTAGGGTTGATTTTCTTCACCTACATATACGATATATTTTTGTTGAAAAGATGCATGAAAAAACCATAGCTGTCACAGAAACTATGAGAGAGAGAGATCGTGAGGAACATTCCCATCCCGCAGCTAGCACCACAGCGTAGGGGGAGAGCTTAATTTGATCTGTTCGTGTGAATACAGTAAAGACACTGCAACCTTTGTAGTTTTGTGATTGGCATATTTGGAGACACCAGTCCATCTTTAAGGTATAACTCCTAAACACGATTTATGGTTTTCGCATGGATTCATGGCTAGGTTTCGATATTTTGTGATTTTTCCGTTGTGTATTTAATCTGTGATTGCCTTCGAAACCTTACATTGGCAAACAGTGTTTGCTTCATGAATTATTCAAATATTGTTGTTGGTAGTATTTCCTTGGATGTTTTGGGTTTGAGCTGATCTTTAAAGCTATGAGTACCATATTATTTAGCACAGTTGGGAGTTGATCAAAGGAGATAGGAATTTTGCATCTTCTTGCCTTTGATCGATTGCATTGTCCTCACTTTTTGTTTGGTTTTTCCGTGTTTTAGCTTCTTAGTTGAAGCTTCTTTTGTATAACGCCCCAAATCCCAAATACACTAAATTCGAGATGTTCTACAGGATCTTTTCACTTCCTTTAGTACAATTTTACAAGGAAATTTGAACTTTTCACTTTACATTAGAGTTTACATGAATACATTACAATTTACATTACACAGCGGAAGTAAACTTTACAACAATAAAATAAATGTACAACAATATTGAGTAATCTTTAAGCATTTGTTCCTCTTTAATCTTTATCAAGCCATTTATCTGCATATAAGACTGTGGGTACATCAGTTTATTCAACCGACGATCATTATGCACGGCCATCCTCTTTATGTCGGAAATAGTATAACTTATTTTCCATATTTAGCAAACACAAACTTGTCACATATCAAACTAAAATGACTACCCTATTGATGTCGTGTTGTGATCGTGCACTTAGTCCTTAATGCATTTATTTATATTATATGACACTAATGCGCACTTGTTCGGATTCTATGCATCCCATACTACATAGGTCCGAGGGCAAGCCCTTAATCGTTCTTCATCTTTGTAGGGTTCAATCCCTCGTCATGACTTAATCTACTACTGTAACTACGGTAAGTATTCTAGATATTTTCTGACCTATGAACTCATATCTAGGCGCCCTGGAGGGAATCTCATCGCTGACATGAGTCATCATGCATACATCCTGTGGTAATTCAACTCCTACCCTAGACATGACACCACCCGTAGTCTTCAAACATCCCACGAGCGTCACCACCGGGACGGTACTCTGGAGCAGTATCCTTGCCCAGACTCATCATGGGACATCCTGGGATACGCTCTCGCCGCTATCCAATGGCCCTCATACTCAATGTCTTTCTTTTACTTTCATCACGTCTCCACTATGTACTAATCCTTAGTTTTTATTAAAATCATGAACAAAAATCAAAGCTCTAGAGTTAGCCTCTCTACTACACCGGACTTATTCATTCATTCAAACATGACCAACCTTGGTCTTTCTTTTCAATTTTCATTTCATTTCATTCCCAATGCCGGGGGAGACTTAGCTACTCTTTTTATTTCAATTTTCAATTCACAATTTCCAAAATGAGCATTTCCAACTCATAAATTTCCATGTTGAGTCATCATACTCAAAAGTATTTTTCTTTGCAAATCATAATTTCTAATTCGTTCACATAGTCCATAACTACACATGAATTTCAACTATTCTTCATGTAACTCATGAATTATTATTTTCACATTAAAACCCGCATCACTAGTATTCAATCAAGATGGATATTCACGCATCATAATTTGTCGCACTATTCTCCAACGAGAATAATTCACATTTCATAGTAGTCACATTATTCTCAAATGAGAAATACTTTACATCACGAACAAATATTCACAATTCATATTTTTCATACTATTCTCAATTAGGAATAAATCACATCCATCACATAATACCACTTCAATCTTTACTATATTAATCTTCTAATCCTTCATAACAAGTTCTTTTTGTAAGGTATAATTTTTCACAAAGTATACATATAGAACCATAGTTCTATTTATGCATTTTATTCTCAAATCACATTTTATTTCATGCGAATAATCCCCAATTTATTTTTATAAAGTCCCATATATTTTTAGAAGAATAACCATATTTTTTCCATATTTTTTTGGCCACCGAAACATTCAAAAAATAAAATTTTCAATCTTGCTGATGGCAAGATTCGAACCCAGCACCCCAGGAAAAACGCCCAAGGCACAGACCACTAGGCCGGGTGTCACAAGCATTATAAAGAGGACTGAGAGCATTATATGCTCTCGGTCGCTGCTTTCTTTTATTTTAAAAATCATAGAATAAAATGTGTTGCCCAGGGGATTCGAACCGATCACCACAGGGAACCCAACCGCACACTATGACCACCTGAGCTACGTGCTCAGGTTGTCACTAGTATAATTCCGATTTCATTTAACCCATATCTCTGTTATTTAGAACATTTCGATGTTCAACTAGTCCCCATTTCGTTTGGTTTTCATAAAAATTACTGTACAACTTCAGATTAATTCTTCCTCACATAATTTACATACCAGTATGAGTAAAATAATTTTTGTAACAATTAAAAATTCTACATTCTAATTACCACATTTCTTCTTTTTGACATTTCTTCACAATTAACATCTCAATCTCTTTACTAGAAATTCTTCATATTAATTTCTATTTTTAGTCATTTACCAACCATACGAATCCATAATTTGATTTGTTTATTTCAATGCAACACAAAGGCTCATTAAAACACATAAAGTAGCATGGTTTATCTACTAACTTTTGTGTATATAATGTATGACATAGATAATGAAATTTCCTTCAACAATCCATGGCCATAACTAATTCACATAAAAAATTAGATTTTTACTAATCAAATCACATACAATTGCACACCCACATTCCAATCAATTTATAGCTCAATTTTTCAATTAAAATGTGTACTCTTATTAGCCTTTTTCATGCATCATTTTTTCATTCCAATCTAGCATATATCCCTATTTAGAAATATAGAAAATTTACCCACCTTGTATGGAGAGAAAAAATTCACTAGCAATCCCTAGACAAATATCCTTGCAACGAAAATGCTCCTCCTTGAACACGTGCACACAAGCCTCCCAAGCACACCCGAGCTCCCCCTTCTAGTGGTAACCGGCCTCCTCTCCTTGGTGCAAGCAAAATCCCACACACTCTCAATCTTTCAACTCATAAAAACACTACTAGATGATATAATTTAGGCTGTAGGTTTGGAAGAGAATAATTTTACACAAGAATAACTAGCCATGGGGGGGGGGGGGGGGGGGGTATTTATACTGAAAATCAAAGAAAATGGAGGGCTAGGATCAATTGGTTGGTTGTAAGATGGAGGGCTAGGATGAAAGTAGGAGTTGCAATAACTACCCACAACCAAGTAACCACCACTCCATGATCACCATTACAATTTTGGTTTCCCTCCAAAAAGAATGCAACCGGCCTACTCTAGGAAATGCATATTGCATGTGTACGTGTAGTGCACGTGCATGAAACTACGTCCAAAAATTGTACATTTAATTTTATATAAAAATAAAATAGTCTTTAAATTGTATTCTACATGACAAGTTGTATAAAAAATAGTCCATGGGCCAAAATAATTATTATAAAAATAATAAATTAAATTAACTTTGGGCTTTTAAAAGAAAGGGCTTTTGTCTAATTAAAAGAAGGCTTTTGTATAAAATAATTAAAAGCACATATTTAAATATCTATACTCATCTTGATGAAAATATTAACCAAAAATATTGCACGTGCACACTACGTGCAAAATAAATAATTTTTCATTAAATGAAAAATCAGGGCATTACAACATTCCCTCCTTAGAATAGTTCCATTCTCACAACAAGCACAAGAAAGAATACAAAGATACACATCAAACAAAAAGCTCAGGATAGTCCTTCAACATCCTCTCCTCAGACTCCCTAGTAGCCTCTTCAACCAAATGGTTTCTCCAGACTACCTTGACCATCGGTATCGTCTTATTCCTCAAGACCTTCTCTCGACGGTCAACAATCTCAACAGGAGACTCGATGTAATTCAGATCCAACTGCAAACCTTCCGGCACTTCAGGCAAATGATGACTCGGATCTGGAATATAACCTCTCAGCATCGACACATGAATGACATTGTGCACCTGAGATAACTCTTCCGGTAATTCAAGCCGGTAAGCAATTTTCCCGATTCTTTTCAATATCTTGTACGGGCCTATAAACCTCGGGCCTAACTTACCGCCTTTGCCAAATCGAACCACACCTTTACTGGGCGATACTTTTAGAAAGACGAAGTCACCAACCTCAAACTCAAGGTCCCTTCTCCGGTTGTCTGCATAGCTTTTCTGCCTGCTCTGAGCTTCCACTAACCTTTTCCTGATCAGAACGATCTTCTCAGAAGTTTGCTGCACAAGCTCAGGACCAAACAACTGATGCTCCCCAACTTCAAACCAACAAACAGGCGTTCTGCACTTCCTTCCATACAAAGCTTCGTACGGCGCCATCCCGTTGCTAGTCTGAAAACTGTTGTTGTAGGCAAACTCTACCAAAGGTAAATGCCTTTTCCAACTGCATCCAAAGTCTAGTATACAACACCGAAGCATATCCTCAAGAATATGGTTGACTCTCTCGGTCTGCCCATCGGTTTGCGGATGAAAAGTCGTGCTGAAATCTGTCTTGGTACCCAAAGCTGTCTGAAGACTCCTCCAGAAATGCGAAGTAAACTGCGCATCTCGATCAGACACAATAGTTGACGGAACACCATGAAGTTGGACGATCTCGCCAACATACAACTCAGCCAACTTGTCCATCGAAGCAGTGAGTTTCATCGCCAAAAAGTGAGCAGACTTGGTTAGTCGATCGACTATAACCCAAATCGCATCATTGCCTTTAGGACTCTTAGGCAATCCCGTAATAAAATACATACTGATGTTATCCCACTTTCATTCCGGAATAGGTAACGGCTGTAATAGACCTCCGGGTCTCTGATTTTCGGCTTTGACTTGCTGACAAACCTCACACTTCGCCACAAATTCAGCCACATCCCGCTTCAAACCTGACCACCAGAAATGCTGTTTGATGTCTTTGTACATCTTAGTACTCCCAGGATGTACCGACAAAAGAGTGGCATGCGCCTCTTGAAGAATACTCTCTTTTAGGTCCGTCTGATTTGGAACACACAGCCTCTCTCCGAACCATAGCACTCCATCCTTAATTTGAAATCCGGGCAACCTACCGGCACCAACCTGCTCCTTCATCTCCAAGATATCAGCATCAACCTCCTGACTTGCAATGATCCTCCCATTCAGTGTAGGCTGAAGCCTCAACTGGGCTAAAGATGCTCCCAATCCTTGCAAGACAACCTCAATACCTGTTGGTCCAATTCCTCAATCAGATGCTTCTGAGTTGTAATCAAACTGGCTAAACTGCTCTTGCGACTAAGTGCATCAGCAACAACATTAGCTTTCCCAGGATGATATTTAATCTCAGGTCGCATGTCCTCGAGCACTTCCAACCATCTCCGCTGCCTCAAATTCAGATCCCTCTGCTGATATATGTACTTCAAACTCTTGTGGTCCGTGTACATGTTCAACTTCTTACCGTACACGTAGTGCCTCCATTGCTTTAGGGCAAAGATAATCGCAGCTAACTCCAGATCATGAGTCGGGTAATTCTTCTCATGCGGTCGTAGTTGCCTAGACCCATAAGCGATTACTCTTCCTTCTTGCATTAAGACACAACCAAGCCCACGATGTGAAGCATCGCTATAAACATCATACTCAACACCTGCTCTAGGCAAAGCCAAAATAGGTGCAGTAGTTAGTTTCTCTTTCAACTCCTGAAAGCTCGCCTCACATTGCTCAGTCCACTTGAAGTTCACATTCTTCTTGGTTATACCAGTAAGCGGCACGGCTATCTGAGCATAACCTTGAATGAATCTCCTGTAGTATCCAGTCATTCCAAGAAAACTTCTGACTTCCTTCACTGTAGTAGGCCTAGCCCAATCTCTCACTGCCTCTATCTTCTGAGGGTCAGTTGCCACTCCCTCCTTAGAAAGGATGTGACCTAGAAATGCCACTTCAGATTTCCAGAAATCACACTTGGATAGCTTGGCATACAACTCCTGCTCTTCCAGCTTCTTCAACACTGCTGCCAGATGCTCGGTGTGCTCCTCTTCTGACTTGGAGTACACGAGGATATCGTCGATAAACACCATGATGAAAGAATCAATGAACGGCCCCAGAACTCTGCTCATCAAATCCATGAAGATTGCGGGTGCATTCGTCACTCCAAACGGCATAACTAAGAATTCGTAATGCCCATGTCGAGTTCTAAATGCAGTTTTGTGCAAATCTTCGGCTTTCACTCGAACCTGGTGATATCCTGATCGAAGTTCTATTTTGGAGAAAATAGCTGCTCCTTGTAGACGATCGAACAAGTCATCAATCCGAGGAATAGATACTTATTCTGAACAGTGACCTTATTCAGCTCCCGGTAATCGATACACATTCTCATCGATCCATCCTTCTTCTTTACCAAAAGCAATGGTGCACCCCAAGGTGACGCACTAGGTTGAATAAAGCCTTTCTCCAACAGTTCCTCAATCTGCCGTTTCACCTCATCCTGTTCTACTGGAGCCATCCTATACGGTGCCTTAGAAATGGGTGCACTTCCCGGTTGAACAGTGATGCTGAACTCTACATCACGATGCGGGGGTAACCTAGGAAAATCTTCCAAGAACACAGTCGGATAGTCCCGAACCACAGGAATCCCTTGCACTTCCATAGGAATCTCTTCCTTGCGGATAGCTGCCACCAGCTTAGAACACTTTTGCTTCCCTTGGAAAGTGACTTCAGGTCCACCTGGAGCCTTCACTGTTACCGTCTTGGTCTTACACTCGATGCTTGCACTGTACACCGACATCCAATCAATGCCAATGATAAAATCGACTCCTAAGATAGTCATCTCGATCAGATCAATCCCAAAGATTCGATCACCAATCACGATCTCACAATCAGCGTAATACTGATCAGTGGTTAAAGTTTCCCCTGATGGAGTAGCTACTGCTAAGATCTTGCCTGGAAAAATCTTCGGTTCAACTCCCAACACTTTAGCAAATTTAGGAGACACAAAAGTATGAGAGGATCCAGTATCGAACAACTTAACAGCTTTCATCCATATTCTGATGCAAAATTCGAAGTATAAGACATGAATCAACTTTGCATTGAATTTCAAACTTTATACATTCGAATTGAAAATATTTCTTGACATCAGAATGAAAGATAGTAGAAGCCACAACAGCCTAACTCCTACGGTTCCTCTTCACTTCTCGAAGTTCTCCCCGTAGTTCATCAACTTCATCCTTCAGCACATCTGTCAAATTCTTCCTCTTCTCGAGTTCCCATATACGAAAACTGAGAACTGAAAAGTCATCATTCCGCTTTGCCAGCTGAGTCTCTAATAATCCGACTCTCTCTCGCAGTGTTTCTACCTGCCTCTGAAGAGATATCACCAGACTATTTGGAACTGGTTCTTCTTCTTCATCAGAAGAAGAGTCATCAGATAAATCCGGAGGTGGGGTGATCTCTCGGGATTCAGGCCATTCTTCTCCGTCAGAATCTGCTTGCCCTGGATAGTACTCGTCCTCGGAATCTGCCTGTCCAGGATGGTATTCTTCCTCGATGATATGCCAGTCGTCGTCTCCAGCGGGGTCGAAGTGATCAGCCATCTTAGAGATAGAGGGGAAGAAGCATAAGTCATAGAGCAACACAAATGTAAGTCACTTACATTTACATCTCTAGACTCAAACACACACTCTAATGTCCACTTCTAGGGTGTTGTTCCTTATAAATATATACTAGTGTTGAAGCGTGGCTCTGATACCACTTTGTAACGCCCCGAATCCCAAATACACTGAATTCGAGATGTTCTACAGGATCTTTTCACTTCCTTTAGTACAATTTTACAAGGAAATTTGAACTTTTCACTTTACAACAGAGTTTACATGAATACATTATAATTTACATTGCACAGCGGAAGTAAACTTTACAATAATAAAATAAATGTACAACAATATTGAGTAATCTTTAAGCATTTGTTCCTCTTTAATCTTTATCAAGCCATTTACCTGCATATAAGACTGTGGGTACGTCAGTTTATTTAACCGACGATCATTATACACGGTCATCCTCTCTATGCCGGAAATAGTATAACTTATTTTCCATATTTAGCAAACACAAACTTGTCACATATCAAACTAAAGGGACTGCCCTATTGATGTCGTGTTGTAATCGTGCACTTAGTTCTTAATGCATTTATTTATATAATATGACACTAATGCGCACTTGTTCGGATTCTATGCATCCCATACTACATAGGTCCGAGGGCAAGCCCTTAATCGTTCTTCATCTTTGTAGGGTTCAATCGCTCTTCATGACTTAATCTACTACTGTAACTACGGTATGTATCCTAGATATTTTCTGACCTACGAACTCATGTCTAGGCGCCCTTGAGGGAATCCCATCGTTGACATGACTCATCATGCAGACATCCTGTGGTAATTCAGCTCCTACCGTAGACATGACACCACCCGTAGTCTTCAAACATCCCACGAGCGTCGCCACCGGGACGGTACTCTGGAGCAGTATCCTTGCCCAGACTCATCATGGGACATCCTGGGATACGCTCTCGCCGCTATCCAATGGCCCTCATACTCAATGTCTTTCTCTAACTTTCATCACGTCTCCACTATGTACTAATCCTTAGTTTTTATTAAAATTATGAACAAAAATCAAAGCTCTAGAGTTAGCCTCTCCACTACACCGGACTTATTCATTCATTCAAACATGACCAACCTTGGTCTTTCTTTTCAATTTTCATTTCATTTCATTTCCAACGCCGGGGGAGACTTAGCTACTCTTTTTGTTTCAATTTTCAATTCACAATTTCCAAAAAGAGCATTTCCAACTCATAAATTTCCATGTTGAGTCATCATACTCAAAAGTATTTTTCTTTCCAAATCATGATTTCTAATTCGTTCACATAGTCCATAACTACACATGAATTTCAACTATTCTTCATGTAACTCATGAATTATTATTTTCACATTAAAACCCACATCACTAGTATTCAATCAAGATGGATATTCACGCATCATAATTTGTCGCACTATTCTCCAACGAGAATAATTCACATTTCATAGTTGTCACATTATTCTCAAATGAGAAATACTTTACATCACTAACGAATATTCACAATTCATATTTTTCATACTATTCTCAATTAGGAATAAATCACACCCATCACATAATACCACTTCAATCTTTACTATATTAATCTTCTAATCCTTCATTCCAAGTTCTTTTTGTAAGGTATTGTTTTTCACAAAGTATACATATAGAACCATAGTTCTATTTATGCATTTTATTCTCAAATCACATTTTTTTTCATGCGAATAATCCCCAATTTATTTTTATAAAGTCCCATATATTTTTAGAAGAATAACCATATTTTTTCCATATTTTTTTTTGGCCACCGAATCATTCAAAAAATAAAATTTTCAATTTTGCCGATGGCAAGATTCGAACCCAGCACCCCAGGAAAAACGCCCAAGGCACAGACCACTAGGCCGGGTGTCACAAGCATTATAAAGAGGACTGAGAGCAGTATATGCTCTCGGTCGCTGCTTTCTTTTATTTTAAAAATCATAGAATAAAATGTGTTGCCCAGGGGATTCGAACCGATCACCACAGGGAACCCAACCGCACACTATGACCACTTGAGCTACGTGCTCAGGTTGTCACTAGTATAATTCCAATTTTATTTAACCCATACTCTCTGTTATTTAGAACATTTCGATGTTCAACTATCCCCATTTCGTTTGGCTTTCATAAAAATTACTGTACAACTCCAGATTAATTCTTCCTCACATAATTTACATACCAGTATGAGTAAAATAATTTTTGTAACAATTAAAACATATTTTCGTGTAACTAATTCAAATTCTACATTCTAATTACCACATTTCTTCTTTTCGACATTTCTTCACAATTAACATCTCAATCTCTTTACTAGAAATTCTTCATATTAATTTCTATTTTTAGTCATTTACCAACCATACGAATCCATAATTTGATTTGTTTATTTCAATGCAACACAAAGGCTCATTAAAACACATAAAGTAGCATGGTTTATCTACTAACTTTTGTGTATATAATGTATGACATAGATAATGAAATTTCCTTCAACAATCCATGGCCATAACTAATTCACATAAAAAAATTAGATTTTTACTAATCAAATCACATGCAATTGCACACCCACATTCCAATCAATTTATAGCTCAATTTTTCAATTAAAATGTGTACTCTTATTAGCCTTTTTCATGCATCATTTTTTCATTCCAATCTAGCATATATCCCTATTTAGAAATATAGAAAATTTACCCACCTTGTATGGAGAGAAAAAATTCACTAGCAATCCCTAGACAAATGTCCTTGCAACGAAAATGCTCCTCCTTGAACACGTACACACAAGCCTCCCAAGCACACCCGAGGTCCCCCTTCTAGTGGTAGCCAGCCTCCTCTCCTTGGTGCATGCAAAATTCCACACACTCTCAATCTTTCAACTCACAAAAACACTACTAGATGATATAATTTAGGCTATAGGTTTGGAAGAGAATAATTTTACACAAGAATAACTAGCCATGGGAGGGGGGGGGGGGAGGGGGTATTTATACAAAAAATCAAAGAAAATGGAGGGCTTGGATCAATTGGTTGGTTGTAAGATAGAGGGCTAGGATGAAATAGGAGTTGCAATAACTACCCACAACCAAGTAACCACCACACCATGATCACCATTACAATTTTGGTTTCCCTCCAAAAAGAATGCAACCGGCCTACTCTAGGAAATGCATATTGTACGTGTACGTGTAGTGCACGTGTATGCAACTAGGTCCAAAAATTGTACATTTAATTTTATATAAAAATAAAATAGTCTTTAAATTGTATTCTACATGATAAGTTGTATAAAAAATAGTCCATGGGCTTTAGTTTATGGGCCAAAATAATTATTATAAAATAATAAATTAAATTAACTTTGGGCTTTTAAAAGAAAGGGCTTTTGTCTAATTAAAAGACGGCTTTTGTATAAAATAATTAAAAGCACATATTTAAATATCTATACTCATCTTGATGAAAATATTAACCAAAAATATTACACGTGCACACTACGTGCAAAATAAATAATTTTTCATTAAATGAAAAATCAGGGCATTACATTTTGTGATTGCAGATGACTGTTGCTCCAGGCTTTCAAGAGTTAGCTTCTCTTGCTTGTCAACTCATTCTGTCTAGTTTGATATAGAGATTTGTTCATTCAAGTGCTTAGTTGACCACCCGTTTTGTTGATCAAGTGTTTTGTTCACCTAAGTGCTCTATTTGACCACTGATTTTGTCGACCAACGTTCCATTGATCATTTTGGTGAACCACTCTTCCATTGACCGAGCATTGTGTTATTGGCTTGTTTTTTCGAATGTGGATTCCATTCTTGGACGAATGTTCTGTTGGTCTGGGAGCTGAGTGCTTTGACAGGTAGATCTTGTGTGTGTAGCTAACTTAGAAGAACTGTTGCAGGAACAAACTTTGGAGGGCGTTCGGACTGTGAACTTACTGTTTGATCCCAGCAAGTTTGTTAAGGCAATTTTGAGGTAGAGTTGAACGTTTAAACTTTTTGTTTGCACACAACAAGTTTGGAGAGGTAACTCTAAGATGGAGTTAGTCGTAGAGCTTACTGTTTGATCCCAACAAGTTTGGAGAGGCAACTCTGAGACGGAGTTGGTCGTAGAGCTTGTCGTTTGATCCCGGCAAGTTTGGAGAGACAACTCTGAGACGGACTTGAATGTAGAGATTGCCATTTGATCCCATCAATTTTAGAGAGAAAACTCTGTGACAGAGTTGGTCGTAGAGCTTGCCGTTTGATCCTGACAAATTGGAGAGATAACTCTGAGACGGATTTGAGCGTAAAGCTTACTATTTGATCCCAGCAAGTTCGGAGAGGTGACTATGGGACGGGGCTGAACATAGAGCTTGTGGTTTAATCCCAGCAAGTTTGAAGAGACAACTCTGAGATAGAGTTGGATGTAAAGCTTGCTATTTGTGCCCAGATAGTTTGAAGCGACAACTCAGAAACAGTGATGATGTTGAACCTGTCATTTGTGCCCAGCAAGTTTGTGGAGGCAACTCTCAGACAGAGATAGTCATAGAGCTTGTTGTTTGTGCCCATAAATTTGTAGACACAACTCTGAGACGAAGTTGGTCGTCGAGCTTTTTGTTTGATCCTAGCTAGTTTGGATAGACAATTCTGAGACGGAGTTGAACATAGAGCTTGCCGCTTGATCCTAGCAAGTTAGGAGAGACAACTATGAGACGTAGTTGAACATTGAGCTTGTTGTTTGCGCCCAACAAGTGAGTAGAGGTAACTCTGAGATGGAGTTGGGCGTAGATATTGCTATTTGCGCCCAGCAAACTTGTAGAGGCAACTCTTGAATAAAGTCGAACATTAAGCTTGTCATTTGATCCTGGCAAGTTTGGAAAGACAACTCTGAGACGGAGTTGTCATAGAGCTTGCTGTTTGATCCTGACAAATTCGGAGATGCAACTCTGACATGGATTTGAATGTTTGAACTTATTGTTTGTTCCTGATATGGCTAAAAATAAGGGTTTAATCGAGACTGTCCAAATTGGGCACGAATCCAGAAGTCCGGGGGTAAGACAGTAATTTCACCAACAAATGGGTCTGAAGCGGGTACTGGGTCTCCTTCTCACAGATCCAATAACCTGCAAACGGATCCACTTCAACCGGGTGCGGGTTTCAACCCACAACAAACCCGGTCCAGCAGGATAGAATTAGGGTTTCTGGTTTATATCAATCAACGGCCCTGATTCATATTTATCCTTTCACTGGGGATTAGGGATTACATTCCTTATCTATACACAGGAATTACATGCCTAATCTGTTCCCTAAGACGCCTATAAATACCCCCATCCATCTCCATTAAGAGGTAATCAATCTTTCACCAGTTTTTGCGCTCTTTCATAGTCTTCCAGATTACTGACTTGAGCGTCGGAGGGTGCGTCGCCGGGAACAACCCCGGTGTCTCGCACTTTTTGCAGGTATACGGCGGGAGCGACGATCATACTCCGACGGAACAGGTATACAGGTTTACTATTCAGTTTCCCTAAGAATCCACAAATACTATCTTTTTGCCCCCACACCAAATTTAGCGGCAACAGATTGGCGTCGTCTGTGGGAACTAACGAATAGAAACCTCTCCTCTTCCCGGTGAACAGATCTTCTCCAGCCATGCCTCCTCAAAAAGTCAGGTCAAGGGGGTCCAACCGAGGACCCAACCCTGATCAGCAGCAAGAAGTCCCCCCTAATCCCGCTCAACAACAGGGACAACTCCCCCTGCAGCGGAAGACCCGCTCTAACAGGACCTTTCTCCTCCTAATCAGCCGCCTCCAAAGGGTCCTAACCCTCAGAAACAGCCTCTTCATCAAGAACACGTCTCCATCCACAATGCCTCCACGGACTCTATGGCCTCCCATCATCCCCGAGCCTCTGGTCGCCACAATACCGCCCTCAATCGCCAGAAAGATGATGACCTCCACCGCCATCTGGATGAAAAGCGGGCCCGAGAGGGAACCTCCCGCCAACACCATCCGGGTGAGCGGTCTCCTCGCCACCGGTACTACAGGTCTCCCGTCCGAAGAGGGCGGAAAGAGTCCCCCGAGCATTACTGAAGAAGGCACTCCCCCGCGGGTCGGCAACAGCCCAGGAACAATGAGGCACCCATCACCCGTGCCGAGTTCCAGCAGCTCCAAGCGACCGTCCTGTAGGCTCTCAACCTCCGTCGAAACCCTAATGAGCCGAAGGCCCCATCTCCTCCTCCAGTCCGAAGCCCTCGCCGACGGTCCCCATCTCCTTGTCCTGCTCCTAGCAACTCCCGGCGTACCCCAAGTCCTCGTCGCTCCCGAAGTTACCATCGCCGTAGCCCTCGCTCTCCCTCATACGAAGACGAATCTAAGGGCTCAGCTGATTACCGTCGGAGGGATGACACCATGTACCGCCGTCTTCATGAAGTAGAGAGGCGCCTGGGCCAGATAGACCGAGGAGAGGAGCTTAGGGGGAGGACCCTACGTCCTAGCCGACCCCCTTTCTCCCGAACCATAGTGGATGCACCTGTGCCGTTCGGTTTCAAACCTCCCCAATTTGAGACTTACACCGGGGAGACCGATCCCGTTGATCACGTCGAAAGCTTTAAGACCCTGATGCTCCTCCATCAAGCTTCCGACGCCCTCCTCTGCAAGACCTTCCCCGCAACTCTCAAGGGCCCAGCTCGAGAATGGTACTCTCGCCTTGCTCCCTCCTCAATTTTCTCCTTCGAGCAGTTCGAGACCCTTTTCGTCACCCATTTCGTAAGCAGCCATAGGGCTGAGAAGACCAGCATATCCCTATTGCACCTCCGCCAGAAGAAGGTTGAAAAATTGAGAGACTATGTGAAGAGGTTCACAGCTGAAGCCAGATCCATAGCATCCCTCGACCAGTCGGTCGCTGCGGCAGCATTTCAATCTAATGTCCTCAATTCCAACCTCCGCTCCTCCCTCGCCAAGAAGCCTCCACAGAACTTTTTCGACCTTCTCCTTCACAGCGAAAAGTACATTCGGGCCGAAGAGGCCGAGCATCAACCCAACTGGGAGGGGTCTTCCTCTGGGTTTAAGAGAAAAGGAACAGAAGAGGAAGGGGCTAAGAAGCTCCAGAAGGATAATGCCGGCCAGCGCCGACCTCCCCCCAGATTCGAGAAGTTCACTCCCCTCACCACTAACGTCTCAACTATTCTGATGGAAGTCGAAAAGGAGGGGATCTTACCTCCTGCTCCGAGGATGAACACCCCCGCCAAGAGGAGGGATAAAGAAAAATGGTGCCGTTATCACCGGGACCATGGGCATGACACCAACGATTGTCGTGCTCTGAAGAACGAGATCGAAGCCCTTATCCAGAGGGGGTAGCTGACGAAGTTTGTAAGGAAGGACCGTGCCGAACTTCCTCTCCAGCCTCGGGGGGCTAACAAGCATCCGGAACGAGAAGAGACGCCCGACTTCGAGGAAGAGCGAGTCCTCCACCTCATCCATGGGGGCCCAATGGGGGGCTCCTTAAATTCCTCTCGGAAGGCATTTATAAGGGAAGTCAACTCGGTCCGAACCACCCCTCCTCCCAAAGGCCTCGGAGTGCCTGTCACATTCTCAGACGAAGATCTTGAAGGAGTTCGGACCCCACATTGTGACGCACTCGTCATTAGCCTCCACATGGCAAATTTTAAGGTGGAGAGGATACTAGTGGATAACGGCAGCTCAGTGAACATCCTCTTCCTCGCCGCTTTCAAAGGCCTAAAGCTCTCCCGAGATAGACTCAAACCCGCCGGCTACATGCTCCATGGGTTCACGGGAGTACCAGTGACTATTGAGGGGGTAATTACCCTCGACATAACTGCTGGCAAAACTCCTACTACCCGGACGGAGTCGATGGATTTCATGGTCGTAGACGTCCCAGCAGCCTACAATGTCATTTTGGGTCGGCCCGGCCTGGCTGCCCTTGAAGCCGTCCCTTCTGCCTACCACCTCAAAATGAAATTCCCCACTCGGGCCGGAGTAGGAGAAGTGAGGGGCAATCAGGAGCAGGCCCGCAAGTGTTATATGACCTCTACCCTCGGACCCGTCCTCTCCTTAGAAACTCTGGAAATCCCCCAAGATGCTGCTCGGCCAACTTCCGAGCCGGTGGACGAATTGGAGGAAGTACTCTTCTCTAAGCAGGAGCCGACCCACAAGTTCTTTGTCAGCAAGACCCTCCCGTCCGCCCTATACTCAGACATTGTAAAATGCATCCGAAGCAATCAAGACCTCTTCTCTTGGTCAGCTGCAGATATGCCTGGTATCTCCGAAGAACTCTAGGTCCACCGCCTGAGCGTTGATCCGGGGTCCAAACCGGTTCAGCAGAAGAGGTGCAAGTTCGCCCCCGAGCGTCAGCTCGCTATTAAGGAGGAGGTTGACAAGCTCTTGAAGGCCCGGTTCATACAGGAGGTGAACTATCCTAAGTGGTTGTCGAATATAGTGATGGTGAAGAAGTCCAATGGGACTTGGAGAATTTGCATTGATTTTACCGACCTCAACAAGGCTTGCCCCAAGGATCCATTCCCACTTCCGAGTATTGACACCCTGATCGATGCAACTTTGGGACATGATCTACTCAGCTTCATGGATGCCTTTTCAGGCTACAATCAGATCCGGATGTTCCCCCCGGATATCCCGAAGACTTTGTTTGTGACCGACCAAGGCCTCTATTGCTATAGAGTCATGCTGTTCGGTCTAAAGAATGCAGGTGCAACGTACCAATGCCTCGTCAACAAGGTTTTTCAGGCTCAGATCGGCCAGAACATGGAGGTGTACGTTGACGACATGCTTGTGAAAGGCATCCGAGGCATTGATCATGTGACCGACCTCTAAGAGGCGTTTGATGTTTTGAGAAAGCACAATATGAGACTCAACCCGAACAAGTGTGCGTTCGGCATCTCATCAGGAAAGTTCCTCGGCTTCATGGTTAGCCAACGAGGAAATGAAGCAAATCCGGAGAAGATCAAGGCCATATTGGACATGGCCCCTCCTAGAAATGTTAAAGAAGTTCAGAGACTAACAGGCCGCCTCGCCTCCATAGGGCGCTTTCTCTCAAAATCCGGGGAAAAATGCCTCCCCTTCTTCAAGGCCCTCAGGGGGGCTAAAGGATTCGAATGGGGGCAGCAGCAACAGGAGTCCTTCGACCAGCTCAAGGCTTACCTCGTCAATCCCCCTCTCCTCAGCAAACCGATCCCTGGCGAACCCCTCTACCTCTACCTGGCAGCCTCCGAGCAGACCCTCAGTGCAGTCTTAGTGAAGGAAGAAGAGCGGGCTCAGAAGCCTATCTACTATGTCAGCAAAGTGCTTCGGGACGCCGAGCTCCAGTACCCGAAGATAGAGAAAATGGCTTATGCCCTGGTGATGGCCGCGAGAAAGCTTCGCCCGTACTTTCAGTCCCATTCGGTGGTCGTTCTTATCGACCAGCCGCTGAAACAGGTTCTTCACAAGCCCGAGACTTCAGGTCGCCTTATGAAGTGGTCAATCGAGCTGAGCCAACACAATATAACTTATCAGCCTCGGACCGCGATCAAGGCTCAGGTGCTAGCCGAATTCATAGTTGAGACTACTATCCCCGAGTCCAGCCAAACAGTGAAGGGACCACCCGTCTGGTCGGTTTATGTAGACGGATCCTCGTGCAATGAGGGAAGCGGGGCAGGAGTCATTCTGGCAGGCCCAGATGACTTCATCCTTCAATACTCCCTTCGTATAAACTTCAAAGCCTCGAACAACGAAGCTGAATACGAGGCGCTAATAGCCGGTCTTGGAATGGCCCGAAATGTAGGGGCACAACGACTGCGGATCTTCAGCGACTCTCAGTTGGTCGTCAATCAGGTCCTCGGCGAGTATGAAGCCCGCGATGATAGGATGGTTAAATACTTGGCTAAAGTCAAAAGCCTCATGGCACTGTTTGAAGAGGCCCTCATCTAAAGGATCCCCAGAGAAGAAAATGCTCAGGCCGACGCCCTATCCAAATTAGACTCCTCTTCCCTTCAAGGCCTCGAACAGACTGTCTTGATAGAAGTCCTCCTGAAGCCGAGCATAGAGGACGACACACTTGACTCCGTTGAAACACTGCCTGTCCTCGAAGACAATTGGATGAAACCCCTCGTCGAATTTTTAAGGGACGGACTCCTTCCCGAGGTTCCGAAGGAAGCACGAAGAGTATGGACCCGAGCCGAGCGTTACGCATTAATCGGAGGCATCCTGTATAAACGCTCCTTCACCCAGGTGGACGGACGGCCCTACCTGAAGTGCCTCTCCCCCGGGCAAGCTGACTATGCCCTTCAAGAACTTCACGAGGGCATTGGCGGGGCCCATTCTGGCTCCAGAGCCCTGGCGCGCAAAGTGTTGAACTACGGGTATTTTTGGCCCACTCTCCTACGGGACGCTGAGCGACACGTTTGGCAATGCAGCTCCTGTCAGAAGTATTCCGACATCCGACGCCTTCCACAAGCACCACTCACCTCCCTATCAAGTCCAATCCCCTTCGCGATGTGGGGGATGGATTTACTAGGGCCGTTTCCACCAGCCCCCGGACAGCTTAAGTTCCTGGTCGTGGCAGTCGACTATTTCTCGAAATGGATAGAGGCCGAGCCCCTGGCCACAATCACCGAACATAAGGTCGTTCAGTTCTTCTGGAAAAGTGTGATCTGCCGATTTGGCATTCCCAGTGTCCTGGTTACGGATAACGGAACGCAATTCACCGGGGCCGCCTTCCGAGCTTTATGTGAAGACCTCGCCATACAACACCGTTTCTCCTCCGTCTCTCATCCTCAGTCAAATGGCCAGGCCGAAAATGCAAACCGACAGATCCTCTCGGGCATTAAGAAGAGGTTAGACAAGTGTTCCAAGGAATTATGGGTCGATCAGCTGCCCAACGTGCTGTGGAACTACCGCACCACAAAGCGGACCCCAACGGGCGAGAGCCCATTCAATCTCACCTATGGGTCCGAGGCCGTCATCCCCCTCGAAGTCAAGTTACCCTCTCCTCGTCTGATAGCTTATGAAGAAGAGCAGAACGCTAGAGAGCTCAGAGCAAGTCTAGATCTGATAGATGAAATCTGAGAGAGAGCTGCCATACGCCAGCAAACTTACCGAAGAAGGATCGAGCTAGCATACAACAAAAGAGTCCGTCCAACGGACCTCAAAGAAGGGGACCTAGTCCTCCGAAAATTGGCCATCTCGTTCCCAGGACAGAAAAGCAAATTGGCCCCGAATTGGGAGGGACCCTACAAGATCTCAAAAGTGATCAGCCCCGGCGCATACAGGCTAGAAGATCTCGAAGGTAGGGAGATTCCCAGGACTTGGAATGCCGACCATCTCTTAAAATACCAAAAGAGAACAACAACTCCTCGAAGTAACTCGAGATGTCGAACCGTTCCCTTCCCGTTGTAGTAATTTTTCTTTTATTTTTTCATTGTAACGGCTAGCAACTTTAGAAGCAGCCGATCATTAGTTCTTGATGAATAAAGTCTTTCATATTTTTTACTACTGTTTACATCTCTGCTTTTTACTCTTCATTCTCACGATGGTTCGGAGTCCAACACTCGGTTCGACTTTACTTCCTCGGGTCGTCCATAGTCGAGCCCGAAGTAGATCGCCGTTCGGAATTGCTCCCGCAGCCGTTGAATGGTTCGGAGTCCAACACTTGGCTCGACTTTACTTTGCAAGTTCGCTCCTAAGGGAACTAGAAGTGGATCGCCTTTCAGAATCGCTCCCACAACCTTTGAACTAATCTAACGATGGTTCGGAGTCCAACACTCGGCTCGACTTTACTTCCCCGGCTCGTCCATAGTCGAGCCCGAAGTAGATCGCCGTTCGGAATTGCTCCCACAGCCGTTGAATGGTTCGGAGTCCAACACTTGGCTCGACTTTACTTTGCAAGTTCGCTCCTAAGCGAACTAGAAGTAGATCGCCATTCGAAATTGCTCCCACAACCTTTGAACTAATCTAACGATGGTTCGGAGTCCAACACTCGGCTCGACTTTACTTCCCCGGCTCATCCATAGTCGAGCCCGAAGTAGATCGCCGTTCGGAATTGCTCCCACAGCCGTTGAATGGTTCGGAGTCCAACACTTGGCTCGACTTTACTTTGCAAGTTCGCTCCTAAGCGAACTAGAAGTAGATCGCCATTCGGAATTGCTCCCACAACCCTTGAACTAATCTAACGATGGTTCGGAGTCCAACACTCGGTTTGACTTTACTTCCCCGGCTCGTCCATAGTCGAGCCCGAAGTAGATCGCCGTTCGGAATTGCTCCCACAGCCGTTGAATGGTTCGGAGTCCAACACTTGGCTCGACTTTACTTTGCAAGTTCGCTCCTAAGCGCACTAGAAGTAGATCGCCATTCGGAATTGCTCCCACAACCCTTGGTCTAATCTAACGATGGTTCGGAGTCCAACACTCGGCTCGACTTTACTTCCCCGGCTCGCCCATTGGCGAGCCAAAAGTAGATCGCCGTTCGGAATTGCTCCGGCAGAAATCAAACTAACCTAACGATGGTCAGGGTCCTATGGCCCGACTTTACATCACTGGCTCATCCCCAAGCGGGCCGGGGGTAGATGGCCATTCCGAACTACCCCCACGACCATCGAGCCGAGCGGACGAGGTACCGACCCTCGTATATGGCAAAAAAACCTTCCGAGGCGAAACCACCGTCAGATCGTCTCAAAATGTGTGCTAAAGTGTGATGAACGGATCTGATCAAGCCACGTGTCCACAAAACGACAAGATAACGTTTTCTTGGGAACTGGACCCGCCTCAAGATTTGTGCCACCATCCAACGGCTCTGATCACCTCACCTTGAAAGAAAGTGAGTTAAGGTTTAGGGGACTTTCCCCTCGGTTCCGGAATTGGGTCATCACCTCTTCTACCATGATCTTCCCCGACCCTGACACCCACATCGGGGCAGTCAGAATTGGGAGAAGATCATGGTGGAAGAGCGACCACCCGTCCTCCCGAAGAGACCTCCCTTCAAGGTTGTGGACTTCGGTCACCACCTCTTCTACCGTGATCTCTCCCGATCCTGACCTCCACATCGGAGTCGTCAGAATCGGGAGAAGACCACGGTTGAAGAACGGCAACCCATCCTCCCGAAGAGCCTTTCCCTCGGGTCCGAACTACGGTTGCCAGCTCTTCCGCCTTGTCCTCCCCCGCCCCTGACACCCACATCGTAGTCATCAGGAACGGGAAAAGAACAAGGCAGTAGAGTGACCACCCCTCCGAACCTTTAGAGGCGAAAATTTTTCACAAGCTTGGCATCCGCCCAAGGGCAGACGCCATCGATGCCACTAGAATTCAAGACTGCAATGACAAACTACAAGGGGGGGTGTGGGATTTATAGCCTTCTCCAAGAGACTGTCATTATGGCCCTCGGGAGTCCAAAAGTTGCGCCTAGGGAGCTGGAGCACCGCGTATTAATTAAGGGGCACCGTTCTCAATGCCCTTGGGAAGGTGAAACGCCCCCATGGATCCCGGAGTGCCATTAATGCCGTTAGGAGACTGGCCCCATCTTTTCAGAACCACGCTCGGACGACCGAGGGCCCGAATTCCTAATCGGGCCGCGTGGCCGCAGCTTCGAAACAGCTGTACCTTAGCCGCCGAACCGAGCCGCACCTGAAGGCGCCGAGCAAGATTCAGAACCGCGGCAAAAGTGTGTACTTCGAGGCCAAGATGCTCGACGAAGCAAACACTTGCCTCGCGGATCATTTCGAGCCTACCCTAGCTAGCGCAATTACAGCACAATAAGAAGCCAGCAGAGAACAGTTCGGATAAATCGACTCCAGTTTTATTAATATAACTTGGATAAATTTACAAAAAGATTACAACAAAACAAAGTTCGCAAGTCCGAAGACAAGATACGACCCGTTCACTGCCTCCGAGGAAGGGGGACGCTCCGGTTCAGCGACACCTTGGGTCGGCGCTTCTTGACCTCCGAGCTCGTCTCTAGACCAACGAATCGAGACACCCCCTCGCCGCTGACCCTGACAGTTGCTCCAACCGAAACACCACTTGAAGACACCGCTACCCCGCTTTGGGCATCAGCTGCTGTCCTACCTATGATGGGGGTTCGGCTCGCGGCTTGATAGAACGTAATCCCTCGCTCAATCTCTTCGCGAGTGCACGAGGTGCTCCGGACGTTAGCCCTCACCGGCTGAGGCTTGAGCCGAGCAACCTCTTCCTCCAGCTCGACGATCCGATCCTTCAACGTGTCATCCTTTACTATCACTTTGAACCGAGGAAGTTTTGCCGAACCAGGATACTCGGCGCTGTCAGATATGACACGTCGCAAGTGGGTCACCTCGATGCTCTTATCGACCGTCACCCTTTGCAACTGTTCTACCTTCCTTGCGAAGTCATCTCGTTCGGCCGAGACCCGGACCAACTCTTCCTCCTTAGCAGATAGTTCGGCCTCGACTATCCGAAGATGGTGCAGCTCGGCCAACGCCTCACTATACCTAATCTCTAAGTTGTGAAGAATCCTCCTCGTCAGATGAACCTCCCCTCGAGACGATCCTCCCGGGACTGCTGAAATAACTTGGCTCGGCGCCGATCCGCTGGGGTGATAGGTGTCTGTTCGACGATCTGAAATAAGAAATGGACAACATTGAAGTACTATATGGCCGAACCAAACACTTAGACAGAAGTCCAAAACCAAAACAACACTTTTCATTCATTATCAAAAGTGGTGGCCAGTCCGCAAAAGGCATTACACTGATTGAAAGAAAAAACAAAACAAGAAACTACAAAGAATTTGCGAGGGGATCAGGGGTCCACCTGTGTCGCCGCGTTGACCTCGGGCGCGTCGTTAGATGGCCCCTCGATCCTCCCCTCGACCTGGGCGTTCGCCACAGGTGGGTCGGTCTCCTCCTCCTCGTCATCGCCTTCGGCCTCGTCGCCTTCACCTCCCTCCTCCTCGCCGCCTGAGGGCGACCCTGGCCACAGTCGGTAGCCGACCCGCTCGAAGCTAGGGACCCGTTCTTGAACATGGTCGAGTGCCCTCTGATAAGACATCTCCATGTTCTTGGCCATGTGCTTCTTCGCCTCGGCCTCGGCCTCCTTCTCCACCTCGGCCCTGATCTTTGTCGCCAAGGCCTCCTTCTCTGCCTTCTCTTCGGCCAAGGACTTCACCGCCTCAGCCAGCTCCTCACAGCCTTTGCGGCCTTGGCAGACTCTGCGTCGAGGTGCCCCTTGGCTTTCTCCAGGTTGGCAACAAGGTCGGCCACCCAGACTTCCAAGGTCTCGACCCGCGTCTGCTCGGCCTCGAGCTGCCGAACCGCCTTGACCTTCTCAGCCCTGTCCTTGTTGCTAACAGCCTTCAGCTCCTTCTCCTGCGCGGCGAACGTCTCGAGGAGGTGCCCGAAGTGGCAGGTGGCCTGCAAAGACAACGATCAGAGCAATGTGCAAGCCGAGAAGCAAACTTGAGGAAATTCACAAAAAGACACTTACCGACACGAGCGACCGAGCCACTTCATAGGTGTCGTCGCCAACCGTCCCCGCCTTCAGCGCGGCTCTGTCCTTCGGGGTCGCCAAGTGCTTGACGACCTGCACTGACATCTGCGAGTTGTCGAGGAATCCGTCGTGATTCTTCACCCGCCAGTTCGGCACAAACAATTGCTTGTGCTGCTCGGTCAGGATTTCCTCGGCCGCTTTAGTCAATGGCGGAGCCTCAAGCGTCAGTGCCGCGTTAACATCAAAGGCCCCCTCAATCACGCTCGGGGCCACAGGTGCCGAGGGCTCCTCGGCAACAACCACCTCCGAGGGCACCTCAGTAGCCGGAGGAGGCGGGGTGGTGGTAGAGGCGACCGTGGGCTGCGGAGTCGACGAGGCAGCCGCGGCCGCCTTCTTCCTCTTTCTGCCCCCGGCCAACTTGGATCTATCGGCCATCATGGCGTTGAAATCAATCTTCATCGCTTCTGCATCGGACAACAAAAAAAAAAAAAAAAACCGAGTCAGCAAGACGAACTAAAGACTTGAAAGAAAAACGAAAATAAATGAGATGTCAGGAGCATACTCGGGTCGATTGGGCTAAGGCCGGACCCGAACAGCACCTCCTCAGTCAACTCCATCCAACTCAACAGGGGAAGGGCCATGATCTTTCTCGCCACCTCCTCCTTGGCCTCAGACAGTACAGGGTCGGCTCTCGCAAATTTCGGCACCTCCACTTTCCACCAGGTCAGAATGTGCCGTATCGCCTCACCCCTTAATATAAAATACTTCTCTTTCCAACCCTTAATTGAGTCGGGGTTTTCTATGATCCTAACACCCTTCCTCGGCCCCAAATAGTACCGATGCTCCGTCTTGTGCTGTCGGTTTATTCGATACAGGCCTCGAAAGACCGTTAGGTCCGGCTCGACTTCAGCTTTGTAGCACTAAAGCAAGAAAGCGTTCACGTGACGCCAAGTGTTCGGCATGAATTGGGTCGGCCCGAGGCAGAACCAGCCGAGGATCTGGAGGATGAAAGGATGCAGTGGGAAACGTAGTCCGGCATTCAAGGAATCGAAGTCGAACATGCACATATCCGACGACGACAGCTTGGAATTCGCTCGCATCCCAGGACCGGGGATCATCAGTTTGTACTCCGGAAGGATGGCGAATCCCTTTCTGATCCGATGGAGATCCCTCTCGGATAACACCGAAATGATCTCGTCGGCTTCGGTGGGAAGGGCCAGGTTAGGTTCTTCGACGATTTTCGACTTTCCGTAGATCGCCTTCTCCAAAAGGTCGCCCTCATACTGCCTGACCCCCGAATGCCCGGACAGAACAGAAGGATACCGTCCCATCTCGGGGGCTTGCTTCGGGTTTTCCATAATCACCGCCACCACGGGAGATTGGGTCGCCACCCTCCTCTTCTTCTTCTCCTGCCTCGCCTCGGTAGCCGACGGTTCGGCAACCTGCTTCCCCTTCCTTCGGGCCTCCACCCTTCTTCTCTCCTCGGCGCCATCTTCGCCCGAAGACGAGGCCCCACTCCCCGAGTTCACTCTTGACATCTCTAGAAAAAAGCTAAGGCAAAGTAGACTGACCTTTGAAGTGACGTTCACGGTTGGAAAGTGCTTGCCGGAAATCGCCTGGCCCACGCGACAGCCAACGTCACCGCCTTGGAACAAGAATAGCCGCTAGCAGAGAACTTAGAGAACAAAAGTGAAATCTTGGAGTGAAAAGTAAGAAATGAGCTTGGGAGTGGGGGAGTGAAAACTTATAACCCTTTGAGATAGTGGGCCTTCTTGGGAACCTCAAAGGCCCACTAAGAAGCCAAAGCGCCAAGAGGAAAGTTGCGACGTTACGAGAAGCAAAAAACTCTTCAAATCACTTAAGTCGACGACTCGGCCACCGGTCTGCCAAGCCGAGCTATCGAACAGCCCGGCTAAGCAACCGAGCTACTGAGCCCCCTTCAAAACAATGAACTCAGCGCCTCGGCCAAACAGCGCTGAGTAATCGAGTCGAGATGACGAGGAACCGACCCTCCTATATGGAGAAAAATCATTCCGAGGCGAAGTCACCGTCGGATCCCTCCAAAATTCGCGTCAGAATTCGATGGACGGTTCAGATCTTGCTGTTGTTGTTTTCTAGATACCTAAATAAATAGATAAAACTAGACACAAATTATAAAAACCTCGCAAGTGCACGAATCGAATCGTAGTAATAGCAAGGGTCGATCCCACAGAGATTGTAGACTTCAACTTACTAATCAATAAAACTAATAATAAAAATGAATAAGAGTTTTTATAATATTCTAAAAGAACTAAAAGATTAAAACTAAGATGAGAGGTGTTGAATCACAAATATCTCTTGAATAGTTGGGTTGTTGATCTCCACCAATAGTTAATAATGCTAAGTTACCTTCTGAACTTACTTCTAATTACTCATGTTTGTTCACTTCAAGGGCATGGTATCTACTCCTTAAAGTAATGTTTCCCTAAGCCAAGAATTAGGCATGGTATCTACTCTAATTCGTTTCTTTCCGTAAGTATCTAGCATGGTATCTACTAAGTTATACTTAGAGAAAACATAAGAACAGTGGAAACGAACAAACACTTAAAGTTCTAGAAATTGGTATCAGATCTAGATCCTCTAAGTTGATTGAACCAAGAACCCCTAAAGATTCTTTTGTTACAAATTATGAGCACGAGATTCGGTCGTCTCAATATGCTCATATAACAGATTCAGATAAATGATATCCAAACTTGAGCTTCCCAAGTTCTGTACGTCAGTCGACTGGCTCTCACCTCAGTCGACTGCTCTCAGTCTTGAAAACTAGTTTGACTATCATAAACCTATACCAATTCAATTAGATTCAATCAATAAGTAACATAGAAGAGTTCAGAAGAAAATAGCATTACATAACTACGGTTTCGATCTACCCAACTATGAAATTAGTTCCACATAATAATAACTTTATTGCTTAACAAGTTTGAATACATGATCAACATAAAAGAATAAAGAGAGAAGAAGAAATAAACTAATGGATTCCGGCAATATGGTCGACTGGCTGTCACACAGTCGACTGCCTTCTGGTTGCTGGATCTTCTCTCTCCCTCTTCGATGTTGATGGAGTGATGCTCTCGATGTTGTTCAGGAACTTGGTGATTGAGTCGCTTCCCAGAGATATATCTGATCGTCCCTGATGAAGTCGTCGCCCCCGCTCAAGAGATGGTATCCTGATATTTATAGAGTACGGCTGAGAATTAGGGTTTCCACTTTTTCAGGAAGATCCTTCTTTATTTGATTTGATGATTAATATCTTTCTCTTTTCTCCTTTCCTTCCTTATCTGTTTACCACGTCCACTTGGAAATACCCTGTCTTTAGATTTGATTCGCTGCATAAAATCTTGATTCAAGTAGATTTGAAATTAGATGCAGGTGTATCTTTGAAGATCTTATCTGTTTACTCCGCCGCAGACCAGTCGACTTGTCTTCGAACCAGTCGACTGAGTCGAGACTTCTGAAGATTTTATCTTTGATCAGGCCAGTCGACTGCTCTTGGGAATAAGTCGACTGTTCCTCTGCATTTTTCTGTGTATCATCTTTGAAGTCCTGAATCTGCTTCGTTTTGCTGTTTTATGCTGTTTCCTATGGAAAAGAGAGAATAAGAGTTAAATACCATATATAGAGCTTTTAAATGTCTAATTATATTAAGATTATTGCTCTATAAAGTGAATAATAATGTGTTCATCACTTGCCACGCCCACAAAACGACAAGATAACGTTTTGATGAACGGAGCAGATCCGCCCACGTGTACCTTCCGAACTGCTTGCCATCGGCCTGCTCAACCGAGCTACCGAACAGCTTAGTCGAGCAGCCGAGCCACTGGGCTCGAAAAAATGGAACCATCAAGGGACGCTTCCTTCAAAACAATGAACTCAGCGCCTCGGCCAAACAGCACTGAGTATCCGAGCCGAGATGACGAGGAACCGACCCTCGTATATGGAGAAAAATCATTCCGAGGCGAAGTCACCGTCGGATCCCTCCAAAATTCGCGTCAGAATTCGATGGACGGTTCAGATCTTGCCACGCCCACAAAACGACAAGATAACGTTTTCTCGTGATCTAAACCCCATCCTCGTGATGCGCACCATGATGGACGGACCAGATCCGCCCACGCGTACCTTCCGAACTGCTTGCCATCGGCCTGCTCAACCGAGCTACCGAACAGCTTAGTCGAGCAGCCGAGCCACTGGGCTCGAAAAAATAGAACCATCAAGAGACGCGACCTTCAAAGTATCCAACTCAGCGCCTCGGCCAACAGCACCGAGTCTTCGAGCCGAGATGACGAGGAACCGACCCTCGTATATGGCGAAAATACTCGCCGACCCATATCAGCCGTTGGATCTTGTAAAAAAGTGCGCTCGTCATGATGGACGGTTCAGATCTTGCCACGTCCACTACACGACAAGATAGCATTTTATGGGGATCTACACTGAGATGGACGGCCCAAATGATGCCACGTACCTCGGATCCTCCGAGCCGAGGCACTGACCTTCCGAACCGAGGCGCTGACCATCCGAGCCGAGATGACGAGGAACCGACCCTCGTATATGGCGAAAAAACTCGCCGACCCATATCAGCCGTTGGATCTTGTAAAAAAGCGCGCTCGTCATGATGGACGGTTCAGATCTTGCCACGTCCACTACACGACAAGATAGCATTTTATGGGGATCTACACTGAGATGGACGGCCCAAATGATGCCACGTACCTCGGATCCTCCGAGCCGAGGCACTGACCTTCCGAACCGAGGTGCTGACCATCCGAGCCAAGATGACGAGGAACCGACCCTCGTATATGGCGAAAAAACTCGTCGACCCATATCAGCCGTTGGATCTTGTAAAAAAGCGCGCTCGTCATGATGGACGGTTCAGATCTTGCCACGTCCACTACACGACAAGATAGCATTTTATGGGGATCTACGCTGAGATGGACGGCCCAGATGATGCCACGTACCTCGGATCCTCCGAGCCGAGGCACTGACCTTCCGAACCGAGGCGCTGACCATCCGAGCCGAGATGACGAGGAACCGACCCTCGTATATGGCGAAAAAACTCGCCGACCCATATCAGCTGTTGGACCATGTAAAAAAGCGCGCTCGTCATGATGGACAGTTCAGATCTTGCCACGTCCACTACACGACAAGATAGCGTTTTATGGGGATCTACGCTGAGATGAACGGCCCAGATGATGCCACGTACCTCGGATCCTCCGAGCCGAGGCACTGACCTTCCGAACCGAGGCGCTGACCATCCGAGCCGAGATGACAAGGAACCGACCCTCGTATATGGCAAAAAAACTCGCCGACCCATATCAGCCGTCGGATCTTGTAAAAAAGCGCGCTCGTCACGATGGACGGTTCAGATCTTGCCACGTCCACTACACGACAAGATAGCGTTTTATGGGGATCTACGCTGAGATGGACGGCCCAGATGATGCCACGTACCTCGGATCCTCCGAGCCAAGGCACTAACCTTCCGAGCCGAAGCGTTGACCCTCCGAGCCGAGGAACCGAGGAGCCGGCCCTCGTATACGAAAAAAAAAACCTGCCGAGGAACGGGGACCGTCTGATTACTCAGAAATTCGCGCTCCGCTCTGATCGAAGGCCCAGATTATGCCACGTCATAAATCAGTATTTAAAAATCGATTTTTACTTATTTAAATCGTTTTATTTATTTAAAAATTGCGAAAAATTGCTAAAAATTCGGGAAAATTAGCTAAAAATTCTAGACAATAATTAAAAATTCGGAGGGATATTTTTGAGCCCCTGAACGAACAATTATTGCCTAGAATGTACTGTTAAGCCCCCCGAACAATTAGTTAACACATCGCAAAATTAAATAAATAGCCCGAAAGGATAGATAAAAACTCGATACAAACTCGATGCATCATATGGCTTCAAAAAAGAAGAAGGAGTTACCTTACCACCCACTTCGGGATTCAAAATCACCCATTCGGACTTCGATACAACTCCACTAGCCACTAAAAACAGTCAAACTACTCCTCAAAAGACTGATAGCCCTCAGCCTTTAGGAGTGGGGGGCTCATGATATGGCTAAAAATAAGGGTTTAATCGAGACCGTCCAAATTGGGCACGAATCCAGAAGTCCGGGGGTAAGACAGTAATTTCACCAACAAACGGGTCTGAAGCGGGTACTGGGTCTCCTTCTCACAGATCCAATAACCTGCAAACGGATCCACTTCAACCGGGTGTGGGTTTCAACCCGCAACAAACCCGGTCCAGCAGGATAGAATTAGGGTTTCTGGTTTATATCAATCAACGGCCCTGATTCATATTTATCCTTTCACTGGGGATTAGGGATTACATTCCTTATCTATACACAGGAATTACATGCCTAATCTGTTCCCTAAGACGCCTATAAATACCCCCCATCCATCTTCATTGAGAGGTAATCAATCTTTCACCAGTTTTTATGCTGTTTCATAGTCTTCCAGATTACTGACTTGAGCGTCGGAGGGTGCGTCGCCGGGAACAACCCCGGTGTCTCGCACTTTTTGCAGGTATACGGCGGGAGCAACGATCATACTCCGACGGAACAGGTATACAGGTTTACTATTCAGTTTCCCTAAGAATCCACAAATACTATCTGTTTGCCCCCACACCAAATTTAGCGGCAACAGTTCCCAAAAAATTTGGAGAGACAATTTGGAAGTGGAGTTGGACAATATGCTTGTCCTTTGACCCCGGCAAGTTTGGAGAGAAAACTCGGGATGGAGTTGGTCGTAGAGATTGCCTTTTGATACCCAAAAAGTTTGGAGAGACAACTCAGAAACGGAGTTGGTCATAGAGCTTGTTGTTTGATCCCAGCAAGTGAGTAGAGGCAACTCCTGGACGGAGTTGATTGTTTGGACTTACTGTTTGCACCCAGCAAGTTTACAGATGCAACTCTAGGCCGACATTGGATGAAGAACATATTGCATGAAGTTAAGGGATTGTTGGAAGGACTCGAGCGGGGAGCAGGACATCGAACGCATTGTACGGAGTTAACGATGTGGTGATGAAGCTCGAGCGAGGAACGAGGCGTTGAACTCGTTGTTTGGAGTCAATGGGTGTCGATATAGCTGGTGTAACGCTCCGGTTTCCATAACTGGGAAACCGTGACATAAGCTAGAATCTTTTCCTTCAATTTGCCACAATACACAGAAAAATAGAAAAATTTAAAACTTTTTATTCAACACAAATCTATTACAAGTCCGAACGTTATGAAAGTGCAATACATTACATCAGTGTTACAATAATGCCATACAAGCCCAAGTGTTACAAACATTCAATCAAATTTATATTAGAGTACAATGAATAATAAATAACATTTGGTACTTTCACTTGGATGCTGAAATAAATTACAATAGATGTTACAATTGAAAATAAGAATCAACACTTTGCTTCTCTTGCCGTGAGTCCTCCTGAATCATATACCTGTAGTTTTGCAATCCAGTACCTATTGAAATGGGGACGTCAGTACATATACTAATGCTTTAAGGCTGATGACTAGCAGAGATTCTCAACTTTAAATAAATAGATTGATGAAAAGATAAATGTGTATATATAATTCATGTGTCAGTGTATGCTATGACTTGGACTCTAATGCACGATTAGCTAATGCAATGATGCACTTATTCTAATGCTAGCGAGACTCTGGAGCAGTATGCAGCCCATACTACATACGTCCATATCAAGCCGTTTCTCCATATTTGGGGCTTTGAACCCGCGTCATGAATTCTAATCTTGTAACCATCCTGATCCTGATATAATACTACATGACTGATGAGGTTACAGATACGGTCTAGTTCCGCTACTGCGGTACAATAGTGGTGTCTATATTTTCCACTATTTACCCGGCGAACTAGACCTCACTTAAAAGCCAACACAAACCACAAGATACTAGCAAACCTTGAGCCGTGCCTTCAACTCATCATGAGAAGGCATAGAACCTGATAGAATCGTAGGGTCTATTTCTCTAGGAAAACCTCCCGTTCTTATCATGGCACTTCAGGAATCAACAGCCGGATCCCATGCTCCCAACTAATCATAAAAAAGCACCGCCCGTATCCTTTTGTCAGGGGGATACATCTCAATAACACCACCTAGTGTCGGCCTAAAGAAGAAGTCGGATTATAAGGTATCACCCCTAACACCAACTCTCACCCTTCGGCAATTCATAGATAAAAATGGTTAAGTAACAGTTACTATCCTAACGATGTCACTAACCCTAACCAATCAAATGGGGCAGTACGAGCTATAAGGTACTCTCAACCTAGAGTCGTACTCTCAACTGAGACGGCACCAAAAGATTGAAACAAGCGAGACATGCCACTGTACTTCCAACTTATCATGAAAAAGCACCGCACGTGTTCCTCTTCAAAGGAGTGTAACAATTGTTGACACAATCTACCAAGTCTCAACCTAGACTTCACAGGATCTCCTCGGATCCACTCATCACCTATCTATTCAAGATAATTACTACATATGAGCCCAATGAGCTACGCATGAACAAACAACTATATACGAGCCAGGTGGGCTACATATGAGACAGACCAATACTTATTACATGACTTATGAGCACAAGGAATACTTATTACTCACAATCAAGTGCATGATTCAAACTCCTAATAATTCACGACAACTCTAGTTAACATGAAGTAGAATTTTGTGTATAAGCTTACTAACAAAAACTTGATCTGTTATATACAAAAGCAACATAAAAAGCCTTCTAACAACATAGAAGCAATTAAATATGCTACTCTTATCGGAATTCAATAAAATTAGACTTTTTGGAAAGGTTAGAATATCTACTAGAACTCTCTAGTTGACAACCTTCTCAAATTCAGTCAATAAGCGATAGAAAAACCTTGAACAACCTAAACAGCAAGCTTCAGCTGGAAAGGCCAGCTGCTGTTACTTTGTAAGAGTCATAACTCCTACTCCGCTTATTGGAATCTAACAAAATAGGATATTTTAGAAAGGTGAGAACTTCTAATACAATTCTCTAGTTGATAACTTTTTCAGATTAAGTCGATAAAATGCACAAAAACTTCGAACAATCTAAACAGTTAAGCTTCGGCCAAAAGGCTAACTGTTGTGACTTGCAAAGGTCATAACTCCTACTCCGCTTATCGGAATCTAACCAAATAGGACATTTTGGAAAGGTGAGAACCTCTACGATAACTCTTTAGTTGATTACTTTCTCAGAATCAGTCAATAAAATGCACTAAAACATCGATCAATCTAAACAGCGAGCTTCAGCCAATTAAGGCCAGCTGTTGTGACTTGTAAAGGTCATAACTCCTACTTCGCTTATCGAAATCTAACCAAATAGGACATTTTGGAAAGGTGAGAACCTCTACTACAACTCTTTAGTTGATAGAATTCTCATATTCAGTCAATAAAATGCACAAAAACTTCGAAAAATCTAAACAGCAAAGCTTCAGCCAAAAGGCTAATTGCTGTGACTTGTAAAGGTCATAACTCCTACTCCGCTTATCGTAACCTAACCAAATAGGATATTTTGGAAAGGTGAGAGTATCTACTACAACTCTCTAGTTGATAAACTTCTCAGATTCAGTCAATAAAATGCACAAAAACTTTGAACAATCTAAACAGCGAGCTTCAGCCAATTAAGGCCAGTTATTGTGACTTGTAAAGGTCATAACTCCTACTCCGCTTATCGAAATCTAACCAAATAGAAAATTTTAGAAAGGTGAGAGCCTCTACTACAACTCTCTAGTCGATAACCTTCTCAGATTCAGTCAATAAAAGGTACAAAAATATCGAACAATCCAAATAGAGAGCTTCAGCCAATTAAGGCCAGCTGTTGTGACTTGTAAAGGTCATAACTCCTACTCCACTTATCGGAATCTAACAGAATAGGACATTTTGGAAAGCTAAGAAATCCTAATGCAATGTCCTAGTTAACAACTTTCTCAGATTCCTTATAGAATTCAAATCCCTGCTCATTGAAAAAAATTCAAGAACAACAAAAGGCAGGACAAAGCTGAAACTTGTAAAGGTCACAACTTTTGCTATACTTGTCGGAATCTAACAAAATTGGACATTTTGGAAAGAGAGAAAAATCTACTACAACTTTCTATTTGACCACTTTCTCAGATTCCTTATAGTGCTCAAAATCCAGCTCTTTGAACAAAATTCAAGAACAACAAAAAGAACAGCAAAAGCTGAAACTTGTAAAGCTCATAACCTTTTCTATACTTATCAGAATCTAACGAAATTGGGCTTTTTGGAAAGGGGAGAACATATAATAAAACTTTCTAGTTGACCACTTTTTCAGATTTCTTATAGAGCTCAAAATCCAGCTCTTTGAACAAAATTCAAGAACAACAAAAGACAGTACAAAGCTGAAACTTGTAAATCTCACAACTTTTTCTATACTTGTTGGAATCTAACAAAATTGGACATTTTGGAAAGGGGAGAACATATAATACAACTTTCTTGTTGACCACTTTTTCAGATTCCTTATAGAACTCAAAATCCAGCTCTTTGAACAAAATTCAGGAACCACAAAAGACAACACAAAGCTGAAACTTGTAAAGCTCACAACTTTTGCTATACATGTCAGAATCTAACAAAATTAGATATTTTGGAAGGGGGAGAGCATCTACTAAAACTTTCTAGTTGACCATTTTTTTAGATTCCTTATAGAGCTCAAAATCCAGCTCTTTGAACAAAATTCAAGAACAACAAAACAAAGAGCAAAAGCTGAAACTTATTAAGATCATAACTTTTGCTACTTATCGGAATCTAACCAAATTGGATATTTTGGAAAGGAGAGAACATCTAATACAACTTTATAGTTGACCACTTTTTTAGATTCCTTGTAAAGCTCAAAATCCAGCTCTTTGAACAAAATTCAAGAACAATAAAAATAACTGCAAAAGCTGAAACTTGTAATGCTCATAACTTTTACTATATTTATCGGAATCTAACAAATTTGGGCTTTTTAGAAAGGGAAAAACATATACTACAACTTTATAGTTAACAACTTTTTCAGATTCCTTATGGAACTCAAATCTCAGCTCTTTGAACATATGCAAAAATAACCAAAACAGCGATTTGCTTAAAAGCTCGCTGTTTTTTGGGGAAATGTTTGTTTGACCTATCAAATTAACCCCAAAAAATCTTTAAAAAATTAAAGCATGGTAGTAACACATACAAGAAGCTCTCAATTTAATTTGGAGTCAAAATTCCAACTTTAACACAAATAATTAATTCTAACTATCATAATAACATACTAGCTATTTACATTGGGTTTTTATCATTTAAATTTATGTTCTACCACTTCAAATTTGTTTGCAAGTTTATTATAGTCCATGATGATCATATGCACATAAAATTAGTCCAAGATCTTCACATAATAAGCAAATGAAACAACAAAATAATAACAAATGAGTTGAGTACCCCACCCAAATTGGTTGGAAGAACTTGCTAGCCTTCTCCTCCTTGCTCCTTGTTCTTCCTCTTCAAGAACAACCTCAAGAAAGAAACCCACTCCTTTTTCTTTTGATTTCTATCTCTCTTTCTTTTCTTTTCTTCTCAATTTTTTCTAAAATAAAACAAGTAAAAGAAGAGGAAGAAATATGAGATGAGAGTGAGATGAGAAGGAGATGGAGGAACACAAAATGAAAGGAATTTGCCCCTTGGAATGTGGCCGGCAAAATAGAGGAGAGGGACAGAGAGTGAGGGTGAGTTTGTGGAGGAGAAGAAACCAAGTGTATCACTTTTTGTGGTTTTACAAATTCGAGATCAATTTTCAAATTAATATTGCAATCAACACCCTACTCAATCCCTACCGTCCATTTGATCATGATTGATAAAAAAAATAGGTATTTTCCCAAAATCACATACTGCATGATTTCGTACAAACGTACGAAATCGATACGGTACTTGTACGTGCATACATCTATATATACAGATAATTTTTATTAGTTAAAACGAATAATCTCTACTAAAAATATTTTAATTCAGAAATAATATTAAAAATAATTTTATTAACGGCTCGGAAGATTTCAGTACCAATTTAATAAAATACAGATGTATACAGACTAGTATATATATATAAAGATAATGTTTATTAATAAAACTGAGTAATATCCACCAAAAACGTTTCAATTCTGAAAATAATAATAAAATAATAATAAAATAATAATTTTTAATATCAGCCCAGAATATTACAGATATTTTCTCAAAAATATATTTTATAGGATTTTGTACAAGTGCACACAACCAATACAATACATATATATACTTACTTGTGTGTATATATATATATACAGATAAGTTTTTATTAGTAAAACTGAGTCATTTCTATAAGAAATATTTTAATTTTAAAAATAATAAATACAAATATAATATCTGACCGGGATAATACAATAGTCCATCTTTAGAATAGTTCTGTCCTCAGAACTACGTTTAGTAAGGAGAAATGAAAACATCAGATACAAAATAACACAGGCATAGGAATGTGATCAACTATTATTGAACAAACCGTTGCATGGATTCCATATATATATATATATATATATATATATATATATATATATATATATATATATATATATATATCCATTTCGTTACCAAAAGTGTTATAACATACATTACTTAAAGTCCAAAATAAAATTCAAAATTCAACTTCAAACTTAGTTGTACCCCCTTCTTTGCACACCGGTGATGACTTTCTCGCCTTCATTGGCATCATCTTCTGTAAGTGCGAACACTCGCCCTTGGAGAAGCGGCTCCTTTCCTTTGTGGTTCATCTCTGGGGCTGATTTGTTACTATTCTTCTTAAACTGGGGACAATCTGGTCGGATATGACCAATCTTCCCACTTTTGTAACAGACATGGGTATTTATCTGAGGGTCCTTCCTTGGGCAGTGGCTCATGAAATGACCTTGCTCTCCACATAGGAAATATCTCCCTGGCTTGGTGCCTCCAAGTTTTTCGTCTGGTTTCTGAATCTTCTGTTTCTGACCTTGGTTCTCGAATCCTGATGCTAGTCCATATCTCTTTCCCTTGTTCCACCCTCCAGTGTTCACTTGCGGTTCTGGTCCCTGGTTCATATCAAGCTTCGTCGTTGCTGCACGGCGAACCAACTTCTCGAACCTCCGAATGCACAAAAATACCATCCTGGTTCTGAGTGCAGGTCTGAGCCCTTGCTCGAATCTCTTGTCCTTCTTGACCTCATCTTCTACCATCTCTGGAGCATATCGGGACAGTTGCGTGAACTTGATCTCATACTCACGAACCGTCAGGCTTCCCTGTTTCAGGTTGAAGAACTTCATGGCCTTGTCTTCTTGCACATCCAAAAGAAAGTAGTGCTGCCTGAACTCCCCTAAGAAGTCTTCCCAGGTAATGGGTCTTTTGCCCATGCCCCTCTTCACCGACTATCACCAAACCCCGATGTCCTTTTCTAGTAGAATACTAGACAGCATGACCTTGCTGTCATCCGGTATCAGCATCACATCAAACACTGTCTCGACTTGATGAATCCAGTCGTCAGCTGCCGTCGGGTCTTCCTTGCCCTCAAAAACAGGCGGCCTCATCCTTCGGAAAGATTCGACCATCTTGACAGGGTCGGTAGCTGCTACTTCCCGGTTACCTGTGGGTGCTCATTATTGCTGCACATTGTTTCGGCTTGCCTCTGCTAGGTCTCCGAATGCCTGGTACATACGGGAAATTCTTCTCCTATATCCAGACCTCGCCATTGCCTCCACTACCCTCGCCCTCATTTGGGTCGATTCTACCACTTCTTGTTTTTTGAGACATCTGATACAAAGCAATAAACATGGGTACTAACCCAGATATAGAAAAATTATAAAACATAAGTTGAAACAAACAACAATATGAATCATAATTGTCTACAACTAGCTCAAACCCGACTCCAATAAGGCATCCAAGTTTAATTTTCCATCTGTGATGGACTGTAAATTGAAGTCAGCTCTGATACCACACTGTAATGCCCCGATTTCATTAATCGGGAAACCATGACATAAGCAAGAATCTTTTTCTTCAATTAGCCACAATACATAGAATAATAAGAAAATTTAAAACTTTTTATTCAACACAAATGTATTACAAGTCCGAATATTATGAATTGCAATACAATACATCAGTGTTACAATAATACCATAGAAGCCCCAAGTGTTACAAACTTTCAATCAAATTTACATTAGAGTACAATGAATAATAAATAACACTTGGTACTTTTACTTGGATGCTTCTCAACATGAAACTAATTACAACAGATGTTACAATTGAAAATAAGAATCAACACTTTGTGTAGTAACCCGTATTTTTAAAATATTATTTTAAAGATTTATAAATGAATTAAAATGATTTTTTGGAGATTTAATAAATATTTTTCTAAAAATTTATCTTTTTACACGTGCAAAATACGTGCAAATATTTTCTTAGGTAGTCAAAAGCCAAAATTATTTCGTGTAAGATCATTATTTATTATTTGAGATTATTTGTGATTTTTCTAGATTTTTCTGATATTTATTGGACCTATTTGCAAATATTACAAAAAGAAGGACTTTTGTGCAAAATTACCAAATAGGGGTGAAAACTCAAGATTTTCATATTTTGTGGACTGGTATGATGCCTAGTCAACTCAGGGTTAAAAAGTTTACTTTCTGTTTTAATGAATTTGGTTTATTTTACAAGTTTTGATATTAAAAAATAATCTTTTTGCAAAATTGTCATTTTGAGGGTAAAAATAAAAATTCGTTTTTCTGGATTTTCCCTACACTGCCGGCTGGTTATAGAATGTTTCTTGTTTTATTTTTGAACTCGATTAAATTGGTTTTATCAAGTTTCCAAGTATATGGATCTATATATGTAAAGTAATATTTAAAAGGAGTATTTTTGCAAATGTGTTCAAAATCCTAATTCTCGTAATTCTGGCCTATTTAACAAGTTGGAGTGCATCCGTCTTTCACTGCACAACACGAAGGTTTTATTATTTTTATTTTCTTGGATATTTAAAGAGGAAATCTTGGATGTCTTGCGAAGGAGAGGTTTTTTCCTATTTTCTATTTATCTTCGTTTGATCTCTTCAACAAGGTGAGTGACATGTTTCGTTTTGTTTTATTTTATGTATGTTGTATGTGATGATCTATCTATTAAAAAGCATGCTAGGGTTTTGATATGAATACATATGGTGGAATGAATGAATTGATAAGTTAAAAATTGGATCTTTTGTGAAAACCCTAGTTATTTGTGAGTAGAATTGCATGTGATGATTTTAGATTGTTGGAGAACCCAATATAAATTGTGAGTAGGCTATTTCTCTTGGATTATTGCTGATTTGATTGAGTATGGTGAATGTTATGCATAAATTGATTAAAGATGAGATTTTTGACTATTGATGAGTTGGATGAATGCAACTTGGCCATGTTAATGATAAATTTATTTTTGTTCATGAATTAACTATTAAGAATAGTAGAGATTGGGTTTGAGGAATTTTTGAGAAGGAGTAATGGATTAAAAGACCATGTCTTGAGGATTTGAGTTGTGATGACTAGATTTGGATTTGATACATTTTTGACTAATTTGGGGATTTGTGATTTTGTGAAAGATTTTACTTGAATTTGGATTTGCTCAAATATTAAGTTTTTAACCTGAATATTTTGTTATTTTTAATCGATTGATTTGTGAAGTATTCTTTGGTGCACAAACAATTTACATGAATATCGTATTTCATTGTTTTTGAAGAAATTGAATCTTTGTGTGTTTTATGGATTTTTGTTATATCTTAACTTATTTTGGCATTGATATGGTTTGGAACATAACGAAGTTATTTGACGTATGATTGATTCTCAAAAACTCTAGTTTTGATATATGCACATATTCATGTATTATTTTGAAGAAATTCATCAAAAAGCTATTTTTATTAATTCAAGTGGTTTTGGTTGGTTATGAATCTTTGTATTTCCTATAAGTCATATTTGATCATATCAAAAATATACTTTTTATAGATTTCATTTTTATAAAGTGAATCTTCGTATCGGTTCAAAAGTGCACAGCTAAAACGGCAGTCTAGAGGATTGACAGTTGACTGTCGGGGTTCTGGCTGAAGTATTTTTCTTAAGTGTTGGATTTTTCTGCGGGACAGCCGACTGTACAGATTATACAGTCAACTGTCACTGCTCAGATTTGTGTTTTCTGGATGTATTGGATTTTCATGTGGGACAGTCGACTGGTCTGCTCTGATTTATGTTTTCTTAAAGTTTTGGATTTTCACTCTGGACAGTCGACCTATGAATTTTTGCAGTCGACTGCTACTACTTAGAATTATTTTCTTGAAGTGTTGGGTTTTTGCTCTGGACAGTCGATCGACTGCTGTTTACAGTCGACTGTTACTGATGTTTTCTTGAGTTTTTCCAATGTTCTTTAAACAATTGATTCTTTAAAAGTTTTCAAGATCTATAAACAATTAAAAGTTTTCGGATCTATAAACTTACAATTCTAAATACTATCTTTTCTACAGAACATATGTTTTCAAGATGTTTTATTGTTGGGTTTGGATTCTGGAATTTTATAAAAGATTTAGGTTTTGTTGATTGGAGAAGTTTCTTCATATGATCGTTTTGACGATGGATTTGTGAGTTTTTGTCTTGATGATATCTCTAGGAGTTGAGTGGGAGTCCTGTGAACCGGCAGTTGAGATTTGTTGATTTAGACCTGCAATGTCTTGGGGTTGTTGTCGAGTATTTAAGTCCAGCAGGATACACTAACTCTAGAGATGGAGATTTTTTTGTTTTGATAATAATCAACTTAAAGAACAGGCACTAGTGGAGATGTGATGGAACTTGAGAAACGTGAATATAGGCTCTTGGTCTGTTTAGTCCAACGGATGCGTTCCAGGACTATTTGTTGTCCTGTCTCGAGAGGACATTTGTATGTTCGCGTGTCGAGGGTCTGCAGGCCTATTCACGGAGCATGCAGGGTGCATTCACGTGTCGAAGGTCGGCAGGCCTATTCACGGGAATGTACCTGGTGTATCTGCACGTCGAGGGCCTTGTAAGCCTATTCGTAGGGTACACGGTTTGGAAGGTAATTCTCCAGTTTTAGAGCTATCTTACATGATGCTTGCATGTCGAGGACTGTGGTGCCTATTCGCGGAGTATTCTGGATCTTGTTTTCATCACCGTAGTAGGATTAGTTGCATAACGAAGGGTTTAACCCAATAAAATGGAGACCGTTAAAGGCTTGCACCGGACCTAAGTACTATGGAATGCATAGAATCCGACAAGTATGCATTAGAGAGTCAGCATATAGAGATTGTGTTTTCTTATTGTTCCTGCACTTGACACTTAGTCTAGATTCACTTGATGTTTTCGTGTATTACTATTTACTATCTTATATTCCTTGATGTTTTCATGTTTTACTTATTGTTATTTCTCACTCATTTACTCATCTTTATTACATGTTGTTTATAATTCCATGTTTCATGTTTTATTTATGTTGCTTTTGTTTTTATGTCACTCACATCGTTATGGCTGACCCCTGTAGTTTTGGGGGTTAGGGTTATCTCTAGCCTCATGTTTTACAGGTAGGTGCTTGTAGCTTGGAATTTGGATGCTTGAGCTAGAATGATGTTATAGCTTATGTAATTTGTAAAAGAATTTGTTGTAAAAGAAAGTTTGTAATTCAAGGTGTTTTGTATTCCACTGTATTTGTAAGTGATTATTGTAATGAAAGTTGAAATAAAAATTATCTGTGTTTTTGGCTATATTTACTATTGCAATTGAAGTTGATGCTGAGAATTGTGCCACGTATTTCTAAGATGTCATATTGGAAATTCGGGGCGCTACACTTTGATTCTCTTGCCTTGAGTCCTCCTGAATCCTCTACCTGTAGTTTTGCAATCCAGTACCTATTGAAGTGGGGACGTCAGTATATATACTAACGCTCTAAAGCAGATGACTAGCAGTAATTCTCAACTTTAAACAAACAGATTGATGAAAAGAGAAATGTGTATATATAATTGATGTGTCAGTGTATGCTATGACTTGGACTCTAATGCACGATTAACTAATGCAATGATGCACTTATTCTAATGCAAGCGAGACTCTGGAGCATACTATATATATCCATATCAAGCCGTTTCTCGATATTTGGGGATTTGAACCCGCTTCATGAATTCTACTCTTGTACCCATCATGTTCCCAACATAATAATACATGACTGATGAGGTGGCAGATACGGTCTAGTTCTGTTACTGCGGTACAATAGTGGTGTTTATGTTTACCACTATTTACCCAGCAAACCGGACCTCACTCAAAAGCCAACACGAACCACAGGATACTAGCCAACCTTGAGCTGTGCCCTCAACTCATCATGAGAAGGCATAGAACCTAACAGAATCGTAGGGTCTATTTCCCTAGGAAAACCTCCCGTTCTAAACATGGTACTTCAAGAATTAACAGCCGAGATACGGATCCCATGCTCCCAACTAATCAATAAAAATCACCGCCCGTATCCATTTGTCAGGGGGATACATCTCAATAACACCACCTAGTGTCGGCCTATAGAAGAAGTCGGATTGTAAGGTATCACCCCTAACACCAACTCTCACCCTTCAACAATTCATAGATAAAAATGGTTAAGTAACAGTTACTATCCTAACGATGTCACTAACCCTAACCAATCAAATGGGGCCGTACGAGCTATAAGTTACTCTCAACCTAGAGTCGTACTCTCAACTGAGACGGCACCAAAAGATTGAAACAAGGGAGACATGCCACTGTACTTCCAACTTATCATGAAAAAGCACCGCACGTGTCCCTCTTCAAAAGAGTGTAACAATTGTTGACACAATCTACCAAGTCTGAACCTAGACTTCACAGGATCTCCTCGGATCCACTCATCGCCTATCTATTCAAGATAATTACTACATATGAGCCCAATGAGCTACGCATGAACAAACAACTATATACGAGCCAGGTGGGCTACATATGAGACAGACCAATACTTATTACATGACTTATGAGCACAAGGAATACTTATTACTCACAATCAAGTGCATGATTCAAACTACTAATAATTCACGACAACTCTAGTTAACATGAACTAGAATTTTGTGTATAAGCTTACTAACAAAAACTTGATCTGTTATACACAAAAGCAACATAAAAAGCCTTCTAACAACATAGAAGCAATTAAATATGCTACTCTTATCGGAATTCAATAAAATTAGACTTTTTGGAAAGGTTAGAATATCTACTAGAACTCTCTAGTTGACAACCTTCTCAAATTCAGTCAGTAAGCGATAGAAAAACCTTGAACAACCTAAACAGCAAGCTTCAGCTGGAAAGGCCAGCTGCTGTTACTTTGTAAGAGTTATAACTCCCTACTCTGCTTATCGGAATCTAACAAAATAGGATATTTTGGAAAAGTGAGAGCCTCTACTATAACTCTTTAGTTGATAACTTTTTCAGATTCAGTCAATAAAATGCACAAAAACTTCGAACAATCTAAACAGCGAAGCTTCAACTAAAAGGCTAACTGTTGTGTCTTGTAAAGGTCATAACTCCTACTCCGCTTATCGAAATCTAACCAAATAGAAAATTTTGAAAAGGTGAGAACCTCTACAAATCTGTAGTTGATATCCTTCTCAGATTCAGTCAATACAATGCACGAAAACTTCGAACAATATAAACAGTGAGCTTCAGCCAATTAAGGCCAGCTGCTTTGACTTGTAAAGGTCATAACTACTACTCCGCTTATCGAAATCTAACAAAATAGGACATTTTGGAAAGGTGAGAACCTCTACTAAAACTCTCTACTGATAACCTTCTCAGATTCAGTCAATAAAATGGACAAAAACTTCAAACAATCTAAATAGAAATGCTTAAGCCAAAAAGCTAACTGCTGTGACTTGTAAAGGTCAAAACCCCTTCTCCGCTTATCGCAATCTAACCAAATAGGATATTTTGGAAAGGTGAGAACCTCTAATACAACTCCCTAGTTGATAACCTTTTCAGATTCAGTCAATAAAATGCAAAAAAACTTCGAACAATCTAAACAGCAAGGTTCAACCAATTAAGGCCAGCTACTGTGACTTGTAAAGGTCATAACTCCTACTCCGCTTATCGTAATCTAACCAAATAGGACATTTTGGAATGGTGAGAACCTCTACTAAAACTCTCTAGTTGATAACCTTCTTAGATTCAGTCAATAAAAGGTACAGAAACTTCGAACAATTCAAACAGCGAGCTTCAGCCAATTAAGACCAGCTGTTGTGACTTGTAAAGGTCATAACTCCTTGTAAGCCCTATTTCAGAATTTATTGTATTTTTTTTCTTTTGATTATTGTATTTGTATTCATTTGTCATAGTGTATTTTGTCTTTTCTTGGGTTCTTTCATTTTCTCTTGATCGATCTGTGTTCTTTTGTTTGGATTCTGTTCTCTTTGCAATTTTGGCCTTTCTAGTTTGAGTTTGATTTGTTCTTCTTTGTGTTCGTATCATCTCATTGCATTCATTTTTTTCTTTTTGGAGCCCAAACTGATACCCAAAACCCACATAATCTCAACCCAAAATCCAATTTCTTGATCCCTATAAATACCCTATTATTTAACCCTAATTATTTCTCTATCTCTCTCCTCTGTCTCTTTCTCCCCGATCCCATACCCCTCTCTCTGTTTCGTTGCACCCCAACCCAAATCGCAAAAAACCCTACCCCCATCACCATCTCCAATCACCTTCGACCTCCATCACCACCATCACCATCACGTCTCCACCCCGTCGCTCTCATCGCCATCTCACTGCCCCGTCATCACCCCCGTTCTCCTCATCGTAACCCATCACCGAACCTTCACCATCGCCGTTCCTCCACTTCGTTCACCCCTTCGTCTCGCCGTCCCTCACCCATCACCCTAGTGATCACCGTAGGTCCCCTAGCGTCGCCGTTCGAGTCTTGGAGCATTGCCGTCGTCTCTCTCTGTTTCCAACTGCAAAATAGAGTTCGCTCGTCGAGGTTGCCGTCGCCGCCATCTCTTCCCGACCCTGTGCAGACATCTTCACCGTGCTGCCGCGCCGCAGTGCCGCCCCGTCACAGTCGAGACGCCATTCCCTCTCTCTCTCCTTGCCAAAGGTAGGAGACGATCACCCATTGGGTATTCCGCTGTTCGGTGTTCGGACACATCAGATCCCCATCTGCTGTCCCGTGTTTGGGTCGGATCCGGTGTGAAGGAGGCCACCCATTGTGCGATTTTGTTGTTCCGTGTTCTGGGTGCATCAGATCGCCGATCGCTGTTTTGTGTTTGTCGGATCCGGTGTGAAGTTTTTCTCTTTGCTTTTGCTGTTGTTGTTGGTTCCTCGCACGTATTTTGCATGTGTCTTTGAGAGTTCGCCCAGAATTTTAATCCTGTTATTCTTATCAATTGTATCTGCAATATAACAGGAAATTCTCTTCTTGAACTAATTTATTCTTTTGTTCAAGTTTATTTGATCTCCTGCAAGGAGATACGTCCATTTGTTATCAAACTATCTTTGACAATTCTGTTAAGATTATCGAGGGTTTACACGAGCTAACTCGAAATACTCTTAACATCATGTTATCTCTTTGATCCAAAACCTTGTTCCCATTGTTTCATGTATATGTACATTTAAATAACTAGATTCATGCATAGAACTACTCGATAAATTGGACATGTTGAATTGAATGTGCAAGATTGGTTTTAATTGATGAACTGATACCATGCCTGTGATAATTGCATCTTAAACCGTAGAAATTGCATTTTGACACGTAGGATTCACTTGATTACCAGTTTGAATGCTATATGTGATCCTATGATTTATTTATTTGCCTATTCATGTTAAGACAATTTCTGGACTGCTAGTTACTTCATTTTGTATTAGATTTTCATCCATTATAATGTCAGAATTTGAATTTCCTCTAGAAACATGAACTTTTAGCCTCTGTTGTCTAGTTTAATATCCTTTTGATTGATTTAAGTTCTGCTATGTCATTTGCTAGATATCAACATTTCAATACAGCCATGTTAGAAATTTCAGACTCACAATTTCATGCGTACCCTACTGTTCTATATTTTATTTGACCCTGTTAACAGTAAAAGAAAATCTGAAATAATTTACCCTGGACCTAGACATGTGTAGGTATCACCCAGAATTTTTATAGATTTTATTAATGAGTTCTCTGACCTGAAACAAGTAGTTGAACACAACCTACTGCATGCTACCTGAACATAAAACCTGATTAGAATAGAGTTTTCACCCTAGTTCCTATATCTTTTATATACCTTAATTATACCCATTGGAACCGTGTGGAAGTCTACTTTCCAGATCTTCTGATAGATTCAGATTTGCTAATTTTTTCTGACCATAATCCATATTTTAGTACAGCAAGGTCATGCTGTCCTGATTTTGTGAAATGTGGTTATATGATGTGTTGCCTCATGCTTTGTCTCTAATGCTTAGAATTAGTCACACATAGTAATGTATAATATTGACACCCTCTTGCATGCTCACATAGGTTGAGAATAAATTTAAAACAAGCCGGAGTTACATGGGATGACTTGGTAGTGAACAATCGGAGACTGTACTCTGTCGGACCCTACTGTACTGACCTGTACTATGTGGCCATAAACACTGCCCGATAAATACTGATATTGAACATTAAATACTGATTACTAGGCTGAGTACACGAACCATGAATTCACCATCAGTCTAAAGTGTACACTGTGTGTTTGCACCGAATCTGTGGAATGGGACGCAGTAGTACATGCATTAGATAGACTAATAAAATACTTAATAAAATGTATTTCCTGCTTGATCCTGACATCACTTATTACATGCGTGATTTACTGTAGACCTTTGATATTACTGCCTGCTCTTTACTTTGTTCTTTATCTTTGACCATGTCCTTATTCCTTGATATTCATACTTTTCTTTATCCTTTATTTTCTCTACTTGCCGCCCACGACTTGCTCTTAGGGCACTGTTGCCGCTAAATTTGGTGTGGGGGCAAACAGATAGTATTTGTGGATTCTTAGGGAAACTGAATAGTAAACCTATATACCTGTTCTATTGGAGTTTGACGCTGACTCCTGCTGTACACCTGCAAAAAGTGCGAGACGCCGGGGTTGTTCCCGGCGACGCACCATCCGACGCTCAAGTCAGTAATCAGAAGTGATTATGAAAGAGCGTAAAACTGGAAAAAGATTGATTACCTCTTAATGGAGATGGATGGGGGTATTTATAGGCGCTGTTGGGATCAGATTAGGAATGTGATCCCCCTGTGGTCAGATAAGGAATGTAATCCCTAATCCCCAGTGAAGGGATAGATATGAATCAGGGCCGTTGATTATGATCTAACCAGAAACCCTAATTCTATCCCTTCTGGACCGAGTTTGCTGCGGGTTGAGACCCGCACCCAGTTGAGATGGATCCGTTCGCGGGTAAGTGGGTCTTCGGGAAAGATAACCAGTACCCACTTTAGACCCGTTGGTAAGTGAAATTACCGTTTTGCCCCTGAGCTTCAAGATTCGTGCCCAATTTGGACAGTTCCGATTTAACCCCATTTTTAGCCACATCACGAGCCCCCCACTCCTAAAGACTGAGTTTGATTAGCCTTTGAAGAGTAGTTTAACTGTTTTAGTGGCTAGTGGAGTTGTATCGGAGTCTAAATGGAGGGTTTTGAATCTCGAAGGGGGTAGTGAAGTGACTTTTGAAGCTGTAAGCTGCTCTCGTGCTTTTCTGAACATCCGACGGTTTTTATCTATTTTTTCTGATTATTTATTTAATTTTGCGATGTGTTAACCAGTCGTTCAGGGGCCTTCACAATACATTCTAGGCAATAATTGTTCGCTCAGGGGTTCAAAAATTTTCCCCCAAATTTATAATTATTTTCTAGAATTTCTAGTATATTTCCCGAAATTTTAGTAATTTTTTTTGCAATTTTTAAATAAATAAAACGATTAAAATAGATAAAAACTGATTTTTAATACCTATTTATGGCGTGGCTTGATCTGGACCCTCCATCTGTGTTGAGCGCGATTTTCTGGGTGATCAGACGGTCGTAGTCGTCGGTGGCTTTTTTCTCCGTTTGGGAGCTCGGATGGGCACTTGCTCGGCAGCCGACCGGGGTCTGAGGGTTCGGCTGTCCGAGCGATGTGGCGCGATCTGAGCCGTCGGATCCAGGCACGAATCTCGAGGAGGCGCGTTTCCCAAAAAAACGTTATCTTGTCGTTTTGCGCACGTGGCACGATCTGGACCGTCCATCACCAGAGGCGCGAATTTCTGGAAAATCCAACAGTCGTAGTCGCTCGGCGGCTTTTTTCCCCCATTTTGGGGCTCGGATGGGCACTTGCTCGGCATCCGACCGGAGGCCTAGGGGATCGGCAGTCCGAGCAACATGGCGCGATCTGAGCAGTTCGACGGTGGCACGAATCTCAAGACGGGCCCATTTTCCAAGAAAATGCTATCTTGTCGTTTTGCTACGCTGGCGAGATCTGGGTTGTCTGATCGAGATCTTACACGAATGTTGAGGGAAAAGTGATTTTTCTCTGTTTTGGGGCTCGGATTGGCACTTGCTCGGCAGCCGACCGGGGTCTGTGGGGTCGGCAGTCCGAGCAACATGGCGCGATCTGAGCCGTTGGATGGTGGCACGAATCTCGAGATGGGCCCATTTTCCAAGAAAATGCTATCTTGTCATTTAGCAATGCTGGCGAGATCTTGGCCGTCTGATCGAGATCTTACACGAATGTTGAGGGAAAAGTGATTTTTCTCCATTTTGGGGCTCGGATGGGCACTTGCTCGACAGCCGACCGGGGTCTGTGGGTTTGGCAGTCCGAGCAACGTGGCGCGATCTGAGCCGTTGGATGGTGGCACGAATCTCGAGACGAGCCCATTTTCCAAGAAAACGCTATCTTGTCGTTTAGCGACGCTGGCAAGATCTGGGCCGTCTGATCGAGATCTTACACGAATGTTGAGGAAAAAGTGATTTTTCTCCATTTTGGGGCTCGGATGGGCACTTGCTAAGCAGCCGACCGGAGGCCTATGATGTTGGGTTCGGATCGCACGTCGCTCGGATTTTGATTCTGTGTGTGCCGAGCTATTTAACTTGTATCGAATCGTTTTGCCTTTTCACCAACCGTTGCTGCTCGGGTACAAAGTCGTTTGGGCTTTCGTAACGCTTCAAAAGCCGCTCAAGAGTCGCGCCCTTTCGTTAGGAAGCCCAAGAGACTTTTTCTTTTTACTATAAATCTTCACTCCCCACCCCTAATCTCATTATTCACTTTTACTTTCTCTCTCAAGTTTTTACTTTTCACCATCGAAGTTTTTAGCTCCTGGGTGGCGCTGCTAGCTGTCGCGGCAAGGCGTTTCTTTGCTCCGACAAACTTTTCCGGCCGTAACTGTCACTTCAAGGTCAGTCTCTCTCCTCTCTCTTTAGAAAAAATGGTTAAGATTACTTCTTCGGATGAGACCCCCGCCTCGGACCGAGTCGTGAGCCGAGCGGTTAAAGAGAAGGAGGTGGTGGAGCCGACCGTGGTCCGGCCTAGCTAGAGTGGGGAGGTTGCCGAGCCGCTCCAGGATGTTTCGGCGAGGTCCCGAAAGGGTAAGGGAGTGGTCACGATCATAGAGCAGCCGAAGACGGCAAGGGAGTTCGTTCGGCAGCCAATTTCTCTGTCAAGCGTTGGGGGAGTATGGAGCTACTCCGAAGAGATGCTGGAGAAGGTGACCGAGGGCACCGCCAAGTTCGTAGAGGAGAACGAGCCGAGAGAGATGTCCGAGGTGGACCATATCTCTTCGGTCCTTACTGAGGCTGATCTGCAACGGATTCGGACTGGATTCCAGATCCCTGCCGAGTATGGGCTGCTTCTCCCGGGGCCTGGTTTCCGAGCCTGCACGTCGTCTTCGGCCGACGCATGCATTTTTCCGGTCGACTCCTTGGCCGCCGGGCTTCGCTTTCCGTTGCATCCGTTCATTGCCGAGTTCCTCAATTGGTACGGCCTGTGCCCCACCCAGCTGATGCCGAACACTTGGAGGCACGTCTTGGCGTTTGTTCCTCAGTGTCAAGAGATCGGCGCCGGGCCAAGTCTGTTCCTCCTTCGGAGCCTCTACCGCCCTTGTCAGCCGAACAGGAATGAGCAGAGGTTCTACCTTTCGCCGCAGACAGGCGTGAAGTTGATCGAGAACCCGGACTCGATCAAGCATTGGAAGGAGAAATATTTCATTATCCGAGCTCCCGAACCCTGGGCAATTCCGATAGCTTGGTCGAGGGAAGGCCTGCCCAAGCAAGCGAAGAAGGAGCCGGTGCTGAGTGACGAGGAGACGGAAGTCCTCAAGAAACTCCTCGGCCTGCCGACGCTAAGTTGGAAGGACATTACCGAGGAGGCTTTGTTCCGAGGGGGTCTCAGTCCGATCGACCCCAGTATGCCTCTGATATTTTTACTTTTTCATTGAAGTTCTTGAAAATTTTTCTAAGTTTTTTCATTCGGTTTGTGCAGAGTCTTCCGGTATGGACTATAGGGCGTTGATGGCGAAGGGCAAGGCGGCTAGGGAGCAGGAGGCGAAGAAGAAGAAGAGACCTTCGACGGGGCCTCAGGGCGGCCGAGCGCCGAAGATACCTTCGGTCCCAAAGACCGCCGACTTGCCGGTGGTCGAGGTCCTGGAAGCCGATCCCGAGCAAGACCAGGTCGCGGCCTCCGATCTCCCTTCCTCGGATGCGCCGACTCCACCGGCAAAGACCGATGCTCCCGGCTCGTCGAACGGCGCGTTCAACGTGAGCAAGGTGTTATCCCTTCAAGTTCCGCCCCTCACTGCCGAAGCGGAGAAGATTCTGACCGAGGAGCATAAGCAGATCTTCGTCCCCGATTGGCAAGTAATGAAGGTCGATGACTTCTTGGGGGACGGCAACATCTGTATGCCGGCGGTGAAGCATCTGCCGACCCCCAAGGACCGAGCGGCGCTTAAGTCCAGAGAGGTCGAGGACGCCACAATGCAGATCGCTCGGAACACGATGTCGGTAAGTGGACCGAACACCTTCGCCTTGAAGCATTTTTTGTGAAATTTTCTAAGTTTTTAAGTCCGGACTTTAACTGTTTGTTCTCTTTTCAGACCCTCTGCCACTTCAACTTCTTGCTCGAAGAGTTCCCGAGCAAAGAACAAGAGCTGACGGCGTAGTACGACCGGGAGAGGTCGGAGCGTGCGAAAGCTGTGAAGCTGCTTGATGCTGAGCAACTCCTCTCGGAAAAATGCGGTGCCGAGGTGGCAGGGTTGGAGGCAAAGCTGGCCGAAGCTATTTAGCGGTCAACGGACGAGGCAGCCAAGCTCGAGGCCTCGGAGAAGGAGAATGCCAAGCTTAAGGAGGAGCTGGCCAAAGCCCGGTCGGAGGCGGAGAAAGCTCGGAAGGAGACCGAGAGGATCAGGGCGAAGCACCAGTCGAAGGTGGCGAAGGCAAAAAGGGCTGTCCAGCAAGAGGCCGAGGAGCACATGTTCAAGAACATGGAGGATGCTTACAGCCGAGCCCTGCTTCATATCGCAGCTCGGAACCCAGGGTTCGACACCTCCTCCTACCACTTTTACGACCCTGTGGACGGCGAGGAAGAGCTCCCTCCGGCAATGCTCGGCCCCGAGGGACAGACCAAGGGTGTCGAAGGCACAGGCGAGACCAAGGCCGAAGATGAAGAGGAGGACAGCTCCGAGGATGAGGATGTAGACGAGGACTTGGGAATCGTCGGGGGGTCGGCAGATCCGAGCGACAAAAAGGTCGACCCCTGACTTGGTTGCGTCTTTGGTCATCTTTCTGCTTTATTTTTTTTGTAACGCCTGACCGTGGACTGGCCACCGCTCCTGTAATGCTTTTTGAGTTTTGAATAAAAACACTTTTTGTTTGGCCAAAAATTCTCCAAGTGTTGGAGCTCGGATTTTATGTTTGACTAGTTGCAAAATTTCTCCAAGTGTTGGGCCTCAGATTTATCTTTGCTTTTCAGGTGAAGTTTGGTCCGATCACGGAGGTTTCGTATCTTCGTAAGGAGCTAAAAGAGACGAAGCGGGCGCTTTCTCATAGCCGAGAGAGGCGGTTTTATATGCTCTTGAAGCTGGAGGAGATAAAGGCGGCTGCGAGGTGGTATGGTCGTGAGTTGAAGCAACTACAGAAGCAACCCCAAGCTTCTCGTCTCGAAGGTGAGAAGTGGGGCTTCGCAGGGAGCTTTTGGTTGCCGAGCAAAAGAATAGCGAGCTCTTGGCCGAGATCCGTCACTTGGAGGTAACAGAGAAAGAACATTCGGCGAAAGAAGAGGAGTTAGCCTCCGAGTTGGAGAAGTTGTCATCCGAGCACCAAGAGTTGTTGGCCAAGATTGACAAGCTTAGGAGGATTATGATAGACAGGGGGATCGAGGTCACCCATTATCGACGGCTTGCGACCGATAGCGCCAATATCGCGGGATCGTCAAGACCTCCTCGTTTGAAGATGTCGGCACAAGATGATGTTCTGAGAGATAGAATCATCGAGCTGGAGGAAGAGATCGCGTCACTCAAGCCTCTACCTAAGAGAGCCAACGTTCGTAGTACGTCGTGTACTTGCGAAGAGAGCGAGAAAGGAATTAGTTTTATGAACTTGCGACTCGTCTGCCTCCGGTGAGGCGGAGTCCTGCTGACGCTCAGAGTGGTGTAGCCGTCTCATCTAGTGGCGCCTCAGTTGGTGCCACAGCTAGAGTTAGCGGCGGAGGGGGATCTCGCTTTGCTGGTTTGGAATCGAGCTCGGAGGTTAGGCGTCGCCGCCCCCGCATTTTCTTGAACCGGAGCGCTCCCCTTCCGAAGAGGCACTAAACGAGTTGTGTTGTGTTCCCTTAAGTTATTGTAAAACTCTGCCCTAGCATCGGTCTTGTTGTTTGTAGAGCTACTTTATTTGAATAAAAACCTTTGCTTTGCTTCTGATGTTGCGTAAGGAATATTGGCTTCATGTGTTGGACTTCGGCAATGTTTGAAGTTTTATTGTTTGTCTCTTCTTCTTTTCAGCTCGAGGCAGTAGCTCAGGGCGTCGAACCCACTCACTCGGATGACCATGCTCGAGCCGAGGTAGGCTCGGGGGTGACGAGGCTGTGCTTGGCGAGGTGCCAAGAACGGTTCTATGAGGTCGAGCTAGGGTTGTGCCGAGCCGAAAGCGAGCGGAACCATTTTCAGCTCATCCTAGGTCGGCGAGACACCGAGATCCGACGTCTGGAGAGCAGGATCGCCGAGATGACCCCCATTGGAGAGGACGAAGGTTCGCGGACCACCTTTAGCAATGCCCTTTAGATCCAGTGCATTCGGCACAATTTGTCAAAAATAGCGGTGGAGAGAGACGATCTGCTTTCTGAGATCCGTCATTTGCAGGCCATAGAGGCAGAGCTCCGGACGGAGGGAGGGACTGACAGCCGAGGTTGCCAAGCTGACGACCGAACGGGACACTGATGATCGTTTTCAAAGCCAAGTGTAGTGGGTCGGCCTTGTAATTTTTGTATTTTAAAGCCTTGTAACCTTGTTGTTTGGAAGAGTCACTTTGCATTGTATGCTAATTATTAATAACATTTCTCTCTCGAACTTGCATGTCCTTTGTAGCTTTGTGTAGTCGTTTTGTTTGTGACTGTGTTCGTCGCGTCGAGGTCCCTCAGCCGACCTCTTGGTCGTTCGCGGTTCGGCGACATGAGCGTTCGGCCAGTGGTGCCGAAGCGCTTCGGTCTCCTAATCTTGCGAACTTGCATGATGAGTCGAGCCTTACCTAACAGTGGTCTTGCTGACCATCGTAAGAGTGGTTCGACGGTTGTGGGAGTAACTCCGACTTGCGAACTACCTCTAGGTCGCTTAGGGGCGAACTTGCGAAGTAGAATCGAGCCAAGTGTTGGACCCCGGAACCATCGTTTAAGTGAAGAGTGAAGGCAGAGAGATGTACGCAATATTTACAAGTAAAATATGAAAAAACTTTCTTTATTGATGACTAAGTCGGCTGCTTCTAAAGTTGCGAGCCGTTATTACAAGAGAAAAATAAAAGAAAATTATTACAAGTAGTAGGAGAGGAACGGTTCGATATCTCCAAGTGCTTAGAGAGGCGTTGGTGCTCTCTCTTGATACTTTAAGAGATGGTCGGCATTCCATGTCCTAGGGATCTCCCTGCCTTCGAGGTCTTCTAGTCTGTATGTGCCGGGGCGGACTACTTTGGTGACCTTATAGGGTCCCTCCCAATTTGGGGCCAATTTGCTCTTTTGTCTTGGGAACGAGATGGCCAACTTCTTGAGGACCAGGTCCCCTTCTTTGAGGTCCGTGGGGCGGACTCTCTTGTTGTATGCCGACTCGATCCTTCTTCGGTAGCCTTGTTGACGAATGGCAGCTCTTTCTCAGATCTCATCTATCAGGTCTAGACTTGCTCGGAGATCTCTGGCGTTTTGCTCTTCTTCATAAGCTATCAGACAAGGAGAGGGTATTCCGACTTCTAGGGGGATGATGGCCTCGGACCCATAGGTGAGATTAAATGGGTTCTCTCCTGTGGGGGTCCGTTTGGTGGTGCGATAATTCCACAGCACGTTGGGGAGCTGATCGACCCATAAGCCTTTGAAACACTTATCTAACCTCTTCTTAATGCCGGAGAGGATCTGTCGGTTAGCATTTTTGGCCTGACCATTCGACTGGGGATGAGAAACGGAAGAGAACTGATGTTGGATGGCAAGGTCTTCGCATAGGGCTCGGAAGGCGGCCCCGGTGAATTGTGTTCCGTTGTCCGTTATTAGGACCCTAGGGACGCCGAATCGGCAGATCACGTTCTTCCAAAAGAACTGAACAACCTTGCTCTCGGTGATCGTGGCCAGGGGCTCGGCCTCTATCCATTTCGAGAAGTAGTCGATCGCCACGACTAAGAATTTAAACTGACCAGGAGCTGGGGGAAATGGCCCTAGTAAATCCATCCCCCACATTGTGAAGGGGATCAGACTTGATAGGGAAGTGAGTGGAGCTTGAGGGAGGCGTCGGATGTCGGAGTACTTCTGACAGGAGCTGCATTGCCGAACGTGCCGTTCGGCATCTCGTAGGAGAGTGGGCCAGAAATATCCGTAGTTCAATACTTTGCGGGCTAAGGATCTGGAACCTGAATGTGCCCCGCCAATGCCCTCGTGAAGCTCTTGTAGAGCGTAGTCTGCCTGTTCGGGGGAGAGGCATCTCAGGTAGGGTCGGCCGTCTACCTGTGTGAAGGAGCGTTTGTATAAGATACCTCCGATTAGTGTGTAACGCTCGGCTCGGGTTCTCACTCTTCGAGCTTCCTTTGGATCCCCAGGGAGGAGTCCATCCCTTAAGAACTCAACGAGGGGTTTCATCCAGTTGTCTTCGAGCAGGACAGGTAGTGCCTCCATGGAGTCAGGGGTTTCGTCCTCTATACTCGGCTTTAGAAGTACCTCTATTAGGACAGTCTGCTCGAGACCTTGAAGGGAGGAAGAGGCTAGTTTGGAGAGGGCACCGGCCTGAGCATTTTCTTCTCAGGGTATTCTTTGGATGAGGGCTTCTTCAAACAGTGCCATGAGGCCCCTGACCTTGGCTAAGTATTTGACCATCCTGTCATCACGAGCTTCGTACTCGCCGAGAACTTGATTCACGACTAGCTGAGAGTCGCTGAAGATCCGGAGGCGCTGCGCCCCTGCATTTCGGGCCATTCCAAGGCCGGCTATGAGTGCCTTGTATTCTGCTTCGTTGTTCGAGGCCTTGAAATTTATACGGAGGGAGTATTGGAGGATGAAGTCATCTGGGCCTGCCAGAATGACCTCTGCTCTGCTTCCCTCATTGCAGGAGGATCCGTCCACATAAACCGACCAGATAGGCGGTCCCTTCGCTGTTTGGCTGGACTCGGAGATGGTACTCTCAACTATGAACTCTGCTAGGGCCTGAGCCTTGATCGCGGTCCGAGGCTGATAAGTTATATCATGCTGGCTCAGCTCGATAGACCACTTCATAAGGCGACCCGAGGTCTCTGGTTTGTGGAGGACCTGCTTCAGCGACTGGTCGGTAAGAACGACCACCGAATGGGACTGAAAATACGGGCGAAGCTTTCTCGTGGCCATCACCAGGGCATAAGCCATCTTTTCTATCTTCGGGTATCGGAGCTTGGCATCCCGAAGCACCTTGCTCACATAGTAGATGGACTTCTGAGCCCGGTCTTCTTCCCTCACTAAAACTGCACTGAGGGTCTGCTCGGAGGCAGCCAGATAGAGGTAGAGGGGTTCACCAGGGATCAGTTTGCTGAGGAGAGGGGGATTGACGAGGTAAGCCTTGAGCTGGTCGAAGGACTCCTGTTGCTGCTGCCCCCATTCGAAACCTTTAGCCCCCCTGAGGGCCTTGAAGAAAGGGAGGCATTTCTCCCCGGACTTCGAGAGAAAGCTCCCTATGGCGGCGAGGCGGCCTGTCAACCTCTGGACTTCCTTAACATTTTTGGGAGGGGCCATGTCTAATATGGCCTTGATTTTCTTAGGGTTTGCTTCAATTCCTCGTCGGCTAACCATGAAGTCGAGGAACTTCCCTGAAGAGACTTCGAACGCACACTTGTTCGGATTGAGTCTCATGCTGTGCTTTCTCAGAACATCAATTGCTTCTTAGAGGTCGGTCACATGATCGGCGCCTCGGATGCTTTTCACAAGCATGTCGTCAACGTATACCTCCATATTTCGGCCAATTTGAGCTTGGAAAACCTTGTTGAAGAGGCGTTGGTATGTTGCTCCTGCGTTCTTCAGACCGAAGGGCATAACCCTGTAGAAATAGAGGCCTTGATCGGTCACGAATGACGTCTTCGGGATATCCGGAGGGAACATCCGGATCTGGTTGTAGCCTGAGAAGGCGTCCATGAAGCTGAGGAGTTCATGTCCCGAGGTGGCATCAATCAAAGTGTCAATACTCGGAAGAGGAAAGGGATCCTTGGGGCAGGCCTTGTTGAGATCAGTAAAATCAATACAAATCCTCCAGGCCCCATTGGACTTCTTCACCATTACTACATTTGACAACCACTCGGGATAGTTCACCTCTTGTATGAACCGGGCCTTCAAGAGCTTGTCCACCTCCTCTTTAATAGCCAGCTGACGCTCGGGGGCGAACTTGCACCTCTTCTGCTGAACCGGTTTGGACCCCGGAACAATGTTCAGGTGGTGGACTAAGAGCTCTTCGGAGATTCCGGGCATATCTACAGCTGACCAAGCGAAGAGGTCTTGGTTCCTTCTGAAGCATTGTACAATGTCCGAGCATAGGGCGGACGGGAGGGTCTTGCTAACAAAGAACTTGCGAGTGGGATCCTGCTCAGAGAAGAGCACTTCCTCCAATTCGTCCACCGGCTCGGACGTCGGTCGAGCAGCATCTTGGGGGATTTTCAGAGTTTCTAAGGAGAGGACTGGTTCGAGGGTAGAGGTCATGTAACACTTACGGGCCGCTTCCTGATTGCCCCTTACTTCCCCTACTCCGGCCCGAGTGGGAAACTTCATTTTGAGGTGGTAGGCAGAAGGGATAGCTTCAAGGGCAGCAAGGTCGGGCCGACCCAGAATGACATTGTAGGCTGCGGGGACATCTACGACCACGAAGTCCATCGACTCCGTTCGGATAGTATGAGTTTTGCCAGCAGTTACGTTGAGGGTAATCACCCCATCAATAGTCACTGGCACTCCCGTGAACTCATGGAGCGTGTAGCCGGCGGGCTTGAGTCTGTCTCGGGAGAGCTTTAGGCCTTTAAAAGCGGCAAGGATGAGGATGTTAACGGAGCTTCTGTTATCTACTAGGATCCTCTCGACTTTGAAATTCGCCATGTGGAGGCTGATGACGAGTGCGTCACAATGAGGGGTGCGGACACCTTCAAGATCTTCGTCTGAGAACATGACGGGCACTCCGAGGCCTTTGGGAGGAGGGGTGGTGCGGACCGAATCGACTTCTCTTATAAATGCTTTCCGAGAGGAGTTTGAGGAGCCCCCCATTGGGCCCCCGTGAATGAGGTGCAAAACACGCTCCTCTTCGAAGTCGGGTGTGTCATCGCACTTCGGATGCTTATTAGCCCCCCGAGGCGAGGGAGGAAGGTCGGCTCGGTCCTTCTTCACGAATCTGGTCAGCTGCCCCCTCTGGATAAGGGCTTCTAACTCATTCTTCAAGGCCCGACAATCATTCGTGTCGTGGCCGTGGTCCCGGTGATAATGGCACCACTTCTCTTTATCCCTTTTCTTGGCAGGGGTGTTCATCCTCGGAGCAGGAGGTATGATCCCTTCCTTCTCAACTTCCATCAGAATGGTAGAGACATTTGTGGTGAGGGGAGTAAACTTCTCGAATCTGGGAGGAGGTCGGCACTGGTCGGCATTATCCTTCTGGAGCTTCTTGGCTCCTTCCTTTTCTGTTCCCTTTCTCTTAAACCCAGAGGAAGACCCCTCCAAGTTGGGGCGGTGCTCGGCTTCTTCGGTCTGAATGTACTTTTTGCTTCAGAGGAGGAGGTCGGAAAAGTTTTGTGGGGGCTTCTTGGCGAGGGAGGAGCGGAGGTTAGCATTGAGGACATTGGATTGAAATGTTGCCGCAGCGACCGACTGGTCGAGGGATGCTATACACCGAGCTTCAGCTGTGAACCTCTTCACATAGTCTCTCAACTTCTCACCCTTCTTCTGGTGGAGGTACAGTAGCGAGATGCTGGTCTTCTCGGTTTTGCAGCTACTTACAAAATTGGTGACGAAGAGGGTCTCGAATTGCTCGAAGGAGAATATTAAGGACGGGGCAAGGCGAGAGTACCATTCTCGAGCTGGGCCCTTGAGAGTTGCGGGGAAGGTTTTGCAGAGGAGGGCATCGGAAGCTTGATGGATGAGCATTAGGGTCCTGAAGCTCTCGATGTGATCAACGGGGTCGGTCTCCCCAGAATAGGTCTCAAATTGAGGGGGTTTGAAGCCGATCGGCACTGGTGCATCCATAATAGTTCGGGAAAAAGGTGGTCTGCTAGGATGAAGGGTCCTTCCTCTGAGCTCTTCTTCTTGGTCTAACTGACCCAAGCGCCTCTCCATCTCATGAAGACGGTGATAGACTGCATCATCCCTTCGATGGTAATCTGGCGAGGCTCTCGACTGGTCTTCATATGAGGGAGAGCGGGGGCTACGACGACAGTAGCTCCTGGAACGACGAGGACTTGGTACATGCCTGGAGTTGCTGGGGGCTGGAGGAGGAGATGGGGACCATCGGCGAGGACTTCGGACTGGAGGAGGAGAGGGAATCTTCAGAGCATTAGTGTTAGGACGGAGATTGAGAGCTTGTAGGACGGTCGCTTGGAACTGCTGGAACTCGGCATGGGTGATGGGTGCCTCATCGTTCCTAGGCTGTTGCCGACCTGCGGGGGAGTGTGGCCTTCTTCTGTGATGCTTGGGGGACTCTCTCCGTCCCCTTCTGATAGGAGACCTTCTGTATTCTCGGCGGTGAGGAGATCGCTCATCCGGACGGTGCTGGCGGGAGATTCCCTCTCGGGCCCGCTTTTCATCCAGATGGCGGCGAAGGTCCTCATCCTTCTGCCGATTGAGGATGGCGTGGTGGTGATCGGAAGCCCGGGGATGGTGAGAGGCCATAGAGTCCGAAGAGGCATTGTGGACGGAGACGTGGTCCAGATGGAGAGGCTGTTTCTGAGGGTTAGGACCCTTAGGAGGCGGCTAATTCGGAGGAGGAGGAGGAAGGTCCTGTTGGAGTGGGTCTTCCGCTTGAGGAGGAAGTTGCCCTTGCTGCGGAGCGGGTTGGATGGGGATTTCTTGCTGTTGATCGGGGTTGGGTCCTCTGTTGGACCCTCTGGATCTGACTTTCCTAGGAGGCATGACCGGAGCGGATCTGACCAACGGGAAGAGGAGAGGTTACTATTTGTTAGTTTCCCATAGACGGTGCCAATCTGTTGCCGCTAAATTTGGTGTGGGGGCAAACAGATAGTATTTGTGGATTCTTAGGAAAACTGAATAGTAAACCTATATACCTATTCCGTTGGAGTTTGATGCTGACTCCTGCCATACACCTGCAAAAAGTGCGAGACACCGGGGTTGTTCCCGGCGACGCACCCTTCGACGCTCAAGTCAGTAATCAGAAGTGATTATGAAAGAGCGTAAAACTGGAAAAAGATTGATTACCTCTTAATGGAGATGGATGGGGGGTATTTATAGGCGCCGCTGGGATTAGATTAGGAATGTGATCCCCCTGTGGTCAGATAAGGAATGTAATCCCTAATCCCCAGTGAAGGGATAGATATGAATCAGGGCCGTTGATTAGGATCTAACCAGAAACCCTAATTCTATCCCTTCTGAACCGGGTTTGCTGCGGGTTGAGACCCGCACCCAGTTGAGGTGGATCCGTTCGCGGGTAAGTGGGTCTTCGGAGAAGATAACCAGTACCCGCTTCAGACCCGTTGGTAAGTGAAATTACCGTTTTGCCCCTGAGCTTCAAGATTCGTGTCCAATTTGGACGGTTCCGATTTAATCCCATTTTTAGCCACATCAGGCACTCTTTTCTTTCTTTTCAGATCAAGATTTAACAGGTGATGAAGGATATATTCCTGAAGGAATTGGTGAGCAACATTTCTAAAGATGGACCCAGTCTCCGCTGCTTAGTTTTATTTGTTGCTAATTTTATTTCTTGAATATTATCATGATTTGTACTCTGTTTTAGGCTTTATGACCTGTAGTTTGTTTTGATCCCAGATGTTGGATATTTATACTGTTTGATTATTTCATTTATTATTGGAATTTATCTTTGTTTCATGTGGTTATATTTCCTGCGTGGTTGTACTTTGTTGTTCTTATTGCTGAGTTAGTCTGGTATAGCTTATAGATGGTATTTATATCATTCATTGGGCCTACGTTGCGCGCTCGTGTTTTGTATTTTGGGAAGCGAGGGGTGACAATATTTTTAGTGGTATCAGAGCCCAGGGTTGAGTAATATGTCAATCAAACATGACTATCTTTACGAGGGTTGGCTTTGATTGGTATATTAGTCGAGTTTGGCTCTCGCCGGGTTAATTCAGTGATTTGCACACCACGATAATCACATGAATACTTGTATAATTACCAACATATGATCTGGGTACTGACTATCTTTGATCGTATTTTAGGCTATGGCTCGTGGGAATTCTTGTTCTCACTCGAGGGATCAGCCGCTGGACAACACTGCTATTCTCCAGATGATTCAGTAGATGATGGCTCTCCAGCAGGAGCACAATGAGCTGATGAGAGCCACGTTGGCAGCCAATGGGAATGTCGTTGGACCTGCACCTGGGCCTCTGCCACCTAGACCTAGTACGGTAGTGAATTTCATGAGGCTGCACTCGGCTAAGTTTTCGGGTACTGATTCACCGTTAAAGGTCGAGCAATGGCTTATCTGGACGGAGCAACTGCTGGTCGCCGCTTGTGTTATCGAAGCGGATCGTGTGGATGTGGTTCGCATCCAGTTGGTAGATCTCGCTCATATCTTGTGGCGGGTTGAATCTGAGAGGATGTCGCGACCCATTGAATGGGCCACTTTCTCTAAGAGCTTCATGGAGAAGTTCTTTCCCAGTGACACCAAGGCAGAGATGGAGTGACAATTTGTTTCCCTAACTCAGGTCAGCTAGATAATATTCTTAAATGTCATTTGTTGTTGCCTACTTCACTTGTGACGGTATTAATTTGAGCATTATCTTAATCAGGAAAACCGTTCCGTGGACGAGTATGCTGCAGAGTTTACTCAGCTTAGTCGCTTCGCTCTACCCTCGTTGCCACTGATGAAGCTTGGGCTAGTCATTTTCTGTCGGGCTTAAGCTTTCCCCTCTAGGAACGTTTGGCTACTCATCTGCTTCGTGCTTATTCCGATATTCTGGATGCGGCTCGGATCCAAGAGTAGACTCTTAGCAGATTTAGTGTTCCTCAGAGGACGGTTTCGCACCTTGTTGCAGCTCGACCTTCCGGAGGACCTATTCGGAGGCCAATTCCGCCCCCTCCCGCGAGAGCACAGTTGTACGCACCTGTTGTCCCGAGTAATATTGAGACTTATGGCTACTGCCATAAGACTGAGCGTTCACATCGAGACTGCAGGATGGCCAACCGGCAGTGCTTAGTGTGTGGGAGCAGTGAGCATATGGTTCATGACTGTCTGAGGAGCAGAGTTTCTATGCCGATTGCTGGTGCTGCTCAGCTAGGAGCACCGACGCGTGGTCAGGGCAGGCCACCTCTTCCTCTGCAAAAGCAAGTCTTTGATCAGAGGCATGTGGCTCTGAGAGGAGGTCAGGTTGGTGGTCATGGTCAGGCTTATAACCTGACAGCCGAGGAAGCGGAAGTTGCTGTTGGAGTGGTTGCAGGTATATCACAGTAGTTGTACTTTCTTTTCTTTCTTTCAGTTTTCTGCATGCTATTATTTCTTTTCCCTCATTTGTACAATTATTCGTGTATATATCTGTAATATCCCGACCGACTATTAATAATATTATTTTATTAGCGTTCGACTACTTGATTATTTTATTTTCCTTTCACCATTGTGTTATCTTTTAGCCATGACAATCTAATAAATAATTAGAGATGGTTGTGTAACTAAACCTAGGGTTACAAAAACATAAGGGTTAAGAATTCTTCTAGAACAAATTCCTTCTCCATGTCAATCCTCCCTCACATAACACCTCCCCCACATTCACCTCCACCTCACCCCTCCTTCCCCTAGATGAGGCCGGCCACACTAAGGAAGGGCCCAAGTGCAATTGTGTGGGTGCACAATTTAAATCTCCGCCCTCCTTTCCTCTTATAAATACCCCCCTTCCTTCTCCATAACCTTACTTTAGAAACATCAAAGAAAGAAAGAAAGAAAAAGAATGAGGGTTCTAACTTGAGAGTTTTTTTAATTGTAGGTTGCTAGAAGTCCTAGGAGAAAGAAGGAAAGTAGCTAGTGTTTCCATCAAGAAAGAAACAAGGTGGGGGGTTCTCATATGGTTTGTATGTTTGTTTGTTGTTTGTTTGTTTATTTGAATAAGGGTTTTGATGTTCTTCTTCTTCTTACCCTCTTGTTTATTTTTCTTTTGATATGGTTACTTGTAGTAGTATGATTGTGTGAGTTTCTCATTTTGAAGTTGTTAACTACTTGGACTAAATTAACACATACATATAAGTTTGTACATACAACCATGTAAGGTTGTAGGACTTGAATATGGAACCATGCATAAGGCATATGGATTGTTTACAACCATGTAAGGTTGTAGGACTAGTATTGAACCTTGAATTAAAAGAGAACATATGTGGATTAAACCAAAAAATAAAGTGTTCTAGTTGTTGTACTATTATTTAGTCTTAAACTTAAAGCATGAAAAGAAAAAGAAATTAGCTTAATCACTAGTGGTAAAATAAGGTAATAAAAAGATCTTCTCTTTTTATGTTATCACTAGTTGTAGCTAATAAAAAGACCTTCTCTTTATTTATCACTAGTTGTAACTAATAAAAAGATCTTCTCTTTTTATTTAATCACTAGTTAGTTTTATGCCCACTAGTAAGAAACTTATGTAGTAATTTAATTGTAGGTGTTTATGATAAATTTTAGTTGATAGATATGCATGTTTCTAATAAAGTTGTTGTAGTAGTAGATATGTATCCTTCTACTAAGTAGCAATAGTAGATGTATGTTTCATTAAAAGTAGTAATAGTAGATGTATGTTTCCATTAAAGTAGTAGATGTATTATATCATATGAAAGGATGAGATTCATGTTATACATGTTGTAGGATTATTCCTAAAATTATTTAGAAGCTATTTTCATGCTACACATGTTGTAGGATTACTCCTAAAAATAATTAGAAGCCATTTCTATGCTTCATGTGTTGTAGGATTACTCCTAAAAATAATTAGAAGCCATTTCTATGCTTCATGTGTTGTAGGATTACTCCTAAAAATAATTAGAAGCCATGTTTATGTTCTACATGTTGTAGGATTATTCCTAAAATTATTTAGAAGCTATTTTCATGCTACACATGTTGTAGGATTACTCCTAAAAATAATTAGAAGCCATGTTTATGTTCTACATGTTGTAGGATTATTCCTAAAATTATTTAGAAGCTATTTTCATGCTACACATGTTGTAGGATTACTCCTAAAAATAATTAGAAGCCATTTCTATGCTTCATGTGTTGTAGGATTACTCCTAAAAATAATTAGAAGCCATTTCTATGCTTCATGTGTTGTAGGATTACTCCTAAAAATAATTAGAAGCCATTTCTATGCTTCATGTGGTAGGATTACTCCTAAAAATAATTAGAAGCCATTTCTATGCTTCATGTGTTGTAGGATTACTCCTAAAAATAATTAGAAGCCATTTCTATGCTTCAAGTGTTGTATGATTACTTCTAAAAATAATTGGAAGCTATATTCATGCTTCAAGTGTTGTAGGATTACTTCTAAAAATATTTAGAAGCCATATCTATGCTTAGAATGTGTAGGACTTAACAAAAATGCCTACCATGCTTGGAATGTGGTATGTTCAATTCTAGTCATGTATCCATGCTTAAGACTTGTACAAGTGCATGCTTAATCATTGCATAATTAAGAATATTGTCAGTGATGGTTGTGCCATATATACCATGATTAATTGTCATAGGTTGATGCTTGAAATTGCATGCTATGATTGAATTGCCATAGGCTAAGTAGTAAGAAAGACCCATGTTGGAATTGTAGTTTAAACTACCTTGTTGTAGTTGATATTAGTAAAGAACCATACATGCTTGAACGGCATGGTATAGCATCTTAGATTGCATGAGGATATGTACCAATGTTATGTGGGTTAGGAAGAGAACCCATGGACTCTAGTCGAGTAGGTTCTAATTTAAGTGGAACCATGGCATATGAGCACCCTTCATTCATAGTAATAAGGGATGAGAAGTTCTAATAAGTTGTAGCTTAGTAAGAAGCTAAGTATAGGGTATTCAATTACCCTAAGGGTCATCGACCATCAAGACCACATCCTACCCCCGTAGAGTAAAACGGATAGATCTCACCTCGGACGTTGACGGATCTTAACCAATGTAGGTTGACCGTGGGCCGAGAGTGTTGGTAGAATCCAAGTTAAGGGTAGTGATGAGTGAGAGAGATTTTATTGCCAGAGTCTTGGATCGAGTGACCACGAGTCGGACCATAATAATCCAAGTTGGAAATTATGGGAGATCACATGAGGATAGTGACATCATTAGAGTAGTGACTTATGAAATCATTACATAGACCCTTGCCAGAAGAGGGGAGTCGGTCGTAGGGGGCACCTTATGACTAACTCGTCCCTGGAGGCAGACTAGGTGGTGTTATTGGGTTGCGCCTTCCTGTCAAAGGGATACGCACGGTGCCGTCTCACAAGTTGAGGACACGGGTTGCGTATCTCGCGCTGTTAATTCCTGAGGTACAGTGGCTAGGGGTGCCACAGGATGCATTGTGCAGTCCTGCGCTTGCGATACCCCAGAGGGTGCCACAGGGTAGGCTTCGTGCTACCCTGCGCTTGCGAAACCCTATAGTTGATTTTGGAATGACGCCCGATATAATGGGTTCGTCTATTTTAGAGAGGTCCGGTTGGCCGGGTCGCAGTGGCGAACATAGACACCACTGGCGAAATGCAACAGTGGCACATGACCACATCTGCAACCTCATTAGCCACGTGTAGGTGTCGGGAATAGGTTGTGCACAATTAGTATTCATAACGCGGGTTCAATCCCTATATATGGAGAAACGGCTTGAGATGGGGTCACATGTAGTATGGGCTGCATGTTACTTCGGAGACTTGCTGGTATTAGAGTAAGAGCATCCTAGTAGTAGTTGACATGACAATAGTACCCTAGCATAGTGGACAGTACATTAGTATTCTAATTTAGTTGGCAGTGCATTGGTATTCCAGTTGATTGACTTGCACTCACGAACACTTAAACTACACCGACATACTTTACTATGTTTGTATATATATTGTTTTGGAGATCCGCTGCTATATGATCAGCCTTTAAGCGTCAGTGAATACTGACGTCCCCACTTCCATAGGTACTGGACCACAAAAGTACAGGTGTGAGATTCAGGAGGACTCAAGACAAGGAAAGCGAGGAGTCCACGTCAAGTTTTAATTTCCGCTGTAATAACTATTTCATGTATACTCTGATGTAATCTAGTGTAGTAATGGGAACATTCGGCCTGTAATATTGAGTTAATAAAAAGTTTTAAATTTTCCTGTTTTTTTTCTGTGTCTTGTGACTTATTGAAGGAAAGGTCTTGGCTCATGTCACGATTTTCCAGTATATGGAAATCGGGGCGCTACAGAGTGGTATCAGAGCCGACTTCAATTTATAGTCCAAACATAGAAGGAAAATACACTTAGGAACGTCGTAGGGGTTAGGCTCCCTTTTAGCTGGTTGTAGACAATTATAATTCATATTGTTGTTCCTTCAACTTATGTATTATGATGTTCTATATCTATGTTAATTTCCGTATCCACTCCATACATGATGTCGAACGGAGCAGTTCCCCCAGGAAATGGAGTGGCACACGGAGTTGCAATCGAGGTGGGCTCGGACTTGGAACCCCTCACAGATGGGGACGAGTCACCAGTTGGAGTAGGATTGGCCAATGGAGGCGCCGCAGCCGCCGCAGCAGGAGGTGCCCCTGCCAATGGCCAGAACCCAGCACCACCACCGCCACCACCTCCCCCGCCTAACCCAATACAGCAAGCTTTCGACCAGGTTTTTCAGGATCTGGAAACATGGGGATGGTGCCATGTCTGCCTAGAAAACAGGATGGACTCATGTGAGTTCGCAGTCCTCAACAATGAGAAAGAAGTAGCTGAGTTAAGGAGGGCAAGGGCAAGGGCAGACCGCAAGCTAGTAATCCTGAAGCACACCCACCGTGTGCAATTTGCGCGCCTGGAGCGCAGATGCGCGGAGCTGCAGGCACAGGTTTCACAGCTACTTGCACTGTTGGCACCACCTGGTGAAGGGGACGGGACCTCTAGTAGCACTGACTAGGTAGCTAGGCACCCTAGGCTATTTTGTTATTTTGATATTTTGCTTCCTACTGTGAAATATGAATGTAAGGAAGGTAATGACTATGTAAGACCTGGGGCTATGATATAATGAAGTTAGCTTTATGTTTCCTGCAAATCTTACGTGCATGATAAATTGGATGAATGTTATTTTTAACAAATATGATGCCCCGTGTATTCCGTTACTCTCTTCTGCCAGATGTCACGCAGGACCAGGAGTGGTAGGACCGACAATCTGGAAGGCGAGGGCAGTGGAGGCAATGGTACCGGTCTTGATTTGGAGACAGAATTTGCTCGTATGTACCAGGCCTTGGGAGACCTCGCAGAAGCAAGCCGAACCCACGTACAGCAACCAGGAGCACCCGGAGGTAATCGGGGAGCAGCAGCTACCGACCCTGTTAAGATGGTCGAATCCTTCCGAAGGATGAGGCCGCCTGTTTTTGAAGGCAAGGCAGACCCGACAGCGGCTGACGACTGGATTCGTCAAGTCGAGACAGTGTTTGAGGTGATGCTGTCGCCAGAGGATAGCAAGGTCAGGTTAGCCAGCGTTCTGCTAGAAAAGGATGCCGGAGTCTGGTGGCAATCGGTAAAAAGAGGCATGGGCGAAGGGCCCATTACCTGGGAGGATTTTCTGGCAGAATTCAGGCAACACTATTTCCCACTAGACGTGCAAGAGGAAAAAGCCATGGAGTTCCACAACCTCAAGCAGGGAAGCATGACGGTCCGAGAATATGAGACCAAGTTCACCCAGCTTTCCCGCTATGCCCCGGAAATGGTACAAGATGAAGTCAAAAAGACCAAGAGGTTTGAGCAAGGGCTTAAACCCGCACTGAGGACCAAGATGATACCGCTTTGCATCCGGAGGTTCGAGAAGCTAGTCCGTCGGGCAGCTACGACGGAGTTAGACATGAATAAGGGGCCAGAACTGCAAGGAAACACTGGGGGGTGGAACAAGGGAAAAAGGCATGCACCAGCGTCAGGATTCAGAAACCAGGGTGGGAACCAAAAATTTCAGAAGAAAGTTAGCAACACCAGCAACATCAAGACAGGGAACTGTTTTACATGTGGTGAGCCAGGACATTTCAGGCACCAATGCCCCAAGAATGGGAACCCTCAGAGTGATGCCCGCACCTGCTACAATTGCGGGAAGGTTGGCCATGTTCGGCCAAACTGCCCCCAACTTCACAGGGGCAAGAGTGGGCCGGCTCCCAGGGCCAACAAGAAGGGGATAAACCGCCAAGGGAAAGTATTTGCGCTCACAGAAGAAGACGCCAATGAAGACGAGGGAGTTATCACCGGTAGGTGAAGGAGTATGGTTAAGCTTTTGTAGTATTTTAAATATTTTGGCATAAGATAAGTATGATGTAACCACTTTTGTAAACAGGTTGGATTAATATAAATGAAATCCAGGCAACTATTTTGTTTGATAGTGGGTCATCACATTCCTTCGTGTCTGGAACATTCTCCAAGAAGCTGAAATGCACCCAGGAGGCAACTCCGGAATCAGTGTTGTTGGTGGGTACCCCATCGGGAGCAACCCTCCCTGCAAATTCATGCTACAAGGGATGCAATCTCCTGATTGGCGGAAATACCCTGAGCATAGACTTACTAGAATTGGACTTTGTAGGGACAGACGTAATTATCGGGATGGACTGGATGGCCAGGCATAAGGCTAGCATCGATTGCAAGGAAAGGAGGGTAACCATTACCCCACCCGGAGGGCCGGAGCTTGTGTTCCAAGGAAGGAAGAAACAGAACGCGGAAATTCTTACGGCAGCAACTAAGGTACTAGTGCCAAGTGAAGTCAAGGCGATACCGATCGTACGAAAATTTCCTCGTGTATTTTTGGAAGAATTACCTGGACTCCCACCGCGCAGGGATGTCGAGTTCAGCATTACTATCCAGCCGGGCAGCGCACCAGTGTCAAAAACACCCTATCGGATGGCGCCAATAGAGCAAAAAGAAGTGAAGGAGCAGATCGAAGAACTACTGCAAAGAGGATTCATCAGGCCAAGTGCCTCACCCTGGGGGGCACCTGTGCTACTAGTAAAGAAGAAGGATGGAACCTCAAGAATGTGCATCGATTATCGGGAATTGAACAAGGTGACTATTCGAAATCAGTACCCCATTCCCAGGATTGATGACCTGTTTGATCAACTTCAGGGAGCAGCTGTATTTTCAAAAATCGATTTGCGTTCAGGCTATCATCAAGTTCGGGTTAGAGAAGAAGATATACCCAAGACTGCATTCCGGACTCGGCACGGTCATTACGAGTTTTTAGTAATGCCATTCGGAGTGACAAACGCTCCAGCAATCTTCATGGACATGATGAACCGCATCTTGCGACCATTCATCGATTCCTTCGTGGTTGTCTTCCTAGACGACATCTTGGTATATTCAAAAACAGAAAAGGACCATGCTGAGCATCTAACTGCAGTGTTGACCAAGCTACGAGAGCACCAGCTGTACGCCAAACTGACGAAATGTGAATTCTGGAAGTCAGAAGTGGCCTTCTTGGGCCATGTCCTTTCTAAGGAGGGAGTGGCTACCGATCCACAGAAGATAGAAGCGGTGAAAGATTGGCCTCAGCCGAGAACAGTGAAAGAGGTCAGAAGCTTTTTAGGCATGACAGGGTACTACAGGAAGTTCATCCAGAACTATGCCAGAATTGCCGTACCACTTACTGCCCTGACCAAGAAAAACGTAAGTTTTGATTGGACTGAGAAGTGTGAAGATAGTTTCCAAGAGCTAAAGAACAGACTGATTACTGCACCAGTTTTGGTTCTGCCCCAACCAGACAAGGGATACGTAATCTTCAGTGATGCTTCACTTTTGGGGTTCGGATGTGTTCTGATGCAAGAAGGAAGAGTCATAGCATATGGATCCAGGCAACTTCGACCTCACGAGAAGAATTACCCGACACATGACTTAGAATTAGCCGCGATAATCTTTGCTCTAAAATTATGGCGGCACTATGTCTATGGATCGAAGGTGGAAATGTTTACCGACCATAAAAGCCTGAAGTATATCTACCAACAGAAAGACTTGAATCTCAGGCAAAGGCGATGGTTGGAGGTTCTGGAAGACATAAGACCAGAAATTTTATATCACCCAGGAAAGGCCAATGTCGTGGCCGATGCGCTCAGCAGAAAACGAATTGTAGCCATGCTCACGGTGATGAGACAAGAGCTACAAGATGAGATCAGACAAGCCGGCATTGAACTAGTTGTTGAAGATTTAAGTGCCTTTTTGGCCAATCTAGAGCTACACCCGAGTCTGAATGACCGAGTCAAGAAGGCTCAATGGGGTGATGCAAAGATTGAAGCACAAAAGCAGCTAGTCAATGAAGGAAAAGCCCCAGAGTTCAGTATAAAGGAAGGGTCGCTTTGGCTTGGGAGCAGGTTGTGTGTGCCAAAAATCGACGAGTTGCGGGAAGATATCATGAAGGAAGCACACTCCACCTTACTCACAGTCCACCCAGGAAGCACAAAAATGTATAAGGATATAAAACAACATTTCTGGTGGGCTGGAATGAAACGAGATGTGGCAGAATTCGTGGCCAAATGCCTCACATGTCAGAAGGTCAAGGCGGAGAACCAGAGACCAGGAGGCCTGCTACAGCCCCTACCCATTCCAGAGTGGAAATGGGAAAACATCAGCATGGATTTCATCACGGGACTGCCCAGAAGTTCAAAAGGGAACGACTCGATTTGGGTAATAGTGGACCGCTTGACAAAATCCGCACATTTTCTCCCAGTAAAGACAACTTGGTCGGTAGAAAAGCTGGCAGAAGTCTACATAGAGAGCGTTGTGAAGCTACATGGGGTGCCAGTGTCAATCGTTTCCGACCGGGATGCTAGGTTTACGTCCCGATATTGGCAGAGTCTGCAAGAAGCCTTAGGGACGAGACCAGATTTTAGCACCGCTTTCCACCCGCAAACAGATGGGCAGACAGAAAGAGTTAACAGAATTCTCGAGGACATGCTAAGGGCGTGCATAATGGACTTCGGAGGGAGCTGGGAACAATATTTAGCATTGGTCGAGTTTGCATATAACAACAGCTACCAAGCAAGTATTGGGATGGCTCCATATGAAGCATTGTATGGAAGGAGATGCAGGACCCCTGTGTGCTGGTTTGAAGTAGGTGAAAGGCAAATGTTCGGACCTGAAATGGTGCAACAAACGTCCGAAAAGATCGAACTAATCAGGAAAAGGATGCACGCAGCACAAACCAGACAGAAAAGCTATGCGGACAACCGCCGGCGAGACCTAGAATTCGAGGAAGGTGATTCGGTATTCCTGAAGGTCTCACCTACAAGGGGAGTGGTTAGATTCGGAAGAGGCGGGAAACTAGCACCAAGATATATTGGACCCTACCAAATTTTGAAGAGGATCGGGAAAACGGCATACAAACTAGAGCTACCAGCCGAATTGTCCCAGGTACATGATGTATTCCACGTTTCAATGCTGAAGAAATACGTACCAGATCCAAATCACCAGCTACCAGATGTCCCTGAAGACCTACAAGTGGACCTTACCTATAAGGAGCGGCCGGTGGAAATCATCGATCGTCGGGATAAAGTACTGAGAAACAAAACTATTCCGATGGTCAAAGTTCTTTGGAGGAACCAACTCGTGGAAGAAGCCACTTGGGAGACGGAAAGCCAGATGAAACTCTCTTTTCCCGAGTTATTTTGAGTATCGTTGTTTCTCCTCGCCCCACTTAGTGCAGTTCTGAGGACAGAACTATTCTAAGGAGGGAGTGTTGTAATATCCCGACCGACTATTAATAATATTATTTTATTAGCGTTCGACTACTTGATTATTTTATTTTCCTTTCACCATTGTGTTATCTTTTAGCCATGACAATCTAATAAATAATTAGAGATGGTTGTGTAACTAAACCTAGGGTTACAAAAACATAAGGGTTAAGAATTCTTCTAGAACAAATTCCTTCTCCATGTCAATCCTCCCTCACATAACACCTCCCCCACATTCACCTCCACCTCACCCCTCCTTCCCCTAGATGAGGCCGGCCACACTAAGGAAGGGCCCAAGTGCAATTGTGTGGGTGCACAATTTAAATCTCCACCCTCCTTTCCTCCTATAAATACCCCCCTTCCTTCTCCATAACCTTACTTTAGAAACATCAAAGAAAGAAAGAAAGAAAAAGAATGAGGGTTCTAACTTGAGAGTTTTTTTAATTGTAGGTTGCTAGAAGTCCTAGGAGAAAGAAGGAAAGTAGCTAGTGTTTCCATCAAGAAAGAAACAAGGTGGGGGGTTCTCATATGGTTTGTATGTTTGTTTGTTGTTTGTTTGTTTATTTGAATAAGGGTTTTGATGTTCTTCTTCTTCTTACCCTCTTGTTTATTTTTCTTTTGATATGGTTACTTGTAGTAGTATGATTGTGTGAGTTTCTCATTTTGAAGTTGTTAACTACTTGGACTAAATTAACACATACATATAAGTTTGTACATACAACCATGTAAGGTTGTAGGACTTGAATATGGAACCATGCATAAGGCATATGGATTGTTTACAACCATGTAAGGTTGTAGGACTAGTATTGAACCTTGAATTAAAAGAGAACATATGTGGATTAAACCAAAAAATAAAGTGTTCTAGTTGTTGTACTATTATTTAGTCTTAAACTTAAAGCATGAAAAGAAAAAGAAATTAGCTTAATCACTAGTGGTAAAATAAGGTAATAAAAAGATCTTCTCTTTTTATGTTATCACTAGTTGTAGCTAATAAAAAGACCTTCTCTTTATTTATCACTAGTTGTAACTAATAAAAAGATCTTCTCTTTTTATTTAATCACTAGTTAGTTTTATGCCCACTAGTAAGAAACTTATGTAGTAATTTAATTGTAGGTGTTTATGATAAATTTTAGTTGATAGATATGCATGTTTCTAATAAAGTTGTTGTAGTAGTAGATATGTATCCTTCTACTAAGTAGCAATAGTAGATGTATGTTTCATTAAAAGTAGTAATAGTAGATGTATGTTTCCATTAAAGTAGTAGATGTATTATATCATATGAAAGGATGAGATTCATGTTATACATGTTGTAGGATTATTCCTAAAATTATTTAGAAGCTATTTTCATGCTACACATGTTGTAGGATTACTCCTAAAAATAATTAGAAGCCATTTCTATGCTTCATGTGTTGTAGGATTACTCCTAAAAATAATTAGAAGCCATTTCTATGCTTCATGTGTTGTAGGATTACTCCTAAAAATAATTAGAAGCCATGTTTATGTTCTACATGTTGTAGGATTATTCCTAAAATTATTTAGAAGCTATTTTCATGCTACACATGTTGTAGGATTACTCCTAAAAATAATTAGAAGCCATGTTTATGTTCTACATGTTGTAGGATTATTCCTAAAATTATTTAGAAGCTATTTTCATGCTACACATGTTGTAGGATTACTCCTAAAAATAATTAGAAGCCATTTCTATGCTTCATGTGTTGTAGGATTACTCCTAAAAATAATTAGAAGCCATTTCTATGCTTCATGTGTTGTAGGATTACTCCTAAAAATAATTAGAAGCCATTTCTATGCTTCATGTGGTAGGATTACTCCTAAAAATAATTAGAAGCCATTTCTATGCTTCATGTGTTGTAGGATTACTCCTAAAAATAATTAGAAGCCATTTCTATGCTTCAAGTGTTGTATGATTACTTCTAAAAATAATTGGAAGCTATATTCATGCTTCAAGTGTTGTAGGATTACTTCTAAAAATATTTAGAAGCCATATCTATGCTTAGAATGTGTAGGACTTAACAAAAATGCCTACCATGCTTGGAATGTGGTATGTTCAATTCTAGTCATGTATCCATGCTTAAGACTTGTACAAGTGCATGCTTAATCATTGCATAATTAAGAATATTGTCAGTGATGGTTGTGCCATATATACCATGATTAATTGTCATAGGTTGATGCTTGAAATTGCATGCTATGATTGAATTGCCATAGGCTAAGTAGTAAGAAAGACCCATGTTGGAATTGTAGTTTAAACTACCTTGTTGTAGTTGATATTAGTAAAGAACCATACATGCTTGAACGGCATGGTATAGCATCTTAGATTGCATGAGGATATGTACCAATGTTATGTGGGTTAGGAAGAGAACCCATGGACTCTAGTCGAGTAGGTTCTAATTTAAGTGGAACCATGGCATATGAGCACCCTTCATTCATAGTAATAAGGGATGAGAAGTTCTAATAAGTTGTAGCTTAGTAAGAAGCTAAGTATAGGGTATTCAATTACCCTAAGGGTCATCGACCATCAAGACCACATCCTACCCCCGTAGAGTAAAACGGATAGATCTCACCTCGGACGTTGACGGATCTTAACCAATGTAGGTTGACCGTGGGCCGAGAGTGTTGGTAGAATCCAAGTTAAGGGTAGTGATGAGTGAGAGAGATTTTATTGCCAGAGTCTTGGATCGAGTGACCACGAGTCGGACCATAATAATCCAAGTTGGAAATTATGGGAGATCACATGAGGATAGTGACATCATTAGAGTAGTGACTTATGAAATCATTACATAGACCCTTGCCGGAAGAGGGGAGTCGGTCGTAGGGGGCACCTTATGACTAACTCGTCCCTGGAGGCAGACTAGGTGGTGTTATTGGGTTGCGCCTTCCTGTCAAAGGGATACGCACGGTGCCGTCTCACAAGTTGAGGACACGGGTTGCGTATCTCGCGCTGTTAATTCCTGAGGTACAGTGGCTACGGGTGCCACAGGATGCATTGTGCAGTCCTGCGCTTGCGATACCCCAGAGGGTGCCACAGGGTAGGCTTCGTGCTACCCTGCGCTTGCGAAACCCTATAGTTGATTTTGGAATGACGCCCGATATAATGGGTTCGTCTATTTTAGAGAGGTCCGGTTGGCCGGGTCGCAGTGGCGAACATAGACACCACTGGCGAAATGCAACAGTGGCACATGACCACATCTGCAACCTCATTAGCCCCGTGTAGGTGTCGAGAACAGGTTGTGCACAATTAGTATTCATAACGCGGGTTCAATCCCTATATATGGAGAAACGGCTTGAGATGGGGTCACATGTAGTATGGGCTGCATGTTACTTCGGAGACTTGCTGGTATTAGAGTAAGAGCATCCTAGTAGTAGTTGACATGACAATAGTACCCTAGCATAGTGGACAGTACATTAGTATTCTAATTTTGTTGGCAGTGCATTGGTATTCCAGTTGATTGACTTGCACTCACGAACACTTAAACTACACCGACATACTTTACTATGTTTGTATATATATTGTTTTGGAGATCCGCTGCTATATGATCAGCCTTTAAGCGTCAGTGAATACTGACGTCCCCACTTCCATAGGTACTGGACCACAAAAGTACAGGTGTGAGATTCAGGAGGACTCAAGACAAGGAAAGCGAGGAGTCCACGTCAAGTTTTAATTTCCGCTGTAATAACTATTTCATGTATACTCTGATGTAATCTAGTGTAGTAATGGGAACATTCGGCCTGTAATATTGAGTTAATAAAAAGTTTTAAATTTTCCTTTTTTTTTTCTGTGTCTTGTGACTTATTGAAGGAAAGGTCTTGGCTCATGTCACGATTTTCCAGTATATGGAAATCGGGGCGCTACAATATCCTACTAGCACCTTATTCTTTGTTTGATCTTCTTCTAGGTGTCATTTTAGTCTTCTCTCTTCCAGTTCATGTGTTGTTTGATTCGGGTGCTACCCACTCTTTCATTTCTTCTCGCTTTGTCGATCAGCATGGTTTGGCTTGCGATGCTATGCCCGTAGCTTGGGACATCACCAAAGGTGGAGGTGTCGTGGTTTGTTCTAGGGTTTGCAAGCAGAGTCCGCTGCTGATTGGTGGCGTGGTCTTCTCGGTGGATTTGATTGTGATTCCCAACTCCGGTTTCGATGTCATTCTAGGCATGGACTGATTGGGTGTTTCCTGTGCCGTGATTGATTGCCGGGAGAAGAAGGTGACTTTCAGGCTCTCTGGTCAACCAGAATTTGTTTTCCATGCAGGTGAGACACCGTCAGGGCGTGTCAAGAACTCGATGGACCCCAAGGTTGTTTTTCTTGTGTCGCTGGATTCTGATGGGGTTGTTGCACCCTTGGTTGTGCATGACTTCCTTGATGTATTTCTTGAGAAATTGCCCGGTCTGCCGCCAGTCCGAGATGTGGAGTTCAGCATTGATGTTCTACCCGGTATGGCCCCTATTTCCAAGAGTCTGTATCGTTTGGCACTGGTTGAATTGGCAGAACTGAAGGTGCAAGTTCAGGAGCTGTTTGATAAGGGTTTTGTCAGACCTAGTATTTTGCCATGGGGAACACAGTTCTGTTTGTCAGCAAGAAGAATGGAAGCCGCAGGCTTTGCATGGACTACATGGAGTTGAACAATGTTACTGTCAAGAATTGGTATCTATTACCGAGGATTGACGATTTGTTCGACCAATTGGGAGATGCTTTGGTGTTCTCGAAGTTGGATCTGCGTTTCGGGTACCATCAAGTCAGGGTGAAGTCAGAGGATGTTTCAAAAACGGCTTTTCGAACGAGGTATGGGCATTACGAGTTCTTGGTGATGCCTTTCGGAGTAACTAATGCACCAGCTGTGTTCATGAGTCCGATTAACCGTGTGTTTTCTCCGTTCTTGGATCAGTTTGTTGTGGTTTTCATCGACGACATATTGGTGTACTCGCGGAACAGGACAGATCATGCCGAGCATTTGATGGTGGTTCTGCAGACTTTGAGGGAGAACCAGCCGTATGGAAAGCTTGATAGGTGCGAGTTCTGGCTGGATCAGGTTGCTTTTCTTGGCCATATTATCTCTGGTGCTGGTGTTTCTGTAGATCCGTCGAAGATTCCTGTGGTCAAGGATTGGCCTATTCCGAAGTCTGTTTCTGAGGTGCGGAGTTTCCTTGGTTTGGCTGGTTACTATCGGAAGTTCGTTCAGGATTTCTCCAAAATTGCTGGACCCTTGACCAGTTTAACCAGGAAGGAGAATAAGCTCGTCTATGATGAAGCTTTCGCCGAGTTGAAGCGTCGGTTGACGTCAGTGCCTGTGCTGATTGTACCCGACAGTTCAGATAGTTTTGTAATCTTTTGTAATGCTTCGGGGAGAGGTCTGGGAGTAGTGCTGATGCAGCGAGGCAGGGTTATCACTTATGCATCGAGGCAGTTGAGACCTCATGAGAAGAACTATCCTACGCATGATCTGGAGCTTGCAGCTGTGATCTTTGCCTTGAAGTTATGGAGGCACTATTTGCTTGGGGATAGAGTTGAGATTTTTAAAGATCACAAGAGCCTCAAGTATGTGTTCATTCATAAGGAGTTGAACATGAGGCAGAGGAGATGGCTGGAATTGATGGCAGGCTTTGACATTAATTTGCAGTATCACCCGGGCAGAGTTAATTTGGTGCCGGGTGCTTTGAACCGGAGGCCTGTCGCTATGTTCCTCACTCAGCAGAAGGAACTAGTGGAGGACATGAGGAGGCTGGAGTTGGATGTGTTGCTTCCCGGATTAGATCGGCAGCTTATGTTGTTGCAGTTGCAGTCGTCCTTGGTAGAGCAGATCAAGGCAGCTCAAGGGAGTGAGCAGCAATTGCAGGAGTTTCGGGGTGAGGTTGAAGCTGGTTTGAGATCTGATTTGGTTGTCCATGCTGATGGGTCGCTTCGGTTTGGCTCTAGGTTATGTGTACCTAGAGGAGAAGTCAGGTAGAAGCTACTTGAGGAAGCTCATCAGTCCCCGTATTCTATTCATCCTAGTGGTACCAAGATGTACAGGAACTTGAAACAGCATTTCTGGTGGCATGGTATGAAGCGGGATGTGGCTCGATTCGTCGCCCAGTGCCTAATCTGTCAGCAGGTGAAGGCGGAGCATAAGGGGACTGCAGGACTTTTGCAACCCCTTCCTATCTCTGAATAGAAGTGGGAGAATATCACGATGGACTTTGTGACAGCTTTGCCGAGGAGTCCTAAAGGTCATAATGTTATCTGGGTGATAGTGGATCGGCTGACGAAGTGTGCTCACTTCATTCCTTTCCATGTGGGTCAGTCCACGGAGAGTTTGGCCGAGCAGTACGTTCAGGAGGTTGTTCGTCTGCATGGAGTTCCTGTCAGCGTCATATCGGATAGAGATATGAGATTCAAGTCTCAGTTCTGGGAGAGTTTGCAGAGGAGCTTGGGTACCAAGTTGAGCTACAGTACAACGTTCCATCCTCAGACGGATGGGCAGTCAGAAAGGACGATTCAGACCCTAGAAGAAATGTTGAGATCCTGCGTTCTTCAGTTTGGAGGTTCGTGTGAGGATCATCTTCACTTGGCCGAGTTTTCTTATAATAAAAGTTACCAGGCGAGTCTCATGGGTGCTCCATTCAAATCTTTGTATAGGCGCAAGTGTAGGTCGCCAGTCTGTTGGGATGATATCAGTGAGACGAAGCTTTTAGGCCCTGAGTTGATCATGAAGACAGTTGATGCCGTGGCTTAGATCCGCAAGCATTTGCAGGCCGCTCAGGATTGACAGAAGAGGTTGGCAGATTGTCGTCGGAGACCTCTAGATTTTGAGGCAGGCGAGCATGTGTTCCTCAAGGTATCGCCTTGGAAAGGTGTTATCCGTTTCGGCGGTGGAGGCAAGTTGAGTCCTCGATTCATCGGTCCATTCGATATTGTGGAACGTGTGGGCAAGGTAGCTTACAGGCTCGCGTTACCGCCAGCTTTAGTTGTAACGCCCCGAATCCCAAAAACACTGAATTCGAGATGTTCTACAGGATCTTTTCACTTTCTTTAGTACAATTTTACAGGAAAATTTAAACTTTTCATCTTACATCAGAGTTTACATCAATATTACACTTTTCTTTTGCACAGCGGAAGTAAAATTTACAACAATTAAACAAATGTACAACAACATGGTAAAATGTTTATGCATCCATTCCTCTTACACATGCAATTACCTGCATACAAACTGTGGGTACGTCAGTTTATTCAACTGACGATAATTATACATGGCCATCCTCTCTATGCCAGAAACAGTATAACGATTCTCATTTCTTAACAGATCACAAACTTGTTCACATAACAATTAAAGTAAAGGGGGAAAAATCTTAATGATGTCGTGTCGTGATCGTGCACTTAATCCTTAATGCAATTACTTAATTTACATGACACTAATGCGCACTTGTTCGGATTCTATGCATCCCATACTACATAGGTCCGAGGGCAAGCCTCTTAACCGTTCTTCATTTTTGTAGGGTTCAATCCCTCGCCATGACTTAATCTACTTCTGTAATTACAGTGAGTATCCTAGATGATCTATGAGTACAAGCACGTGTCCTGGCCCCTGGAGTAGAATTCCGCGCCATCTCTTGACTCATCAAGCATGCATTCTGCGGCAATTCAACCTCCTCCCTGAACACGATCCTCTTGCAGTCACCAAACATCCCACAAACGTGACTAAAGTCCGGTCATTCTGAGTTGTGCCCGCGCCATGTCTTGACTCATCAAGCATGCATTCTGCGGCTCACACATCCGCACCGTAAACTCTAGTTCTCATACTTATGTTTTTCTCTCACTTTCATCACCTCTTCACTATGTACTAAATATTAGAATCATGAATACAAATCAAAGCTCTAGAGTTAGCCTCTCCACCAAACCGGACTTATTCATTTTATTTACACATGACCAACCTTGGTCTTTCTTTCAATTTCATTTCATTTCCATTGCCGGGGGAGACTTAGCTACTCTTGGTTTCAATTTACAATTCACAACTTCCAATTGAGCACTTTCCGCTCATAATTCAATTTAGAGTCCCACAGACTTTCTTATCATGATCTTAGCCTTTTTCATGTTCATTTAATTCTAATCTCACATCTATGATTCCTTTCATATCAATTCATACAATTCTAAGAGTTCATTGACATCAATCACAAAGTTCACAACTTTCAGCAATAAGCAAAACTAGAATCTCTGACATACCATAATTCACTCTATACAGACGACTTGGAAGGATACCAGTCGACTCGTACAGTCAATACAAGTTCATCATAAACACTCGGGAGAGTCGACTGCTGCACACGGCCAGTCGGCTGTCCCGCAACTTTTCATGTTCACAGTGTTATCCACGTGACAGTTGACTGTTCATCCATCAGTCGTCTGTTCTAGGATTCTTTTAATAGTACATTTCTATGTTCAGCTCAGTCGACTTGCTACACGCATTAAGTCGACTGGACAGTTTCAGAATTCAAAATCAGGAATGCACTTTCATCACAGTACACATACATTCATGTTTCATAAACACCACACTTCTTACTTGTTCAGTAACCTCGCAGCATGAAATTTCAAGTTACTAACATTGTCTTTTCTTTAGGGAAAATACTTTAAACATGCATTTACACTTATTCATAACTTTCTTGCAAAGATGAAAATATAAATCTCAAGTCATTATACTATGTCAACATAACAAAATGTCTCATTTCATGGAATTGCCGAATAATCATAATTAAATCAATGCACCAGTCGGCTGAACACATCGTCAGTCGACTGCACCGACCGTTCTTAATTTTGTTAATCATCGCTAGTTCTTTCCATCCGTTCACCTTCCCTCCATCATATGTGGCATAGGGAAATATGAACTTAGTAATCGTACTATTACGTCTGTTTTGCATACATGTTTATTACCACATCATAAAAATAATTGTCTCGTACCAGTCGACTTGTTCATGTGACAGTCGACTGTACCGACCCTTTTGTTCTTATTATCATCAGTATGCTCAGGCAATTTCTAATACATTGCATTTACTTCTCATAACATGGTCGCAATTATAATAATCATGGTATAATTCCTACATTAGAAGTCCTGAGAAACACCCGCCTTATTTGAAGAAGTAATCGAAATCCCACAAAAGCTCCTTAAAGTAGTGAACGACTCCTCTCTCCTTGCTCCTTGCTCCACACCGAACTCTTCAGGAAACTACTCGGCCTCCACAGAAAAGCACCCACACACAACTCACAAAATACCTCTCTTACAATAATAATCTTAGTGTAAAAGAGATAGGGAAAGAGAGGGGTATTTATACTAGAAAATAAGTGGAATAGAGGGCTAGGATTTATTAGGGAGTTGTAAGATCAAGGGTTAGGATGCACTAGGGGGTTGAAATAACTACCCACACCTCTACACAACTACCCATGATTCCAAACCATTACTCCACCCAACCGGCCACCAAAAGTGCTCAATGCACGTGTATGCGAAATGCACGTGCATGCACAACCACACTAATAAAACTTGTACATTCATGACAAGTCTTATAAAAAAAATGTGTTACACAAAACAAGTTGTAAAAATAAAAGGATTTAAACCATGGGCTTTAATTAGTTTGGGCCAAAATAATTATTTCAAAAGAAAATAAGCAAACTAATCATTGGTCTTTAAGAAAATACTTTATAGAAAACAATACTCTTTAATCATCGTGTTGGGAAATAATAGTCAACATGCTACCCAAGCATACCATATGTGAAAATAAATAATCTTTCGTATATTTGAAAAATCGGTGTATTACAACACTCCCTCCTTAGAATAGTTCCGTCCCCGGAACTACAATCAAGAGCGAGAAACAGAGAAATTACAACACAACAACAAAGAAAAGATACAAAGATACAAAGATACAATCAAGCAAAAAGCTCAGGATAATCCTTCAACATCCTCTCCTCAGACTCCCAAGTAGCATCTTCAACCAAATGGTTTCTCCAGACCACCTTGACCATCGGTATCGTCTTATTCCTCAAGACTTTCTCCCTACGGTCAACAATCTCGACAGGAGACTCGATGTAATTCAGATCCAACTGCAAACCTTCCGGCACTTCAGGCAAATGATGACTCGGATCTGGAATATAACCTCTCAGCATAGACACATGGAAGACATTGTGCACCTGAGACAACTCTCCCGGTAATTCAAGCCGGTAAGCAGTTTTCCCGATCCTTTTCAATATCTTATACGGGCCTATAAACCTCGGGGCTAACTTCCCGCCTTTGCCAAAACGAACCACACCTTTACTGGGTGATACCTTCAGGAAGACGAAGTCACCAACCTCAAACTCAAGGTCCCTTCTCCGGTTGTCTGCATAGCTTTTCTGCCTGCTCTGAGCTTCCACCAACCTTTTCCTGATCAGAACAATCTTCTCAGAAGTCTGCTGTACAAGCTCAGGACCAAACAACTGCCGCTCCCCAACTTCATACCAACAAACAGGTGTTTTGCACTTCCTGCCATACAAAGCTTCATACGGCGCCATCCCGATGCTAGCCTGAAAACTGTTGTTGTAGGCAAACTCCACCAAAGGTAAATGCCTTTCCCAACTGCCTCCAAAGTCTAGTATACAACACCGAAGCATATCCTCAAGAATACGGTTGACTCTCTCGGTCTGCCCATCGGTTTGCGGATGAAAAGCAGTGCTGAAATCTGTCTTGGTACCCAAAGCTATCTGAAGACTCCTCCAGAAATGCGAAGTAAACCGCGCATCTCAATCAGACACAATAGTTGAAGGAACACCATGAAGCCAGACAATCTCGCCAACATACATCTCAGCCAACTTGTCCATCGAAGCAGTGAGTTTCATCGCCAAAAAGTGAGCGGACTTGGTTAGTCGATCAACTATAACCCAAATCGCGTCATTGCCTTTAGGACTCTTAGGCAATCCCGTGATGAAATCCATACTGATGTTATCCCACTTCCATTCCGGAATAGGTAACGGCTGTAATAGACCTCCGGGTCTCTGATTTTCGACTTTGACTTGCTGACAAACCTCACACTTCGCAACAAATTCAGCCACATCCCGCTTCAAACCTGACCACCAGAAATGCTGTTTGATGTCTTTGTACATCTTAGTACTCCCAGGATGTACTGACAAAAGAGTAGCATGCGCCTCCTGAAGAATACTCTCTTTCAGGTCCACCTGATTTGGAACACACAGCCTATCTCCGAACCACAGCACTCCATCCCTAATTTGAAATCCGGGCAACCTGCCAGCACCAACCTGCTCCTTCATCTCCAAAATATCAGCATCAACCTCCTGACTTGCAATGATCCTTGCATTCAAAGTAGGCTGAAGCCTCAACTGAGCCAAGGATGCTCCCAATCCTTGCAAGACAACCTCAATACCTGCTCGGTCCAACTCCTCAATCAGTTGCTTCTGAGTCGTAATCAAACTGGTCAAACTGCTCTTACGACTAAGTGCATCAGCAACAACATTAGCCTTTCCAGGATGATACTTGATCTCAGGTCGCATATCCTCGAGCACTTCCAACCATCTCCGCTGCCTCAGATTGAGATCCCTCTGCTGATATATATACTTCAAGCTCTTGTGGTCCGTGTACATATTCAACTTCTCACCGTACACATAGTGCCTCCATTGCTTTAGGGCAAAGATAATCGCAGCCAACTCTAGATCATGAGTCGAGTAATTCTTCTCATGCGGTCGTAGTTGCCTAGACCCATAAGCGATTACTCTTCCCTCTTGCATTAGGACACAACCAAGCCCCCGATGTGAAGCATCGCTATAAACATCATACTCAACACCTGCTCTAGGCAAAGCCAAAATAGGTGCAGTAGTCAGTCTATCTTTCAACTCCTGAAAGCTCGCCTCACACTGCTCAGTCCACTTGAAGCTCACATTCTTCTTGGTCAGTCCAGTAAGCGGTACAGCTATCTGAGCATAACCTTGAATGAATCTCCTGTAGTATCCAGTCATCCCAAGAAAACTTCTGACTTCCTTCACTGTAGTAGGCCTAGCCCAATCTCTCACTGCCTCTATCTTCTGAGGGTCAGTTGCCACTCCCTCCTTAGAAAGGATGTGACCTAGGAATGCCACTTCAGATTTCCAGAAATCACACTTGGATAACTTGGCATACAACTTCTGCTCTTCTAGTTTCTTCAAAACTGCTGCCAGATGCTCGGTGTGCTCCTCCTCTGACTTGGAGTACACGAGGATATCGTCGATAAACACCATGACGAAAGAATCAATAAACGGCCTCAGAACTCTGTTCATTAAATCCATGAAGATTGCGGGTGCATTCGTCACTCCGAATGGCATAACTAAGAATTCGTAATGCCCATGCCGAGTTCTAAATGCAGTTTTGTGCGCATCTTCAGCTTTCACTCGCACTTGGTGATATCCTGATCGAAGATCTATTTTGGAGAATACAGCTGCTCCTTGTAGACGATCGAACAAATCATCAATTCGAGGAATCGGATACTTATTCTGAACAGTGACCTTATTCAGCTCTCGGTAATCGATACACATTCTCATCGATCCATCTTTCTTCTTTACCAAGAGCACTGGTGCTCCCCAAGGTGACGCACTAGGTTGAATAAAGCCCTTCCCCAATAGTTCCTCAATCTGCCGTTTCACCTCATCCTGTTCTACTGGAGCCATCCTATATGGTGCCTTAGAAATTGGTGCACTTCCCGGCTGAACAGTGATGCTGAACTCTACATCACGATGCGGATGTAACCCAGGAAAATCTTCCAAGAACACAGTCGGATAGTCCCGAACCACAGGAATCCCTTGCAATTCCACAGGAGTCTCTTCCTTGCGGATAGTTGCCACCAGCTTAGCACACTTCTGCTTCCCTTAGAAAGTGACTTCAGGTCCACCTGGAGCCTTCACTGTTACCATCTTGGTCTTGCATTCGATGCTTGCACTGTACACCGACATCCAATCAATGCCAATGATAACATCGACTCCCAAGATAGTCAGCTCGATCAGATCGATGCCAAAGATTCGATCTCCAATCACAATCTCGCAATCAGCGTAATACCGATCAGTGGTCAAAGTTTCCCCTGATGGAGTAGCTACTGCTAAGATCTTGCCTGGAAAAGTCTTTGGTTCCACTCCCAACACTTTAGCAAATCTAGGAGACACAAAAGTATGAGAGGATCCAGTATCGAACAATACAACAGCTTTCATTCCATTAAGATAGAGTTCTCCTGTTATATAGTACACACCATTACATAACAGTTTCACAATATGAACGGGAAGAAGAAATGACAAAAACCACTAAACATCAGCCCTCGTACCAGAGGTGACCTGATCTGCTTCCTCAGCATCAGCTTCTGTCAAGGCAAATACTCGCCCTGATTGGTACGGCCTCTTTCCAGTCTGCTGTATTGGCACATTGTGATTGCCAGCCCGTGGTTTGAGACATCGAGATTGGTAATGTCCCACTTCACCACAGTTGTAGCAAGTGACTGCAGAAGGTCTCACCACATTGTTTCCAGGTCCTCCAGCCACACCAATAGCGTTCGCCCCTGTCGGTTTGAACCTCTGTGCAGATGGTTGTCCCTTGAAACTCCCCGATTGTGCAGGCCTCTTCCCGGACTGCCAGTTGTTTCTCTGGTGCTGAGCAACATGGAACTGCTCCATATCTGCCTCCGTCGCTGCCGCCCTCTTGACCAGCTTGTCGAAACGCCTGATACCAAGGGGTATCATCCGGGATCTCAAGCTTGGCCTCAACCCATGCTCGAACTTGCAAGCCTTCTTCGCCTCATCCATCACCAGTTCTGGAGCATACCTGGAGAGCTGAGTAAATTTAGTCTCATACTCCCTCACTGACATGCTGCCTTGCTGAAGTGACAGAAACTCCATCACCTTCTTCTCCTGGACGTCGGAGGGAAAATAGTGGCTGCGGAATTCCTCTAGAAATTCCTTCCAGCCAAGCACTATACCTCCCATGGTCCTCTTCATCGACTGCCACCAAACAGCCGCATCCTTCTCGAATTGCAAAGTCGCCAACTTGACCTTGCTGCCCTCCGGTGTCTCCAACACCTCAAAGATTGTCTCCACTTGCCGAATCCAGTTGTCAGCCGCATCTGGGTCTGACTTTCCCTCGAACACTGGTGGTTTCATTCTCTTGAATGATTCCACTAGCTTAATCGCCTCGGGCACGGGATTCACAGGCCCCCTTCCTTGATTCATGGCCACTGCATTCAACGTCTGGTAGACCCTAGCAAGTTCGGTCTCCAGATCCAACCCCTCACCATTCCTAGCCCCTTTTCTCGACATATTCTGATGCAAAAAGATCCATTAAATTCGAAGTATAAGACAAGAATTTAAACCATCTTGCATTTCATTGAATTCCAAAGTTTATACATTCGAATTAAAAACATTTCTTAACATCAGAATAGAAGATAGTAGAAACTAAGACAATCTAATCCCTACGGGTCCTTTTTGCTGCTCGAAGTTCATCCCGTAGTTCATCGACTTCATCCTTCAGCACATCTGTCAGGCTCTTTCTCTTCTCAAGTTCCCATACTCGGTGACTGAGAATAGAAAAATCGTCCTTTCGCTTCGCCAGCTGAGCTTCCAAAACTCCAACTCTCTCTTTCAGGGTCTCCACCTGCCTCTGAAGAGAAGCCATAGTGCCACTCAGAGCTGGTCCCTCTTCTTCTTCGGAAGAAGAATCGTCAGATGAATCTGGAGGTGGGGTAATCTCTCGAGATTCAGGCCACTCCTCATCATCAGAATCCGCTTGCCCAGGGTGATACTCGTCCTCAGAATCAGCCTGTCCAGGATGGTACTCTTCCTCAATAATATGCCAGTCGTCATCTCCAGCAGGGTCGAAGTGATCAGCCATCTTAGAATAGAGAGGAAGAAGCATAAGTCATAGAGCAACACAAATGTAAGTCACTTACATTTAAATCTCCAAACTCAGACACACACTCTAATGTCCACTTCTAGGGTTTCGTTCCCTACAAATTTGTACAAGTGTGAAAGCGTAGAAAGCGTGGCTCTGATACCACTCTGTAACGCCCCGAATCCCAAAACACTGAATTCGAGATGTTCTACAGGATCTTTTCACTTTCTTTAGTACAATTTTACAGGGAAATTTAAACTTTTCATCTTACATCAGAGTTTACATCAATATTACACTTTTCTTTTGCACAGCGGAAGTAAAATTTACAACAATTAAACAAATGTACAACAACATGGTAAAATCTTTATGCATCCATTCCTCTTACACATGCAAATTACCTGCATACAAACTGTGGGTACGTCAGTTTATTCAACCGACAATAATTATACATGGCCATCCTCTCTATGCCAGAAACAGTATAACGATTCTCATTTCTTAACATATCACAAACTTGTTCACATAACAATCAAAGTAAAGGGGGAAAAATCTTAATGATGTCGTGTCGTGATCGTGCACTTAATCCTTAATGCAATTACTTAATTTACATGACATTAATGCGCACTTGTTCGGATTCTATGCATCCCATACTACATAGGTCCGAGGGCAAGCCTCTTAACCGTTCTTCATTTTTGTAGGGTTCAATCCCTCGCCATGACTTAATCTACTTCTGTAATTACAGTGAGTATCCTAGATGATCTATGAGTACAAGCACGTGTCCTGGCCCCTGGAGTAGAATTCCGCGCCATGTCTTGACTCATCAAGCATGCATTCTGCGGCAATTCAGCCTCCTCCCTGAACACGATCCTCTTGCAGTCACCAAACATCCTACAAACGTGACTAAAGTCCGATCATTCTGAGTTGTGCCCGTGCCATGTCTTGACTCATCAAGCATGCATTCTGCGGCTCACACACCCGCACCGTAATCTCTCACTTTCATCACCTCTTCACTATGTACTAAATATTAGAATCATGAATACAAATCAAAGCTCTAGAGTTAGCCTCTCCACCAAACCGGACTTATTCATTTTATTTACACATGACCAACCTTGGTCTTCCTTTCAATTTCATTTCATTTCCATTGCCGGGGGAGACTTAGCTACTCTTGGTTTCAATTTACAATTCACAACTTCCAATGGAGCACTTTCCGCTCATAATTCAATTTAGAGTCTCACAGACTTTCTTATCATGATCTTAGCCTTTTTCATGTTCATTTAATTCTAATCTCACATCTATGATTCCTTTCATATCAATTCATACAATTCTAAGAGTTCATTGACATCAATCACAAAGTTCACAACTTTCAGCAATAAGCAAAACTAGAATCTCTGACATACCAAAATTCACTCTGTACAGTCGACTTGGAAGGATACCAGTCGACTCGTACAGTCAATACAAGTTCATCATAAACACTCGGGAGAGTCGACTGCTGCACACGGCCAGTCGGCTGTCCCGCAACTTTTCATGTTCACAGTGTTATCCACGTGACAGTCGACTGTTCATCCATCAGTCGTCTGTTCTAGGATTCTTTTAATAGTACATTTCTATGTTCAGCTCAGTCGACTTGCTACACGCATTAAGTCGACTGGACAGTTTCAGAATTCAAAATCAGGAATGCACTTTCATCACAGTACACATACATTCATGTTTCATAAACACCACACTTCTTACTTGTTCAGTAACCTCGCAGCATGAAATTTCAAGTTACTAACATTGTCTTTTCTTTAGGAAAAATACTATAAACATGCATTTACACTTATTCATAACTTTCTTGCGAAGATGACAATATAAATCTCAAGTCATTATACTATGTCAACATAACAAAATGTCTCATTTCATGGAATTGCCGAATAATCATAATTAAATCAATGCACCAGTCGGCTGAACACATCGTCAGTCGACTGCACCGACCGTTCTTAATTTTGTTAATCATCGCTAGTTCTTTTCATCCGTTCACCTTCCCTTCATCATATGTGGCATAGGAAAATATGAACTTAGTAATCGTACTATTACGTCTGTTTTGCATACATGTTTATTACCACATCATAAAAAATAATTGTCTCGTACCAGTCGACTTGTTCATGTGACAGTCGACTGTACCGACCCTTTTGTTCTTATTATCATCAGCATGCTCAGGCAATTTCTAATACATTGCATTTACTTCTCATAACATGGTAGCAATTATAATAATCATGGTATAATTCCTACATTAGAAGTCCTGAGAAACACCCACCTTATTTGAAGAAGTAATCGAAATCCCGCAAAAGCTCCTTAAAGTAGTGAACGACTCCTCGCTCCTTGCTCCTTGCTCCACACCGAACTCTTCAGGAACTACTCGGCCTCCACAGAAAAGCACCCACACACAACTCACAAAATACCTCTCTTACAATAATAATCTTAGTGTAAAAGAGATAGGGAATGAGAGGGGTATTTATACTAGAAAATAAGTGGAATAGAGGGCTAGGATTTATTAGGGAGTTGTAAGATCAAGGGTTAGGATGCACTAGGGGGTTGAAATAACTACCCACACCTCTACACAACTACGCATGATTCCAAACCATTACTCCACCCAACCGGCCACCAAAAGTGCTCAATGCACGTGTATGCGAAATGCACGTGCATGCACAAACCACACTAATAAAACTTGTACACTCATGACAAGTCTTATAAAAAAATGTGTTACACAAAACAAGTTGTAAAAATAAAAGGATTTAAACCATGGGCTTTAATTAGTTTGGGCCAAAATAATTATTTCAAAAGAAAATAAGCAAACTAATCATTGGTCTTTAAGAAAATACTTTATAGAAAACAATAATCTTTAATCATCATGTTGGGAAATAATAGTCAACATGCTATCCAAGCATACCATATGTGAAAATAAATAATCTTTCGTATATTTGAAAAATCGGGGTATTACATTAGTAGGTATCCATAATGTATTCCATGTTTCTCAGCTCAGGAAATACATCAGAGATGACAGTCATGTGGTTGACTACTCAGACTTATCTGTGAGGCTGAATTTGTCCTGTCAAATTTGACATGTCTCTATCTTAGACCGTCGAGAGAAGGTGCTAAAGAATAGAGTCATCAAATTGGTCTGAGTTTCTTGGTATCCTCGCTCGCCAGGGGAGTCTACTTGGAGGAAGAGATTCGGGAGAGGTTTCCTCATTTGTTTGAGTAGTGGTTGTTTTGCCTTGTTTTGTTTTGTTTTGTTTGTTTGGGGTTTGCCCTATGTACCTCTTGTATGAATTTTGAGGATGAAATTCTTCTTGTAAGGTGGGTAGGATTTGTAAGCCCTATTTTCAAATTTTATTGTATTTTGTTTTCTTTTGATTATTGTATTTGGATTCATTTGTCATAGTGTATTTTGTCTTTTTTTGGGTTCCTTTGTTCTCTCTTGATTGATCTATGTTCTTTTGATTGGATTTTGTTCTCTTTGCAATTTTGGCTCTTTCTAGTTTGATTTTGATTTGTTCTCCTTTGTGTTTGTCTCATCTCATTGCATTTATTTTTCTCTTTTTGGAGCCCAAACCGATACCCGGAACCCACATAATCTCAACCCAAAACCCAATTTCTTGATTCCTATAAATACCCTATTATTAAACCGTAATTATTTCCATCTCTCTCTCTCTCCACTGTCTCTCTCTCCCCGATCCCACACCCCTCTCTCTGTTTCGTTGCACCCCAACCCAACCGCAAAAACCCTACCCTTATCACCATCTCCGATCGCCTTCGACCTCCGTCACCACCATCACCATCACCGTTTCCACCCCGTCGCTCTCATCTCCATCTCACTGCCTCGTCATCACCCCTGTTCTCCTCGCCGTAACCCATCACCGAACCTTCACCATCGCCATTTCTCCACTTTGTGCACCCCTTCGTCTTTGTCATCCCTCACCGATCACCCTCGCAATCACTGCAGATCCCCTAGCATTGCCATTCGAGTCTCGGAGCTTTGCCGTCGTCGCTCTCTGTTTCCAACCGCAAAACAGAGTTCGCTCGTCGAGGTTGCCGTCGTCGCCGTCGCTTCCCGACCGTGGTGCCGACATCTTCGCCGTGGTGCCCCGCCGCAGTGCCACCCCGTCGCCATCGAGATGTCGTTCCCTCTCTTTCTCCTTACCTAAGGTAGGAGACGATCACCCATTGGGTGATTCTGCTGTTCGGTGTTCAGGCGCATCAGATCCCCATCTGCTGTCCCGTGTTTGGGTCGGATCCGGTGAGAAGGAGGCCACCCATTAGGCAATTTTGCTGTTCCGTGTTCTAGGCGCATCAGATCGCCAATTGCTAATATGTATTCTGTTGGATCCGGTGTGAAGTTTTTCTCTTGGCTTTTGCTGTTGCTGTTGGTTCTTCGCACGTATTTTGCACGTGTCTTTGGGAGTTCGCCCGGGATTCTGATCCCGTTATTCTTATTAATTGTATCTGCAATATAACAGGCAAGTCTCTTCTTGAACTAATTTATTCTTTTGTTCAAGTTTATTTGATCTCATGCAAGTAGACCCGTCCATTTTGTTATCAAACTACCTTTGACAATTCCTGTAATATCCCGACCGACTATTAATAATATTATTTTATTAGCGTTCGACTACTTGATTATTTTATTTTCCTTTCACCATTGTGTTATCTTTTAGCCATGACAATCTAATAAATAATTAGAGATGGTTGTGTAACTAAACCTAGGGTTACAAAAACATAAGGGTTAAGAATTCTTCTAGAACAAATTCCTTCTCCATGTCAATCCTCCCTCACATAACACCTCCCCCACATTCACCTCCACCTCACCCCTCCTTCCCCTAGATGAGGCCGGCCACACTAAGGAAGGGCCCAAGTGCAATTGTGTAGGTGCACAATTTAAATCTCCACCCTCCTTTCCTCCTATAAATACCCCCCTTCCTTCTCCATAACCTTACTTTAGAAACATCAAAGAAAGAAAGAAAGAAAAAGAATGAGGGTTCTAACTTGAGAGTTTTTTTAATTGTAGGTTGCTAGAAGTCCTAGGAGAAAGAAGGAAAGTAGCTAGTGTTTCCATCAAGAAAGAAACAAGGTGGGGGGTTCTCATATGGTTTGTATGTTTGTTTGTTGTTTGTTTGTTTATTTGAATAAGGGTTTTGATGTTCTTCTTCTTCTTACCCTCTTGTTTATTTTTCTTTTGATATGGTTACTTGTAGTAGTATGATTGTGTGAGTTTCTCATTTTGAAGTTGTTAACTACTTGGACTAAATTAACACATACATATAAGTTTGTACATACAACCATGTAAGGTTGTAGGACTTGAATATGGAACCATGCATAAGGCATATGGATTGTTTACAACCATGTAAGGTTGTAGGACTAGTATTGAACCTTGAATTAAAAGAGAACATATGTGGATTAAACCAAAAAATAAAGTGTTCTAGTTGTTGTACTATTATTTAGTCTTAAACTTAAAGCATGAAAAGAAAAAGAAATTAGCTTAATCACTAGTGTAAAATAAGGTAATAAAAAGATCTTCTCTTTTTATGTTATCACTAGTTGTAGCTAATAAAAAGACCTTCTCTTTATTTATCACTAGTTGTAACTAATAAAAAGATCTTCTCTTTTTATTTAATCACTAGTTAGTTTTATGCCCACTAGTAAGAAACTTATGTAGTAATTTAATTGTAGGTGTTTATGATAAATTTTAGTTGATAGATATGCATGTTTCTAATAAAGTTGTTGTAGTAGTAGATATGTATCCTTCTACTAAGTAGCAATAGTAGATGTATGTTTCATTAAAAGTAGTAATAGTAGATGTATGTTTCCATTAAAGTAGTAGATGTATTATATCATATGAAAGGATGAGATTCATGTTATACATGTTGTAGGATTATTCCTAAAATTATTTAGAAGCTATTTTCATGCTACACATGTTGTAGGATTACTCCTAAAAATAATTAGAAGCCATTTCTATGCTTCATGTGTTGTAGGATTACTCCTAAAAATAATTAGAAGCCATTTCTATGCTTCATGTGTTGTAGGATTACTCCTAAAAATAATTAGAAGCCATGTTTATGTTCTCCATGTTGTAGGATTATTCCTAAAATTATTTAGAAGCTATTTTCATGCTACACATGTTGTAGGATTACTCCTAAAAATAATTAGAAGCCATGTTTATGTTCTACATGTTGTAGGATTATTCCTAAAATTATTTAGAAGCTATTTTCATGCTACACATGTTGTAGGATTACTCCTAAAAATAATTAGAAGCCATTTCTATGCTTCATGTGTTGTAGGATTACTCCTAAAAATAATTAGAAGCCATTTCTATGCTTCATGTGTTGTAGGATTACTCCTAAAAATAATTAGAAGCCATTTCTATGCTTCATGTGGTAGGATTACTCCTAAAAATAATTAGAAGCCATTTCTATGCTTCATGTGTTGTAGGATTACTCCTAAAAATAATTAGAAGCCATTTCTATGCTTCAAGTGTTATATGATTACTTCTAAAAATAATTGGAAGCTATATTCATGCTTCAAGTGTTGTAGGATTACTTCTAAAAATATTTAGAAGCCATATCTATGCTTAGAATGTGTAGGACTTAACAAAAATGCCTACCATGCTTGGAATGTGGTATGTTCAATTCTAGTCATGTATCCATGCTTAAGACTTGTACAAGTGCATGCTTAATCATTGCATAATTAAGAATATTGTCAGTGATGGTTGTGCCATATATACCATGATTAATTGTCATAGGTTGATGCTTGAAATTGCATGCTATGATTGAATTGCCATAGGCTAAGTAGTAAGAAAGACCCATGTTGGAATTGTAGTTTAAACTACCTTGTTGTAGTTGATATTAGTAAAGAACCATACATGCTTGAACGGCATGGTATAGCATCTTAGATTGCATGAGGATATGTACCAATGTTATGTGGGTTAGGAAGAGAACCCATGGACTCTAGTCGAGTAGGTTCTAATTTAAGTGGAACCATGGCATATGAGCACCCTTCATTCATAGTAATAAGGGATGAGAAGTTCTAATAAGTTGTAGCTGAGTAAGAAGCTAAGTATAGGGTATTCAATTACCCTAAGGGTCATCGACCATCAAGACCACATCCTACCCCCGTAGAGTAAAACGGATAGATCTCACCTCGGACGTTGACGGATCTTAACCAATGTAGGTTGACCGTGGGCCGAGAGTGTTGGTAGAATCCAAGTTAAGGGTAGTGATGAGTGAGAGAGATTTTATTGCCAGAGTCTTGGATCGAGTGACCACGAGTCGGACCATAATAATCCAAGTTGGAAATTATGGGAGATCACATGAGGATAGTGACATCATTAGAGTAGTGACTTATGAAATCATTACATAGACCCTTGCCGGAAGAGGGGAGTCGGTCGTAGGGGGCACCTTATGACTAACTCGTCCCTGGAGGCAGACTAGGTGGTGTTATTGGGTTGCGTCTTCCTGTCAAAGGGATACGCACGGTGCCGTCTCACAAGTTGAGGACACGGGTTGCGTATCTCGCGCTGTTAATTCCTGAGGTACAGTGGCTAGGGGTGCCACAGGATGCATTGTGCAGTCCTGCGCTTGCGATACCCCAGAGGGTGCCACAGGGTAGGCTTCGTGCTACCCTGCGCTTGCGAAACCCTATAGTTGATTTTGGAATGACGCCCGATATAATGGGTTCGTCTATTTTAGAGAGGTCCGGTTGGCCGGGTCGCAGTGGCGAACATAGACACCACTGGCGAAATGCAACAATGGCACATGACCACATCTGCAACCTCATTAGCCACGTGTAGGTGTCGGGAACAGGTTGTGCACAATTAGTATTCATAACGCGGGTTCAATCCCTATATATGGAGAAACGGCTTGAGATGGGGTCACATGTAGTATGGGCTGCATGTTACTTCGGAGACTTGCTGGTATTAGAGTAAGAGCATCCTAGTAGTAGTTGACATGACAATAGTACCCTAGCATAGTGGACAGTACATTAGTATTCTAATTTAGTTGGCAGTGCATTGGTATTCCAGTTGATTGACTTGCACTCACGAACACTTAAACTACACCGACATACTTTACTATGTTTGTATATATATTGTTTTGGAGATCCGCTGCTATATGATCAGCCTTTAAGCGTCAGTGAATACTGACGTCCCCACTTCCATAGGTACTGGACCACAAAAGTACAGGTGTGAGATTCAGGAGGACTCAAGACAAGGAAAGCGAGGAGTCCACGTCAAGTTTTAATTTCCGCTGTAATAACCATTTCATGTATACTCTGATGTAATCTAGTGTAGTAATGGGAACATTCGGCCTGTAATATTGAGTTAATAAAAAGTTTTAAATTTTCCTGTTTTTTTTCTGTGTCTTGTGACTTATTGAAGGAAAGGTCTTGGCTCATGTCACGATTTTCCAGTATATGGAAATCGGGGCGCTACAATTCCGTTAAGATTATCGAGGGTTTATACGAGCTAACCCAAAATACTCTTAACATCGTGCTATCTCTTTGACCTAAAACCTAGTTCCCATTGTTTCATGCATATGTACATTTAAATAACTAGATTTATAACACTCTAGATTTGATTTATAAGATTGTGTGATTTTACGTGTTGTGCACGTATGATTTTGTTTGTGAAATTTCTCGTATAAAATATTTTTTATATAGTAATTGTTCTATTTATTTTTCTAAAATTATTCTCTTTAAAAGCCTAATTTAAATCTAGGTCTAATTTTCCTCTTTAAGCCCATGATATTTATTAATTATTTAATTATTTTGAGCTCATGGTTAGTTTGACCCATTAGTGAGCCCATTTACTTTAATTCTCATTTAAAATGGTCTAACTTGTAGTGTAGATCATTTCATGGACAATTAAATTTGTCACATGAAAAAATTTGTAAATGGAGGGCACTAGGTGGCACGTGCATGCAATGGAGGTGTGCATTGCACACCATTTCCCCTTGGCTGGATTGTGATGGAGAGAGTGGGATAGATGGGGGTTGGTTACTCTCATCATGGGTAGTTTATATAACTCCCTATTTTATCTAAACCCTTAATCTCTAACCATTGGATCTAATCCTAGCTCTCCATTCACCCTAAGAATTTGTATAAATACCCCCCTTCATTAACTCTCATTGCACCAAAAAGAAAAGAATGGAAAGAGAGGGAAAAAAATCAAGTTGTGAGACAACAAAAAAAATTGAGGAGTTTTTGTGAGTTGAAAAGAGAATAGTTGTGTTGGTGTTTCAACTAGGAGAGGGGGTCGGCATCTCAAGGACCAAGAAGGGTGTGCTCGGGTTCCAACATTTCAATATGGAGAGGCACAACTTGGTGGTTGATCTAGGAGGAGAAGGCTTTGTTCATTGTTGTAGGAGATTCTTTAGGAGATCTTTGATTTTCTCTCCAAATAAGGTGGGTGTTTTTCATGCTTCTAATCTAGTTACCATGCCAGGAATAAATTGCTACTAAAGGAAAACTAAGTGATTTGGACTTATGGTTGTTTTTTAGATGAAATGATAAAATAGAGAATGATTGATAAATGATTGCTAAATTGAGAATTAAAGTGTTAGAAATTATCATCTTACCATGCTATATGTTTATGAGTTATGCTTTATGGAGATTTTGTGCTTGTGAGATAAATAATTAATTAAATGCATCATGGATAATTGTTTGTTTGAATTAAAGTTATACTAATGTAGAAAAATGAGAATTGGTATCCTAAAAATGTTGTAGGTTGATTAATAAGTAAAAGAACAAAGAAATTAGTTGTCTTGTGAAAAATCTAATTCTTGAATTATGTAGAAATATAGATAGTTCTCAATGTCGAAACTATGGACATAGAACATGAAATAAGACCAAAAAATACATTTTTATAAGGCAAATAATGGTTTTAAAATTACTGGTTTACTGTAATTTCATATAGATTAAAATCTGGAAGTTTTGAGTTCAAAAGAGAAGAAAAAGAAACAAAATCATTTTGAGAAGTGGTGAAATTAGAAATGAACAGAGAACTGAGTTATAAACGACCCAACTCAAATTATGACAATCTGGCCACTTAGACCATTCGGTCGTAGGGTGTTTCAGTCGCTACAGTGCGGGGGTGGGTTGTCTATGGTCTCGGGTTCGATTCCGAGTAGGAACTTTACTTTTTTATTTTTTTGAAAAAAAATCCCGAACGCCAAAATTAATACACATGGGTTAAAACCCAGTATTTGACACCTTTGTGGCTTGGCGCAGTGGTCTTGGCGTTGTCCTTTGGGCCGCTGGTTGTGGGTTCGAATCCGGGTGTGGGCTTTGGTTTATAAAGTGGTTATTTTTTTAGGAATAATTAATATTTTGAGTTTTAAAGTTAATTTAAAATTTAGAAAAAATATGGGAAAATTCCTATAATTATTTAGACTTTATGAAATAAATTTTTCTATAACTTTTGATGAAACGTAATTGAAAATTTGGGACTATTTTTCAAGAAAGGATTTGTTTAATTTTGAGAAAGAAAATAAATGAGTTGTTTGAATAAATTCAAAATGAGACTTAGAAATGAGAAATTGTGACTTGTGAAATAAAAGTAGGGATGTGTGAAATTAGCATGGGTTCAAAGTAAGATTAAGAGAATTATGTGGGAAGGCACAAATTATTTGTGACTAGTTGGGAAAATTGAATTCAATTGTTTATGCATGATAGTGTACATGAAACTGAAAGTGAATGTTCGATTGAGTTATGGAAGATCTTATGGATATAAATACATGAATGCTATGAACATGAAATGAGAATTTTGTTAATCATGAAAAAAACTTATGAGTATGAAAGAACTCAATGTTGTGACTATGAGTTGAAATTAAGAACTAGGGAGTAGCTAAGCCTCATACCGACAATGAAAGAAATGTTGATATGATATTCGAGGTGAAAGACTAGGTTTGGGTCAAATGCGTTGATTGATGGCTAAGACCGGTATAGAGGAAAGAGTTAACCCTAGAAACTGATTTTTTTTCATGATTTATACAATTAAGGACCAAACAATAGAGAAGACGTGATGAAAGTAAGAGAAAAATACAAGTATGAGGGCCTCGAGTCTACGGTGTGAGATTGATTCATAGGTTGCCTACTTGATGAGTCAAGTCTTGGCGTGGACTACTCCGGAATTATTGGGATTGTGGCGAGGCTTATGGGATGTTTGATTGACTACGAGTGGTGCCATGGTCCATGACGAAGGCTGAATTGACCATAGGCTCTGCATGATGCATCATGTCACGACGTGGGATTCCCCTTAAGGTTGTCTGGACATGTGCTCGTAATTCATAGGACATCTAAAATACTTACCGTAGTTACAGTAGTAGATTAAGTCATGGCGAGGGATCGAACCCTACAAGTTGAAGAACGATTAAGGGCTTGCCCTCGAACCTATGTAGTATGGGATGCATAGAATCCGAACAAGTACGCATTAGTGTCATCTAATAATAATAATAAATTGCATTAAGGACTAGGCGCACAATCACAACACTACATCAATAGGATAGTCCCCTTAGCTTTGTTTGTGAACAAGTTTGTGGTTTGTTAAGCTTTAAGAATCGTTATATTGTTTCGGCATAGAGAGGATGGCCGTGTATAATATCTCGTCAGTTGAATGAACTGACGTGCCCATAGTCTTTATGTAGGACAAAAGAATTGACAAAGATTAAAGTATGCAAGCAGCTTAAAGAATGTTTCAAGTGTTGTACATCTATTTATGTAAATATTGTAAACTGCTTCTGCTATTTAAGTTCAAATGTAAATGTAACTCTGATGTAAAGAAAAGTTTAAATTTTCTTGTAAAATTGTACGAAGAGAAGTGTAAAGATCCTGTGGAACTCGAATTCAGTTGTATTTGGAATTCGGGGTATTACAAGATTCATGCATAGAACTACTTGATAAATTGGACATGTTGAATTGAATGTGCAAGATTGGTTTTAATTGATGAACTAATACCATGCCTGTGATAATTGTATCTTAAACCTTAGAAATTGCATGTTGACACCTAGGATTCACTTGATTACCAATTTGCATGCTATATGTGATCATATGATTTATTTATTTGCCTATTCATGTTAAGATAATTTCTGGATTGCTAGTTACTTCATTTTGTATTAGATTTTCACCCATGATAATTTCAGAATTTGAATTTCCTCTACACACATGAACTTTTAGCCTTTGTTGTCTAGTTTAATATCCTTTTGACGAATTTAAGTTCCGTTGTGTCATTTGCTAGATATCAACATTTTAGTACAGCCATGTTAGAAATTTCAAACTCACAATTTCATGCGTACCCTGTTGTTCTATATTTTATTTGACCCTGTTAACAGTAAAAGAAAAATCTGAAATAATTTAGGCTGGACCTAGACATGTATAGGTATCACCCAGAAGTTTTATAAATTTTATTAATGAGTTCTCTGAACTGAAACAATTAGTTGAACACAACCTACTGCATGCTGCCTGAACATAAAACCTGATTAGAATAGAGTTTTCACCCTAGTTCCTATATCTTTTATATACCTTAATTATACCCGTTGGAACCGTGTGGAAGTCTACTTTCCAGATCTTCTGACGGATTCAGATTTGCTTATTTGTAGTAACCATAATCCATGTTTTTGTACATCAAGGTCATGTTGTCCTGATTTTGTGAAATGTGTTTATATGATGTGTTGCCTCATGCTTTGTCTGTAATGCTTAGAATTAGTCACACATAGTAATGTACAACATTAACACCCTCTTGTATGCTCACATAGGATGAAAATAAATTGATAACAATCCGGGGTTACATAGGATGACTTGGTAGTGAACAATCGGAGACTGTACTCTGTCGGACCCTACTGTACTGACCTGTACTTTATGGCCATAAACACTGCCTGATAGACACTGATACTGAACATTAAACACTGATTACTTGGCCGAGTACACGAACCATGAATTCACCATCAATCTAAAGCGTACACTGTGTGTTTGCGCCGAATCTGTGGAATGGGACGCAGTTGTACGAGCACTAGATAGACTAATAAAATACTTAATAAACTGTATTTCCTGCTTGATCCTGACATCACTCATTACATGCGTGATTTACTGTAGACCTTTGATATTACTGCCTGCTCTTTGCTTTGTTCAATGTCTCTAACCATGTCCTTATTCCTTGATATTCATGCTTTCCTTTATCCTTTGTTTTCTCTACTTGCCGCCCACGACTTGCTCTAAGAGCACTATTTTCTTTCTTTTTTGATCAAAATTTTACAGGTGCTAAAGGATCTATTCCTGAAGGAATTGGTGAGCAACATTTCTAAAGATGGACCCAGTCTCCGCTGCTTAGTTTTATTTGTTGCTAATTTTATTTCTTGAATATTATCATGATTTGTACTCTGTTTTGGGCTTTATGACCCGTAGTTTGTTTTGATCCCGGATGTTGGATATTTATACTGTTGTATTATTTTATTTATTATTAGAATTTATCTTTATTTCATGTGGTTATATTTCCTGCGTGGTTGTACTTTGTTGTTCTTATTGCTAAGTTAGTCTGGTACAACTTATGGATGGTGTTTACATCATTCGCTGGGCTTACGTTACGCGCTCGTGTTCCGTATTTTGGGAAACGGGGCGTGACACTCCTACTCCGCTTATCGGAATCTAACAAAATAGAAAATTTTTGAAAGCAAAGAAAATCTACTAAAACTTCATAGTTAACAACTTTCTCAAATTCCTTATGGAATTCAAATCCCCGCTCTTTAACAAAATTCAAGAACAATAAAAGACAGCACAAAGCTGAAACTTGTAAAGATCACAATTTTTGCTATACTTGTCGGAATCTAACAAAATTGGACATTTTGGAAAAGGAGAACATCTACTACAACTTTCTATTTGAACACTTTTTCAAATTCCTTATAGAGTTCAAAATTCAGCTCTTTGAACAAAATTCAAGAACAACAAAAAGAACAACAAAAGCTGAAACTTATAAAGCTCATAACATTTTTCTATACTTATCAGAATCTAACAAAATTGGGCTTTTTGGAAAGGGGAGAACATCTAATACAACTTTCTAGTTGAACACTTTTTCAGATTTCTTATAGAGCTCAAAATCCAGCTCTTTGAACAAAATTAAAGAACAACAAAAGACAGCACAAAGCTGAAACTTGTAAAGCTCACAACTTTTGCTATACTTGTTGGAATCTAACAAAATTGGATATTTTGAAAAGGGGAGAACATATACTACAACTTTCATGTTGACCACTTTTTCATATTCCTTATAGAACTCAAAATCCATCTCTTTGAACAAAATTCAAGAACCACAAAAGACAGCACAAAGCTGGAACTTGTAAAGCTCACAACTTTTGCTATACTTGTCGGAATCTAACAAAATTAGATATTTTGGAAAGGGGAGAACATCTAGTACAACTTTATAGATGACCACTTTTTCAGATTCCTTATAGAGCTCAAAACCTAGCTCTTTGAAGAAAATTCAAGAACAACAAAAAGAACAGCAAAAGCTAAAACTTGTAAAGCTCGTAACTTTAGCTATACTTATCGGAATCTAACCAAATTGAACATTTTGAAAAAAGGAGAACATCTACTAAAACTTTCGAGTTGAACAATTTTTTAGATTCCTTATAGAGCTCAAAATCCAGCTCTTTGAACAAAATTGAAAAACAACAAAAGACAGCACAAAGCTGAAACTTGTAAAGCTCATAACTTTTGCTATACTTGTCAGAATCTAACAAAATCGGAAATTTTGGAAAGGGGAGAACATCTACTACAACTTTCTAGTTGACCACTTTTCTAGATTCCTTATAGAGCTCAAAATCCAGCTCTTTGAACAAAATTCAAGAACAATAAAAAGAACAGCAAAAGCTGAAACTTGTAAAGCTCATAACTTTTGCTATACTTATCTGAATATAACAAAATTGGGTTTTTTAGAAAGGGAAAAACATATACTACAACTTTATAGTTAACAACTTTTTCAAATTCCTTATGGAACTCAAATCTCAACTCTTTGAAAATATGCAAAAATAACCAAAACAACGACTTGTTTAAAAGCTCACTGTTTTTGGGGAAACATTTGTTTGACCTGTCAAATTAACCCCAAAAAATCTACAAAAATTATAGCATGGTATTAACACATACAAGAAGCTCTCAATTTAATTTGGAGTCAAAATTTCAGCTTCAACACAAGTAATTAATTCTAATTATCCTAACAACGTACTAGTTATTTAGATTGGGTTTTTAGGTTTTATATTTGTGTTCTACCACTTCAATCTTGTATGCAAGGTTATTCTAGTCCATGATGATCATATGCACATGATATTAGTCCAAGATCTTCACATAATAAGCAAATGAAACAATAAAACAATAACAAACGAGTTGAGAACCCCCACCCAAATTGGTTGGAAGAACATGCTAGCCTTCTCCTCCTTGCTCCTTGTTCTTGATCCTCTTCAAGAACAACCTCAAGAAAGAAAACCACTCCTTATTCTTTTGATTTTGATCTCTCTTTCTTTTCTTCTCAATTTTTTCTAAAATTAAAACAAGTAGAAGAAGAGGAAGAAATATAAGATGAGAGTGAGATGAGAAGGAGATGGAGGAACACAAAAGGAAAGAGCGTTGCACCTTGGAATGTGACCGGCCAAATATAGGAGAGGGAGAGAGAGTGAGGGTGAGTTTGTGGAGGAGAAGAAACCAAGTGTCTCACTTTTTGTGGTTTTACAAATTTGAGATCAATTCCTAAATTAATATTGCAATCAACACCCTACTCAATCCCTATCCTCCATTTGATCATGATTGATAAAAAATAATACGTGTTTTTCCAAAATCACATACTACATGTACGAAATCGATACGGTACTTATACGTACATACATCAATATATATAGATAATTTTTATTAGTTAAAAGGAATAATCTCTACCAAAAATATTTTAGTTCAGAAATAATAATAAAAATAATTTTATTAACGGATCGGAAGATTTCAGTACCAATCTGATACAATACAGATGTATACAAACTGGTATATATATAAAGATAATGTTTATTTTTAAAACCAGGTAATATCCACCAAAAACATTTCAATTCTGAAAATAATAATAAAATAATAATTTTTAATATCAGCCCGGGATATTGTAGATATTTTCTCAAAAACGTACTTTACATGATTTTGTACAAGTACACAAAACCGATACATTACAAATATATACTTACTTGTATATATATACAGATAAGTTTTTATTAGTAAAACTGAGTAATTTCTATAAGAAGTATTTTAATTTTAAAAATAATAATAATAAAAATATAATATCCGACCGGGATATTATAGCTGGAGCGGTGAGCAAGGAGTCAGATTTATTGTATGGAATTAATGGGCTGTTAACGGAGATCGAGCAAAGAGCAGTGCGATGAACTCATCATTTGGATTCAACGAGTTTTTGACGGAGCTTGTGCGGAGAGCTAGGCATTGAACACGTTGTATGGAGTTAACGAGTTGTTGATGGAACTTGTGCAGTGAACAGAGCATTGAACTCATTATTTGAAATTAACGGGCTATTGATGAAGCTTTACCGAAGAGTAGTGTGTTGAATTGATCGTTTGGAGTCAATGAGTTGTTGACGGGGCTAGTGTGAAGAGCTAGACGTTGAACTCATTGTACGGAGTTAACAGATTGCTGATAGAACTCGAGCTATGAGCAGAGCGTTGAACTCATTGTTTGGAGTCAACGAGTTTTTGCGGGAGCACGAGCAGTGTGTAAGGTTTCGAACCCGTTGTTTGGGGTCAACAAGTTGTTGATGGAGCTCGAGCAAAGAGCAGGGCGTCGAACTCATTGTTTGGAGTCAATGAGTTGTTGATAGAGCTTGAGCAAAGTGCAAGGTGCTGAACTCATTGTTTGGAGTCAACAAGTTGTTAATGGAGCTTGGGCAAAGAGTAAGTCAATAAACACGATGTTTGGAGTTAATGAGTTTTTATGGAGCTCAAGCGGTGATCTGGTCGTCAAGCCGTTGTTTGGAGTCAACGAGTTCCTGTTGGAGTTTAAGCAGTGAGCAAGGCATCAAACTCATTGTTTGGAATCGACGAGTTTCTGATGGAGCACGAGCGGTGAGCAAGGTGGCCAATTCATTATTTAGAGTCAATGATTTGCTGATGGAGCTCGAGTGGAGAACAAGAAATTGAGTTTGTTGTATGGAGCTAACGAGTTGTTGATAGAGCTCGAGCGGTGAGCAAGGCGTCGAACTTATTGTTTGGAGTCAACGAGTTGTTGACGGAGCTTGACCGAAGAGCAGGGTGTTGAACTCGTTGTTTAGAGTCAATGAGTTTTTGATGGAGCTCGAGTGGTAATCAGGGCATTGAACTTATTGTATGTAGTTAACGAGTGGTTGACGGAGCTCGAGCGAAGAGCAGAATGTTGAACTCGTTGTTTGGAGTCAACGAAACGATTTGTTGATGGAGCTCGAGCGAAAAGCAGAGCGTTGAACTCGTTGTTTGGAGTCAATGAGTTGTTGATGGAGCTCGAGCGAAGAGCATGGCGTTTGACTCATTGGGTAGAGCGATGAGTTATTGATGGAGCCCGAGCGAAGAGCAAGTTGTTGAACTCGTTATTTGGAGTCAACATGTTGCTGGAAGAACTTGTTTCGAGTTGTCTTTCTATTGAAGTGAATTCCCTTGCATTTGTTCGGCATTGAAGTATCATTCTTCTTTTTACTAGAAAGTAATCGTGTACGCCGAATGAGATCCTCGAAATACCGAGCTTTCCATTGTTATACGTTGCGCTTGACAAAATTAGAATTTTTTCCATTTGCACGGTGCGTCATGCGAGAAGAAGTTGGAGCTTGCTCAAGTGAAGGTGGTAGGAAGGACTTGAAGCTTGCCTGCCTAAGAAATGCCTATCTTGAATTTTATCATCAAGAGTTTAGGCGGTCCTGTGGAGCTGTTAGCTAGCAAGAGACTTGTGAAGAGGTTTTGTGTCTCTTATGTAGACCATCACTTTATCGTGTAGCCGGAAGGACGACATGTAGGACAGCCTTTTGATTAGTGCTTGCAAGATTTTTGTAGCGATCTCCAGGCACAAGACGTAGACTTATTGTAATTATATAGTTGTAACGAGACTTGTTGTTTGCGAAGTAAGAGATTATTTACATGCTTGTGCCATGTTATGTGAGTCGTCTTCTTAGGGGTTGGCTAGTCGTAGGAGCTGCTCTTTGGGAAAGTGTGACTTTGAACTTGTGGTATGTCTCCTCCAACAAATTGTGAAAGCCACATCGAGTGGCAAGTTGAACTCCGATTTTTCTTTTTTGTAAGTTTGTTGGTGTAACTGCAATCCACGATTTTGGACCTTTGGACCTCTAATCTTTCTTTAAGAAAATTTAACAGGTTGCAGGAGCAAATCAAATGGCGAGTTGAACTCTGAACTTGCTTTGTTGCAAATTTCTAGGGTAACTCCGAGCCACGAGTATGGACTCCAAACCTGTCGTCAAGGTGTTAATGAGTTTTAGGAGCACATTGAATGACGAGTTTAAACTATTCACTTGCTTTGTCGCAAATTTCTAGAGTAAGCCACGGGTTTGGACTCCAACCTCGTCTTATAAGGAGCTTCTAATGAGTTTTTGGTATCGTTTTAGGAGTAAGCTTGGTATTAAGCTCATTGTATGCATTTGTAGAGTCCTATAATAATTCTGCAAAAATTAACGCTAAATTTTATTGAAAAATAAACTAAGCGGCTGATCTAGTTGTTGGCCTTTATTACATGCACTGACCGGTAGCGATAGCATTTATTTAGAAAAATATAGAAAATACATAGAGGAGACGGACGTTAAGCGCCCTTGTTTAGGTGTTCCACTTTTCAAGTCTCTGCTGATATCTCCTTGCCCCCCATGTCTTCAAGTTGATGAGCCGTTAGGCGAACAACTTGGAAGACCTTGCCTGGACTTGCCTATTTTGGAGCAGGGGACTCAAGTCTATTAACGTCTTCTGATGAGTATGAATTTGGACCTGGTCAGGATTGGAAGTTCTCGATAGGATTGTCTAGTGCAGTAGCTTCGAACTTGTTTACAGACTCGGTGTTACTGTAATTGCATTCTAGTGGTAGCTATATGGCATCGACGAGGAGAACTAAGCTCCCTATTGTAGTAGTGTAGAGCCCTCTCCATTAATGTTTTTGTAGATTCCGAATGTTTCGCTTCTTCCTCGGAGAAAGACGATCAATGCTCGTGCTGCCTGTTGGTTCCCTATAACTTGGTTTACGCCTATTATTTTTAGGAACTTCATTTTCATGTGGTAGGCAGAAGCAACTGTATGAAAGCATGTTTGGTCAGGATGGCATAGTATTATGTTGTATGCGGCTTTGACGTTGACTACCATAAAATCCAGTGTCTTCGTTTGAATAGCAAGGGCTTTCCCTGCTTTTACATCGAGTATGACGATTCCTTCTATTTGAATGGAGACACTGGAGAAATCGTAGAGTGTTTAGCTGGCTGGCTTGAGTTAGTCTCGGGAGAGCTTGAGGCCGTTTAAAGTGTTAATGAAAATGATGTTTACTGAGCTATCGTTATCCACCAGGATGCAGCGTACCTCATGATTCACGATGCAAAGGTTTATGACCAATGCGTCGCAATAAGGTGTTTGGACACCTTCTAAGTCCTTGTCGAAGAAAGATATCAGGACCCCGGTGCTTTTAGCAGGCAGAATGTTATGTACATAGTTGACTTCCCTCACAAAGGCTTTACGGAAGGAGTTGGAGTCTCCCTCCATCTGATCTCTGTGAATGGAGTAAAGAATGGCCATGTGTTCTAAGTCTTGCAATTCGGAGGGCCTCTGTCGACGCTTATTAGCCCCCATGCCAGAGGGGTTTCGGCTTTGTTGTTTTATTTGATATAAGAGAGATAACCCCGATGAACCAAACCTACAAGTTCTTCTTTGAGGTCTCGGCAGCTGTCAGTAGAGTGTCGATGGTCTCTATAAAATGTGCATCACTTGTTCCTTTCTCTTTTCTTGATAGCTGTGGACATCTTGGGGGGGGGGGGGGGGGGAATTGTTCCGTCATTGTCAACTTCCATGAAGATGCCTAATACGCTTGTGTTGAGATGAGTGAACATGTCTAAGCGTGGTGCTAGAGGTGGATGGCGTTAACCTATGCCATCTTTTTGAAACTTCATGGGTTCTTCCTCACTTGCATTCTTCTGTTTATTCCCGGAAGGTGAATCATTCTTGCCTTGAGGATAAAGAGCTTCCTCGACTCTGATATATTTGTCACTCCTTTCTAGGAGCTCAGTGTAATCTTTAGGAGGCTTGTTCGCAAGGGAGACTTCTTTATTAGTGACGTTGTGGCAGAAAGAGGCAGTCGCCACTGATGAGTCTAGGGAAGAGATGGACCTTGCTTCGGCTATGAATCACTTGAAAGTCTTTCAGCAGTTCTCCATCCTTTTACTTTAGTTCCAACAGGGAAGAACATTATGAAGTGCATTATGAAGAGCTCCTCGAGCTGGTCGAAGGAGAATATTGAATCTAGAGTGAAGCGGGAGTACCATTCCCTTGCTGAGCCTTTCAGAGTTGCAGGGAATGCTCGGCACATGAGCACGCCGGTGGCATTGTAAACCATCATGAGAGTTTTAAGACTCTCAATATGGTCAGCCGGGTCAAATTCTTCATTGTAAGATTGACGAGTTTTGAAGTTCTTTAGAATGAGTGCGTCGAGGATAGATTTGCTGAAAGGGGGTCGACTGGGGCGGTAGGCTCTGCTGGAGCGGTTCCCTTCATTCTTTATCTATTCCAGGAGATCTTCTACTTCTCGGATATGGCAAAGGACTTGGTCGTACAACCTCATCATCTAGTTGACTCGCTGGATTCTTCTTCTCTTGATGGAGTAGAGTGGCGGCTCCATGAGCGTCAACCCTGATCATGAGTACCTCGGATAGCTTGGAGGATGTCATGCTTGATGTTTTCCAATTCGGCCCTAGTGACTGGGGCCTCTTGCTCTTTGTTTCTCTCAAGAGGCTTTCGACTCTCATGAGTCGGGCTTCTTTCTGTAGTGCACCCCTGTGAGAGGAGGAGTATCTTGATTTCTGTCGTCGGGGAGAGTTGCTTCTCCGGTTCACTTCACACTCAGAGCTGGAGGTCTCAGTCTGTGCACGCCTCTCATCCAAATGAATCCTTAGATTGGTCCCCTATTGTTGTTTGACGGAGATCTCTTGACCCTCGGGGACCGCGTGAGGGCATCAAGTCACTGGAAGCATTATGAACTGAGATATGATCATGTAGAGGGCATTGTTCATGACGGCTTGGTCGGGAGCCCCCCGGTGCCTCTCCATTTACGGGAGCTTGATTAGATTGTTGGGGCTGATGTAGCTGATGAAGAGGAATGAGGTCCTCCATTGGTGGAGTTGGTTGAGAGTTTTTGCAATGACTTGATGCCGCCGTTCTCCCTCTTAAGCTCTGTGGCATGTAGATAAGTCTAATCTTTGATGAAGATCTGTGTAGTTTACCACAGACAGCCCCAATCCGTTGTTGCTTATTTTGGTGTGGTAACAAATAGATAGTGAGTTTATATTTGAAGGAAACTACTAAAGATCAAAAGATCTAACCTTTGATCGTCATCGTAAAAAGTAGTTAGAGCTTCCGATGGTAGATCTAGATCGTTGATTGAACACCGTGATCTGAATTCGACGGTTGCTGATGCGGCCGATTGACCTTCAAAAAGCCTGAAACACCTGGGGTGGCCCCGGCGACAGACCCTCCGACGCTCAAGTCAGAACCAGGGAGATAAAGAGAGTTTGAAAGATAAATTGTGAATTATTGATTACCTTATGGGAGGAGGGGGTATTTACAGGCATATTAAATAGTTTCGAAGATTGATATGAATCCATTAGATTAATATGAATCCCTTATCTCCTTCTCCCCCATAAGAGATAAGCCTCTCTTGTCTGGGAATAAGAGATTTGACTTATAGCCCTCGTGGGCTGGGTGTCTCTCCACTTTTAATAGGTTTGGAAGCGGTCCATGTCTTGTAGATGGGCCTGAAGAAGGCCATGACCTATTAAGGATGCCCGTTATGGTTATTCTGCCTGTAGAAGCTTTAGGGTCTATGCTGGAATCGTACGTTCCTGATTTGCTGCAATTTTTACCATTATCAATTGCCAAGAGCATGGTCGTCGAAACCCCTAGTCGGCAAGAAGATCTTGGTCGTTGACGAAGATTGGTCACCAAAAGCTCAAGTGGTCACCAACGGCGCATACTCGACGAAGAAGAAGAAGCACACTATTGGGTTCGAGTGGAGCGGGTAGACTCAAAACCCGCAATCGAATCCCAAACCCACTTTGATGATTGCTCAATCGTTCGGGCAACCAAGCGTTGCGTGAGCACGACTATCGACCGCTCGATCGCTCAGAGTCACGAGCACGCGGGAGAAGGACACACCATATTTCACCACGTTGCCTCCGCTCTCTCGCTCGCTTCTCAGCCGCTCGTTTCACTCAGCAGGCGAGCCCAAGCCTGATCGATGCACGCGATCGCGCCACGTCACTCCCTCATCATATCGGCTCCATCACGACCGCCCGATCTAATCAGCGAGCAAGCCCGGGTCCAATCGACGCATCATATTGCTCCAAAAAGTGCGCTAGATTTGATTGAATTATCAAAATCCCTAAAAATAAATTAAAATTCAAAATTTTAATTAGAATTTCGAAATAATAATTATTAAATTCGGAAAATCAATTAAAATTTTGGAAAAATAATTACAAATTGGGATAATTAATTAAGAAATTTGAAAAAGCAATTATTAATTAGGGAAAAAATATAAAAAACCAGAAGAAAAAAATTACGAGAAATTCCAAAAAAAAAATGGAAAGTTCCAGCAAAATATCTGTTGCTTCTAGAAGCTTTCAACCAGTTCCAGGAATCTTCAATTGTCCCTGAAAGTCAAAATAGTACCCAAAATTCCGTAACAAGGCAAACCTATTTCCCAAAAGACAAGAAAACATCTTTCGGGAGTGGGGGGGCCATGATAATGGTAAAAATCGCAGAAAATCAAGGTCGTATGATTCTAGCACATATCTTAAAGCTTCTACATGCAGATTAACAGTAACGGGCCTCTCTAATAGGTCCGGGCCTTTTTCAAGCTCACTAACGAGACGGGGCCACTTTCAAGCCCATTAAAAGCGACTGGGCTCATCAAGAGAGACACCTAGCCTATGAGGGTTGTAAGTCAAATCTCCTATCCCTATCAAAAGAGTAACTGATTCTATCTCGTAAGGGGGGGGGATCAACAGGAGATAATATACTCATATCAATCTCCTAACTGTTTCTCAGGACTATAAATATCCTCCCCCCACCCTCAGTCTGATTATCAGAAGGTAATCAGAAATTTCTCTCTCAAACTCTCTCCCTCTGTGTGGTTTTGACTTGAGCGTCAGAGAGTCTGTTGCCGATGTTTCAAGTTTTTTGCAGATCCATCGGCCATGTCAGCAACCGTCGGATTCAGATCAAGTGCTTTTTCAACGATCTAGATCTAATCTCAAAAGCTCTCACTACAAAAGAAAAGGTCTTTCCCAGCGCTTTTTTGGGGCTTCACCGGCGTTTATAAACGCCGGTGAATAACCTACCGGCATTTGGAAAAGCGCCACAGCAAGCGTCGGTGGAGTGCGTGCCGGAGATTGTTTGGCGGCCTACACCGGCGCTTTTGAAAATGCTGGTGTTGGGGTAATATACCCCGGCGTTTAGGAAACGCCGACGTACACTTTTTTTTATTTTTTTAGTTTATTATTATTTTTGGGGTGAAAAAAATTCCCCGGCGTTTTGAAAAACACCGGGGAAGGTAAACATTTTTTTTTAAAAAAAAATTTAATTTTTTTTAATTTTTTTAATTTTTTTTTATTTTTTTTTTTTTTTATTTTTTTTTTTTTACATCTGACTGAGGTTATTCACTCACTCCATTGCTAGTGCTTTCATCTTTTTTCCCTGTATAAATGATGATATAGTTGATGAGGAGAGAACCGCTTATTTGATAAATTTAGGAGCAACGGGGCTGAGAGATCTTACTTACCACAACTAGTATGCAAGTTTATGCTTGGCTATAGAGAAACACGTGCGCTAGCTGGTGAAGGAACCATGATTTTGTCAACTTGAGGCCCCATTTTACAAACAAATTTGACGGGCTCAGAGAGCCTATTCAGAAGGTTCACCAAAGCAATTACTTCATTCCTTTGCAGTAGCAACTGTGACAAGAACATTACTCAGATAATTGACACTCTTTTTTATTTCTTTATTATTAATTATTAAGATTTGTGTATGCATATTCTTATCTTTCTCAAGCACTAACAGAAAAAATTGCTTTAAACATTACCAAATACTTAATGCTCCGTAATAATGATCAATGTCTAAGTCTTCTATATCCTGTAAAATGTAAATAATGGTCTATTCATCCTAACCAATAATACTCGAGAAGCTGTCAACACTATGGTGTGTGTGTGGTGTTGGTATCGCTGTTGTAGCTATTCAAATAAGAAGATTTAGATACATGCATGTACTGCACATGTTTATCACCTCTCCATTGACCTACAGGGAAATGGTGAACAATTTTAAATGTTCTATGCTTAATAATACTAACTAAATCCTTGTATGCTTACAGAATCAATAAGAAATTCTGAACACTTCCTATGAGTACACTAATTTCACAAAGGAATCAGTAAGAAAATCACAAAGAGTTGTGCAGTCCATCACACTTAAAAGGTAGCTGCTGCGGCAGTCCTCTTCTTCGGAGCAGCTTCAGTTCCTATTAAAAAAAGTTCAAATAAAATTTAAAAAATATTACTACAGTGTGGATCATATACCAACTCACAATGATGAAGCCCTTCAATTATGATGTATCGGGTTTAATTGTCAGCTGATTTATGGCAATTATGTCACCTTTAAGTTGGTTAACAGATAAAATTAGATTTGATCACTGCTTTTTCCATGTGCATGCATGGTTAAGGTGCAATGCGTGATAACAGTCTCGTTTAACTATTAGATTGAGGTAATTGATTGTTCTCTCTATAAAGAGTTTGGAAAATCAAACATTGAGGCAAATACAAGTCCAGTTACATTGCATTAAAATTTCACCAAGGCTATGCAATCGAAAAGCATGGAGTTTATGTAGAAAATATGAAAGAATGGAAGTAAATATAAATTTGAGGTTTTAGAGTACCTTCTCTGAAGTTGCTCTTGAACCTCCTAGGCAGATGACGAAGGTACCTCATCCTGCCGGTGCCTGTGGTTTTCCTTCTAATGGCCTTCACACTCCAGTTGTCTGTTCATGATTATGTTAGAGAAGCACTATGATTTTCATTCTCTAAACCATTGCAGGCACATAAATGCAGTGACAGAGAATTGATATTAGTCATAATAGTGATAATAATAGTGAAGAAATTGAGCCTACCCACACAATTTATGAGCTATGAAAGTAACTTTTCAAACCAGGCAAAAGAGTATTCCATCTGAACCTCATAAAGAATAGATCTTCAAGATCAACACAAAACTGAATGATAGAAGTTCAGTGAGGCACAATGCCACACAAAGATGAGTTCAGTGAGGCACAACACCAATTCCTTGATATGTTGTACACAAAAATGCTAAATTATAGGGGTCTTGTCAATTGTCACATTCTTAAGCCTTCAAAATGAAGATTTTAACATACACACATAGGGATCAAGTTTACAAACTTGTATAGCAAAGTATTCATATGCTTATCTTACCAAAAAAGGATAAAGCACACAACTTATTTATGGCATGGTCTTTTACATATAACAAGAAACTAACCACATTAGTCCGAAAAAATAAAACTAAGGATTTATTAGGAAGTCTTCATGCATACTCATAATTTGTTATAAAGCATGAAACTGACAGTATTTACCCAAAATCCATTTTACACTTCAGTTATGCATCATGTCTTACTATAATATATTTACATTTACCAATAAACTGACCACATCAATTTCAAACTGTGAACATAAAATGGAAAACTATTATGGAGATTGGTCATAAATCTACCTATAAAAAATAGCTTCAATCTGACTAAACTTATAAACAAATATGTCTATACTTAGCATAAATACGTAGCCCAAATCATAGAGAGACTTAACTAACCAATTCACTCATTAGAAGTTACCCTTTTCCCATCAAGAACTTGAAGCTTACCCCAAAGGCGGCATTTCTCACAACCCACACAGTCCATCAGAGCACTTAAATATGCAAAGAGCATCAGTATAAAAGTCACATTACATAATTTCAATTACTATAAGCAACAAAGAGTTTCAGAAATAAACCTTAAATTCCTGAACTGCTTCTGAACCTGCTGCTTGAGTTGGGGCCCACTTTTTCCTTGCCAAAGCTTGGCTTCATCAAAAGGCAATGGGCAAGCAGCTTGATATCTTTAACTACAGAATTTAAAGAATATGAATTCAAAGAATGAGACTGATATCTTTAATATTTATATATTTTAATTAATACATAATATTTCTCCAGGTATAAACTATAAAGAAGAGCAAAAACAGACTAGCAGAATCAGACCTCAAGCTCAAATATGCACAAACAGTGTGGTGATCTCTGTGTGGCGATCTCTGCTAAAACTCTATTTACATGACTTCTAAAACAAAAATATAAGAATAAAGATCTTATAGGCATATGTAATAAGGAATAGCTTGATAGGATGCAATAAGGAATCCTGCATCCTATCTCGCCTCCCATAGGCATATGTAACAGAACTATAAGAATAAAGATCGGGTTCCCCACACCTTTCCTTGAATTCCCTAAGTATCTCCTACAATCAATTGAAATCTCCTAAGAAAATATGCACATAATTCAAGGTATTATATATTGTCAAGTTTGAAGTGAACCAATTGGAAGTCTGAAACATCATGATGTTAAAGGACCAACTGGAAGTCTGAAACATCATGATTCAAACACTAATGCACATCTCTATCTAAAGAATCCAAACAAAAAAAATGTCCCTTACAATAATTCCATTTTGCCCATTTGTTGCACAAACCAATGAGTTCCAAAGAGAATAGTCATTACTCTCAAGTCTTCACTCTTCCTATATAAGTATAAATAGACCTCATACAGTAGAACACACATTTCTCAAACTGCAACACAAATGCTAATAAGTCCTGCATTTACAAGCTTCATAAAGGCTCCCTGTTGAATTATTAATTACATACCACGATAATTAACAGTTAAGTTTTCAACTATTATAAGCCCATACCATCCAACTCAGTTAATTGGCACTAGCTAGAACACAACATATGTGTTGATGGAAACTATCTAGAACATTATTTCATTTTAAAAATAATTATAGTAACAAAATAAAGGGAAGAGAAATGGTAATAAAGGGAAAAGGACAAGGAAACTATCAAGAGTATACAAAACCAGTACCTGTAAAGGGAAATGTTGTCATGAATGACTTGATAAAGGTCCTAAAATAAAAATCGAATATATTGGTGCTTGTAAGTCAATGATGGTTATTACATATATCAATCAGTAATAAAAAAAACAATTGTTGTGACCAAGTAATCCGAAGTAGAACCCATGGTTTCCATCAACACATATGTATTACATTATAACCAAAAAACGTGTACATAAAAACAAAAAAGTAACCCCTACACTAATTTAAGCCTAAAATATACACAATAGAAGAAAATAACACCTGATTAAGGTTACAATGATGAGCAAAGCTGCTCTCTACCAAAAAGTTATTAATTTGAACAAAAAAATTCGATGGCAACTCCAAGATTGAACAATAATTTTTTCAATCCCAAACCTTAATTATTCTTCTCACAATCTCAAATTATCAAATACACAAATTAACAAATAACACAAACCCTAATTATTCCACAACCCCAAACCCTAATTATTCTTCTCCCAATTCCAAATCATCAAATTTACAAATTAACGAATTCTCAAATTCTCAAATTCATACCTAGGGTTTGAGAAAGGGAGGAAGATGACAGTGATCAGAGTGATGGCGCGGAAAAGGCGATGGGTACTGCAGCGGCATCGGCAACGGCGACGGCGAGGTTGGGGGCACGGTGATCGGGGGGCTAGGGTTTGTGAGAGAAGGGGGAGTGTTGGGTTCGTGAGAGAGAGGGGGAGAGAGAGAGAGTTGGCGAGGGAGAATGAAAAGAAAAAAAAATTAGACCCCGGCATTGAGAACTGGAGGTTGACGAGCGGGAGGGGGGTGTTGGGTTCGTGAGAGAGAGGGGCAGAGAGAGAGAGAGTGGGAGAATGAAAAAAAAATTTAAGTGAAAAATTAAGTAAATATGGGGGATATTACAGCCTATACCCCGACGTGTTTTAAGAAACGTCAGGGTACATAATTAGACCCCGGCATTTTATATGAAATGTCGGGATAGAAAATTCTTTTTTATTTACTTTCCAAAAATTTATATTCTACCCCGGCGCTTTCAGAAAGCGCCGGGGTAAAAACGCCGGTGAAGACTTAGTTTGTTGTAGTGTCTAACCATTTTTTATGACGACGATCAAATGTTAGATCTTCAGTAGTTTTCTTCAAAATATAAACTCACTATCTATTTGTTCCTATACCAAAATAAGCAGCAACAACATTAGATGGATCGATGGTTAAATTAAATTAGACCCTTAACTCTAATAGGAATTATCCATTTTTGGTCAAATAGGCAATAAATAATTTACCAACTTTCTATCTGAACTATGTGGGCCAAAATTAATGGGATTCTAGTTGTTACACCTTCGCCGGTACCTTCTATCACTTGCTTCCCAAGCTTATTCCCTATGTCGCAGACTAGAACTAAACTAGCTTTGTTGCCTTCTGCAAAACCTGGCAATAGCCTTTTCAAATCAGTCAGTTTTCTGAATCTGGCATTTTTTGGACTATTACAGGTTCCATTCGGGAGAAGGTAGTACAGGGCTGTCAACTTTAATAATGTCAATATGAAGAGGTAGAAGTCCTAGTGGATAAGAATGAAAAAAGCAGTATCTTACCATAATCGAACATTGGCTGCTAAGCCAATTTCCATTTGCATTTTTCCAGGAGAGAGAGATCGATGTTTTTAAAATAGAGGACCAAGATACGGAAATACAAGGTTATGGAGTTTGAAACGAATCGGCTATACTTGAGACAAATAAGGTAACCCATGGATTGAACATATAATTTGCCATGATGGAGAAAAATTACTTTGCTTGTACGGCTCGCAGAAGCATTTTTGGTTTGCAAATCTCAAATCCACTCCTGGATAGCTAGAGTGATTAATGTTGGATATATAGGTATATTCTCACTATATGAATAATATTATGTGAAATATTATTTTATGGATAACACGTGTGTTATACGTACTAATTGTATGGATATCGGAACGCGGGTTAAGTGGGTTGAGAACCCAGTACCCGAACCAGTATTTATCTTATAAATACTGGCTTGTGATAGTAGTCTAGGTATTTCAATTTTGATACCTAGGGTAAATATCTCAAGCACATTAGTCTAGGATATTAATGTCACGCGGGCTTCCCAAAAATACGGAATATGAGCACGTAACAAAAGTCCAACGAATGATTTTCATCATCCATAAGCTGTTCAGGAATTCTTTACAACACACCACAGGAATAATCAGAGTCGGAAGCAAAAGTATCAACCAACATGTATAATTGAAACAAGATACCAACAGAAATTACTCGAAAACCAAATACAATTATCTCAAATAATCAGGTTCTGAACAAGATAAATATCCTGGGTCACATCACCCAAATACAAATAATATCCAAGAAATCAAATACACTTTTATTCAAGTTCAAGCAATAATAATAATAAGAAGAAAGCAGAAACTCCAGGACTAATACATCATCTCTCCAATACCATCTGGCAGTCGTCCATCCTGATCTGCAATTAGTAATTTGCAGGAGAAGGAGAAGAGAAGAAAACAAGTACCCGTCAATTGCAAGTCGCGGGTCACAAATAATGTAGGATACAAGCATATGGAGAAACTAACTAGCAACATGGTATACGTGTGATGTCAACATAAACAACTAGCATAGCAATGTGATCAAGTGTAAATGACATGAATTAAGTGTCAAGTAATCAAGTAAACAGGTAAACATGCAACAGGTATCAGGAAACAGGTATACAGGTAAACAGGTAAACAGATAGTCAGGTATACAGGTAACAGGTACAGGTAAACAAGTAAACTGGTAATCAGGTAATCATGTAACAGGATAGTCAGATTTATGTCATGTTAAGTCTTATTATTTTACTATCTAGGTAGCACTTCATGCATCCCGGTTTTTACTACATGGTTGCTACAACAAATAGTTTCGCTTTAGATTTCATAGTGGAATTCATAGGGCAGTGTACTTAGGTACAGGAAATAGAAATAACAGGAACAGGTAGAACCTAGTAGTTCTCTTCCGAGTACACCTTCCTAAGTGAAGTATGCAGTCAGGTACAGGAAAACAGACATAACCTAGTGGTTATCTTCCGAGTACATCTTCCTATAGTGAAGCATGCAATTAGGTATAGGTAACAGGATCGTGAATCATGTAGTCATGAACATGTAACAGGCAGGCAGGACACAGGTCCTCTTTTAAGTACACGTTTCAATATTTTCCACTACTACATCTTTTCCTTAAACCACGGCTTGGTCATTTATTATTATAATCAGGTATGCAAGTATGTGTCGCAAAACAAAGCGAGGATAACAGGATATAAACATGTATCAGGTTCAGGGTGCAAGATAAACAAGTACAGGTACAAGATAACACATAACAGAGTAAAACAACTAGTTTTCTAATTCAGGACAGCAAGATAGTATTGTACTAAAACAGTGATCCCCGCTACTACAAACATCCAAATCTGGATCCGTCAATGGATCTGGAAAATATACTTCCACACATCAAGCAAGTATAATTAAGTCATATAGTAATTCACAACATCATAGCTCAAAATAAATTTGAAAACAGAAAACATGTTCAGTCAGAAATCAGGAAAACGAATTCTCAGTCAGAAAAACTGCATCAAAACCTCTCAAATAAATTCAGGAAAAATATGGGGTATTCCCATATATGTCTAGAATCAAAATATAAAGTTTCATAACATTCCAGTAAAATTAGCTTAGTCATCAAAAATAAGAAAACATCAAGAAACGACACATTGGAAAATCTGGATGTCCCAACACTGCTGTACAAAAACTAAGATATCTCGCAACCAGTAAAACGAAATCCAAATCCGCCAAAGGTATATGAAAATAGATAAAATATACTAACTTTCAAATTTCACAAGCATTTTTCATACAGTGAAAGGAATCACAGTGAAAATAGGGTTCTTTGCAGAACAGCGAGCAAAATACAACATGTATAGATTTTAGAAACGAGCATGAAACATTACATAAAACTCATCAATAAAATTCACCAAAATTCTGGGTAATCCCTAACTTATTAAAGAAACACTGACCAAAGTTTCAAATCAAAATAATATGTATAGCATGGTTCTTGAAAATAGTTTGTTATCAAAATTACTGAAAACAGAATCTAGAAAAGATCGACACCTCTGTACTAAAACAGTCATAGCTTAGTCATACGAAATCAAAAGCAAGAAAGGTCAGAGGGGTTTGAAAATAGAAGAAATTATCTAAAACTCATATTTTATACCGAAATCATGATACTAACTGCAACCTAGTCGAAAACAGCAAACCAAACAGAACAGCGACAAAACTACAGATTTTTCCTTAAAACAAAACCAACATAGATTCAAGAAAATTGATCTAAACACATCCAAACTTGAAATAAAGTCTACCATGTGTCTAAACATCATGAGTTAGGGTTATTAACATGTTCACACCAAATATATCTCATGGATCTCAACCAAAACACAAGTTTGCACACAAATCTCACATACATGTGCCAAATCAAGAATCAGGCGAATCCTCGGTTAAATCATGTCAAGATTTTGTCGTGTGTCATTCTATGGCCATATTTTCACAATAGAGACAAAACACATCAAGGAAATCACAAGCAAGAGTCGTCTCTAGACCCAACTACACTATAGGTGAACTTTTTGACTTATATCAAACAAATGAATTGGAGTACAAGTTACTTGTCTTAATTTGGGGATAAAGAACGATGCAAACGAAAAAAGAAGCAAAACCCACGAACGAAAATCCGCTACAATCACGAATCCAAGCAAATAGAGCGAAAATATCCACACGAACGAAACTCCTTAAAGCATGAGACGATCAAAGCATCTAGCAACCACTTTGAGAACACCACGAAGAGAGTTGGGGGCTTGATTGTGCAAGAGTTGATGGTGGTGTGGTGAGAGGTGGTCGGCAAAGCAAGGGAGTAGGGGTTCGGGTTTGGAGGGTGGCCGGAGTGGGGAGGTGCCGGACTAGGGTGGTCGGCCTGGTGGTGGAAAAGGGCAGGCCGAGGGTACTGTGGTGTCGGGTTGGGGTTGTGCAGCCAGAGGGAGAGAGAGGGAGAGAGATGGAGGCCAGAATTTAGGAGAGGGAGTATTAGGGTTAGGGTTTAAGGAGAGGAGGGTTTATATATAGGATTAGGATGTGGGTTAATGGGTTAATGGGTATTAGGATTAGTATTAGGTTAACAAATGGGTTTTGAATATTGGGTCAGATAAGAATAGAAATGCAATTAGGATTGGGAATTTATTTGGCTAAGAAAACTTATTAGGGATCAAATTAATAGGAGTGGGAAAAAGACCATCAAAACACCACCACAACACCACGAAGAATAAAAATAAAGATAACGAGACCAAAAATGTGGGAAAGACCAACAAAATGAAAAACGAGACAAAAGAAACAATCAATCACACACGAGGAGCTCAAAATGAAATAAAACGAATATATATATTGAAAACAAATCCAATATACGGTTCAGAAAAATACAAGAGAGATAAATACACCAAAATGAAAAATACAGTCCAAAAATACACAAAAACGAAAAACAGGAATTACAATTAACCTAACAATCTTGAGATATTTAATTTGATTTTGAGATTAAGAGAGAGATCGTCGAAGTTTGCCATTCGTCGGACTCCGCGGCCGCCGCCGCCCAGGCCAGCCGCCCCGCTGCTGTTGGCATCGACGTAGGCCGCCACCGCGTTTGGGTTGGCATCGATGCAGGCCGCCACCGCATTTGGGTTGGCATCGACGCAGGCCGCCACCGCGTTTGGGTTGGCATCAACACATGCCGCCGCCACCCAGGCCACCGCCTCCGTTGCTGTCAGCATCAACGCTCGTCGACGTCGCCGCGATCTGACCGCCGCCCCCTCGCCAGGCGCTGCACCCTCATCGACCCCCTTTTCTCCTCGATCTCTGTGTAAGACTGTTTGAGGGGATTAGATCTAGTTGTCGGAATCCGACCACCGCCGCCTCTGGCCGTCGCCTCCACTAGCGTCAATGACGCCGCCACTGACCACCGAAACCCCTTCATGCTTCCCTACATGTGAGATCGAAGGAGAAGAAAGAGATGACTCGGATCCAAAATTTGATTTTTTTCGATTGGTGGATTATGGTGTTCTATGTTCGGGTTGGAGAGGGAATCCTGGCAGCTGAGTTTAACTCAGATCTGACCAAATAAGAATTTTCATTGGTTGAGAATTTGGTGTTTGGTGTTTGTATTGTTGGAGCAAATCCAGATTCAGATCCAGTCCAACAGCTGCTCTATTGGTTGGAGGTTATTGTTTGGTATTTGGACTGTTAGAGCATATCCAGATTCAGATCCAGTCCAACAGCTTCTCTATTGGTTGGAGATTGTTGTTTGGTGTTTGGACTGTTGGAGCATATCTAGATTCAGATCCAGTCCAACAGCTGCTCTATTGGTTGGAGATTTGCTGTTTGGTTTGGACTGTTGGATCAGATCCAGATCCAGTCAAAAGGAATCAATCCGGATCTAACCAGTGAAGACAATCCATTGGGTATTATTTTGTATTCTGTGTTTGGGGAGAAGACTGGATCTATTGCAGTGTACTTCTAATTCAGATTTAAATTAAAGATAAGTTCTTCACCAAATTTAAATTTTTATTTAATTATTTGTTTGAATCTTGTTACTAAGTGCTAAAGTTCAAAACTGTATTATATATTGTTTAATTAAATACAAATCTGAATAACTGCTTTGGCTACGTGCTATAGATCAAATATTATTTTGATAAATTATAGGCTTTCACTATAAAATTGAATCTCCAATTAAATTATTGTGAATTAGATAGTGCTAATAATTTGTTTAATTGGCTAATCTTTAACGATTTGATGAATGTAGGAACTTCAAAGTTACTTACAAATTGTGTGTATTGGAGACGATGGATTTTCATCACGGTATGATAAGTCTGCACTACGCAGGCTTCTCCATCGAATTTGGAAAACACTTCTAACTTGAAGTGTCGGTATGATCTACTCTAATCTTTCTTAGTATTTTTATGTGATGAATGTGATAACATTTTTTGTGTTTGATCACATGATTGAGAGTTTTAGATCATAGTTATTCTCGCTTTGAAAACTAGCATGCTTAGGGTTGTTAAGTGCTTTATCATACTATGTGTATAGATATTTTGACAAACTCATTGTTTGCAGTTTGTGTGAGATTATATATTTGCTTCTCTAATAAAATAAAATGAAATTTTTGATGTATAAGATGTATAACAAATGTATGTAACTTAGGAGAGAGCATCTCTTAATGTACGATATGACTTCATTAGTTACGTTTTGTTCTTTCTCGTTCATTGTACAGTGTGTGCAAAATTGAATTATAAAATGTTAGTCATTATCTCATTTAGCGTTATGAAGATGATGAAGAACGAATAAAGGAAAGAGCTCTTCTCTTAATGTGTTTGAACAAGTGGACATTGTTAGAATCACTAGAGAAAGCAAATAGTTTTGTGAAATTTGGAAGAGTAATTTTGTATTAACTCTTATAATGTGCATATGTTGTCAATCGCATGTATAAGTTGAATTTAACAAATGAGACAATAAATAATAATATTTCTAATTGTGTTTATTTCCTGAACATAGCATAATTGGCTAGGATTTGAGAACTATATATTAAATTGTTTGTTCTTGTTAAAACTCATAACTCTGCTAAAGAACACTCCATTAAATATGACAAATATGAAAGTTGTGCTCAGATTATGATATCATTTAGTATGGTCTCTAGGAGCACACAACTTCTTGAGTCAATACATTTTGATGTTTGTGATCTCAGTAGCTTTGTGACTAGACGAGATAATTGTTGGTCAGAAGTATCAATCACTTTTGTAGATGATTAGTATAAGTTTGTCATATATATGAAGAATGGAGCACTTGTTATTCTTAATGAATTAAAAATTATATATAGTTAAATGCTAAAAATTCAAGGGTTCAGATTTGATAGAGGTAGTGAATATGTTTCAATGATTTTAGAGAAGTTTGCATATGGCATACTCTCTACTGCACTCTACTTACATCAGTCAAACGGTATTGATAAAAGTTAGAATTAAACACTTAGTGAAATGTTAAATTCTGTAATATTGACCGTTGTTTGTCTTATGTAATTATGAGTGGTATTTTATTGTTAATCATATCTCTAATTTATTACTACACTCTAAATTGAATACACCTTGTAAATCATGGCATGAAAACACAAATAATTTTGTTAAAGTGAAAATTTGTGTTGTAATACATTTGTTAGAGTACATGATCCTAGAAGGCCTAAAGTAGGACCTACAATAAATATTTGTGTGTGTTTAGAAAGTGCAGAATATAGTTCTGTAGACAGATGTTGGATCTATCTAATTTGTGTTAAAAGAATCTAGACTTGCAGAGTTCTTTGAGGATGTGTTCATCAAAATAAATGTATGAAATAATCTAGTCCTATAGACACGTTCAATGATTCACAGTTGGAATCAAGAACCAGCCTTACTGACACTTAAAAACCTGAATGACAAATGAGCTAAGAATAGTCTTTAGTAGACAATGAGATGATTTTGTGTCATTCAACAATACTTTAAATTAGTTGATCTGCCGAAATGGGCTAAAACTATAGTAAGTAAGTGGGATTTTGTAGGAGAAACTTAATTTTGATTGTTCAGTAGCAATGTTAAAGCATTTTAGTAGCTAACAAATTGACTGAAAAAAATGGGGTAGATTTATTCGATGTCTACTCACATGTTTGTCATATTGCTATAATAAGTATTCTTCTTACCCTTACATATATTGAAAATTTTGTTATTCATAAAGGATATTTAAACAGTTTTATACTAAAAGTTTTGTGCTTGATGTTTTGTACTGAACAGTTTTGTACTGGAAAGTTTTGAACTATATGTTTAGTGAACAAGATTAACAATTTAGTAAAATCACTGTATGTTCTTAAAACATGTATAGCCGACGAATAAATAATTTGACAAATTTCTAAAAGAGCCTTGTCACGCCCCGCTTCCTAAAATAGAATACGGAATACGGATACGCGACAAAAGCCCAGCGAATGATTTTCATCATCCATGAGTTGTTCGGAATCTTTACAACACTTCACAAGAATAATCAGAGTCGGAAGCAAAAGAATCAACCAAGCATGCATATATGAGTCAAAACCAACAAGAATAATTGAAACCAATAAATTATCATCTCAAATAATCCAGATCTGAATAAGTCAATATCCTGGGTCACATTGCCCAAATACAAATAAATCCAAGTACCAAATACAATTATTAAAAAATAAGCAACAAGATAATAATAACAAAATCCAGCACTAATATCTCATATCACCAACACCATTTGGTACCTAGTTTTCAAAATCTGCAATTTAATAATTACAGGAAAAGAAAAAAGAAAAACAAACTCCCGTCAATGCAAGTTACGGGCCGCTTGTAGTGCAGGATACAAGTACATAGGAAAACTAACTAATAACATGGAATATGCATGATAACAAAATAGAATACTAGCATGGCGAGATGAACAAGTGCAAGTGGCATGTATCAAGTATCAAGCGAACAAGTATCATGTAAACAAGCAACAAGTGTCAAGCAAGCAGGTAAACAGATAACAGGTTTCAAGTATCAAGTACAAGTAGCAAGTGTCAAGTAATCATGTTCAAGTCTTGTATTATTACTATCTAGGTAGCACTTCATGCATTCATACTTTTACTACATGCTTGCTATAGTTAAGGCAATTTCGTTTTAGATTTCATAGTGGATCATAGAGGACAGTGTACTCAGAGACAAGCTCTCAAGTATCAAGTATCATGCTTCAAGTAACCAGATAACAAGCTTCAAATAACTAAATAACAAGCTCCAAATACCCAAAATATCAAGCTCTGTGTCAAGTGTGCAAGTGTCAAGTAATCATGCGTCAAGCTCCAAATAACCAAATATCAAGCTCCAAATATCACGTAGGATCAATAGATCCCCTTCCGAGTATACGTTTTTGTATTTTTCACTATTAGATCTTTCCCTTTAAACTCCGGCTTGATTATTTATTATTATTATCAAACTAGCATGTACGTGTCACAAACAGGACAAGAATAACATGGCAGGAATAAGTAACAGGTTCAAGTTGCAAGATAAACACGTATGGGTAAAAGATAACACACAAAAGGATAAAACAATGAGATTTCTAGTTCAGGACAGCAAGACAGTACTGCACTAAAATATAGATTCTCGTTACTACAAACATGCAAATCTGGATCAGTTAAAGAATCTGAAAAATAGACTTCCGGATGAATCCAGAAAATATATATAAGTCATATAGTATTTCACAAAATCAAGTCTCAAAACAGGTTTGAATCCAGAAAACACGTTTAGCCAGAAATCAGAAAATTTTATGCAAAGTCAGAAAACAGTATGAAAACTCATTAATTATATCCACGAAAAATCTGGGGTATTCCCCTATATGTGCAGTAACAGAAAAACATGTTTCATAATTTTCCAACAAAAATAGAGTAGTCAAGTAAAATCTGAAAATAACAAGAAACAATAGTTTTGTAAATCTGAAATCACAAACACTGCAGTACGAAAATAGCAATATCTCACAAACCATAAATCGAAATCCAAATCCAAATCTGCCAAAAGGCTAATAAAATAGATATAGTAAGCTAACTTTTATATTCACAAATATTTTTCAAACAGCAAGTAGAAATAGGTCGAAAATCAGGTTCTTTACTGAACAGCAAAAAAATCTGCTAATATAGTAGTTGTTTGGAAACATAGAACGGTTTGTAAAACTCATCAAATAAATCCACAAAAATTCTGGATTAATCCCAATCAGGTCTAGAAGTACTGAACAAAATTTCAGATCAAAATAATAATTTTAACACCAAAATAAAAATAGATTAATCTTCGGAATTCATAGAAAATAAAATCTGGAAACCTTTCGACACCACTGTAGTAAAATAGACATAACTCACAAACCATAAATTGAAACTGAGATTCGTCAAAAGGGTCGGAAAATAGATAGAATTCTTTACAAATCATGTTCACAAAATATTTTCAAATATTGACCTTAATAGGGTCTAAAATATTGATCAAAACGAGAAAGCCAACAAAACGAAAAATATCGCATATGCACAAAATCCACTAGTTCACATAGAACTCATCCAAAACACATCCAAATATGAGTTAGAGTGTACTAGATTTCCAAGCAACATGTTATAGGGTATTTCACAAGTCCACAACAAGTCTACCACGAATACCACGAACAAGCACAAGATAACCTATGAACAACACGCATATATGCAACAAGATATGGTCAATCCTAGGTTATATCATGTCATGTATGTCATGAGACAACTATGGTCAAATCATCACTATAGAGACAATATCAACAAGGAGATTCACACACAAATTGTCTCTAGAACCCAACTACACTACAGGAAGTATTTAGTACTTGTATTACACAAAGAAAAGAATACAAGTTACTTGCCTGAGAGACGACGATAAAAATGAGGAAGCAAGAGCACGAATAACGGGAATGGATTCCTGAGTAACGAACTCAACGATCTCACAACCTACGAACACAAACGCGGACAACGAACCCCGACAACGAACTACGACCACAAGCACACGAACACCACGAATACCTGAGATCCAACACACACACCAACACACTCACACACAATCAACCCCGAGAGCATGAGGAAGAGAGGGAGAGAGAAGACGGTAGACGGGAGAAGACGACAGCGGACAGCAGCCTAGGGTGGCTGGCGTTGTTGCTATCAGCAGTGCGATGCACCAAGGAGGAGGTGTGGGGATCGAGTGCCGCGAGGTTGAGGAGAGGGTGCCAGAGAATGAAACAGGAGAGCAGGCGGATGCAGGTCGGGGGTTGAGCTAGGGCTGGCTGTTGGCGATGGAGAGAGATGGAGGTGGCTCAGCGAATGAGAGGACAGGCACAGGAGGTCAGGGAAGCAGGGAGCATAGGGGATGACGGCACACGGCGAGGGTGGCGCGGCCGTAGGTGGTCACGATTGCATCACTGCGACATTGCTACTGGCTTACTGTGGCGCGGGTAGGCGACATGGGGAGGCTGTCGCACAGTCGGGGGCACTGCGGCGTTGCACTGCAGTTGACCAAGGGCAGAGAAGAAGGGGAGAGGCAGGGCATCGGGGTGCTGGCTGGCGATGCAAACGGATGGGGGATGGCGCTCGGGATTCAGTCGCGGCGAGGGGGAGAGATAGGAAGTGGCGGAGGATCGGGAGGTGGGTTGCACGGGGATGAAGGAGAGAAGGTCGGAAGTAGGGCTAGGGTTAAGGAGCGACTGGGGTGATAGGGTTGAGGAAAGTGAACAGGCTTAGGCAGATGGGTTAATATATATAGGGGTTGAGTGTATTAGGGTTTAGGGGTAACGGGTACGGTTAGGTGTAAATGTAAACGGGTTTGGGGATGTTAAAAGGTATTAAATGGGCTGAAGGGGTTATTGGGTTTTGGGATTGGGTAAAGTATTAGGTAAATGGGTTTGGGTATTAATTAATGGGTATTAGGGTTTAAAAAATCCAATAAAATAAAAATGGGTTTTGGGTAGGATCTAATAAGGAATTGGGTTGGGGTTTGGGGAAATAAAATAACCAATAAAAAATATAAAATTAGGATTTTATAGAAATAATAATAATAATAATAATAATAATAATAATAATAATAAATAATAATAATAATAATAATAATAATAATAGTATTAAAAATAACAGTAATAATAATAATACTTATAACAATAATAATAATAATAATAATAAGATAAAGATAAAGATAAAAATAATAATGGTAATAATAATAACAGTAATAGTAATAATAAAAGTAATAATAATAATAAAAAAATTATTACAATACAAAAATCATAGAAAAATAGTGACAGCTAAAATTATTGATCAAAGATAGATTTTAATAGAAGATCCAACAATACATTTTAACAAAACTAGTTCGAAAGCGGAAAACTATTTAATAGAAATTTGAAATACCGAAAATACTCAGAAAATACGTATTTATGAAAACAGGGGTTACAAGCCTAGTATATGAATCACGTAATTCAGATCAGTACCTTCAACTTTGTGGTGTGTCAAATATAGTGCCTCTTATTTACTTGTTCTGTTGACATGCCGGTTCTTGGAAGTGACCAATCTATTATAAATGAAGTTAAAATTATGCTATCCAAAGAATTCAACATGGAAAGCCTAGGTATTGTGGACATCATAGGTATAAGGGTAAGTTTCGGTTGGCAAGGGATAACTCTTAGTCAAACTCATCAAATCAAAATGTGTTTCAAAAGTGGGGATATAGTGATTGAAAGTGTGTTTTGAAACACCTTATGATTATGATGAAAGGTTGACACCTAATAATGGTGCAACTATGAGATAAGTGGATTATTCTAAAGAAATTGAAAGTCTCGTGTATACAAAAATCTGCACTAGAATAGACATAGCCTTCAAGGTAGGTATAATCTGCAGATTCACTAATAATCTCATACACATTTGAGTGCCCTTAATAGGCTAATGAAATACCTGAGTGGTAATCAAGAGTTTGCTTTGTGCTACTCTAGTCATTTTTCGAATAAATGGCTAATCTGATGCATTATGATGCTCAGAATTTAGTGAAAGTCGATAACTAGTGGATATGTGTTTACACTAGGAGGAACAGAAATGTTATGAAAATTAAAAGGCAAATAGGTACTGTGCTATCATCCATGAAATCAGACCTCTGTGTGTTATCCTCTGTAGGAAAAAAGGCTGAGTGGATGGAAGAATTTGTTGCTAGTCATCCATTAAGAAGTTTAAGTAACTTTCTAATTCTGTTATGCGACTATCAAGCTACAATGCACTGTAGCTCATAACTCACTCTATAATAGTAAGAGGAGTATATTAAGGCTGAAAGAAGCCTAGTTGAACTTTCTCATAAACAAAGTGCAATTGAAATAAAATATGGCTAATGCTCTTGCTAAGAGACGTGATAGTGATCTACTTATCAAAAATGTGGGACAAATGGAGTTAAAAGCTATTGAGTCAAAGCTTTAACTCCTAATTGTTTTAAAATTTAGAATCCAATTGGAGCCATAGCGAAGTTCAAACTTAAGCATCAATTTTAGGCAGTTGACATGTTTTAGATAATTTTGATGATTCCACATAAATTCCACAAATATATAATCTCATTCAAATTTTGATGGTATTATATATCTAAAGAATTTACTTAGAATAATCATATTATTCCAATACGAAATATGAAAACTTGTCGATGTGTTTCCAATGTTTAGAATGTCGTTATATCATTCCAGTTTTGATGATATATCTCTTTTATGGATTCTTGTTTCATTCCAATTTTGAAGATTCAGAATTAACCATAATTGATTTGACTGTTCTAGCATTCCAATATGAAACATAGTATAGTTCTTGTGTAGAAACTATAATAGTCCTTGTTCTTTATTTAGTTAAAGAAACTTGACTGTGATGCTTGCATTACATTTTTGCTAAGCTAATTATGAATTGTACTAAGTTCTTTTGTGGAACTAGATACTTTGTGAAATTCGTTGCAATTCCTAGAGATGTATCTCTTGATATTCTTGTTTTCAATAAGCTAGCAAAGATGGAGGAATTGAAGCTGTCAACATAGATTTCAAAATAGTGATTTGCTCAAAATGGAGGAGTAAACAAAACCAGTGTGCAAGGATAGAGTTTCAATTTATTTCTCTCGAGAATAAATTAGTCACTTACTTGGTAAAACTTCTGTTGAGTTTAAGACTCTTGTATTCATTGAGCTTAAAACACTTATTTTGCTCTTGAAGTTCATTTGCTTTGTTTGATTTTGAAACTATGACAGATTATTCCAGTTGGTTTAGTCATTGTGAACTATTCTGTTGATATGGTTTGGGAGCTATTTAATTATTTTGGTTCAGTCCTTTAGAACTGCTCGGATTTATAATTGATTTAGTCTTTAGGAACTGTACATTGAGTGATGTTTTTCTTCTATTTTAAGGCTGCTATCAGCCAGTCAGCTTCATGTTGAACTGATGAGATAATCCATTACATTTATATATTGAGAATATAGGAGGAGATTGTTGGATATATAGGTACATTCTCATTATATGAATAATATTATGTGTAATATTATTCTATGGTAACACGTGTGTTACACGTACTAATTGTATGGATATCGGAACGCGGGTTGAGTGGATTGAGAACCCAGTACCCAAACCAGTATTTATCTTAAGCACATTAGTCTAGGATATTAACCTAACAATTAAGAGGAAATATAAAATTGCTTGGAATATTTTTGTGGCAACTTATGGCTTGACTTGGATGAATTTTGTTTTCACAATTATACTTGTAGATTTCATATCATGATGTATAAAATATTTACCCTTATTGATGCTTGGGCAGCTCAAGCAAGTGCGAGAAAGAGACGTCGCAAGGATGGCACATAATAGTTCAGGTACGGTCAGAGGATTGGGGGACAACTGCAGGATTTCTTCTTACTTATGGCAGGAAGACTATCTTGATGGAGCTCCTAAAGTTGTTGTATCTGTTGTAGTAGTTTGTTGTCTTTTGATCTAGTAGAATTCTGGGATTAATAGTTAATATTGTAGACGTTATTTCTGTATGTTTTGTTAACCTTTCATTAATGGAATTGGTGGCATTTGGTGGACAAATCTCAAATTCACTAAGGGGCTGTTTTGTTAGCTGTAGGAGTAATGTAGGAAAAGAAATCGAAGTAAGTGCATTGTTCACGTGGTTTGTTAGTTGTTTTTTATTTGGATTTGGATTCCTACTCTAGCGCTAATGTAGCTATTGTAGCGTCATCTGAAATCCAAAAAGAAAAAAAACCCAGGTTCTCAGTTGAATTGCTTGATTTGTTTAGCAATTTTATAATTGTTTCTTTCTTCTCTCTTTTTACACTATCCAATAAAACAATTACTCCTTTACATTAAATCTCTTTCTCTCTACTCTCTATCCTATACTACAATAAAACTATATCTAAACAAGCTACTTTTTTAGAACTCATTTTCACATATTTCTTTTTTCCCTACAGTAATCTTCATGGTTGGGAAATATCTAAAAAAGTGGTTTGTTTATATATAGTTTTATTGTAGTATATATTATAGAGAAGAGAAATAAAGAACTTTTTTTTAAAAAAATAAGTAGTAAAAAAATTTATGTAGATGAGTAGGTGGAAGTGTTTTATTGAATAGTGTAAAAAGAGATAAGAGAGAAACAATTTTAAAATGCGCTACGGTAGCGCTACAGTGCTCATCTATGGAATTCCTTGTGTTTTTTTTGGATTTCAGATGACGCTATAGTAGCTACGTAAGAATCCAAATTTAGCACAAATTCAGCTAAACAAACTTATGAACAGTGCTCTTCTTTGAATTTCTATTTGCTACAGTAGCGCTACAGCTAAACAAACACCCCCTAAGAGCATCCACAGTCCTTTTCTATATTTGCCAAATTGCCATATTTTGAGAAATGGATGTCTGCAGTCGTTTGCTATTTTGCCATATTTTGGCAAAATTGCTATAGGCGCTTTTCAAATTTGAGAAACGAAATGACGATTCTCAAATTAATTTAATGATCGGACGGTACATGTTGTATCGTCCCATTAAAAAAAAAACAAAAATCTCAAACGAGACATGTTGTCCCGTCTTAAGCTAAAATAGCTTAAGACGGGACAACATGTCGCGTCCAGCTCAAATGGGAGATTTTGAAACCATTTAATCTAGGTTAGTGTATTAAGTAGGTTAATTAGTATATATTTTAATATTTAATTTATTTGATTTAACTATTTAAATATCTAATCATTAGTTAATGAAGTTAAACTTTATGTTAAAAAGAAAAAGGAAGGAACAAGATGATCCGTCAGCCCTCATTTTTTTATATTTCTTTCTCAATTTATAGCAAATCACGACTGCAACGAATTGCTCTTTTTACTATTTGCTATTTTGTCATATTTGGCAAAATAGCAAAAGCCACTGTGGATGCTCTAACTGTATTTGGTGGACAAATATTTTTTTTTTGTTTTTTTGAAAAAAATGTGGGATCTGACCACCCTATTTCTTAATAAGAAATTAATAAAACATACTCTATGGTAGACAAAGTTGTCTCCAATTAATAAGATGCATTTTATCAGAAGAGAGAGAGTACCAGAGAAAATTTCACATAATATTTTCCAGTTAATGACAAATGGAAGACAACAAGGAGGTGGTTCGAAGAGTGTGGACGGCACTATATACTTAGAACATGCTTTACCATGGTAATTCTTCTAGCCACTGATATCAAAGTTGTCTGCCATGATGATAGACGAGCCTTCATCGATGATAAGAAATGACTAAGTTGTTTTTGCTTGCTATTTTGCAAATAATATGGGTGCCAAGATAATCAATGTCCTCATCAACGATTTTACAGTTGAAATATTTTAATTATGCCATATAAGTGTGTAGATTTGTAAATTTGAGATTGATAGATAAACAAGATTTGGATCGTTTGTCTGAAAGATGGAAAGTAATTTGCTGAATGTGGCAATTTCATTGGTATTTGTCTGTCCAAAATGATTGAATTGTCAACGAACAAAGTGTGTAAACAGTGTATGCATATTTGGTAATTGAAGGCCACAGATAAGGTGGTTTTCTTTCTGAGGTTGCACGGTGTAGGTCGGAGAGTAAGTGCATCAAAGAGATGAATTTTAAAAGAGCAATTGGATTTCCTTGCCGGACTCCGACGGAGGGAAATTTGGTTCTTGAGAGATGAGATACCATTGATGATAAAATTGTACGACACTGATTGGAATTTTTTTTTTTTTTTTTTTTTTTTGCTAATTAAGACACTGATTGGATGGATTGCATAATTAAGTTGATCAATTTACGATTGTAGCCTTATTTCAAGAGAAGTTGTTTGATGAATTTCCGATCAAGCAGATCGAGCGTCTTTTCCATGTCGAGTTTAAGAATGAACCATTGTGAATGCCTGTTTGAGTGAGGAGTGGGTAATTGAATGCCAAACTTCTTCAATAGGGAGTATATTAGTACTAATTATGTCTCTACCAGGGAGAAAGGGTGCTTGTTCTTTGGAAATAATAGATGCCAGGTAGGGTTGTTAATGGCTTGCAAGGACTTTCGCGAATAATCAATGGATGGCATTACAAGAGCAATTACATATGACAAGGGCCCTAGGGTTTGGCCGGGTCGAGCTTATGCAAAGCCCTAGCCCCGCCGTATTTTAGAACATGCTTATTCTGAAAGGGCCTTTTACAAGGCCGCTACCCTTTCCATCTTACGGCCAGGACCAGTACGGCTTTTTCCAAGGCCGCTAAGGGAATTTTTTCCCAAAACGCCCCATTTTTGCAAAGTATTTCCCAAACCGCCCTACTTTTTTTTTTAATTCCCAAAGCGCCCCACTCGGTCTCTCAAAGACCGAGTCTAGTGCAAATAGACTCGGTCTTTGAAAGACCGAGTCTTGCGCTTTGAAAATTCAAAGAGCAAGACTCGGTCTTCCAAAGACCGAGTCTATTTGCACTAGACTCGGTCTTTGGAAGACCGAGTCTTCACTCTGTGCGTTTTTATAATCGCAGATCCCCTTTCTTTCTTCTTCTTCACTTTCGATTGTTTTTTCTTTCGCTCTTTCCCTCAACAAATCCGTCGCACTCTCTCATTTTCCGTTCGATTACTCTCGAAATCGAATCTTGAACTTCCCAAAACCAATTACTTTCTAATTCATTTTCGATTTTACCAAAAGGTATTCCCCAAAATCGATTTTTTCTTTAAACCCTAAACCCCGAATACCCATAATTGGAAGATTTCGGTTGTACTGGTCAAGCTCTTCTTGCCAATTTCGTCTTCGTCTTCGGATTCTCCCACTTGTTAGGTATATTTCTGAAGCATTTCCTAAGTCCATGTGTTGATGCTATTGCCAATTTCTTGTTAGTGTTGATGCTATTGCTTAAGAAATTACTTGTTAGTGTTGATGCTATTGTGAAGTTGTTGAATTTGTTAGGTTATGTATAGCGATATTGCTGTATTGTTAGGTTATGTATAGCGATATTTCTGAAGCATTAGAGGTGTGAGTTGATGTAGTTTGAGTTTGATTTTTGGTGTTGCTGATGGTTCAATTTATAGTTATTGATTAGGGTTTTGACGATAGTTTTGACAAAGGGGAAACTTTGTTAGGCCGGCCCCTATTTGATTGTGATTTTTGATGTCAGGCTTTGGCTTAAACACCAAATCATTGACCTTTTGTTTGATAAAAGAGTTACTACTTGGAGAATCAAATATGTTGAGTATGATCTGAAAAGTTAAATGGAATTAGACAAAAAAATCATGTCAAATGAGGGTTGATTATTTCCTAGTTAAAATTTCCTTTTATTATAAGCAGTTGCTGATGAAAATTTCATAATTTCAAAGTTTGAACTTTCTTCATTTCTGGAATTGGTCCATTTCTGATAATCTAGGTTGATGACGAGGTAGTTTTACTATTTCAACAATGAAAGTTCTGATGAAAATTTTTCCTTCAATCATTGCGTCAGAGCTATTTTTTAAACATTAATTTGATGATCAATTCTTGTTCTTGATAAGCGATTCTTGTTAGATAAAGTCCCTCATTAATCATTTTTGTCATTTTAATTTTCAACTGTCTCGCCTGCAGTATCATCTAAACCAAGCCCATAAAATGTTTCCAATACCACGAACAAATATATATAATTTTTACTTAGACAACGTATATATAGTTTACAGTTTTGCACAAAGTGAATTTCCTATATGAAGTTGAATTTAGTTTGGTGTTGGTGTTGAATTTCCTATATGAAGTTGAATTTCCTACAACACAGCAATATCGCTATCCTATAAGAAATTACTTGTTAGGTTGGTGTTGAATTTAGTTTTTTAGAATTTTATAGAGTCTAGGTTATGTATAGAATTTGTTGAATTTGTTATACTCTAGTGTTTTGCTAAAATTAGAGAATGAACGGCTTTGTTATATATAATTTGTTTTTATATCTAGCTTTTGTGTAGTTAATAACATTTTTGTTGAACTTGTAGGATTTGTAGTCTACTTTAAATGGCACGCACAAGGGGTAACATGGAGGTAGGAGAAAGTAGTAGACCTCCACGTAATCGCGGTGGACGTGATCGTGGTCGTGGTCGTCGTGGTGGTCGTGCTTCTACCGATGCTACTAATGTAAGTAATTAAATGTTGATTCTAATAGAATTGTATTATATTTTTCGGTCTACTGATGTAAATGTTATTGTTATATAGGTTGAATTCAATCCAAATGAGGCGGGCCCTTCGTCTTCATACATCCCTCCTGCAGGCCCCGGACCACTCGACCCTTCACTTCTCACTCTCCAGCCGATGCATCGATCGCAGTATGTTTGGAACAACGAGGCTACGGAGTGCCGTTTTAGGACTGGGCACCCGCTACCTGCGCACCCACGCATACACGAGTTGCTTAGAGATTGTGGGTTCTACGGAATTTCCATGATGACATCCATCAAGTGCGATCGTCCACTTCTCGAAGCACTGCTTGAACGATGGAGGCCCGAGACACACTCATTTCACCTGCCAGTCGGGGAGATGACGGTGACTTTACAAGACGTTGCTATACTAACCGGGCTTCCAATCGATGGAGAGGCAGTGACAGGATCGATGGACTTCGATCCCGTGTATCTCGTGGAGGAGTTTCTAGGGGTTGCAGTGGAAGCTGGCGCGATAAATGGGAAATTTATCCGCCTAAAGTGGTTGAAGGATACCTTCAAAAATAGATTGAATGACGCTTCAACTGCAGCGGAGGTGGAGTGCTACTTTAGGGCATATGTTCTAACGCTATTCGGCACGGTCCTGTTTCCAAACTCAACCGGGAATACCGTAGCACTGATGTTCTTGCCCCTAATCGCCGATATAGGTAGGATCCGCCGTTTCAGTTGGGGCAGTGCAATTCTATCGGCACTGTATCGGAGTCTGTGTCTGTGCAGTATAGGTTCGAACCAGATGAATGGACCTCTAATTCTACTGCAGATATGGAGTTGGGAACGGATTCACGTAGGTAGGCCCGTAGTACGGATCCAGTCCCAACATTGGAGAGTTCTTTCTGAAGATATAGACATGCTACCTCCGATTGGTGTGTATTGGACAGGAAAACTGACATGGACGGCCAACCCCAACAGGTGCTTGACATACTATCGCGACGAGTTGGACAGGTTGGCCGCCGACTGTGTGGTGTGGACCCCGTACACAGAGGAGCGATTGATTCGGCTGCCACCGATCTGTACGTTCAGGCGTAATTTGTGGCTCACGAGAGCACCTCTAATCAACTTCGGGGTTGTTGAGTTCTACTACCCCGATAGGGTCTTACGACAGTTTGGTCTGCACCAGGGGATTCCAGTTACCGTGCCATTCAATGCCGAGATGCATAACATCACTGGAATGGGCCGTACACCGGGACACAACTGGGCCACTTGCTTCTTCGAATACGTTCAGAGATGGAACATTAACCGTTTCGAAGAAATCATCGTTGACACCCCACCTTTTGACCTCTCCTTGCATGGTGTGTACTTGTCTTGGTACGAGAGAGTCACTAGACGGTTCATTTCCCCACCGTTGCAGGCTCCTGCCGGAGTCGTTGTACCGATACGTCGACCAGGGACCGAACCAGTAGATGAGCATTCGGTGAGGTTGCCGATGTACCAACCAAAGGGATCCGCTATTCGTGGCTTTGTAAGTTTTAATGTTTTGTTTTAAATTTTCAAAATTTATATGTCGATATGTTTTTATATATTTATGTGCATCTAATTCAATCTTTCATGTTTCTCAGTTGGCCCAGACTTGGTCCCTTGCCAAGAAATGTGCGCATATGCTAAATAGCAACATCGCCGATCAGACGAAGGTTACTGTACGGGAGATGTTATCGTGTTGCCGTGCACAAGCTGATCTTGTGGGGGAGGGCGCAACATTAGATGCGATACTTAGGACCCCCACACATCGAACCGGCGGTCGTACCGGTCAACGACGAAAGAGAACTGTTCATAGGCCGCCACCCCAACCTCGGAGTGATTCGGAACACGAACAAGAAGCAGACCCTGATATTGAGGCACAAGGTGATGAAGAACAGTTCGTTGGGGATGAGATTGAAGAAGAGCCGGAGATCCCGTTGTCTGCACTGACACAGGCAACTCCCCAGCGTCGTAGACGACACAGAAGACCCCCAGATTACTTCACACCGGACCCTTGATGTAATAATTCTAATTATTTTGATTTTGTAGTTTTTTTAATGTAGTATTTTCAATGTAGTATTCTTAATGTAGTATTTGTTAATGTAGATTTTTTTAATGTAGTTTTTTTATTTTTTTAACTTGGTTGCTGATCTTGTAGCTGTGTTGATGTAGTATTTTTGAATGTTGAGTTGAGTATGGATGTTGAGTGTGGATGTTGAGTTTGGATGTTGAGTGTGGATGTTGAGTTTGGATGTTGAGTGTGGATGTTGAGTTTGGATGTGTAGATTTCTGAGTTTGGATGTGTGAAATTTGAGAAAGAAGCTCAATATTACTAGCTCAAGATTTCTGAGAAAGAAGCTCAAATTTGAGAAAGAAGCTCAAGATTTGTGAGTTTGGATGTGTGAAATTTGAAATTTGTGAGTTTGGATGTGTGAGTTTGGATGTGTGATGTGTGAAATTTGAGAAAAAATCACACAGCCTTAAGGGTCGGTCTTCCAAAGACCGAGCTCAATATTACTAGACTCGGTCTTTGGAAGACCGAGTCTTGAAGCTGATTGTAAAACTTCACAATCAGCTTCAAGACTCGGTCTTCCGAAGACCGAGTCTAGTAATATTGAGCTCGGTCTTTGGAAGACCGTTTGTTGCGTTCAATCACTTACAGAGCCTCGCTTGATTCTGGAAGTGAGAAATAGTCAACAGTCGGTCTTCCAAAGACCGAGCTCAATATTACTAGACTCGGTCTTCGGAAGACCGAGTCTTGAAGCTGATTGTGAAGTTTTGCAATCAGCTTCAAGACTCGGTCTTCCAAAGACCGAGTCTAGTAATATTGAGCTCGGTCTTTGGAAGACCGTTTGTTGTGTTCAATCACTTACAGAGCCTCGCTTGATTCTGGAAGTGAGAAATAGTCAACAGTCGGTCTTCCAAAGACCGAGCTCAATATTACTAGACTCGGTCTTCGGAAGACCGAGTCTTGAAGCTGATTGCAAAACTTCACAATCAGCTTCAAGACTCGGTCTTCCAAAGACCGAGTCTAGTAATATTGAGCTCGGTCTTTGGAAGACCGACCCTTAAGGCTGTGTGTTTTTTTTTGGTATCAGCCATATGCTTCTTTCAAAAATTTCACAACCTTCTTTCAAACAAGCTTCAGAAGCTTCTTTCAAATATGAACACATCCAACTTCACAAAGAAACTCAACATACACCCATACCACATCCAACTTCACAAAAAAACTCAACAAAAAGCCACAAATATACATCGCAACTTGAACTTCTCAACAACAATCTTCACAAACAAACACATCCACGCTTGTAAAAAGCACAAACAAACAAGAACATCTTCACACACAAACAACTATTACAAACGACTATTACAAACAAACACATCCATGCTCAGTTCGAAATAAATATTACAAACACAATAGGAAAAACAAAATGAAATTTCAATTGTTTTGAGATGCTATGTTAGTACATCGACGCTTGTTATGGCCTTCCAACCCGCATCTTGAACATTTCATTCTTGTACCCCTGCTAGAACTATCTCTCACATCCATATCGTTGCGTATTCTCGTGGATTTAGGCCGGCCTTTCCGTGAACGTCGCAAACTAGAATCTGGTACAAGTCGTGGACCGTCGATAGTAGGCCAATATGCTTCATCTAGAATAGGACTGAACACAGGAGCCCAAGTATTTGCCAATGACGTGATAAGGTAAAATTTATCAACATAAGGCTTGTGATCGATTGCACGATATGCACAGGCTGCCATTACATGAGAGCAGGGAATATGATATAGATGAAACTTCATACATGTGCATGTTTTCGTACCCAAATTCACGGTGTGCAAGTTCCCACCCTTCCGTTCTCCATTTACCATGCGTATACCAGTTTTGACGGAAAAAATTCCAGGCTGATGATGAAACATTGTGACCACATGTTGATTTGCTCTTTCACGGCGAATATCAATTAAATCTTGTACTCGTTTAGCAAAAATTTTCCCTTCACATAATAGCTTATTAGCTTCCTGTCGACGAGTAGTAAAGTAAGAGTTGAGACGTAAAAAAATCGTCTCAACTATTGCAGTTACTGGTAAACTACGGACTCCTTTAAGTACTGAATTGAAGCATTCTGACAGGTTCGTAGTCATCATTCCATATCGTCGACCTTCATCTGCATAAAGTGCCCATTTCTGAACCGGTTTCTCTTTCAACCAGTTAGCCGCCTCGACATTGACGGTTTCAAGTTCGGCGAGTTTGGCCATGAACTTTTTGGGTTGGTGCTGACAAGCTATACTTTTGGCCTTCTTGCGCAATGCTTTGCTACCAAATTTACTAAAAAAATTTGTGGCAAAATGACGCATGCAATAACGATGAAATCCATTCGGTTCGTTCCAAGAACCGTTTTGCAAATCCATAGCAGACAATATACCAGCATGACGATCCGAGATAACACACAACTCAGTGCGATCGGTGACATAATGCCGGACGCAAGTCATAAACCAAGTCCACGTGTTTATACTCTCTCCATCAACCAATGCAAATGCAAAAGGAAATAAGCAACCATTCGCATCCGGGGAAACAGCAATTAGCAAACAACCCTTGTACTTACCGTACAAGTGAGTTCCATCTACACTAATAACCGGTCTGCAAGACTTGAAACCTTCAATCGAAGGACCAAATGCCCAAAATACTCCCTTGAATGTTTCCTCGCCGGGGCTAGACACAAATTTATCCCAGTGGACAATGGTACCTGGATTTGCTGATTGAATTGCTGTTAGTAGAAAAGGCAACTTCGTGTATGCTTCTTCGAATGTACCGTACAACCTCTCAATTGCCTTTTGTTTTGCTTTCCAAGCTTTCTTATATGAAATCTGATAATTATATTCTATTTTCACAATCTCAATAATTACCCCCGGTGATACAGCAATATCCTTCTTCACCACACCCACAATCAAATTACTAACAAGGTTAGCATCAATTTTACAGTGGTCTTGATTCAACGTGGGATTCGTACAAGTATGAGGGCCAACTATCTTCTTCACCACAAAATTTCTCCCTCCTTTTGGAACAATAGCTCGTAATCTCCAAGGGCATCCACCATCACTTACTTCTGGGGGACCTTGTACGATCTCCTCTATTGTACGTTTTCTAGGTGCCATTTTACATTTAACAGTGTAAAGTGACGGTGATGTTTTCAATGTGACAAATTCCCGATGTTTCTTGATATTATACACCTTCACAGCATGCAGAAGGGAGTCTTTACTAACAAACTCCTGTCCAACGTAGAATTCGTCTACATTGGATGAACCAGAAGACTCTTGTGGAAATGGGGGTACTCTAGCAGCTTCAGCCATCTCCTCCGTAACATGAGCGCTAACATTAGCATACCTATCAGTAGCTCTCACTTCATTAGAACTATTGTTCGAAGGATTTACATTAGCTACATCATCATCTTCTTCTCCATCATCACTTTCCAGACTTTCATCATCGTCTGTTTCTTCCTCTTCTTCATCATCATCTAATAAACTGTTGTTAATCACTGCATTTTGAAAGAGTTCAAACATACTGTCATTTGGAACAGAGTCAGGAACCGGGCTTGGTTGGCGTGGCAGCTCAACATTTACAGAATCCGGAATTGTTGTATTTGTGAAGGTGTTCTCTTGTGAGGATACCGGATTTGGTTGTGAAGATTGATCGGGGTTAGGTCTCGACTGCTGTGTAGGTACTACCCGTATGAAGCTTGCACTAGGGATATCATGTGGCTGAGCATTTACAACTCGAATTTGCTGAATATATAACTCTAATACAGACCAAACACAATTCGGATCAAATGTCCTAGCAATCAATGACTTCAGCGAATTATCAGTAGGTACGGGCACTGTCATAAAAAACTGAACACCTCCTCTTCCAGCTGCGTATCGAGCTAAAATTTTTACATTCCATTCATTCCTATCCCAATTAGTAACTTCATAGATTTTCTCAACTAGTTCTTCAAATGTAATGGTACGGGGTACCCAAACTATTTCCGGTTCCAAATGACTATAACAACAACCAATCTTTGGATCACGAATAATTTCACCACCAAAGTATAACCAAATAGGAATCTCAAGATCCATACCTACGTATATTTATTAAAATACGCGAGTTATTATCTAACCACAAACAAAATCTATACCAAAATTCAGAAAATTAAAGGCCAATATTCATCATACCTTCACAAGCGTCAAGGATAGAGCCGTAGATATTTCGGTAAAAGAGTTGAAGTTGCTATCCGCTTCAATTTTAGCAAAAAAACAAAAAAATTGATCTTTCAAAATAAGGGTTTTGGGATATTATAGTGGAGATCGTTAGAGGGTTAGGAAGATATTGTTATATATATTTAGATTAAGATTAGATTTTGAGAAGTAGGAGGTCGCCCTAGATTTAGGAAGATGGGTTAGAGAAATAGAATAGGTTAAAGTCCAGAAGAAGAAGAAGAAAGAAAGGGGATCTGCGATTATAAAAACGCACAGAGTGAAGACTCGGTCTTCCAAAGACCGAGTCTAGTGCAAATAGACTCGGTCTTTGGAAGACCGAGTCTTGCTCTTTGAATTTTCAAAGCGCAAGACTCGGTCTTTCAAAGACCGAGTCTATTTGCACTAGACTCGGTCTTTGGAAGACCGAGTGGGGCGCTTTGGGAATTAAAAAAAAAAGTAGGGCGGTTTGGGAAATACTTTGCAAAAATGGGGCGTTTTGGGAAAAAATTCGCCGCTAAGGCCAGCCCTAAATTATCATCCCTAGCAGTGCTAGCACTTAGTCTTGTAGACAACCGCACATGTCTGAAATAAAAGCCAAGGCTTCAGTACGATAAGATTACTAAATATTTTCTCAGTCTCGTCACAAAGTGACTAGCTAAATCGAAAATAATAACACCTCGATATACTAAGGTTATGTCTAGTATTGCTGCGAATGAGAAGTGGTATTACTAAAAAGTGCTGGTATCAATAGTATGTTAGAAAGAATTATGTTTAACCATAAAAAAATCTAGTTTATAAACTCACTTTTTGTAAAGCTAAACTAATTTGGTGTCTTGAGAAAAATACTAAATATGATGGCTTTAAAAAAAATAGTTTTGATTAAACACACTTTTAATTAAGTCGGTCAAATACCTGTTTTGAACATAACAGATCTTTCAGACCAAAATGCACTCTACAAAACCAACGCTAACAATAGAGCTTAAGCAACTTATCCTAGTTTGTTTTTTGGCTAAAATTTTTTTAAAAAAATTATAAAAAACCCAACTGTATCTTTTCTGTAGAAAATCGTCTTAAATTTTTTTGCGCAAAAAATCTCGCCTGAAATATGTTTCCAAAAAACTCATTTCCGGCGTGAGCTTTCTGTTTGTTAGTTTTTTTACAGAATATGAGAGTTGAGTGAGCTTTTTGACATAATGACAAAAGATGCATGATGTTTCTCAACCAACTTACAAAGCAAAATGTAGTTATCTAATACAAATAGAAAAGTTAGATATAATTTTTTTGAAAAAACCCAAGATAGATTTTTTGAAAATATACTTTAGGTTGCGCATAAAGTTCAAGCATTTTTTTTTATCTGTTTTGTTTTTTCATTTATTTAACAACCACCCATATTTGAGCTAAAAAAGCCCCATCCCTTCCTATTGGATCGGTAGCTACTAGACCAAGCCCAAATCATTCTCAATAATCAAAACTAGAGCTGCTATCGGGTCGGGTCCTCCACTACCCAGACCTAGTACCTCACGTGTCCAAAAATTGGACTCGGGACCCAAACTTGTGAGAATCGGGTTCGGGTCCGGATCTGGGTCGGTCCTAGTTAAAAAAATCTACCCGTCGGATTCAGTAACGAGGAATAAATATTTGTACTTAAGTATTTTTGCACCCGATACTCTTCGGTTCTAACATTTTTTGTACTTAAGTACATGAATAAATATTATATGACCCGAAAGTGCATCTTCAACAATTACTATTTACATGTATATCCCTATAACCTTATAGTTCAAATTCCAAATTTTTAGGGTATTTTTTAACGGGTCGGGGTCCAGATCCGGATCCAGATCTTGATCCGGGTCCGGATCGGTTCTATTTTGAGCAGACCCAAATCTGAACCCGAAAGTGCATCGGGTCTTATTTTAGAACCCGGACTCGTATAGATCAGATCGGTTCCGATCCAATTCCGGATCGGGTCCGGGTGTCGGGTAAATGTGATCGTGCTAATCAAAACCTATCTCAACCACAGGCCCACTGCCCACAGCCCCTCCAAAATCTAGGGTTTCATTTCCATCACCCCTAACCTTCCCACTCGGCGGCGACGACGACAGACTCATCCCCAACTCTTAGCTATGGTGAAGTTTCTCAAACCCAACAAGGCGGTCATCGTCCTCCAGGGCCGCTACGCCGGCCGCAAAGCCGTTATCGTCAAGAACTTCGACGACGGCACCCGCGACCGCGCATACGGCCACTGCCTTTTCGCCGGCATCTCCAAGTACCCCAAGAAGGTCATTCGCAAAGACTCAGCCAAGAAGACGGCCAAGAAATCAAGGGTGAAGGCGTTCTTGAAGGTTGTTAACTACAGCCACATCATGCCGACTCGCTACACGCTCGATGTGGATCTAAAGGATGTGGTTACCTTGGACGCGCTGCAGAGCAGGGATAGGAAGATCCAGGCTGCGAAGGAGGCAAAGGCGCGATTCGAGGAAAGATTCAAGATGGGGAAGAACAGGTGGTTCTTTACCAAGCTCAGGTTTTAGGTGGGCAGTTAGTTCTATCTTTGAATATGATGTTAAGTCGAGGAAATTTCCTCTGTGATTTGTATGATGCATCTCATTTGTCTTAAATAAATTGTAGTCGAGTTTGAACCGAGCGAATTTAGACAGGGTCATTTTTGCAGTTTAAGGCCGGTTATTGCAGAAGGGCCATATGCATCCTTAGAGCGACACCTAAAGTTTCTCAAGTTTATGGTAATATCCTAAACATAGCTGAAGTGACAGTAATACCCTAAACACATCTAAACTTTTTAAAATTGGACTTATAGGCATCTGCCGTCCACTTCTGTTAGTTTTTTAACCGTTAGGAGGTGAAATTACTTTTTTACCCCCATACCTTAAAAATTCCTAAAAATCCTTTAAAAAAATCCTTAAAATTCCTAAAATTTTCCTTTAAAATTCCTTTAAAATTTTCTTAAAATTTTCTTTTAAATTTCTTTAAAATTCCTTAACATTCCTTAAAATTTTCATTTAAATTCCTTATAATTTCCTTTAGAATTACTTTAAAAATTCCTTTAAATTCCCTTAAAATTTCCTTTAAAATTTCTTTAATTTTTTTTAATAATTTAAAAATAGAACAAAAAGTTTTTAAAAATTGAGTCTATTTCTGTAACTGAGAGTGCCAATTGAACCAAAAATCATTCAAAATTCCTTTAAAATTTTGTTCCTTAAATCCTTAACAGTGGCCATAGTTTGCTCCGAACAAAAAATCTTTAATCATTATATATTCGTATATCCTAACATTAAGAACTAATAAATTATTCAGAACCAACATAGAGCAAAGAATTTATTAAGATACATTTTCATCTCTAGATCATAAGTATCCAACAGATAGCAAAGAAAGTACTGTAGAATCTAGATACAATCCTAAATGCATAACTATTTTGTATGCTTCAAATGCACAATCAATATTATATAACAACAAGCAAGCTCAAATGCATATTTGCAATTTTACATAACATGAAGCGAGCTCAACTGCTGTTGCTTCAACAAACTTGACTGCTACTGCTGCTGCTTCAGCAAGCAAGCTGTTGCTTCTGCTACTGCTGCTGCTTCTGCTACTGCCAAACACAAAAAAAAGTTTCAGGAATAATCATGTATTTGTATGTACATGAAACTAAATAATACATGAAACAATTACTAGTAGGCTCAGAACACAACTTTCAGCATGGATTTATGCAAAAATAACCCTCCCTCATATTGAAATGCCAACTAGTTCACTAGGGTTGCATTTTTGAAGGTTTTTGTGTGTTATGAATAATTATGTAATTTTTGAAGGATTTTGTGAGTTCTAGCATTCATAAACACCAACAGAACCATAAAGCGAATTATCCATAATTTTAATAGATCTAATACCAAAGAACAGCAGAAAAAATTTTCAAACAAAATATGCTGTCAGATGCTGCTCCAGAACTAACACCACCAAAACTAATTGTTATATGCTATTTGTATATATCTCCAATTTATTTGTTGATATCTTACGCTGACAGCTATTGGCACACCAAAGTATGACAACCTATATATGCCAACAATTACTAGTATGACAACCTATATAAGCATACATTATGATCATCTGCAACTCTAGGTTGCAAAAAAAATTTAAAGATAAGGGAAATAAAGATAAGTTAGCGAAAATTTTCAAATAGGGAGTTAAGAGAAATATTCACAGAGAGGTGAATGAGGCTTTAATGCAGTAACTAAAACTCATAGGTAGATAACTTCATATTAGATCATCCTATTCAGCATTGTCAAACATCTTAACCATATAACTCCTCACAACTTTTAGTATTGTTAAACATCTTAACCATACCAAACCCCGAGAATCGCGACGACATTCAAGCTACAATCTCTTACTATCACCCAATTTTGATTTGATCAGCCTATTCACACATTTTATCACAAGAACCAAACCCATCAAAATTTCATTCAACAAAACAAACTAATTGCTCCATAAGCCAAGTAAACTAAATGTAGAGTGCTTAGCAAAACAGGGAAAACCAACCATAATTGATCAGAGCTTGCTTGTACTACTGATTATATATGTTCACTGTTACACTTTGTTGTATATCATTTGGTTTGTTGTATAAATAATGGTTCACAGAAATAATGGTGATGTGGTTTGTTCATGGTGCTGTGGTACTTGTTTCCGAAAGTTTGTTCTTGGTGCTGTGGTGCTTGTTTCCTACCTTTTCTCTAGCTGTTTATGATTTAGGATTCTACTTTCCCTGTAGATTTTGGCCCGTTAAGAGTTGCTAGTTCATGTATCCCCTTGCACATGATTGCATGTGTACCAAATATTTCCTTACAATGTTATTGGTCATTTGTTAATATGAATTCGTACAATCAATCTAATCCTTCTATTCACAGAAAGACCCAACATTCTCTTCTAGTTCCAGACCTAGTAGTTAGTAATAGATAACATTCCACACACCCCAAAAGACCTAGTATTTGGCTATATTACATATGGAATTGTAGAAGTCAAATAAAGAGCACAAAATATGATTCAATAATAGAGATGACACAACTCCTTGAATCTAACCTTGGTCAGTAAATACGCTTTGCACCTCCTAGGTGATTATGTTGCTCTGTTGCTCAAAACGAATAATTAGCATAAATTATAACATTAATGATGGTAAGTCAATCGATGTTCTCTGCTGCGATAACCATAGAGAGCTGGTATTGTGAGACAGAGCATTTTGCATAGAATTATCAGTACTTCCAATCTCAATATGCCATCTCTTTTAAATGTGGCCACAAAACAACTATCTTATCTATTTAAGTCTAGCTTTCATATTTACCTCAAAGAATCTCCACTATTAAACTGATACAAAACAACAATGAATCAAAACAATTAGTAAAAGTTTAGTGTTAATACCTTGGCTCTTAGGAACTTCAGTTGTAAAAGGCCTTCCTTTCTCAATCCCAGTCAAACTCTACTTCTTCTGCTGCAACTTAGGTGCAGAGCCATTGATTCCCAAATCAAGTTTCTCTGAAATTAAAAACAAAAAATTAGGGTTTTGATGCAAACTACAGGGTGAGTATAAATTAGTTTGTTTTGTTGGAGTTGAGGTCGACGGCAAAGAGGGGCATATTAGTTGACGTTGAAGAGCCATTGATTCCCAATTCGATAGTGAAGGGCCATTGATTCCCATATATCTTTCTTCCCGCCGTGTGTTGACGTTGACGACAAGGCTGGAGTCAAGGTCCTCGAAGAGGTAACATCAAGATCGACGGCGAAGAGGGGCATATGGGGGAGAGCTCAGGTGGGGCAAGGTTTTGATTGCTGAGGGGCGTCGAGATCGGCGCTGATTTGGAGGGGAGAAATGAGAGAGAGACGCGCGGGGGGGGGGGGGGGGGGGGGGGGGGGGGGGGGGGCGGCGGTTTGAGAGAGAGGAATTTTGTTTTGGGTTTTTAACATGTGTACCCTAACAAATAAGCTAATATCATATATACCCCTCACAAATCAATATTATCACGGGGGGGGGGGGGGGGGGGGGGGGGGGGGGGGGGGCGGCGGTTTGAGAGAGAGGAATTTTGTTTTGGGTTTTTAACATGTGTACCCTAACAAATAAGCTAATATCATATATACCCCTCACAAATCAATATTATCACATTTGCCACTAACAATGTAAATCATAATCATATATGCCCTTCAGGTTACAAGACATCCAATAGGGAAGGAATATTCTGTTTTTCTTAATGGAATTAATGAAAAATGACTAAAATACCTTTCTATCACCTATTTTACAAATGGATGTTTAATAACAGAGGTGACTAAAAGATAAAATGACCCAAATCTTGAGCTAAATGTTGTGTTGTTACATTTTCATTTTCTTGTTTCATACTAGGGTCGGGTTTGTATTTACACTGAAATACACGGTAAGCTGGACTGGTACTAAGCTAAATCAAACAATCAGTTTACATTCTATATACAAATAAAAATCCTGTGTTCAAGAAAATTTCGCACCAATCTGCTCAAAAAGTTTCACATAAACTTAGAAATTGGTCTAACTTTGATTAGTCATAATTAGGATTCAACACGTCATACACGTGTTCATTCCTGATGTCTACTATATCTGCACAACTTAGCTTATCTTTAGTTCTTTGATAGAGGTTTGTTTTCTACATATATCCATAATTTATTTGTAGTATTTTTTCTATCCACATTTATATGATATTGTTGATGCAAGAAAAAAAATTGTTCTCAAATGGTCCCTACTAAAAGACTTGGAATTTTCGTCATTCAGTAATAATAGCTTCCAGATAATGGAAAATGACTATGATAGAATCTTCTATCATTCCCCCTAACTTAATGGAAAATGACTAAAATGACTATGATAGAAGGGTATTTTAGTCATTTTTCATTAATTCCATTAAGAAAAACAGAATATTCCTTTCCTATTGGATGTCTTGTAACCTGAAGGGCATATATGATTAAGATTTACATTATTAGTGGCAAATGTGATAATATTGATTTGTGAGGGGTATATATGATATTAGCTTATTTGTTAGGGGTACACATGTTAAAAACCCTTTTGTTTTTAGAGAGAATATTTTGGTCTTTTCACGGGTTTAACCCGTTAAGGGGCATATTCCTATAATATTTCACTAACTTAACTGAGAAATAAACGACCGAGGCCTTTAGGTTCAAATGATAAAAGTTTGGGTGCTATTGGGGTATTATTTTCATTTTAGGTGTGTGTAAGTAATTTCTATTAACTTCTGTTTTTACTTTCCGAAGACTTAGGTAGTGTTCTTTTTCTTCTCTTATAAGAGATTTACCTCTTGTAAGAGCTGGTCCACCTCTTACAAGAATTTTTTTAGCGTTCTTTTTTTACCTCTTATAAGACAATTTCTTCAAAATCTCTTATAAGCCTAAAAGACTTCTAGTAGCCTCTTTCAAATTCTTATAAGACTTCTATCAGTTAAAAAGTCTATATTACCCCAAAGTCTATATTATAATTGTTACTAATTAAACTAGTTTATATATTAGTCTATAGTAGCCCGGAATATGCTATCTTAGAAAAAGTGTAATCATATACGTAGTTGACTGTAATATGCTATCCTAGAAAAAGTGTAGGAATTCATTCTTCACAATCTCGAACAATTATGTTAGGGATGCTGTCGAAACACTGATTTATTTAAAGATATATATATTTACGTCTAGTAAGTACATTACTTGAGTTGTGGCTGGTTGATTTGTCCTGTTATGATGCCACCATGTTCAAATCCTGCAGCCGACCAGGTTTTTTTTTTTTTTTTTTTCATTAGAGCTAAGGGAGAATTTGTATTAGCCGATTGACCTTAATTTTTTTTAATCCAACTTCTTTGAAACAAATTATTTATATTTATACATACTAATTTTCATACTAATTAAAAGTCTATAGTAGCCCGGAATTATAATTGATGATTTACACTCATTTGTGAATTTAACGTGCCATTAAACTAGTTTATATATTAGTAATTTGAACTTATCTTTTCTTGTCCTTCATCTCACTATTTTTATACTTTGGGGTAATATAGACTTTGGGTTAATATATGCTCTTGTAAGAGGTGAAAAAAGAACAGAAATCTCTTATAAGAGGTTCATATAAGAGATTATTTTTATATAAAAAGAACACCTCAAAAAGAGGCTCTTACAAGAGGCTTTTACTGTAAATCTCTTATAAGAGGTAAGAGGCAAAAAAAAGAACAATACCTTAGCTTTGACTACTTTCTATTGTAGTTGTAGCTTCTTTGCTTTAAGATTACTTTCCACTGCCACACATTGATATCTTTATGGATAGGATCGCTGGCCACGAGATTTTCTCATTCATGGATGCTTTTTCCGGGTATAACCAAATTAAGCTCGTTAAAGAAGAAAAAAATAATTCACTACACCCTGGGAAACCTACAGCTACCTTGTCATGCCATTCGGACTTAACGTCACTTCCCCGCCACTAAAAAAAGGGGAGGAATGCATTCCGATCTGGAATATGGGAAGAAAAGCACATAAACGTCGCTCAGTCGGCGAGATGGATAAGTGTCAATAGGTCAAAAACCCTAGAAATTTTGGATTTGAATTATAGTCGTCAAAACCAAAAATTTGGGTTTTTTTTATTAAAAATAGTAACGGGCGAGGGATTATGTTTCGTCCTATCCATATTAAAAATAAAAAATAAACATCGACGGACGGGAGATGAAATCCCGTCCAAAAAGAATTCTGAGATAGATCAAAGCAAAAAAATATTTGTACGCAAATGTATGCATAACATTTTCTTTAGACCCATTCCATCTCAGCCCTTGATCCCCAAAAGTACACAAATCTCAAAGTTATAAGATTGCATAATAATTCCTATAGGGATAATTCCATAGAAACATCCTTGGAATTTTTTGGGAGAGAAATGCTTGGACGATGGATCATTTACCGTCCAAAATTAATTTTTTTTTATAAAAAAATCGATCGGATGGGAAATGATTTCCCGTCTGATCGATTTTTTTTTTTAAATGATCGGACGGGATTTTCCATCCAATATTTTTAAAATAAAAAAAATTTAAGCGACGAAATCTTTCGGCGGCTATAATTTCCAAATTCATATATCTTCTTTCAAATATATCATACCACTATTCCTCTAAAACTCAAAGTTTGGGTATATATCCGAAGACTACAGCATTTTTTTTCTTTTTTTGGAAAAAATGGTTTTTTAGCCAATGACTGCAGATGCTCTTACCCATGAAAGGTATTCAAATTCAATTATCATTGGCATTCATTTCAAGATTATTCATTTCATTGATGAAAATTTTCATAAAATTTACGCATGTTTTGCTCGAAACTAACTGTTTTCATATTTTATACGGTTTGGTTTTCTGGGTTGTGGATCTGACTTCTGACCCATGACATATAATTATGCTGTTTAATTTTGGTATTGCTAATATTTGCTATTTTCTATGAACGAAGTTTTTCTGAAGAAATTGTTTTCCACAGATTTGCCCGAGTATTTGTTGCATTGCAAATAGCGTCTCTATGTAGTAATTCTCAATTTTCTTTTCTGAAGCTAATGCAAACCCGCAAACTTCATTCATATTTGCTATTTGCTTGGTTATGTAATTGCTTGATTGGGTTTCATGCCTTTTTAAATTGGATCATGTTGATTGTACTCGGTTGTAGAAATGCCCATATGATTGGTTTGAAGCGGTTCCGTTGATTAGGGTTTGGGGTCTGTCTTTCATCATGCCTGGTTTGTCCTTATAATGGTTGGGAAGAATGCATTCCTAAATTTGATCATATTGATGGTAGGACATTGTGGGAATGCCCTTACAAATTGTTTATAGTTGTCTGAGTGGGTGGGTGGGGTGGCGGCCTCTCTCGGTTCCATGCCTGTTACTACCATATAATGTTTGGTAAACTACAAAATAGTTTCAAAAATTGCCTGGAATTCTGAAAGCATTGTGGTGGAAAACTATATTTTTCTATCCTTATAAAATTTGTCTATGAATCTGCATATACAACAGGAACAAAACAATTTAATGATTATGAATTCTGTTGTGTTATTCTGCTTTTGAGGAAGCACATCTTTGTGTTCTGGAGCCCAGTGTTTGCGTTATTGCTCATTATAGTGTTTCCATTTGCTATTTCTCTTGACTGGTTTCTATCTTATGTTTGATGTGTTGCGAACTCTAAATGCTTGGCTTGGTTAGTGTGTTTGATGTGTTGCTTGGGTTATTTGGCTGCAGCGCAGTTCTGACAACCTAAATCTGTTATCCCATCTTTTATTCTGTTGCCGATTCTGGTTTGTATTTCTATGTTTATGTTTTTCTGTATATCAATGAATTTGGGGCAGGGTTCTCACTGGTGATAATCGGAAACTACATCACATAATATTTGTATTTATTCAATTCGGATTCAGAAAGCCAAAAAAGAATAATATTGGTGTCAAAGAGGTTCAGACTGCTGGTTCAGTTCATTTCTCTCAAATATTAAGCCTTTCCTTTGTGAAATTGTCTATTCTTGCAGTGTATATAGGCAAGTGGCTCAATTCTTGGTGTCAAAAGAACAAGACCGGAGACAATCAAAAAGAAAAATACTAATATTGTTTCATTTTTGTAATGAGTGCTCGGCATTGCTTGGTTTTGGATAATTGATTGTCATTGCTGTTTAGAAGCGCTAACATCTTGCGGTTAGTGGGCTTCATGATTGGGTCCAAAGCGAATTCCTTGTTAAAACTCATAACACAAACAATAGAAACCCGACATTGGGTTGGCGGGCTTGGTGATTGGATCCAACCAATCAAAGCGCATTCCTTGTCATAACTCATAAGACAAAACAATAGAAACCCGACACGGAGTTGGCGATGCAAGCAAGAGTTTTTTTTTTCCAAATTGTGCCACTTTTTCAAACAATTTGTGAAAATAGGATACTTGCCATTGCCAAACTATTTTTAGGAATGGACAACAGTTGGCCATGTAAGCAAGGATTGCAAGGATTGCATTTCCCAACTGTGCGTTTGGCTCTTCTGAGCCCGCAGTTGAGAACTGCGGGCTTAGTTAGAATTTTTTTTTGTATATGCTCGCAATTGGGAACTGCGGGCCTAGATAGATTTTTTTTGTATATGCTTGCGGTTGGGTACTGCGAGTGTAGTTTAAAATTGTCAAACTTGACTCGCAGTTTCCAATTGCAGGGATCTTTATACTAGGCTTGTAGTTGGGAAATGCCTGCACTTTCGAAATCTCACAGAGAGTGAACTATCTAGTTGGAACTTAGATAAATTTTTTTAAAATCCTCTAAGAAGAGCCCGCAGTTCTCAATAGCGGGCTTGAGTGAACTAGACCCGCAGTTGGGAATTATGGGTATAGTGGAAAGAAAAAATTAATACAATTCTGACATTGTCCATGTTTATCTATATCCAACTTTATACACAATGCACCACAGTACAATATCTCAACATCAATTACACAGTCCAACATTTCAACAAAATCATAATGATTTCAAACTCAACAAAATCCAGGTGTGTAAATAATCACCAAAATCTCAAATGTCTCAAAATCTCAAACGTCTCAAATGTCTCAAAATCTCAAACGTTAACTAAAATAATTGAAATGCACATATATATATATATATGTATATATATATATATATATATATAGAGAGAGAGAGAGAGAGAGAGAGAGAGGAGCCTTCAGTTGTGCAATCAGTTGGTGTGCACTCCTCATCATATATATATAGGGAAATGCTCCATTGAAAACGGGTCTAGTTTTCACGGGTTGGGAAACACCAATATGAGCCGTTGGATCGCTTATGATCGTGATCAGCGGCTCAGATCGAGCTCCCCATAACCCGTTTCAATTGATCAGCGGAGGGTTATTTTGGGAATTTCGTCCCAAATAACTCTTCGCTGAACAGATTCTAAAAAAATTGATATAACCTAGGCCGTTGTTGGGAACAACGGCCTAGGTTATAAAAAATTGAATTATAGGTCGTTGTTTGGAACAACGGCCTTGTTCTAAATTTTTATAACCTAGGCCGTTTTTCCCAACAACGGCCTAGGTTATATTCATTTTTTCAGAGCGAATCAGGCGAAGAGTTATTTGGGACGAAATTCCCAAAATAACACTCCGCCACTTAAGTGATATTGAGTGATGGGCGGAGACGATCTGAGCCGCTGATCACGATCAAAAGTGATCCAACGGCTCAAATTGGTGTTTTCCAACCCGTGAAAACAAACCCATTTTCAATGGAGCATTTCCCATATATATATATATATATATATATATATATATATATATATATATATATATATATATATATATATAGGAGCCTGCACAACTGCCTTCAGTTGTGCACTCAGTTGGTGTGCACTCCTCGTCAGCCATCAGATCTACCCCTTGATCATGATCGTGGTCTTATGGCTGAGAATTGCCCCGCTTTTCTCACTTAGTGGTTGGAGTAGTTGCGTAATTTCCCCTACCCCTTGAGTCACATACCCCTCTCCTTCCTTCTATCTCCTTCATCGCCTTCTCTCTCTCTCATCGTACACCCAAATCCGAAGCCCCAAATTCAAAAATCCTAGCTCCAAATCACTGCGAATTCCCAAATTGAAACCCTAATCTCTTCCTCCAAATTGAACCCTCACACAGATATTGTCATTTGCCTAGTGAGTTCTGATATGGGTAAAAATGGAATTAAATCAGGACTATTCAAATAGGCACGAATCTTAAAGCCCTCAGGGGTTAAACAGTAATTTCACCTGTAAATGGGTTCATGAATGAAAATTAGGTCTCTTTCAAGCCCAATAATCAAAAAACGGATCTGTCTCACTGGGTTATCATAACAGCCCCATGCAAATGAGTCCAGATCATTTAAAAATAAACTCATGATTATCTATAAGAGACAGTTCAAAAACCACATCTCTTATCTAGGGGAGAGTTTAAAATGCAAATACCATCAACTACTCTTATCTCTTCATGAAGAATAGATAACTGATTCAATCCAAAAACACCGGGAAGTAGAGATAAATCATTATCTTGGAACAGACCCCAAGGCAACTATAAATACCCATCTACCTCCACTAGAACAATAAAATTAGTATTTTGCCTCTAAAAACTCTCTTTCTATTCTTGAGTCCTGACTTGAGTATCGGAGAGTCTGTCGCCGGGTCAACCCGGGTGTTTCAGACTTTTGCAGGTCAATCAGAAGGATTGTCACCATCAAGATCAGATCCAACAGTGTAAACGAGTCAGATTCAACAGTCAACAACAATTGAAAACAGTGAATACCGGTGAATGTCAAAAAGGTCAGCTTTTGTATTGTTTTTAAAAGAACTCATATCATCTGTTTGCTCCCACACAAAAATTAGCAACAACAGATTGGCACCGCCTGTAGGAAACTTCAAAAAGCAATCCGACCAAACTTCGTCGGTAAAAACAATTTTAAGTCATGCCTCCAAAGGGGAAAGGGAAGGCGGCGACCTCAAGCCAATAAGCCAACGTTCTTCCTCTGCCTCTTCCTCTTAAGGACTTCCCACATACCCTTCAGCCGAAACAACCTCAGCAGGTTACTCACCCCCCCTCCAAGCAGCTTCCACCGGGAGGCTTCCGAAGAAATCAACCCCCTGCACAACACATTGGAGAAAATAGAGGTCGGTCCACACCTCTACACCCTCCATCGTGCCTCCCGAGGCACCTCAACCTCAACAAGATCTTCGTCGTCTCATGAACTCCAGACAGCAGGAGTCCGAAAACACAGGGGCTGTTCAAGCAGGCCACATATGTCACATCAGGTAGGTGCAAGAAGTCCCTCTCCTCGGAGGCCGCGATCCAGAAGAGCTCCCTCTCCAAGGGGGCATGGAAGAACTTTCTCTCCTATTAGGCGATAAGATCCCCCTCTCCTAGGGGGCGAAGAAGCCACCACTCCCTAAGGGACCACAGAAGAACTCCTCCCCGAGAGAGGAGGCATCCAACTCTAACCAGCAAAACAACCCCTAGAAGAGGGAGGGAGGAAGAAGTACCCATCACCAGAGCAAAACTCCGAGAGTTTAAAAATGAAATTCTTCATGCCTTTGACACAATTCCTCCAAAGACCCGACGAACTAGTCCTGACCGCTCTACTCCGCAATGCGAAGAGTCTTATGGGTCCACCAGATCCGATCAGCAAGTGGACGTCGTCCTTCGATGCCTCCGAAAGATGGATGATCATCTAGCACTGCTGAAGCAGGAAGAAGAAAAACATGAAAGAATATACCGTCCCGTCAGACCCCCATTCTCCAAGAAGATTATTGAAGCTCTTGTATCTGTTAACTTCAAGATCCCAACATTCAAGTCATACAATGGTGAAACAGATCTGGTAGAGAGTTTTAAAATCCTCATGATGATCCACCAAGCATCCGACTCCCTCATCTACAATACTTTCCCAGCAAGCCTGAAGGGATCCGCACGGGAGTGGTTCTCTCAATTCTCTCCAGGGTCCATCTTCTCATACGATCAACTTGAGGAGCTCTTCCTTACACACTTCATCACCAGCCACAAGACAGAGAAGATAAGTGCCTCCCTACTTGACTTGAAGCAAAGAGATGGGGATTCCCTCAAAAGTTATGTTCGGTGCTTCGCGGCCGAGTCTCAGTCCATCCCCTCACTCAACTCAGCCATAGACATGACTGCCTTCAGACTTAATATAAATCATGATTACCTCAAAGCCTCCCTTGTCGAAAGACCTCCTCGAGAATTCTCTGACATCCTCCAAAAAGTCAAGAAGTACATCTGAGTGGAGGATGCTATTCGACCTCAAGAACATAAGGTGACCTCATCCGGGAACAAACGGAAGAGCACCAACAAAGATGAACCCAGTAAGTTTCAGAATGATGTCACGGGCCAACGTCGTCCATCCTCAATGCCTTGATTTGAGAAGTATACTCTGCTTAATGTCGACATCTCTATAATCCTCATGGAAGTGGACGAGGAGGGAATCCTTCGACCTCCACCCAAGATGAACGCTCCAAGTGGAAGAAAAGATATGAACAAGTGGTGTGAGTTTCACAAAGATCACGGGCATCTCACTGATGACTGTCGAGCCCTCAAAGACTAGCTAGAAGCTCTGCTCCGACGAGGGTACCTCACCAAGTTCGCCCAAAGGAATGACATCGAACCTCATCCAAGCGACCAGAAAAATCAACCGAGTGCCAAGGCTCGGGGTGCATGGAGATATTCCACTCAATCCATGGGGACTTATAGGGGAATCATCTAACCCCTCCAGGAAAGCGTTTCTCCGAGAAGTGAACTCGATGCATAATATCCCCTCTCCCATGAACTTGGGGGTCCCAATGACATTTTCAGACCAAGACCTTGAAGGTGTTCAAACACCTCACTACGATGCACTAGTAATCAACATATGTATGGTCAATCATGAGGTGTATTCGAAGGTCTCACTGTCGCGTTCTGGTAGATAACGGTAGCTCGGTAAACCTCATCTTTCTGAATGTATTCGAGGGCCTCAAGCTCAAGCGAGACCACCTCAAGCCCGCCAGGAACACTCTCCGTGGATTCTCCGGAGCCCCAGTTCTAATCGAGGGAATAGTCACCCTTGACTTAACTGTGGGAAAAGCTCCAACTACCCGCACGGAAGCACTTAATTTCATGGTTGTCGGCATGAAATCTACCTACGATGTTGTTTTTGGTCGCCTGGGGTTAGCATCCCTTCTGCGGTTGCCTCAGCCTACCACATGAAGATGAAGTTCCCTACAGCAGTAGGGGTAGGGGAAGCCAAAGGAAGCCAAAAAGCTACTCGGGCATGTTACACCGCCACAATAGGGGGATCGGTCCTCCCCCTCGACGCTATGGAGCCCCCCATGAGCGGGGAAAAACAAGCTCTGAACCCTTAGAAGAACTAGCAGAAATCCCCTTCTCCCAAGAGGATCGAGCCAAGTGTCTTCGGGTGAACAAGGCACTCCCACATCAAGTTAAGGAGCAACTCGTCACGTGCATTAGGGAGAACCAAAATCTCTTCGTTTGGAACACCGAGCACCCGATAAAGTACAACGAGGGTGCTTAACGCCCTCCCCAAGTAGTTAGCTTCAAACATGTAATAAAGGCCAACAATTATAAGAGTCACAACATGTAATAAAGGCTAGCATCAAAGCAGCCACTTAGCTTTATTCTTCAATAAATTTTCAGTATTTTCCTTCGAGTATTCTTGTACAAGTCCAATGGATGCAAACAATGAGTTAGACACATGGTTCACTCCTGAGCCACACCATCCCTTCACTAGGAACTCCAATGGACAAGTACATAGTCCACTTATGGTTCATAGAATCGCTCTAGCCACATGCTCTCGAGCAAGTGCGAAGAGTTTGGCTCGCCATTCGAGTGCTCCAAAAATTTATCGTCACCTTATTTGAAGTCCATTCACGGTTCATAGGGTCAATTTAGCTACTTGCTCCCGAACAAGTATGCGGGGTTCAGCTCGCTATTCGAGTGCTCCTGAAAAAAGTGTAACACCCCGTACTTAAGTATATATATATATATATATATATATATAATAAAACATAAAGAAAGCTATCAAGTGGTTCTCCTTCAATTCCCCGAAAGCTATCAAGTGGTTTTCCATCAATTCCCCCAAAATTAATGGCCCAGATCTAACCTCACAAAACACATTTTCCCCCCTAAAAATTTTCCCCCAAAACTCAAATTCAAATCCCTCCTCAAAACAACTCCTTTATTTATTTAATTCTCTCTCTCTCTCTCTCTCTCTCTCTCTCTCTCTCTCTCTATATATATATATATATATATATATATATATATATATATATATATATATATGGAAACATGGACTTTTATACCCCAATTTAATTGTCAATATATACTAATGAAAACATGGACTTTTATTTACAGCTAATTATTGTCATACTATTCAAACTTGAGTTATATAATTGTTGATTTACTATTTACAAGCCTTTCCATATGTTGTATCGTTCTGAAGACGTGCCGTAGGCACGTGCCCATGGGCAATCTAGTAGTTGGCCTATAGTAGTTGGCCCCCATATGCACCTCTATTATATAATAATATAAAAGAGGTGAATGGAATTAGTAGTTGGCCTATAGGAGGATCCTATAGGACTTGATTAAATTAAATGACTAAAGGTGGCCTATATGATTGAATTATGGGGCATAGGCTATTAAATATGCATGCATTGGAATGTGACGTGGCTTGCGTGGGATTTAATCACATATCGGAAAATGGTGGAGAAGAGTGTATGTGTATATAGCAAAACCAAATGATAAAAGGTCACCTAACGGGTTAACCCACCTTTTGATGGTGTCTGTGGTGAGCGTGGCTAGAGTTTTGTGTTTGTTCCTTCGCTTGTGGGCACGCGTAACCGTGTGCACAGCTGAGCCGGGTCCGGGGTGTTACAAAATGGTATCAGAGCCGACTTTCGACACCGATTGTGGGTTAGAGTCGATGAGCGCCTGAGATGGAACTGAAAAGGATAGTTTGCTGGTTGTGACCAGGGGTAGTACGCAGGTTGAATTAGGATAGTCTACTCCACATCGGTTAGAAAGGAATCCTGGATCATGTTGCAAGTCTCGGGCTCAGCGAGAACGCTGTGTTCTTAAGGAGGGGTGTGTGTAACACCCCGTACTTAAGCGGGTATATATATACGATATTATATAGAAAAATATATAATAATAATATATATATAATAACATAAAAGAGATGAATTGAATTAGTAGTTGGCCTATAGGAAGATCCTATAGGGCTTGATTAAATTAAATGACTAAAGGTGGCCTATAGGATTGAATTATGTGGCATAGGCTATGAAATGTGCATGAAGAGTGCATGCATGCATTGGAATGTGACGTGGCTTGCTTGGGATTTAATTCCATATCGGAAAATGGTGGAGAAGAGTGTGTGTGTATATAGAGAAACCAAACGATAAAAGGTCACCTAACGGGTTAACCCATCTTTTGATGGTGTCTGTGGTGGGCGTGGCTAGAGTTTTGTGTTTGTTCCTTCGCGTGCACGCACGCGTAGCCTGTGCACAGCTGAGCCGGGTCTGGGGTGTTACAAAATGGTATCAGAGCCGACTTTCGACATCAATTGTGGGTCAGAGTAGATGAGCGCCTGAGATGGAACTGAAAAGGACAGTATGCTGGTTGCGACCGGGGGCAGTACGCTGGTTGAATCAGGTCATTTTACTCCACATCAGTTAGAAAGGGATCCTGGATCATGTTGCAAGTTCCGGGCTCAGTGAGGACGCTGTGTTCTTAAGGAGGGGTGTGTGTAACACCCCGTACTTAAGCGGATATATATATATATATAAAATATAAAAAGAGATGAATGGAATTAGTAGTTGGCCTATAGGAGGATCCTATAGGGCTTGATTAAATTAAATGACTAAAGGTGGCCTATAGGATTGAATTATGGGGCATAGGCTATTAAATGTGCATGAAGAGTGCATGCATGCATTTGAATGAGACGTGGCTTGCTTGGGATTTAATCCCATATCAGAAAATGGTGGAGAAGAATGTGTGTGTATATAGGAAAACCAAATGATAAAAGGTCACCTAACGGGGTAACCCACCTGTTGATGGTACCTGTGGTGGGCGTGGCTAGAGTTTTGTGTCCGTTGTTACTGTGTGCACAACTGAGCCGGGTCCAGGGCGTCACAACAACCCCGGACAAGTGCGGAGTCCATTCATGGTTTATAGAGCCGCTCTAGCCACATGCTCTCGAGCAAGCGCGTGGGGTTCGGCTCGTCATTCGAGTGCTCCAAAAACTCGTCGTCACCTTGTTCGGAGTCCATTCACAGTTCATAGGCCCACTTAAGCTACTTGCTCCCGAGCAAGTATGCGGGGTTCGGCTCGCCGTTCGAGTGCTCCTGAAACAACCCCGGACAAATGCAGAGTCTATTCATGGTTCATAGAGCTGCTCTAGCCACATGCTCCGGAGAAAGTGCCCGGGGTTCGGCACGCCATTCGAGTGCTCCAAAAACTCGTCATCACCTTGTTCGGAGTCCATTCACGGTTCATAGAGTCACTTTAGCTACTTGCTCCCGAGCAAGTATGCGGGGTCGGCTCACCGTTCGAGTGCTCCTGAAACAGCCCCGGACAAGTGTGAAGTCCATTCATGGTTCATATAGCCGCTCTAGCCACATGCTCCTGAGCAAGTATGTGGGATTTGGCTCGCCATTCTAGTGCTCTCAAAACTAGTGTTCATATTGTTTAGAATCCACTCACGGTTCATAAGATCGCTTTAGCCACTTACCCCAGAGCAAGTGTACGAGGCACGGCTCGCCGTTCGAGTGCTCCCAAAATAACCCAGGACAAGTGTGGAGTTCATTCATGATTCATAGGGTCTCTCTCCAAGCAAGTATGCGGAGCACAACTCGTCATTCGAGAGCACCCAAAACTCATCGTCGCGGTGTCCGGAGTCTACTCGTGGCTCACAAGGCCGCTCTAGCCTCTTGCCCCCAAGCAAGTGTGAGGATCTTAGCTCGCCACTCGAGTGCTCCCAAAACAACCCCGAACGGCTCTCTCGTAAAGCCCGACAACATTCTTCATCCCGCTCGTCACCGAGCGGCCTTCTTCCAAACGAGTTCGGAGCTCAACGCTTCCTAGAGTTGCTCCTCAAACTCGCCTCCCGAGCAGGCTCTTCCTTAGAGTCTGCTAATGCTCTTCATCCCGCTTGCCTCCCGAGCGGCCTTCTTCTTCCACAACGAGTTTGGAGCTCAACTCTTCCCTTGAGTTGCTCCCCAATGGCTCTCTCCTAGAGCCCGATGATGTTGTTCGTCTCGCTCGCCTCCCGAGCAACCTTCTTCCAAATGAGTGTCGAGCTCAACTCACCCCTAGAGTTGCTCCCCAAACTCGCCTCTCGAACGGCTCTCTCCTAGAGCTTAGTGATGCTTTTCTTCTCGCACACCTCTCGAGCAATCTTCTTCCAAACAAGTTCGAAGCTTAACTCACCCCTTGGGCCTGGTGATGTTGTTCGTCAAACTCGCCTCCCGAACGGCTTTCTCCTAGAGGCCGACAAGTCTCTTCGTTCCGCTCACCTCCCAAGGGGTCTTCTTCCAAACGAGTTTGGAGCTCAACTCACCCTTAGAGTTGCTTCCCAAACTCGCCTCTCGAACGGCTCTCTCCTAGAGCCTAGTGATGCTCTTCATTCCGCTCACCTCCCAGCGACCTCCTTCCAAACGAGTTCGGAGCTCAACTCACCCCTAGAGTTTCTCCTCAAAACTCGCCTCCGGAACGGCTCTCTCCTAGAGCCCGATGATACTCTTGATCGCGCTCGCTCCCCAAGCGACCCCCTTCTTCACCAACAGCGACTTCGGAGCCTAACTTGTCTAGAGACGCTCCCCAAACTCCCCTCCAAGAATGGATCTTCTTGAGAGTCATACAAAGCTCTTCTCAACTTCATGGAGGCAAAGATATTGCGGGCCTATTTTGACCCTGAAGAGGATGATTCTTCAACCAACTTCTGAAAAGAAATTGTAGATCTTCGAGTTAGATTTGAAACGAGGGGTTACACACTCCAATCGGATCTCTATAGCACCAGAAAAGCTAGTTACAATGCAAGCTCACTGAAGCAACTCCAACATTTTGAGGCCAGATTAGAGCGAACAAGAAAAGAGGCCAAAATGGCGCCGACAAGTCAATAGTCAATGTTGACAAGTCAACTGTCAAATGCCATGCTTTGCCTTATCATCGTTCGCTAGTGCTCGCCCCATTATTCACCAGCAGTGTTCGCCAGCGCTCGCCCCATCGTTCGCCAGCAGTGTTCGCCAGCGCTCACCCCATCATTCGCCCCATCGTTCACTAGCATCGTTCGCCAACGAACGCCTTCATCGATCGTCAATGCATGCCAAAGAGACAGGAAACGAATCGAAAAATGAGAGAAATGGATCTCCCCTCGATCCATGCCCAATCTTGATCAATGACTAAGATAAAAAAAACAACAACTCCAAAAGGATATTGGAGTCCGGGTCCAAGCCCAGTTAAATTTTGAACAGAAACCTGCCATCCAAAACCTCAAGCTCTGAAAACTCCTCATCTTCAAAAGCCCAACTCCGAAAGCTTCATCGCCGAACTCCAAGCTGTTGCTGAACACCCATCGCCGAACTCCAAGCTATCATCGAGCTCCTCCAAACTCATCGAACTCTGATCTCGCCGAACCCCTCTTTATCATCACCGAGCTTCACCCTCACCAAAGCTCCATATGCAACTGAGCTCCATCACCATAGCTTCACTGACCTCCACCGCCATGCTCTTTCCTCGTCGAGCTTCAACTCGAACTCCAAAACCCTGACTTCGAAGCACAACCTCACCGAGCTACTTCGTTGCCTAGATCGAAGCCACTGCCAAACTCCTTCGCCGCCCATATGCTGAGTTGCCGAACTCCAAAACTCCACAAGCAGTCGAGCTCTCTCACCAAAGCTCGAAGCTTCGGTGAGCTCGAAACCTCACTGAGCTAATCTCCATGCCGCCGAGCTCCACACTCGACGAACTTCCCCACATCACAACTGAGCTCCCTCGCCAAAGCTCAAAGCTTCCTCAAGCTGGAAACCTTGCCGAGCTCATCTCCACGCCAACGACTTCCCCTGGCCGAGATCCCCTCGCAAAGCTCCTCTCTTCGCCGACCTCCATCAACCCTGATGTGCGTCGAGCAACAGCGGAACCAAACGAAAAGGGAGAGAAAAATTTTGCCTCCCGATCTGTGCTCGATCGTGATCAACGGTCGTGATTAAATCAAGGTAATTTCTTTTATTTAATTCTTTTATTTAATTATTAAATTGAATCGATTATTTAAAAATTCCTAAAAATATTTAAAAAATTCTAAAAATAATTATTAATTTGGAAAAATATTTTTAAATTCTAAAAATGTAATTATTAATTTAGAATAATTATTTTAAAAAAATCGAAAATAATTATTAAAATTCGAAAATTAAATAAAATTTTTGAAAATGATTTAAAATTGGAAAAAATTTAGAAAAGTCCAGAAAAATCTAAAAATAATTTTGGATATTTTAAAAAGCTCAGAATAACACCGTTACACCTCGAGCAAGATCCAAACTTCTATGAGAACTCCGATAAGTTACGTAGACCATTAAAAACAGGCAAACTACTTCTCAAATGCTGTGAAACTCAGTCTTCGGGAGTGGGGGGCTTGTGATATGGGTAAAAATAGATATAAATCGGGACCGTTCAAATTAGGCACAGATCTTAAAGCTCTCAAGGATAAAACGGTAATTTCACCTGTAAACGGGTCCATGGGTGGAAATTGGGTCTCTTTCAAGCCCAATAATCCAAAAAAACAGATTCGTCTCACTGGGTTGTCATAACAGCCCCATGCAAATGAGTCCAAATCATTTAAAAATAAACTCATGATTATCTATAAGAGACGGTTCAAAAACCATATCTCTTATCTAGGAGAGAGTTTAAAACTCAAATCCCCTCAACTACTCTTATCTCTTCATGAAGAAGAGATAATTGATTCAATCTAAAAACACCAAAAAGTAAAGATAAATCATTATTTTGAAACTGACCCCCAAGCTTACTATAAATACCCCTCTACATCCACTAGAACAAAAAAAATCAGTATTTTGCATCTAAAAACTTCTTTCTATTCTTGAGTTCCGACTTGAGGATCAGAGGGTCTGTCGCCGGGGTCAACCCCGATGTTTCAAACTTTTGTAGGTCAATCGGAGAGATCGTCACCATTAAGATCAGATCCAACGGTGTAAACGAGTCAGATTCAACAGTCAACAACAATTGGAAACAGTCAATACCGGCAAAAGTAAAAAAAGGTCGGCTTTTTATTATTTTTAAAAGAACTCATATCATCTATTTGCTCCCACACAGAAATTAGCAACAACAAGTTCAATGCACAAGAGGTGGATTCCTTCTCTGGAGAAATTCATGATGATAATATTGTTCACTCAGCTAATTTAAAACCATTATTCAAACATTAATTCACTCAATTAATCACTAATTAAGCAAAAATCTTATATAAACAACAAGATAAACATGTACAAAGCTTTTTTGTAAATCTCAATGGTGCTGCAAAACTTGTAAGCATGTACTACAGAAAAATTTGTAGGCTCAAATTAACAAGAAGTGTTGCAAAACATTCCAATGAATCAAGCAGAAGTGCATCATATGCAAAAATTCAAGTGTGTCGCTAGGGCTGCATTATTATGCCATGCCTACTAGTTCCAACCCATCTTTTTGCATCCCCACATCTTCCAAGTATTAAACTTAACAACAATAATGTAAGATTTCAAAATATACAGGAAATGCTTGTCAAACTTCAGTAAAAAAAATTATGTTCTTGGCGGACCCCGGGGGGGAGGGGGGGGGGGGGGCAAAAAAAACATGTCTTGTACAAACAAGTCATCACTGCCTACACACATGCAAAAATTGTATGGAACTAATTTTAAAAACATAAAACAGATGATCAATGCCTTCCCTCAATTTTTTTACATCGGAATTGTCCTCAAAACTTTCTCTAGAGAAGGAGTCCACATCTTGTTCATTGAACTCACTAGGAAAATAACAATATCAGTGTGAGAGTTCGATTTGGAGGAAGAGATTAGGAAGACAATAGAGTTTCGATTTGGGAATTCACAGTGATTTGGAGCTAGGGTTTCCAAATTTGGGGCTTCGGGTTTGGGTGTACGATAAGGGAGAGAGAAGGAGATGAAGGAGATAGAAGGAAGGAGAGGAGCATGTGACTGAGGGGGGTAGGGGAAATTATGCAAATACCCCAACCACTGAGTGGGAAGAGCAGAGCGATTCTTTGCCATAAGATCACGATCATGATCAGGGGGTAGATCGGACGGCTGACGCGGAGTGCACACCACAGAAGGATATATATATATATATATATATATATATATATATATATATATATATATATATATATACACTAGATTTTCCCGTGGGCATGTGCCTACGGCACGTCTTCGGAACGATACGGCATATGAAAGTCTTGTAAACAGTAAAATAAAAATTATGTAGTTCAAGTTTGAATAGTAAAACAATAATTAGTTATAAATAAAAGTCCATGTTTCCATTAGTATATGTTGAAAAATAATTATAAATGAGGGTGTAAAATCCAACTTCTTAGAACTTAAAATAATTATAAATGGGGGTGTAAAATCCAACTTCTTAGAATTTTGAGTGTGAAAATGATGAAATTTAGCTGTTCGTAAGATATTTGCTATTTTCAATGTAACATGAGCAATGAAAAAATGCATAAAAAATCTGAAAATTTACAAACCTGAAATCTGAAAATAAAAATTTCTGAGTAAATAGAGAGAGAGAGAGAGAGAGAGAGAGAAATAAATAAATAAATAAATAAATGACTTGTTTTGGGGGAAACTTTTGGGCAGGAAAATATGTTTTGTGAGGTTAGATCTGGATCATTGATTTCAACTCTATTAAAGGAGAGCCACTTGATAGCTTTCTTTGTGTTTTATTATATAGATATATATATATAAAGATTGAGATGAATTTAAAAAAAGAAAATTACCCCGGTGTGTATCTATCAGTCTTCGTTCTCTTCCAGAGCGGTTCCTTGCATCGAGTTGCAGATTTTTGTGTGAGCTATGAGATGGGGACATGCTCATCGTCATCTTGATGGGTCTCTTGTTTTGACACTCTCTCATCTTGTGCTTGCTCATCTTCTTCGGGTTGCTCCGATTCTTCTTGGGGTTGCTCTCGTGCCTTAGGCCTGCTAACCACTGTCTTACACTTAGTCCTCCGACGCCCCGTCTAACTCACTGGCACTGACAACATTGCATCTAATGTGGGGCCTTCACCCACCGCATGAAGATTTTGCCTACACGAAAGCGAGAACCTCGTGTGCGAACCTATCAGTCACATCAGAAGTTGCCCTCGACAACCATCAAGCGCAACTTCTTGCAATTTCCCGTAAGTCCTCAACCTAAAAAAAGTTAGAATTTATCATATAAACATATGCAACAACAAAAAATATAAAGATAAATGTATGAAATGAACTTGAACTATTGGAAAATATAGTATTTTACCATGGATGTCACTGTCGGCGCATTCGGTCGAAAGATGGGCTGCCTCGCCAAATGGCCGGAAGATGGTTCCCTCTCTCTCCCCTCAAAATTGGAAGTGTCACCCGGCTAGTGTAGAGGTAGGAGGCACGATAATCAACTGTATAATCCGCCGATACCATGTCATGTACTCATCGTGCATATGTCCATCATATGGAGGAATTCCTTCAATCATCATATAGAATCGGTGCTCATTCCAAGAATAAACTTGATCACGGTGATGTGCGGCCTAGTCACGATCGGGCATTCGACCCATCCTAGTGGTACCTTGCAAGGTGTTGTCATAGGTTCATGCGACTGATATATCCTACTGAAGACCAAACTGTCAAAGCATTCAATCTATAAATGGTAACTCTACGATACCAAAGTGGACTAGTGGTTCACTCATCAACCATAGGTCAATAGTCCTTTTTCACCAACCAACCAAATATGTGGATTCGCTCACTCATGTAAACACTAAATGTATACTAAATTTTCGCCTCTTTCTTAACTAACAAACCCTACAAAATTACAATTTCCTCTATTAGGCAAAACATCAAATACCCATATGCATAACCAAATCCCATCAAAATTACTTCAAACCAAATACAACCCCCCATACATTCAACTCCATAAACATCATTTTCCCGAATCATATCCAAATCCTAACCATATCCTAACCCTAGCCCTAATTCTAACTATATCCAAATCCATAAACTATTAAAACATACCTTTATTGGAGTAGAAGAACTGATTCCGAATAGAGTTGAGAAAGCTAGGGCTTCGGTTTTTTTTACTTTAATCAAGCTAAAAATTGAAGTAGAAGAAGATGAAGAAATGTAGGGTTTTAGGTTAGCACTGAGAAGAGAGAGAAATGAGAGGAGATGAAACAAGTCAGGTAAATAAACTGGGGACCCTTAAGACACGGAACTCCCAACCGCATGTCTAGTTCATTCAAGCCCGTAGTTGAGAACTACGGTATCTTCTTAGGGAATTTTTCGAAAAAAATCTCTAAGTCCCAACTAGAGAGTTCACTCTGCGAGATTTCGAAAAAAGTGTGCAGTCGCATTACACAATTGCGAGCTTAGTATAAAATTTCCTGTAGTTAGGAACTGCGAGTCTTGTTTGTCTATTTTAACTAAACTCGCAGTTCCCAATTACGGGGCTTCAAAAAAATTATAACTAGGGAACTACATGCTCGAAAGAGCCTACAACGCAATTGAAAACTACGAGCCTTGCTGACGTGGCCAACTTTTGTCCATGCCTACAAATAATTTGGCAAGTGTCCAATTTTCGAAACTAGTTTGAAAAAGTTGCATAATTTGGAGGGAAAAAAAGCATCAGTAAAAAGAGTCCCCAGCTTGACAATTGTTCAAGAGGATTTATATACTTTCTTGAGTGGCTTTCTAGGAAATTGTAACCCTTCGTAGAAACAGAGACTGCCAGGTCCAATGAAAGAATCTAAAGCTTGTGAATTAAATTATTTGTGGTATTCATTACTTTGTGACCCCATCTGCACTCTTTCAAGATTATACTGTAGAAAGGAGAGCGGTATCTGCATATTGTGTAAACAACGGTAGGTTCAATCCCATTTTGGTTAAGCTGAGGAGACAATTGAGCATGCTGTCTTCCATCTCAATCAAAAGGCCGGTAATTGCTTTCAGATTAGTAGGTAACAGTAGGATGTGTGTTGATGAACTAATGCATTAACTGAAGGAAAATGAGATGTGTATTGTATTCAAGTTCAGCTGAACGATAAAAAAGAAAGAAGATCCTTATTTGTATTATTTGTTGATACAGAAATACAATGAATAGATGGATGGGCCTTTGGGTATACTGAAAGGTGAAGTAACATGAAGAGAATGAATGATTCATGATGATGAATGCAATAGGGAGACACCCTTTCCCTTTCAGATTAAGTAAGCTAATAATTAATATTATTAAGTGCATGCAATCATGCACATAATATCCATAGATACTTTTGGCATCCATTTTCCTTGTTCTTCAATTTATGTTATCTGTTCATGTTTTCTTGGGTTTTTTTTTTTTTTTTTTTTTTTTTTTTTTTTTTTTTTTTTGGATGTAATGGATAGTCTAAAGTCTCTAGTCCGAGCATATATATAAATAGAACCAAAATATTACAGAAAATCCAGAGAAAAGTAATACAAGACGTAGTACAGAAGAGAGGACAAAGGAACCGCCAACACTCGGCAATCAAAGAGTACAAACGACACTAAACAAACAAGTAAATGAGACATTTACAAAAGACCAAACGCATCGACAAAATGCGAGAATCAGACTCGGCATGAAACACCCTGAATTCCAAGTACAACTGAATTCGAGATTCCACAGGATCTTTACACTTCTTTCGTACAATTTTACAAGGAATTTAAAACTTTTCACTTTATATCAGAGCTACAAGAAATCTTTATACTTTACAGCGGAAGCAAAATTACAACATTAATATAAATGAAAGTACAACAACATTTGAATAATCTCTAAGCATCAGTTCTTCTTTAATCTTTATCATGCCATTTACCCTGCATACAAAACTGTGGGTACGTCAGTTTATTTAACCGACGAATATTATATACGGCCATCCTCTCTATGCCGAAAACAGTATAATGATTTTCCATACTTAACAAACACAAACTTGTTCCCAAATCAAACTATGGAGAATATCCTATTGATGTCGTGTTGTGATTGTGCACTTAGTCCTTAATACAGTTATTTATATTACATGACACTAATGCGTACTTGTTCGGATTCTATGCATCCCATACTACATAGGTCCGAGGGCAAGCCTCTTAATCGTTCTTCATCTTGTAGGGTTCAATCCCTCGTCATGACTTACTCTACTACTGTAACTACGACAAGTATCCTAGATATTCTATGAGTACGAGCTCATGTACAGAAAAACTGGAGGGGAATCTCACGTCATGTCACGACGCATCGTGAAGACAACCTATGCACAATTCAGCCTCCTTCATGGCACACGATCCTCTCGCAGTCACCAAACACCCCACAAGCGTCGCCAAGATCCCGATAATTCCGGAGTAGTGCCCACGTCATGTCGAGGCGCATCGTGAAGACAAACTGTGAATCACACCCACATCGTAGACTCGAGGCCCTCATACTTGTGTTTTTCTCTCACTTTCATCACCTCTTCACTATGTACTAATTTTTAATTTAATGAAATCATGAACAAAATCAATCTCTTAGAGTCAGCACTCTCACTAATACCGGTCTTATTTCTTTCATTTCTTAATGACCCAAACTTGGTCTTTTTAATTTCATTTATCATATCTCATTACTTTCAATTGCCAGTGTGAGTCTTGGCTGCACCCTAATTTTAAATTTTAATTCACAATTCACATATTTGAGTTGTCATACCCAAGAAATTTCTCTTTTTCAATTACATGATTTCCAATCTTTTCATGAGTCAATTATCATATATGGAGTTCAATTATAAATCATGCATTTCATAACCAATATTTATTTCCACATTAAAATCATACTACGAAAACATCTAGTCAAAGTGAATATTCACAAAATCACCATTGTCATGCTATTCTTTTAACATAATAACCCATACAAAAATTCACATTTATATTTTCTTTCCATAAATTTTTCTTTTTTAATACTCATCTTAATCACCACGTGAAATCACACATTTTTACGAAATTATAAAGGTAAGAAACCATAGTTTTGAATACAATTTTACCTCAAAAATACACTTTACTTTAGTCCAATAACTCCCAATTAATTTTCATAGGTTGTATATGATTTTTGAATAATAACGGTATTTTTTTCAGAATTTTTATACATCAAGAAAACCCCCAAAAATCAAATTGTCAAAAAATTAAATTCTGGCTACACCCAGAATCGAACCCGCAACCTTTAGGAAGACAACCGCACGCGCTAGCCAAGTGGCCGAAGGCGCTCAGCGATATGAATAGGGAGACAGAGAGTTATATACTCTCTGTTCGGTGATTGGTAATTTTTTTTCTTTTTAAACCGCACACAAAAAGAGAGGTGGACACAGGTATCGAACCAGCGACCACAGAGCCACACGCCGTGCTACAGTAGCGCCAGAAGGCTCACCGACCACTTGAGCTATGAGCTCATGTTGTCACATACACAACTCGAATTCTATTTAACTCAGTTCTCTGCTTTATTAAAATATTTCGATGTTCAAAAATTCTTATCTTTATTTTGCTTGCACCAAAAGCCATGTAAAACTCCAGAATGTATATTCTAACTTAAATTAACACCCCAGTATTTTTAAAATAATTTTTCAGTAATTTAATACACATTTCTCATACAATAATTTAAATTCCGTACTACTCTTTCCATAATTCAATTTGACATTTCTCAACACAACTTGGTATTAAAAATTCACATTATAAATATAATTTCCTGTTTTTCTCTCTTTCATAAACCCAAATGCATAGGACAATCTTATTCATTTGAACCAATATCACGATAGTCCATTTAGCACATAAAACAATAATTTCATCTACTAGCATTTCGTACTCAATTTTGACGCTATCAACAATCCCAATTCAATATTTCCATAACTACAAGCAATTTGCACACAATATTTAGATTCATGACAAGTTAACATACAATCTATCAAGCATTAATTTAATGAACCAGCAAGTCCTTTTTAAAATTAAGTGTACTCTTATTAGTTTCTCTCATGCATCATTGTTTCAACACTCCTAGCAAGGCATCTAAATTAGAAGTATAGAAGACCACCCACCTAATTTGGAGAGAAATCACACAACAACTCCTAAACGAAAGAGCCCTTCTCCTCCTAGATTGAGCTTGCCCAAACGAGTGCTCCTCCTCCTTGCTCCTAGTGCAACCCGAGAGCTCCAAGTTGATGTAGCCGGCCTCCTAGCTTGCAAGCACACACACTCTCAATCTTTTACTCTCACTTCCTACTAACAATCTACTACTAACAATTGTATTCTTTCACTATAGGTTTGGATAATGAAAAGTGTAAGGATAACTAGGCTGGGGGGGGGGGGGGGGGGGGGGGGGTATTTATACAAAATTTTGGGACAAATAGAAAGCTAGGATTGATCTAGGAGTTAAGAAATAAAGGCTAGGATTTAAGGGGAAGTTGTAGTAACCAACCATGATAACAAAAACTACCTCCCACAACTCCATTTCTTTTCCTTTTCCTTCCCATGCCATCCGGCCACAATGAAAAAGTGTACAAACACGTGCTAGTGCAATGCACGTGTTGGTATAGTCTCCCATTTTAAAATTTTGTACATTTATTTATAAAAATCTATAAAAAATTGTCTACACTATAAGTTGTAATAAAAAAAGAAAATAAATTCATAGGCCTTTATTTAATGGGCCAAATTAGCTATATTCAAAATAAATTAAGTTAGGCTCAAAATAAAAGAGTACTTATGTTTGTTTAAAAATGGGCTTTAATAAAAACAATAGAAAAGACATATATATATATATATATATATATATATATATATATATATACTCATTTGTTTATGTAATGAAAATAATTAGAAAATTTTATATCACAAGATTGCACGTGCACAAAACGTACAAATTAATAACACAAAATAGTAATTTTCATAAATGAAAATCAGGGTATTACACGGCAGCCAAACTCAAAATAGAGAAGAGTAGACAGGCGCACTCCTCAGGGAAGCAGAACAAACAAACAGGCCTCAAAACACCGCCCGAATATTGAAGAGGAGACCCGTAGAAGTCGCACTCCTATGGCCAGTCGACCAAACAGACCCGCTGAAAGCATCTCCAGCTACGTAGGCCAACTTACGCATAACAGTCACCAAAAGCCCCACCTGTAGATAACAGAAAAGCAAACAGAAGTACAAACCAAAAGCAACAGACTCCCGCAACACAGAAGCAGGAAAAACAGTGGCCTAGCACAAAGAGAAAAGAGCAGCCGCTGTACAGACACAGCCATGAAGACAGAGATAACCACATGGAAAATAGACTAGAGTTACAGGCGCCATACTCAAGACCAAGTTGAATTGCCATACAGCAACACACAAAACAATGGTAAGTAGAAACGCATAAACAAATAGGCAATAAGAATTAACACACAGTGCCCCGATGTAACAAAAAAAACAAATTGCAAAGTAACTAAAATAAAAGGCAACACAAAAGAGAACCCATCAAGATGGAGACAGACAAAACACCTGCAAGCTAGAAGCAGGTAAGTGAAAAACCGACCAAAAGGATAATAGGAGAGTTACTGAGAGCATCACACTCTCATCCAAACCACCAGAAGAGAGCAACAAGTCAGCGGTGCAAATAGAGTAAAAAACCTGCATCAGCAAAAACACTAACATCAAAAGGGAACAATAAGACAAAGGAAAAGAAATAGAAAACACAACTAACGCAGTACAAACAAAAGTAGCGAGAACAGCTAGCTAGCTAAGGCGGAAGGAAACAGTAGTGATAGAATAAAGAAGCCGCCGTGTCCAGCGTGTGAAGTCTGAGAGTAATAATTCTCCGAGGGGCCAAGCTAGAGGCCCACAACTTGGGATAAAAAAGTAGGTCGTCAATTAAACCCGTAATCGGGTGATAAGTATTAGTAAAGATACGTGAGTTCCTTTCCTTCCAAACGATCGCAATGATGGCCATCATAGAAACGTCCCAAGATTTATGGAATGGTTTAGGGACCGAGTTTGTTCTCCAAATAGTCAACCATGACTCTAAAGAATAAGGGAGTCCTACAACCCCCCAAGCTTGATGGGAAATCCACCATAATGGGCGAGTGAAGGAGCAAGTCAGGAATAAATGCAGAGCGTTCTCTGGGAATTGGTGGCAGAAAACACAATTTTGGCCGACTGCGATGTTTTTTTGTTAAGAATTTCCACAGTCAGTAATTTGTTCTGAATAGCGAGCCAGACCAAAATTTTGACTTTGAGAGGGGCAAAAGACTTCCAGATAGGTTTGGCGAATGGGGAAGACACACCTCCCAAATTAAGAAAACTATAGAAAGATTTAACCGAGAAAATTCCTGAACTATTCCATCTCCACAAGCAATCATCATGGGGGTGCCACGTGTATGCCTGTAGGGAATACAAGAGGTTGGTAAGGTTGGGGATTAAATGCGGTGGCAGATTGCAAGTAAAAGGAATGTACCAAGACCGCGAGTTGTCATGAAAAACCACATAATCTGCCACAATCGCATTAGGATTAGAAGCCATATGGAACAGTTTAGGAAAAGAAGAAGCAATAATAAAATTTCCTAACCAGAAATCAGTCCAAAACTGAATAGTATCCCTGATACCGCCAACTTTAAGAATACCACATTTAAAGGAACCGACAGTTTTCCACACACCCTTCCAGAACGGGGAGGCCAACGTCGGGATAGACGGATTGAGTTCCCAAATTTTATGATAGGAAAAATATTTATGACAGATAAGGCGAGCCCAAGGAGAGTTGCCATTTTTATGAATTCTTCAAATCCATTTACCCAATAACGCGATGTTCTCATTCCTAAGGTTAATCACCCCAAGACCCTCATCACGCTTAGACTTGCAAATATTACCCTAATTACAAAGATGTTTGCCCGGTTTGAAGGGAGAGGACCCAGACCAGAAGAAATTGCGTCTGATACGATCGATCTTCGCAATAACCCAAGAAGGAATGTAGAAGAAAGACATCATGTAGAGTGGGATGGAAGAAATCACAGAGTTAACTAGGATAAGATGTCCTCCCCTAAAAAGAAGCTTACCAGCCCAAACATTAAGTGTGGATTCCACTTTATCAATGAGCGAAATCCAGTCCGATTTGTGGAGTTTTCCCTATCTCAACGGAATACCAAGGTACTGAAGTGGGAAAGACGCTACAGCACAGTTAAAAAACTGTGCAATTTCGAGATTACGGTTCTCAGAGCCACCAAGCTAGAGAACCAAAGTTTTACTGAAGTTAATGGATAAGCCAGATGCCTTTTCAAAAATGTAAAGCAGAAGTTTTAGGTTGCGCAGAGCGATACCGTTAGGTTTCAAGAACAAGATAGTATCATCTGCATATTGCAGATTAAGAATGCCACGAAAACCTCTGAAGCCCCCCAAACCATCGATAAGGTTGGCATTCCAAGCGTGCAACAGAAGTTTACTAAAAATATCCACAACCAGAGAGAATAATAAGGAAGAACTACGATCACCCTGGCGAAGGCCACACTTACACTTAAACTTATTACCGTCAATACCGTTAATAATAACAGAGGAAATACCAGCGAAGAGACTGGATTTTATCCAAGAAATCCATTTGAGACCAAAAATGCGCTGAAGAAGGATATCAAAGAGAAAATTCCAGTTGACTTTGTCATAAAACTTTTCGAAGTCTAATTTTAACAATATCCCCTCTGAATTAGAACGATGACAACTGGAAATAATCTCCTGAGTAGCCACAACACTATCAAGAATAAATCTGTTCTTAATAAAACCTGATTGCACTGGGTCAATGAGAGGGAAAATGACTTAGCTAAGGCGATTAGTAAGAACGTTCATAATGATTTTGAAAGTAGAGTTTAATAAGATAATCGGTCTAAAAGCGGAGACCCTATTAGCACCAATCAGCTTTGGGATGAGCACAATGTTCGCATAATTAATACAATCAATGGAGAACCGACCAGAGAAAAGATCCGAAAACAAGACTAAGAAGTCATCTTTCAGTAAATCCCAAAATTTCTGAAAAAAGATCGTAGGAAATCCATCAGGACCAGGCGATGAATCACTACGCATTGAAAAAAAATGGCAGCTTTAATTTCTTCCATGGAAAATGGCAACTCAAGGCAGGAAAGATCATGAGTCTCATTGCCATAATGTTCAGTTCAATTAAGATGAATTGAAGGAGTCTGGGACGTCCCCATAAGAAGTTTGAAGTAATTGAGAAAGGCAGAATGGAAATCGGATATAGAATGTAATTCCACGTCATCCTCCATAATGACTGAAATATGATTACATCTTTGCCAATGCGAAGCAAACTTATGAAAAAAGGACGAATTACCGTCACCCTCTTTAAGCCATTTAACCTTAGCTCTTTGGGCCCATTTGATATGGTCTAGGTGAAGGAGAGAAGCGTATTCTCTTTTACACTCGCATCTTTTTAACCTGTCGGCTGGGGAAAGATCATGTCTTTCCTCCGAACGATCAATATTTTGAATAGTCGAAAGCAGAAAGTTTTTCAAAAAATTAATATAGGCCGCTTTTTCCTTACGCCAAATTTTGAAACCAGATTTGACCGCATGGAGTTTCAAAAGTATCCTACCCAAACCATGGGAGCCAGTGATAGAAGAAAGACACTCACCAACTAGGTTCACGAAGAGTTGGCCTTCAAGCCAGAATTTTTTAAAACGGAACTTGAAAGGTTTGGCAAAGTTAAAAACAGAGTGCAAAGAAATAGGAACGTGGTCTGAGCACGGATTTGTTTGTTTCTTGAGTAAGTTATCAGCTCTTGTTGATTTGCTGAATTTATTATATAGTTTAGAGCTTAGATGGTCATACTTGTTTAGGTAAAAAGTGGTCTATATACAATGTTTTAAAAAATTATACAACATAAATTTCTAGAAATAAGTGGAACTTTTTTAATATATGCATTTTTCGAAACTATTTGCCCAAAAAGAACAGTTGTCAAGCTAATTGCGCTCGGGGACTTAACAACTAAATTCTTCGTTCCCAACAACGAGCTTAGCTATTTTGTGCTCGCCGTTGGGAACGGCGAGCTTAGTTTTATTTTTTGGAGAAACTCGCTGTTCCTAACGACGAGTGTAGTTCAAAATTATTCAACGCCATGACCAACGGCGAGATTCTTTATACTAGACTCGATGTTGGGAATGACGAAGTTCCTTGAAATTTCACAGAGTGAAACTCTATGTTAGACTTAGTGAATTTTTCGAATTTTTTTTTCCATGGAATAGCTCGCTATTGGGAACAACGAGTCTTGTTTAAAATTTGAACTAAATTTACCGTTTCCATTAGCGAGTCTAGTATAAACCTCCTCGTTGTTGGGACGGCAAGTCTTGTCTGAGAATTTTGAACTAAACTCGTCATTAGGAACGACGAGTTCTCAACAAAAAAAAATTACACTCGTCGTGTTCAACGGCTAACACGAAATAACTAAGAGCTTCGCTAGAAACGGGAAATGTAGTTGTTAAGGCCCCGAGAGTAATTATTTTGATAACTATTCTTTTCTTACAAATAGTTTCGAAAAACGGCAAAGTTTTTAAAAAAAAAATCAAATAAGTGTATATATATAATATACATGTGAAAACTCATTTGCACAGGATCTGAATTTCAGTAGTTTCAACGTTGCGACAACCACCTTAACCAATCCACATCGGCCCCTCCTATCTAATAAATGCAATGTTTTTATGTCAATTATGGAATTGGGAATCAATTTTTCAGCTTTCGTGGTAGTTGCATCATGCTGGCTTTTGCGTGGAAAAAAGGCTAATGGAGGGGAATGGAGGGGAGGGGAGGGGTTTTTTAAAACTTTTCATGTTTGGTTCATTTTTTAGGAGGAGAGGGGAGGGAAATGGGGGGGGGGGGGGGTGCAACACCCCTCCTGAGCCAATTTTGGCTCCCCTCCAAAAGTGGGGGGATTTGGAAGGGAGAGAAATTATGTAAAAAAATTAACGTGAATGGACTAAATTGCCCTTTACTCTCTCTAATTTTTTATTTACTCAAGGTTAATTAATCTCTGCGAACACGAACTGTAGGAATGCATCTGCTTTGGAACTCCAATTGAATACCTGCTTCATTTACATAAAACTGCATAGCAAGATTGCGCATGCGGAAGGATTTGTCATTGCATTTGAACTTGAACTTTATCAATAAGCTAAACAATTGCAGCTCATTCTGGTTTCATTCAAATGTTATGACTTTTTATACACATACATCATGTGGCCAACAGAGTTACATTCAAATGTTATTACTTCTAATACATATATAGATCATAGTGTATTGAGTCGTCTGTTTAATCATGAGGGGATCTTCTGTTCGTCTTTCGAGAAACCAACACTCCAGGTGGCAATAACGCAGACGAAAGTATCAATCATTCAAAGATTTCATCCATTTCAATTCCCTTATTGTTTCTAATTACTATTTCATAAACATGGTCAAGATTCAAGAAGGAGAAAAGAATATGAAGTATTGAGAACTTCAATACATTGAACAGCCGAAAAGTTAGTGTTTTTCATCCGAAACATTCCATCTCTTTCAACAATTGAACACATGCTTTGCTCTTCAGCGATTGGCAACACCTACATAGCACTACTGTATGAGGAGAAAGGATAGTTTAGCCTCATTATCTGTGGAAGCATATCTGTATCGATGGAAGCATATCAATTTGAGTTGTTCATTATGCAAAATGTGTACTTCATGAAAGAAAATGGAATAAAAAAGGAGAAATTATGAGCAATTCTTGCTTCTTGCTGTATGTACTGAAATGATACCCTCCTAAAGATTGAATGATGAACTAGAAAAAAAAAATTCTCTAATTCGTTGTTGTTTCAATTCTTATTGTATGAAGTGGTTGTATGAATTTCTTATTATATGCAAAAGGGTATAAAATTAATTTTATTATAAAATCCATTCCCTCCCCTTGTGAACCAAACAAGAAAATTATTATTTTCCCTCCACTCCCCTCCTTTGAACCAAACAGAGTTTTCATTAAATTCCTCCCCTCCCTTTCCCTCCCCTTCCCTCCCCTCCATTAAAATCCCTCCCCTCCCCTCCCCTCCTTTGAACCAAACAGACCCTAATATACCTAAATCTCATAGTGAACTTGCTCCCATCTTGTATCCTTTCGTCTAGGTAATGGAATTGACAGCAGTCATTTTGCAGGGCTGTATATGAAAAATCATTTATGTTTGTTGAAGCCTGTTCCTCTTATCCTTAAGCTGTCTTTCATGTTCACTCGAAGATTTTTTTTTTGCACGACTATTTTTCTTATGATATGAATGTCAAACCAGTCGATATTCTTGTACCTATCTGCAAGTTATCTAATAAAAATATATTTTAAAGGAACACTATCTAACAATTGAAACTTAATATTTGATACAAATTGTTGGAATTGGTAGATCTAATACACGATACAACAGATTGAAGAAGATTGTTAAGAAGAAACGTCGAAGTTGGAGCAAAACAGAGCTACACAATAACGAGCAACTACATTTTGGAATAGTGCAGTCGACCAACATGCACAGATTCTCAACCCGAGAGCTGTGTAGTCAACCGCATAGTCGACTGTCAAGCTCTCGGGAATGCTCAAGATTATTCGCAGTCGACCGTCCAAGTGTGCAGTCGACCGCTCGGCACTGTTTGATGGTTGAGATCTAATATTTTATAATCCTATATATATGTATGGTGTATGATTATTAGGGTCAATGAGTAATAATTTCAAGAAAAAAGAGAGATCTAGCAGCCGTTCTTGAGAGAAGAAAAAACCTACACCTCGATGGTGAGATCTAGAGTAATTGTAACTTGTTCTCTTCATTATTCTAGTAAAAATCGCAGGAGTGCCTCTGCGCAGGAAAGTAGCTATTGCATTGGGTGAACCTAAAAAAAATCTTGTTTATTCTTGTGTGCTTGATTGATTTGTTTCTTTTGTTTGCATCTCAGATTGAGTTATTCCACAATAAACTCAACAAAGAGGTATCAGAGCATTAAGTTGATTGCAGATATGGGAGACAAAAGTAGAATCGAGAGATTCGATGGAATAAAGTTCACAATGTGGAAGATCCTTGTTTGGCTTAAAACCGTAAGAAGTCAAAGTAGATGCAGTTGCGTTGGCGGCTTGGAATCATTTAGATCAAAAGGCGCTTGGGAAAATTTAGATGTCGATGAGTAGTGAAACTCTATTCCACTTTGAGAAAGCAAAGACCGCAAAAGATGCTATGGATATTCTGACATATATGTTTAAGAAACCATATGCATCGAACTCGATCCTTCACATGAAAAAGTTGGTGAACATGAAGTGTTCTGAGAGGGGCTCAGTAACGAGAATGTGAACAATTTTTGTATGGTCAACAATCAATTAGAATCGGCATGGTTGAAGTTCGGGAAACGAGCACAGACAATGTTATAGCTATCTAGTCTTCCCGACAGTTACGGTCCGCTAGAACAGACTATCACTAGTACAATGACTGATGTGACTACTCTGAAGGATGTTATGAGCAACATCATGAATGATGAGGTGAGGAGAAAAAGAAATGGAGAATCTTATGAGTCATCTTCGACCAACTCTGCGTTGGCTATTGATAATCGTGGGAGAAGTACAAACACAAGGAGGTCGAAAAGCATAAATTACAAGTCCAAGTCAAGAGCGGGATATCGCAAAGGTGAGTGTTGGCACTGCCATAAGTCAGGATATAGAAAAGACCAACGCGAAGAGTACAAGAGACAGTAAGGTGGGTCACAGGGAGCCAACATGGTAAGCAATGAAACTCATTTAGATCATTTGTCTTTATCTGCTGGAGTTGATGCTATACAAGATGAATAGTTTATATACTCAGGTGTTTCTTATCATTGTACACCCATGAGGGATGCTTTTGAGAATTATAGGACAAATAATTTTAGGTCAGTCATAGTTGGAAATGGGCACAACTACCATGTTGTTGCAAAAGGAACGATCGAAGTGAAAGCTCACACTACTAAACAGAACGTCTATAGCGGCGGTTTTTTTGGGCTATGGCGACGCTTATAAACGCCACCATAGGTGGTAGCGGCTTTATTATTATCGCCGCGCGCAGTGCCGTTGCATCGACCATCGGGACAGACCATAGGTCTATCGCGGTGCTTTTCTAGACCGCCGTTACAGGCTATAGGGCTATAACGGCGCTTCTTAAAAAGCGCCGCTATAGGCTTGTGGCCTGTAACGGCGGTCTAAAAAACGCCATTACAGGCGTACGCCTATACCGGTGCTTATAAAAAAATGCCGCTATAGACGTACAGCTTGTAACGGCGCATTTTTAGACCGTCATTACAAGTTGTAGGTCTATAACGGCGCTTTTGAGAAGCGCCGTTACAAGTCATAGATTCAATTTTTTTAGAAAAAAATTCGCCACGTTTGGTGGATCGATATGTATCCCGGCATCAAGTTTTTTCCCACTATTTTAAAAATAGGTCACAAATTCAAAATATCTGTAGTCACATCAAATTTGAAAGTTCAAATCTTAAAATCACTAATAGCATAATAAACAACTATATAATCATGGACCACAATAAACAATAATTACTTGTCTAAAAAATAGTCATACGAAGAGTCAGAAATATACATGTTATACATCAATTTCTTTAACAAAACATAAATTCAGTTTCGACAAAACATAAAAAGACTATAGTCCAAATTAAACTAAACTATGGCAAAGTCTACTGCTGTGGCTCAGTATTGCTTTCATTCCCATTGATATTTCGCCCAGATGCATGTGAGTGACTAGAAGTCGATAGAATTCGTTGGCTCTGTATAATTCACAATAGTGTCATTTATTAGTTTATTCACTACACTAGTCACCACACCAGTCAAATGCAATAGTTAAATTTCATACTGATATCATAAAATGTTGCTGAACGATATATCTTTCATCAAATAAATGCAAGATTTTATGCAAGTACCTTAGGATAATCTCTGATTTGGCTTTCCAGCAAAAACTTTTTCTGTGATGTATCGTTCACGTTAACTTTGCAAGTCAGATCCCCATTTAACCTGCTTGTAGAGTGAAAGTTAGCATTATGTCAATATCTGCAGGTCTATGATTTTATTAGAAGGACCTGATCAATGAATTATGAAACAAAGGATCAGTATAATTCTATAGTACTGATCACAGCAGTAATGGTGTCATATTCTATCGGATGGCAAAGGAATTGGTAAGAGATTAAATATAAGAAATAATGTCAATACCTGTTGCCAAATGTTTTTGGTATGTCTTCTCTTGGGGTTGAACTAACTTCGGTATCTGTTGGCAAGCACATTAGACATCAGTGGTTTAAAAGTGAAAAAGCAAATTGTGAAAATACAATAATTTACATTAAAATTCCTCTTTATGACATTATATCAGAATCATCTTAAATATTGATATGTCGAACAAGAACTTATCTTTGACTACAAGGAGACAATCTTGGAAATAGTCTGCTACTTCTCTTAATAATAATTATCAAATTGCTAGTCTACTAATTCATGCAAATATACTGTACATTACACCACAGAATATACTAAATTAATCAATGTCATCATATCCATCTCACCTCAACTTTAAAAACCCTAATTAGGGCCACAACCTCTGTCCAACAGTGCAAACATAAAGGAGCTACTATACTCCATGACTCTGTCATTCAATACAAGCACCACTGTCATTCAATAATGCAAATGCAGAAAGTTAACAAAGTCCCAAAATCTAACAGCTATTTATACCTGAGCCACTCTATCAATCTCCGACAGCAACAATCCTTTGCGAGCATCAGGTATCTTCAGAAAAAGAACTCTCCGAATTTCTTTAGTCTCATGCATAGAGAAATAATGTACACAAGATCAGAATGGAACACAAAACATAACCTATTTTTTATCAGGATTACACAGAGATTAGTAACCAATTATTGGTGATTTAAAAGGAAATATCAAAGTGAAGAAACAGATAACCCATAAACCCTGCAAATCAACAATTGCATTTTTATAATGATGTAAGAAAGCAGATTTCACTACAGTGCACTGATGAATTATATACCACAAAAGTGATGACTGACCAACTAAATGTATCAGTATGTCAGTAACTATTATGGTTCTCCATATTTATAGAAATAACTAGTCAGGCCATAAATTAATTCCATGGAATTGGTTTTTCCATGTCTTAGGAAACATGTCAACATTTTTTGGTGGGTTTCTGTAAAACCATTGTTTTCCTCTTATAATCCAAAAGGATATGTGAAGCCAACATCTTCCACACTACATGTATAGGGTGTGGCTGTGCGTGCTCCTCTGTTTCCAAAGAACACAACGAAAATTTATCAAAAACATGTGTAATGCATGTCCAAATAATTCTAGCTTCATATGACTAAGGTTAAGTGATAGTGAAAGAAGGAAGAAGATAAGAATACTCCAAAACCCTACTTTCTGAAACATAATGGATAACTAGAAATAGGATAAGTGACAGTGACAGATAACATCACAACAAAATCATAATTAATTCAAAATTTAGTAATCATCTTATTCTTACACAAGTATAAGTAATCATAAATGATTATACCTCTAAGTAAGCCACTATGTGAATGCTACTATCTAGTCTACTGGTAAGGCTCTTTGGTAGTGAGCAAGAGCTTGGGAGTTTGAGTGTCGCTTGCACCTTTAATCCTGACTGAATATATATTTTGGGTCAGACCGAGTGTGTGTGGCAACAGCCTTGTTCAGAAAAGATTAAAACTGATTATTCTTCGCCAACAGCAATATTTAGCTAGTAACGACGAATGTCAATGAGTATCAGCCAATCTGGCTGATAAGTTACCATCTGGGTCACCCCCATGTAAAGATCAATGAATCCAAATTTTAATGAGATCTCAAATCGCCTAAGTTAAAATCTGATCCGATCCACCGAATGATTTTTAAAACCTTGATACAGAGATAGCAACTAAATAATTCATATAATTTGAAAGTTAACATAATCTACTACTTAATTTAGATTATCTCTAAATGATAATGTGGTTGTAGAATATCTTCAAAGAAGATCCATGTCACTAAACTAAGACAAAATAAGACAATTCATATCAGTCACCCTACATAAATAGATGCCTAAGTCATTGTTGAACAATTATCTAATTTTAAGTACTAATCCTAAAGAAATATACACAAGTATACAAGTAAATATACAATGTGTTAAAGAAGAAATTATAAGTGCTTACTAATTATTTAGTTACTAATATCATAACATCAGAGTGCTTACTAGTTACCAGTTAGAAGGCCTTCATTGTTCAATCCTTTACTTGCTCACCTACAAGTCATTGTGTATCCTTTGTTTTATATACACAATGAAATTCATTTAATTATCACTCATTCACTTCTCCCCAGACAGTCCTTGTTCCCCAGTCTATACCCAATAATAATAATAATAATATTTAAAAAAATTATAGCAAACAAACTCAAATGTGTAAGACGCAACCCTGTATTTTGGGTAATGAATAAGCAGAAAATATTCGATTAGAAAAATTAAGTAACGATTAGGAAGCAATTTCCCACTGCTTTCTCTGATACAGCAGACCATCTTTAGAAAAACTACAATAGAATTTCTAAACAAATTTGAGTTCATCAAACATTGTATTAGTTACTCTTTTAAAATCAAAGCAGCAAAATCAAAGCAGTGACCTAGAATAATGACATATAAAACTGATTATCTGGCTGGCCAAAGCTAAGTGTTTTGCTGTTATAGACTTCAAACCAGATACCTGAAATTTCAAAGCAAACAATCACAAATAAGCTCAATGTATATGTTTCAAGGGGTCCCTACAAAGTTCTAATCAGCTCCCAATCCCATCATTATGCCCCTTGCATAGAATATTTTGTAGTTAAACATGTGTCTTCTATCAAAAATAATAATAATAATTAACAAGTGTCAAACAGTTTCAATACATCTCCTTTATATAAAGCAACAATTACTTAACTATACACCGAGAAATACAAATTTGTTCTCTTCAAAATTTTCAAAAATTGTCACCAAAGTCAAAAGGAAAATGAAAAAATAAACAACCCATTATACGAGAGAGAGAGAGAGAGAGAGAGAGAGAGAGAGAGAGAGAGATGCAAATGCAGAAATGCAAAAGTCATCTATTCAAAACCCCAATTATGACATCTATTCTCTCCCATTTCACACCCTGGAATGCACTGGTCTTATAGAGAAATGCTCTTTGCCATCTTAACCCAAAACAATGGCTCAGGAAGAGATGAAAGGAAATATTCTTGGCTTTCCATTATCACTCGCATACTTTATTTTCCATTTATAAATTCTAATGATGCATGGCATACACTATCTCTCTTTAAAGCGAATATTCAAAATAATGCACTGGTCTTACAGAGAAATGCTCTTTGCCATCTTTAACCCAAAACAATGGATCAGGAAGAGCAGAAAGGAAAAATTCTTGGCTTTCCATTATAACAAGCAGACTTTATTTTCTATTTATAAATTCTAATGATAAATAAATCATGTCGTTATGCTAAATTATCCATCATAAATATCATACACATGCATACATTAAGTAATGTAGGAATTTCAAAGATGCATACCATCAACAGGTTCAGATGACAAAAGATTTGTGATATCAACAGCTGAAGCATCCATTCCTTCAACATCATCAGGACACTCTCCAAAAAGGTCCCCAACGTCGAACACTTGAATACAATTCAGAAATTGAAGGTTTCGTATCAGCTATACAGGAAACAACTTTTAGCTGAAAGAAGCTAGATATCAAGTTACTCATTAAGAGAACTTACAAGCAGTGCAAGGGAATCCACCAAAAGCTGCAACAGGTCTATTTGGAGCAGGGAGGCATATCCATTTGATCTGCACATAAATATCTTCAGTGAAATTATGCTATTTACATTTTAACTCAATCGATAACTTAATAGAGTGAGCTCTGCATTCTGACAAAAGAATGATTTCTTATAAAACAAATTGTATAAAGTTATAATTGACCAATGAAGAAAATGTTATTTAGCTTCCATTTGGTAGAGGAAGTGTTTCCAAGAGTTGGGACCAACTGCAAAAGAAAATGAGATATTAGAGATATTATATACATCCCCTCGAGTTCTTTGAAAATAATTGGATTCAATTAGTTCAGATACTACTTGAAGCTTAAACATGGCAGAAGGGTATTCACTTAGAATGGTACAAATAATGCATTTGAGAAGGGAGAGAGTTCTAAAAAAGCCATGTGAAAATTATGACTTCCCATTTTCTCGAACAAAGCCAAATGAAATGCAGTCCTAGATATACATTTCTTGCTAAAGCTTTACTCATAGAAACTACTAGGAAAAGAGTTCATAGCTATTGTCATCTCACTCATTCACCATCACATAAACAAAGAATCACATAGCTTTCCAAAGCTATGTAGTCGGATTCAAGTTTGTGCTAATTCACCAGATTTTGAGCAAAAAACAATGAATGACCAAGTATAGACCAGACAGAAGTATCTTATGAGTGTAAGATATTTGGGTGTCTTTTGGAGGGTCAAGCTATAAGGTAAAATGTTATTTTTGGTCACTTCATTTTAAAAATCAAATTTCATAGAATGTTTTACTAGTGTTTAAAGTTATACCCACATAAACTATTACTCATGTTGGTTCTCAGTGTTGTTTGATTTTGTATTAACTAGCTCCGTCTTTGTGTTTACTCATGCTATATTGCTAACTCTATAAGTGGCTGCTTTCAAAATCTATACAAATTCAAACAAAATTCAAGAAAAAATAGTGAGATGAGATTTACCGAGCCTGAAAGAACGATTGGAAAGATTGAGGAATTTGGATGCCCTACCAGCTTTCAGAGCTCAACGACGGAGGACGGTGGAGATGAAGGTCGATGGCTTGGGAATTGAAAAGAAGGAAGGGGGAGGAGACGAGGGGGATGTTGGCATCGGGTTGAAGATGGTGACAGCTACAACGACAGCGACGGTGTCATCGACGGCGACCGCGACCGTTACAGGCTTCGATTTGGGATTTTGAGAGAATTGGAGGCTTAGAGATTTGTGGGGATTTTGAGAAATTTGGGGGTTGAGGCATTTTGAGAGATTTGGAGGTTGAGGGATTTTGAGAGATCGAGAGATTTGGGGATGGAGGGATTTTTGAGATATTTTGGGTTGGAGGGATTTTGAGAGATTTAGGACGAGAAATTTGGAGAGACTTTATCCTGGCATTTCTATGAAAAAATGCCGAGATAACTAAGAGCTATTCCGGCATTTTTCCAAACTGCCGTTACAAAATACCATGGTAGATCTCTTGGATTTTTACACTAGTCTATCACGGCAATTCACTAAAACGCCGGCAAAGAAATGCTGGGATATACCATTTATTTTGTAGTGTCACAATGGTGGGTAACTAGTCTTGCATAACGCAGGACATATTCCAGGCTTGAAGAACAACTTGATCGCAATCAGCGAATTGGACAAAGAAGGGCTTGTGACAACATTTGGATTTGGAGAGTGGAAGATTACTATAGGTTCTACGTTGGAGCAAAGGAAAAACATGTGGGCACATTATATCAACTCACAAGAGGTGTCTTAGGTGATATCATTGCCATGGGTTCAATAGGTTATTCACACTCAATCTTATGGCATGTCAAGTTGGAGCACCTAGGTGAAAAGGGTGTCAAGCAGCTTTGTTCTAGAAATCTTTTGTCATGGCTAAAAAAAGTTGAGATGGATTTTTGTGAGAATTGTGTGATGGGAAAGCAAAAGTCAGCTAGCTTTCAGTTTGGTGGACGTGAGAAGAAGTTTGGTAAGTTAGAGGTGGTTCATAGAGATGTGTGGGGTCCGGCTCAAGAACTCTCGTATGGTGGTAAGAGATACTTCGTCACATTCATTAATGATGCTACAAGGAAAGTTTGGGTTATAGAAATTCATGAGGAATCTGATATATTTGAGACATTCAGGATTTGAAAGGTTAGAGTTGAGAACGAGATGGGGTGCAAGGTTAAAGCATTGAAATGTGACAATTGTGGTGAGTACAAAAGCAGAAAATTTATTGATTATCTGGCACAGGAAGGTATCCAAGGAATCAGGACGGTTCCTAGAACTCCACAGGAGAATAGAGTTGCAGAAAGAATGAACAACATGATACTCAAAAGGGCGAGATGCATGAGACTTCACGCGGGTCTTCCTACCCATTTTGGGCAGCTACAGTGGATACAACAATGTACCTAATCAGCCATTCCCCATCTAGTGCCTTTGGGGGCATACTTAGGGATGGCATCCCGATCAGGTCAACCTGTGACCCGCCCGATCTAACCCGACCCGCGGTGATCCGGTTCGGGTTCGGGTTCGAGTCGAACCCGCAATTCGTACCAGGTCGATCCGAGTCTAAAAAAATTGAATTTAACCTGCTCGATCTGACCCAATAGCCAACAACCCGTTACCTGTAATACCTCGTATGAGATGCACCTTCATGGTGGGCTTAGTAATTAATTATGGTTAGATGGGCCTATAGATTTGGTAGTATGTGTATAGAGCCTATAGAAAAATGAATTAATTACAATGGAGCCATGGTGTTCATGGTAGGTGGTGGTGACAGTCCCACATGGAAGAGTTAGCATTGTGAAAGAATATATTAGGAAGCCTATGATCAAGAGGCACCAACTAGTCATTACACCTTTTGAGAGGCAGCATGTGATGGGCAGTTGTCAGAATTTGTTTGGATGGGCCCAGGGCGTTACAAATGGTATCGGAGCCGACTTTCGATACCGATTGTGAGTAAGAGTGGTGAGATGTATGCCTGAGAGGGAGCTAAGGACAGTACGCTGGTAGTATGACCAGAGGCAGTACGCTAGCAGAATCAGGATACTCCACTCCACATCGGCTAGAAGGGATCCTGGATCATGTTGCAAGTTCCGGGCTCAGCGAGGACGCTGAGTTCTTAAGTTGGTCGTATGAGATGCACCTTCATGGTGGGCTTAGTAATTAATTTATGGTTAGATGGGCCTATAGATTTGGTAGTGTGTGTATAAAGCCTATAGAAAAAGTGAATTAATTACTATGAGGCCATGGTGTTCTTGTTAGGTAGTGACTTAGTCCCACATGGAAGGTGAGTTAGGATTGTGAGAGAATATATTAGGAAGCCTATGTTCAAGAGGCATCAACTAGTCATGACACCTTTTGAGAGGCACCATGTGGTAGGCAGTTGTTAGAATTTGTTTGGGCGGGCCCGGGGCGTTACATTACCTACCCGCCCGAACCCCATCCGCAAACCCACGGGTTGGAGACTGTTTGACCCGCATGGGTCCAATAGTCAACCTGCACGGGTCGCTAGTTCGACCCGCGTGTCGAACGTTAAAAAATAGCCAGTAGGCTGATGTTACTGGGTTTTTTTTGTGTGGGGGGGATTTTTCCTATAAAAACCCCCTAAATTCACTCCAATTTTTCTCACCTCCATCTATCAACTCTCTTACTCTCTCTACTACTACTCAATTCAATAAAAAAAATCAACAAAGAAGCAAGAACAACAAAGAAGTGAACAATTTCGATCGTGTCGAATTCATGTTGATTCAATACTCTCAATTCCATCTATTACAAACTCTCTTACCAAAGAAGCTCTCTCTTTCTTTATGACTACGTAACTACGTCTACTTCTACTATTATTTTCTCTCTCATTTCCAAATACGATTATTCGCGAAGTACGGTATCAAAATTTCACAACCCTCTAAACTCTTTATTTTTATTTGAGTTCTAATTTTTTTAATCATATTTGTTTGTTGGTTTTTCGCTACTCTCTCTTTCTCTCTCAACCCTCCTTATTGTTTTTTAGATTTTCTTTTCCAACATATACCTCTTAGATTATTTTTTTTATTTTTTCACACAGACTACTAAAACACTAGAAATCATTTTTTACATACACTACTACTAGGACAAACCAATTATCATGTCTAGATCATGATGTAATGGTCATAGCCAAAGTGGACAAGATTCCAATAGTTCTTCTCGTCGACCTCCAACAATCCCACAATTAGAACTCAAATATAACCTCATGCTAAACATAGGTTCTCATGATGTTCCTCCACACAACATAGAACACGAAATGCATGATATTGAGACACAAACACAACAAACTGAATCCACACAACCCAGTAGTAGTATAAAAAATAGAGTGGAAAGTAGTGATTGACACAAATTTTATGATTTTATCCCCAGCGAGGAGAATTCTAGTATAGAACATAAGATTTGTAAAACTTATAACAAGAGTTATAAATAGAAGAAGGGTGAGAAAACGGGTACAATTAAACGATACATTTTATCGATTCACCCCGCACTAGTACAAGACCAACAAGGCCAACAAAAATCAACCCTAGAACCGGACAAATAGATAGTCACCCCTATGATCCCAAAATTGTTCGTCGGGAAGTGGCCAAACTAGTTATTGAGGATAAGATTCATTTTTCCTATTCCGAGAGTATAAATGTAGATTCTTTTAACCAAAACGCACTAAATCCATATTTTAGAAGAATTCCTAGAAACACACTAACATCCAATTATTTTAAACTTTACAACAAAATAAGAGACACTTTAATTACACTCTTATATTCTTAACTTGTAGAGTATCGTTAACTTCCGATTATTTGAAAGGTTGTAACGATATTTCGATGATGGGCATAACTTGTCATTAAATAGATAGTGATTAGATGATTCAAAAGAGAATCATACCACTTACTGCTTTTCCGTATCCCCATAGTGGTATGGTTATTGCAACACTTATTTTAGAAGTTTATGATTTATATCATATTCATAATAAAAATTTTACTATTAGTTTTGATAATACATCTAACAACAATGCTTCGATTAGTACATTCAAAACACAATTAGCTCCTCTATATAATGAAATTTTTCATGTTAGATGTGTGTGCCATATTTTAAATCTATATGTATAAGATACATTAAAAGTAGTTGATTCATATATAATTGTAATTTAAAATTTTGTACATTTTATTACTTTGAGTGGTACTATGCTTCAAGAATTTAAAGAATTGTGTAAATGTAGGGGAATACACTTTAGAAATTTAACCCCGATAAAACTCTACTTTCGATTTACTAAATGTTGTTACTCAATACAAAGATATTATAAACGAATTTTGTCTTGCAAAAAATATGAAATTTTTTCAAATGACTTCCCAATCATGGTATTTTGCCGAATCTTTGTTACAATTTTTGGAACCTTTTAAAATCGCAACTGTAAAGTTTTCTACATCTTATGATTCTACTTCTAGTAGTATTTTTATTTCAATAATTACTATGATGTAAAATTTTCAAGACATTATTTTGGACGTATACATTAGCGAGATTGTTGTTCCTGCTTATAATAAAATTTTGAAGTATCTTAATCCTCCTTCTATATTGTATTGTATTGCTACTGATATGGATGCTTGTATCCAATTAGTGGGTATGAGGAGTTTGATTGAAATGTTTTTATTTACTTGGAGAGGATTCTGATTATAATGGTAATGATTTTTTAGCTAGCATTGAATCAGCATTGAATAACTTGTATGATTATTATAATAGAACTTTTCCATCTGGTAGTACAACTAGTGTAGTTACTTCTTCTTCTTCTACTTCTAGAGGTAAGGATAAGAGTACATTAAAAGATGTCACTACTAATTTAATTGCTCGTATTCAATCAAAAAAATCTAGGACTAATGCACCTAATGAATTAAATTGGTATAATCAACAAGATAGTGAGAGTTCTAGTACTAAGATTGAAGTGCTACAATGGTGGAAAGAACATGAAAATCTTTTTTCTATTCTTTCACATATGGCTAGAGATCTACTAACTCCTCATGTCTCCACAGTTGCTTCAGAAAGTACTTTTCCTACAAGTGATAGGGTTCTAACAGATTACAAGAATCGTTTGAAGCCGAATTCGTTAGAGATACTCGTGTACACTAAAGATTGGATAAAGGCTGAAGACAGTACTCAAGGAAAATTAGCATCTACATCAACAAGTAGAAGTAACTCACCTGAAGTCTAACAACAAGATTAAGGAATTTAGAGCGATGAGATCCTAGGTTTAGGTTAAGTAAAGGTGCACGACAGTAGTTTAATGACCTCTCTTTAATCTAACTTTAGGCTATCTCGAACTCTAGATTCTGATTATCCCTTCAACATGTAAATGTAATTCAGGAAATATTGTATGTTCTTTATGAGTTTCTATTACTTGTATTATAATATAAAAAAAACTTGTAAAAAAATCATAGAAGTTGAAATGAATAATATATGCATTTATTTTCACTCTTATACAATTATGCTTGTTTGTTTTTGTTGTAATTTAAGTTATAAATAAATAAATAAATTTACTGGGCCAACCAGTGGCCCTAGCCCGACCCAAAACGGGTTTGACCCGAATGGGTTTGCGGGTTGACCGAGTCTAAATTTTTTATTTCGAACCCGACTCGGCCAGGCCAGGTTAACTTGCCATCCCGAACCGGGCAGCCCAAATATCGGGTCAACCCGAGCGGTTTCGACCCGACCCGGCCCAAACAACCCCGATTGCCACCCCTAGGCATACCTCAAGAATTATGGTCTGGTAAATTTGTTAATTACTCATATTTGGAAGTTTATGGTTGTATTGCATATGCACTAATTGACTAGGAAGAAAGGAAGAAACTGGATTCAAAATTTGATATGTGTATCTTCATTGGCTACGGTGGCAATTAATATGGTTACAAGCTTTGGAATTTTTGGAATAACAAGGTCATTCGCAGCATGAATGTAGTAATCAATGAAGAGCTCATGTACAAAGATAGGAACACAAGTTCGGAAACTAAAACAGGTTTAGATTCAAAGTCGTATTCAAATTCAGACTCAGATTCATATTCAGACTCAAGTTCTAAAGCCGATCCCAGTGGTGGGGCCCCTACAGTGCAGTATCAGCCAACACAGGAGGCTCAGAAGGAATCTAATCAAAATGAGCAGGAGATCAAAGACAAACAGGTACAGCCAGAGCCATTAGAGGAGCCTAATTAGAATGAGAAGTATGATCCATCAACCAACACAGTTCACGAGCATATTCTGTACACAGATTCAGATGAACTAGAGACTTATGAAGATATTTTGAGAGATAGTGCTCGAATTCTGTGGGAGTCTTCCATGAGGGATAAGATGAACTCCTTGAAACGGAACCAAACTTGGGAGTTGACTAAGTTACCTGCAGGGAAGCGTGCTCTTATAAAAAAGTGGACTTTTAGAATCAAAGATGAGGCAGATGGAAGTAAGAGTTACAAGGCGAGACTTGTTGTTAAAGGCTTTTTCCTAAAGGGAGGGTGTTGACTATAGTAATATCTTTGCTCCAGTTGTGAAGATGGTTTCAATCATAGTTCTGCTTAGCATAGTTGCAGTTGAAGATTTGCACTTACAGCAGTTGGATGTCAAAACAGCGTTTCTCCATGGTGATGTAGAAGAAGAGCTGTATATAAGACAACTCGCATGTTTTAAAGTTAAAGGAAAAGAAGACATGGTTTGACAACTGAAGAATAGTCTATATGGGCTCAAATAGGCACCACAACAATGATACATGAAGTTTGATTGTTTCATGCAAGGAAAGAAATTTCAGAGATGCGAATCAGATCATTGTGTCCATGTGCACAGGTATGATGACAACTACAGGGTAGTTTTAGGTTTATATGTGGATGACATGTTGTTAACAGGTTCATGTATGTAGAAAATTAATGAGGTAAAACAGTTGCTAGCTTCTCAGTTTTCTATGAAGGATCTGGGAGATGCTAAGAAAATTCTAATCATTAAAATTAGTAGAGATAGGCAGTGTAAGAAGCTTTGGTTGTTACAAACAGACTATATAAAGAAAGTGTTGAAGCAATTCAATATGGATGGCGCGAGGCCAGTTACTTGTCCCTTGGGTGCACAATTCAAGTAATTGATGGATTTGTGCCCTACATCGGAGGCATATATGGAGGAGATGATTGCAGTCCCTTATGCCTCAGGCGTTGGTAGTCTTATGTATGCGATGGTGTGTACAATACCAGATATCGCACATGCAATGGACGTTGTGAGCCGGTACATGAGAAATCCAGGTAAAAAATATTGGTATGCAGTAAAGTGGATTCTCAGATATCTTGCAGGTACTTCAAATCATTCTCTATGTTTTGAGGGTGATTTTTTGCATATACATGGTTATGTCCATGCAGACTTTTGCGGTGATCGTGATAGTTATAGTAGTGCTACAGGGTATGTATTTATAGTTGGAGGTACAACTGTTACTTGGGCTTCATAGTTACAGAATGTTGTAGCACAGTCAACTACAGAGTCAGAGTATATGGCACTTATAAATTCATCGAAAGACATGTTATGGATTTCATGACTCATGCAACCTACAGGGGATCTACGGTGTGACAGTCAAAGTGAAATATTCTTGGCAAAGAACTCGGTGAATCATGCTAGGACTCGGCACATTCAGATGAGATGTCAATTCATCAGGATGGTAGTCGAAAAGAGGTAGTTGAAGCAATCGAAGATTCTTGGCACTAAGAATCCAACAGACATGCCCACAAAGGTAGTCTACAATAGAAAGCATTAGGTTTGTTATTCCACTATCAGATTGTCTCCAGGTTAATTTTTTAGGAGACTCGCAGAGGCACATGTCTAGAATAGGCCAATAAAGAAATGAATAACATGTTAAAGACTTCGTGTATATGTCTCCAAGTGGGAGATTGTTGTGATTGGTGATCCAATATACGATGAAACCGGTTGAAGAAGATTGACAAGAAGAAGCATCAAAGTGAGAGCAAATCAGAGCTACACAGTAGCCAGCTGCTGCATTCTGGAACAGTGCAGTCGACTGCATAATGTGTAGTCAACCGCACAATGTATTGTGCAGTCGACTGACATGCATGGACTCTCAACCCGAGAGCTGTGTAGTCGATCGTGCGGTCGATCGTCAAGCACTCGGGAATGCTCGCAGGTTATTCGCAGTCAACTGTCCAAGAGTGCAGTCGACTGTGCGGTGCTGTTTGATCAATGGTTTAGATCTAATCTTTTGTAATATTATATATATGTTTGGTGTACGATTATGAGGATCAATAAGTGATTATTCGAAGAAAGAAAGAGAGATCTGGCAGCTGTTCTTGAGAGAAGAATAACCCTACAACTTGATGGTAAGATCTAGAGTGATTATAACTTGTTTTCTTCATTATTCTAGTGAAAATCGTAAGAGTGCCTCTGCGCTGGGAAGTAACATTGTATTGGGTGAAACTCGAAAAAATCTTGTGTGTTCTTGTGTGCTTGGTTGATTTGTTTGTTCTTGTTACTTTAATTTTTTTAATTTTTTTTTTTTTTGCTTGTCAAATTGAGTTATTCCGCATTAAACTCAACACAAACAAACTTATTCCCAAAAATTAAAAATACAAACAGATATGAAAAGATGATGTTATAATTTTTTATACAATATTTTTAATAAGTAGCGACTTTTTTGCTAAATATGCAGTCGGCTTAATTATATCCTAATCCAGTTTCTAATTAAAGTTCGTTCCCAGTATAAATAGCTCCCCATCCCCTATATTCTCTATTACATTTGATATCGAAAAAATCGAAATCCCATTCCAGCTTTGGAATCCGTGACACCACTTTTTTTTGCAGTCTCACCGTATCGATCCTTCCACTTCCTTTAATGGCGACCAAGGTTAATATAGTGTGGCAAAGAACTCGGCGAATCAGGCTAGGACTCGGCACATTCAGATGATGTGTCAATTCATCAGGATGGCAGTTGAAAAGAAGTAGTTGAAACAATCGAAGATTCTTGGCTTTAAGAATCCAGCGAACATGCAAAGATAGTGGACAGTAGAAAGCATCAGTTTTGTTATTCCACTATCGGATTGTCTTCAGGTTAATTTTTTAGGAGACTCGCAGAGGCACATGCCTAGAATAGGCCAATAAAGAAATGAAGAACATGTTAGAGACTTCGTGTATATGTCTCCAAGTGAGAGATTTTTGTGATTGGTGGATCCAATATACGATGAAACTGGTTGAAGAAGATTGACAAGAAGAAGCGTCGAAATGAGAGCAAATCAGAGCTACACAGCAGCCAGCTGCTGCATTCTGGAACAGTGCAGTCGACTGCATAATGTGCAGTCAACCGCAAAATGTATTGTGCAGTCGACTGACATGCACAGACTCTCAACCCGAGAGTTGTGTAGTCGATCGTGCGGTCGATCGTCAAGCACTCGGGAATGCTCGCAGATTATTCGCTGTCAATCGTCCAAGAGTGCAGTCGATCGTGCGGCGCTGTTTGATCAATAATTGAGATCTAATCTTTTGTAATATTATATAAATGTTTGGTGTACGATTATTAGGATCAATATGTGATTATTCCAAGAAAGAAAGAGAGATCTAGCAGTTGTTCTTGATAGAAGAATAACCCTACAACTTGATGGTAAGATCTAGAGTGATTATAACTTGTTTTCTACATTATTCTAGTGAAAATCGTAAGAGTGCCTCTGTGCTGGAAAGTAACTATTATATTGGGTGAAACTCGAAAAAATCTTTTATGTTCTTGTGTACTTGGTTGATTTGTTTGTTCTTGTTTGTTTAATTTTTTGCTTCTCAAATTGAGTTATTCCGCATTAAACTCAACACAAACAAACTTATTCCCAAAAATTAAAAATACAAACGGATATGTAGGGTTGTTCATCGGTGCGAAACCGAACCGAACCGAACCGAACCGAACCGAACCGAAATTTTTGGTTTGGTATATTTGAAACCAAAATCCGAACTGAAACTGATAAAATTTGGTTTGAACCGAACCTAATTTTATCAGTTCGGTTCGGTTAATAACCGAACTAACCGAAATTTTTAGTACAATGGTTTTTCACTTCAAACTAGTTTGATCAACAATGGTTGGGAGGCTTCAACAAAGTGTGACCCAGCAGCTTCTAGTTCAGTTAAGTCTTCGTGTACCATTGAAAGAAGTGAAGGCTATAAGTCTCAAATTAACCTGTGGATTGAAAATGGTCAGAAACTGAACTGTGATAATCATTCTGCGAAAAAGGTTGCTGAAGTGGGTAAAGTAAGTAGAAAGAGATCCAGACCTGGAGAGAACCCCCGACCAAGGCCGAAAGATCGGCAAATGATTCAAAACCGTGTAAAGGAGTTGCGTGAAATTATTCCCAATGGAGCTAAGGTGACTTAATCAATTTTTGAAGCCTTGAGTTGATTATTTTGCTTTACTTTTCTAATCTTATGATTTGAGATGGATCTTTTGAAGTGCACTTGCATAGCAGCTTAATTTGAAATGAATCCTAGGGGTATAATTTATTTTGGTCCAAAAAAAAGTTCGATTTTTTGTTCGGTTCGGTTTATTTAGAAGCCAACCAAAAACCGAACCGAACTCTCTAAAAAAACTTTGGTTTGGATCAAAACCAAACCAAAAACCGAAAAACCGAACCAAATTGGTAAATTTCGGTTCGGTTCGGTTCGGTTTTAACCAAGTATGAATAGCCCTACGGATATGAAAAGATGACGTGATAATTTCGTATACAATATTTGCAATATGTAGGGACTTTTCTGCTAAATACGCAGCCGGCTTAATTATATCCTATCCTATATTCAGTCGCTAATTAAAGTTCGTTCCCAGTATAAATAACTTCCCCATCCCCTACGTTCTCTATTACATTTGAAATCCCAAAAATCGAAATCCCATTCCAGCTTTGGAATCCGTGCCACCACTTATTTTTTGCAGTCTCACCCTATCGATCCTTCCACTTCCTTTGATGGCGACCAAGGTTTATATAGTGTAAGCACTTCGATTTCGTTCTCTACATTTTCAGTATACTTATCCGTTGCCGTGAGCTGGTTTGGATTATGAAATTGAGAGTAGATGGAAATCAAATGAAATTGTAATTTAGTTTTTTCTTGGTAGTAAGATAATGTTGGGGTACTTCAGTCATTTATTTGATGCATAAATAGATCTTGTTCTTTATTCATTGTATTGGTAACATTTAGTAAATCTGAGTTGCTATATACTCAGTTTTTTTTAGCCTGCCTTAATCCGCTAATCGTTGCAACTTGCAAACATTAGGAATTTATTGGATACCGATATATTTACATAATATATTCTGAGCTGAAATCCCAATTTAGAAACTTGGGAGGACAAACCCAAAATTTTAATTAATCAAGTTTTCCATGTGGGAAAGTTGGTTTTAGAAAAATGTTAAAATTTAGATAGTATATGAATATTGTTGTATTGGTTGGTAAATTATGAAGTCCGGTGTTACTATGTATTGAAATTATGGTTTCATATGAAATAAACTAGAAATTAATTAATGAAAGTCAGGAAAAGATGGGGTGATGAAGAAAGTGTCGATTTGAGGGTTTGTGTATTGGGAATTGAGATTTAGTAATGGAGCTTGATCTTAATTCAAAAGTTCTGCAACAGTTAATCTCGTATTATGACTCTAATTTTGTTAATGATAGAAGGTACTTATAGTACTAGTAGCCAACAACCCAATCGGAATTAGATCATGATTTCGTGCCGTGGATTATAATGATGCAACAGACACAGTGCTAAAGGAGAAATGAGGAAAAGTAAAGCTACAGGGGGAGTGTTATGCTTAGTTATGTTAGATATGCTTAATGTTTTGGGTTTATTAGTTCACATCAACGTATTAGGTATATGTTTATAATTTTGGGGTTTCTAGAAGATTTTGACTTGTGGTGGCATCTGTTCTTTAAGTCTCTTTCGGATTGCCTTTTTTTTAGCTACTTTTCTAGTGTTAATCTTGATTGTTAATTCGCTATTTCTATCACTCTTATGTGGAAGATGCTTCCGGTACTCCTCGAAGTATCTGGACATTTTTTTTTTCAATAAGTTATTATGAGCTACTGGAGTATCTTACTTACCAGTTGGTTACGACAGTGACACTATTTTTCAAGGCATTTAGGTTGCAATTAGCTATCATAGTGCAATCAAATCTAAATCTACTAGTACAATCAAATCCAAGTCAATTGCATGTTATGTATCTCACTTTGCTAATATTTCTTTTACTTATCTTACAAAATACTGCACTGTCAGTCTTCTAAATTTTCAACCATGTACTTCCATTTTAATTAAATGACAAGAAATATGTAATTGTAAAACAGGTACTACTCAATGTATGGGCATGTTGAGACATTAGCAGAGGAGATTAAAAAGGGTGCTTCATCTGTTGAAGGAGTGGAAGCTAAGCTATGGCAGGTCTGTATCTAGTACCTAAATCTGCACAAAGATAAACTTCATGCATAAGAATCCTAAGGTTTGGTTTGGGCCAAAGCCACTTTGTATAGTTGCTTCTCCTTGACCTAATGTGTGGTAATATTGTGTTTAAGCTAATCTTGACCATTACACTCAGCAATGGTTTTGCGTGAACACAATTGTTTATCGAGTAGGCTGAGTTTTATAGAGCCTTGATATTTCTTCTACAGTAGATATAACCTCCATATTATTAGCAAAAGGCTCCCAAATTATCTCTTTTATGTACTCAGGATTATGTCACTTACAATCAAAGGAGACCCCTTTCCTCCATGACAGAGATTCGATAATGATTTTACAATTGCTTTTTCCATTAATTTACTTGTAAATAATGTAACCTGTTATTTCATTTCACTGTCAGCCCTTTAATTGAACAGGTTGTACACTACACTTTTCAGATGAAAAATTGAACGTGTAACGATGTTGAACAATAGTATTTATAAACTTGATATATTATACCCATTACCCACTTTAGTGGTACATCAAGTCATTAAACCGAAATGGTATATACATGAAATAGACAAAAATAAAGAAAAATTCAATTTTAAAGAACTATAATGCTTTCTTCTTACTATCCTAGTCGTCTAATGATTTAAATAGGTACCTGAAATCCTCTCCGAAGAGATCCTTTCAAAGATGAGTGCACCACCCAAGAGTGAAGTGCCAATCATCACAGCAGATAAGCTTGCTGAAGCCGATGGAATTATTTTTGGCTTCCCAACTAGATTTGGAATGATGGCAGCACAGTTCAAAGCTTTTCTTGATTCAACTGGGGGACTCTGGAGGACGCAGCAGCTTGCAGGGAAGCCTGCTGGAATCTTCTACAGTACTGGGTCCCAGGGTGGTGGCCAAGAGACTACTCCGTAAGCATCTCCACCTCGTTCCTTTTAGTTGTTAGAAAATGGGTTATCTATACACCATTTACGAACCACTTTTTGAGCAATTTTTGAGTAAGATCCTCAATGAATTATTGAGAGATCTTAATTGATTTGTGTTCTCCTTCGTGAGTAGATCAAAATCATATATTAATTTGCTAAAAACGGTTAAGGGATGAATGAGAAATTGTCTCTCAAAATTAGACGTTTTCATTCTTGAAAAGGGGTTGAGGGGACATAGTCCCACATCAGGAAAATCACGGAAATTAGAAGAGGATATTTAGTAACCTTCTTCTAAGCATTGTAAGATAACTAGAAGAGAGGCTCTCTTTCGCGTGCGCAGGGGGTGCAAATCTCGGAACAGATTACATGCAACTTGTGTGTGCCCGCACGTCCTGACTCTATATATAGAGCCCCCTCTCTTTCTTTCCTGTGCACCAAAAATCGTCTTCTTTCATTTATGTTTAATTTTACTGTGTTCCGTTCCTCGATCCTGCTGTTTGGTAAGTCGGTCATAGAATTCTCACACTGTTGGTCAGTTCGAGGGTGTTACGTGGTGCCTACATGAACACTCTAGTCGTTGCATCCTGGGAGACAGACGCCTTAACACAATTCAGAAACCGGAAGTGGCGAAATCTGTTTTAAGGACATTGTGTGATACACAAGCCTCGACTGCTCTACCTTGTTGCATATTATTTAGTTTGTTTGTAAGTTGTTATTTATTTAATTTTATTTTCTTGTTGGATTTTCTTCCTCTCCTATTCTCTTCTCTGTTTTCGGTGCCTCTCAATCAGTTGAGTTTATTGTAAAAGAAAGTTTATAAAGAATTTCGATAACATTAGTAACTATCTATTTCCTTGCTATTACAACTTTCGAATGTCCTTTTTTTTGCATCATTAACATAGAGGTCTTGTACCTGTAGTTATGATGATGTGACATAGAGGTTGCATCATCCTCTTTCTTTTTGAAGAAGTTTCTGGATTATCTATTAATTTTCATAAAACTTCTACTATATGGCTTGGAGATTCCACTAACAGAAAACTGAGATTGCTAAAATTTTTAATTGTTCTTCAAGATCGTTCCCTGTCAATTATCTTGGTATCTCTCTCAGATGGGGCAAACTCTGTAAAGAGGATTGGAACCTTATGATTGACAACATTGAGTCTAGACTGAACGCTTGGTCTGAACATCAAATGTCTCGAGGGGAAGACTCGTTCTTATTAACTCTGTCATATCTTCTATCCCTCTTTATATGATGTCCTACCTCTATGTTCCATCTTGGGTGGTGAATCAGATTGAAAAAATTAAGCCCAATTTCTTTTGGTCTAGCTCTGCCATTACCTCTATTGGCAAGCACCTTTGTAGTTGGAACAAGGTGTGTAAATCCAAATCTGAGGGAGGTCTTGGCATCCTTAACCTGAGAAATCAAAACCTGGCTCTCCTCGATAAATGGTTATGGAAGGTGTTAAGCGTGACGACCTAACTTGGATCCGTGTTGTTAAGAACAAGTATCACAAAAGGAAGAAAGTTTGGGATTTCCACTCCAAGCTGGCTATTCACGCTTCTCCATTCTGGAAAGGAGTGTGGAAAGCCGTGGAACCTTTCAGGTGCGGTCTTCAGAAAATTTGCGGAGATGGCTCCATCGTCAGTTTTTTGTTAGATTTTTTGATTGGCAACAATAAAATTTCGATACTGTTCCCTTCTCTTTTCCTCTTTAGCCTCAAATCAAAATGCTACGGTTGCCTCGTATCTTACGTTCAACAATAATCTAAGGGACTGGATTATCCCTTTCAGAAGGTCTCTCTCTCTTGCACAACATTCTTATTATATTTGCCTCATTGTCTTGCTTGGCGTGTATCAATGGCAAGTTAGAGACGACATTAGATGGAGATGGTCTAATAAGGGCACTTATACGGTTAAATCTTTTTACACATTTCTCAATAATGGTTGTGTTATTTTTCCGTTCTATAAGCACATTTGGCAAAACATTGCTCCTCTGAAAGTTAGGATTCTCATTTGGTTGGTGATTCACAACAAGCTTCTAACGGTTGAAAACCTCAACAAAAAGAATCTTGCTTTGGGCCAGAAATGTGTTTTGTGAATCTTCATCATGAGACGAATAATCATCTTTTTATTTATTGTCCTTTCATTTGCCCTATTTGGGAAAGCTTGCCATATCCGTGGGACCCCGGGCTCCATGTTTTTGAGATGGAGTGCATTGAGAAAAAAGAAGGTCCCTAGTGCTATTAAATTATCTTGGGATATTGATATGATGGCGCTAATTTGGATTATATGGAATGAGATGAATACTAGGATTTTCACCAAGAAAGTCCGCACTATTGATTATCTCATTGAAGACTTTATTCATTTTGTTCATTTGTGGGCTAATGTACTCTCTCCTAATAACATGGAGTCTCTTGTGAGGTCGTTGGTGCACCTAGGAGTGAATTTGGCTCCTTAGTTTTGTTTATCGCATTGATCTTAACATCTTTCTTGTTTGGTTTTTTGTGCAGCTGTGATGTTTGGTCTTGTGATGCTCCTTGTTTCTTCACTGTTCTCTCTCTCTATTTTTGGTCTTTGTTTTCACTTCACTTTTATATGAATGTTTATTTTGAGGGTGTTTATTTTTTGTTCTAAGTTAGTTATTTGTTGTTATCTACTGGTTTGTTTTGTTCTGTTTTGTGCTTGCGGGCTCTTGCTTGTTCTTTATCCTGTTTTCTTTATTCGGCGACGTTGTGCTTTTTGCGTCTGGGATGTATGTGCTTTGTTGCTTCTTGATCCTTTCTGTTCTCTTCCTGGTGATGCCTGGATCTGGTTTTGTGTTTTTTTCTGGTGACTAGTCAGGTTGTCTGTATGCTTTTTCTTTTTTGCGCTGATGCTGGTATCTTGGCTTGCTGCTATGTTGAAGCTGTCCTAGGCTTCTGAGTTGGCATGTTTTTATACTTGTGAACGATGGCTATCATTTTACTGAAGCTTTTGCAGCGCTGTGTTGATTCTATCTTCGGTGTGGTTGTACTGGCTAGCATCATTGCAGATTTTCTATGTGCAGGCTACTGCTTCCAATGCATATCAAGGATTGTCATCATGTTCTAAGTGTTCTTGTTTTCGTTTCTTGCTTCTTTTGGCAGAGGAGACTCTTGTTCTTTTTTTCATCGCGTCTTCGATCAGGTTGTATGCTACTATCTTCTTTTGTAGACTCTTTCATTTTCTATATATATATATATATATATATATATATATATAGGGAGCCCTTCGGTTGAGAACTAATTTTGGTGAGAACTCCGTGAGAACTCACGAAGTAGACCCCCCATGAAAAATCCGAACCGACCATCTCGTTCTACATGCCTTAGATAGCATAACATAAAGAATTCAAATAATTTGAAGTTCATTTGCTCATCCATCAAATAGAGTAAAATTTTCAGCCATACAATTTTGCGATGATGTAAATCATGGGAAAATGAACTTCAAATTACGTGATTTCTTTATGTTATGCTATCGAAGGCGTGTAGAACGAGATGGCCGGTTTGGATTTTTCATGGGGGGGTATACTCCTTGAGTTCTCACGGAGTTCTCACTAAATTAGTTCTCAACCGAAGGGCCACCTATATATATATATATATATATATATATATATAACAGGCTGGAGCTTCGTGCTCAATCCTATTACATCAAAAATTGATGATGTGACCTTTAGTTAGCAAACCATATGCTAGTTTTGCAACATATTGTTTTACAATATTGTTTTCATAATTTGACCCATATTTTCAAGTGTCAATAAAAAAAGGAGGATGAAGAAGATGATCCCAGTTACTGCTTCTGATCATAGGAAGGGAATAAATCCACTTGTTAAGAAGAAGAAGAATACGATAAAGATAAATTACTTGATTTATAAGAATAAAAAGTGACTAGTTTGTTAGATCGATGGTTAATCCTATCTTTTGGGAACTCACGAAGACTGGGTTTTGCTCAAGCCATCTTAGGTGTCATTGACCATCTTATCCCTTTCTCCCGATGACTAGGTTTAGCTCAATCCATCTTGGGTATCATCGTCCATTAATCCCTTTCTCCCTAAAAACTAACATCTAACATTAACAAAAAGGATGCTTGTTCTTGTTGGATTTATATGTCTTCCATACACATGTTCGATGAGAAGACGATAAAGTGATGAGAGGATCAGAGTGATGATTGAAGAAGGAAAGAAGAAGCAGCTAGCTAGCAGCAGTAGACAGAGATGGACAATCAGCTGTCACCCCCTCAAGTTTGGTTCTTGATGATTGTGGTCGACCGCAATCATGGGCGTTCGACCGTTGGGCACGGCTGATGCAGTTTTGGGTATCGGGTCTTGAGGATCATATAAAGCCCAGATTCGTCTTCAAATTAGATCGTACGGCTCTCCTTATATAGTTATCTCTTCAGTATACATCAGATGGTTAATTTATCAAGTGTATCGAACTAGGGTTTCACTAGATCTCTATATAATCAATTGTAATGGCTCCAAGAATGATATGATTCTATTGAGTGCCGAATAGAAGAATATGGTACTTCATCTGAAAGGTGAGAGATTTCTCTATTGTAAACAACAAGTTGTTCTAGTTAGGCTTGAGAAAGGGTTATGATGAGAGTTGTAACTCTTGTATGTTCTCTAGTTGAATAATATATCGATTCTTCCTCTCCTAGATTGAGGCGAAAGCCCCAACCGGGACAATTTTTGTGTGCTTTGTGTGATTAGTGTGATCTAGTATTTACTTGGTGGTTTGTATTGATCTTGTCGAAGACTCAACAAGATCCTTTAAAGGGAATAATTTCCTAACAAGTGGTATCAGAGCATCAAGTTCGTAGGTTTGTTCGAGTTTCTTAGAGAAAATGACAGATCAAAAGATGAAAATTAAGTAGTTTGACGGTAAGATCAACTTCAATCTAAGGAAGGTGGACATATACGATGTATTAGTTCAGAAGAACTTGCACCTTGCCCTAGCAGAAAAAAAGCCAATCGACATGAAGCATAAAAAGTGGGATGAGATTTGTTTGAAGGCCTTGAGTTTAATCCAACGGCAATTGGCCGATGAAGTCAAGTGAAAATATCCTTGAGGAGAAAAGTGCAGCGAGTCTATGAGCGAGACTCAAATCTGACTACTCGGGATTGTCATTGTTGGATCGGATGTATTGGAAGAGAAAGTTGTTCCATCTCTCAATGAAGAAAGGTACCCATCTTTAAGATCATACTGTGGAGTTCAATAAGTTAATATCGGAACTAAAGGCGATTAACGTTGATGACCTTAGCAAAGAGTATAAAGCTTTCAACTTGATATATTCACTATCAGTTTCTTATGATCACTTGATAGCTACCATGCTTCACGGAAAATCTGCCAAGTAGGCACTCATAGTGGCCGGAGTGATTTAGGGTTTGAAAGAAGATGAACTGAGGAAGGAGACTCATAAAGGGGGGCTATTTCTACAGTTTGTTTGGCGGTGGATTGTGATACTTTAATTGAAAGGGATACGACACACAATGGTAATATCCGTTATCATCATTGTAAAGAAATTGAGTATTACAAGAGAGACTATCGCAAGTGGCTGAGTCAGAAGGATGCTACTACAGGAGGTGATCAAGCCATCATAGCCGGTGCCACTGATTTAGGTAAATTTGAATTATGTTTTCTTGTTTCAAGTTCTTTAGATGTGGAATCGAGTTGGTATCTTGATTCGGTGAGTTCTTTTCATATTTAGGCCATAGTGTGAGAACGGGAATGTGTGAGATTTGTGAAGTGGTGGGTAAGGGAATGGTTGAATTAGAGATGCCAGATGGTAAATAGTTCACACAAGAAGAGGTCATGCATATTCCTTCGATGAAACCGAATCTGATATCCTTGGGGACTCTTGATTCTCGGGGCTGCAAGTACATAGCTCGAGGTGGAGTTTTGATAGTTTGGGAGAGTCGTTGTAAGGTGATGAAGGGTAAGAGGGGGATTGGGCAGGATAAGCACAACCTTTGCCAGCTTTGTGGGAGCAGAAAAACTCAGCAGAGTGTTAAAAAGTGCATTGCTCCTAAAGCATCATCTAGTAAGCCCTCACTAGAATCACCGAAATAAGACTACAGCGTTCGAATACCGTTGGAAGGTGGAGAGAGCCTTGGGGTAGGTAGAGTTCGTGTGGAGGGTGAAACCTTCATGATAACATCTACTGGGGTGTACCCTTAAAGGGGGCATACGATTGGAGGAAAACAGGTGGATGTAGATTCAACTAGTAGAAGAAGCCATAGAATCGGGTTGTTTACAAAGCGGAGATGAAAGAGTCTAGAAGAGTTTTGATCACACAAGTGTGAATTCATGAGCATGCAATCCAAGGTGGAGATTATTGAGTTTATGTCTTACATACACATGTTCGATGAGAAGACGATGAAGTGATGAGAGGATCGAACCGAAGATTGAAGGAAAGAAGAAGCAACCAACCAGCAACAGCGAACAGAGAACTGCACACTCGACTGTCACCCCCCCGGGTTTGGTTCTTGATGATCGTGGTCGACCGCAATTATGGGCAATCGACCGTCATGCGCGGTTGATGCAGTTTTGGGTATTGGGTCTTGGGGATCATATAAAGCCCAACTTCGCCTTCAAGTTAGATCGTACGGCTCTCCTTATATGGTTATCTCTCCAGTCTACATCGGATGATTAATGTATCAAGTGTATCAAACTAGGGTTACTCTAGATCTTTATATAATCAATTGTAACGGCTCCAAGAATGATATGATTCAATTAAGTGCTGAATAGAAGAATATAGTACTTCATCTGAGAGGTGAGAGATTTTTCCATTGTAAACAGCAAGTAGTTCCAGTTAGGCTTGGGGGAGGATCGTGGTGAGAGTTATAACTCTTGTATCTTCTCTAGTTGAATAATATCTCGGTTTTTCCTCCTCCGGATTAAGGCAAAAGCCCCAACCGGAACAATTCTTATGTGCTTTGTGTGATTGATGTGATCTAGTATTTGCTTGGTGATTTGTATTGATCGTGTCGAAGATTCAACATAATCCTCTAGAAGGAATAATTCCCTAACAGTTCTATCAATTATACTCAAGAATTTTTCTATCTTTTTTACTAGAACGATCCAACAATTTATGTGTTACTAGTGATTCAGATGTCACACATATATCTTATCTTGACAAGGAAAAATGAATTATTTGATCAGTTGTGGAGCTATGTTGGGGCCCGGGGTGGCCCGGGCCCTCCCAAAATTTTAGAAAACCCCTTAAAATTTTTGAATTTTTTTAAAAAACCACCCTTAAATTTATTAAATTTTATTGTCTGGCCGCCATAAAAATTATGAAAAAACACCAATATATTTATATAGTCATAGAATTTTTTTTTGGCCCCCCTGGAAAAATTGTTCTGGCTTCGCCCCTGTATTTGATCTTGATCATTGTGGAGCGAAAAACACACTATACTGGATAATCCTACTAATATCTATGAATGACTTGTTTTTGGTAATAGATAAACGCTACTATATGTTCCGGTGCATGGTTGACATGAGTATTCCAATGCATTTCTCCCTCTGATGCAGAATATGTTATATCATCAATCATCACCATGAATATGACTTCTTATCCTCTTTTCCCTGCATTTAGAGCTGCCTGCCAGGCTATACCTAATTCATTGACATTAGACACATATCATACTTGTACCCTACAAACCTAATACTACATATTTGTTCATGTGTCCAAATTTCTCTGAATTCAAACATTTACCATGACCATAACAACGACATCACTTCAATCCAATTTAATCCACTCTTTCCACCCATGTAACATAAATGAGCAACAATAAAATATCTCTCCTTATCATTGTATTTCCTGACAAAAACTATTTATTCATTTATGTGAACACTGCTAAGTTCTTTTTTCCTTTTCTGTAGTTTGACCGCCATTACTCAACTCGCCCACCATGGCATGATCTTTGTACCCATTGGCTACACATTTGGCGCTGGTATGTTTGAGATGGAACAGGTGAAGGGAGGAAGTCCTTATGGCTCCGGAACTTATGCCGGTGATGGTTCAAGATCCCCATCTGAGCTCGAACTGAAGCAAGCCTACCATCAGGGCCAGTACTTTGCCACCGTTGCCAAAAAGTTCAAGGGATCCTCTTGATCTTGCTTCATATTTTTATCATATAATTGTAATCCGTTGCCATTCTACCTACCCTTGTAGCAAACTATGTTTCTTTTCTGTCCTGCTATTGTCCCATTGTTGTGAAGCTATTGTTTGGAATTTCAGTACGCATTGTTGTAATCGGTGAGTTCTGTTCAGTTTCTCCTTTCATATTCTTGCGTCGCCATGTCCCACTTCCATGTCCATAATAATATAGCGAAGGTTATCTTAGGAAGCTTTGCAAAATATTAACAAAGCTCCTGAATGTATTTTGTTGCTAATGTCTATAAAAGGTTCTAGTGTATTAGGGTAAACAACCAAATTAACTGAGAAAAATAAGATTAATTAGTGGATCTTTTTAGAGAATTGGAATCTTTTTTCAGCCCCTCTTCCTGTATCTCTATCTGTTCTCTTTCTCCTGCAGTATTAATTTGTGTAGATTTAAAAAGCGCAGATATGAATCCCAGTCAAAATGTTACCCTGATACACAAAGACAATTCTAATGTATTACCTTGAAATCGGTAGTTGTGTCAAGTATGTATGTCCAACATATGCCCAATACAACATGATTTTTTAATAAAAGTGTTTTTTACCTCTCAGGTGTTCATATAATGTCCGAGATGATACTAGAAATTTTTTAATTGGTGAGACCAACCCAAAATTTCCCTCACGTACGCCAATTCTCCTCCTATGATCTAAAAACATCAATTTTTTATTGGCGAGAGACCATGACAAAAGCACGAAAAGACAAAAATCACAAAAAAACCAACAAGAGTAGTGTGCAAAAAAAGGAAATTTTTTGAGGTTCACCTAGTGGATTGCCTACTTCCTTGGAGAATGCTCCCATGAGAACGATTTCCAAAATAAGCTTCCAGGAAGACTACATGTTGAAGCCATCACATGGATGCCCTGTATTGTTCATTTTGAGCTATACACATCAAATAGCTTAAGTACATGAACCGTTTTGTTTTGTTTTGTTTTAAATCTCTAATCTCTATTATTATAATGGGAGAAGGCCTTAGTGTCATTCGTCATTTTGTCATTCTACCAACATGTGCGACGCACATACATAATTAATATAAAAGAGGTTTCCAATTCAAATCCTCCCTACGTCAGAGTTTTTATTTTTATTTTTTGAAATTATTAAAACGTGCATTGCACGTGTAAATTACTAGTATTATTAATTTAATAATAAAAAGGTGACCACGCACCGCTTAATTCATTAATGAAAAGTTAATAAAACACAGAAGTATATTACAAAAAAATACAACCGACATAACACCAAACATCGAGATACACATAAGTGACAATAAAATATACTCAAAAAAAACCCAACAATGCCTTCCCTAAGAATCGTTTTCATAGGAGCATCCTCCTATATATTTTCCAATATATGCAAAAGAGATTTTCCCCTACAATAATCCAAGAAATTTTTTTTTACAATGATTCTCTCAAGATAAGCCTCTTCTGTTCTGAATTAAGAACTTCTTCAGTAGAGTGTGCAACATTAGAGTTGGACGCTTCCTAGGTTTTTCTCAACACAACATGTATATATTTGGGTCCTTCAGTTACAGTTTGAGGATATCTCCACTCCAACTTGTACTGGATCTACAAACCTAACAAAAAGGTCATTTTATTTTCCCATTAATTACCATCATATCGAAGGAGAGGTATGTTAAACAGTTAACGAGCAAATGATAGTAAGAATGCATGCGAGGTTGGACCTTCCAACTTCATCCTCAATCGGCCGTACTTCTCTATGAAAGGAACGATTGGAATCTTGTACAGTGAATAAACACACTACATCGATATTGTTGGTATCCAATCAGGGCCGGCCCTTACCTTGAGATCCTGATTTTTTTTTGCAATTCTAAGGGCTCTAAATTTGTATTTTCCTTGTAAATATAGGCACGTATTTTGCACGTGAAAAAATTATATTATAATTAAGGGTCCAAAAAATAATTATGTGAGGTTTTCGTCTTGGGCCCCTGGAAACTCAGGACCGGTCCTGGATCCAAGTACCGGGGACTAGCTATTTGCCAGGATTGGAGGTTGGTGTGTCCAAGTGCAGAAGGCAAGAATTTGATTTTGGTAGAGGGCGCATGCGCAAGACAAGATGAGCTTCGAAAGAAACATGTTTCAATCCAAGTTGTAACTGAAAAGAATTTTTTTTTTAACCGTTACTTCTTCCTCGCAACTCAAAAGAATTATGTAATTTGAGTCTCAAACTATCTTTGCAAAAGTATCTCCAATGAGATAGACCTCAAACTGCAACTGTAATTGCATCTTTCTTCCAATCAATGCCCTTGAATGTGATGATCCAAATGAACGCATGACTATGATCTATATTCCGGAATAATCAATTTTTTTACTCAAACATGAGGAAGAGAATGTTTTAAAGTGGGGCCAACTTCTGACTTCCACTACCACGCCATCAAACCAAACAAAAGAAAATTAAGAAAGTAGGATTCCATAAACAAAAAGACCACACTTGCTCCTTTTATATACGTACAACTCAATTATTCCCTTTTACTAATAAATATATGTTCTTCTTAAAAAATTTAATAAAAAAAAAAAGAGAAAAAAGAGTGGCATTGACAGCCCTTTATACACACCAAATAAGAAACAAGACCCTACCAATACCATCCTTCGATGCCTAAATTCAGCAACTGTTTCAAGTATCTTCTCCACTATTCTTAATTTCTTTCTACTCCTACTATGTTTACCACCTGTTCTTATCAAAACAAATATTCTTCTTATTATTCCCTTTCAATCTCTTTGCCAACCTCACATTTCATTCATTCTCCTTTATAAGCCTAGCTAGCTGTCTTAAACTACACTTTGCCTTTGTGAATTGGCATTTGGGTCACCCCTCCTCCTCCCTTTTCCCCCTCTTTTTCTTTTTTTAATCTTTTTTGCTTCGCATATACATATCTGCTTTAAAAGGTTCATCTGAGTTGTAGGTTTTTTCTTTTTTTTTTGGTAAAAATATTATATTAATCTCATTCAATTATAAGAACCCTAGTTAGCTTCCAGTACTCTTTCTCTCTACCTATAGTTTCCACCAAAGGATGGAGTCCAGAAGTCGGGCATCGTCTCACTTGCCACCGGATACGTGCACTCAATCGGAACTAAGCACAATCCTCTACTTCTGAGGTCTTGCTTGTGCCCATCTTCATCCTTGGGGTGCTTGTCTGTGCTCTACACAACAAAAGTCATTAATTAATATAAAGAACTTTTGTGATAACAAAAAATGGGGAAATAATTATGTGCAACTTAATCTGTACCTGTTGGTGTTGCATGGGATACCCATTCTTCAAGTATGGAGTGCTTAAAACCTAAGGTGATTCATACAAATCGAATTAGAGAGATGGAGTACTAATTAAATTTAAAAGTAATTGTCAAGAAAAAAAAAAGTTGGAATGAATTGATGAAGAGATATATGAATCGAGAGAAGGTACTAACATTGACTTGATCATGAAGGAACCTGATGTAATCGATGGCCTCGTGCAACACTGATGCAGTGTCCGTCTGAAATACGAACAAAAGCTAGTTTTAGGGACATGATAACACCATATATATATTCATGAAGAAAAATTTAAAACGTTGGGTAATCGGTTTACAAAAGAAAAATTATGTATGTCTATGGAAGCACACCTTTCCAAAAGGCGAGACGAGTTGCTGGAGTGCAGTGATTCTGTCCCCCAATTTCTCTTTTCTCACCTACACTCACACAAAAACCATAAAATTTGTATATGTTATTCATGCTTAAAGCTAAATTCAAGTTTAAACACAAACGAAAAGTGATAAGGTGAAAAAGATGAAACTCCCATCATCAATTGCAATCCATGTAGGGTTATATATATCCAGGCTGTACCTTAAAAGTGGGTAATGGTGATGGTGTCTGAATTCGAGGCTTTTTCGGTGCAGTAGTTGCTGCCACCTCGGTACTGCTACTGCTGCTACCACTTCCACTTTTCCTCGATACTCCTTCTGAATTCGACTAAACATTTACAAAAAATTATATAAACCAAATTAATAAAATTGAGAAAAATGATATAGATCTAGAAGAAAAGGTACAAAATACTACTGCAAACCCTAGAATGACCCATCTACTATTACTATACCTTAGTCGTTTGAGTTCTATAACTGGGTTTCTGCTCAAAGCTCGGATTACCAAATTGAACTACGGGAGTCACAGACACTGAGGGGTATAACACTTGGCCAAAGTTAGTACTTGAAGCTGCAGTATTCCAGAAATCACTAGTATGATAATTATTCAGCGATGATCCCTGATTGAAAATGGACTGTTGGGTCTTCAATTGGGACTCAAACAGACCTTGTGATGTAGTCGGAAATCCGGACTGCTTCTGGTGGTTGTGATCAAGCAAGAAATGATGAGGATGACTAGATTCAATTGAGGGGTAACTAGAAACCATGGGATATTCTTGGAGCATGGCATGGAAGCTAGGTTCAGCTCTTATCATTCCACTTGTACTAGTACTAGTACTACTACTTGTACTGCACACAAAAAAAAAAAAAAAGAAAAGAAAAAAAAAATCAAGAATCAAGAATTGTACTATATTAATGACGATTAAAGTTTAACATATGTGGACTTATGTATACTTACAGAAGGGATTGATTCCAATAATCCATGGAGAAATTGGAATGGATGGAGGAATCAACGATATTAGGATGGTCGATGATGCTTGCAACGCTGCTACTAGTAGTTCTTGGAGCAGCAGGAATACTGTTCCACCAGCTAATAGCAGATGAATCAAAGTTATCAGCCATAGCTATGTACTTGAGCTTCTTTCTGTCTTTGTTTCTTCTTCTTGTAGCTTTAGTTAAGCTTCAGGTTTTGATGATGGATGTGTAGGTTAACAAATTTGAGTTTAGATGGAAATGAAAGGGTTTGGGTAGAGAGGTTAGGGCTTTATATAAAGTTTGTTGAGGAGAGAGCAGAATTCTGGTTTTGACATTTGAAAATAAAGAAACTTTTTCCGTACTGACTCACTTTTTAAAACTATTGACCAAACTGACCTGTTTTCAAAAATATTTACCCACATGATCCAATTTTGAACAACTCAGCATGAAAGTGACATCCCTAAAAGAAATTCAACGTGGGCATAACTATATTTCCTGCTCATTCGTGAACTCTTTGACTTGAAATTTTTTTTTGTAAGTGTGGAAACATCTTATAACTGATGTCGCTATTCCCAACAATGACATTCGCATGCAAGATGTCATTGTTGGGAATATCAGCATCAATATAATAATATTTTCACATATAAATTGGCCCCCTCTTCTCCTTTCCCTTTCATTTTATCTCTCTCTCCCTCTCTCCCTCTACTCCCGAACCCGAAACCCTAAAACCCTACAGCCCTAGATCTGACTTCTCTTTACTTTCAAACTTCATCTCTCTTACCTCCTCCACCCACTCCAAAATCCAACTTCCCCAATCTGATCAATCTTCAACATTTTCTCCGGTCATCTCATACATCATCCACAACATATTCTCCGTATTCCAACTAACAGTTTCATTTGAAGATATTCCTATAATCATATGTTGTGTAGTTTGCATAGGTTATGTTTGTGAGTAGTTAATGTTAAGAATTTAAGGATCTTGTTGATTCTTCAACACAATCAACACAAATCACCAAGCAAAACTAGATCGCACCAATCACATAAAGAACTGTTCCGGTTGGGGCTTTCGCCTTAATCCGGATGAGGAAGAACGGAGATATTATTTCAACTAGAGAAGATACAAGAACATTACAATTCTCACCACGACCCTCTCTCAAGCCTAACTGAAACTTGATACTGCTTATAATAGAGAAACTATCTCACTCTCTCTATGAAGTACTCTCTTCTTCTATTCGGCACTCAATAGAATCATGTCGATCTATGAACCATTATAATTGTTTATATAGATCTAGAGACAAATCCTAAGTTGATATCTTGTTACAATAGCCATTGAATATTACAGAAGAGATAACCCTACGATAAGAGTCACACGATCAAACTTGAAGAGCAAGTTAGGCTTCTAACGAATCTGCCAGACTCAAGCCCAAAATCCATCAGCGCCGTATACGGTCGACTGTACCAACAAGACTTTCGACTGTCCTCCTTATGGGATGACAGTGTACCGGGGTCGGTCGACCGCACATGAGTTGCGATCGACCGTAACCTCCCTCTGCTACTGTCGCTGACTATCTTCTTCTTGCCTTCACTCCGTCTGCAATCGTCTCGATCCCTCCATCGTCATATCGTCTTCTTATCCAACATCGTATGTAAGACATAAACCCAATAGTTAATAACTAGAATATTCGCCCATTTATTTATATATATGGATTACGATATACCTATTTAGTTATATTTTGGGGGTAAAATAATTCGAGATCCCAAGATAGGATATTATTATAGCAATGTAGAACCGTTCATTATTTGGATGTCCTGTAACTTTATATACTCACAACTAGTAGAACCAACCTACCATTTGCTAGTTGTGAGTATATAAAGTTACGGGGTGCCCAAATAATAACTGGTTTAACATCGCTATAACAATATACTATCTTGAGATCTCGAATTATTTCACCCATAAAATATAACCAAATAGGTATATTATAATCCATACATATACATAAATGGACGAAATATTTGAGTCATTAACTACTCACAAGCAGAACCATGCAAAGTACACAACATATGGTTATAGGAATACCTTCAACAGAAATCGTTTGTTGGAGCACGAAAAATACGCCATGGATGATGTATGAGATGATCAGAGACAATGTTAGAGATTTATGAGATTGGGGGAGTTGCATTTCGGAGTGGGAGAAGAGGAAGGTAGGAGAGATGAAGTTTGAGATTAAAGAGATGTTGGATCTAGGGCTCTATGGTTTTAGGGTTTTGGGTTTGGGAGTGGGGAGAGAGAAAGATAAGGAGGTGAAAGGAGAAGGAGAAGAGGGGGTAACTTTATATGTGAAAATTTTATTATACAGATGCCGCTATCCATAATAATGACAACTCGCATGCGAATGCTGTTGTTGGGAATAACGACATCAGTATAAGATGTTTCCGCACTTACAATTTTTTTTTCAAGTCAGAGAGTTTACGAATGAGTAGGAAATGTAGTTATGTCGTTACTCCAAAAAACGGCATGTGGAAAAAAAATTTATAGATGTCGCTATTAGAAACAACAGCATAGAAATAACCTATAGCATTTTTGTCAATAGCGTTTTATGCTGACGTGTCCAAAACTGAATCAGTTGGGTACATATTTTCGAAAGTGGGTCAATTTGATCAATATTTTCAAAATAGGGTCGGTACGAAAAAAAAACGAGAATAAAAGGATGAGAGAGAAAGAGTGAGGGGGAGAGTGAGACCAAACTTTTTTCACCTTTTTGTGTTGTTTTTATAAAGGGTAATGTTACACCTACTACCAAATTTACTACCTTAGATGACACACTATTATTGGATGTTTGTTCCATCTACTCTACAATAACCTCCACTAATTGTGTGCCACTTAAGGTAGTAAATGAAAAAGTTGTAGATTTGGTAGTAGGTGTAGCATTACCCTTTTATAAAAGGGTTAAATTTTACTAAACCCCCTCAGGCAATCAGGTAAGCCCTGATTTTTTTTTGACATCACGAACAGGATTTAAATGAATCCCAGCCTTTAATATCTATATAATAAAATACAAAGAAAGTTATCAAGTGGTTCTTCTTTAATCCCTCCAAAATTAAAGGCTCAAATCTAACTTCACAAAACACATTTTTTCCCAAAAGTTTCTCCCCAAAATTCAAATTCAAATCCCCCCAAAACAACTCATTTATTTATTTAATTATTTCTCTCTCTCTCTCTCTCCCTCCTATTCAAAAAATATGAAGAAAATAAAATTTTTAAATTTTTAAAAAAAATTTAAAAAACTTTTAAAATAATTCAAAAAATAAGAAACTTATAAAAAAAAAGTATACAAAAATAATTTAAAAATTTTAAACAAAATTTTAAAAAAAATTTAAATTTTTAAATTTTGGAAATTTTGGAAATTTTAAAATCACAAAGCAAATTCAATATCCAACCCCAATCAAAAGGTCGTCGCCAATATCTGATCCGCTGCTGATTCCGTATCAATGACTTCCCTCCACCAAATCGAGCGCGAATATCAAGTGACTTCGTATCGGTAACTCCCCTTCACCAAATCGAGAGTCTCTATATGCGATGCAACGACTCTAATTTCATCTCATTAACCAAATTCTCATTCGAATTTTAAATTTTGTGTGTTCAGGGGATTACTCAGTTTTTTTCTGACTCAAATTTTATGTGTGCATGAGATCTAAGTTCAGAGATGTATGATTGTTTTATTTTTGGATTTAACAAATTTTAATTTGGTGATTTATTTGATGAGTTTTTTTATTGGTTTTGATTTAAGGTGTACGCAAGTGAGAGATTGATTATTTGGTGGCCTCAATTTGGGCTTCCAAACCATAGCATGACTGGTAAGCTGACCAGCAACCTAAAATAACTTGACAAATAATGCAACATTAATTTCTTTACTACAAGAGAAAATACTATCGTGAAGTGTTCCCTTCAGTGGTTATTAGAAATCATGGATAACATAATATATAAGAACTTTTAGTGTATGTTTGGATATATAGGACTGGGATGACTAGAGTTTACCAGTAAATGGTGCAAACTCTCCACTCAATAAAGACAGCTAAAGTAAATTTATTATGTATCCATTTTGATTTTTTTTTATAAAGGTACAGTGAGGAAACAAAGTGGAGATAAAAAAAATGATTAACTTGGATTAGAGTTTTGAGAAGTACATGTATTTCATTTTGGTTGAAATAATAATAAGAGGTATTTCAATTGCAAACTGAGTCTCCGACAAACAAATATTTAGATTATTGGTATTGTAGATACCTTCACACTTGCACTTGCGTTGCCATTGTATTTAAACATTCTCATAATGGTTATGGAATTATAGTAAGCTCTATAAAACCTATATGATAATGTCCTTGCATAACTATTACAAGCACCTAAAAGTGATTCTGAAGTTTTAAAAAAATATGCAGTATTTCTAACAAACTATATGCATTCTAGGTAAATTCAAGCTCATGATCAAGAAGGCGATGGTTAAGCCTTAAAAGTAGATTTACTGCTTCCTCATATAATATGTTTGCTACTTCAATTAATTTGCTGGACCTCTAAAACTATTTTATATAATCAAACCATGTGCACCGTTTCGAAGACGTGTCGTAGGCACGTGTCAACAGGCAAACCTAGTATATATATAAATCCCAGCCTTTAAGCCAGAATAAAGGCATTTAGGATAAAGATATAGAGACAAGCAGTCTACGCTATAACAAATTACTAATCACTGACAAAGAACAAAGTAAAAGAGATTACTACAAGACTGCAAAAACCGCGACTCAAAAGAGGAAAATAACTAGGTTGCTTCGCAAAAGAATTTCAGTCGGCACTGAATTTTAAATTTACTTTAAAAAATCCTAAATTTTAAAAGTAACCGTCGTATTTCTCAATGATTGTAACATCCTACAAATGCATTATCTCTAATATCTCTAATCACTAATTTTTAATATTTTAATGGAAGATTTGGGGTTATGTAGGGCTGCAATCGAGCCGAGTCGAGCCGAATACCTTCAGGCTCGAGCTCGACTCGTTCACGAAACGAGCTCAGTTTTGAGCTCGAGCTCGGCTCGAGCTCGATTCGAGCCGAGCTTTGACAGTATTCGAGCCGAATAGCCGCGAGCTTAGCCTAAAAAAAAATTCCCAGCTCGAGCTCGGCTTGTTTATGAAACAAGCTCCGTTTTGAGCTCGAGCTCGGTTCGAGACGAGCTTTGACCGAGCTTTGATCGAGCTTGAGCTGAATAGCTCGCGAATAGCTCGATCGTTTGCAGCCCTAGAGTTGTGTAACCAAACAAATACATGCATCGCAATAACTAATATAAAGGAGGTCTTAGGTTTGATACCACACAACGTCGAAATTTTACTTTAAAAAGACGTGCATTGCACATGTAAATTACTAGTTTTTGTAATGAAAATACTTTTCTATACTTAAGAGACTTTAACTGGCAAAATATATTCAGAGAGATTTCTACGCAAAGTTTCTCACAATTATGGCATGTACTGCAACAACAACAACAGAAAAGGTAATGAATAAGCGACGACAGTCTTGGTGGTGAAACTCCTTCAGGTTATATAGACGATGGAAAAAGACTAGATTCGGAGGGCGAAGCAAATTCGGAAAGGTATCGCTCCTATGGAAAGAGATTGCAAAAGCTGGTGAACTGTTCCACGAGAACACTATCTCCAAACTAAGAGACGGGAAGATCACTAGATTCTGGAAGGATAAATAGTGGGAGAAAACACAATTAAATCTCTTTTCCCAAAACTAGCAGAGGATTCTATTAACGAAGATGTGATGATGGCGGATGTCTGGAAACGGAAAAGACTGTGACTAGAGTTTTGCGGAAACGTGTCCCCTGAAGGACAGGTTCAGCTTCAAAGACTTCAGAATATGCTGGCAGAGAAAATGGCGCACGAAAAGGGAAATGAGGATGAGAGAGTGTGGAGGCTAGAGACTGATAGTGTGTTCTCAGTTAGGTCAATGATCAATTCTTAAATGATGGGGGAATTAGAAGTGCTTGTGCGAAGGTTATTTGGAAATCAAATATTCCAAATAAGGTGAAAGTGTTCCTGTGGCTGGTGGAGAATAACGCAATCCTTTCTAAGGTGAACATTAGAAAACGTAACATTTCGATTGACACGACATGTCCACGATGCAATTTAGGAGAGGAGGACACTAATCACATCTTATTCTGTCCAAAAGCTCAACTAACTTGGGAAATCATGGGGTTGGGGTTTGGGGTGACAGACGTTCCTACCAGTATTGACGACGTGTGAGGGGGGTGGAGATCGATGTTCATTAGGAAGTAGTGTAGGTTAATGTGGGATATTACGGTTGCAGCTAGTATGTGGATCTTGTGGCTAAATAGAAACGATCCTTACTTTCATAACATTAACTGTACATTTCAGAAGATGCTTCATAAAAGCTTATCTCTTATTAATGACTGGGCAGGTACAGCAGTGACGAGAAAGAAACCTCGTATTGATGGAGAGGAGTAGCCCGCACAAGTTGACGGCAGAAGCCTAGGCAGGTGGTTATTTTGAGAGCCAGACTTTTGTTAGGTTCTGGCAGTTGTTACTGTATTTCTTTTCAGCTAGATGTGGGCTGGATTTAGTTTGGTTTGTAATATTTCGTACTCTTTGTTTCGTTAACTATCATTAATGAAACAGGTGACTTGGGTCACTTTTATGTTAAAAAAAAACAACAAAAAAGGTAAAAATCTACATGGTCATACTTGCAACTAATCTCCTTACGGGGAAATTGAATTTTTTTTAAAAAACTGCAAAATAGTGCATTTACAGCATAAGAGCATATGTAGTCGTTGGCTATAAAGCCAAATTTTGCTAAATTTGACCCAAAAAAGTACCGTAGTCGTTGGCCAAATACTCAAAATTTAGGTATGAGAGAAACAGTAGTCTGCTATATTTGGAAATCAAAATAGGAATTTCAAAATTATAGCCCACGAAACATAAAATTTCGGTCGTTCAAATTTTTCTGCTAAATTGTATCGGACGAGAGATAAAATTTCGTCTAATGTCAATTTTTTTTTAAAAAAGGACGGAATATCTTCACACGTCCGTTCAAATGTTGAGTTTAGTTTGATTTAATTAGGATTTAATTGAGATTTAATTAAGATTTAATTAAGATTTAATTATATTGCTTAATCCCACAACTGTTGGACATGAAATCATCTTTCGTCCGACCCAAATATTGAGTTCGGAGGATAAATCATCCTCCGTCCGGGAGTGGATTAAATTTATTTAAAAAAATTAAATGGGACAAACTTAATCTATCGTCCGTCTCAACCCAAATTTTGGGTTCAACGACGATAGCTACAACCCAAAATTTATATTTCTAACTGTCAAATACCCAAATTTTGAGTCGGGATGATTACATGTGCTCTAAGAGACAATTCAGTTGGAATTAATGGTCGCACTTATGCATCAGTTGGGCTAAAATGTGAAAACTCACAAGGTGTAGTGAAATCTATCCTTTTCGAAATGGACTATTGCATAGTAGAGCTGAATAGTTAGTATTTTTCTTACTTGAGGATATGAATTTCCTTTTCCCTTTGGTTGAAGAAATTTGTTATAGCTACGAGCCTGCTTTCACCATATTTGGCACTAGCCCGTTTTGCTTCATTTCATATACTTTGGAAAGATTCCTCAACTCCCACAGTGATTTGGCAAATGCTTTGTTTCTTGTTAAGAAGTGGTTTTTCATCCGAAATACCTACTCTTTAAGCCTTTTAGATAAATATAGCCTACTTTTATATATGAAAGTTTAGAAACATTATTTTTCAAGCATGTTAGAAGACAATAAATTCTCGATGGGCAACGATTTCTAATTTTTGGTGTAATGATATGATCATATCACAACTTTAACTTTAAGGATATTAATTAATCTCTTTTTTGTGTCTTCTTGCACACTAGGGCAAGGGGTGAGTTAAAATTAGTACCGAATAGAAATAGAGATGTTTATCTTAATATGAAAGAAAAAAAATTTCTTTTTCCTTGTAGGCCTCTTTTTAGGAAAACAATAAATAGTATCAAAAGGTATATTATAGTATAAATATATAATTTAACTATGATTCGAGTAATGATTTTGTCAAATCAAGACTAAGGATGACAAAATCTTGAGAAATTTCATTAGGATCAAATTTCTTACACTTGCCTACATATATAAAATGAAAGACATGACTTTAATTTTCTGAAAGATTGAGAAGGAAAATCTAGAGAATTTTCTAGTACAAGGATTTTTTTTTTTTTTTGTTTCTTGAAAATCTTAACTTAGAAATTTAGTTCCCCATATTTGGTATGCTAATTTTTAAATTCAAATTCGCAGGAAACTAACATTCCTAGGAATTTTTTTGCCACAATTCTCACAAAAATTTTCCCATGAGGGTGGAAGTTTTAGATTCCCAAGTGTTTGGGAAAATATTATTTCTTTAAAATTACAGTTTTGCCCATACATAAAAAAACCATAAACCTGGCTCTTCATATTTCCGATCACCCCCTCCCCTCTCCGGTGCCCCTTCGTCCTCCCCGACCTCCGGCGACCCTCTCCTCGATGCTCAGCTCACCAGAACCCCAACCCGTTCACCCCTATCCTCCACTTCGTTGACCAATTCAATAGCCTCGCCCTGTCCTCGCCGTTCGTGCCGTCAGCGACGCCCTTCCCCGTCGCGTCGCCGCCGGCGACTCCGGCGACTCGAGACCCTTGCTGCCGTGCCTCTCTCTCTTGTTGCAATCTATTGTTGCTGAGTTCTCCTCTTGCTACTATTGCTTTGGGCTCTTTGCTTTTGCACGTATATTGCACGTGCTATTTTTATTAGTTCGTTGGTTCGTTGCTTCGTTACGTCGGGGTCCTTATCCCGTTATTCTTGATATTCGTTTTCACCGTCTAATAAGCAAATATATTGTCCTCTTTCAATTTTAAATCATGTTACCACATAAAATTGTTTGTATTTTGTGGTCCAGATTTGCTTCATTTTTTTTACTCATGTATTTCATCAAATAGTTTGTTTTGTTAATTGAGGATGAGAGACGTATTTTGGACAATAAGATTAAGATTCTCAGAAAATATGTAGCTCTACCAAACATAGAAAATTAAGTTTCCAACTAACATTCTCATAGATGTTTAAGACCTACCAAATATGTTTTATGATTCCTAGAAATCATAAATTCAACCAAAAAAAAAAAAAAAAAATCCTTGTACCAAACGCCCCTTAAAGAAAAGAAAAAAAAGTTGAAAGGCCATAATTAAGTTTGAATGTGAACTTTTAATTCAAGGGAGCTAAGTAAAAGGGTTTGAGAGATAATGTCGATGAACTTGAATTTGATGGATACACCTAAGTCAGTGATGGTTCACAGAATGGGTGGAAGAAAGGCAATGAGGATTGCAATCTTCGAATAAAAAAAGGAAGGAAAAAAATGAACTTTCAATTACCATAATTCACGAATATGGTTGTATTTCATTAGAGGAATATGAAAAAAATATAATTCCAATTGAAGTGAGACAAAGAGTTCAATTTTTATGTGTAACCTCGCCAAACAGCATGTCGTCGTCACTCTTGAATTAGCACTTTCACAATGTGAAACAATCAATTGGACTTACTTACATGTTCCATCTTCATATGATATGCTAGGGTTCACAAATTAATGGGACCATGCATGCATGTCACGTACAAACAATTCAAATTCATCAACATCGATCTTTTCCTCAGTCAATCCACATTCTTGGAATTTATTTAGTACAAGGGTTCAATCGTGTTGGATGCTTGGTTCATTACTGGTTAATTTCGTGGAATTTATGTAGCAGATGCAAAAGAGTATCAAAAAATCAGCAGATCAAAAATCACTCAAAAAGGTTAGCTAGAGAAGCAACATTTTCCAAGATGCATTTAAAGAAAGAACAAATTGTTGGAATTAATTTTTTGAAGTTTTCCGGGCTGGATTCCGGCAAGCTCCGGCCACCGGCGGGACCGGAAAATGAGTGGATTGCGATCCTCTCGACGAGTACTATTCCGTAGTATACTCACTTGCCAAAAACGAATTCCGTATGAATGAGAAATGTTGATTCAAAGTTGGGTATTTAAAATGTACTAACTTGGCAACTGGGAGAAAATCGATAGTCCCATATCAGAAATTAGAAATGATTTTGTCTAGTATATATACTAGAAAACTGGACTAAAGGGTGTGGCCCGGGGGTTACCACTAACGTGTAGTGGAGAGAGGACTTAGCCAAAATGACAAACACACACTCGGTCTCGGTCTCGGTCTCGGTCTCGGTTTCGGCCTGGCTTAAATTTTTTGCCCAGATTCAGTAACGTCTCGGTTTCGGTTTCGGTTTCGGCCTGGCTTAAATTTTTTGCCCAGATTCAGTAACTGGTGCCCATTACTCTGTAACAGCAGAGTAATGGCTCACCAGTTATGAATCTGAAGAGTCCCCATTACTCTCCTGTTACAGAGTAATGGCAGCTGCTGAACAATCTCCAATCCAATTTCCTCTATATAACCAGACAGAGGCTTACATACAGACACAGAATTTTTTACATTTCTTTTCTTCTTCTTCTCCTCTGCGTCAGTGTTAACTGAGAGTACAACACAGACAACAGTTCGTTGTCTCTGAAGCAAGGGTGCTGCATTCTTCAGAGAAGGTACAGTTGTATCCTGGGAAGCAATTTGCCGGAAACCGTCACACTACGGGGCAAATTCTGCTTTAAGGACAGAGATTTCAAACCTCAACTCTGTGCAGATTTTCTACTTACTGTTTTCTTCAATTGATTTTGATTCCTTCACAAATTCTGTTGGGAATTTTTATTATTTTATATTCAGGTTCTAACAATCTTAAAACAGAATTTTTTACATTTCTTTTCTTCTTCTTCTCCTCTGCGTCAGTGTTAACTGAGAGTACAACACAGACAACAGTTCGTTGTCTCTGAAGCAAGGGTACTGCATTCTTCAGAGAAGGTACAGTTGTATCCTGGGAAGCAATTTGCCGGAAACCGTCACACTACGGGGCAAATTCTGCTTTAAGGACAGAGATTTCAAATCTCGACTCTGTGCAGATTTTCTACTTACTGTTTTCTTCAAATGATTTTGATTCCTTCACAAATTCTGTTGGGAATTTTTATTATTTTATATTCAGGTTCTAACAATCTTAAAGCAGAATTTTTTCCTCACAGATTCTAACAATTTTGTGAAGTTTGTTTACAGGTTCTGTTCGAAAAAAAAAAAACTAACAGTTCTGTTTCAACCATTTTCAGAGAAAAGAACAAAATCAGACAATGGAAAACACACCAACTGAAGTTGCTACTGGGCTTCTCAGTACCCAAACACCGGTGACCCAAAATGTAACTGCACAATCGGTTGCGGCACATTCGGTCGTTCTGCCCACACACATAACCGTGGGAGAAAAAACTGGAGAAGTTCAATGGAACTGGGTTCAAAAAGTGACAGGGGAAGATGCAGTTCTACCTGACCACATTGAAGCTGGACAGATTCCTCAATGAATCTGCCCCGATGCTGGCGCCAATGGATGCACACTCCGTTGCTGCAGTTGATGCGTGGACTCAGGGCGACTACCTCTGCAGGAACTACATCCTGAATGGCTTGGTAGACTCCCTGTACAACGTCTACTGTGTCTTCAAGACGTCCAAACTCCTGTGGGGGTCCCTGGAAAAGAAGTACAAAACAGAAGACGCCGGGTCCAAGAAATTTGTTGTCGGCAAATTTCTGGACTACAAGATGATTGACTCCAAAACTGTGGTGAGTCAATTCCAAGAACTGTAGGTTATAATGAACGACATTGCTGCAGAGAATATGACGTTGTGCGAACCATTCCAGGTTGCAGCGTTCATTGAAAAACTTCCACCTGGGTGGAAAGACTTCAAGAACTACCTCAAATACAAACGAAAGGAGATGTTGCTTGAAGATCTAATTGTCAGGTTGCGGATCGAAGAAGAGAATCGCAAGGCTGACAGGTCCTATGGAAATCAGTCTATAGAAAAGGCCAATGTGGTGGAGCACGAACAGAAGGGCAGGAAGAGGAAGTTTCTGCCACAGGCCTCAAACAAAAAACCTCTTGCAAAGAGGTTTGCTGGGAAATGCTACAAGTGTGGTAAGCTGGGGCACGAAATTTCTGAGTGCCGCAGTAAGGACAGTATTCATTCAAAAACAGGACATGTAAAAGGGAATGAAAAACCCCACGCACACATAGCTGAGAACTTTTCCACTGGTCTTTCTGACCTGGACCTCTGTGCTGTAGTATCAGAGGTCAATCTTGTACGGAGCAATCCTCGTGAATGGTGGTACGATACTGGGGCCACCAAGCATATCTGCTCGGACAAGGAAATGTTCACCTCCTACCAGAAGTGCAACAAAGATGAATAGTTGTTCATGGGAAACTCTTCCACCTCCAAAATTGAAGGAACGGGGAAGATAGTGCTGAAAATGACTTCAGGCAAAGAGCTAACACTCACAAATGTGCTACATGTCCCAGACATTAGAAAGAACTTGATATCAGGTTCTTTGCTAAGCAAGAATGGATTTAAAGTTGTACTTGTTTCTGATAATTTTGTACTGTCTAAGAATGGGATATACTTGGGTAAAGGATATGTAAAGGATGGACTATTCAAGTTTAATGTAATGACAGTCATCCCAAAAACTATTGTTCCTGCTGTTCCCAAAGTTAATGAAATAACTCCTATTGCCTATGTTGTTGAGTCTTCCTCTGTTTGGCATGAAAGACTAGGCCATGTTAATGTAAATTCTATGCGTAGATTAGTTAACATGAACTTGCTACCAAAATTTAAGGTAGATAACTCAGAAAAATGTGAAGTTTGCACGGAGGCCAAACTCACTAAAACTCCATCACAATCTGTAGAAAGAAACACATAAACTCTAGGTCTAATTCACACGGATCTGTGTGACTTAAAATATGTGCAGACCAGATGTGGCAAAAAGTACTTTGTGACTTTCATAGACGATTGCACAAAATTCTGTTATGTATATTTGTTACATAGCAAAAATGAGGCTTTGGATAAATTCAAAGAATATCAACTTGATGTTGAGAATCAACTTGGCAAAACGATTAAAATCGTTAGAAGTGATAGAGGAGGAGAATATGATGCACCATTTAACATGTTCTGCTCGGAACATGGAATAGTTCATCAGACAACTGCTCCCTACTCACCCGAATCAAACGGTACTGCCGAGCGCAAAAACCGAACTCTAAAAGAGATGATGAATGCCTTGTTGTTGAATTCTGGCTTACCCCAAAACATGTGGGGGGAAGCGTTGCTGACTGCCAACTACATTCTCAACAAAATATCTCACAAGAAAACTGGCAAGACACCATATGAATTGTGGAAAGGTAACTTACCTTCGTATAAATACCTCAAAGTGTGGGGGTGTCTAGCAAAAGTGGCAGTACCTAACCCGAAACAGGTCACCATCGGACCTAAGACGATTGATTGCATATTCATAGGTTATGCACACAACAGTAGTGCATATCGGTTCTTGGTATACAAATCGGATATACCAGATATCCATGTAAATACAATAATAGAATCAAGAAATGCTTCATTCTTTGAACACGTGTTTCCGTGCAAGGATACTACGTACCCCAAACGTACACGTGAACACGGGAATGCAAGCACTTCAGTTGATGAACCAGAACATGATACTAATGAGCCTAGACGAAGTAAACAGGCTAGAACATCAAAATCATTTGGTCCTGACTTTGTGACGGCCTTTTTGTTAGAGAATGAGCCCAGAACGTTCAAGGAAGCCATGTCTATGCCTGATGCTCCTATGTGGAAGGAAGCAATCAAAAGTGAAATAGACTCCATTATGCAAAATCATACATGGGAGTTAGTCGATTTGCCTTCTGGATGTAAAGCTCTAGGATGCAAATGGATTTTCAAACAAAAATTGAAACCAGATGGTTCAATAGAGAAGCATAAGGCTAGACTTGTGGTACAAGGATTTAGGCAAAAAGAAGGCCTAGATTTCTTCGATACATATTCTCCAGTTACAAGAATAACATCCATAAGAATGTTGATAGCTATTTCAGCTCTACGTAACCTGGAAATACATCAAATGGATGTTAAAACTGCATTTCTAAATGGGGACTTAGAAGAAGAAATATACATGAAACAACCTGAGGGTTACGTAGTTCCTGGACAGGAAAATAAGGTGTGCAGGCTTGTAAAATCACTGTACGGCCTGAAACAAGCTCCAAAGCAGTGGCATGCAAAATTTGACAATGTTATGATGTCAAATGGTTTCAAAATAAATGAATGTGATAAATGCATCTACATCAAAGATACTCCAAACGGATATATTCTGGTCTGTCTATACGTAGACGACATGCTCATTATTGGAAGCAATAACGACATTATCAAACAAACTAAGAGCATGCTTAATGGCAAGTTTGACATGAAAGACTTGGGAGTTGCAGATGTCATACTAGGAATCAAAGTTTCCAGGACATCTAAGGGGATTACTTTGTCTCAAGCTCATTATGCTGAGAAAGTACTTGAAAGATTCAAGAATTATTCCAATGGGACAGCAAAAAGTTCCGTCGATCCAAGTCTTCACCTGTTCAAAAATACAGGCGAAAGCATATCACAACTGGAATATGCACGTGTAATTGGTAGTCTGATGTACCTAACAAATTGTACAAGACCGGACCTAGCACATTCGGTAAACGTACTGAGCCGATACATGAGTAATCCAGGACGAAGTCACTGGAAAGGAATAACTAGAGTATTGAACTACTTGCGACATACTCAGAGTTATGCGCTGCATTACACCAGATATCTAGCAGTACTGGAAGGCTACAGTGATGCCAACTGGATATCGGACTCAAAGAACTCAAAATCCACAAGTGGATATGTTTTCACACTTGGTGGTGCAGGTGTGTCATGGAAATCCTCTAAACAAACGCTATTGGCCAGATCCACTATGGAATCTGAGTTTATTGCTTTAGACAAAGCGGCAGAGGAAGCAGAATGGCTTCGAAACTTCTTAGAGGATATTCCAATATGGGAAAAACCAGTGTCTGCCTTATGTGTACACTGTGACAGCCAATCGGCTATAGCACGGGCACTGAGTTGTATGTATAATGGTAAGTCTCGTCATATCAGAAGGCGACACAAAACCATTAGACAACTGCTCTCAAATGGAGTAATCTCTATAGAATATATAAAATCGGCCGACAACCTAGCGGATCCATTTACTAAAGGTCTGTCGTGAGAGCAGGTTGTGAGATCATCAAGAGGAATGGGTTTAAAGCCTATGACGAAAGAGGATACTTGATGGAAACCCTACCTAGAAATTGGAGATCCCAACATCCAGGTTCAAAGGGACAACTAAATCTTGTTGAATCAACGAAAGCACTGAGAGATTAACATCTCATACCCATTCTTAGGATGATAAAACAAGTGCTGCCTGCAAATAGTTAGGATAAGCTTGGCTTTTAATGATTCCCATAGCTTTGAAATAAAAGTGGGGTATAGCAGGATACTCTTTATGTGCAATCACCTTGTGAGTGTGAAATGGGGCCGTTTCTAGGAGAATGAAGAGAGACTACATTCTCCAAGTTCACTCACGATTAACCAGGGATGTTCAAGGCCAAAATGAACACAACAAGAGAACTTAGTTCTGTGAGGAGATGAAACTGTGTGATAGTTATTGTCTAGGTTCACATGAACGCCCGGGTAGTTCAAGACATCATGATCACTACCTGGTCAAGTGAATCCGATAGCTAATTACTAAGGGTGGTTCAAAGTTGAAAAATTACTACCATTCCTGATGCAGTGATTTTCCGATTGTACTCTCAGAGTCTTTCTGTCATGTTTTTGTTTTTTCTGTCGTGTCTGGATTACATGGTTTGGTAATTTCCATTCATGTGGGGGATTGTTTGAATTAATTTTTTGAAGTTTTCCGGGCCGGATTCCGGCAAGCTCCGGCCACCGGCGGCACCGGAAAATGAGTGGATTGCGATCCTCTCGACGAGTACTATTCCGTAGTATACTCACCTGCCAAAAACAAATTCCGTATGAATGAGAAATGTTGATCCAAAGTTGGGTACTTAAAATGTACTAACTTGGCAACTGGGAGAAAATAGATAGTCCCATATCGGAAATTGGAAATGATTTTGTCTAGTATATATACTAGAAAACTGGACTAAAGGGCGTGGCTCGGGGGTTACCACTAATGTGTAGTGGAGAGAGGACTTAGCCAAAATGACAAACACACACGCGCGCACGCGCGCGCGCGCACCCGGCCTGGCCCAGCCCCGGCCCCGGCCTCGGCTTCGGTCTGGTCTGGCTTAAATTTTTATTTTATTTCTTTTTGCCCAGACAAACTCTTCTCCTACTGAACTGAAAAGGCTTTTCAGATTCGGTAACTGGTGCCCATTACTCTGTAACAGCAGAGTAATGGCTCACCAGTTATGAATCTGAAGAGTCCCCATTACTCTGCTGTTACAGAGTAATGGCAGCTGCTAAACAGTCTCCAATCCAATTTTCTCTATATAACCAGACAGAGGCTTACATACAGACACAAAATTTTTTACATTTGTTTTCTTCTTCTTCTCCTCTGCGTCAGTGTTAACTGAGAGTACAACACAGACAACAGTTCGTTGTCTCTAAAGCAAGGGTGCTGCATTCTTCAGAGAAGGTACAGTTGTATCCTGGGAAGCAATTTGCCAGAAACCGTCACACTACGGGGCAAATTCTGCTTTAAGGACAGAGATTTCAAATCTCGACTCTATGCAGATTTTCTACTTACTGTTTTCTTCAATTGATTTTGATTCCTTCACAAATTCTGTTGGGAATTTTTATTATTTTATATTCAGGTTCTAACAATCTTAAAACAGAATTTTTTACATTTCTTTTCTTCTTCTTCTTCTCCTCTGCATCAGTGTTAACTGAGAGTACAATACAGACAACAGTTCGTTGTCTCTGAAGCAAGGGTGCTGCATTCTTCAGAGAAGGTACAATTGTTTCCTGGGAAGCAATTTGCCGGAAACCGTCACACTACGGGGCAAATTCTGCTTTAAGGACAGAGATTTCAAATCTCGACTCTGTGCAGATTTTCTACTTACTGTTTTCTTCAATTGATTTTGATTCCTTCACAAATTCTGTTGGGAATTTTTATTATTTTATATTCAGGTTCAAACACAAATCGCTCCACTAGACGAAGTGAATTTGTGAATTGTAATATCAAAAAATATCTATATCCCCAATATAAGCTGCTAAGGCTGAATGCTAGATAAGTAAATAAATAATGATTCCACTAACGTTTATCTAGTTATAAAATGACTTAACAATTAGTAGACCAAAGATTTTCATTTCCATTTTACAATTGCTTTGGATTTCCAGCATAACCATTTAAGAAAACCAAGAAATTAATGTAGTCACTAGGTTTTTGTTTGCTAGTACCTAAAATTGATTATTGAATTTTAATGAGTAAAAACAAAATATGTATTTTTCATTATTTTGTTTTCCATTGTTTGTTAGTAAGAAAAACAATCTGAATTTAAATGTTGAAATCAGATTTTGCTCTTTCTTGTTAGGTTTATGTCTTGCATACTAAGTCCGATACGAAGACGATGAAGCGAAGGAAGCGACACATCGATGTTGGTGTGGTCATTTCCAGCATGTTGAAATCAGACGAATGAACCGTCACCCCCGCAGGTTTGGCTGGAGTCAAATGTGGTCAACTGCATTTTGGGCAGTCGACCGCGCGCGACTACTATTTATGAACAGGTGCAGGTCTATGGAACGTTTGAAGTCCGGCTTCTTCTCCAAATTAGATTGTATGGCTCTTATCGTATGTTTATCACTTCAAAAAATATCGGATGACTATTGTATCAAGATATCGAACTAGGGTTTCTGTAGATCTCTATGTATTATTTTAATTGACCTCTATTGAGAGCCAAGAGGGAGAGTACTTTATTGAAGATATTTTGAGAGGTTCTTCAATTGTAAAAAACTAGTATTTTCTGGTGAGGCTAGAGAGATGATCGTGGTGAGAATTTTAATATTCTTGTATACTCTCTAGTTGAATAATATCTCAGTTTCTTCTCTCTAGATTAAAGTGAAAGCCTCAACCGGAACAAATTTGTGTGCTTTGATGTGTTTGGTGTGATCTTATATTTGCTTGGTGCTTTGTATTGATTGTGTCACTTAATTCAACAAGATCCTAAAAGAATAGGGAATCAAATTTCCTAACAGCTGGTATCAGAGCTTCAGGTTCGTGGGTTTGTTCGAGTTCCTTGGAGAAGATGGTAGATCAGTTCACGAAGATCAAGCAGTTCAACGGTAAGATCAACTTTGATCTCTGAAAGGTAAATATGTATGATACATTGGTTCTAATGGGTTTGAAGTTAGCCCTAGAAGGTGATAAAGAGAGATCAATATGCATGAAGCATCAAAATTGGGTGGAGATTTGTTTAAAAGCCTTGGGTTTAATCCAGATGTCATTAACGAGCGAAGTCAGGTGCAACCTCAAGGAGGAGCGAAGCATGGCGAGTCTATGGGCAAGACTCAGAGCTGATTACTCGGAATCGCCCTTACAATATCAGATGTACCAGAAAATAAAGTTGTTGGGATACTCATTGAAGAAAAGTACAGCTCTTCTAGATCATCCAGTGGAGTTCAATACGAAGTTATCTGAACCAAGGGCGATTAACGTAGATGATCTAAAAGTGTCCAACTTGATATATTCACCATCAAGTTCATCCAACTTGATAATCATGCCAAACGAGAAATCTACCAAGGATAAGTTTTCGGTAGCAGATATGATCGAGGGGTTGGAGGAGGATGCACTTAGAAGGTGAGTCAGAAATCGGCGTCTAATTCTGTGAGTTGCTTGGAGGTGAATGGTATTTTGAATGGAAGGAAACACGTAAGGGTAGGATTCGTTGTCATCATTGCAGAGGAGTTGGGCATTGCAAAAATGATTGTTACAAGTGGTTGAATCAAAGGGCTCCAAATTTAGTGCCGCTGAATCAGGTGATAGCTTAGACAATAATCTTGTTTCAAATTTTATAGATGTTATTCTGTTTGGTATCTTGATTCAGAGAGTTCTTCTCATATATGCTCCGAGAGGGAGATGTTCTCTACTTACAAGTTCGCAAGAGATCGTCGTTGTGTGAGAACGGTGGTTGGTGGTATTTGTCAGTAGTGGGTGAGGAAACATTCGAATTGGAGGTTCTAGATGGAAAGGGTTTACACACTAGAGAATATTATGCATATTCCTTAGTTGAAGTCTTGTATCCATGGGAACTCTTGAAGCACGGGTTGCATGTACACAGATCAATGTGGAGTTTTATCGGTTTGGGAAGGTCGTCGTAAGATGATGAAGTGAATGAGAGGTGTTTAGCACAACCTCTAAAAGCTTTGTGGGAACGGGAAAACCTGCGCAAGTGTTTCGAAGCCCTATGTTCCTAAAGCACTATCTAGTTTTTCGTCACTAGAATCATCCGAGCAAGACTACGACGTTCAAATATCTTCGAGAGGTGGAGAATACCTCGGGGTAGGTGGAGTTCGTGCAGAGGGCACCGCCTCCGTGTCAATGCCTACTGGGGTATGCCTTTGAGGGGCATACCAACTGGAGAAAAACAGGTTGAGGTAGATTCAACTAGCAGAAGAAGCCACAGAACCAAGTTGTTTGGTGCGGATTCATAGTATGCAATCTAAGCTGGAGATTGTTGGGTTTATATCTTGCATACTAACTCTAATACGAAGACGATGAAGCGAAGGAAGCGCCACATCGATTAGATGGAAGATGAGAAGCAACAGTTGTAACAGAAGAAGGTGCGGTCGACTGCACAGTTGACTGTTTGGCTGGAGTCAAATGTCGTGACTGCACTTTGGGTAGTCGACTACGCGTGGCTACTTTTTGTGTTCCCCAAAACCGTATTTTTGTGTATTTTTTGTATTTAAAATTTTTGTAAATTCTTTTGTCAAAATGTATTGTTGTATCTCCTATTAAAATCTGTTTTCGATCAATAAATTTATTTGCAACTATTTCTATGATTTTTATATTGTAACACAATTCTTATTTTTATTATTATTATTACTGTTATTAGTAGTACTATTATTATTTTTATCATTTTCATCTTATTATTATTGTTATTAGTATTATCGTTATTATTGATATTTTGACTGGTTATTAAAAATCCATTTTATCTACTAACTGTATTGTAGTATTTTAAATAAATTATATTTTGTAATGCAAATTGCATTTTTATTATGAACAATATTTTTATTGGTTAATTTATCTTTCTATTGAATTTTTAAAAAACCCTAATCTATTTTAAAAACCTATTTATTACCCAAATCCTATATATAACCCATAACCCTAAAATCCATTAAGCCCAACACCCAGACCCGTTACCTACCCTTTAACCCCATTCACACCTGCACCCTATACCCATTTATTAACAAACCCGATAACCCATTCATCTCCCCTACCCAATAGCCGTTAACTAACCCTACAGCCAACCCTAATTTCCGTCACCCTCTCCCCTATATTTAAACCCATTACACCTGCCTGTTCACCTTCCCCTCCACCCGCCGCCAACCTCTTCCAAACCCATCCCTGTACACCTCGTCTCTTCCGCTCTCTCCCATCATCCCTGTCACCCTTGCACCTCCTGCATCCTCTTCCCCATCTCTCCCGACTTCGCGACCTCCTGTTGCCTCCTCTCGACAGCCCCACTTCAGCACAGCCACCCTGTGCTCCTCCGCCAGCCAGGCCGCACCTCACCTCGACCCCCCTGTGCCCTCCCGGTGTCTCTCCCTCCTCCGGCAGCTGCACCAACCGCAACGACCTCCGCAGCAACAGCCAGTGGAGACAACGAGCACTTCTCGCCATTGTTCGCCGCCCTCTGTCGCCGGTGCCGTCCCCTAGCTGTCGTTCGCCAGCAAGCACTCGTCATCACCGAAGCCGGTGTTTTTGATCATGGGTTTGATCGTGATGGACATGGACCGTCTGTTTGATCTTGATCATCATCGCAATCATGATCATCTTGATTGATTGATTCTTGAGCCGTTGATCGTCGTGATCATCTTGATCATCGTGTCCCCTTAATTCTGATCTTGGCTGTCCGTTGGATCTTGATCATCATACTAGATTGGATGTGGGCCGTCGATCTCCTTTTGATCATCCGATTAGATCCTAGCCAGCCGATCTCTTCTTGATCGTCATGATCATGATGATCATCAATTTTCTTTAATCGCAGCCGTTCGATCGATCGATCTTGATCTTCATCATCAAGAGATCTAACCATCAGATCCGATCCGATCATCTTGATCTTGATCTTCGATCTCAGTCATCCGATTGTGTTCGTGATCATGATTGCCTTCATCTTGTTCGTGATCGTGTGTTTGTGATTGGTTCGTGATCCATTCGTTGTGTTCTTGTTCGTGCCCAGGAATCTGTTCTTGTTATTCTTGGTATTCGTTTCGTCTTCGGTTAAGGCAAGTAACTTGTACTCAAATTCCTTTGTATGATACAAGTCAAAAATACCGCTTAGTGTAGTTGGGTTCTAGAGACAATTCGTGTGTGAAACCTTGTTGATATTGTCTCTATAGTGATTTGACCATAGTTGCCTCACGATACAATATTGACATGAATTAACTTAGGTTTTGCCCGTTCTTGATTTGATCATATATGTAAGACTTCTTATGAGAATTTGAGTATTTGTTGAGAACCATGTGATAGACTTGTTTTAGATATGTTAATTACCCTATTTCATGATGTTTGGACACTTGGTAGACTCGATTTTATATTTGGTTGTGTTTGGATCAAGTTTCGTTGAATCTATGTTGATTTTGGTTTTTGAGGACATTCTGTGTTTTGCCGATATTCTGTCTTGATCAGTAATTTAGACCATATTAAGGTCAGAATCTTAATTTCAGCATCAAACATGAGTTTTAGATAAATTCGTCTTATTTCCAACCCCTCTGACCTAGCTCGATTTCATTTTCGTATATGTGAGTTATGACTGTTTTACTACAGAAGTGTAGATAAATTCCAGATTTCGTTTCTTGATAATTTTGACGACTAAATTATTTTGATACTTGTGCTACACATATTATTTTGATCTGAAACTTTGGTCAATATTTCTATATCTATTTAGGGATTACCCAGAATTTTGGTGAATTTTATTGATGAGTTTTATACGCCGTTTCATGCTTATTTATGAAAGCTATACTTGTTGTATTTTGCTCGTTGTTCTGTAAAGAATCATATTTTCACCCTATTTCCTTTTACTGTATGAAAAAAAATTTATGAAATCTGAAAGTTCGATTATTTTTTCTATTTTCTTATCCCTTTGGCGGATTTGGATTTTGTTTCACGGTTTGCGAGATATTTCAGTTTTCGTACAGCAGTGTTGGGAATTCCAGATTTGCCAAACTATCGTTTCTTGAGGTTTTCTGATTTTTGTTGACTGAGCTAATTTTACTGGAATATTATGAAACTTTATATTCTGATACTAGACATATAGGGGATTACCCCAGATTTTTCCTGAATTTATTTGAGGAGTTTTAATGCTGTTTTTCTGACTGAGAATTCGATTTATAGATTTCTGGCTGAATGTGTTTTCTGGATTCAAATCAGTTTTGAGTTATGATTTTGTGAATTACTATATGATTTATATATAATCGTTGGATTCGTGTGGAAGTCTATTTTCCAGATTCTTCAACGGATTCATATTTGGATTTCTGTAGTAACATAAATCACTGGTTTAGTACTGTACTCTCTTGCTATCCTGAATATGAACATACACCGTTTTGCTCGTTTATGTGAATGTATATCATCTATGCATCTTCATTTGTTTCCCTGAACCTAATAATGATTATACCATATTAGTTTGACACTATTTCGTACACATTCATGCCTGTTTGATGAACATAATAAAAGTAACCAAGCCGGGGTTTAAGGAAAAGATCTAGTAGTGGGAAATTATAGAAATGTGTACTTGGAAGGGGGCCCGTGTTTCCCATACTGAGCATCTGTTGTACTGTTATACTGATTACCTGACTGCACGCTTTCCTATAGAAAGGTGTATTCGGAGGAGGACCAATTGGTTCTGACTATCTGATTTCTGTTACCGATTACCTGACTGCACACTTCCCTATAGGAAGGTGTAATCGGAGGAGGACCACTAGGTTCTGACTGTTACTGCTATTGCTATTGTTACTGATACCTAAGTGCACTGTCTTATATGATCTCCTAGGAAATCTAAAGCGAAACTGTATGAATGTAGCAACCATGTAAGGTGGGTTGCATAAAGTGCTACCTAGCTAGTAATACACACAAGACTGTAAGAACATAAGACTGATATTATTAGACTGATACTGTTATACTGTTACACTGAGATACTGAGCTTACTGTTACTGGGCGCTGTTAGTTGCCATATGACACTACACTTGACACATTCATTTGTACTGTTAGTATACCATACTAGTTGACTTTGTTATACTGATTCATGCTAGTTATTACTGTTGATGCATTATCCAATGCTAATTGTTACATTTCCCATGTACTTGTATCCTACATTATAAGTGGCCTGTAACTTGCAATTGACGGGTACTTGTTTTCTCTTTCCTTCTCCTGCAATTTATCAAATTGCAAATTTTGGTGAGATGGAGTATGTGATCTAAAGTTCTACTTGGCTGGAGCTTTTGCTATCTTTATTTATTTCCTGTTGCTCATTTTGAATAATGTATCTCATACTTGTATTTATTCTTGTATTTAGGCAACGTGATCCATGATTTTGACTTATTCAGATCATGACTATTTGAGATTAATATATTTTATTTCAAGTATTCTTGTTGGTATTTTGGTTCATATGTGCATGTTGGTTGATTCTTTTGCTTCCGACTTTGATTATTCTTGTGAAATGTTGTAAAGATTCTTGAACAGCTTATGGATGATGAAAATCATTCGCTGGACTTAGTCACATATCTGTATTCCGTATTTTTTTGGGAAGCGGCGCGTGACAAGGTGCGGGTCTAGAGAATTTGTTTGAAGCTCGACTTCTTCTCCAAGGTAGATTGTACGGCTCTTATCATATGTTTATCACTTCATGAAATATCGGATAACTATTGTATCAAGATATCAAACTAGGATTTCTCTAGATCTCTATGTATTATTGTAATTGACCTCCACAGAGAGCCAAGCGAGAGAGAGATAATACTTCATTGAAGAGAGTTTGAGGGGCTCTCCAATTGTAAACAACTAGTATATTCTGGTAAGGCTAGAGAGAGGGTCGTGATGAGAATAGTAATATTTCTGTATCTTCTTTAGTTGAATAATATCTCGATTTCTTCTCTCCCGGATTAAGGCGAAAGCCCCAACCGGGACAAATTTGTTTAGTGTGTTTGGTGTGATCTTCTAATTGCTTGGCAGTTTGTGTTGATTGTGTCGCTAATCTCAACAAGATCCTAGTAGAATAGGAAATCAAATTTTCTAATTTTTTCTGTTAGTTTTATAGAAAAATTGGAAGAATAAAATTAGAGAGAGAAAGAAACATATAAGTTTTTCCATGTCAATTCACCACATTCTATGGTGAATTGATTTTTTGCGTTTTTAATGAGTTGTTACAACTTTAACAAACTTTCAATCCTCTCAAACAACCAATATATTTTAACATATGAAAAATAATGGAATTGAGAACGCTGATGTGGCATGCTAAAAAAGAAAATCCATGATCGTTCCATCAAACAAACATCCCCTAAATTGAACATAAGAGAAAGGTCTTTGGAACTCAGCATTCCATTCCATTAATATAGCATTAGGGTTAGAGCATCCACTATCGTTGCTGCTAAAATATAGTTATTTGGCAATTGAATATAGCAATGAAATTTTGTCGCTGCTATCATTTTGAGCTAAATTTGGCTAAAAAAACTAATAAAATATTCAGACGGAAGAACATCCTCCGTCTCACACTTATTTTATTTTTTTTATTATTAAAAATTTGTTGGACGGAATATCATCTTCAAATTTAATGATTTTTATAGTGTGGTTCTATCAGACCCGATTCCAAGTTTACTGTTTAAAGTGACATTGATGTGATGGAGCCTTATATGACTAATTGAGGGTTGTAGATGTCATTTATAAGCCATATTTTGCTTGGGTATTGATGTAAAATAATTGTAGACCAATTTCGGTCATCTCATCCATGGCATGGTTATTTCTAGGTCCTTAGTGATGTACTAGAATAGGATTGAGATATGTGGATGTGTGTTGTTGTTAGGGTTGGAGTTGATTGTTGACCACTTTTGAGGTCTCGGTCTAGGACTTGCTTGTGTTTAAGTTACTTAGGGTCACTTGGTTGAGTTACAGACCCTCGGATTCAAGTCCGTTTATGTGAAGTTTTGTGTCGGCAGTTTAGAGACCCGTGACCCCCGTACCTGTTGGAGCGACGACTCGGGCGCCGCCGTGCTTGCCATCTAAGGAGGAAAATCCAGCATCGTAGGAGCTACCATTTGTCGAGAAGACATGGAGCTAATTGATAGATGGAAGATGATATTTTGTCTCCTCCAAATATTTTATTTTTTATGAAAAAAATGGGTCCAGACGGAAGATGAGGTCAGAAAATTAAAATAAAATAAAATAAAATCTGCCCGATCTTCCGTACGAGGCAAATTCTTTTTGTTTTTTTTTTAAAAAAATATGTGTGGACTTTTACTTTTAAATTTCTTTTCTTTTAATAGGAAAAGGGAAATAACTCATTTTTTTTAAATAGGAAAAGGGAAAAAATTTTAAAAGGAAATAATGAAAAGAAGAGAGACGATTCTTCCATCCCTCATCTTTTATTATTTTTCAAAATAATAAAAGAAGAAGACGGAAGAAGATCTTCCGTCTCTTATCTTTTATTATTTATTAAAATAATAAAAGAAGATGATGGAAGATCTTTTTCCGTCTCTCTTCTTTTATTATAAATAATAAAAGTAGAGGAAGGAATATCTTCTTCCGTCTTTCAACATTTCTGCAATAAAAGTTTGCGGACGGAAGAAGATTTTTCGTCCGTTCTCTTTGAATATTGGAAAAAAAATGACAGACAAAATAAGATCTTTTGTCTTCTATATATGGACATTGCTATATTTTCCTGCTGTATTTAGCAGCTCTCTGTTCACCACTTTTCTAAAATCTAAATTTTAAGCGAACAATAGTGACATCGATTTTGCTAAATTTCCCTTTTTTTAAATATAGAAAATGATAGTGGATGCTCTTAGAAGCAAATATATCTCTAATCTCTAATCTCTAATAATCTCTAATATTATAATGGAAGAAGGCCTTAGTGTCATTTGTAAATATACCACTTTATTTGTAAATCTGTCACTTTACGTGTATTGCACGTGCAACTCAAACTCTCCCATTATATACTTTATTTAAATCTACCTATTTACGTGCATTACACGTATAACTCAAACTCTCTCATTATACTTTTTATATTACTTTAAAAAATATGTATTTATTAATATGTGCTATATTATATTACTTTAAAAACTACTAGTAATTTACACGTGCGATGCACATTTTAATAATTTCAAAAAATAAAAATAAAAACTCTAACGTAGGAAGGATTTGAACCGAAAACTTCCTTTATATTAGTTATGTACGTGCATTGCACATGTTGGTAGAATGACAAAATAACAGATGACACTAACACCTTCTTCTATTATAATATTAGAGGTATATTGATTAAAACGTGAGTTGCATTGCACATATTAACTACTAGTCATACAAATTAGAAAACTTGAGTTACTTTATGTAATATCTCCTATTTAATGGTCAGTCCAAAACCAAAACCTAATTACTGATCCATCACCACATATTTTAGAGCCATCAATGTGTACGTCTGATTAAAGCTTGATGACTAATTACTTTAAAAAAACAATACTATCAGCTTAGTATGTATACATTTATTATATGATATTTTGTAACTTTATTTATTTATTATTATTATAATTCTTTAATAACAGGTATTTTTCTATCATTGTCACAAATTTTGGGCCTTCAATTAGCCATGGAAGAAAATATTGTAATGTAGGAGACACCGAGACTGAGGCTAACAAATTATGACATCATGCTGAGGATTTGATGATGTAGGTCAAGGTGGGGGCCCACCTGACGCGTGCGCGTGCCCAGAAGGGGACATCTGGGCCTGGGCCGAAAGAGTCGGAGCCTGATTGGGACACATTCCTTCCTTCTCTCTCTCTGTAGTTTCAATGTTGTATGCATTGTCAGTGTCACTTACCAATTCTTTCTTTCTTTCTGATCTTTAATTTCCACTCATTCATTATTATCATCACATACTTATCTGAATTATCAAGTAATGAAATGAAATATGAAATAATATAACCTACAAATAATGGAATATTCTAGTAAAAACTGTAACATAATTAATGTATCAAGACATTTGGTCGCAGGCCACTGAGATGGGAGCAAAATGTTGAATACGAGAAAAAATATTTCTGTGGCAATCTTAAAATTTCTATCACTTTCTTTCAAATAAATAATCTACAATGTTTTTTTTTGAGGTGAATAATCTACAATGTTAATACGTGAAACAGATCGTACGTAAAACATAAAAGGACAAGATGATATCAAATTTGAATATTTTCACTCATGAATTAGGGTAATCGGCATTATTGTATTGCTGAAAAATAATTTATTTTGCATACTCATAATGAATGGACACACTATATTCAAATTTAGTGTTAAATTTTTTTATTATATGTTTTATTATATAAAAATCAACATGAATTATAAATTTTAGTTGTGAAGAATATAATTTTAGCAACCAAAGTTTCCTTCTATGAAATAAGACCTTGTGTATCCTCTAATTAGATATAATAGTGAAGGTATAGCTAGTGAAATATTAACTTTTGGGTTGATGAAGAAATTTGTGTGGAAGGTACTCAGAAAGTAGAATAAATTCCTAGTCTAGTATCATAGGTAATTGACTTAAGCATAGTTATTATATAATTAAGGATTAGTTAATTTTGACTTTGTATATATATATATATATATATGCAATGCGTTGACTAATAAGATGAGAATAATGAAGAAGGATTTGACCTTTGAGAGTGCGGTTTGGTCCTTTTGTGGTCGTCCCAAAAGGAAATGAAAGGAAAGGAGGAAATTAGGTCATACCAGTCCGTTGCTCACCGACCTATACTTAATTGGATTTTTCCTCTTTGTCTTCTTCCCATCTTTTATATTCTCCCCTCCATTCCTTTTGCTGCATGCCATAGAAAAAAAGGGTTGGTGTACGTACAGGATAATAATTCATCAATAATTAATTATATCAACCACTTTTAGTGCTGCATACCAAATGAATTACTGTAATTCTATACTATAGCTAGTAGATAAATAGTTACACCTGTTCTAAAATTGTGTACTGTGTGAAGAGTTTATTACAGAGTTGAAAATTCCAAAGAGTTTAACAGAAATTAATAATCATTATCTAACAAGGAGCGTAAACTGTATATACCCTTGTTATTTTTGTATACTAAAAATTGAAAGTGGTTTTCGGAAAATTTGGGTGCGAGGGATCTCAGCATATAGACTGTTTTGAATCTAGGCTGCAGTTTGAATAGAAGTACATATATCGTAAAATGTGCCATGAGAAGTCCATAATGTTAGGAATGTACAACAAATATACAACTCGATAAAGACTTCCAGTAGAAGTGTTCATTTTTGGAAGAAAAAGAAATGCTTGTAAGAAGGTAATGATTGCCTCAGTCTGTCGAAAGAATAGTAAAAAAGTTCCAGTATATCTACATCAATGTCTTACAGTTGCATAGGAGAAGAATTTCGGTGTGATGATATAGATATAAAGATGTGATAAGTAATATTACAAGTGTTGCTGCTTATTTCGGTGTGGGACTAAACAGATAGTGAGTTAATAATAGATGAAAACTACTAAAAGTTAAACTTGTGTCTTGCACGTTAAAAGACGTTAGAGCTCATGAGATTGAATCTGGATCGTTGATTGACCTCCTGTGATTTGAATTCGACGGTTCGTGATGCGGCCGATGGACCTGCAAAACATCGAAACACCGGGGGGTGGCCCCCGGAGACAGACCCTCCGACGCTCATGTCAAAACCAGAAAGAGAGAGTAAGAGAGTGAAAATTGGTGAATTGTTGATTACCTAGAGACTGAGGAGGGGGAGGAGTATTTATAGGCCTGAGAGACATTTTAGAAGCCGAATCGTAACCGTCGGATCTTTCATGTCTCCCCCCCTGAAGAGATAAGATATCCCTGTGAGAGGATAAGAGATGAGACTTCTAGCCATCATGGACTGGGTGTCTCTCTTAGTGGGCCTAGTCTGTCACTTTTATGGGCTTGAGAAAAGCCCATGACTCGGAGTGGGCCCAGGCCTGTAAAATAGGCCTGTGATGGCTAATCTACCTGTAGACACTTTGAGATCCATGCAGGAATCGTACGGCTCTGGTCTGCTGTGATTTTTACCATCATCATAAGCCTCCCACTTCCGGAATGCGACTTTCATGGCTTTCGGGAAGTAATACGTCTTATTTTTAGAATCTAGCGAATAATCTTAGTAGTCGGAGTGTTTGTAGATACCTGCAACCGATCTGTGGCTTCTGGAGGCAGTGAATGTATTCCTGGATTTTTTTCATATTTTTTCGAATTTTTCTGAATTTTTCTGGAATTTTCTGAGAATTTTTCCACAGTTCTTCGAATTTCTCCGAATTTTATGGAATGCTCTACAATCTCAAAATCACTCTTTCGAATTTTATAATTAATAAATTCAATTTTAATTATTTTTTAGAATTTTTTAATTATTTTTCCGAATTTAAATATATTTTTTTTGAATTTTTTAATTGATTTTTCGAATTTAAAATAATTTTTAATTATTTTTTCGAATTTATCAGACCTGTTACGCTTTTTAAAGCGATCAGAGGCATGCATCATGGCCTGGCTCGCGCGCTGAGGTGATCAGACGGCCGAAAGGCTTTGATCATGCCAGAAAAAACCTGAGGCGCTAATCATGATCTGGAGCGATTATCTTGGAGATCGGACGACTGTAGCGCCGTCTTCTTCACCCTTTACCTCGGCGAACCAATTCGCCGAGCTACGCATCCGCTATCGACTCTTGGGGATCTAGCCGAGCTACCACACCCTCGTCGATGCCTGGGAGTGTCAAGCTAGCTCCACATGGTCGAGCTACGGGTTCGAGGCTTCGCCGAGTCGGAGTTATGTCGAGCTCGCAGAGCTATGGAGATGTTGAGTTCTCGCCGAGCTACGGAGCTTGAGCTCTCTCCGAGCTATGGGGATTCTCGCTGAGCTATGGGTTTGAGCTCTATCTCGCCGAGCTACGGTGATAGCTCGTCTTGCAGAGCTATGGAGGTTGTGAATCCGCCGAGCTATGGGTTTCGACGAATTTGCCGAGCTACGGGAGTTTTGAATCCACCGAGCTACGACTTCACGGTCTCGCTGAGCTATGGGACTCTATCTCGCCGAGCTATGGCCTTCGAGGGGCTCGACGAGCTATGGAGTTCTCTCGCCGAGCTACAAGAATTTTGAATCCGCCGAGCTACAAACTCGAGGTCTCGCCGAGCTACGGGTTCGCCGAGCTATGGGTTTGCCGAGCTACAAAGTTAGAGGAATTTTTTGGGTTCGAACTCTGTTTTCGATCGAGTTTGGCTAGTGCTCGAAGTCAGCGACACTCATGGGGAGGCGAGAGCTTGGCATCAATGGCGAGGAGACATGGAGCCCAATTTTGGGGCGAGGGAATGAGTCGGAGCTCACAGGCGAGCGGCGGTCTTCGAGTTTTTCGAAGACGTGATTTTGGCGGGAAGATCTGGAGAAGAAGAAAGAGTTAAGGCAGAGCGGGTTGAGAAGTGGAGCCGGATTTTGGATCCGACCCATTAATGCCCCTTGGGCTGTTTTATTTGATTTTGTATGTGGGTTTGGGTCGCGGATCCAACCCGTTAAGCCTTTCATTCTCTTGAGCTATTTTTGGGGATTTTTGTGGAGTTTTTTAAGCTTCTTGGGCTTGGGTGTGCATATAACTTTTATACATATATTTATTGTCGTGTATATGCAACAACTCATATATATATGTATAATTACTTATATGTGTATACCCAGCTTTTTACTCCATCACCGTGGATTGGTGGATCTTGTACATATATTAATAGCTGTGCTAGGAGAGTTGTTGCAGACTTGCCGTTTGATCTCGGCAAATTGTTGTGGCAGATCCGGGACAGAGTAGAACATTTTAAGCTTGCCGTTTACGCCCGGCAAGCGTGTAGAGAACTCTGTGACGGAGTTGATGTAGAGCTTGCTGTTTGATTCCAGCAAGTTTGGAGAGAACTCTGAGATAGAGTCGATGTGGAACCTGCCGTTTGGTCCCGACGAGTTTGGAGACGACTCTGAGATAGAGTTGAACGTTCAAGCTTGTCGTTTGCACCCGACAAGTTTAGAGAGACAACTCTTTGACCGAGTTAACGTAAAGTTTGTTGTTTGTTCCCAGCAAGCGTTGAGAGACGACTCAAAGAAAGAGTTGAACGTTCAAGCTTGTCGTTTGAGCTCGGGAAGTTTAGTGGGACAAATCTTTGACTGAGTTGATGTAGAACCTGCTGTTTGTTCCCAGCAAGTTTGGAGAGAACTCGATAACAGAATTGGGTACTGAACTTACTGTTTGCGCTCAGCAAGCATGTAGAGACAACTCTTTGATTGAGTTGGACATTGTACCTGCTGTTTGGACCCAACAAGCGTATAGAAATAACTCTTTGGCTGAGTTGGCTTAGAGCTCGCTGTTTGATCCCAGCGAGTTTGTGGAGACAACTATGTGGTAGAATTGATGTAAAAACCACCATTTGGTCCCGACGAGTTTGGAAAAGACTCTATGAAAGAGTTAGATGTTGCACCTGCTGTTTGCGCCCAGCAAGCGTGTAGAGACAACTCTGAGATAGAGCTGATGTAGAAACTGGCGTTTGATCCCGGCGAGTTTAGAGAGGACTCTATGACAGAGTTGGATGTTGCACCTGCTGTTTGCACCTAGCAAGCATATAGGGACAACTCCTTGATAGAGTTGGTCCATAGACTACCGTTTGACTCCGGCGTTTAGAGATAACTCTGAGATAAAGCTGATGTAGAAACTATCTTTTGATCCCGACGAGTTTAGAAATAAAACTCCGTGATGGAGTTGTATGTTGAACTTGTTGTTTGTTCCCAACAAGCTTAGAGAGGACTCTATGACAGAGTTGGATGCCGCGCCTGCTGTTAGCGCCCAGCAAGCGTGTAGAGACAACTCAGAGATAGGGTTAACATAGAAACTGCCATTTGATCCCGGCGAGTTTAGATAAGACTCTATGGCAGAGTTGGATGTTGTGCCTGCTGTTTGTGCCCAGCAAGCGTGTAGAGACAACTCGTTGATTGAGTTGGTCCAAAAACTGCCGTTTGACTCTGGCGAGTTTAGAGAAAATTCTGAGATAGAGCTGATGCAGAAACTGTCGTTTGGTCCTGACAAGCTTGTAGGGGAGACTCCGTGATGGACTTGAGCTTGAACTTGTTGTTAGGCCCCGAAAAGTTTTCAATGATGCCTGGTCGAAAACCAAGGCATTGAACCCATTGTTTGGGACCAACAAGTTGTTGACGATGCTCAAGTGGCAATCAGAGCCTAGAACCTGCCATTTGGAGTCAATAGGCTATTTGGTGAAGTTTGGGCGAAGACCAAAGTATTAAACTCGTTGTTTGGAGCCAACGAGCTATTTGGTGAAGCTTGAGCGAAAACCAAAGTGTTGAACTCATTGTTTGGAGCCAACGAGCTATTTGATGGAGCTTAAGCAGCGAGCAGAGTGCTGAACTCGTTGTTTGGGACCAACGAGTTGTTGATGTAGCCTGAGAGAAAATCAAGGTGTTGAACTCATTGTCCGGGACCAACGAGTTGTAGACAGAGCTCATGCGAAGAGCAGAGCACTGAACTCGTTGTTTGGAACCAACAAGTTGCTAATGGAGCTCAAGCGAAGAGTAGGACATTGAACCCATTGTTTGGAGCCAACGAGCTATTTGGTGGAGCTTGAGCGAAGACCAAAGTGTTGAACTTGTTGTTTGGAGCCAACAAGCTATTTGGTGAAGCTTGAGCAAAGACCAAAGTGTTGAACTGGTTATTGGAGCCAACGAGCTATTTGATGGAACTCAACGGCGAGCAAAGCGCTTAACTCGTTGTTTGGGACCAACGAGTTGCTAATGGAGCTCAAGCGAAGAGTAGGATGTGGAACCCATTTTTTGGAGCCAACGAGCTATCTGGTGGAGCTTGAGCGAAGACCAAAGTGTTGAACTCGTTGTTTGAAGCCAACGAGCTATTTGGTAAAGCTTGAGCAAAGACCAAAGTGTTGAACTCATTGTTTGGAGCCAGCGGGCTATTTGGTGAAGCTTGAGCGAAGACCAAAGTGTTGAACTCGTTATTTGGAGCCAACGAGCTATTTGATGGAGCTCAAGTGGCGAGCAGAGCGCTGAACTTGTTGTTTGGGACCAACGAGTTATTGATGTAGCTTGAGAGAAAATCAAGGCATTGAACTCGTTGTTTGGGATCAACGAGTTGTAAACGGAGCTCATGCAGGGAGCAGAACATTGAACTCATTGTTTGGGACCTACGAGTTGTTGATGGAGCTCAAGCGGCGAGCAGAGCGTTGAACTCGTTGCTTGGAGCCAACGAGCTATTGATGGAGCTCAAGCGGTGAGCGGTGAGCGGAGCGCTAAACTCGTTGTTTGGAACCAACGAGTTGTTGATGGAGCTCAAGCAAGCGGCGAGCGGGGCACTAAACTCGTTGTTTGGGACAAACGAGTTGTTGATGGAGCTCAATCATCGAGCAGAGTGCTGAACTCGTTGTTTGGGACCAACGAGTTGCTGATGGAGCTCAAGCGGTGAGCGGGGCACTGAACTCGTTGTTTGGGACAAACGAGTTATTGATGGAACTCAAGCGTCGACCAGAGTGCTGAACTCGTTGTTGGGGACCAACGAGTTGCTGATGGAGCTCAAGCGGCGAGCAGAGCGCCGAACTCATTGTTTGGGACAAACGAGTTGTTGATGGAGCTCAGGCGACGAGCAGAGTGCTGAACTCTTTATTTGGGACAAACGAGTTGTTAATGGAGCTCAAGCGGTAAGCAGAGCACTAAATCGTTGTTTGGGACCAACAAGCTGCTGATGGGGCTCAAGCGGCGAGTGGAGCGCTGAACTCGTTTTTTGGTACAAACGAGTCGCTGATGGGGCTCAAGCGGCGAGCGGAGCACTGAACTCGTTGTTTGGGACAAACGAGTTGTTGATGGAGCTCAAGCGGTGAGCAGAGATCGGGGAGTTGGACCCGTTGCTCGATGTTGACAAGTGGTTGACCGGAGGAACTCAAGTGGCGCGTAGAGTGCCAAACTCATTTTTAGAGCGGATGAGTTGTGGGTATGTATTCTGAATCTTCTTAGTGTGGAAGTGAAGTAACTTGTGTTTATTCAATGTTGAGATGATTCCATTCTTCTCTTTACTGACAAGTGGTTGCGTGCATGGAATGCGGTTCCCCGGGATACTGAGCTTGTCGTCCTTCGTGATACGCTGTGCGTGACGGAGTTGGAACTCTCCCGTTTGCACGGCACTTCAAGAGAGACAGAGTTGAAGCTTGCTCAAGTGAAGGTGGTCAGATACATCTGGAGTTTGCTCGTCTAAGGAATACTTATCTTGAATATCGTCATCAAGAGTTGAGGTGTCCCTATGGAGATGTTAGCTGGTAGGAGGCTGGCGAGGAGATTTGTTTTTCTTAGGTAGAGCACCTCTCTAGTGTGTCTGGCTGGAAGAACCGCTTGCATGACAGTTTGCTGTACAGTGTGCGCAGGACTTTCGGTAGCGATTCTTAGACGTAAAACGTGAACTCATTGTAACTTTGCTATTGTAATGAGACTTGTAGTTTTTGAAATGAGAAGTCTTCTACATGTCGGTGTCTGGTCCTGTGATACATCGTCTTGGGGGTTGGCTAGTCATATGAGCTTATCGTAGGAGATTTAGATTTTGGACTAGCCGTTTTGTATTTGCAGATGTCTGTAGTGCTACTAGATCTGAACATATGAGTTGGTGATAGTTCTGTGACTTGCGGGATTCATTTCACATGCTTGATCCTTACTGTCATGGTTGAGGTATCATCGACGAGTTCTCTGTCGCTAAATAATAGGGCCTCACGTCTGTTGTGTATGGCTTAGAAAGCTTTCGACGGTATATGACGGAGTGTAGCATTGCTCCGTCTTGAACCTAGTTAGTTGTAGGGACAACTATGAAGGAGAGTTGTTTTCCAAACTTGCTGTATGTGGCCTCTGATAGATTGTGAGAGTCACATCGAATGGAGAGTTGAACCCCAAGTGCGGCTTTTTACAAGTGTTGCTAGGGTAACTTCGATCTATGATTTTGGATCTATTAATCTATTGTTGAGGAAATTTAACTAGTTGCAGGAATAGATCGAATGGCGAGTTGAACTCTGAACGTGTGTCATTACAGGTTGCGAGAGTAACTTTGAACCATGAACATAGATTCCGAACTTGTTAGTTTAAGTATTAACAGGTTGCAGGAGCACCTCGAATGGTAAAGAGCACTCTGAACTTGCTTCTTTGCAAATTGACAGGATCTCTTTTGAACCATGAACTGGACTCCGAACCGGTCGTCGAGGCATTGAAGAATTGCAGGAGCAGATCGAATAGCGAAGTGCACTGTGAGTTTGCATTATTGCAATTGTTTAGAGTCGCTGTCGAGCCATAGTTATGGACTCCAAATCCGTCTTACGGGGAGACTCGCAACTAGTATTTGGTGCTGCTTAAATGTTTAAGTGTGGCACTCAACTTGTTGTTTCCGAGCCTCCTGGAAAGTTTAACTAGTTGCGGGTTCAGATCGATCGGTGAATTGTATTCTAAGCGTGCGAGGTTGCATGCCGCAACTCCCCAGTTCTGGATTCCGAACTTGCATTGTAGAAAGCTTGTAACGAGTGTTTAGTGCATCTTTGAATGTAAGTTAGGCGTGTAGCTCGTTGTTTTCTTTGATGAATTAACAGGTTGTAGAAGCAGATCGATTGGCAAAGTGCACTCTGAACTTAATTCATTGTAGATTACTGTAGTAAATTCGCACTATGGATGTGGGCTCCGAACCCATCTCATAAGAAGCTTTTAACGATTTTGGTGCCGTTTTTGTATACAAGTTTGGCACCCTACTCGTTGTACTTCATAAGATGTTCTACTTTCCAAGTCCCTGCTGATATCTCCTTGCCCTCCGGGTCTTCAAGTTGATGAGCCGTCAGGCGAACAACTTGGTAGATCTTGCCTGGACTTGTCTGTTTTGGAGGGAGCCCCCCATTATTTTTCATAGAGAAAGAAAAATCTTCTGATGTACCAATGTATTTAGGCAAGATTATTTATTTTCGTCGACTGAGCGGAGTGGCTTCGGGAGAGGGATTCAAGTTTATTATTGTGTCATGATGAGAACTAGTTTGGACCTAGTGAAAGATGATATGTCAGGTTTGAAAGTTCTTGGTAGAGTTGGTTATGGCAAAGGCTTCAAGCTCGTTTACAGTTTCTGAATTATTGTGACTGCTTTTTTGTGGTGACTCTATGGCATCGAGGGGGAGAATGGAGGCCCCATTGTAGCGGTGTAGCATGCTCGTACTGCCTGTTGGCTTCCTACAGTTTAGCCTACGCCAGCTGTTGTTAGGAACTTCATTTTCATGTGAAATGCGGAGGCAACTGCATGGAATTTTGCTAGGCCAGAACGGCCGAATATAGCATTGTATGCAGCTTTGACATCGATTACCATAAAGTCCAGTGCTTCTGTTTGAATAGCAGGGGCTTTGCCTGCTGTTACATCGAGTGCGATAATTCCCTCGACTTGGATAGGTGCACCAGAGGAGTCTTGAAGTGTATGACTGGCTAGCTTGAGTCGGTCTTGAGAGAGCTTAAGAGCCTGAAATGTGGCCATGAAGAGGATGTTTACTGAGCTGCCATTGTCCACCAGGATGCGACGTACCTCATGATTTAGCATGCAAAGGTTTATGGCCAATGCATCGCAATGAGGTGTTTGGACGGCTTTTAAATCCTTGTCGGAGAAAGATATCGGGATTCCGGTGCGTTTGGCAGGCAGAATGTTATCTATGGAGTTGACTTTGCTGACAAAAGCTTTGCGGGAGAAGTTGGAATCTCCCCCCATTGGGTCTTCATGAATATAGTAGAGGACGGTCATATGTTCAGAGTCTTGCGACTCGTGTGACCTCTGCTGACGCTTATTAGCCCTCCGGGATGGAGGATTTTCGGCGTCGTTATCTTTCTGAACGAAGTTGGAGAGATAGCCCATGCAAATCAGGGCTTCCGGTTCTTCTTTAAGGGTTCGACAGTTGTCAGTAGTGTGTCCATGATCTCTATGAAATATACACCACTTATTTTTGTCTTTTCTTCGGCTAGACGTTGACATCGTGGGGGAGGGAAGATTATTCCGTCATTCTCCACGTCTATAAAGATAGATGATACGCTAGCATTGAGAAGAGCGAACTTGTCGAAGTGTGACGCTAGAGTTGGACGGTGTGAACTTGTCGAAGCCCATGTCTCGGAGTGGGCCCAGACCTGTAAAATAGGCCTGTGATGGCTAATCTGCCTGTAGACGCTTTGAGATCCATGCAGGGATCGTACGGCTCTGATCTGCTGCGATTTTTACCATCATCATAAGCTCCTCATTCCCGGAAGGCGATTTTCATGGCTTTCGGAAAGTAGTACGTCCTATTTTTAGAATCTGACAAATAATCTTAGCAGTCAGAGTGTTCGTAGATACCTGAAACCGATCTGTGGCTTCTGGAGGCAGTGAATGTATTGCTGGATTTTTCCATATTTTTTTCGGATTTTCTGAATTTTCTGGAATTTTTCTGAAATTTTCTGAGAATTTTTCCACAGTTCTTCGGATTTCTCCAAATTTTATGGAATGCTCTACAATCTCAAAATCACTCTTTCGAATTTTATAATTAATAAATTCAATTCTAATTATTTTTTCAAATTTAAATAATTATTTTTAAATTTTTTAATTGATTTTTTGAATTAAAAATGATTATTAATTGTTTTTTCGAATTTATCAGACATGTTACACTTTTTAAAGCGATCAGAGGCATGCATCATGGCCTGGCTCGCGCACTGAGGTGATCAGACGGTTGAAAGGCTTTGATCAAACCAAAAAAACCTGAGGTGCTGATCATGATCTAGCGCGATTATCTTGGAGATCGGACGGCTGTAGCGCCGTCTTCTTCACCCTTTTACCATCATCAACAAGCATGTATAACTAATTAAAGTTATTATGTTGGATTGTGACTTAATAAAAGGTTGTGTGTTCAAGGACGTAATAGTACAATTAATAAGCTATATTATGCATCTCATTTACTTTTGGACTACATGTACAATGGCGGAGACGAGATGAATGATAGTTAGTACTTTCCAGGTGGACGAGTACGATGACGAAAAGATTGTAACTGGTCTAACTCTTGACTGAGCAGAGCACATCAGATCGACAGCCCACCCTCCGGGGTTGTGTTGGAGAGATCTCTTTTCGTTGTCTGTATTGATTATGTTGTTTTATACTTTAAGTTTTATACGGTCCCACCCTTCCATGAATGTTTAGAGGTGTTATATTTTAATTTTTGTTCTATATATAGGATGTTTACATCCAGCCTCCCATGTATAATTAAATGTGTTATGTTTTAATTTCTGTTCTGTAAGATGTTGTACATTTTAGTTCAGTAATTTGAGTTTATTTTATTAACTTGTTATTAATAAAACAAAGTGGCTACTGGCTATACATAATATTTTCCCTCAAAAAAATATTTAAAAAGACAACAGTATGGTGACTAGCAGCAAAGAACAAATCGTATACATTAAAAACACACAAACTAAATGTATATGAGTTGATGGTGTACACCATACATGAGTTTAGACATGGGCACATCACTTCTCATTAAGAAATTTTCAGCATCCAACTGTCTTTGTTTGTGAGTACCGTCGATCAATCTGAGTTTTCTTTTTTCAAAAAACTATCAATGTGAATATTCCTAAAATTCTATACTTACTTATATTTGGCGTTTTAAATAATTGTGTTAAATAGATTTATTGTCTTATCGAGTAAAAGTTGTATAGTTTATTCATGTAGTAGGTCGCTCAATATTCAAAAATATTTTTTTTATTAAAATGAACAAAAAGCAAAAGAAAATAGAAATGATGAGAAAATAAAAAAAATTGACACTAGTGATGCGGAAAAAATATGTGGGAAAGTTACAATCATGCACTTGCGACATTGGCCTACCGTAACGGAATTGAATTTTCCACGCTTGAAGAAAATACAGTCCATGTGACGTCTGAAAGGCGCGTGGAATATTTGGATGAATATTTGTGGGCCATGTGGACCATTTTACCCAAGTTATGTCAATTAAGTTGTCAATCGCACGTCTCAAAGTCAACCTGACCCTAAGCAACAGTCAATAACAACATTGACGTTTTGACTTTTGACTATGGAACAATATTCTTGCAGATATTTTCAATGGAGGACAAACAAATAGTCATCCCGATCCTTTGACAGTGTGACTTCCATCTGTCTAACGACTCTAACCATGCGTATTGTAGTAGAAGTCAACGATTAACGATAAACCCACGAGATAATCACCTTTATAACTAGATGATTATATAGAGATTACATTCTAGTTCACTTCTCTCCTCATAATAATTATTAAGGGTGTTCTGTTTTAATGCTTGTGGAGTTTTTCTCTCACTAATGTTCTGTTTTTATGCTTATGCAGTTTCCTGCACTTTTCTTTTCATCGTATATTATCCATTCAGTCGCTAAATTTCAGGTTGCATCTCTCTATTATGTTTGTATTGTATTTTTTGCTACTATTTGAGTCTGTGGGGGATTGTGGCTGCTCAGTTCTTTTGATGTTTCGCTGCTGGCTGGTTTGGCTTTTGTTGTACTTGTTATTTGTTCTACTGTTTCTATGTAATTGGTGTCTATTGGCTGCTCTTTGGACGGCTGCAGCCACCGGCATGTGTTGTCACTGCTTGTGCCCCCATAGTGCTTTGCTGGCTGTTGTTGTGCTTTTGTCGGCTGTGGTGTCTCGAGTATTTGGCAGCCTTCTTATCTTATCTGCCTTCTCGATCTCCGTTTTGCTACCTTCTCGATCTCTGTTTTGTTGTCTCGGGTATTCTCTATTGTGCTTCTGAGTTTTACTTCTTGTAAACTTGACTACTGTATGTTATTCTTTATGTTTGTTAATATATTTATTTCGTGGCTGGAGTCGGATGTATATATATATATATATAGGGAAAAAGGGGTATGAGCAACTTGCTCATTTAGTAAACAAGCAATTGATGATGTGGAATACATGTGATTGGAAAATCATTAAAAATGTTAGTTGTCCAATGTATCACATACATGCCACATAATCAATTGCTCATTTACTAAATGAGCAAGTTGCTCATAACCCTTTTACCCATATATATATAGGGAAAAAGGGGTATGAGCAACTTGCTCATTTAGTAAATGAGCAATTGATGAGGTGGCATGCATGTGATTGAAAAATTCTAAAAGTGGTTAGTTGTCCCATGTATCATATGCATGCCACATCATCAATTGCTCATTTACTAAGTGAGCAAGTTGTTCATAACCTTTTTACTCATACACACACACACACACACACACACACACACATATATATATATATATACACTAGTAATTTGCACGTGCGATGCACGTTTTAATAATTTTATAAAATAAAAATAAAAACTCTAACGTAGAGAGGATTCGAACCGGAAACCTCCTTTATATTAGTTATTAATTATGTACATGCGTTGCACATGTTGGTAGAATGACAAAATGACAAATGACACTAAGGTCTTCTCCCATTATAATATTAGAGATTAGAGATATACTAGTATTTTTTTATGTGCGATGCACGTTTTGATAAGAGTTTGAGGATTTCCACTTGCAATATACGTGTTAAGAAATAGTTTTGGAGTTGGACGTGCATTGCACGTAATTGAAAAAAAAAATAGTTTGAAGGGAAAACTACAATTTGTACGATTATAAGTAGAATTTGAATTGTATGCGCAATATATATGTATGTTTAGTGTTAAAAAATAATATAAAATTATTTTGCACGTGCGTTGCACGTTTTAAACAGGTGGAGAAATTTTTTATTTGTTGTTTTTGTTGTAATTAATGGAAGAGTCAGAGTTGCACGTGCAACGCACACTACAAGATTAACTAGCTACATCGGCGTATATTTCCCGGCGTTTTACCAATCACGCCGGGGTAGGATAAGACCAGGATTGGATCGCAAAATTATATAGTTATACACCGATGGTCTCTACAAAATGCCGGTGATAAGACCAGGATAGGAGTGTATGCTAAAAGTTCATTTGTTAGAAAGAGATTGAGCCTAGGTTGCCTAGTACGCGGAACGAAAATGGGTATGTAAAACACCAGTATTGTTGGAACATGATACGATGGTGGTAGCTTTCTTCAGGTCGGCCAGTCGCTTAGTGGGAACAAAATACGTGTAGCCATAACGCAAAATATTTTTGTGAATGTGACATATATTTCCCAAACAACTCTTAAATATCCTTTCTTCTATTTGGCATTTTCATGATTTGAAGAAAGAGTTTCAAAAATTCATGTCATTCCTTAGTATTTTTCTTATAATCAATTATAGTTTGTTACTTTCACTTGGATTACAATCCTATCTAGGCCTTTTCAATTCCGGATCACTTATTTTACCTTTTAAAATACGACCGTACCACATTTTAGAACCAATGTTTCGGATCGGAAAACGTAGGGGTTTGAGCAAATTAGGTAAGGATTAAGCATTAAAGGAGAAGGAACCATCATTGTCAGAATGGCAAGCGTGGAAGATATTCGTGCAGGAAAGACTGCTTTTGGGTGTTAGCTTAAAATGACAATTTCCTAACTTAACAAATGAGCTAAATCCGTACTGGAATGGAAGGGTAAGTTATGTGCAGCTTTATTGTTCTTGTAATTGTATATTTTTACAAGGATTTGGATCTGAGGAGTTAGTGGACTTCGGAGCCAGATGTTTCTAGCTCGGATTTTGCTAGATAGTTTTTTCATTTGGAGATGGGTTAGTTGCTTTTGGAGATGCAGGTTCATTTTTTTCATTCTTCAGTTTGAGTTTGTTTTCTTATGCATTTGGAGATGGGTTAGTTGCTTTTGGAGATGGGTTATTATGCATTTGAGTTTTAGTTTGGTTCAGAGTAAACTGGAATTATTATGCATTTGGAGATGGGTTACTTGCTTTTTTGTCTGAATTTGGAGATGAGATGGATCATGTATCTGAAGTTGCACACTATGATTTTTTGAGGTGCGACTAGTGATGAATTTTTTTATCTAAACTTTATATACAATTATATCATGATGTCTACATGAGTATCAGTTTCTAACTTAATGTTCATGCTTGTTGCTTGGGTTTGAAAATGAGATTGTTCTTTGCCGTATGGTTTTAAGTGATAATGAGATGGATTATGTAACTGAAGTTGCATACTATGATTTACAGAGGAGTGACTAGTGATGAAATAATCCTGTTTGAACTTATGTTGTGATTTCAATTGACAGTTATCTCATAAGTATTATAAAAGTATAAGTTTCATTTCAGTTAGTAGAACTTTTGCCTGAATTTGAAAGTATTCTTTTTCACTCTTTGTAATTCAATAATTTGAACTCCATATTCTGGTTTTGATTGTAAGAGTGCTGCATTTTTTTTTAATTAATTTTTTTAAAATTTATATACCTACACCGGCGCCGGTGTAGAATGAATATCAGGGGAGAAGAGGGCAGTCTTGAATACGCCTTACACCGGCGCTTTTGCGACCGCCAGTATAACTTACGAATTTACCGGCGTTTGTAAAAAATGCCGGTGTAGACCCCCCCTTTTCTGCGACGCCTTCTTCGGCCGCATTAGCACCGGCGATTTTAAAAATGCCGGTGAATTATTCACTGGCGTTTTAAACCGCCGGTGAATATAAGAAAAAACGCCAGTGTATCCGTTGTGTGTTGTGGTGGCATGAGTTTGTATGTTGACAAATGACAATCCCAACTCTCCCATTATAATATTAGAGATAAACACAAAGAAAGCTACCAAATGGCTCTCATTAAATAAGGTTGAAATCAATGGTCTAGATCTAACCTCACAAAATATATATTCCCGTCCAAAAGTTTTCCCCCAAAACTCAAATTCAAATCCCCCAAAACAACTCCTTTATTTATTTATTTATTTATTTATTTATTTCTCTCTCTGTCTCTCTCTCATTCTCTCTTTATTTACTCATAAATTTATTTTTTCAGATTTTAGGTTTGTAAATTTTTAAATTTTTTATGTATTTTTTTATTGCTCATGTTACATTGAAAATAGCAAATATCTTATCAACAGTTAAATTTCATCATTTTTCACACTCAAAGTTCTAAAAAGTTGGATTTTACACCCCCATTTATAATTAATTTTCAACATATACTAATGGAAACATGAATTTTTATTTACAACTAATTATTGTTTTACTATTCAAACTTGAGCTACATAATTGTTGTTTTACTGTTTACAAGAATTTCATATATTGTATCGTTCTGAAGACGTGCCTTAGGCACGTGCCCACAGGCAAATCTAGTGTGTGTGTGTGTGTGTATATATATATATATATATATATATATATATATATATATATATATTAATGGTGTGATTGGGAATGAACCTTTTTTATTATTATTATTATTACTATTATTGTTAGGAAATAAACGATACAACGACACCACTTGTTAGGAAAATAGTGGAACTCTTCCCTTTGAGGATCTTGTTGAGTTATTCGATGTAATCAACAAAAACTACCAAGCATATATGAGATCATACCAAACACACCAAAGCACACACAAGTTTGTCCGAGTTGGGACTTTTGCCTTAATCCGGGGGAGAAGAAATCCGAAATATTATTCATTTAGAGAAGATACAAAATATTACAATTCTCATAACGACCATCTCTCAAACCTCACCAGCAAGTACTAGTTGTTTACAATTGGAGAAACTCTTAAACTTTCTTCAATAAAGTACTCTCTCTCTCTCTCTCTCTCTCTCTCTCTCTCTCTCTCTCTCTCTCTTCGCTCTCAATGGAGGCGGTTGCCGCTAAATTTGGTGTGGGGGCAAACAGGTGAATTTATGGATTCTCAGGGAAACTGAATAGTAAACATGTATACCTGTTCCGTCGGTCTTCGATCGTTGATCCCGCCGCGGACCTGCAAAAAGTGCGAGACACCGGGGTTGTTCCCGGCGACGCACCCTCCGACGCTCAAGTCAGTAATCTGAAAAGACTATGAAAGAGCGCAAAAACTGGTGAAAGATTGATTACCTCTTAATGGAGATGGGTGGGGGGTATTTATAGGCGTCTTAGGGAACGGATTAGGAATGTAATCCTCGTGACCTGATATGGAATATTCCCCCCGTAAACAGATTAGGAATGTAATCTGATGAGGTATATTCCCTGTAATCAGATAAGGAATTTAATCCCCAAATCCCAGTGAAGAGATAGACGTACATCAGGGCCGTTGATCAGGATTAATCAGGGACCCTAATCTTATCTTGTTGGGTCGGGTGTGCAGCGGTTAAGGACCCGCACCCTCTTGTTGGCGGATCCATTCGCGGGTTATTGGGTCCTTGGGGAAAAGATCCAATACCCATTTTGGATCCTTTTGTAGGGGAAATTACCGTTTTACCCCTGGGTTTCAAGATTCGTACCTGATTTGGACGGTTCCGATTAAACCCCGTTTTTAGCCATATCACGAGCCCCCCACTCCTAAAGGCTAAATTTGATCGGCCTTTGAGGAGTAGTTTAACTGTTTTTGATGGCTAGCGGAGTTGTATCGGAGTTCAAATGAAGGGTTTGCGAATCTTGAGGGAGGTAGTGTGGTAATTCCTTATGATCGGGTGGTGTTCTTGTGTGAATATCTTCTTAGCTTCGTAATCTCTCGGTGAACAGTTCTGTCGTTTTCCTCTGTCGAGAGTTGCGTTTACCGGCGCCACAACTCCGACCCTTCCCAGAGCTTGACGACCAGGATGCCGAGGCCGGAGATCGGTTCGGCGATTCTTTCCGATGGGGAGAGGGACCTCGGCGTGGTCGCGAGCCTGGAGAGGGGGCTCGTCGAAGTTCGAAGGCCAGATTTCCCATGTACAGGGGGTCGGAACCAAGGGCGTTTGGCGGTCAATGTTAACCTTAGGCTTATAATACGGTCGGTGGCAAGAACGCTCGGCAGCTGGTGCCGAGGCTCGAGACTTGGACCTTTTTTGGAGATCTTGACTGCCGAACTCAAGCCCGTAATACGGTCGGTGGCAAGAACGCTCGGGGCGGGCGCCGAACTCAAGTCCGTAATACGGTCGGTGTCAAAAACGCTCGGTAGCTGGTGCCGAGGCTTGAGACTTAGAAATGTTTTGGAGATCTTGACTGCCGAACTCAAGCCCGTAATACGGTCGGTGTCAAGAACGCTCGGCAGCTGGTGCCGAGGCTTGAGACTTAGAAATTTTTTGGAGATCTTGACTGCCGAACTCAAGCCCGTAATACGGTCGGTGGCAAGAACGCTCGGAGCGGGTGCCGAACTCAAGCCCGTAATACGGTCGGTGTCAAGAACGCTCGGCAGCTGGTGCCGAGGCTTGAGACTTAGAAATTTTTTTTGGAGATCTTGACTGCCGAACTCAAGCCGTAATATGGTCGGTGGCAAGAACGCTCGGAGCGGGTGCCGAACTCAAGCCCGTAATACGGTCGGTGTCAAGAACGCTCGGCAGCTGGTGCCGAGGCTTGAGACTTAGAAATTTTTTTGGAGATCTTGACTGCCGAACTCAAGCCCGTAATACGGTCGGTGGCAAGAACGCTCGGCAGCTGGCGCCGAGGCTTGAGACTTAGAAATTTTTTGGAGATCTTGACTGCCGAACTCAAGCCCGTAATACAGTCGGTGGCAAGAACGCTCGGAGCGGGTGCCGAACTCAAGCTCGTAATACGGTCGGTGTCAAGAACGCTCGGCAGCTGGTGCCGAGGCTTGAGACTTAGAAATTTTTTGGAGATCTTGACCGCCGAACTCAAGCCCGTAATACGGTCGGTGGCAAGAACGCTCGGCAGCTGGTGCCGAGGCTTGAGACTTAGAAATTTTTTGGAGATCTTGACTGCCGAACTCAAGCCCGTAATACGGTCGGTGGCAAGAACGCTCGGAGCGGGTGCCGAACTCAAGCCCGTAATACGGTCGGTGTCAAGAACGCTCGACAGCTGGTGCCGAGGCTTGAGACTTAGAAATTTTTTGGAGATCTTGACCGCCGAACTCAAGCCCGTAATACGGTCGGTGGCAAGAACGCTCGGAGCGGGTGCCGAACTCAAGCCCGTAATACGGTCGGTGTCAAGAACGCTCGGCAGCTGGAGCCGAGGCTTGAGACTTAGAAATTTTTTGGAGATCTTGACTGCCGAACTCAAGCCCGTAATACGGTCGGTGGCAAGAACGCTCGGAGCGGGTGCCGAACTCAAGCCCGTAATACGGTCGGTGTCAAGAACGCTCGGCAGCTGGTGCCGAGGCTTGAGGCTTGAGACTTGTCGATTCCGACAACGCAGAGGAAGTTGAAAGAGTTTTTGCTCTCTTCGAAAAAGTTTTGGGAGTCTGCCGAACCCACGCCCGCAAGACGGTCGGTGTCAAGAACGCTCGGCAGCTGGTGCCGAGGCTTGAGATTCGACGGTTCTGACGGATGTGACGGCCCCTGGGTTTCTGACAGATGTGACGTCCATTAATGCTGCGTCCCCTGGGCTTCTGCTGACGTGACTGTCATTAATGAGCCGTTTGGCCAGGCGTGGCAAACAAGGCGACGGTTGGGGTCGCCTTTTGTCACTTTGTGGAGGTGGGCCTGTGGTAAAAGCCCATTAGCCTCGATTGACGCGCTGGCTCTATATAAAACCCCCACCCCCTCTTCATTTTTCACTTTTCAACTCTTCGCTCTGTTGTTTTCGTTTGAAATTGCTAGAGCTCCAGGTGATCGCTGACCTTTTTTCGGCGAGCTTTCCGACGACATCTCCGTTCAAGGTAACTTATATTTTAGTTTCTAAACATGTCTGTCTCCGTCTCCTCTTCTTCGTCCGAGCCCTCCCTTGAAGTCGCCGAAGCTCCGACTTCTAGCCGACCTCACAAAAGCAAGAAGGTGTTCGGCAAAGATTCTGTCGTGGAGGAGCCGAAGCGCATGCCGGAGTTCGGCAGATTACCGGGGCCGCTGACTGGGCTTCACAGGGTTCGGGAACTTCCGGAGGAGGACGCCAAACGCATTGTGTATGGGAGGGCCCGGTCGTTCGAGGAGAATGCGGCGAGGGAGACGACAGAGGCCGACGAGACGGTGTCGATCCTCAGCGAAGATGACTTGGGAGTGATCCGGGGTTGCCTTCAGATCCCGAAGGAGTACGAGCTTATGTTGCCGGGTCCCGGGGTTAGGGCCAACTCGCCGATGCCGGTGACCGTGTGTTGCTGGCCAGTCGACGCCTTTATCGCCGGGGCTCGGCTGCCCCTCCATCCGTTCGCGGTTGCTGTATTAAGCTGGCTCGGGGTCAGCCCCATCCAGCTTATGCCGAACGCATGGAGGGTGATAAACGGCTTCGTACTACACTGCCAAGCCGCTGGGATTCAGCCGGAGCTGAACGTGCTTCGGACCATCTACCAGCTACATCAAGGGAATAGGTCGGCGTACCGGTACTATTTGACTCCGAGGCACGGAGGCAGGCTCGTTGTGTGCCCTGATTCCATCAAGTACTGGCGCGAGAAGTACCTTCTGGTACGTAGTCCGGAGGCCTGGCCCATTCCCGTTAGTTGGGTGGAGGGTGTGCCGAAGAAGGTGAAGGCGCTGCCGACACTTCGGCCCGAAGAGGAGGAGGCTGTACGGGTACTCCTGGGTCGGCCGAAGCTTGACTGGAAGGATCTGACCGAGGACGTCCTGTTTAAGGGAGGGCTCGTTCATGCCGATCCCAGTATGCGGCTTCCTTTATTTATTATTGTTGTTTTACTTCTCGTGCTTCATTTTTTCATGACTTGTTCCGAACTAATCTACTTGTCTTATGGTGCAGAGTCTATGGATTATCAGGCGGTGTTGGCGCTGAGGGCAGGCCTCGCCAATAAGGCACCGAAGAAGAGGAAGAGGGTGGTCTCCAAGCTGCCGACGTCAAAGGCTCCGAAGGCTACCGAGGTGACCGAGGAGGTGGAGATCCTGGAGAGCCCGGCCCCTGATGGCGTGGTCGCTTCGACGTCGACCAGGGTCGGCGAATTTCCCATCGCCGCAGCCCTCAATATGCCGACGCCACCGCTGACGAGGGTGGCGGAGGAGCTCCTGACCGAGGCTCACAAAAGGATCCACGTCCCGGACTGGCAAGTTCAGAAGCATGACGGGTTCCTCGGCAATTCTTTGGCGAGCATGGAGGCCATCAAGCACCTCGCCACGCCGAAGGATCGGGCGGCCATGGAGGCCGGACGGGAGGGAGACGACGTTATCGAGATAGCGCGCTCGGCGGTGTCGGTGAGTGTTGGATCCATCCCCCCCCCCCTTTTTATGCCGAACTTCTTAAGTTATAATTTTTATGACTTTCTTGCCTTCTAATCGCAGATCGTCGTTCACTTTGGGCACCTTACCGAGAGGCTGGCGGCCCAGGAGAAGGAGATGAAGAAGGAGAACGACCAAGCTCAGAAGGAGAAGGCCCAGATAAGGAACGAGCTCGACAAGCTCGAATTGAATTTTGAGGCGAAGTCGGCGAGGGTTGCCTAGCTCGAGGACAGGGTTGCGACGCTGGAGGACAACCTTCGTCAGCAAAAGGAGGAGGCGGCCAGGCAGTTGGCGGAGGCTGCCGAGGCCAAAGCGGCGGCGGTGAAGCAGGCGGAGGATGCGACCTTGGAGAAGGCGCAAGGCTTCCTCGCCCAGAACATGGCCAAGGCCTTCGCCGATGCTATCGCCCGGGTGACGGAGGCCTACCCCAACGTGGACTGCTCGGGTTGGAGGCTGTTCCCGGGGCACGTTGAAGGCTTCGACCCCGAATCGGAGGGAGAGGAAGAAGAAGAAGAGGAGAGGGGCGACGACGATCCTGTGGCGGATCCCCCCGCCGGAGTTCAGGGGTCGGTGGTTACCCCATTGGCGACGGTGGCCCCTTCGGAAGTGTCGTCCCCGACCCCCGCTCGCCGCCCCGGGAAAGTGGTCGAGCCCTGACTCCGTTTGTTGTTTCTTTTTTTTTTGTTTTTTGACGTGTAATGCCTAATAGCGGACTGGCCACCGCTACCCTTTTTTTCTTTTGAAATGAATGAAAAACACAACTTTTTGGGCTCGATCTCGTGTCTTTGTCTGTTGACTGTCGAACGCTCGAGCATTTGTTCGAAAGAACTCCCGAGGTCTGGGACTTAGACGACGTCTGAATTTTTGTTGCTTGTTTGCATTTCTTTTCAGCTCGCGGTGGTAACTCGGGACATCGAGCGCCCTCGCTCGGATGGTAAGGTCGGGACCGAGGTTGGTTTGAAGGCGACGAGGATGTGCTTGGCGAAGTGTCGAGAGCGGCTTTTCGAAGTCGAGCTCGGATTGCACCGAGCCGAGGAAGAGCGGAACCAGCTTCAGCTCATACTTGGTCAGCGAGATCTCGACATCCAGTGCTTGGAGGGCAGGATCGCCGAGATGACCACCTCAGGAGGGGAAGATGGTTCGCCGGTTGCCTTTACCAAAGGGCTTCGGACCAAGTGTTTTCGCCATACTTTGTCGAAGGTGACGGCGGAGAGGGATGGCTTGCTCTCGGAGATCCATCATCTACGAACCGTGGAGGCGGGGCTTCGGACTGAGGGGGAAGCGTTAGCCTCGACGGTGGCCAAGTTGACTACCGAGCGGGATGAGCTTACTGCCGAGGTCGATGTGTTGAAGAGGGCTACGGTGGACAGGGGCATCGAGGTTACCCACCTTCGGCGCCTCGTGGCGAATCGCTCCGATGCCCGGAGTTCCGCAACGCCGCCTCGCTTCGAGGTCGACGTCGGGGACGGCTCGTTGCGAGGCCGGATCTCAGAACTAGAGGCGGAGGTAGCCCGGCTCAAACCACGTTCGGGGCCAATCAATGTCAGGAGCACTTCATGTACTCGTGCGGAGAGCGACCGCGGCATTTCATTTTACGAGATGGCGACCCGTCCGCCCCTCGGCCATCCAAGCCCGGGAGATGCGCAAAGTTCCGTGGCCATTTCGTCGAGCGGCGCATCCGTCGGCGTGGCTGCCAGAAGCAGTGCCGAGGACACGTCCCAACTTGCTGGCCTGGGATCGGGTTCCGGAGGCAAACGTCGCCGACCTCAAGTGTCCTTGAAGAGGAGCATCCCTGCGCCTCGGAGGCGTTGATGGCTCCGAGTTCAGTGTCTTGTAATCTTCGCTTTTCAGCTCCTTGTAATCTTTAGTACCTTGTAATATTGATGTATGTAAGGGTTGCTTTTAATAAAATTGGAATCGATTTAATCGTCGCTGTATCGTAGTTGCCCAATTTTTGCTCTAGTCGTGGAGTTGTGGAACCGAGGTTTGAGATTTGGCATTTTTTGACTGGTCTTGACTGCCGAACTCAGGCCCGTAATACGATCGGTGGCAAGAACGCTCGGCGCGGGTGCCGAACTCACGCCCGTAATACGGTCGGTGTCAAGAATGCTCGGTAGCTAGTGCCGAGGCTTGAGACTTGTTGATTTCTCGATTGATCTTGACTGCCGAACTCAAGCGCGTAATACGGTCGGTGGCTAGAATGTTCGGCGCGGGTGCCGAACTCACGCCCGTGATGCGGTCGGTGTCAAGAATGTTCGGCAACCAAGTGTGGGAGTCCGAACCATTCAACGGCTGTGGGAGCAATCCCGAATGGCGAACTACTTCTAGTTCGCTTAGGAGCAAACTTGCAAAGTAGAATCGAGCCAAGTGTTGGACTCCGAACCATCATTAATTCAGGAGGCGTAGGAGCAATTCCGAATGGCGAATCACTTCTAGCTCGCTTAGTAGCGAACTTGCGAAGTGGAATCGAACCAAGTGTTGGACTCCGTACCATTCAACGGCTGTGGGAGCAATTCCGAATGGCGAACTACTTCTAGTTCGCTTAGGAGCGAACTTGCAAAGTAGAATCAAGCCAAGTGTTGGACTCCGGAACCATTGTTAATTCAGGAGGCGTAGGAGCAATTCCGAATGGCGAATCACTTCTAGCTCGCTTAGTAGCAAACTTGCGAAGTGGAATCGAACCAAGTGTTGGACTCCGTACCATTCAACGGCTGTGGGAGCAATTCCGAATGGCGAACTACTTCTAGTTCGCTTAGGAGCGAACTTGCAAAGTAGAATCGAGCCAAGTGTTGGACTCCGAACCATCGTTAATTCAGGAGGTATAGGAGCAATTCCGAATGGCGAATCACTTCTAGCTCGCTTAGTAGCGAACTTGCGAAGTGGAATCGAACCAAGTGTTGGACTCCGTACCATTCAACGGCTGTGGGAGCAATTCCGAATAGCGAACTACTTCTAGTTCGCTTAGGAGCGAACTTGCAAAGTAGAATCGAGCCAAGTGTTGGACTCCGGAACCATTGTTAATTCAGGAGGCGTAGGAGCAATTCCGAATGGCGAATCACTTCTAGCTCGCTTAGTAGCGAACTTGCGAAGTGGAATCGAACCAAGTGTTGGACCCCGTACCATTCAACGGCTGTGGGAGCAATTCCGAATGGCGAACTACTTCTAGTTCGCTTAGGAGCGAACTTGCAAAGTAGAATCGAGCCAAGTGTTGGACTCCGGAACCATTGTTAGGTTAAAGAGTTAAAAGCAGAGAGATGTAATAGCAGTAAAAATATGAAAAAACTTTATTTATTAATATCTAATTCTCGGCCGCTTCTAAAGTTTCTAGCCGTTATTACAATGGAAAAAATAAACGAAGAAATCACTACTAGCAAAAGGAAGGGAATGGTTCGACATCTCGAGTTACTTAGGGAGGCGTAGGTGCCTTCTCTTGGTATTTCAAAAGATGGTCGGCATTCCAGGTCCTGGGAATTTCTCTGCCTTCGAGATCTTCTAGCTTGTATGCACCGGGGCGGATTACTTTTGAGATTTTGTACGGTCCCTCCCAATTCGGGGCCAGTTTACTTTTCTGTCCGGGGAACGAGATGGCCAATTTTCGGAGGACTAGATCCCCTTCTTTGAGGTCTGTTGGGCGGACCCTTTTGTTGTATGCTAGCTCGATCCTCCTTCGGTAAGCTTGCTGGCGTATGGTCGCTCTCTCTCGGATTTCATCTATCAGATCTAAGCTTGCTCTGAGCTCTCTGGCGTTCTGTTCTTCTTCATAAGCTATCAGACGAGGAGAGGGTATCCTGACTTCTAGGGGGATGATGGCCTCGGCCCCATAGGTGAGATTAAATGGGCTCTCGCCTGTTGGGGTCTGCTTGGTGGTGCGGTGATTCCAGAGCACATTTGGCAGCTGATCGACCCACAGTCCTTTGGAACACTTGTCTAATCTTTTCTTGATGCCCGAAAGAATCTGTCGGTTGGCATTCTCGGCCTGGCCATTCGACTGAGGATGGGAGACTGAGGAGAATCGGTGTTGTATGGAGAGGTCCTCACATAAAGCTCGGAAGGCGGCTCCAGTAAACTGTGTTCCATTATCCGTGACTATGACTCGGGGAACGCCGAACCGGCAAATCACATTTTTCCAGAAGAATTGAATGACCCTATGCTCGGTGATTGTAGCCAGGGGCTCGGCTTCTATCCATTTAGAGAAGTAGTCGACCGCCACGACTAGGAACTTTAACTGTCCGGGGGCTGGTGGAAACGGCCCTAGTAAATCCATCCCCCACATAGCGAAGGGGATCAGACTTGATAGGGAGGCGAGCGGTGTTTGTGGGAGGCGTCGGATGTCGAAATACTTTTGACAGGAGCTGCATTGCCGAACGTGTCGTTCGGCGTCCCGTAGGAGAGTGGGCCAGTAATACCCGTAGTTCAACACTTTGCGTGCCAGGGCTCTGGAGCCAGAATGGGCCCCGCCGATGCCCTCGTGGAGCTCTTGTAGGGCATAGTCGGCTTGCCCGGGGGAAAGACACTTTAGGTAAGGGCGACCGTCCACCTGTGTGAAGGAGCGTTTACATAGGATACCTCCGATTAATGTATAACGCTCGGCTCGGGTCCTGATCCTTCTTGCTTCCCTCGGATCTTCGGGGAGGAGTCCGTCCTTTAAGAACTCGACGAGGGGTTTCATCCAGTTGTCTTCGAGGAGGACGGGCAATGTTTCGACGGAGTCAGGTGACTCGTCCTCTATGCTCGGCTTCAGGAGGAATTCTATCAATACGGTCTGCTCCAGACCTTGAAGGGAAGAGGAGGCTAACTTGGATAAGGTGTCGGCCTGGGCATTTTCTTCTCGGGGGATCCTCTGGATGAGGGTCTCTTCGAACAGTGCCATGAGGCTCTTTACTTTGGCCAAGTATTTAACCATTCTATCGTCGCGGGCTTCATACTCGCCGAGGACTTGATTGACGATCAACTGAGAGTCACTGAAGATCTGTAGCCGTTGTGCCCCTGCATTTCGGGCCATTCGAAGTCCAGCTATTAGTGCCTCGTATTCGGCCTCGTTGTTCGAGGCTTTGAAGTTTATACGAAGGGAATATTGGAGGACAAAGTCATCTGGGCCTGCCAGGATGACCCCTGCTCCGCTTCCTTCGTTGCAAGAGGATCCGTCGACATAGACCGACCAGACGGGTGGTCCCTTCATCGCTTGCTCGCAGTCGGGGATAGTTGTTTCCACTATGAATTCGGCCAGTGCCTGAGCCTTGATCGCGGTCTGAGGCTGATAAGTTATATCATGTTGGCTCAGCTCGATCGACCACTTCATGAGGCGGCCGGAAGTCTCAGGCTTGTGAAGGACTTGTTTCAGCGGCTGGTCGGTAAGGACGACCACCGAATGGGACTGGAAGTAGGGTCGAAGCTTTCTCGCGGCCATTACCAGGGCATAGGCTATTTTCTCAATCTTCGGGTACCGGAGCTCGGCGTCCCGGAGCACTTTGCTGACATAGTAAATGGGCCTCTGAGCCCTTTCTTCTTCTCTGACTAAGACCGCACTGAGCGTCTGTTCGGAAGCTGCCAGGTAGAGGTAGAGTGGTTCGCCGGGTATTGGTTTGCTAAGGAGAGGTGGATTGACGAGGTAAGCTTTAAGCTGGTCGAAGGAGTCTTGTTGCTGCTGCCCCCACTCGAATCCTTTAGCCCCCCTGAGGGCTTTGAAGAACGGGAGGCACTTCTCCCCGGACTTCGACAGAAAGCGTCCTATGGCGGCTATGCGACCAGTCAATCTCTGAACTTCTTTAACATTTCTGGGAGGGGCCATGTCCAATATGGCCTTGATCTTCTCTGGATTTGCTTCAATTCCTCGTTGGCTAACCATGAAGCCAAGGAATTTTCCTAATGAGACGCCGAACGCACACTTGTTCGGGTTGAGTCTCATATTGTGCTTTCTTAGGACGTCGAAGGCCTCCTGAAGGTCGGCCACATGGTCAACACCTCGGACGCTCTTTACAAGCATATCGTCGATGTACACTTCCATGTTCCGGCCGATCTGGGCCTGGAAAACCTTGTTGACGAAGCGTTGGTATGTTGCCCCTGCGTTCTTTAGGCCGAATGGCATGACTCTGTAGCAATAAAGGCCTTGGTCGATCACAAAAGATGTCTTCGGGATATCCGGGGGGAACATTCTTATCTGATTGTAACCCGAGAAAGCATCCATGAAGCTGAGGAGCTCATGTCCCGAGGTTGCGTCAATCAGAGTGTCAATGCTCGGTAGAGGGAAAGGATCTTTGGGACAGGCCTTGTTGAGGTCGGTGAAATCAATGCAAATTCTCCAAGTCCCATTGGACTTCTTCACCATTACTACGTTTGACAACCATTCAGGGTAGTTCACTTCCTGTATGAATCGGGCCTTTAACAACTTGTCTACCTCTTCTTTGATAGCGAGCTGACGCTCGGGGGCAAACTTGCGCCTCTTCTGCTGAACCGGTTTGGACCCTGGATCGACGCTCAGGCGGTGGACTAAGAGTTCTTCGGAGATACCAGGCATATCTACTGCGGACCACGCGAAGAGGTCTTGATTGGTTCGGATACATTTCACAATATCTGAGTATAGGGCGGACGGGAGGGTCTTGCTTACGAAGAATTTGCGGGTCGGCTCTTGTTCGGAGAAGAGCACCTCCTCCAGTTCATCCACCGGCTCGGAGGTCGGTCTTGCAGTGTTTAGGGGAATTTCCAGAGTCTCCAAGGAGAGGACGGGCCTAAGGGTTGAGGTCATGTAGCACTTTCGGGCCTGCTCCTGATTGCCCCTTACTTCTCCGACTCCCGACCGGGTGGGAAACTTAATCTTAAGATGGTATGCTGAGGGGACAGCTTCCAGAGCTGCGAGGCCAGGTCGACCCAAAATGACGTTGTAGGCGGCGGGAACATCCACCACCATGAAGTCCATCGGCTCTGTCCGGGTGGTAGGAGTTTGTCCGGCAGTTACATCGAGGGTGATCACCCCTTCAATAGTTACCGGAACCCCCGTGAACCCATGGAGAGTGTAGCCGGCGGGCTTGAGTCTGTCTCTGGAGAGCTTTAGGCCTTTAAAAGCGGAGAGGAAGAGGATGTTGACGGAGCTGCCGTTGTCTACTAAGATCCTTTCCACCTTGAAATTCGCCATGTGGAGGCTAATGACGAGTGCGTCACAATGTGGGGTGCGGACCCCTTCTAGATCTTCGTTTGAGAACGTGACAGGCACCCCGAGGCCTTTGGGAGGAGGTGTGGCTCGGACTGAATTGACTTCCCTGATAAATGCTTTCCGAGAGGAGTTCGAGGAGCCACCCATTGGACCCCCATGGATGAGGTGGAGGACTCGCTCTTCCTCAAAGTCTGGCGTCTCTTCTCGTTCCGGACGCTTGTTAGCCCCTCGAGGCGGGGGAGGAAGTTCGGCTCGGTCCTTTCTTACAAACTTCGCCAGTTGCCCCCTCTGGATAAGGGCTTCGATCTCGTTTTTCAGAGCACGACAATCGTTGGTGTCATGCCCATGGTCCCGGTGATAGCGGCACCATTTCTCTCTGTCTCTTCTCTTGGCGGGGGTGTTCATCCTCGGAGCTGGAGGCAAGACCCCTTCTTTTTCGACTTCCATGAAAATGGCTGAGACGTTAGTGTTGAGGGGAGTGAACTTCTCAAATCTAGGGGGAGGTCGGCGCTGGCCGGCATTATCCTTCTGGAGCTTCTTAGCTCCTTCTTCTTCCGTTCCCTTCCTCTTAAACCCGGAGGTAGACCCCTCCCAGTTGGGTTGTTGTTCGGCCTCTTCTGCCCGGATATACTTTTCACTGCGAAGGAATAGGTCGGAAAAGTCATGTGGTGGCTTCTTGGCGAGGAAGGAGAGGAGGTTGGAATTGAGGACATTGGATTGGAATGCAGCGGTAGCAACTGACTGGTCGAGGGATGCAATGGACCTGGCTTCAGCTGTGAACCTCTTCACATAATCTCTCAATTTCTCCCCCTTCTTCTGGTGGAGGTGCAATAGCGAGATGCTGGTCTTCTCAGTTCTTCGGCTGCTTATGAAATGGGTGACGAAGAAGGTCTCGAACTGCTCGAAGGAGAATATTGAGGCTGGGGCAAGGCGAGAGTACCATTCTCGAGCTGGGCCCTTGAGAGTTGCGGGAAAGGTTTTGCAGAGGAGGGCATTTGAAGCTTGGTGGAGGAGCATCAAAGTTTTAAAACTTTCGATGTGATCGACTGGGTCGGTCTCTCCAGTATAGTTCTCAAATTGGAGAGGTTTGAAGCCGAACGGGACGGGTGTATCCACTATGGTTCGGGAGAAAGGGGGTCGGCCAGGACGTAGGGTCCTTCCTCTAAACTCTTCCTCTCGGTTCATCCGACCCAAGAGCCTTTCTACTTCATTAAGACGGCGGTTCATGGTGTCATCTCTCCGACGGTAATCCGCCGAGCCTCGAGACTCGTCTTCAGATGAGGGGGAGCGAGGGCTACGGCGATGATAGCACCGGGAGCGACGAGGACTTGGGGTACGCCGGGAGTTGGTAGGAGCAGGACGAGGAGAGGGAGACCGTCGTCGAGGGCTTCGGACCGGAGGAGGGGACGGGACCTTCTGCTCATTAGGATTTTGACGGAGGTTGAGAGCCTGCAGGACGGTCGCTTGGAACTGCTGGAACTCGGCACGGGTGATTGGTGCCTCATTGTTCCTGGGCTGTTGCCGACTTGCGGGAGAGTGCCTTCTTCGGTAGTAATCGGGGGACTCCTTCCTCCCTCTTCGGACGGGGGACCTGTGGTACCGGTGGCGAGGAGACCGCTCACCCGGATGGTGCTGGCGGGAGGCTCCCTCTCGAGCCCGCTTTTCTTCCAGATGGCGGCGGAGATCATCCTCTTTCTGGCGGTTAAGGGTGGCATTGTGGCGACCAGAGGCTCGGGGGTGATGGGAGGCCATAGAGTCCGTAGAGGCGTTGTGGACGGAGACTTGTTGGTGAAGAGGCTGTTTCTGAGGGTTCGGACCCTTTGGATCAGGAGGGGGAAGGTTCTGTTGGAGCGGGTCTTCCGTTGTAAGGGGAAGCTGCGCTTGTTGTTGAGCAGGATTGTTGGGAACTTCTTGTTGGTCAGGGTTGGGTGCCCGGTTAGACCCCCTTGATCTGACTTTGCGAGGCGGCATGGCTGAAGAAGACCTGTTTTCGGGGAAGAGGAGAGGTTTCTATTCGTTAGTTTCCCACAGACGGCGCCAATCTGTTGCCGCTAAATTTGGTGTGGGGACAAACAGGTGAATTTGTGGATTCTCAGGGAAACTGAATAGTAAACCTGTATACCTGTTCCGTCGATCTTCGATCGTTGATCCCGCCGCGGACCTGCAAAAAGTGCGAGACACCGGGGTTGTTCCCGGTGACGCACCCTCCGACGCTCAAGTCAGTAATCTGAAAAGACTATGAAAGAGCGCAAAAACTGGTGAAAGATTGATTACCTCTTAATGGAGATGGGTGGGGGGTATTTATAGGCGTCTTAGGGAACGGATTAGGAATGTAATCCTCGTGACCTGATATGGAATATTCCCCTCGTAAACAGATTAGGAATGTAATCTGATGAGGTATATTCCCTGTAATCAGATAAGGAATTTAATCCCCAAATCCCAGTGAAGAGATAGACGTACATCAGGGCCGTTGATCAGGATTAATCAGGGACCCTAATCTTATCTTGTTGGGTCGGGTGTGCAGCGGTTAAGGACCCGCACCCTCTTGTTGGCGGATCCATTCGCGGGTTATTGGGTCCTTGGGGAAAAGATCCAATACCCATTTTGGATCCTTTTGTAGGGGAAATTACCGTTTTACCCCTGGGTTTCAAGATTCGTACCTAATTTGGACGGTTCCGATTAAACCCCGTTTTTAGCCATATCAGAGGCCAATAACAACAATACATAGAGATCTAGAGAAACCAAAGTTTAATATCTTGGTACAATAGCCATTGGATATTACAGAAGAGATAACCCTATGATAAGAGCCACACGATCTAACTCGAAGAGCAAGTTCAGGCTTCAGGAAAATCATCCAAACCCGCACCTGAAGTCTGCATCAGCCGCGCTCGGTCGACTGTCCCCCTCGCAGGAACCTGTATAGTCAGGTGGTCGACCGTCCAAAGACCGGTCGACCACAACTCCTCATGTTGTGACTACTGTTGTTGTTTCCTTTGCATCCACTCCGTCTCCAATCGTCTTGATCCCTCAATCGTCTCATCGTTTTCGTATCCAACATAATATGCAAGACATAAACCGAATAATCTCCATCTTGGATTGCATACTATGGATCCATACCTTTGTGATTTAAAACCTTCTAGACTCCTTTTATTCTTCTCTTGCAAACAACTTGGTTCTGTGGCTTCCTCTGCTACTTGAATCTACCTACACCTGTTTTTCTCACGCTGTATGCCCCCCTCAAGGGCACACCCCAGTACGTGTAATCATAAAGATGTCACACTCCACACGAACTCTACCTACCTCAAGGCTTTCTCCACCTTCCAACGATATTTGAATACCGCGATCTCGCTCGGATGATTCTAGTGACGGTAAACTAGATAGTGTTTTAGGAACAATGAGCTGCAAACCACTTAGCCATAGTTTTTCTGTTCCCAAAAAGTTAATAGAGGTTGTGCTAACTCTGCTCAATCCTCCTCTCACCCTTTATCACCTTATGATAACTTTCCCTAATCAAATTCCACCTGGATCTGTGTACCTACAGTACATGTTTCTAGAGTTCCCGTGGATAAAATGCTCTGTTTCATCAAAGGAATATGCATGCCCTCCTCTAGTGTGTGTGTCCCCTTCCATCTATCATCTTCGACTCCACTATTCTTTCACCCCTTACTTCACAAATCTTATAGCTTTCATTCTCAACAACGATACGATGCAAACTTGTAAGTAGAAATCATCTCCCTCTTGGAGAAAACTTGAGAAGAACTGACCGAATCCAAAGAACAACCAGAATTTACATCTAAGCAACTTAAAACAAAAGCATTGTTTAAACCATCATCTGGTTCAGCGGCACTGGAATTGGCACCCCTCTGACTCAATTGCTTGCAAAAGTTTCTCATGTAATGCCCAATCCCTTTGCACTGACCATGGACCTTACCCCTACATACAATTTCTCTTCCATTCGAGGTACAATCCACCTCCAAGCAACTCAGAGAAGTTGACGCCGATTTTTGACTCTCCTTCCTAAGTACATCCTCCTCCAACCCCTTGATCATACCTGCTATAGAAAACTTCTCTTTGGTAAATTCCTCGCCTAGTACAGTTACCATGTTGGATGAATTTGGTGGTGAATATATCAAGTTGAAAGAATTTAGATCATCTGCGTTGATCGCCCTCGGTTCAAATAACTCCATATTGAACTCAACCGTATGATCTAGAAGAGCTGCATTTTCCTTCATTGAGTAACCCCACAACTTTTCTTTCTGGTACATCCGATTTTGTAATGGCGATTCCGAGTAGTCAGTTATGAGTCTTGCCCACACACTTGTTAGGCTTCTCCTATACCTAACCTCGTTCATCGATAATATTCAGATCAAACCCAAGACTTCTGAATAAATCTCCTCCCAATTCTCCTGCTTTGTGCTGATTAATCTCCCTTTATCTCCTTCTAGGACTTGATCCAAGTCCTATTGAACTGATGCTTTATTCATGTCCACCTTGAAGAGATCAAAGTTGATCTTACTTTCGAACCGCTTGATCTTCGTGATCTGATCTGCCATCTTCTCGAAGGAACTCGTACAAACCCACGAACCAAATCGCTCCGATCCCAACTGCTAGGAAACAAGCGATACAATGACACCACTTGTTAGGGAATTAGCGGAACTCTTCCCTTTGAAGATCTTCGATGCAATCAACACAAACTACCATGCACATATGAGATCATACCAGACACACCAAAGCACATACAAGTTTGTCCCGGTTGGGGCTTTTGCCTTAATCTGGAAGAGAAGAAACCTGAATTGTTCTTCACCTAGAGAAGATACAAGAATATTACAATTCTCACCACAGCCCTCTCTCAAGCCTCACCAGCAAGTACTTGTTGCTTACAATTAGAGAAACTCTCAAACTCTCGTCAATGAAGTACTCTCTCTTGGCCCTCAATGGAGGTCAATAACAACAATATATAGAGATCTAGAGAACTCCTAGTTTGATATCTTGATACAATAGCCATTGGATATTACAGAAGAGATAATCCTACGATAAAAGCCACACTGTCAGACTTGAAGAGCAAGTTCCAGCTTCAGCAAAATCATCCAGACCCACACCCAAAGTCTGCATCAGTCGCGCTCGATCGACCGACCGTCCAACAAGACCGGTCGACCGTCCCCCTCGCGGGAAAACCTGTATAATCGGGCGGTCGACCGTCTAAAGACCGGTTGACCGTAACTCCTCATTTTGTTGCTGTTGTTGATGTTTTCTCGTGCTTCCACTTCATCTCCAATCGTCTCGATTCCTCCATCGTCTCATCGTCTTCGTATACAACTTAGTATGCAACACATAAATCCAACAATAATTATTATTATTATTATTATTATTATTATTTATTTTGTTAAGGTGACCAACAGTCACCAGTTTTATTAATGAAATGTGAAAGAAACAACAGTCTCATACGAATACTGACCAATACGACCAAATTCTAGCTGGAAGTAAAACCTACTACATCAACTAATATCCAACAACAACAAAAGCCTAATACAAAATCCACTAGCCAGACATAAAAGCCTAATAGAAAAGCTACTAATACCTACTGCATAAGCCTCCATCAAGACCATCCTTTGCTATAAGGAAGAATAATCACCGTAGCTGCACACATATCCCACTGATCATGAACTGAACTACTCTGTGTCCTCAATGTGAAGTTTTTTTTCTAGCTAGCATCCGCAAGACCGGCCAAAGTATCAATGAAAGCAAAAAATTTATACATTATGACAAAAAATCTGTAGTTATGATTGCGGAAACAATATTCATTATGGTCCAGCCATAAGGTACACATAGTGGCAGCTACAAAAATATCTCATGCTATTCTAAACTCCCTCTTAATCGCTCTCACTCTCCAAGAACCCCATACATCTATGGTTGTGATAGAGCACTCCATTAATTCAAACCCTAGATAAACTACCTCTCAAGCTTATATGGTCTTAGGACAAGAGAATAAAATGTTCATCGTGTCCTCATCTCCTAGGTTGCTTCGAGAACATCTGCCGTCCACCAGTATATTACGACTCCTAAGATTTTCTTTAGAAATGATTGAGTTGTTCATCGCCAACCATAAGAATGTCCTTACTATTGTTGGTGTGTCATCCAAATCGTATTCGTCTCCATGCTTCTTAGTCCTTCGTTGTTCAACCATTTGTACATAGATTTCACAGGTCTCATTCGATTCTAAGCACCACTTCTGCTCATCTTCCTCCTCATTTCACTATGTCTAAGTTCAAATATTAAGCTCGTCATAGCTTGTAGTTGCTCTTGACTGAGATAGTCAATTCCCAATTTCTAGTCTCAGCCATTCTCATTTTCTCACATCTGCCACTCTGGCATCCTCATTTTGCCCCTTGTTTGAGAATGGAGTTAATTTATGATAACTAGAGATTTTTAGAGCTATCTTTCAAACTTTAGTTATCTTAACTATGCATTATTTTGGAGCCCTTTAGAAGTTGAGATAACTATACTTATCTCATTTTTTTTAGCTCGATAACTTTAATTATCTCAACTCTATTCAAACCTCATTTTTCAAAAGGTCGCTAAACTTTGCTCTCTTCCTCTCTAAAGTATGGGGTTAGCTAAACTGTAGTTGGTTTGCCAAATATCACAAAGAAATAGAGGTAAGATAACTTTTTGAGTGGAAGTTGATACATGATAACTAATGATTGCAAACTTCTACCTTTAAAAAATAAATTTTAGTTAGCCTAACTTTATTTCCAAACACACCCTAAGAGTATTGTTCATCCTCGCATTAGTAACCGCTGCATACGTAAATGAAAATACAAAAAACATCTATTACACATATATGATCACATAAATCTCTATTACTATAATGGGAGAAGGCCTTAGTGTAATTTGTGTTAGAATATAAATATTAAAACCCTCACACTTACCACAACTTCGGAGTTTTGGTCTATCGGTAGGGTCATTAATATGGTATCAGAGCAACCCAGGTTCGAATCTCACCGGCTGCGCAATTTAAATACGGATTAAAAAAAATACCGCTGCGTATAGTCTAGGTCTTGGCAAAAAAAAGATGGCCCTGAACCTGCGGGAGCGTGTTAGAATATAAATATTAAAACCCTCACCCTTACCATAACTTCAGAGTTTTGGTCCATCGGTAGGGTCATTAATAATTTGTCCATATCCCAATTCGTGTAACACACGTTTAATTAAACTCTACAATATAAACCAATGAAATACGTACAGTACACGTTCAAATTTATTACCCTCTTCCTATCTCTCAAAAAAACCCAAAACCCTACCCTCTCTACCCTCTTCATCTCCCTCTCTCTCTGCACCTGCCCAGTGGGAAAAGGATCATGAACAGTAAATGTCAGTCTATTATTTTACGTGTTCCGCACGTGCTTCTCCCATTATAATATAGATAAATAGAATATAAAAACATATTGTTCAGACGTGCATTACATGTGATTTACTAGTAAATAATGTAAATACAATCATATCCTTGACTTTCTAAACTAGTTTATACACAACTATGGTAAACCGTATACAATCATAACCCAGTATGATAACTAGTCAACTGGTGTATGAATTTATAATTTAACCATTACAGAAGTAAAAAAAGGATTTTCACTGCTTGCTATTTAATCCATGTTGCAGTATGGTTCGGAGCGAATTAATTAATGATGCCCCAAAATTTTATACAAAAGTTAAATTTGAAAGAATGCTATAACTAATTATGTTGAACATATATATTCCATGGATTGAGAATGTGGAGTAAAGAAAGAAATGTATGATTAGGACACTTTTTATAAGTAATTATTTTTGTAGTTTTTGGTAGAATGATAAGATGGACCAATTCTGAGCTGACAGCTAAAGCTACGTACATGCGCACAAAATTTAAAGGATATATTATTAAATAATTCATTCTACTTGGAAAAAGAGATAATGTCAAAGATGAAAACACTTAAGCATGCTACTCTCCATTAAGGAATTTGGATCATATACAACTCCGAGTGCTAATTTTCTTTCCAAGTAAAACTCTTTAGATTGACACTTTGGCCTTTGTAACCAATTATGGCTTTGAGTTTGAAATTTTATAGTTCGAGTCTCAACCCCCTAATTATTGAGTAGCAGATTTGTGCCTCAAGTGCATCCAACTATCCTAGTCGTTGAGCCAAGTTATTTTGGATATTGGGTGTTTTTTTGATAAATTGGATATTGGGTGTTCTCATAGCATACGAGTCTTTTCTAGTCTTCCTTCTGTTATTTCCCATTCACAATAACAAAATTATATAGTTCTTTTTTTTTGTCCTTCTTCTTTTCTCTTTTAATCGAGGACTTCAAACTAAATCAGGAATCATATCAGAATAATCTGCATGCGAGTAGGTGTCTGATTTTGATCAATGCGAGAGATGGCCCGACAATGCACCTTGTTGAGCCGACCATAAAAGGATATTCCCCATCAAACACTCTGCTCATGTGCGTAGTGTTAGAAAAGAGAGCATACTCCTAATTAATAAATTTATGTACAAATTTTCGTGATATATGTTCCTTGCATATGCATTAAGATGGAATGAGAAGAAGAGTAATGCTACATCCACTACCAATTTCACTACATTTCCTTTCACTACCTTAGGTGGCACATTCCAATAGGTAGAAAAAGATAGAGTGGGTGGGGGAATTCTCCAATAGGAGTATGCCACCTAAGGTAGTGAAGAGAATGGTAGTAAAATTGGTAGTGGCTAAAGCATTACTCGTGAGAAGAAATAAGATGGAATATTGAACAAACCAAAACATAAACAGTTGTATAAATTCCTCCCTCATGTAAGAATCTTAAAAAACTCTTATTAGTGATGCAAGGGGTTGCAATTGCATCACAAACTATATCAATATTTTAAGAGAGGCCAACAATTTTATTGGTTGCTAGGGTTTGAATTTTAAATAATGATGATAGACTAGAAGAGAACCTACACCTCACTCACACAACACCCCCTTTTCCTTTAGAGATCATTACAACAAAGAAGAAGATGAAGAATATAACATATTATTCCAAAACCTCATTATTGATCTACAAGCAAAGTTGCTTTGTCATTAGGAAAAAAGATAGAGACTCTCCAATGGAAATGCCTCTTTTAGCAATGTAAATTAAACATAATGGAAACAACCGTATCTTAGGGATCCTCCCTTGTTCAATAAAGCTTAAAGTTGCTTTAGATGCTAATCATATCATTCATAACTTCAATCAATATCATATTAGATAAGGGCCTCCCTAGGGTTTTCTAGTACTAATGAAGCCCTAAATTCAAAACCATTGATGATGGCTACAATAAAACAATAAAAGGCTTGTAGGGTTAGTTGATATAATTTACAAATTAGCATAGAGAATCTAGTCTGGTAAAAGAGCTAAAACCTTATGATTATGATGAACAGAAAAAATTCCAAGAAAACAAACATTACTACCTTTGGTAGAGCTAAAAGAAGCATCATATCGAGTAGAATCTAACAGTAATATATATTAATTGAAAGTAAAACAAGAACAATAGCAATCTAGTATGATTTTCTCAATGATAGTTATTTATCTGAATAAATTGATCACTACCCCCAGTTTCTATTTAATTTTCCGCTGTAACATGTTGTTTTGTTCTTTCCTGTCTTTCTTGCTAGTTTCGAGTTTAGCATTCTGTTCTTTAATTTCTATTGTTCTTGCTATTTTCGAGTTGCATATTAGTAAAAAGAAACAAAATTATTTTCTTCAAGGCACAACACCTGTTATGTAAGGTGTTCTAGCAATAACATTATCCACTTAGTTCCCTCAAAAAAACTTTGTCCACTTAGTTATGATATACCATGTACATATATATGTAGGGTTGCGCCCTAACTACCAAAGTGTATTAAAAGTTGTACCTATGGCTGCATATTATGAAAACAAAGCAAGGATCCAGAAACTAAAAGAATGGACAATAATGAAAGAAAAGACTACCAAATCTCATTTGTTATATGATCAAAGAATGACAGATCAGAGTATGATCAAAGAATGTCTGCTATTAAGACTGCAGTTTTAAAAACCAGTCTATCTTTATCACTCAAGACAAAAGACAATGACCTTAGTTTTCTCACCAAGAGATGCACGAGACAAGTATTAGTTGTAACTATACTCAAAAAGAAAGTTGTAACTACTCTAAAAACTCGAATTATCACATATTGTATTTGATGGTCTCACCCGCCTTCTACATTGGGTTGCTTAATTTAACATCAGTTTGTTGAAACAGATCACTATATAAATGAAGATTTGGTCAGATTATATCTAAGTTGTTAGTTTAGTTATCAAAACATGTAATTTTTGTGGACTTGAATTCTTCTGGTGAATAAAAATCACCTAACCTTGTATGTACCCTAGCTATAGGGACTTAGAATATTGAAAGGATGACCTAGATACAAGTTAAGTTTCCTTAGATACAGCATTGTCTTTTTGCTTTAGAGACAGATGTTAACATCAATTTTTGAGTCAGCATTGACCTTGATTGTTGCTACTAATTTTGGTGTGGGAGCAAACATATAGTTTGTGAATTCTTTTGGTACCAAAAAAAGCTAATATTTTTACTACTTCTCGATGTTGACCGTTCTCAACGCTACTGCACACCTGCAAAAAGTTCGAAACACCAGGATTGATCCAAGTGACGAACCCTCCGACGTCCAAGTCAGTAATCTGAAAGATTATGAAAGAGCTTTTTAGAGAAAAATACTGATTAGTTTTTATATGGTAGGGTAGAGGGGTATTTATTGTCGCTTTTAGAACCAGTTTTGAGATAATCATTTATCTCTACTTCCCGGTATTTTTGGATAGAGAATAGAGTTTAAATTTCTTCATAATAAGAGATTTGATTTAAAGCGTCTCTTAGGAATAACCACAAATTTAAATAACTCTTTAAATGATATGGGTTTATTTATAATGGACTGCCATCATAACCTAGTAATACAGATCGGTTTTGGGTTATTGGGCCTTGGAACAGACCCAATTCCCGTTTTTAGACCCGTTTGTAGGGAAAATTACCGTTTTGCCCCTGAGAGCTTTGAGATGCATTCCTGATTTGAACGGTCCCAATTTGGTTCTATTTCTAGCCATATCACAAGCCCCCCAATCCCGAAGACTGGGTTTCACAGCCTTTTAGGAGTAGTTCGCCCATTTTTAATGGCTTACAAAATTTATCGGCGTTCTCAGGGACGTTTAGATCTCGCTTGGGGTGTAACGATGCTTTTCTGAGTTTGTAAAATACTTAGAATTATTTTTAGAATTATCTGGATTTTTTTTGTGATTTTTCACGATTTTCTGAATTTTTCCAATTTTTAATCACTTTTCGAATTTTTTTATTCAATTTCCAAAATTCAATAACTAATTTTCGAAAACTTTAATTATCTTTTCGGAATTTAATTTTTTAAAAGATAATTATGAAATTATCTTGCCATCGTCTGTGGGAATCAGAAAAAGCAATGGTACTCCCGAGCTGAAGAGGCTCTCAACCCCCCCCCCCCCCCCCCCCAGTCGAGAAGAGCTCTCTTCCGTGAACAAACGGAAGAATGCAAACGAGAAGTGAGTTGGATGTCAATTCCAAAAATCCTTTTTTGGAATTTTGGCATTTTCTGGAATTTCTGGGACCTTGCTGCGAAGGTGTGGGAGCGAACAGATGATTTGTAAATTCTTTTGGAACCAATAAAAGCTAACATTTTTACTACTTGCCGATGTTGACTGTTCTCAACTATGTTGCTGACCTGCAAAAAAGTTCGAAACACCGGAATTGATCCCGACAACAAACCCTCCGACGCTCTAGTAAAAAATCTGAATGATTATGAAAGAGCTTTTTTGGAGAAAAATACTGATTACTTTTTCTATAGTGGGGATAGATGGGTATTTATAGTCGCCTTTGAACCAGTTTTGAGATAATCATTTATCTCTACTTCCCGGTATTTTTTGATAGGAAATAGATTTTAAATTCCTTCATAATAAGAGATTTGGTTTAAACCGTCTCTTAAGGATAACCATGAATTTAAATAATTTTTTAAATGATCTGAGTTTATTTATAATGGGTTATCCTCATAACCCAGTAACACAGATCTGTTTTGAGGCCTTGAAAAAGACAGAGTCCCCATTTTTGGACCCATTTGTAAGAGAAATTTCCGTTTTGCCCCTAAGAGCGTTGAGATTCATGCCCGATTTGAACAGTCCCGATTTAGTTCTATTTCTAGCCATATCACAAGCCCCCCACTCCCGAAGACTAAGTTTCACATCCTTTAAGGAGTAGTTCGCCCGTTTTTAATGGCTTATAGAATTTATCGGCGTTCTTGGGGACATTAGATCATGCTTGGGGTGTAACGATGCTTTTCTAAGTTTGTAAAATACTTAGAATTATTTTTAGAATTTTCTGCATTTTTTTGTTTTTTCCAGATTTTTTTGAAATTTTCCAATTTTTAATTATTTTTCGAATTTTTTATTCAATCTCCAAAATTAAATAATTAATTTTTGAAAATTTTATTTAAGTATTCTAATTTCATAATTATCTTTTCGGAATTTAAAAATACTTTTCCGAATTAATATATATTTTTAGATTTTTAAATTAATTTTCCAAAATTTTAATTATATTTTTAGAATTTTTAAATAATAAATTTGAATTAATAATTAAAGAAAAGAATTTAAAATATACCTTAATGACGTGGACGAATCTGAAGCGTCAATCGCGGCGCGCGTGAAGATCGAGAAGATCGAACAGTGTGCAGGCGTTGACCGGTCAATGCCTTTTTGCTTATTTTTCGTTCGGAAATTGGTCTGCTCGGCGAGCTGACAGTTGACTCGGTCAACATTGACCGTTGATGTTTTTTTGGACGAATCTCAGTCGTCGATCGAGTATTGAGCGTGGATCGGGAGCAGAGTATTTTGCTCCGTTTTCATTCGGAAGCATATCTGCATGGCACGCTTCGCCGATCGATGAGAACGTTCGCCATACTGACACGTGGCGTTGACCATTGACCGATCAACGTTGACCGTCAACGGTTTTTGCCTCGTTTTCGTTCGGTTCTTCGTTTGCTCGGATCTGGCCTCTAAACGTTGGAGTTACTTTGGTGAGCTGAAATGTAACTAGCTTTCCCAGTGCTACAGAGATCCGATTGGAGTGTGTGACCCCTCGTTTCGAAGTTGACTCGAAGATCTACAGTTTCTCTTCAGGAGTCAGTTAAAAGAGACATCCTTCTTCAGGGTCAAAATAGACCCGTAATATCTTTGCCTCCAAGAAGTTGGAAGAGCTTTGTATGACTCTTGGGGAAAATCCATTCTTGGAGATGAGTTTAAGGAGCAGCTACAAGGTCAAGTTGAGCTCCGAACTTGATGTGGAAGAAGCTGCTCGGGAGGCGAGCAGGACGAAAAGCATCACCAGACTTTAGGAGAGAGTCGTTCGGGAGGCGAGTTTGAGGAACAACTCTATGGGTGAGTTGAGCTCCGAACTTGTTTGGAAGAAGGCCGCTTGGGAGGCGAGTGGGATGAAGAGCATCACCAGGCTCTAGGAAAGAGTCATTCGGGAGGCGAGTTTGATAAGCAACTCTAGGGGTGAGTTGAGCTCCAAACTCGTTTGGAAGAAGGCCGCTCGGGAGACAAGCGAGATGAAGAGCATCACCAGGCTCTAGGAGAGAGCCGCTCGGGAGGCGAGTTTGGGGAGCAACTCTAGGGGTGAGTTGGTGCCGACCTTGCCATTTGAGCCCAGCAAGTCGATAGAGGCAACTCGATGAGAGAGTTGGATGTCGAAATTGCTATTTGACCGCGACAAATTTGTAGGGGCAACCCGAGGTGGGAGTTAGCGCCAACTTGTCGTTTGGACCCAGCAGGCTAGTAGAGGTGACCTGTAGTGCCCCGAATTTCTAATAAATAAAATTAGAAATAAGTGCCACAATTTCTAAAATCAACTTCATTTATAATCATAAACACGGTATCAAATATAAGGAAAATTAAAACTTTTTATTACAACAATTCTTTCTTACATTTGCACAGCGGAAAAATTAATTACATTTATTACAACACCACCCAACACTTAAACTTTAATCATCTCAAATCCAAGCTTCTATTTTGCTTGGGCAACTCACTTGTAAATCCTGCAAAATAACTGAAGAGTGGGGACGTCAGTTGAAGGCAACTGACGCAATACTATAATAATAGTGATACTTCTAAATCTCACAATCACAAACTTGATGCATATTAATAAAACGATAATAAATGATGCATAAACATAATAAAAAGAACATAGAACAACAGTGAAAGAGGCATAAAACAATAAGTGAAGCTGGGCTAAGTGTCAAGTGAATGAGATGAACAGAAAGCAAGCATACATAAAACAAGTCAAGAAACACAAATACTTATGATGATTTCTAATGCATACTTGTCGGATTCTATCCATCCCATACTACATAGGTCAGGTGCAAGCCCTTATCGTTCTCCAATCTATTAGGTTCAATCCCACGTTATGCAACTAACAGACTATGGTGATTACTTTAAGATTTAGATTATTCTGTGAGTATCTAGTGCCATGCCTAACTCTTGAGAATCAACTTTCCACCGTCCATGATTTTGGGTACACTCCCTCACACCCCGATAATTCTGGAAGTTGAAACACACACAGTCCGACCAAATGGTACCTCATCACACAAATATCCCATGAGCGTCGCCCCGATCCCCGATAATTCTGAAGATACATCCCACACCGTCGGTGTTCACACCCCGATAATTCTTGATAATCAACTTCCCACCGTCCGTGATTTTGGGTACACTCCCTCACACCCCCGTAACTCCGGAAATTGAAACCCACATCGTTCGTGGTCACACCCCAATAATTCTTGGGATTATCTTCCATCGTCCAATCATATGAGGTCCCCCTACCCATGTTTGCTCTTATTTCATCACAACTCCAACTAGTGTCTGTCTTTATGTTTATTATGTTCAATTAGAATCACATTCTCCCTAGAGTTGGTGTACCCTACCAGACTTAACTTTACTGAATCAAAATAGAAGTTCCACTGGCCAAATTCCAACAAAATCTCAATTACCGGCTTACTATGGTCCCACCCAACCTCTAGAGTCTCATCAGTCAAAACATCATCAACAATCTTTCTAGGGTCCACATCATAATCCTAAGCCTCAAATCAAAACCCAACTCGGTTCAATTATACAAAATACTCTTCATTAATCACATTCTTTAAATCAACAAATACTGCCAAAACTCTCTCTTTCATATATGGAAACACATTTCATTTACGAAAATATAGATTTTTCACAAAATCTGAAAGTTATATGATTTTGTTCTTCAAAACAGTACACTACAAATTTAATATTAAATTCTGGAAAAATTACTTTAAATCAAGCACATATCAAAGAACTCACCATAAAAATCTGGACTCAAACAAATTAATTTAAAGAGTTTAAATTCAACAAGTCCTGAAAACTATCTTTTATTCAGAATCTGAAAGTTATATGATTTTGTTCTTCAAAACAGTACACTCCAAATTTAATATTAAATTCATGAAAAATTACTTTAAATCAAGCACATATCAAAAAACTCACCATAAAAATCTGGACTCAAACAAATTAATTTAAAGGGTTTAAATTTAACAAGTTCTGAAAACGATCTTTTATCCAAAATCTGAAAGTTATATGAATTTGTTCTTCAAAACAGTATACTCCAAATTTAATATTAAATTCTGCAAAAACTACCTTTAAATCCAGCACATATCAAAGAACTCACCATAAAAATATGGACTCAAACAAATTAATATAAAGGGTTTATATTCAACAAATTCAGAAAACTATCTTTTATCCAAAATCTGAAAGTTATCAACTTCGAAACTTCATAAAAACTCAATCATATCTCTCGTAAATATTAGTTTAACACATTTATATACAGTTCTAAAAGTATACTAGGGTCCCCCCATCATAGCATACAAAATCACACACACAAAAAACCACTCAAAAATGCCAAAAATCCAACCAAAACCCTCCAAAAAACAGCAAATGCTGCTGGTTACTGTTCAGGTCTGAATAGTAACCCCGGGGTTACTGTTCACCCGAGACCTCACTGTTCGGGTTTGAACAGTAACCCACCCGAGGCTAACCCTATTTTTTTTTTCAAAATCCTAGCCCCCAATGAATTTGATTTTATTATTTTCATATAAATTACTTTCCTTAAACACTTTGCATGCACAACAATTATGGTTTATCATCAAGAATTTTATTCGTATTAAAACATCGAAATAAACATTAAAAATCTCATCTTTTAATCTTTTAAAACATGTCTCTTGAATTAAATACCAAGATCCAACATCTACAATCACATATATTCTTATTGAATTTATTTCTTTAAACAAAATATTAATCTTTCTTGCATAAACAACTTCTTTACTCAAGACAAATTAATTTCGATCCTTACAACAAAATTTTCAAACCCTAATATTAATTTTGAATTTTTAATAATTAAAACAAAGAACAACATGGAAAGATCTCAACTTTAAAATCAATCAAGCATAAATTTAAGAGCATACAACAAGTTCTAATTATCTCTACATATCTCCATCATCTACAATTAAATCTATGGTCATCCAATCAATCTCTAATATTATAATGGGAGAGTTGGAGTTGTAATATTGTCAACATACAAACCCGTGCGTTGCATGTACAACTCCAACTCTCCCATTAATTACAACAAAAACAAATAAATAAAAAAAATTCCACATATTTAAAACGTGCAATGCACGTGCAAAACAATTTTACAATATTTTTTTAACACTAAACATACACATATGTTGCACATACAACTCAAATCTATCTATAAACACGTGCATTGCAAGTACAAATTGTAGCTTTTTCTTCAAAATATTTTTACCAATTACGTACAACGCACGTCCAACTCCAAAACTATTTCTTAACATATATATCGCATGTGAAAATCCTCTAACTCTAATCAAAACGTGCATCACACGTAAAAAATACTAGTTTTATGAATCTCAAATTAGATCTTTCATGCATCATCAATATTTAACAATCAAGATTAATCAAATATGATCATCTCTCATTAAAATTTCATCTTTATTTCATATAAATATCTAAAAGTTCATTCATTATGCATAGTAACCATCATGATCAAACTATCAAAACATAGATCTACAAATTCACAATAAGCCCTAATATGATCTCTACTAGATTCATCATAATAATATAAATAAAGCACATCAAGAGACAAGAAGTATCACCCACCTCAAAGAAGAACAATGGAGAACAATAATAACAATAAAAGAAAAGCTCCTCCCCCTTCTTGTGAAAATTGAGAGATTCAAGCCTCCAAACTCCAAGAAAATAATAAAGAGAATTTTTTTTGTTCACCACAGTGGAGAGCGGCTGCTACCGCTGTTAATATAGTCCGGGATCTCTCCTTAGGGTTTATACGAAGATTTTACGAAAAAATCCCTTTTAAAATATATTTTTTTACATATATAGATCTTTCCAATATAATTAGTTAAATCAGATCAAATCAAAATAAAAATCTAATCCCCTAACTCCTGCAATCTGGCCGGCCTCCACTACAACTCAAGAATCAATTTTCAAAAATTTTCCTCTGAGTGGCAATTTTACAAAAAGTAATTCACATTGAAATATTTGCAAATATGCCATATATTATTCATAAAAATTCAGAAAATTTAGAATTACTATCCACTAATAAAGATTAGATTTTCCAAATAAATTTTCTGCCTTTTCATTCTCCAGAAAAAATATTTGCAGTAAAGCCCCCAACAATCCCAAAATTGCATATATATATATATATATATATATATATATATATATATATATATATATATATATATATATATATAGTCAATAAAATCAAATCAAATCAAATTAGAGGGATAAAATCTCTCCCCACAATCTCTCCACTGCCATATCGGCCTATCAAAACGGCAAAAACAAAATTTTTAATTCGAATTTTACTTCCAAACGATATTTTGTACAAAAACTCTTTTCTTTTAAGGTATTTACAAAAATAGTTTCTTTATTCAGAAAAATACCAAAATTTAAAATATACTCAATTATAAATAGGAGAAGTTATTCAGAATTTAAAAGTGAAAATTTGCACCTCAAAAATATTTGCACGTGTTTTGCACGTGTAGAAACGTCAATTTTACAAAAATTAAATAAATTGATTTAAAAATTATTTATATTTTACAAAAATTAAATAAATTGATTTTAAAATTATTTATTAATTCAAAATATAGTATTTAAAAATCTGGGGTGTTACATGACCCGAAGAGGGAGTTGGACTCCGAACTTGCTGGTTGAACCTTGCAAGCTTAGGGAGTCAATCATGAGGTGGAAATTAGCCTTCAACCATGTTGTTTGAACCCAACAAACTTGTAAAGGCAACTCGAGGAGTGACTTGGATGTCATATCCGATGCTTGAAGGTGAACTGGTTGTAGGGGAAGCTCTTCGGACGAGCTGGGCTCCATCACCATCGCATGGAGTTAAGGAGTTGTTGGTGTGGCTCAGAAGAGGAGCTGAGCACGGAGCTCATTGATAAGGGTGGTCGAGTTGAGGGAGCAGCTCCAGGGGCGAGCTAGGCCCTAGATTCAGTATGTTTGAGTCAAATTTTGGAGATACCCGTGAAAAAGAGCTGGTCTTCGAACTTGCTTGTTGCATAATTTAACCAGTAATGGGAGTAATTTGAATGGTCGTTTCGAGCCCTAAAATCTCATACTTGCAACATGTTAAGGCAATTTTGAACCATGATTGTGAACTTCGAATCAGTTGTTTCGGAGTTATCAACAAGTTGTAGGAGCAATTCCGAATAGTGAGACACTCCGCACTTGCTTGTTTGCAAGTGACTAAAGCGGTGTCAAACCAAGTGTTAAACACCAAACTTGTTGTTTGAAAGTTTCAACGAGTTGTAGAAGCAATTTCAAATGGTGAGCTGCTCCGCACTTGCTTGTTTGCAAGCGACTAAAGCTGCGTCGAACCAAGTGTTGGACTCCAAACTCGTCTTTTGTGCCTAGCAAGTTGTGGGAGCAGTCCTGAGGGACAAGCTGGACTCTGAACTTACCGTTTAACGAGTCATAGATGTGACTAAGGGAGATAGACATGAGGCTTGATCTTTATATTAAAAAAAGCTAAGTTTTATTGAAACAAACTAAGTGACTGCCTTGAGGGGGACAAGCCGTTATTACATGCTTTGGCCGTATCGCAAGCGGCGACCTTATTAAAAACTGAAAACCTACTTCTACGAGAGGGTGTTAGGCACCCTCGTGGTACTTCATTTGGTACTCTGTATTCCAAGTCTGCCTTCCCAGAAGAGGGGATCTCCTTGAGTTCATCAACTAGTTCGAGAAGGACTTGATTGCTCCGTTGAGGGAGCTCTAATGCTTCAAGTAGGAGGACCGAACCTCCCATTGTAGTGTAGCACCTCCAAGCTGTCTTGTGGTTTCCTCTGACTTTCCCTACTCCTGCTGAGGTCGGGAACTTTATTTTCATGTGAAAGGCTGAGGGTACGACATGAAGTACTACTAGGCCTGGTTGGCCCAGAATGACATTGTAAGCGGCCTTCACATCGACGACCTTCATTGCCTCTGTGCGGGATGTCGGGGCTTTTCCTGCACTCACATCAAGAGTGGTTATTCCTTCAATTGAGAGTGGAACCTCAGAGAACCCGTGGTGTGTGTATCCGACAGGCTTGAGACGATCTCGAGAAAGCTTGAGGCTTTAAAAGGCTTCCAGGAAGAGGATATTGAGGAATTGCCATTGTCGACCAGGATCCGACGCATTTTGTGGTTGACCATGCTGAGACTGATGATGAGGGCATCACAGTGGGGCATTCGGATGCCTTCTAGATCGCTATTTGAGAACGTCACCGGAATGTTGAGGATTTTGGGCGGTGGGAAGTTCTATACTGAATTAACTTCTCTGATGAAGGCCTTTTGGGAGGAGTTTGATTCTCCCCCCATAGGCCCTCATGGATCGAATAGAGGACTGCTCCTGGCTTCGAGTCTTGGGACTCAGAGGACTTCTCGGCCCGCTTGTTAGCACACCGGGGTGAAGGATGATCAGCTCTGTCCTTTCTGTCGAACTTGTATAGGTGCCCCCGCTGTATGAGCTCTTCGATCTCCTCCTTGAGAGCCCGACAGTCATTTATGTCGTGACCATGATCCATGTGGAAGCGGCACCACTTGTCTCTGTTTATCCTCTTCACTAGGGTATTCATTCTAAGGGGAACGCGGAGTAGCTCTTATTTGTCCACCTCCATGAGAACTGATGATTACTGGCATTGAAGGATGAACTTGTCAAAACAAGGAGCAGGGCAGCGCTGACCATTATCATCTTTCTGGAATTTCTGGGATTCTTCTTCGTTTGCACTCTTCTGTTTGTTCCCAGAAGAGGGATCTTCTCGATTGAGGGTGTTGAGAGCCTCTTCAGCTCGGATGTACTTCTCATTCCTAAGCAAGAGTTCCAAGAAGTCCCGATGAGGCTTCTTGACAAGAGACGCGTTGAGGTCGGCATTATTGATGTGGTGTCTAAATGCTGCAGAGGCTACTGATTGGTCGAGAAAGGCAATAGACCAAGCTTCGGCGGTAAAGTGTCGAACATAATCTTTTAGGCGTTCACCTTTTCTTTGACTGAGGGCTAGCAATGATGCACTTGTTTTCTCGGTTCGGCGGCTCCTAACGAAGTGGGTAAGAAAAAGCTCCTCAAAGTGGTCAAATGAGAAGATGGAGGCTGGGGAAAACTGGAGTACTATTCTCTAGCTGGTCCCCTCAACGTTGCTGGGAAGACCTTGCAGAGAAGCTCGTCTGAGGCTTAATGGATCATCAATATGATCAGCCGAGTCAAGCTCCCCGTTGTAGGTTTCAAAATGAGGTGACTTGAAGGTCTCGGGGACACGGGCTTCCATGATGGTCTTAGAGAAGGGGGTCTACTCAGGCGGAAGTTCTTGGTCTGTTGACCTTCTTCGAGGTTGATCTTGCTGAGGCACCTTTCCATCTCTCGAAGGCGGCGATAAACCGAGTCGTCCCTCTGGTCGGATCTAATTGACCATCGGGACTCTCCTTTATGAATGGTGGTATGGCGAGGGCTATGTGTCTGTCGGTCGTGATTTAAAGCGATGTTAAGGGCTCGCAGGATGTCGTCTTTGAAATTTCAGAATTCTACCTAAATGACCGGTGCCCCTCCATTATGGTGAACCCTTGGCGCTGATCGGCTCGTGGCGGTGTAGCTTCTTCGCTGTCAACAGGGAGGAGACCCCCTTCGCCCCCCTTAGGGAGGCGGGCCTTCTAGATCTCGGCCTTCAGGGAGAACTCATCTAACTTCTCTGGTGTTCTGGATGAGGGACCTCGTCACGAGCTCGTCTCTCATTCAAGCGGGTTCGGAGGTCGGTCCCTTATTGGCAGTTGACAATGATTTGACGGAGGTCTCGTGACCCTTAAGAACCTTGCGAGGCCATCGAATCGGTGGAAGGATTGTGGACCGAGACATGGTCATGAAAAGGAGGATGTTCTTGACGGCTTCGACGGGAGCCGCCGGGCACAACCCCTCTGGATGTGGGGTGAGCATGTTGGGGAAGCGGTTGTTCAGGTTGAGGCTGCTGAACTTGTTGATCTTGTTGAGGGGGAACATCCTCCAGTGGAGGAGGTGGGGTGGCTCCTCGGTTTGACGCTGTCGTCTTCCCTTTTTTTCCTTTCAAGACATGGCTGGAAACTACTTTTACCGGCGAGTATGGTTGGATTGCTTTTTCTGATTCCCATAGACGACGCCAATCTGTTGCTGCTAATTTTGGTGTGGGAGCAAACAGATGATTCGTGAATTCTTCTAGAACCAATAAAAGCTAACATTTTTACTACTTGCCGATGTTGACCGTTCTCAACGCTGTTGCTGACCTACAAAAAGTTCGAAACACCGGGATTGATCCCGGCGACGAACCCTCCGACGCTCAAGTCAGTAATCTGGAAGATTATGAAAGAGTTTTTTTGGAGAAAAACACTGATTAGTTTTTTTATGATGGGGGTAGAGAGGTATTTATAGTTGTCTTTGAAACCAGTTTTGAGATAATCATTTATCTCTACTTCCCGGTATTTTAGGATAGAATCCCGGTATTTTAGGATAGAAAATAGAGTTTAAATTCCTTGATGATAAGAGATTTGGTTTAAACAGTCTCTTAGGGATAACCATGAAATTAAATAACTCTTTAAATAATCTGGTTTTATTTATAATGGGCTGTCATCATAACCCATTAATACGGATCCGTTTTGGGTTATCGGGCCTTGGAAAAGTCGCAATTCCCATTTTTGAACACCATTTTGCCTCTGAGAGCTTTGAGATTCGTGTCTGATTTGAACAGTCCTGATTTGGTTCTATTTCTAGTCATATCGTTGATCAACTAATGTTTTTAGTTTAATAAGAAAGGTTAATGGTATCTGCCCACATAAGTGAACCCTAATTGTGTGTTAATTCTTCTACGATTCTCACCACTTTGTCATTTGTTTCACCATATGAAAATTTTGATCTCTTATCCACTGGTGTTACTGACAATTCTATGCAAACATTTCAAACTGAAACCAGATTTTAAAACCAAATTTGAATTTAAGCTAGGATTTATGCAACCATTCTGCTTTGGTTTATTGTTATTTCTAGATCAATGGCAAACAAGTTCTGATAGATGCAGTTTTTGATTTAGTTCTGATAGATGCAGTTTTTGATTTATTGCTTGTATTGGGTTCACTCTGTAACATGAATTGCTAACCAGGTCATGACCCATTTCAGACCTAAAACCAATCCAACGATAATTCTGTTGTAGACTTTCCAATAATGACACCAACAGTGGCTTATTGCGTCTGTGGAGATGGTGATTTCACAGCTTATCTCAATACTAACAAGTAACCACCGTCTTCTGATTGTCTACTGAAATACTGACCTAAAGGTATATAAGTAAGAAAGTTGGTCTTAACGGACTCCACCTATAACCTAATCAACTGTTTCTCTACAAGGACTTGGGTACATTATAATAGAGTTATAACGCACATTATCAGAAACAAATAACAAAATCATTCATACAGTTGTCAATTAAGAGTACCAACTGAACATGCAATTTAAGATGTCGAGATTCAAGCAGAGCAAAATTTAACAATGTTTTTTGTTATTTCTACACAGCAAATATACTTTATGGAACAAACATTTCAGGCACCTTGATCAGAAGTATTACACTGTAAAGAACACCTTGAAGCTTGAACTATGAGGTCTTATTGACATTTAAAGCAATATTAATAAATACATACATGAACATACATACAACAGTTACTATGGGCAGAGTGCGAAGAGGTTCTATTTACCTTTAGTCGTGCTGTTCGGTATTTGAGTTACAATTTTACTGTTACTGTTGTCCATTGCTGGAATCAATATTGGTCAAGTTTTCTTCCAAGCGCAGAGTTTACTTTCTGCAGATTAATGATTATTCCCGGCTGAAGCTAACAAGAGGCATTTTCTTTATAAAGTTCTCCTAGAAGAAATGCAAAGAAGATCATGACCTCTGAAAATCATCGTGAATCTTATATCAGATTAAACAGTAAACCAGTAAAAGGATAAGAACAAGATTACGTAATCATAATAGTTAGAACTATTAGATATCACATTGGGCATTAAACAACTTCGAGCTCGCCAAACACAGTTCATCTTTAAATTTTGCCTCCTTGATCTAGATAAATGCCCGTTAAATAAAGACATACATGTTAAAAGCATGAAAAATGACTAAACAATTCTCAGTTATGAACATCCAAAATATGACCAAAATTCAACATGGTAATTCCATGTCGATTACTAATGTTGGAGGGGAAATTTGTAGATATTTATGTGTAATAAGACAAGGTTAGGGTTTATATCTACAAGTTAGTTTACAAGCAGAATCCACATGAGAGGCTACACATCCTAACAATATTCAGATACTCACATCCAACTTCATATATCAGAAGTTACCGTTTTGACATTTAAATTTTACTGGTGGATGGTTGACATAAAATGGAGTCTATAAATCGTGATCCAATGTAGGAGGTAAGTTATGAAGAAGAACAGACTTTCAGATGTAGGTTGATGATACACGATATGTACTAAGGTATCAATAACATTGGACATATTGAGGACTCAGAATGATGCCATATGCCTTGGGACAGGTCCTCCTAGGCAACGTCAGCAACAACGGTTCTTCATCAGAAACAATAGGCAACCGGCCACACCACGTGCAAACCCAGAACGACATGAAAGAGGATCTTGTTCCCCACTCATATTCTTGTACTCTCAACTAGTGATATTGACTATTTGTATCCTTCATGTTTTCGAACAGTTGAAACATGTTTTCAAACAGTAGAAACAAAGTTGTTTAACATTGATCATGTTGTACAAAAGATGGGTAAAATAAATGACTTATAATGATGTTTAGTAGAGGGGATACTTCTATGTAGGGGGTGTCAGCATTTGGATTTCTGCTGCTTCTGGATCTGGCCATGGCGGTAATAGAAGCTTCAAGAATGGAGATGGAGAAGGAAAAGAAGAAGTTCAGGGAAGAAGAAGAAGAGATTTCTGAGGAAAGAAGAACTGGAATTTCATTAATTGCATCTAACAGAATTACAATCAGGTTTTATAGGCCGTTAGGCCGTTGCGCTACACGACAACCCATTCAAACTATTACGCGCATAGCGCACTATTACAATCTCCCGCTACTCTTCCCGCCACTCGTTATTTACAAAAGTAAACCGTGCGTATCGCACATGTCTCCTAACTCAACACTAAACCTTCCACATACAAAGTTCACAGATGAATCGAAGCATGAAGACCATCAGCTGCACTTTGTACTCTTACCCATTCCTCCGGTGAGTGTGGCCTGAGCTCCGTTAACCCCTGACAACTCCTCCCCGCTTAAAATTGAACTTGCCCCAAGTTCAAAGTCGGGAAAACGACGACGGATCACGTCGATATCCACCCACGATGCGTTTTCTATTCCCGAATTCTTCCACTTGATCAACAAATCAATCCCCATCTTATTGTTGCGCTTGAGCACTCTTCTATCCAAAACCAGCTCAGGACTCATTGGATTGTCTTCTTCAACCCACCAAGAAGGGAACTCTGAAGAAACATTGGGCAAGTGCTCTCCATGGCATTTTTTAAGTTTCGACACATGAAACACGGGGTGAATCACAGCCCCCTCTGGCAATTGCAAACGGTATGCCACCGTCCCTATTTTCTCCAGTACCTTATAAGGACCAAAATACCGAGAAGTAAGCTTCTGTGGAGTATGATTCCTGAGCGAATTCTGCCTGTACGGTTGAAGCTTCAGCAGCACCAGATCCCCTACTTCGAACGTCCTCTCAGTGCGCTTCTTATCTGCGAAGTACTTCATTCTTCCTTGGGCTTGTAACATGTTATCTTTTAACAATTTCAAGATAGTATCTCTACTAACCAAATCTTCTTCTACTGCTGGCAGATTGGCCGTACCCCTTACATATTGAACAATTGAAGGAGGTGTTCTTCCATACACACCCTCAAATGGAGTGACCTTCGTAGATGAATGCCAGTTGGTATTAAACCAAAATTCCGCCCACGAAATCCAATTCATCCAATCTGTAGGCTTCTGGCAGCAGAAGCATCGCAGGTAAAGCTCCAAAGCTTTGTTGACCACCTCCGTTTGTCCATCTCCCTGTGGATGATAAGCCGTCGTGTGATTGAGTTTACATCCTTGTAGCCTGAAGAATTCCTGCCAGAATTTGCAAATGAAGACAGGGTCTCGATCGCTAACTATACTCCTTGGCATCCCATGAAGTTTATAGATATTATCAATGAATACTTTGGCTACTGACTGCGCCGTATATGGGTGTGATATTCCAATAAAGTGGGAATATTTGGTTAATCTATCAACAACAACTAAGATTACACTCTTACCTTGGCTCTTTGGCAATCCCTCAATAAAATCGATTGAAATATCTTCCCAAATGCGATCAGGGACTGGAAGAGGATTTAAAAGACCTGCGGGGTGAATTTGTTCACTTTTGCTCTTCTGACAGATCAAACATTCTCGTACCCAACGCTTAATATCCTTGCTCATACCCTCCCACTTAAAGTCTCTCTTGATGCGTTTCAAAGTTTTAGGGAACCCAGAATGTCCCCCTACACTCGAAGAATGCAGATCAAAGAATATCAAATGCCGCACTTCAGCATTGGGACTCACCAACACTTTGCCTTTGTAATACCAAACACCACCAAGCAACTTGAATTTCCCTTGGTCTCCATGTTTCGCTTGAAGTTTCTCATCGAAATTTGCAAAATAGGGATCTTCTCTCACCATTAGCTTGATTCCCTCCATCCACTCTGGAACTACAAACGTAATTTCATAGTATGTCTTTCCTCCCACTCTTCTTCTAGACAACCCATCGGCTGCATTATTATCACTTCCTCTTTTATACTCAACTGAGAAATTATATCCCAATAACTTCCACAACCATTTCTCCTGCATATCAGTATTAATTCTTTGCTCTAAAATGAACTTAATACTCCTTTGATCTGTTCGAATTATGAATTCACCACCCAACAAATACTGCCTCCACTGTTTCACAGCCTGCAAGATCGCGAATACTTCTTTTTCATAGGTGGAGAGAATCAACAACCTACCCTTCAATCCCTTACTCATATAGGCAATCGGTTGTGATTCTTGCATCAAAACAGCTCCAATTCCAGATTGGGATGCATCAGTTTCCACTACAAACACCTTAGAAAAATCGGGAGATCTCAATACCGGGGTAGTTGTCATTGCCTTTTTAAGGACCTGGAAAGCTTCTGATGCTATAGGGCTCCATTGGAAAGAATTCTTCTTCAACAATTGAGTGAGTGGAAGCGCAATCCCTCCGTAATTCTTCACAAACCTACGGTAATACCCTGTTAAACCCAAAAAACCACGGAGCTCCTTCACAGTCTGGGGTTCTGGCCACTCAACCACAGCTTGAATCTTCTTTGGATCAACTGAAATTCCCTCCTTGCTGATAATGTGCCCCAAGAACCCAACTGTACACTTGCCAAATTTGCATTTACTTTCCTTCGCGACCAACTTATGCTGACTTAACACCTCCAGTGTTAGAGAAACATGATGTAAATGACTCTCCCAAGACTTGCTATAGATAAGGATGTCATCAAAAAATACCAGAATGAACTTACGGAGATATTCCTTAAAAATATCATTCATCAAACTCTGGAATGTTGCGGGCGCATTGGTAAGGCCAAACGGCATAACGATGAACTCATAATGGCCATGGTGGGTTCTAAATGCTGTCTTGGCAATGTCAGCTTCACTCACCCGTATCTGGTGATAACCAGACTTCAAATCTATTTTAGAGAAGTATGTAGCTCCATTTAGTTCATCTAAGAGATCGTCAATAAGAGGAATTGGAAATTTGGCTTTGATTGTTTGGCTATTGAGTGCTCTATAATCGACGCATAACCTCCAGCTCCCATCTGATTTCTTCACCAAAATCACTGGGGACGCATAAGGACTCTGGCTTGGTCGAATAAACCCTGAGTAAAGCATTTCGTGTATTTGTTTCTCAATCTCAGCCTTGTGATAATGTGGGTGTCGATAGGGTCTCAAACACACAGGTTTAGCACCTTCAACAATGGGTATCTGGTGATCGATTGATCTCTGAGGGGGAAGGGCAAGTGTATCTTGGAATACTTCAGGGAATTGGGAAAGGACTGACTGTAGATCTGCCAAATCATTGTGCTCCTCACTACCATTCTCCTCTTCTGAAGTAGTTGCTTGAATTTGGATCATAAAAGCTTGACAAACACATAAGTTCATCTTTGAGATCTCTTGAGCATTAACCATCTGCAGTTGGGAATTGAGCAGACCCTGGAGTTTCTTTTTACTTCCCGCAACTTCAAACTCCATTGTCATCTGCGAAAAATCCATCGTGACTGGCCCCAACGATCGCAACCAGTGTGCCCCTAGGACCATTTGAGCAGGACCTAATGCCAATAAGAGTAACTCAGCTTGAAGTTCAACCCCTTGAACTATGAAACTCACACTGGAAACCTTTCCCTCACTGTACATACATTGCCCATTGGCCACTGTCACCTTATAACAAGGCTCATTGGTAATAGTGAGATTAGCTCTAAGCGCTGTTTGGGGATCTAGATAGTTGTGAGTCGAGCCAGAATCAATCAGGATGTTAACATCTTTACCACAAATTCTCCCTTTCACACGCATGGTCTGAGGATATACATGATTTCCAACCAAAGCGTGGAAGGATATCTCAGGGTAGAGGGTATTGTGAGGTTGGGATTGAACAAATGTGGATTCCTCCTCTTCAACAGAAACTTTCTCACCTTCAACTCCTTCAATTCCGTCGTCTTCTAGCCCTTCAAGGAAATAAAATTTTTGAGTTTTACACAGATGGCCTGCAGTATACCTTTCATCGCAGTTGAAGCACAAGCCCTTGGCTCTCCTCTCACGCATCTCCTGGATTGACAAACGTCTAGGTACAAAACTAGTAACAACTGGCGATGGAGAGCTATTTTGACTGGAGTGAGTTTGAACACTAGGAGTAGAGGTATTCGGAGGAAAGGAATTTGTCGAAGCACTCACTGAGGGAGGGGGTTTGGGAGGTAGAGAGTAGGTTTTGGAGGTGAACTGGCCTCTAAAGCTTCTCCTCAAACAAGAAAGCTTTTCTTCGTAACCCCTAGCTAGACCAATTGCTTCGTTAACATTCTTTGGACGCTGTGATTTAACATCCCAGCGTATTTCATCTCGAAGGCCACTTATGAAAGTACTTAGGAAGTGCGATTCAGACCATCCATCGACGAAGTTAGAGATCCGATCAAACTCTTGGACATAGACTTCGAGATCTCCTTTTTGCTGAAGTTTCGAGAGGATTCCTTCGAAGTCTTGGAACTCCGTCGGTCCAAATCTGGTGATTAACTCCTCCAAGAACATCGCCCAAGTCACCTCACTAATTTTTGGCTTCAGATGTCTTCGAAACCAGTGCGCAACCCTACCTCTTAAATTCAGCATCGCATACTTGAGCCTCTGATGTTCTGGTACCTCGTAGAAATCCAAGAATTGTTCGACTCCACAGATCCACTCCGTTGGATCCACTTCGTGAAACATCGGAAACTCCACCTTGAACGGAGTCCTGAACACATTTCCAACTTCCACCGGGTGAGAATTTAAGGTAAGATTGGGATTAAAGGCATTTACCTCTCTACGGAAGGGAGGTTGATTTGGATTTGGAAGCAGTGGTGATTGCGGAGGTTGATTTGGATTTGGAAGCAGTGGTGATTGCGGAGGTCGTGAATGGATCTGCTGCACCATCGTCATCAACGAGTCCAACCTCGACTCCATTGACGACATTCTAGAGCCCACGCTCTCAGCAATGGCTTCAACTCTTTCATTGAGATAATTTGTTTGGAGTTGGCTCTCAACCATCTGACTTCTCAAGTCAGCCACGATCCCTTCAAGTACATTACTGCCGTCGTCGACCTCCAAATTTTCTGGCTCTGATACCAAATTGTCAGCATTTGGATTTCTGCTACTTCTGGATCTGGCCATGGCGGTAATAGAAGCTTCAAGAATGGAGATGGAGAAGGAAAAGAAGAAGTTCAGGGAAGAAGAAGAGATTTCTGAGGAAAGAAGAACTGGAATTTCATTAATTGCATCTAACAGAATTACAATCAGGTTTTATAGGCTGTTAGGCCGTTGCGCTACACGACAACCCATTCAAACTATTACGCGCATAGCGCACTATTACAATCTCCCGCTACTCTTCCCGCCACTCGTTATTTACAAAAGTAAACCGTGCGTATCGCACGTGTCTCCTAACTCAACACTAAACCTTCCACATACAAAGTTCACAGATGAATCGAAGCATGAAGACCATCAGCTGCACTTTGTACTCTTACCCATTCCTCCGGTGAGTGTGGCCTGAGCTCCGTTAACCCCTGACAGGGGGCAAGTGCCATTACGGGTAGGTTTCTAGGAGACTCAAAACATGGTTTTAAAGATCGGTCGATCCCGATCTGACCAGGCCAATCCTGATCGCTTTTTAAGGGGCCGCTCCGATACAAACTCCTAAATCTCGGTATTGGCGAGATAACTTGGGAATCAGCCAAGTTAGCAATTGGATCAGATGTATTGACTATGTATTGACTGGAAACCACCAGTCCTATGATTTAAAAATTCCAATACTTGATTTTTTTTATTCATATGGATCCTCTTATCCAAGCAATTTGTGTAATGAACAGCATTTCGTGTCAGCTTATATCTTATCTTTGGTCTTGTATGTAAATAAAATTTGTATTATTTGGTCTACCTATTTCTGTTGTTCTAGTTTTATTCTACATTAATAATTCTCTGAAACTAATTAAAATGTGCGAGTCCATAATTCTAAGTATCGAATTTGTTAAAAAGAAATATTTAAATTCATCAATTTGTTTTTTTTAATTATTTTTTTTAAATTAATCATAGAAACATATTATATATATTTTTTTAAATGCCCAAAATCAAAAAACCCAATACACTAATTTGATACTACCGATCTAGTTGATCCCTATCCCGAACCAAATATTTTGAAAATTCTGATCCCGCTCCCAATCCCGAGTTTAAAACCTTGATTCAAAACCCGCCCACTAACTTTTTGTTGTGGACCTGTGGGCAAGGTTTTCTTTTATCGAGCATATCAATGGCTATACTAAAATAACATTTTGTTCCTTATCTCTTTAGTTACTATAAAAGTTGTTCATTGTTTAATAATATGGAATTCTTTTCAAATTGGTGTATGGACAATTCTTAATTGAAATGTAGAAGTATGCTTAAGAACCTCGAGCTTTCAGTAATGAGCCGTGTTGGTTTTTTTGGAGCTCAGATCGAGCAGGTTTTTAAGAGTTATAACCTGCATATTGCCTTTCAATTGGGGTTTAGATACTTCTAAAATAATTAGATTTTTTGGACTGGGTAACTCAAATTCAGATCGAATCCGACCAGATGCGCAACCTTCCTAATTTAGATTTGTAGGAGAGGTATATATACTGGGATCACAAATGAAGTAAGAACAAAAACAAACGAACAAAAGTTGATTTTAAACAAAGTAGATTGGCTTGATTGAAATACATCTCTGTTGATTCCAGGTCATTGACGAAACACTTAACAAACTCATGTAAAGGAAGATGGCACAACAATCATCCACAACTTGCCCGATCTGTCTAATCAATTTAGAAGGTAAATATGTCTAGGGGAGACACATATCATCATTAATTTTTGATTCAACTAACTCTAGAGTAGAAATGTTTTATTTTGCTCCTGGCTTTACTTTTGTTCCAAATTTTCCCTTGGAAAAATTAATCATTTCCCTTCTTTCATAATGTCTCCCTATTTATTAGAAAATGGAGGATGGAATGAACCATTTCAGAAGGTTCTAACATGTATAAGGAGGTCGACTAGTGAACCTATTCATATGAGTGACAAAGCCAACTATAACTACAACTAAGCAGTTAAAATCTGATTAATCCCCGATTAATCGCTAATTGGAGGTTAAGCAATTATTTTTTAGCAATTTTCAATATTTCAATAGTTAGCGATTTAATCGGGTATAATCGGCCGATCAGTGGTTAATAGGCCAATTTTAAGTGGCTGATTAACTGATTAAATTCTCTCATTTTAATTTTCATGCTTGTTTGAATTATTTTGGCTCAATCCGGCCCAAACTCAAATCCAAACCCCTTCTGGTCCTCATGCAAACTCAACCCAATAGTCGCCGCTCTCTTCTTCCTCGCGCAAACCCAAACCCAAACTGATTCGCTTCTTCCTCGATTAAACCCAAACCCGACCCACCATCGCTCCCCCTGCACCGTTGTAAACTTGACTCGACCCGCAATTGTTGCACATCCTCCCTAATTGTTTTTGTTTGCTGGAACCGACCCGACCCGACCCGACCCACCCCGACCCGCATCTGTTGCACCTTCTTTTCTTTTTCTCTATAACTATATGTTTCTATTTAGGAGTGGCATTTGGGCCACCCAGGCCGGGCCGGAACCGCCGGGCTCAAAGATTTTGCGGGCCAGGCCAGGCCGGGCTAGGTGGGAAAAACCTAGGCCCGGACCTAGCCCCCAGCCCCCACCCTGGGGGCCGGGTCGGGCCGGGTTTGGAGTATAATTTTTTTTCCCTTTAAAGAAAGATGAAATATCAAGTATTATATTGTAATTTCATAACAATTACAAAGAACTAATAAATAAAAAAACTAAAACCAAATTTAAATTGATTTAATAAATTACAAATTGTTAAATAAAATGAAGTTCATGAATATAATTTCATACAAATTAGATCGAATTAAATTTCATGCAAAATGTAATAGAAACTTGATTTGTTGGAAGATAGTGGAGAGATTTGAGAGATAGAAGAGAGATTTGGGTGACTTAGTGAAGAGAAATGAAAGAAATGATATTTATATAGAATATGCAATTTTCTTCATTTCCTAAAGTACCCACCATAACTAGCTAGTATAGATCTGTTAGGGGGCAATTCGGTAATTTTTAAAATTAAAAAAAAAATTGAACCAAAAAAAAATCCCAACGGTCGGCCCGGGCCCAAGCAGGCCGGTTCAGCCGGTCCTGGTCTCAAACCGGGTCGGGCCTAGCCGGGCTTTTTTTGGAAAATTGGGGCCGGACCAGCCCCTGGGTTTGGGGGGCCGGTCTCGGGTTGAGCCCGCCAAAATGGGGTCCGGGCCGGCACGGACCTGTTGCCACTCCTATTCCTATTTGATAATCTCATAACAGTTTTACGTTAAGGTTTAGAGTTGCTACATAATGAGGATATATCATTATACACACACACACACACATACACACGATTTTCCCGATTTATTACCCGATTATTTTTCAATTAACCGATTGATCATTAATCGCTCCAAGACCGATTAGTTCCAAATATCGATTTTAACCACCTAGAACTACAATTAAGGGTAAACAAAAGAGTATATAAGTTAAGGAAAGATCGAAAAGGAAAAAAGGAGACCCCAAAATTTCAATTATAGAAATTGTTGTTTTCTAGTTATGGTGCAGCCCATCGAACCATTTCCATATTTGTTTGTGGTACAATAATGTAGCTCAGTATATACCACACTAGAAGCTTAACAAAGATCGGGTTAATCGCTCGAGTAGACTTTTCCACTAGAGCATCCAGCAAGTACTCCACAATACCAAATGTATCAAATTCAGCAAAGATGGAATCTTCGAAGTAGGCATCCCATAGCAAGGACTCTCCATGTTTAGCCATGTAAGGGATCGCCTCGATGTTCGGTAAGCCAGTTAGTTCTACAACGTCTTCCACGGTAAACACATTCCTTTCCAGGAATAATAAAGTTCTTGGTATCCGCATTATATGCCCTTACCAGTTCTAACCATATGTTATGGTGACTTTTGAATCTTGGCATATGTAGATAGTGGCCGAAAGACGTCTTTTCTAACATACTGAAGTGTTTAGGCTTCATCTTGGAAGTGAGTGATGCGATGTACTATCTATATCGATGCTATGACACAGACGATCTGGGAATGATCAGTTAGATTGCTTATTCTTCCTAGTAAACAAAATAAAAACAAGAAAACAATACGAGTTATATAGTATGTGAATCAATGAGACTCAAACTTTACCGAAAAAGGAAGCAAAGCAATCTGAACCAGTTGAACTTGAACTCTCTACCAAAAAAGCAAAGGAAAGTTGAAGCAGATCGAGAGAAAAACATCAAAAACATTTCAATTCCTTGCTACATTTGTCTAGTACCAACCTTATCACTAGCTTCTTTCCCCCGAAACAAAAACAACCAATCATTAGCTCACTTTTTTTAAATATATGTCCCTAATTAGTGCACATTTGATACTAAGCAACAATGTATTTGTTGTAGCTCGTTGACTAAAGCACAACTATAAATGTGCACTATTATATTCCTTATTTCAAGTAGATGCTCAAACCACTATTCGGGGTCTACATGAGGAAAACTTTTATGAAAATAAAATTAAGGAAAATTGACTTCTCAATTAGAATACGATGTGTAAATCATTCTTGTATACCATGTCAAAATTCATGAATCTTATTTGCAGGTGTATGTTGGGAGCTTTAGATTGAATATCTCAATTGCGAGAGAGAGTTCATGTGACATGAGATATGCTCATTTCTGATATTTAGCACCCAGTTCCATATTTATCGTTCACAAAGACAGATATAACAAAATGAAAATAAAAAATATGATATAGACGGTAATTTGAAATTTGAAATTTGAATATATATTAGCTAATAGCTATTCGACAGAAGCTTGTTCTTTTACCCTTTCAATTGAATCGGATCTTCCCTCTTCTGTACTTGGTCTTAATTTGTGAACACGAGAAATTATTAAATTTGATAACTTTGAATAAACACTATGTTGAAGAAATTGAAACAAAGAAAGAATCATGCAACAATAAAATACATATCCTACAATTAACAAGAGGAAGAGAATTAACCATACGGGATCTGTGGTCTGCCTTGCACTTTCTACAACCTTATTCTTCTGCCGTCTCTGGCTAGCTCCTTCAAAAATCTGTCTTGCTTCGATTCTGCCTTGCCCTTTCGACAACTTTCGTCTTGCGTAGCACCATGGCCACTGAGATGCTGGGTTAGGAAGATAGAGGACAAACTGAACTCAATAGAGAGAATTAAGAGATCGAGAGTGAGAGATTGATTGACATAACGAGTGAGATAAAGTAGAGAGAGAGAGAGAAGGTAAGACCCTCCGATCAGATGGAGGGAATTAAGGGTTTTTGATTGTTTGGGGGAGAGAATTGGGAGAGTTGAGACATGGAGTTGGAAGAAAAGAAGTAGGGCTTGAGTCAAAGATTGAGTTGTCTTATTTGTATTAAATTTTAGACAGAGATCAGGTTGGATCAGTTGAACTAATTTTGGTGAAGATATCTCAAGTATAATGGTCTAAAACAGAATTAGATGTCATGGGATACCATTTTCATGGAATCATTCAAAATAACAATGATAAAATTTCATAATATAAATTTACTTGAAAAGCCAAAGCATCTCGATGATGGGCAAAGGGATTTTAGGTGAGCGAAGGAGCCGGAAGAAGAGAATTTTATAGCAGTTTGGTTCGGTGTTACTTTATTTATTGTATTTGCTATTTATATTTGAAAATTATGAAGACTCAGAATAGAAATAGCAAATATAATAAATAAAGTAAAAAAACGAACCAAACCGCCATAAATTTCTCTTCTTTCTGCTCCTTCGCTCACCTAAAATCCCTTTGCCCATCGTCGAGATGCTTCGACTTTTCAAGTAAATTTATATTACGAAATTAATCATTGTTATTTAGAATGATTTCATGAAAAAGCTAACCATGACATCTAAATTTGTTCTAAACCATTCTACTTAAGATATTTTCATCAAAGTTAGTTCAACAGATCCAATCAGATCTCTTTCTAAATTTTAATAAAAATTAAGACAATGCGGCCTTGATCTAACCACCCACCTGATCTTGATCCAACATGATCTTTGACTCAAGCCCTACTTCCCTTCAATTATATCTCTCAACTCTCCCAATTCTCTTCCCCAAAGAATCAACAACAAAAAAAAAAAATCTTATCTAAACGTTCTCACCTCTCTCTCTCTCTCTCTCTCTCTCTCTCTCTCTCTCTCTCTCTCTCTAGCGTATGTCAATCTCTCACTCTCGATCTCTTAATTCTCTCTGTTGACTTCAGTTTGTCCTCTCTCTTCCTAACCCAGCATCTCAGTGGCCATGGCACCATGCAAGAGGAAGGTTGCCGAAAGGGCAAGCAGAATCAAAGAAGACGAAGATTGTTGAAGGAGCTAGATAGAGACGACAGAATAATAAGGCTGCAGAAAGCGTAAGGCAGGCTACAGATCCCCTATGGTTAATTCCACAAATTTGAAATATTCTCTTCTCCTTGTTAATTGTAGGATATGTATTTTACTACTGTATGATTCTTTGTTTCCACTTCTTCAAAATAGTATTTATTCAAAGTTATCAAATTGAATATTTTCTTATCACAAGTCTCTCGTGTTCACAAATTATGACTAAGTAATCTGATTCAATTGAATTAAGAGTAAAAGAACAAGCTTCTGTCGAATAGCTATTAAATATACAAAATTCAAATTACCATCTGGATCATATTTTTTATTTTCATGGTGTTATATTTGTCATTGTAAACAACAAATATGGAAATGGGTGCTAAATACCATAAATGAACCTATCTCACGTCACATAAACTCTCACACAAGTGAGATATTTGATCTAAAGCTCACCACATACACTTGCGAATAAGATTCTCAACAACAGGACTTTTGACACAGTATGTAAGGATGATTTACTCACAATGTATTCTAATTGAGAAATCATTTTTTTTAATTTTATTTTCATAAAAGTTTTCCTCATCGAGATCCTCAATAGGGGTTGAGCATCTACTAGAAACATGAAATACAGTAGTGCACAATTATAGTTGTGCTTCTATTAACTAGCTATTGTTGGGGTTTGTGGATCCAATACACGTTAATGGGTTCAGAAGATAGACGAGAAGGAGAGTCAAAGTGGGAGCAAGCAAGTCAAGAGTAGTTTGAGGCTACAAGCAGAATTGCGATCGACCGCACCCCCCGACCGCAACCCAGGCAATGAATGGTCGACCGCGCAGTCGACCGCCTCGCTCACTGTTTTAACCCTGTAACTTGAAGAGACGACCGGTCGACCACGCAGTCGACCGACCTACACTCTATTGGACCCTGTACAGTCGAAGGAGAGAACCGGTCAACCGATTTGGTGTTGCGGTCGACCGTCCCGACGCTGTTTGATGAGCGGCTGAGATTGAAAGTTGAGAAAACATACATATATTGTATTGTGTATGATTTTAGAGTTAAGTAAAAGAAAATAGAGATCTACCAGTCGTCATTGAAAGGGAGAGAGATAGAGTGAAACCCTACACCTTGGGGGTGAAATTCTTGAGAGATTTGTAAACCTATTCTTTATATTTCTAGTGGAAACCGTAGAAGTGCCTCTGTGCGGGGAAGTAGCCATTGTTTGGGTGAACCTCGAAAAAATCTCGTGTTTTTGTGTGTTGCTTTTTTGTTGTTCTCTTGTTTTGATTCTATTGTTCTTGCATCTCGTTGTCGTTGTTGAGTTATTCCGCAGTTAGAATTCAACAAAGTGGTATCAGTGCTACAAGTTGATAGTATTGATTAAGATGGGGACAAGAGTAGAGTCATGGAGTTCGATTGAACGAATTTCACAATGTGGAAGATCCAAATGATTGCATATCTCCCACAGAATGATCTAGATGATCCGTTGTTTGGTTTGAAGCCAAAAGGGGCGGAGGTCGATCCGATTGCGTTGGCGGACTGGAATAGATTGGATAAGAAAGCGTTTGGGCAAATTCAGTTGTCGCTGAGCAGCAAGGCGCTATTTCACATTGAGAATACAAGGACCGCAAAGGAGGCAATGGAGTTATTGACAGACATATTTGAGAAGCCGAATGCAACGAACCAGATCTTACACCTAAAGAAATTGGTTAACTTGAAGTTGTCAGAAAAGGGTTCGGTTGCTGAGCACATCAACAATTTCTGTATAGTTTACAATCAGATGGAATCGTCAGATTTAAAGTTTGAAGAAATGCCACAATCGTTGTTGTTGCTATCCAGTCTTTCCGATAGTTACGGTACAGCAAAGCAGACTATTACTGGCACCATGACTGATACGACAACCCTAAAGGATGTTATAAGCAGCATTATGAATGAGGATGCAAGGAGGAAAAGGTATGGAGAAACTTCGGTGTCATATTCTAGCAATGCCGCACTGTCAGTTGATAATCGTGGTAGGAGTAACAATAGAGGGAAGTCACAGAGCAGGAATCACAGGTCCAAGTCAAGAACAGGACATCGCAAAGGTGAGTGTTGGTACTGCAAGAAGCCAGAACACAGGAGAGACCAATGCGAAGAGCATAAGAAAGCACAAACAGGGTCACAGGTAGCCAATGTGGTAAGTATTGAACCTCGTCTAGATGAATTGTGTTTATCTGCTAGATTTAATATTATACAAGATGATTGGTGTATAGACTCAGGTACTTCTTATCATTGTACCCCCATGAGGGATGTTTTTTAGGATTACAGGACACGTAATTTTGGTGCAGTTTCAGTTAAAAATGGGCAGATATGTCCAGTTGTAGGTAGAGGCACTGTGAGAGTAAAGGCTCGAAATGGTGGGCAATTGGTCTTGTATGACACAAGACATTCCGAGCTTAAAGAAAAACTTGATCTCCACTAGCAAACTAGACAAAGAAGGGTTCACAACAACTTTTGGGCATGAAGAATGGGAGGTGACTACAGGTGCCAGGTTGGTGGCAAAAGAAAAGCGTGGTAACACGTTGTACTTACTCAGAGAAGGTGATTCAAGTGATATCATTGCTATAGCATCAGCAGGTAGTTCATCTTTAATTCTATGGCATGTCAAGTTGGGGCACCTTGGTGAACAGGGTGTCAAGCAACTTTGTTCTAGAAATCTTTTGTCGGGGCTGAAGAAGGTTGGGATGGATTTCTGTGAGAATTGTGTGATGGGCAAACAGAAGACAGCTTTCAGTTGGGTGGGCGTGAGAAGAAGCTTGGGAAGCTAGAATTGGTACATACAGATGTGTGGGGTCCAGCTCAGAAATTTTCTTATGGTGGTAACAGATACTTCGTCACATTCATCGATGATGCTACAAGAAAGGTTTGGGTTTATGCAATTCGCGAAAAATCAGAAGTATCTGAGGCATTCAGAGCTTGGGTGGCCATGGTTGAGAATGAGATGGGTTGTAAGGTGAAAGCAATAAAGTCAGACAATGGAGGTGAATACACAAGCAAAGAGTTTGTTAACTATCTGGCTAAGGAAGGTATCAGAGGAATCAAAACAATTCCTAAGACTCCACAGGAGAATGGTGTAGTAGAAAGGATGAACCGCACAATACTCGAAAGGACGAGATGCATGAGACTTCATGCGGGTCTTCTGGTCCATCTTTGGGCCGCTACAGTTGATACACAGTGTACATGATTAACCGTTGCCCGTTTAGTGTCCTTGATGGGGCCATTCCAGAAGAACTATGGTCAGGTAAAACTGTCAATTATTCACATTTGAAAGTTTATGGTTGTATGACATATGTACTAATTGACAGGGAAGAAAGAAAGAAGTTGGACTCTAAGTCCAGGAGGTGTATATTCATTGGCTACGGTGGCGATGAGCATAGTTACAGGCTTTGGGATTTTGTGGATAACAAAGTCATTCGCAACAGAAATGTAGTGTTCAATGAAGATGTCCTATACAAGGACAGACACACAGGTCAAAATAGTACAACCAGAGTCAGATTGGGGTTCAGAGTCAGACTCAGATTCTAATTCTGAAGGCAGCCCTACAGTGCAGCAACAGGTACAGGTACCACAGAAAGCACAGGAGGCTCATGGTGAGCCTATTGAAAATGAGCAAGTTATCCAAGATGAACAGGTACAGCCAGAACAGTTCGGAAAACCTGAACAGATCGGTGAACCGGTACCCATATTCCATATTGAGGAGATCGACACGAGAGAGAAGGCCAACCAAGATATTTGATCCATCAGCTAGTGTTGTTTACGAGCATTTTCTGTACACGGATTCGGGAGAGCCAGAGACTCATGAGGAGGCTTTAAGGGATGGGCTTGAATTCAGTGGGAGTTAGCCATGAAGGATGAGATGAACTCCTTGGAACAGAACTAAACTTGGGAGTTGACCAAGTTGCCTGCAGGAAAACGCGCTCTTATGAACAAATGAATTTTCAGAGTCAAAGATGAGGCAGATGACAGTAAGAGGTACAAGGCGAGGCTTGTTGTGAAAGAATTCTCTTAAAGAGAAGGTGTTGATTATAGTGAGATCTTTGCACCGGTTGTGAAGATGACTTCAATTAGGATTCTGCTTAGTATTGTGGCTTTTGAAGACTTGCACTTAGGGCAGCTAGATGTGAAGACAGCATTTCTCCATGGTGATGTCGAAGAAGAGTTGTACATGAAACAACCCACAGTTTTGAAGCAAAAGGAAAAGAAGACATGGTGTGTTGATTGAAGAGTCTTTATGGGCTCAAACAAGCACCGCGGCAATGGTACTTGAAGTTTGATTGCTTCATGAGAGGAAAAGGTTTCGATAGATGCGAAACGGATCATTGTATGTATGTTCATAGATATGAGGACAATGATATAATTACCTTGGCGTTGTATGTAGACGACATGTTAGCAGGTTCATGTATGAAAAAGATTAAGTGAAAAAAGTGCTAGCTTCGGAGTTTTCAATGAAGGACTTGGGTAAAGTAAAGCAAATCTTTGGCATGAAGATAAGTAGAGACAGGAGAAGCAAGAAGCTTTGGTTATCACAAGCGAACTATGCGAAGGTGTTGAAGAGATTCAATGTGGATGGCACAAGGCCAGTCACTTGTCCCTTGACTGCTCACTTCAAGTTATCAATGGACTTGTGTCCTAAAACGAAGGCGGAGATGGAGGAAATGGCTGCTATTCCTCATACCTCAGCCATTAGGAGTTTGATGTATGCGATGGTGTCTACAAGACCAGACATCGCACAAGCAGTGGAAATTGTCAGCCGTTACTTGAAGAATCCAGGTAAACAACATTGGGATGCAGTAAGGTGGATTCTTAGATATCTAGCAGGTACTTCAGATCACTTTTTGTTTTGGGGAAGATTCTTTGCATATACATGGTTATGTGGAAGCAGATTTTTTGGGCAATCGTGATGGTTGCAGAAGTACTACAGGGTATGTATTTACAGTTGAGGAACAGCTGTTAGTTGGACTTCGCAGTTACAAAAGGTTGTAGCACAGTCAACCATGGAGTCAGGGTATGTGGCACTTACAGAAGCGACGAAAGACATGTGGATTTCGGAGCTTATGAAACAGATGGGCAGGAAGCAACCCATAGGTGAATTATGGTGTGACAGTCAAAATACAGTTTTTTTGGCGAAAAACTCGGCATATCACTCTAGGACTCGGCACATTCAAATAAGGTATCATTTTATCAGAATGGCAGTTGAGAAAAAATGGTTGAAGCTAACTAAGATTTTTGGTACTAAGAATCCAGCGGACATGCTCACTAAAGTGGTGGATAGCAGGAAATATCAGTTTTGCTATACCGCTATCGGATTGTCTCCAGTTAATTGTTGAGGAGACTCGCAGAGACACAGGCCTAAACTAAGTCAATGGAAGAATGAAGAACAGGTTAGAGACTTCGTGTATAAGTCTCCAAGTGGGAGATTGTTGAGTTTGTAGATCCAATACACGATAATGGGTTGAAGAAGATAGACGAGAAGGAGAGTCGAAGTGGGAGCAAGCAGGTCAAGAGTAGTTTGAGGCTACAAGCAGAGTTGCGGTCGACCGCACCCCCCGACCGCAACCCAGGCAATGTACGATCGACCGCACAGTCGACCGTCTCGTTCACTGTTTCAACCCTGTAACTTGAAGAGACGACCGGTCGACCGCGCAGTCGACCAACCTACACTCTGTTGGACCCTGTACAGTCGAAGGAGGGAACCAGTCGACCGATTTGGTGTTGCGGTTGACCGTCCCGACACTGTTTGATGAGCGGCTGAAATTGAAAGTTGAGAAAACATACATATATTGTATTGTGTACGATTTTAGAGTTAAGTAAAAGAAAATAGAGATCTACCAGCCGTCATTGAAAAGAAGAGAGATAGAGTGAAACCCTACACCTTAGGGGAGAGAATCTTGAGAGATTTGTAAATCTATTCTTCATATTTCTAGTGGAAATTGCACGAGTGCCTCTGCGCGGGGAAGTAGCCATTGTTTGGGTGAACCTCGAAAAAATCTCGTGTGTTCTTGTGTGTTGCTTTTAGTTGTTCTTTGTTCACTTGTTTTGATTCTATTATTCTAGCATCTCGTCGTCGTTGACTTATTCTGCAGTTAGAATTCAACAGACAACAGCTACATCAAATACATTGTTGCTCATTATCGAATGTGCACCAATTAATTGCATATACAATGAAAAAGTGAGCTAGTGATTGGGTTGATACTAGACAAATGTAGCAAGGAATTGAAATATTTTTGATATTTTGCTCTCGATATGCTTCACCTTTTCTTTCCCTTTTTGGTAGAGAGTTCAAGTTTAACTGGTTTCTTTGCTTCCCTTTTTGGTAGAGTTCTAGTCTAACTTCTTCACAAACCATATAACTCTGAGTGTTTTCTTTTTTTTGTTTTGTTTTCTAGAAAAAGCAATCTGACAAAGATCATTCACAAATCCTCTGTGTCATTGCATCGGTCCAGAGAGTTCATCGTAGCACTCAGCAAAAAGTTGGATGGCTAGGATTTTGGGAGGAGGAGATTGAATTCTAGGGTTTAGAAACAAAGGAGTGGAAGTTAGGGATGACTAGTTTAGAAGGGAAAAAATAAATTAAAGAAAGTTTAATTTCAGTGTTCACTAAAGGGTAATTTTGTTATAAAACACTACGTATGCTGCACGAAACTTATATTTCCCAATGACCCCCCTTGGGGGATTTTTTGCTTTGACCAAAAATCATGTGCGTTGGTCTGTAAATATGAGGGGGGTTTGAGCATTTAACCCAAACTTTTCAATGAAAGTACTATGCCTTCACAATAATACCAAACATACCCTTTATCTTGTAAAACTGGGAATGAAACAAGTTCGCTACTAACATAGGTGTTCAAAGACCCCTTAACAACAGTTTAAAATGATGAACAGAAACAAAGGAAGTTGTCCCTCTATAAAGACAGTGGTGATTTGAGTTTGTGAAAATTTGATCAGGATCACTGCAGGAAGGAGTTACAAGGATGACTATAATTGACAAATCGGAATCCAGGTTTTATTGATTTAGTTTTTTCCCACATAACTCGCCAGTAAATGTTCTAATTTCCATATATAACACCCTTATAAACCGACCAACTCCAAAAGTGATCAGTCAACTCCAACAGTGACCAGTCAACTCCAAATGCAGGTTACTCACAAATCATTATTTGCATGTACACAGATATGGGGTTCATTTAAATGGTATCTTGCTATCTTCCACTATAACTAGTAGAATATTCCCTTTTTAACACTAAATATATTTTGACCGTTATATGCATGTTTTCTTCTTCCTTTATCACGCTCAATGGTCTTTCTCCTTTGCTCCACATCAGAACCACCAAACCATTGTAGTATCTACCTCCATCCACCTCTTCTCTGTCCCCGTATATCTTTATATTGGAATTCGTGTAAATAAAGATCATATATGGAAGGAGATGGGATAAATCTCTTATACAATCAGGCATATTTTAGTAGTTAGCCATTTAGGTTAGCGAATTAACCATAGTTAAACTAAGGAAAACTAGCATAGTGACTTTGTTGAAATGGGACCCACATTAACAGTGTGCAAATAGTGATTTGTGAGGGAGTACTCCACAATTTCAAAATTCGTTAGCGACCTGTGAGCAATAAACCCATTGTATAAATGTACTAGGTTTGCCCGTTGACACGTGCCTACGGCACGTCTTCGGAACGGTGCACCTTATTTGATCATATAAAAAAATTTGGAGGTCGAGCAAATTAATTGAAGTAGTAAACATATTATATGAGAAACTTTTGGGGGTTCAGCAAAAAAATATTATATGATTTTTTTGATTTTTTTGAACTTTTTAAAAAGTTTTAAAATTTGTAATTTTTTTAGCTTTAAAATTTTTTATTTTTAAAAAAAAAATTTAAAATTTTATTTTCTTAATTTTTTGAATAGAAGAGGGAGGGAGAGAGAGAGAAGAAAAAATAATTAAATAAATATAGGAGTTGTTTTGGGTGGGAAATTTGAATTTGAGTTTTGGAGGGAAACTTTTGGGGGGGAAATATGTTTGTGTGGTTAGATCTGGACCTTTGATTTTTGGGGAATTGAAGGAGAACCACTTGATAGTTTTCTTTGTGTTTTATTATATAGATATTAATATATATATATATATATATATATATATATATATTCATAAAGTGGAGCACTTTATGTTGCTGCAGTGCCAAACACTTTGCTGGCAAAGGCCTAGACTTGATAATAGGGGTGAGCAAGGGCCGGGTCGAACAGAATTCTACCCCAATTTGATACTACAAGCGGTCTTAAAGAGTTTTAGAACTTAGTAATCAGATTCATACAAATTTCAAATGCAGGGTTGGATTTTTTCCTATTGGACATGTCAGGTGGATTAATATGAAAATTCTACAAACTTTACAATTTTTATATCTAGAAACCCTACAAATACTCAATTGTTTAAAAATAAGGTAGTAATTGTTAGGGTTTTGGTCTCAAATCCACATTGGCACAGAGTACTTGAAGTTGGAGAAGAAGAGAAGGAGACAAAAAAGCAAGAGAAGACAAACATCGAGTAGAAGAATGCAGTTTAGAGAGTTGCGGTCGAGCGCACGGTCGACCGACCGGAGGTACGGTCGACCGACCTAATCTGCTGAGAGTTCATCGAGTGTACAGGTCCAACAGAGGAGGTGACGGTCGACAGTGCAGTCGACCGGTCGTGTCTCGGGTTTGGCTCTACATGTTGCGGTCGACCGACCTTGGGGGTGCGGTCGACCGACTTCAGCGCTGCTTGTTTTTGGGCTTACAAGTTTAAGGCCCAATTGCTGGATTTATGTTTATCTTTTAGGGTTTACTTAGGGGCTATATATATGGTTGTAGGCTCTAGGGTTTGTACATCTGATTAGAGAGATTTGGTGAGCTGTTATCATTGTTCAACTTTAAGAGGGAATTGTGCCGAGTGTTTCAAATGTGAAAGAGAGAGATTGAGAATTGTAATCTCTTTTGTAATCTTTGTATTTCTTGGGGAATAAGAAGTATTGGTTATCTCTACATATTGATTGTGTTCTTGTGAGATCTTGCATATATTGTAGTGGCTTGTTCTTAGTTCATCTAAGTCTTGGGAGTTTCTATTACTTGTGGTGTGTTTCCGCTATTAGCACTACGAGTTGTGGTAGATTCTTCAACATGTGGTATCAAAGCATCTAGATTCGAGATGGCCGATAGCAAGATGAAGATCGAGAGATTCGATGGGAGTGACTTCGCAATTTGGAATATTCAGATAATAGCGTATCTTCGTCAGAAAGATCTTGATAGTCCGTTATTTGATGAGAAGCCGGTAGGTGCAGACAAGGATGCGAAGGTCTTGGCAAATTGGAATCTTTTGGATCAGAAGGCGCTGGGGCAGATTCAGTTTGGACTGAGTAGGAAGGCATTATTTCATATCTCGAAGGCAAAGACCACAAAGGAGGCTATGGAGATTCTCACGGATATGTATGAGAAACCGTCGGCATCTAATCAAATTCTTCATCTGAAGAAATTGGTTAATATGAAGTTGAGAAAAGGGAGTTCAGTAGCAGAGCATGTGAACAATTACTGTATGGTTTACAACCAGATGGAAGCTACAGGTTTGAAGTTTTGAGAGAGGGAACAGTCATTGTTACTTCTATCTACTTTACCCGATAGTTATGGTATGGTAGAACGGACTATTACAGGCACTATGACAAATTCGACGACTCTACAGGATGTGGTGAGTAGCATTCTAAACGAGGATGTGAGAAGGGTGAGAAACGGAGAATATCCGTCATCATCTTCTAGAGATTCAACTATATGTGTTAAGAAGAGACGTAGGAGATCTAAGAGCGATCGAAGAAGGATCAGAGTAGTTCATCTGAGAGTGGGTCTGATGACAGCGATGGGGGACATGGGCTTGAGTGTTGGTATTGTCACAAGAAGGGTCACATGATGCATAGTTGCAAGGCTTATATGAAAAGAAAACAGGAGAAACCGAAGAGAGATACCCCAAAGAAAGCTCAAGTGGGGCTTGTTGAGGATCTATGCTTATCAGCTCGGGAGAAGTTGGGCACTCAAGATTGGTGTATTGATTCGGGAGCTTCTTTTCATTGCACTCCGAGGAGAAAGGTGTTTGATGACTACGAGGAGGGTTCTTTTGGAGATGTGATCGTGGGGAATGATCACCGATGTCTTGTACGTGGGGTTGGTACTGTTCGCGTGAAAGCCAATGATGATCAAACTGTTGTCTTGCGGAAGACAAGGCATGTTCCAGACTTGAAAGAAAATCTTATCTCGATTGGAAGGCTAGACAAAGAGGGGTTGTGTACTACAGTTGGTAGTGGGAAGTGGTATATAGCTGCAGGTTCAAGGATGATTGCAAAAGGAAAGAGTGAGAAAACGTATTTTCTTAGAGACGTGAGGGGCATTTCTCCTGTAGTTGACTCTCAGCCGGAATCAAGTAGTAGGTTGTGTGAGGTGCAACCGAGTTCTTTCAGTTGTGGGGGGAAGATTACTAATTTAGATGGAGCTACTGGCCATGGAAGTGATCCTAGAGGGCAAGACGTAGCTGCAGTGAGGGTACTTTGCGAATTGGCAGTCGAAGCTTCAAGTCGCTCTTGTGTGATAGAGAGCACTGGTATCGATAAGCGGAGTGATGTCGATGAGGGTAACAGAAATGGAGTTGTAGGGGTTGAACAATCTGCGAAAATTGTGGAGGTGTCGTCCATGGAGGTTTCTAGTGCAAAGGGTGCATTGAGAGGCTTTGAACCATGTCCGATGTTGATGGAGATTTCGCGGGTTAGGGAGTCTCATAACACGGAATCCAACACGAAAGGTTGTTTCTCCGGTATTCATGCTCTATGCGATTGGTGGAGCACATCCTTCATGAGGCGATGAGGGGTGGTTGGTGCACTCCACGTGGTGAAGTGGCGGAGGTGCTCTTTATGAGAGTAGAAGTACTTGGATCTTGCATAAAAGTGGGAGATTGGCGAGATAATGCGAGGTAAAGATTGCAATAACTTTGAAGCGTGTGTATTTGGTCCAAGTGGGAGATTGTTAGAGTTTTGGCCTCAAATACATGTAGGCACGGAGTACTTGAAGTTGGAGAAGAAGAGAATGAGACAAAGAAGTAAGAGAAGACAAACGAGTAGAAGAATGCAGTCTAGAGAGTTGCGGTCTAGCAAGCGGTCGACCGACCGGGGGTGCGGTCGACCGACCCAATCTGCTGAGAGTTCTTCGAGTGTACAGGTCCAACAGAAAAGGTGAGGATCGACCGTGCAGTCGACCAGTCGTGTCTCGGGTTTGACTCTACACGTTGCGGTCGACCGACCTCGACACTGCTTGTTTTGGGGCTTACGAGTTTAAGGCCCAATTGCTGGATTTATGTTTATCTTTTAGGATTTACTTAGGGGCTATATATATGGCTGTAGACTTTAGGGTTTGCAAAATCATATTTGAGAGATTTGGTGAGCCGTTATCATTGTTCAACTTCAGTAGGAGATTGTGCCGAGTGTTTCAAAGGTGAGAGAGAGAGAGATTGAGAGTTGTAATCTTTTTTATAATCTTTGTATTTCTTGGAGAATAAGAAGTATTGGTCATCTCTGCATATTGATTATGTTCTTGTGAGATCTTCATATATTGTGGTGGCTTGTTCTTGGTTCAACTAAGTCTTGAAAGTTTCTATTGCTTGTGGTGTGTTTCCGCTATTAGCACTACGAGTTGTGGTAGATTCTTCAACAGTAATGACACATTTCCTATCTTATTTTATATACAAATATAAAATTGAGTTTTTTGCGTGAGTTTTGTTATGGGTCACGTTTCCGAGCGGGTTAAGTTATGAGTCAGGTTTAGGGTTTTTGGGTTCTGGTGGGGCAGGTTTCTGGAAAAGTAGACATCAATCCAGATGATTTTGGACAGGTTTTAAATATTCAAAAGAACCCAATTTCAAGTTTAACAGGGCTGCTTCAGGTCAAACCCAACCTGTTGCATAATCCTTTAACTTATTACTTACTATTCCTATTAAGGAAAGATTTTGATTTGTTGTCTTGGTAAAAATTGTCGAGATAGTTGTAGATCTCATATCAATAAGTACTAGCCAATACTGAAAGACTTCTCTCATATTTAAGGTTTGACTAATTTGATCTCATATCAGTAGTTATAACTAATTTGAGTTTTGAAAACCCCCCCGGCTTGTTCTTGGTTCATCTAAGTCTTGGTGTTTCTATTGCTTGTGGTGTGTTTTCGCTATTAGCACTACGAATTGTGGTAGATTCTTCAACAGTAATGACACATTTCCTATCTTATTCTATATACAAATATAAAATTGAGTTTTTTGCGTGGGTTTTGTTATGGGTCATGTTTCTGAGCGGGTTCGGTTATGAGTCAGGTTTAGGATTTTTGGGTTCTGGTGGGGCAGGTTTCTGGAAAAGTAGACATCAATCTAGATGATTTTGGACAGGTTTTAAATATTCAAAAGAACCCAATTTCAGGTTTAGCAGGGCTGCTTCAGGTCAAACCCAACCTGTTGCATAATCCTTTAACTTATTACTTACTATTCCTATTAAGGAAAGATTTTGATTTGTCGTCTTGGTAAAAAGTTGTCGAGATAGTTGTAGATCTCGTATCAGTAAGTACTAGCCAATACTGAAAGACTTTTCTCATATTTAAGGTTTGACTAATTTGATCTCATATCAGTAGTTATAACTAATTTGAGTTTTGAATCCCCCCCCCCCCCAACAAAAAAAACAAATTGGGTGCAAAAACCAGTCTCATGCATCAGAAACAGCCGGTACAAAACGAAATTTGAAAGTTAAAACTATGATCTAGACTATCCATTAATATACTTTGCCTCCTTTCAAATGATGTTACCTATTTCATATCGGTGAAATAGTAGCCAAGCCATACATCATATACAATTTAAAATTTTCAAGATTTCAAGCTTACCCTTAACAAAACCGTAACTCCGGTTTCATTAAGCTGGATAAATCATAAATTCCAACTGGAAATAGTTTAGATTAATGATGAGGACATCTTTCAAGTTTAGGATTTTTATTTTATTACCATTTTTTTTTCTGGCAATTATAGCCATATGTAATCTTTTTGTAATTTTTAGATTCTGAGAATATTTTGGAGATGTGTTTCAAGATGTAATTGAGCCTATTTAAAGGCCCTGAGATGAATGAGAAAAGCATGCCATTATTGATCAAAAATTCTGTGTTGAGTTTTGCTCTTCATTTTCTCTCCTTTGTGTGATACAACCGAGATACAAATTAGGGTTTGTGATAAATCCTAATCTAGTTTTAGAATTAGTGATTAATTCTAAAATTTATCCCCAATTAAAAAAATTCCCAATACAAATCCCTAATACTAATTTCCCCAAACTCCTAATACAAACCCTAAACCAATACTTCCCTCCATACCAGCCGCCACCAACAGCTTCTTCACGTTCTTACTTCTTCTTCCCCATCCCTATCCCCGATCCCCACAAACTCCAGACCCATCATCTTCCTCCCAAACCCTACCCTACCGCCACCGAAACCCTAATCGACCTCGCCATCGATCACCTCTTCGGACCTCCAACAAACCCCGACTCCAAAACCGAAGCCATCGTCCCCGATCGACTTCACTGTCGTCCCCCCTCACCACTTCACTTCAACCCTCTCATCCTCAACCCCGATCAAGAACACTCACCCCGTCGAAATCCCCCCTCGTCGTCAACCTCGAAATCCCCCATCATCACCGACCTCTAGCCCTTCCCGGCCTTCGACCACCACCTTCACTGCACCTCACCTCTCCTCTTCGTCAACTACTACTCCCCACCAGTCCACCACCAGTTGCCGCCATCGACAGCGAGTCTATTGTTGCTGCTGCCAATCTACTGTTGCTGCGTCGCTGTGTTCTGGGGTACTGTCCGCTCCTACATCTACGCTGGGTTTCTTCACATTCGGTATAATCTTTCCATTATTAAGTGTTTGTGTTTTACTGCCATATTATCTAGCATATTATCTGATTTGTCTGTCGACCACAAAATACTGAGATTGAGTGATCCACATGCTAGATTAGAGTACGAATCAGTATTGCACTTTTTACTTGCTAAACACGTAGGGATTTACTTATTGATTATAAGGTTGAATTATTAATTGGGACTGTTACATTTGATTCAATTCTTGAAAACCCATCAACCTGTTAACTGTTAAAATATCCAATCTAAATCCGCACTTTCATGTTGGTAAAATTAACCTATTAAAATTCTTGAAAAATTCTCTTTTTTAGGGTTGGTTTTACATCATTTTGGTATCAGAGCAAAGGTTCTTAAAACCTTAGTTCTTGCATCGTAGGCATCATTTTTGCATTCATTTAGGATTGTGTAGTTTTTACCTTTTTTCTTCTTTTATTTTAGTTTATTTCAGAATCATTTAAAAAAAAAAAAAAAAAAAAAAACCTAGGACACACACCCCATAGTTTCCACTTTTGGTGAATGCGTCTTCGCAGCACCATCACAGACCCTGAAGAGCCTTTCCTAGCCCTTCCCAATCACCCAACTAAGAACCCTAGACTTCCCAGACCTGAAATGGACAATCCTGATATCTCCGCTACCCTAGCTGCCATCCAAGCAACTCTTGCCAATATCAATCAGAAGCTTGAGAAAGTGGAGCTAAATCAAAACATTGTCCCTGAGCTTCATGGCCATCGTCAGATCCCTCAAGGGAATGTTCATGACGATCGACGTCAAGAACGTGACCCTGACGAACAATATAAAAAGAACGTTAAGGCTGACGTTCCCCAATTTGAAGGCCACATGGAACCCCAAGCTTACCTTGATTGGGTCCGTGTCATGGACCACTATTTTGTGTGGTTCGACATGAGCGAAGCCCTTAAAGTTAAATTTGCAACTATGAAATTAACGGGTAAAGCTCAACAGCATTGGACCAATCTTGAACATGCCCGCAGAGGCCGAGGCCTGGCACCCATAGCCACTTGGGAGGCCATGAAAGAGAAGCTCACTGAGAGGTATGTACCGTTATCGTTCCACACCCGATTGCTAGATTCGTGGAACCAATTGTATCAAGGAAGTAAATCCATACAAGAATATGTTGATAAATTCGATGACTTCCTTATTCGGTACAATGCGCTAGGTAAAGAGAGTGAAGAACAAACTCTCTCTAGGTTCAGAGCTGGACTACGAGCTGACCTTAGGAACGAGCTAATCTATAGAAACGTAGACTCAATAGCGGCAGCCTATGCCCTAGTCCTCGACATGGATTCCCTTAAAGCTAGTCCTGATTCTAGGTCTAGCGACTCGAGAGATCATTCCTCTAGAATGACATCTACTGACCCACCTAGACCTCAGCCTCCCTCTCAGCACCCCAACAAATCTTACCCCAGCAAATCTAATTCAAATTTTAATTCACATAGGGATGAACATAAGGGTAAGAACACCGAAAGAGATTACAGTAAGATTGACCCTCTCACTAAGTGCTATAAATGTAAGGGATACGGTCATGTTGCTGGCAACTGTCCTAGTCCAAGTAGGATTAATATAGTAGAGGGTACCGCAGTCATCGCTGATGAGCCCGACAATGAGTTTACCTATGAACCTAATATAAGTGATGACTTTGATGAAAAAGAGGATGACCAGTCTCTCAATTGTATTCAGCCTATCCAGTCACCTCTATTGAGTATACCCGAGACACACAGTCCTTCCCAAGTCACTTGGCAACCCATAGATTTTATTCATGTATTAGAACATCACAAAGTCACAGAGTCTGCACCCACATTTGCATATAACATTCATGACTTGCATAGAGAAATTTCCAAGGAACTTAATGAGAATAATTTTAACTACAAGTTAATAGCTGATACTAGACGGAAATTTATAACTTTTGATATTGGTGACGAAGTGATGGTTCGGATTCATCCGGAACGGTTTCCTGTTGGACCCGTTAAGAACTTGAACATACGTGCTGCAGGCCCATTTAAGATTCTACATGCAATCAATAATAGTACCTATGTCGTTGACCTTCCTGAAGGTTTTGGCATAAGTAAAATTTTCAATATTGAGGATCTAGTACTTTATGAAGGCTCAAAATTCAACCCTAGAAATTTTCTTATAGATGAGCCTACCCTGCAGCCTAATGGTGACATTCTCCCATTACCTCCACTACCAGATACTACTTACCCATCGACAGAAGAGTTAGATAATATTTTAGATGATCAGATAATCTCCACAAGAGATGGTGGTATGCACAAGTATTTGGTGAGGTGGAAAAACAAACCGAAGTCGGATGATACTTGCAGTGATCGTAAGGGGCTCCCGCAACTGGATCCAGATCTTTTGGAGCACCATGGCAGGATCACTGGTTTTGACTCGACTGGGTCGAGCTCTCTCCCACCCGGAGAGAATGATGAGGACATCTTTCAAGTTTAGGATTTTTATTTTATTACCATTTTTTTTCTGGCAATTATAGCCATATGTAATCTTTTTGTAATTTTTAGATTCTGAGAATATTTTGGAGATGTGTTTCAAGATGTAATTGAGCCTATTTAAAGGCCCTGAGATGAATGAGAAAAGCATGCCATTATTGATCAAAAAATTCTGTGTTGAGTTTTGCTCTTCATTTTCTCTCCTTTGTGTGATACAACCGAGATACAAATTAGGGTTTGTGATAAATCCTAATCTAGTTTTAGAATTAGTGATTAATTCTAAAATTTATCCCCAATTAAAAAAATTCCCAATACAAATCCCTAATACTAATTTCCCCAAACTCCTAATACAAACCCTAAACCAATACTTCCCTCCATACCAGCCGCCACCAACAGCTTCTTCACGTTCTTACTTCTTCTTCCCCATCCCTATCCCCGATCCCCACAAACTCCAGACCCATCATCTTCCTCCCAAACCCTACCCTACCGCCACCGAAACCCTAATCGACCTCGCCATCGATCACCTCTTCGGACCTCCAACAAACCCCGACTCCAAAACCGAAGCCATCGTCCCCGATCGACTTCACTGTCGTCCCCCCTCACCACTTCACTTCAACCCTCTCATCCTCAACCCCGATCAAGAACACTCACCCCGTCGAAATCCCCCCTCGTCGTCAACCTCGAAATCCCCCATCATCACCGACCTCTAGCCCTTCCCGGCCTTCGACCACCACCTTCACTGCACCTCACCTCTCCTCTTCGTCAACTACTACTCCCCACCAGTCCACCACCAGTTGCCGCCATCGACAGCGAGTCTATTGTTGCTGCTGCCAATCTACTGTTGCTGCGTCGCTGTGTTCTGGGGTACTGTCCGCTCCTACATCTACGCTGGGTTTCTTCACATTCGGTATAATCTTTCCATTATTAAGTGTTTGTGTTTTACTGCCATATTATCTAGCATATTATCTGATTTGTCTGTCGACCACAAAATACTGAGATTGAGTGATCCACATGCTAGATTAGAGTACGAATCAGTATTGCACTTTTTACTTGCTAAACACGTAGGGATTTACTTATTGATTATAAGGTTGAATTATTAATTGGGACTGTTACATTTGATTCAATTCTTGAAAACCCATCAACCTGTTAACTGTTAAAATATCCAATCTAAATCCGCACTTTCATGTTGGTAAAATTAACCCATTAAAATTCTTGGAAAATTCTCTTTTTTAGGGTTGGTTTTACATCAATTAAGCTTTCTAATTCCCATAACCAAATAATAACTACTAAGCAAAAACAAGCAGAATCTTGTATGAATAGTAAGAGGATTAAGGTACTAACCAACAAAGAAACCAAAGAGAAACACCATAGTCAAAAGTGATGCTTCTTGCTCATTAAACAACGGCCTTTCTTTCTGAATGAAGCTATGAGCTTAGTGTCTGCTTCATGTATCTCAGAGCAGAACGTAGCATTGCTCTAGCTTTCCTGTCAGGATTGCATCCAGATAAAATCATTTCCTCATAGACAGCTGGAACCTGTTCAATATTCATAAATGGAATTAGTCAGGTCAATATAATGTCTAAAGAATCTAATGAATTTCTCATTTACTACTAAGTAGAGTAGAGAAGATGCGATAATGAGTAAGAAGGGGCAACAAAGGAAGAAGAAAGGAGCAAAATAGAGAAATTTATTCTAGTGAAATAACAGAAGGTAAATTATCCTAGCAAAAAAACCAGAAAGTAAATTGCATTTACGAGTGATAAGTAAAGATGTAAGAGCATCAAATTTATAAAACCTATCATAGTGTGCCCTGGCCCACCCAAAGGTGCATATGCACACACCTAATCGCACATATCCATGCCCATCAACACATTACTTGTTGACCATCACAATGTAGATCAAGAAAGAATCCAATGGAAAAAGATGTGTTTTTCTAATTGCTCTGATTATAGCTCACTTTGGCAGAGTTAAAAAAGACCCACCAATCTCATCTTTTCACCTTTTCAAGCAGTATTTTCACTTCTATCAACTCCGAGTCGTGAGTTATGGAACATAGATTAACATCATCAGTTGCAAGAATGAACAATTTATCTAAAAGCAACCATCTCCATTGTTCAACCAAGTTGATTTCCGTGTGCATTCTCATGCATTTTCGTTCTTATAATGCGCTCATATAGTGACAGATTCATGGCATAAGCTCTGCAAGGGTGTACAAACAAATAATAATAGCACCTTGGTAAATGATGAAGAAAATCATCCTTTGGGACACAAAAAGGTAACTAATGAGGATTTCTTGGAAGTTGAAACTCCTTCCTTTGAAATTATTAAATGGAGTAGAAAATTGAAATAGATGGCTATGATTTATTTAGAAGGAACTCCTGATGAATGCTCGTGATTTAATGGTAGCTACATGTCCACGTAATGTCATGAATTATCAAGTTAAGAGTTATAATAGTAGAGATTAGAGATGTCATAAACAAAAAATCTTGGCTGGTTCCATAGCTTTCGTGATTTGCCATGAGGTAGAATACCATCAAAGCAGATAAATCCATCTACGACATACTGAACTCTAGAAATATGCAAATTAGCACAAGATCAAGAGATACTTTAAGCTCGAACAACTTTGATTGCAACATGTCAAACAATTAAAAAGATAAAATATTTGAATCGGAGTAAGATCTTGTGAAGTTGTGTATTTGCTAATTAGCACTGGAATGGTGTATTAGTAGTTACCTTTTCGTACTTCTCAACACGAATCAAAGCTTTCATAAGTGTTGTATATGTCACAACATCTGGCTTCAAATCCTAGCAAAAATTAAAACAAAAAAGAATGAATGAAATGATCACAGATAATGTATGGGAAATATGCATGAAATAATTAGGGCATAAAGGGTGTTGTATACTTACATTTTCTTTCATAAATTGCAGCACAGAAAAGGCTTCTGCTTCCCTTCGGTCTTCACCAAATGCGTTAATTAAAGAGTTGAGTACTAAAATACTAGGCTTTATACCTTCTGCTCTCATAACTCTAAATGCATTCATAGCTTGCTCCGACAAACCCTGCAAAGAATGCAAGGAGGATAATTCAAATAACATGCCAACAGGCGTCTAAGAATAACAACAATGCTCGATATAGTAGAAACCACATTACCCTTTGTGCATATGCATTAACTAATGCATTATACATTGTGGGCGAAGGCTTCATGCCCCGTTCCTTCATCGTCCGCAAGCACTCAATCGCATCGTTGAACCTCCCCGACTTCCCATAAACATTCACCAATGTGGTATACGTCACCACATTCGGCATTAACCCTTGCTCCTCCATCCTCTCCAAAACCTCCTTCAACTCGTCCCACCTCTCCTGCTCCCCCAATGAATTAATCACAATATTATACGTCGTCCTACACGGCCTAAACCCACTCTCCTCCATCTCCCTAAACAGCTTCATCCCCACATCATGCCTCCCTGCCTTGCAATGCGTGTCAATCAAAGTATTCCATGTAACCACATCCGGCTCAATCCCATCGGCCCTCATATGATCAAACGCATCCATCGCATGCTGCAGACAGTTATACTTCCCAAACAAATCAATCATCACATTATAAAAATGCCGGTCCGGCTGCACCCCGCTACTCCTCATCTCCCTCAGCACCGCAAACGACTTCTGCCAGTCCCCCTTATCCCTAAAACTCGCAAGAATCCTACTAAACACGTACGAATTCGCCTTCACCTCCTTCGCCTCCATCTCCTTAATCAAAATCCTCGCACTCTCCCACCTCCCGGCCTTTGTATATGCATCAATCAGCAAGCTAAACGTCCGCTCATCGGCCTTCACCCCGCACCTCTCCATTTCCGCAAACACTTTCTCGGCATCTTTAAGGCTTCCTACCTGAACATACCCTTTGAGAATGGCATTGTAGGCTCTGACCCTCGGTGTCAGCCCCTCGCATTTGATTTCTTCAAAAACAGCCTCAGCCTCTTCGACGCGGCCCTGGGCGCCCAGGGAGGAGATTAGGGCGACGACGGCAGGGGATTTGGGGGTGAGGCCCTGGGCCTGGGCGAGGGAGAGGAGGGAGAGAGCGGAGTCGGGGTCGTGGGAGATGGAGAAGGCAAGGATGAGGTCGGAGAAGAGGCGGGCGTCGGGCTCGAGGGAGTGGAGGAGGAGTTCTTGGAGGAGCTGGTGGAGAAGGGAGGGGTCGGGGGGGTCGGAGGGGTGGTGGAGGAGGGAGTGGAGGATGAGGGAGAAGTTAGGGGGGTCGGAGAGGAGGGAGAATTGGAGGCGCATGAGGCGGAGGAGGGAGAGGGAGATGTCGGGGCGGTGGGAGAGGGCGGAGGCGGAGATGAGGGAGTTGAAGGTGAGTGGGGATGGGGATGGGGAGGAGGAGGAGGTGATAATGGAGTGGGCGAGGTGGAGCTGGTGGGATTTGGAGAGGGAATGGATGAGAATGGAGAAGAGGAGGTCGTAGGAGAAGCAGAGGCGGTGGCGGTGGAGGAAGGGGAGAAGGGAGAGGGCGGAGGGGAGTGAGGACGGGGAGGACGACAGGGATTTGAGGAGGGTGTGCCATTGGTGAGCGGGGACGGAGCGGTACAGATTGGCGATGCGGAGTTCAGACTCGGAAGTGGTGCCACTTGGCGAAGCAGCGGTGGTATTGGTGGAGAGGTAGTGGAGGAGAGGGGAGAAGTCGTAAGTAGGGGTGCGAGTGGTGTTGGTGTTGGTGTTGGTGTTGGTGTTGGAAGTGGAGAGAAGAGGGAATGGGAGCCGGCGGCGGTTGTGGTTGAGGGAGGGGTGTATGTGGGTGGGGAAAGGGAGGGGTGGAGGAGGGAGGTTGAGCATGGTGATGATTTATTCAATTTTTGTCTGATGAGTGATGAGGGATGAGAGGGAAGGAGAAAGCTGATCACTGGTTCAGATTCTGGGAAGTTTGTAATTTATGAGAAAATTGCAACTACGTATTTTTTTTTTAATGGTTAAGAATGCTTAGAGCATCTCCAGCCACGCTAGTCATTTTGGCTTTCTAGAATATGTGCAAAATAAATGATAATTTGGCTAGTTAAAAAAAATCAATACTCCAACCGTACTAGCTATTTTAGCTAACGATAGATTAAGACTGGCAATTGATCCGAGCCCGATCTGAACCCGACTAAGTCCGACTCGATTTTAACAGAATACGAGCCTTATTTATTTCAAAATTTTCAGATCCGGGCCGGATTCGGGTTTGTACAAGTCCAACCCAAACCCAACCCGGTTCAAGAAAACAAAAAACAGACAAATATATATATATAGAGTAAGTCTATTAAGAGCTGGGAAGCTGGGCTCCTTATCGGGAGCTGGAGATCTCAGCCATACGATCGATCTTGATCGCGATCGGACGGCTGAGATCTAATGCCGCTTATCTTCAGATTGGGTGAGGAGTAAAATGGGTATACTCAATTGATGCGGTTTGTTTCTGGGAGACGTGTGGATGCACCAGGTGTGAGTTCGGACTCGATTTGTATTGAAGGAGAAAGCTGCTTGTCAGACGACCCTCGGCTGACCGGGCGGTACCTGCGATGGGCTCGGAATGAGGCGGATGTCTCGGCTCGGATCAGAGGGTTCGGATCCGAGGTCTTGTGTACCTGCAGACAGTCCTGAAACACCGGGGTTTATCCCGGCGGCGGACCCTCCGACGATCTAGTCAGTCTCTGTGAGAGAGTAGCAATAACTAGGAGAATTTAGGTGGCAAAAGATTGGTTACCTGAAAAGGTGGGTGGGGGTCTAGTATTTATAGAGACTTTCAACCGGGTTTGGATCCGCTTGGGGGCCGGGTCTGAACCCGAAAGCCCATGGGCCTGACGTGGCAGAAGGCCCAGGGGGTTTAGGGCTGACGTGGCAGTACCAGGAGGGGTATAGGGCTGACGTGGCAAAGCCCTTGGTGGTATTTGGAGCTGACATGGCGGATCATGGGGCTCCTGTGCTCCTGGGAGAATCTGGTAGCCTAGGTTGTGCCAGGTGATCTCCATTCTACACCAGGATGGGCGGACGGCCCGGAGGGCTGTCGTGGATCGGAGGCCGAGGGCCATCGATGCTCGTCGGATACGAGGAGACCAGTTCTGTGGGGGTGAACTTGAGGTTCGGCGCCGACCCTGTAGTGGCTCGAAGCCGAGCCAGATTGTTGTTTTTCCTGTTTTTAAGTGAGAGCTGTACTGGGCCCTGGTTGGGCCCCAAGCCATTTTTACCCTACCACACAAGCCCCCCACTCCTGCAGGGGTGCGGGAGCTAGCCGTGGAGGAGTGTTTATGGTTGTAGAAATGGGATAGCGAATCGCTGGGCCTTCATGAGGGGGTTGCCCTGATGGTGGAGTGAGCCTCGAGCCGGCGAGGGTTGATTGCCCTGATGTTAGAGCGAGCCTCGAGCCGGCGAGGGATGGTTGCCCTGATGTTTGGAGCGAGCCTCGAGCTGGCGAGGGTTTAAGGGTCGGCAAGGGTGATGGCGAGCCGTTGAAACTTCTTGAGAAGATTACCCTGGTGCTAGACCGGACCTCGAGCTTTCGAGGGATTATGGGTCAGCAAGGGCGATGGCGAGCCATTGAGTCTTCCGGAGAAGACTACCCTGGTGCTAGACCGGTCCTCGAGCCGGCGAGGGTGATGGCGAGCCGTTGAGCCTTCCTGAGAAGACAACCCTGGTGCTAGACCGAACCTCGAGCTTTCGAGGGATTATGGATCGGCAAGGGTGATGGCGAGCCGTTGAGTCTTCCGGAGAAGATAACCCTGGTGCTCGACCGAACCTCGAGATGACGAGGGATTAGGTGCCGGCAAGGGGGATGGCGAGCCGTTGTTTCTTCCTGAGAAGAGTACCCTGGTGCTCGACCGAACCTCGAGATGACGAGGGATTGTGTGTCGGCAAGGGTGATGGCGAGCCGGTGTTTCTTCCTGAGAAGAGTGCCCTGGTGCCAGACCGGACCCCGAGCTGTCGAGGGATTACAGGTCGGCAAGGGCGATGGCGAGCCGTTGCGTCTTCCTGAGAAGATTACCCTGGTGCCAGACCGAACCTCGTGCTGTCGAGGGATTACGGGTCGGCAAGGGTGATGGCAAGCTGTTGTGCCTTAGAGTGTTTGAGCGGGGGTAGCCCGCTGTTTCTGCGGAGCATTGAAGGCGCTCCGGGATCTGTGTGATGTCCCAACTTCCTAGGGGCCTTAATTGCGCCGCCTAATAAATGCATGGCGCATGGGCTTCCGTCGTTTGGCTTTCCCAACGTCATAACAGCAAGCCTATGAGGGAGGCTATAAATACCCCTCTCCCCCTAGCAGGTTTGATCATAACAAGAGTGGTCCACTGGCCATCAGAGGTGTCCGCTTCGGCGGATGCCTGTCTCTTGCAAAATTTTAACCCTGGCAGTGTCGGAGAGGTGGTGTCTCTGCTGCCCGGATCTTCTCTTGGATCTGATGGCCTTGATTCGGTAGCCAGATCTAGGGGAGATCAGGGCGAGAGGGGTATCAACCGAATTCCGACCCTGGGGCTGAGGAGCCTCGGATAGATGGGTCGTCTCCGATTGGAGGTGGGCCGATCTGTTTTCCAATAGGGTCCCAGGCGATGGTGGCTTTTCTCCTACCCTCGAACAGTTTGGGGTTTCGGCTGCCGAAGCTGTAAGCCCCAAGCTGCTCGCGGGTGAGAGGGGAGCCGACCGAGCCCTGGAGCCCGGGGCGTAGGCGATGGTGGCTTTTCTCCCACCCGGGAACAATTCGGGGTTTCGGCTGCCGAGGTCGTAAGCCCCGAGTTGTTTGCGGGTGAGAGGTGAGCCGACCGAACCCTGGAGCCTTAAATCTTAAGTAAAATGTTTTCTCCGCCGAGCACTCCATCCGAACCGACCCCTGTGTTTGGCTGCCAGCCCGGCACTGGGTGATGTCAGCAGCGCACGCTTCGAGGACGTGGCGCGATTTTCCAGGCGGCAGTTGCACGTCAATCGGTGAACAGTAACTGCGGAAATCGTGGAGTCGTTTTCATCCTCTATAAATGTCCCCCCTCTCCCCCTGTCGCCCACTTCTTTCTCGCTTCTTTCTCTTTCAAAAAATCTTCCAACTCTTCAGCGCTCGTCCCTACCGTTCGCTGCAGCAGGCTCGTTCTTCCGAAGCGACCCAGGTTAGTTGGTAAGTCTGTTTAGTTTAGGCACAGATGGACAGGGCTCAGTCTGGCTCGTCAGCGTCGACGTCTAGGGGGGAAGTGAAACCCGCCTCCAAGTTGACTTCGTGGGAGGAGCCTGTTCTCGAGGGGGAGTCTGTACCTAATGTGGAGCTTTCCGATTCGGTTTCGTGGGAGGAGCCGGTGCATAGTGTGAGGCCGTTGCGATCTCGGAAGCCTTTTGTGGTGGAGAGCAGCGAATCTGAGGAGGGGGGTGGTAGTTCAGGCAAAGTCCAGATTCTAGGATTCGCTTCCGAAGAGGAGGGTGGCCCCGAAGGGGGTGAAGCCGAAGGGGCTCACATAGGAGGTCAGAGTGTGGGCTCGAGTTCCATGCCGACCGGTCTGGGGCGATTATCTACCCCCTCGCCGGAACGAACCAAGAAGAAGAAGACTCCGAAGAAGAAGGGGTCGAGGACCGGTGGCTCGAGCCAGGCGCCTGTTCATCTTAACTTGATGACAGGGTCGCCCGTACAACCTAAGCCGTTCCGTCGGTACCCCGACGATCTTTCGGATATAGAGCTGTTTGGGGTCCAGCCGTCGTCGCCGAGCCGGAAAAGGGTGATAATGGACACACTTCCGACCGTTCTGGAGGCAGGTGACTTGGAGGCTTTGCAGCTGGCGTACCACATAGGGTCCAGCTACGAGCTTATGTTGCCGAGCTCTACTCTTCGACCGACCAATCCCCTGCCTGATTGGTATTGCGTCTTCCCCGTGGATGCATTCATCTCCGGACTGAGGCTGCCAGTGCACCCGTTCGTTCGCGAGGTGCTGAACTGGGCGTCCTTGGCGCCGATGCAGTATGGGCCGAACTTCTGGAAGCAGATCATCTGCTTTGTGCTGATGTGCGAGGAGCAGAAGATACCCCTACGGCTGAATGTGTTCCGAGCGATGTTGATGATCGGCTCGGCGACTGAGGGTGTTTACTACATCTCGCCCCGGAGTAAGGGGAAGGTGGTCCACGGTCACCCAGACTCCATCAAGGATTGGAAGAAGAAATATCTGGTGATCCGGAGTGAGGAACCTTGGAACATTCCCACTCGATGGAACCACTCCAAGCCGAGCCATCAACCGCCGAGGCCGAGGGACCTGTCAGCCGAGGAGTGGAGGTTTGTAGAGCACCTCTGCCTGTCGTACAGTATTAATTGGACGAAGGTGATGGAGGGTCATCTGGCGAGCGTCGGACTGAGCCCGGCAGTTTTGTGTATGTAGTTGTTTCTTTCTTTTGACTTTTTTGTTCCTCCGTGCTCATTGTTCTTACTGGATCTTCTTGCAGATATGGATCCCGAATCAATCAAGGCAAAGAGGCTCGCCATGAGGAAGGAGAAGGCCGAGAAGAAGGTGGAGGCGACGAAGAGGCCGAGGGAGTCGTCCCTAGTCATCTCGGAGGCCCCGCTTGAACTGAGGAGCAAGAGGACTCGCTCGGAGACGAGCAAGGGGGTGGCAACTTCGAGGGGCCAGGGCCAAGCGAAGGCATCCGACCTTGACAAGGGGAAAGGTCCCTTAGTCGAGGCCGAGGAAGAGGACCCGGTGGTGGAGATGTTGCGGCAACGGTGGGCACCGGATTGATCGGTTCGGATGGGGGACTGTCTGACCGAGGAGGCCCAGTGTAACTCCTGTTACCCCGTATTCGTATTTTATACTGTATTTCTCTCAATTGTACTCTTTTGTCTATTTGAGATTCCGTATTTTATTTCTGTTCGAATAAAATCATTATTTTTATCTCAACTCGAAATTTTGGATTTTTTTATCAAATTCGATTGTGTGCCATCTTGCACCGTTCTATATGAGTAATAGCCCGATTCTTCTCTTTTATCTTTCTAATCCCCATTATTGTGCTTTTTGACCATTTCTTCTGTTGGGCTCTTTTTGAAACGGGTCCCCTAAACTCTCAAACCCGCAAACCCGCTAACCTAGTATTTAAACCCCCTAACCCTAATCTCTACTGTTAAAACCTAACCCCTAATCCTTCCGCCGCTAATCATCTTCCCCGTTCTTCTCCATCCATCGCCCGCCCTTCACCTCGTCTCCCTCTCGTCTTCACAGCCACCACCAGACCACTCCATCGCCGTAGAGCTCCCGAACCCATCGCCATTAACCCAACCCATTTCGAACCCATTAATCGAACGCCTCCGACCACCTCTACTCGACCCCTCACCGCCTCGTCGACCCCCCTCAGCACCACCGCCTCCACAAACCCCCATCGGCGTCGCCTCCATCCCCCCACAGCGCCGCCGATCCCTGTTCCCCTTTCCCCTGTTCGAAACCACGAGCAGAGCCGCCGCGCGTCGCTTCTCGACGTCGTCGCCGCCTCACCGCACTCCGACACTACCGCAGTCGCCGCCTGAGAACCAGCCACGCCGTCGCTCCTCTCCCTCGAGCTTCGCTCAGCGATCGGAGAACGGAGAAGGAGATCGAACGAAGAAGAAGAGGAGAAAGAGCGGGAGCGTTTCTCAGCCGCCAGATCTCATCAAGATTCGTGCTGGTGATCGGTGTCCCGTGTTTCGCCACACCAGATCCCGGATCCGCTGTCCCCTGTTCGGATCTGATCCGCTGCATCGCTGCGATCTGAGTGGCTGGGTTTTGCTGATCTGTGTTCGTTCCGCAGCAAATCCCGAAGCCGTGTTCGCTGTTCTGGGTTTGGATCCGGTGCACAGGAGAGATCCGATTGGTGCGCTTTGCTGTTCGCTGTTCTGGGCGCGCCAGATCCGAGCTTGCTGAACGCTGTTCTGAGCCGATCTTGTGCGCAAGGAAAGCTCGATCTTCGATCAGATTTTGCACGCGCTTTTCGAGGATATTTCCGGGGATTTTTCTACTCTTTTTGCTTCAACAAGCGGAGATTTTAATCGTCATTTAAGGCAAGTAACCTTGTACATCTTATTGTCCTAGTACAAGTCTCCTTGAAATACCACATGTAGTTAGTTTGTGACTCTCCTTTGAAATATCATAGTAAAACAATTTGAACCTTCAAACTCACCAATCTCAGAGTCACAAAACTTCCTCGTATTAAACAATAATTCAATTGGACTCTTTTATCTCCTTGAACTTGCGAATCACATGGACATATGAATTAAGGACCCCTAGAAATTGTAGACGCATATGAATTTAGTGTTTTGGCAATTTGTGATTATTATGACTTGGAAAATATTATTATTCGCTGTTTGATTCCCATTACCATGTATTTGTGCCACATAATGATTTTAGACACCAAATTACATAATTCTATGAAATCTACATTAGTGAATTATCTCCCTATGTTGCTGTCTGGATTTCCTTTTGCGGTTTCGACCCTCTTATCTTGGGAATTTGGACCCGAGCCCTGAATATGAAACGTAGATCAGGATGTGTAGATGTCGATAGACTCCAGAATGATTGAATTTGGAGTTACGGTCTAGGAGATATGGCTGTTATACTGCAGCTGTGTCAGTAGGCGCAGTTTTGTAAAAACTGCTGTATATATTGACTTTGCGAATTATTTTAGCTGTACAAACAGCGTGCGTTTGACCCCAAATTTTGTGTGTAGCTGCTGGACATCATCTAGGACATCCCTAAATTTTTCTAGAATTAATTTACAACATTTACTTAGGTGTGCTTGCTTGATAAGAGTTAATAACAATAACAAGCCGGGGTTTGGGAAAGATTATAGAGTGGACAATATAGATACGTGTACTCGGAAGGGGGCCCGTGTTTCCCAATACTTGGTTCATGAACTTGTTGTATCTTGTTTGATTCATGGAGTCGGTTACTCGGCTCATGAACTTGTTGATTCTTGAACCCATTGTGCGGTTCTTGAACTTGCTTGTGGATTCGCGAACTTGCTTCGTGAACTTGTTATTTAATTTCCGATTCATGAACCATGGCTTGCTTGATACTTGATACCTGAGTACGCCGCCCTATAAAATCCATTACTAGGTCTAAACGAAATTGTTTGACTGTAGCAACCATGTAGTAAAAGAATGGATGCATGTCGTGCTACCTAGCTAGTAACTCACCACTAGACTTGAACTTGATAACTTGGACTCGATAACTTGAACTAGACTTGGACTTGAGAAACTTGAGCTAGATAACTTGACACTTGGACTTGATGACTAGACATTTGAGACCTGACATTCAAAATATCATATGACACTAGACTTGAATTTTGTCGCTTGATATTAATTACCCTTATAGGTGTACCTGACATGTGATTCACCACTAGCAGTTGTTATCCAACCTAGTTATTAAGATGATCCCTCTTGCTAGCTAGTCTTTGAATTTGCCTACTACTCCTCATAATTCTTGCTATATTTTTGATTCCAACTCTTGTCTTTTCCTTACTTGTACTTGCTTTCACTATTTGTGGCCCTAGCTTGCACTAAGGGCATTTTCTCTTGTTTTCCCTCTTGTTTCCCTGTTTATATTATTAAGCAGACCTTGGAGACGAGGTTCCTACTGGAATGGGTGAGCAGACATTTCAGGTTTTGCTTGGAGCAAGGACCTGTTTAAATAGTTGCTTTCCTTAAGGTATTTACTTCTTCTGCTGTTTAAGACTTGTTTCCGAGTTTACACTTGATCCAGACATGAGAACTATTTGAATATTATTACCTGTTTAAATTGTTTTCTGTTGCTTTATAAATTGTTCATGCATGCTTGGTTTATATATCTCTCTTGTTATATACTTGTTATGATGCTGGGTCGATCCTACAGCTTATGGATGATGTAAAAATCATTCGCTGGGCTTCGTCACGTGCTCGTATTCCATATTTTTGGGAAGCGGGACGTGACAAAGTTTCTAGTGGTATCAGAGCTCAGGTTTGGCTAATGTGTTGGTCTGACTAATACATTAGACATGCTTGACTCAGTCAGGATTAACTCAACATTAAACAGACCATGCAACCACATGAATAATTTAATAGTCAACTCGATCTGGATACAAGTCTTATCCCATCCATTTTGATTTCTTCATATCCAATTCCTTGACTCCTTGCTTCCTTCCATCTCTAGCAGTCCTCCTGATTTGTTGATTTCGTATTGGGTGCAAGTTTATTTTTCCGTACCCATATTCTTTTGATTCCGGTGCAAGCAATCTCTTATTTTCTGCTTGCCTCGTTAATTCTTTCTTATTTCAACTCGTATGTCGTTCATTGCTTTCCCTGCCTTGCATTCACTTTATTTGTTGATTCATGTTGGGTATCATGTTGATTATTTCTTCCCTGCTATATTCTCTTTAATTCCGATTTTGCCCCTCGTCCTTCTTCTTTCATATTCAATTCCTTAATTTTCTTTTTGTCACTTCTAGTCGTCCTCCTCTCTAACTCCTTATTGAGTGTAGCTTCATTTTTCTCTTACTTATTTTTCTCTTTATAATTATTTTTCTGAATACTTTCTATATTTTGATTATTAATTATTATATTTATTTTCGATTTTCTATAAAGATGTTTCTAAACAAGGATTTTGTTATTTCGAACGATGATGTATTTTAACTCACTTTTCATTTTCAATCGACTATATATTTCTACTGGATTATTTTGATAAGACAATTCTCATTTGTTGTATAATGCTATTATTACTACTATTATTATTGCGGCTATTATTTTCATTATCATTACTAGTATTATTATTATTATGGTTACTACTGTTGATATTCTTATTGTTGTTTTCATTATTTTAATATTATTGTTGATATTAAATTACTTCCACAAAAATGTTGGACCCAAACTATATCTTGTCTTGCATTATTACTTTTACTAGTGTTGATATTTTAATATTACCGCTATTATTATTATTATTATTATCATTCTTTTTGCGATTACTATTATTATTACTGTTATGATCATTGTTATTATCATTATTATTCTTATTGTTATTAGTATCGATACTTTATTATTATTATTGTTATTAATACTATTACTTTTATCGTTACTATTATTAATATTAATTTATTTCGAGCCTAAGCATGCTCAAATTTTATATACATTTCACCACTTCATTGCAATCTAATATCGAGACGGCAAATATGCAACTCGATGTCAATGGAGGCAAATTGCAACTAGATATCGGCGAGGCAAAATGTGCAGCCGAATATTTGGACGGCAATTTGAAACCTGATGTCGTGAAGGCAAATATGTAACTTGATGTTAAGGAGGCAAGATTTTCTACCTATTACTAATTTATTTTTCAAGACTCGTTACTTATATAATGAAACTGATGGTAAAAGAATACTTTTGTTATTATTGGTATTATTAATATTACTGTCATTTCAATTGATGTTATTATTATCGTTTCATCACCTTTACTACTGTTATTATTTTTATTATTATTACTGTTGCTTTATTGATATCATTGTTATTTTTGCTATTGTTATATTATTATTATCATTATTGATATTATTTTTAATGCTATTATTATTATTATTGCGTTATTTTCATGAATGTGTTGAATTCTACTTTGTCATGTATGTATTATCGTTATTATTAGTATTGTTGATATTTTTATTTCATCGTATTATCATTACCTGTATGATTATGACGGTTTTTATTTCTGTTATTATTATTGATATTATTATTATTATTATTTTGTTACTAATATTGCTAATTTTGTTATTATTATTGTTATTATTAGTTTTTATTGTCATTATTATTTTCTATTACTGTTGATATTATTATCCTGGATATTGTTACTATTAGTATTCCTGTTAAAGTCATTAGTTTTGATGTATACTATATATATTTTGATTATTTGAATTGAAGCTCAATTTTATATTCTTTGCATCCTTGTTTATATCTATCCTGAACCCATACTCTCTTTGATCTGGTGCCTCATTCCTTTCTTCCTGCTCGGATCGTCGCTTGGTGCCACGTGGTCTACAACATGTCTGGAGCTTGGAGTGTCACCATCAGAGTAGCGCAGCGGAAGCGTGGTGGGCCCATGACCCACAAGACCCAGGATCATGTTGTTGCTTCTCCTTCCTTGTATTTTGTTTTGTTCCATTCCTTGCACCACTTGCTGTCCCCTATCTCTTGCTTTTGTTCTCATCCATTGACTTATTGCGTGGTGCATCTTTCCCTTGTCGCTCCCTTCTTCGATTCCAGCTCTTTCTATTCGTTCACCTCTTTGTCTTGTTATCTTGCAAGTTTCGTGGTGTTCAGTGTTCTTCTTCGTTTTTGATACCGGTTGTTTCCTTCTTACATTCCATCCTGCCATCATGTACTCATTCATTATTGGATTCAATTCTTTCCTGTCTTCCATTTCCTTGGTTTCAGTTCTGCCTACTCCTTCATCGTATTTATTATCTTGTGTTATTTGGATCCTTTAGATGCTATTATTCTCTTTCATGCCTTCCATTTGACCCTCGTTGCTATCCACCCCCTTCTTACTTTGGTGTTACCACCAAGTTGACTTCTCCTTGGATCCCTTGTTTGTTACCCGCCCCTAAGTTACTTTACCCTGTCCTATGTACCGCCTAAGCAAATTTCGAGGACGAAATTTTTGTGTAAGGTGGGTAGGATTTGTAACTCCTGTTACCCCGTATTCGTATTTTATACTGTATTTCTCTCAATTGTACTCTTTTGTCTATTTGAGATTCCGTATTTTATTTCTGTTCGAATAAAATCATTATTTTTATCTCAACTCGAAATTTTGGATTTTTTATCAAATTCGATTGTGTGCCATCTTGCACCGTTCTATATGAGTAATAGCCCGATTCTTCTCTTTTATCTTTCTAATCCCCATTATTGTGCTTTTTGACCATTTCTTCTGTTGGGCTCTTTTTGAAACGGGTCCCCTAAACTCTCAAACCCGCAAACCCGCTAACCTAGTATTTAAACCCCCTAACCCTAATCTCTACTGTTAAAACCTAACCCCTAATCCTTCCGCCGCTAATCATCTTCCCCGTTCTTCTCCATCCATCGCCCGCCCTTCACCTCGTCTCCCTCTCGTCTTCACAGCCACCACCAAACCACTCCATCGCCGTAGAGCTCCCGAACCCATCGCCATTAACCCAACCCATTTCGAACCCATTAATCGAACGCCTCCGACCACCTCTACTCGACCCCTCACCGCCTCGTCGACCCCCCTCAGCACCACCGCCTCCACAAACCCCCATCGGCGTCGCCTCCATCCCCCCACAGCGCCGCCGATCCCTGTTCCCCTCTCCTCTGTTCGAAACCACGAGCAGAGCCGCCGCGCGTCGCTTCTCGACGTCGTCGTCACCTCACCGCACTCCGACACTACCGCAGTCGCCGCCTGAGAACCAGCCACGCCGTCGCTCCTCTCCCTCGAGCTTCGCTCAGCGATCGGAGAACGGAGAAGGAGATCGAACGAAGAAGAAGAGGAGAAAGAGCGGGAGCGTTTCTCAGCCGCCAGATCTCATCAAGATTCGTGCTGGTGATCGGTGTCCCGTGTTTCGCCACACCAGATCCCGGATCCGCTGTCCCCTGTTCGGATCTGATCCGCTGCATCGCTGCGATCTGAGTGGCTGGGTTTTGCTGATCTGTGTTCGTTCCGCAGCAAATCCCGAAGCCGTGTTCGCTGTTCTGGGTTTGGATCCGGTGCACAGGAGAGATCCGATTGGTGCGCTTTGCTGTTCGCTGTTCTGGGCGCGCCAGATCCGAGCTTGCTGAACGCTGTTCTGAGCCGATCTTGTGCGCAAGGAAAGCTCGATCTTCGATCAGATTTTGCACGCGCTTTTCGAGGATATTTCCGGGGATTTTTCTACTCTTTTTGCTTCAACAAGCGGAGATTTTAATCGTCATTTAAGGCAAGTAACCTTGTACATCTTATTGTCCTAGTACAAGTCTCCTTGAAATACCACATGTAGTTAGTTTGTGACTCTCCTTTGAAATATCATAGTAAAACAATTTGAACTTTCAAACTCACCAATCTCAGAGTCACAAAACTTCCTCGTATTAAACAATAATTCAATTGGACTCTTTTATCTCCTTGAACTTGCGAATCACATGGACATATGAATTAAGGACCCCTAGAAATTGTAGACGCATATGAATTTAGTGTTTTGGCAATTTGTGATTATTATGACTTGGAAAATATTATTATTCGCTGTTTGATTCCCATTACCATGTATTTGTGCCACATAATGATTTTAGACACCAAATTACATAATTCTATGAAATCTACATTAGTGAATTATCTCCCTATGTTGCTGTCTGGATTTACTTTTGCGGTTTCGACCCTCTTATCTTGGGAATTTGGACCCGAGCCCTGAATATGAAACGTAGATCAGGATGTGTAGATGTCGATAGACTCCAGAATGATTGAATTTGGAGTTACGGTCTAGGAGATATGGCTGTTATACTGCAGCTGTGTCAGTAGGCGCAGTTTTGTAAAAACTGCTGTATATATTGACTTTGCGAATTATTTTAGCTGTACAAACAGCGTGCGTTTGACCCCAAATTTTGTGTGTAGCTGCTGGACATCATCTAGGACATCCCTAAATTTTTCTAGAATTAATTTACAACATTTACTTAGGTGTGCTTGCTTGATAAGAGTTAATAACAATAACAAGCCGGGGTTTGGGAAAGATTATAGAGTGGACAATATAGATACGTGTACTCGGAAGGGGGCCCGTGTTTCCCAATACTTGGTTCATGAACTTGTTGTATCTTGTTTGATTCATGGAGTCGGTTACTCGGCTCATGAACTTGTTGATTCTTGAACCCATTGTGCGGTTCTTGAACTTGCTTGTGGATTCGCGAACTTGCTTCGTGAACTTGTTATTTAATTTCCGATTCATGAACCATGGCTTGCTTGATACTTGATACCTGAGTACGCCGCCCTATAAAATCCATTACTAGGTCTAAACGAAATTGTTTGACTGTAGCAACCATGTAGTAAAAGAATGGATGCATGTCGTGCTACCTAGCTAGTAACTCACCACTAGACTTGAACTTGATAACTTGGACTCGATAACTTGAACTAGACTTGGACTTGAGAAACTTGAGCTAGATAACTTGACACTTGGACTTGATGACTAGACATTTGAGACCTGACATTCAAAATATCATATGACACTAGACTTGAATTTTGTCGCTTGATATTAATTACCCTTATAGGTGTACCTGACATGTGATTCACCACTAGCAGTTGTTATCCAACCTAGTTATTAAGATGATCCCTCTTGCTAGCTAGTCTTTGAATTTCCCTACTACTCCTCATAATTCTTGCTATATTTTTGATTCCAACTCTTGTCTTTTCCTTACTTGTACTTGCTTTCACTATTTGTGGCCCTAGCTTGCACTAAGGGCATTTTCTCTTGTTTTCCCTCTTGTTTCCCTGTTTATATTATTAAGCAGACCTTGGAGACGAGGTTCCTACTGGAATGGGTGAGCAGACATTTCAGGTTTTGCTTGGAGCAAGGACCTGTTTAAATAGTTGCTTTCCTTAAGGTATTTACTTCTTCTGCTGTTTAAGACTTGTTTCCGAGTTTACACTTGATCCAGACATGAGAACTATTTGAATATTATTACCTGTTTAAATTGTTTTCTGTTGCTTTATAAATTGTTCATGCATGCTTGGTTTATATATCTCTCTTGTTATATACTTGTTATGATGCTGGGTCGATCCTACAGCTTATGGATGATGTAAAAATCATTCGCTGGGCTTCGTCACGTGCTCGTATTCCATATTTTTGGGAAGCGGGGCGTGACACCCAGGCTGTGGAGGTGGCAGAGAAGTTGGCAACCCCTCGCGACCGTAAGGAGATGGAGAGCGAGCCCGTGGAGGTGGCGTTCACGCGCCTGGCGCAGGCTACCGTGTTGGTAAGCTCGTCGACCCTATCCCCCTTGTTAATTTTACTGCGGGAGTCTTTTTCTTATCTGCGCTTGTCAGTCGCAGGCTTGTATGCAGGGGGCTAACGTAAAGAACCTCTACGAAGCGTCCCTGGCACAAGAGCGAGCACGGGCGGATAAGAGCGAGCGGGAGATGAAGGAGATGTTGATCGAGCTCGAGGGCTCGCACAAGAGGGAGCAGCAGATGAAGCTCGAGCTCGAGGCCAAGGATGCGGAGTGGGGGAAGAGGGTGGTCTCCTTGAAGAAGAAGTTCGCCAAGGAGAAGGAGGAGTTGACAGCTGCGTTCGCCAAGGAGAGGGAAGAGCTGACGAATGCGGGTCAGCTGATGGTGATCAAGACCCAGGACGAGTGTTACGCGAAGGCCCTCAGTCATGTGAGGCACTTCTACCCGACCGTCGACCTGTCCAACTTTGAGTATGACATGGAGATCGAGGGGACACCGAAGACCCCTGGCGAAGAAGAGCCCGTTGATAACCCGGCTGTCGACCCTCCTGCGAACCCGACCGATGCTGAGGTGGGAAAACAAGTTGTGTAGTTTTATCTTTCTTTTTCCCTCTCTCGATTGTATTTGCCTTCCGCGGACTGACCACCGCATTTTTGTAAGAAGCAATTCAATTTATAAAAAAGGATTTTTTGACCGGCCAAGTGTTTTGAACTCGGATATTTCCGAACCTTCTTGCTTATGTGTGTTGAGTTGGCTGGTTCTCTTGTAGGTTGCGGCTCCCCCTCCTGAGGAAGACCCCCGTCGTTCCGACGTGGCGTGGCTCCGGAGCAAGGTTGAGGCCCTGGAGGCCACTTTGGTTCGGTACCGCAAGGGGGCCCGTGACACTGATGCGGCCTTCAATTATTATAGGAACAAGTCCGAAGCCCTCAGTGAGGAGGCAAGCCGGCTGAGGAGGGCGATGGTGGATCGGGAGCTCGGGGGCGTCGGTCTCTGCTATACTATGTCTAGTCCCTCGGTGCAAAGGCCCTCCTCTGAGAAGCTACTTCGTGATGTGATAGTGGAGAAGGAGATGGAGATACACCGTTATAGGACGATGCTGGGTATCTCGACATCCTCCTCGGGGGGTCGGCGAGCGGAGAGGGTTCCCTCTGCGCTGCTGCTATTGGAGCGTATGCGACCCGTTGATACCCAGAGCTCCGTGGCCGGTGTGTCGACCGTGGCCGAACCGAAGGACCATCATGACAAAGAGAGAGTTCCAAGTTGTTCGGTCGGAGTGATCCTGCCATTCGTCGGACCCGAGGGGCCCTGAGATGGCGGCTTCCTTCAGTTTGAGATGAGTGGAGTGTTTCTGTAATGGTCTTTGTTTGTTTTCCCAGAACCCAATAAAGGAGTATGAATAAGGAATTCTTTTCACTCTTTGCTCTGGCTGATAGTGTAATGAATGATGAACATACCGGCCCTGTCGGTCCGTGGGGGATCGGCGTGGGGTGTTGTGAAGTCTCCCGGGCCTGAGGCCGAGTTGGACCTACCGAGGCGTCGGGGACGATACCGGAGTGAAGACTCGGGTGCCGATCCCCTTGTCCGGTATTAGGTCGGATCTGCCGAGGCGTTTGGAGTATGACAAAAAGAGAGTTCTTTCGTATAAGATAGGGAGGGCCGCTAAAACGGCCCTTTACACATGAAAGCTTACAAAAGATTTACTTTTAGCCAAGCTAGAACCTATGTTCGTCCCTCAAGGAACTTCATTAGGTGCTCGGCTTCGAATGGGAATTCCTCCCGCTCGACGGCAGGTCCGGGAGCAGGGCCGTCCCTTTCCGGTTCGAGTTCGACGGCGTTGAGGGAGAACACACCTCCCCCGACGGTGGTCATGTAGCACGATCGCGCTGCTTCTTGGCTGCCTCGGACGATACCGACTCCTTGCGGGGTGGAAAATTTAAGTTTCAGATGGTAAGCCGAAGGCACCGCTTGGAGGGAGCATAGTCCGGGTCGGCCGAGTATGGCGTTGTAAGCCGCCTTGACGTTGACCACCATGAAGTCCATAGACTCGGTCCTCTGGACAGGAGCCGATCCTGCAGTAACGTCGAGGGTAACAATCCCTTCTATCATGACAGGGACGCCGGAGAACCCATGCAAGGTATATCCGGCCGGCTTGAGTTTGCCTCTAGGTAACTTGAGATTCTCAAAGGCTTCGAGGAAAAGAATATTAACCGAGCTGCCGTTGTCGACGAGGATTCGGCGAACTTCACAATTAGCCATGTGGAAGCTAATGACGAGGGCATCGCAGTGGGGTAGGCGAACGCCTTCGAGGTTCTCTCCTGAGAAGGAGACCGGCATCGGTTGTAGCTTAGGCGAGGGGTTGTCTTGGACAGCATTCACCTCTCGGATGAAGGCTTTTCGGGAAGTATTTGATTCTCCTCCCATTGGCCCTCCGTGGACACAGTGCAAGATGAATGGCGTATCTGCGGCTCCATCGGACTCGAGATCCCGACCCTGGATGCGGCTCGGAGTAGGGTTCGGAGGCGAGAGCCTCCGGTTCTTAGCATCTCGCCGATCCCGTGGGCCTTCTCGGGTGAATTCTCGGAGGTACCCTCTTGAGATGAGTTCCTCAATTTCGTCTTTCAGGGCCCGGCATTGGTCGGTTTCGTGCCCATGATCTCTGTGGAAGCGGCAGTAGAAGCGCTGATCTCGATTCTTGTTGTTATTGGGTCGGGGGGGTAGTCGGACAATGCCTTTGTCTTCGATTTCTAAGAGGATGGCGGATACGTTATGTGTCAAGGGAGTGTACCTCTCAAAGCGGGGGACCGGCGGGACCTTCTTCATGGCCCCCGCGTCCCTCGAAGCTTTCTTTGATGGTTCGACTTCTTCGGCCTTCCGTTTTTTTTTTTTCCGGTGGCCTCCCTGGCATCTTCGGGGTTAAGGGCCTCTTCTGCCCTAACGTATTTCTCGACCCTGTTGAGGAGGTCGGGAAAGTCGACGGGGGGTTTCTTCGCCAGAGAAGCCTTCAGCTGTCCATGACGGACGTTGTGCCGAAATGCCGCGGAGGCGACGCCTGGATCAAGGGAGGAGACCGACCTTGCCTCTGCGGTAAACCTCCGGACGAACACTCTGAGTGACTCCCCCTCTATCTGTTTGAGCCCAAGTAAAGAGGCGCTGGTTCTTTCGGCCTTCCGACTGGTGACAAAGTGGGCAAGAAAATTGCCCTCTAGTTGGTCGAAGGAGTAAATGGAGCCGGGGGCGAGCTTCGAGAACCATTCACGAGCCGGACCCCGAAGGGTGGCAGGGAAGGCTCGGCACAACAGGGGATCCGAGGCGCTGTGAATCATCATGAGGGTTTTGAAACCCTCCATGTGATCAGCAGGATCTCCCTCGCCATCGTATGTCTCGAATTGAGATGGTCGGAAATTCCTGGGTATTTCAGCTTGGAGGATGGGGGCGGAGAAGGGAGGACGGATAGGTCTGTACCCCTGAGCCGCTTGTTGGCCACCGTCTCCTATGTGATCGAGGCGATCCTCCATTTCTTGGAGGTGCCTTAGGAGTACGCCATCGTCCTCTGGCTGGATTGTTGATGGGCGGGACACGCTGGCCTCGGCGTCCGACCCGGTTTGGGAATGGAGGGTTTCCTCCCTGGGGGCCCGTCGGAGAGCCCCAAGAATTTCTCTTCGGAAGTCCTGGAACTCCTTGTGAGTGACGGGGGCTCCCTCGACCCTGTTCGGTCGGTCTGAAGGTTTCCTTCCGACGCGGCTGAGCGCTGGCCTCCGTCCATCGGGCGGCGGTCTGGGATGGTTCGGGGCCGGGTTGGAAGCGGCCCTTCCCCTGCTGCGGCTAGCCTGCCGGTTGATTATTATCCCTCATAGGTCGGGCTGGACTTGACGGGTGACGCTCCTTTGGGACCCCTGATGGGGAGCCCTGTGTTTTGAAATGCGTGGCCCGGCGTTAGCAGTTGGTGTGGGTGAGTCCCGTCGGTTGACGGAGGAAGCAGCCCCCTTGCCCTTGGAGGCCATGAGAGTTTGGCTATCGAGGTCCCTTGATGGTCGGGCTCGGGTCGGCTTCTGAAGCAGAATTCCCACAGATGGTGCCAACCTGATGCGGTTTGTTTCTGGGAGACGTGTGGATGCACCAGGTGTGAGTTCGGACTCGATTTGTATTGAAGGAGAAAGCTGCTTGTCAGATGACCCTCGGCTGACCGGGCGGTACCTGCGACGGGCTCGGAATGAGGCGGATGTCTCGGCTCGGATCAGAGGGTTCGGATCCGAGGTCTTGTGTACCTGCAGACGGTCCTGAAACACCGAGGTTTATCCCGGCGGCGGACCCTCCGACGATTTAATCAGTCTCTGTGAGAGAGTAGCAATAACTAGGAGAATTTAGGTGGCAAAAGATTGGTTACCTGAAAAGGTGGGTGGGGGTCTAGTATTTATAGAAACTTTCAACTGGGTTTGGATCCGCTTGGGGGCCGGGTCTGAACCCGAAAGCCCATGGGCCTGACGTGGCAGAAGGCCCAGGGGGTTTAGGGCTGACGTGGCAGTACCAGGAGGGGTATAGGGCTGACGTGGCAAAGCCCTTGGTGGTATTTGGAGCTGACATGGCGGATCATGGGGCTCCTGTGCTCCTGGGAGAATCTGGTGGCCTAGGTTGTGCCAGGTCATCTCCATTCTACACCAGGATGGGCGGACGACCCGGAGGGGTGTCGTGGATCGGAGGCCGAGGGCCATCGATGCTCGTCGGATACGAGGAGACCAGTTCTGCGGGGGTGAACTTGAGGTTCGGCGCCGACCCTGTAGTGGCTCGAAGCCGAGCCAGATTGTTGTTTTTCCTGTTTTTGAGTGAGAGCTGTACTGGGCCCTGGTTGGGCCCCAAGCCATTTTTACCCTACCACATCAATCAATTGAGTATACCTCTTATCTCTTATCTTCGACAGCTCTCTTCTCTCCCACTCTCTATCGTTCCAAAACCTAATATCTTCTCCCGCTCTCTCTCTCGCTCTCGAAGATCGCCCCGCTCTCTTCACAACCCTAATCGCTATCATCTCTTCTCTTCTCACCCTATCTGAAGAGATCCCCATCTTCGAAACCCTAATCCGCCTCTCTTCGAAACCCTAATCGCTATCATCTCTTCTCTTCTCACCCTATCTGAAGAGATCCCCATCTTCGAAACCCTAATCCACCTCTCTTCAAAATCCTAATCGAAGATAGCGAAGTTGAGCTCTTCTCTCCCGCTCTCTTTCTTCGTCACCTGTGTAAACCCAACTCCACCATCGACCGGATCTCCAGTCGCTTATCTTCAGATCTGTCGAGGGGTAAAAGGGGTATAATCGATCGATCAGACGCCATCAGCCTTGTCGTCGCAGCACCAAAGAAGAGCACTTACAAGTTCGTTCTCTCTCTCCGACGGAAAACCCAAACTGCGACAAGGGTTTTGATTTCTCATCTCGAATTCAAATTTTATTTCCTTTATAAATGCTTCTAGTTTGTTGTTATATTTTTAGCGCTTAAATTATGCTCTGATAATATTCGCACTATTATTCGGACTAGTACATTTAGAATAGCAAATAATATTCATACTAGTATATGAAATTTTAAGATGTGGACATGACACATGCATATAAGCACACAAAATCCATGTAATATGCAGTCTAGTTTTTGTTTCTTTCGAGATTTGCTTCAATCACTGCTAATAGGACATGACACATGCATATAAGCACCCAAATTCCATGTAAAATCCATGTAAGAAGCTGAAGGTTGCTTGTCATTTAACTATGGATGTTTCTCCCCAAAAAGAAAAAAATTTAACTGTCTAAAATCTGTACATACTTAAATTCTTCAAACACTAAGTTTCATAACCCCTCAGTATGAACACTTTATTACTTGTAGATCAAGAATGTAGTCAGTTGGACTTTTTCGTTTGTGCTAATTTAAAGTTGTAGCTTTATTTTTAATTTTTGTTGTCTCATTCTCCTATGAAGGATGGAGGTTGAAAATGAAGAATTACTAAGCCAAGATGTTCAGTCCAGTTGGAGGGACGTTGATGATGCTTCTAAACCATTTGTTGGTTTAGTATTTGCAACATTAGACGACGAATATGAATTTTATAAAACATATGCAAAATTAGTTGGTTTTTCAGTACGCAAGTTTGCAACGATGGTTGACAGTACCACAAAAGAGAGATATTCACAACAATTTGTTTGCTCAAAGCAAGGCAAGCCGGTTTGATACAACTGTTGTGAATGTTGCCAATAATGAAGAATCGTCTTCTTCAAATTTGATCAAGAGAAGGCGAAGGGCTGTGACGAAAGAAGGGTGTATGGCTCAAATACGAATGCAAAGGGATGATGACGGGAGATGGTCAATCCGTAGGTTTGTTGAAGAGCACACCCATATTTGTGTCACACCTAGAAAGCAACAATTTCTAAGATGTAATAGAACTGTCTCTGAAGCGCAAAAAAGTTTACTTAGTTCTTTCAAAGAGGCTAACATAAGAACTTCAGAGTTTATGTCCTTCATGGAAATAGAAAATGAAGGTTTCAGTAATATTAATTGTACTGAAAAAAACATTAGAAATTCGTTGCAAAGAGAGAAGGATGGTATGAGAGCTTATGATGTTGATATATTGCTGGAGCACTTGCAAGAGGAAAAAGAGATGAATCCTTCTTTCTGTTTTCATTACAAGGTTGATGAAGACAACAAATTAACTCATGTGTTATGGGTTGATGCTATTGCCAGGAAGGCTTACAAGCATTTTGGTGAAGTGCTAATTTTTGATACCACATATGATACCAATGAATACAAGTTGGTTTTTGCTCCATTTACTGGAGTTAATCATCATGGCCAATCTGTCAATTTTGGTGCGGCTTTTATAAATAAAGAGACCACCGACTCTTTTGCTTGGTTGTTTCAAAAATGGGGTGAAACAATGGGTGGGTCTCCACCAAAAGTCATCATCACAGATCAAGATCCTGCAATGGATAATGCAATTCGCATGTGTTTTCCTGGTTCGCGCCACAGGCTTTGCATGTGGCAAATTCTTAAAAAGCTTCCCGATAAGCTTGGTGGCCCGGGCCTGAATAGTGATTTTAGCATTCCATTCCATAGTTGCATCTGGGAATCAGAGACCCTAGAAGAGTTTGAGATGAGATGGAATGACGTAATGAACGCTAATGTGCAAATTGCTGGTATTACTTGTTTCAATAAATTATTCTTATGTTTGAACATTTTTTTGTACTATTAGTACTTGATACATATTACAATAACAGGTAATCCTTGGCTTTCTGACATTTATTTGCTTCGTGAGAAGTGGATACCAGCTTATGCTAAGCATATTTTTACTGCTGGAATTCGCACAACTCAGAGATCAGAAAGCATGAATGCTTTTGTAGATAAATATGTTAATAGCAAAAATTCTTTACATGAATTTATGACGAGGTTTGAAAGGGCAATAAGGAAACAAAGACAAAATTAGTTAGCAGCTGACTACACCACTCTGCATACAAAACCAAAGCTGATGACAGATTTTGAAATTGAGTCCCAAATGTCTGAACTGTACACTAGAGCGAAATTTCATGCATTTCAAGCTGAACTAGTTGAAAGTTTGAATTATGCCTCTTTAATGAAAGCTGACGATGGTAGTGTGCGACACTATATTGTCAGGAGAATGGGAAAGTCGGTACAATCTGAAAAACCAAGAGATGTGTTCTACAAGGGAATGGATAATGCTGGGACTTGCACTTGTAGTAAATTTGAAGTGGAGGGAATTCCTTGTAGACACATCCTTGTGGTATTGAGGAATGAGTTTGTTGATTTCCTGCCTCAATCTTATATTTTAAAGAGGTGGACCGCTTCGGTAACTACCGAGATTGTATATGATGATGCTGGAGATGAAATCATCGGTAGCTACGGTAGTCCACAAGATTTGGACATGGTGGAATTGTCAAATGAAATCAACAAAGTGATGAGGATCGCTCGCTCATCAAAGGAGATGCACCAGAAGGCTAAAACATTACTAGTTGGTGTTGTTGCAGAAATGCAACAAGATATGCCCTAAGAATTACAACAAGCAACAACTAGTTCACTACCTAGAACAGTCCATATCCATGTACCTGATATTGCAAAAACCAAAGGTAGTGGGAAGCGCATCAAAGGGGGTAAGGAGAAAGCATTGGAGAAGGCTGCGAAACCACTAAGAAAGTGTCGTTTGTGCAAGAAGCTTGTTAATCATGACAGTCGTACCTGTCCTTTAAAGGAAAGGTTAGTAATTAAATACAAAGTTTATACTTTATTTTCTTTATATATAGTATAATCTTAATTTCATTTTGTGAATATTAATCGTGTAGCTCTACTATAAATGAGTCACAAGCTTCTACTACATTTTCAACAATGGAACCTATAACAGAGGAGGCTCCGAATATAGCATGAATTTTGTTGGTTCATTTCTGTGGATTTTGCAAGGTACGTGTCATACATGAATTAAAATAATTTCTGAACCATATCTGCCGTTATTGTACTTTAATACATTATAGCACATTTATTAAATTAACCCTTTTGTCTTCTTTGTATGCAGGTAAAATATTGATGGAAAAAAATTGATGCTCGATAAGAAATTTAGTTCCCGAAAAGTTGGTAAAAAAAATTTGGGTTTATAGTTTATAATTCCAAGTTAGTAGGCAATGATGAAAAGTTTATGCAGCTTGAATTTTGTTCTTGACCACTAGCCGGTGTGGCTTAATAAAGCAGCCCTAGTGACAAATTCAAAATTCCACATTTGACTCATTTATACTTGATTTAATATGCGGCAGTGATGAAAAGTTTATGCATGATTTGATACTTCATGATTATTGGATGGTGTTCAACTTCATGTTCATTTTGGGTTTGTTTTGAGTCGGGAAGTTGAAATTATTTGACACTTCATCCTTTTGTTTAAACTAAGTTGTTCTGAGCTTACCCATTTTCAATTTCATTTTGAAAATGCATTTGTAACAATGGTTTTACCGGATATTAAGGTTGATGGTGGTGTTTTTCTGAGCCGGCATGATTTTTTCATCTGAGTCTATCTGTTGCACTTGTTCTGAGACTGCAAGTTTTAACCATGTTCAACATACACTCTCCAAGAACATGCCACATACGTACTTGAATTTTCTTCTATTTGATGAATCATTTGGTGCAGGAATTCAAGAGAAAGAACGAGAAGGTCGTTAGCGAAGAACCGGAGATACTTCAAGTTCTGTTTCTGTTTGTTCTGGGCTTACTTCAAGTTGACAAAATTGGATACTTCATGATCTGCACTTGACAAAATTGGATACTTCAAGTTCTGTTTGTGTTTGTTCTGAGATTACAAAATTTGATACTTCGTCATCTGTATCTGATTGTTCTGAGCTAACATAATTTGTATACTTCATGCTCTGTTTGTGTTAGCTCTGGACCGGCAAAATTTGATACTTCATGTGTATGTTTGTGTTATTTCTGAGCTTACAAATTTTGCATACTTCATGATCTGTCTGTGTTAGTTCTGGACTGGCAAATTTTGCATACTTCATGATCTGTCTGTGTTAGTTCTGGACTGGAAAAATTTGTATACTTCATGCTCTATTTGTGTTAGCTCTGGACCGGCAAAATTTGATACTTCATGTTCTGTTTGTGTTATTGTTCTGAGCTTACAATTTTTGCATACTTCATGATCTGTCTGTGTTAGTTCTGGACTGGCAAATTTTGCATACTTCATGATCTGTCTGTGTTAGCTCTGGACTGGTAAAATTTGATACTTCATGTTCTGTTTGTGTTATTTCTGAGCTTACAAAATTTTCATACTTCATGAACTTTCTGTGTTAGTTCTGGACTGGCAAATTTTGTATACTTTATGCTCTGTTTGTGTTAGCTCTGGACTGGCAAAATTTGATACTTCATGTTCTGTTTGTGTTATTTCTGAGCTTACAAATTTTTCATACTTCATGCTCTGTTTGTGTTGGTTCTGAGCTTACTAAATTGGTATACTTCATGCTATGTTTGTGTCAGTCCTGAGCTGGCAAAATTTGGTTACTACATGGTCTGTTTGTGTAAGTTCTGAGCGCTTTACAAAATTTGATACTTCATGTGTATGTTTGTGTTAGTTCTGCGCTTACAAAATTTGATACTTCTTGGTCTGTTTCTGTTAGTTCTGAGCTTACAAATTTGATACTTCTTGGTCTGTATACTACATGCTCTGTTTGTGTTAGTTCTGAACGGTCAAATTTTGATGCTTCCATGATCTGTTTGTGTTAGTTCTGAGCTTACAAATTTTTCATACTTCATGCTGTGTTTGTGTTGGTTCTGTGCTGGCAAAATTTTCATACTTCATGCTGTGTTTGTGTCAGTTCTGAGCTTACAAAATTTGTTACTTCATGCTCCAACTTTGTTAGTTCAGAGCTTACAAAATTTTGGTACTTCATGCTCGGTTTGTGTTACTTCTTAGCATGGAAATAAATTGGATACGCCATGCTGCGTAATACACCAAAACATACACATAATTTCAATCATGACATCAAAACAATAATGAACTGAATATGTGGAAGAAATTCGATCTTCATAGAATTGCAAGGTAATACTTTACAAAAACTTTACAGCGTAAGAAATGTACTTGACATCTGACACTTTACAAAGAACTGAAACATAACAAACACTTTACAGCGTAGTACAATGTTTAATAACGTACAGGTACATGAAAAAATTTACAAATACTTGAAAGTATACAACTTATTGTTGCCCCTTATACATATTTTGTTTTGTATACTGTCAACAAAAACACAATTTAAGTTTGCTCCATATATCAAATTTTCCCGTAGTCAAGTATTCAATAGCTCCAAGAAGCACTTCATACTGAAATCAACCTGAAATCAAAAGTAAACATAACTCATTTAACCTGGAAAAGACAAAATAATTAAAACAGATAGTCGGTTCAGAACGCAAAAAATCTTCAAGTAAATATGGTAGGCTCAGAAAAACAGAGGCTGAACATGAAGTTCAAAATTTGTTGGCTCAGCAAAAACAGAAACTGAGAACCAAGCAGCTTGGGAGCAAACAGAAACAGATAGTGAAGTATCAAATGTTTGTAAGCTCATAGCAAACAGAGACAGAGCATGAATTGTCAAAGTTTGTAAGCTCAGAACTAACACAAACAGATCATGAAGTGTTAAATTTTGCCCTCGCTCAGAACCAACACAAAAATAGCATGAAGTATCAAATTTTGCCAGCACAGAACTAACACCAACTAATCATGAAGTATCAAATTTTGTCAAGTGCTCAGAACTAACACAAACACAGCATGTAGTATCAAAATTTTGTAAGCTCAGAACCAATACAAACAGATCATGAAGTATGAAAATTTTGCCAGGCCAGAACTAACACAGACAGATCATGAAGTATACAAAATTTGTAAGCTCATAAATAACACAAACAGGACATGAAGTATCAAATTTTGCCGGTCCAGAGCTAACACAAACAGAGCATGAAGTATACAAATTTTGTTAGCTCAGAACAATCAGATACAGATCATGAAGTATCAAATTTTGTAATCTCAGAACAAACACAAACAGAACTTGAAGTATCCAATTTTGTCAAGTGCAGATCATGAAGTATCCAATTTTGTCAACTTGAAGTAAGCCCAGAACAAACAAATACATATTGATGAAGTACCAAATTTTGTTCACTCAGAACAAACATAAAATGAACTCTTTGAACCTGGACACGAAGTATCAAATTTTGTATGCTCAAGACAAACAGAAGCTTGCCATGAAGTTTGAAATTTGGTATAGTGTCAGAACAACAGACACTAAACATGTGGTAAATAAAACTAGTAGACTCAGAACACACTATTCATAACTAGGTCTGCATTGGGGTGCCGCACCAACTAGGATATGATAGATATATAATCAAGAATAAATACAACAATCTTGAAGTAAATATTCAGATCATAAACCGTTTTGCATCACGGCCTACACCAACAAACAGTTTGAGAGAATCAAAGACCAAAAGGCTTAGATGAGTACCCAACACATACGCATCCAACGTCAGTTACTATAAAATCTAGTTTTCTATTGTTTGGAGCTTACAAATTTTGATACTTCATGCTCTGTTTCTGCTGTTTTGAACTTATTATCAACCGTCTTTCATAAACAAATAAAAAACCAGTAGGCTCAGAACACATTATTCATAACTAGGGCTGCATTGGGGTGCCGTGCCAACTAGGATATGATAGATATATAATCAAGAATAAATACAACAAATTAAAATAATTATTCAGATCATAAAGTGTTTAGCATCACTGCCTAATATATAGTTTTTTTGTAGTGTCATGATCTGTTTGTGTTTGTTCTGAGCTGACAAAATTTGATACTTCATGTTCTGTTTGTGTTGTTCGGAGCTTATCATCAACTGTGTTATATATATAGAGTAAGTCTGTTAAGAGCTTGGGAACTGAAATCCTTATCCAGAGCGGGGGTTTTTAGCCATTCGTTCGCGATTGATCGCGATGGAACGACTCATATTTGATACCACTTATCTTCAGAATGTTTGAAGTAAAAGGGGTAAAATCAAAAAATCGACCAAGCTCACATAATAGACTTACTCATGAATATATATAGACTAAAGAAAACCAGTAGGCTCAGAAAACACTAATCATAAGTAGGGCTGCATTGGAGTGCCGCGCCAACTAGGATATGATAGATATATAATCAAGAATACTTAAAACAGTATTGAAATAATTATTCAGATCATAAAGTGTTTTGCATCACTGCCTAAACCATTGTGAGTCACCGGTGCCCAAAAATTTGGTGAATTGAGCTAGTCTCAAATCTCATAAATGTAAGGTAAGTGTTGAGGGCATTGGACATTCAAACACCATACTTTCATTTCTTCACCATCTACTCTCCCGCTCATACCCCAGATGTGTATTCAACTTTGAATAATTATCATGGCACACAACCAAATACCCTTCAAAACAATAATTTCAATGCCCAAAAATTTTGTAACCAACTTATATCAAAATCAATTTCATCATTGCCTACAGAAAAAACCGAATGAAAATGCAAAAAATTAAACAGAAATCATAAAAGCATTTATGAGAGTCAAACACTTCCCTCCGGAATCTGAGAGAGGCAAAACCCAATGAGCCGAGAAATCGAAACCCTTATCGCCTATGGCGTCTGATCGATCGATTATACCTCTTTTACCCCTCGACAGATCTGAAGATAAGCGACTGGAGATCCGGTCGATGGTGGAGTTGGGTTTACACAGGTGACGAAGAAAGAGAGCGGGAGAGAATAGCTCGACTTCGCTATCTTCGATTAGGGTTTCGAAGAGAGGTGGATTAGGGTTTCGAAGATGGGGATCTCTTCAGATAGGGTGAGAAGAGAAGAGATGATAGCGATTAGGGTTGTGAAGAGAGTGGGGCGATCTTCGAGAGCGGGAGAAGATATTAGGGTTTGGAACGATAGAGAGCGGGAGAGAAGAGAGCTGTCGAAGATAAGAGATAAGGGGTATACTCAATCAATTGAGTATACCCATTTTACCCCTCACCCAATCTGAAGATAAGCGGCATTAGATCTCAGCCGTCCGATCGCGATCAAGATCGATCGGATGGCTGAGATCTCCAGCTCCCGATAAGGAGCCCAGCTTCCCAGCTCTTAATAGACTTACTATATATATATATATATATATATATATATATATATTAAAAGTTGTGCGATTCTTGAGTTTCCCAAAAAAATTAAAAAATATTTAATACAGCATGTCAGTATCGCTCTCTCAAATTACATGCAACAAATTTATATCTCTCTCTCAATTCCCAAGCACTACCTCTCTCTCTCTCTCTCAAGCACCATATATTCTCCCAAGGAGTGTTAAAAAATATCATATTACCGTATCATACCGTTACCGTACCATATATTACCGAAATCTTGGTAATACCATACCGAAATCTCGGTATTGTCCCATACCAAAATTATATTGTATGGTACTGGTACCCAATACTGATACCATGGTATACCGTACCGTACCATACCGAGTAATTAATATATATTTAATTTAATTTTTATATTGAAAAACTCAGGCCCAGACCTAGGTCCAGGCCCATTTTTCTTATTTCTTTTTCAATTTTTCACTCTAGTTATACTACTTAGGGGATGAGAATGGGATGTTGATGTTTTTCTTACCCATGATCTTAAAATTTATGTCGATTCTTTATCACTATATCAGGTGATGTATGTTTGTTTGTGAGATTAATTTTTTTTAATGTGAATCTGTTTTCAGTTAATCGGTTGAACTGTAGGTTTCTGTATACTATTCATGTCGGTATTTCTCTGTTCCTGTATGTGTTTAATTTGTTTTGAGTGTGAATTCTAGAGCTTTTTGAAAGGAACATGCCTGAAGATATTAGTTATTTCAATGGCGTTTTGTGATGATTCTTCCTTCATTGTTAAACAAAAACTTATATTATTTGGTACTGCTGGTGATTGGGCTCTGGCAGGGCCGGCCTTGGCCCAGGGTAGGCAGGGCGACCGCCCAGGACCCAATTCAGGGGAGGGGCCCAATTATTTTTAAGTATAATGGACTAGTATTTTAGACGTGCTATGCACATGGGGGAATTTTTGGGGGGAAAAATTGACAAGGAAAAAAAAGAGAAATATGAATTGCACTGTAGGTCATCAGTGTAATTGAAGACATAAAGATAGAGATTAATAGGTTTGTAATTAATATTTGAATTAGGAATTTTAAAGGTCCCCTCTTTTAATTAATACATTTTCAAGTTCTTAAGTCTATGTACAGTAGTATCTCTCTCTCTCTCTCTCTCTCTCTCTCTCTCTCTCTCTCTCTCTCTCTCTCCTCTGGCGTCACTTCCCCTTCTTCAATTTTTTTTTATCATTCCTGACTCTTGAGTTTATCTTCTTCAGTTACTTGATTTTGTTAGATACAATAACTTGAGGGCTCAACTCATACAATATATTAAACCATACTGGATCACTATTGCATGGAAAGATGAATTGCTGGGGACTCTACAGTCAACTGACCTGTATGTTTTATTATCTCTTACCCTCTAAACTTAAAAGCCTTAATTTACCTCTATTTTGATGAAATATGATCATATATACACTGTTGAACCATTGATTGCTTATAATTTTCATGCATTAGTTTATCTTACAGTGTGATAGATGTATGATATGCAATATGATATTGCAATGAATCCGATTTACAATACGTATCATGATTTGATGACTATGGATGGGAACTAGTGCAATCGTATTCGAAACAGAAGAAATCTTCTCGCAACTTTTGCAAACCACCAATTCGGCCATTGCCATCAAGATTTGGTTAAGTGGGGACATCTCATAAAGGTTACAACATAAAACCAAAACAGCATATGTTTAAAAATCACCTCACCTAGCAGAAACCAAAATTGTGTTTAGAATGCAGAGATATTGACTATCCACTCTTCTGTTGTTAGTGATATAACCTCAAATGGAAATTAGTGAAGATGCACTAAAGCTGTTTGATAGCAGAATAAGCATCGGCGCATATACCAAATAACAACTACTTGCCTTTAACATTAAACATAAAAATCTAAAACTACTGCGTTGCCAAAAATAGAAGAGTTCTACAAGAAATAGAACAATGTAGGAACCCCAAAGACCAAATATTGTCACATAAATCAATATGGAGAAAAGTTAGCACATTTAGAAATGATCAAAGCAAACAAATAACATACGAATAAAGATTCTTCAGCTTTTGGTTGCTTATAGGATTTTGTTGACTGTATCCGTGACTGTGGCATCTGCGGAGAGAAGCTTTTCAAAATTAAAATTATTAAAATCTTATTTACGAACAACCATGACACAAGATCGGTTAAATGGATTAGCAATTTTAAGTATTGAAAGAAATTGAGGTTGAACATATAATTGATGATTTTGCTTCTAAAAATGCAAGAAGAAATCATTTTAGATGTGATGTGATTGATTTTTTTATTTTATTTTATTTTATTTTTTACAGGTGCAAGAGTAGTTGTCACTATGCTTAATAAAAATATGGAGTATTTGATGTCATAAAGTAAAACAAAGGTAATCTTTATTTTTCTGGGTATTGTTTTTATGTCCCCCGCTGTTATATTATATTTTATTAATATATATAAAAATACTTGCATATCTATAAAGGGCCCCAATTTTATTATTTGCCCAGGGCCTCAAATACCTCAGGACTGGCCCTGGGCTCTCGAAACACAGATGTTAGACTAAATTATGGACCGTTAGCTGGGTCTTGTTTGAGAATTGACATTGGATGATTATTGGAACTTCTTCATATATATATATTTAATATATATATTTAATTATTTATGTTGAAACTTCTTCATATATATATTTATGTTGAGCTTATTTATCCTTCTTTTGTCATTTATATGAATGTTAATTTTTTAAGCTAATTGATGTCCGGTAGTATCATGATATTACTAATACCCTACCGATATTTCGGTATTACCGAACTCAATAGTACCAAAATCTTGGCACGGTAATGGTAGAGAAATTTGTGTACCAAGTACTCCGGTACGAAAGACGGTAGAGTAATGATGGTACGGTAAGGTACGGTATATGACCTCTAATTCTCCCTCCTTCGGTTTTTTTTAAAAAACTAAAAAAAATCAAAGCAACGTGTCCCTTCAGGTTTCAAAAAAAAAAAAAAAAAAAAACCTCCCTCTTTTTTTGGGCTGGGCTCGAACTTTTCGAATTTATTCGAACCCGGGCCTAGACATAAATTTTACAGCCCGATCCAAAATCGAGCCGGTCTTGGGCTCTAAAAAAAATTCGGGCTCGGGTTTGGACTCAGGATCGAACTTGTATAAGTTCGGTCCAAACCCGGCCCGTTGTCAGCATTACCATAGATATGTTAAAGCCCAATATAAAATAAAAAAAAAATATATAACCCAAGCCCATAAAAAACCCAAGCCCAAAATAAAAATCTCAAGCCCAAAAAGAAAGAAAACTAATTGTGATTTCGCAAACTAATAGCGATTTCACGATATGATCGCGATTTCGCGATTTGTTGAAGATCACGAATTTCTGGAGCCATTTTGTGATGAAGATTTCTTCTGATCTCGGTGATTATTTTGTGTGTGTGGGGGGGGGGGGGGGGGGGGGGGGGGGGGAGTTTAGCGAGCCATACAAATTCACCAGATCTAGCGAGTAAATCAGATAAATCTATTTTTGGAGTGATTTGGCGAATCCCGTTGGAGCATATATTTGTCTCTAAATTAGCTATTTTGGCAAAATTGAGAGATAACTAGCGTGGTTGAAGATGGTCTTGGTGAGAGAATGACTTAGTCTATTAGAGCATTTGTACTCATTTTTCATTTTGCCAAAAGTTCCCTATTTTGGCAAATAAGGCGCTGCAATCATTTTTCATTGTGCCAATTTTTGAGAAATGGTGAAAAGTAGCTTATCATATTTAATTACCAACATATAGGGGCCGAACTAAGAATTCTTAATATTTTTTAAATGGATCGTCCAATAATTTTTTCAATTTTTTTTATAAAAAAAATGATCGGACGGAACATGTTGTTCCGTACAAAGATTCTATTTTTTATAAAAAAAATGGATCAGACAGAACATGTCGTCTCGTCCAATCACTTTGAGGATGGGACGGAACAACATGTACCGTCCTACTCAAAATGGAATTTTTTGGGGACAATTTTGCCCACCAACGGCTCTCAACGTTAACTTATGTCTCCAATGGCTATACTCAATTCCAACGTTCGCTTTCTCTATATATGTGTTGGACATTCCAACCACATCTCACCAAAATCATATTTTCTTATTTCTTTCAACCGATTCAATTGTGAAATAAATATCGGAACAATGGCGAGTAGTGGTATAAAGGGCATAGCTTATAGTATTTTTGAAGATGTTACTCTCATCAAACTGGACTGCTATAACTCAAGATCCGTTGATTGATGGAGACCAATCCGGAACGCAGTTTTGGGATCGCATCTTTTCCACATTTCAAGCTCTATTAGGCACCCCAACCGACCGAACGACAACCTCTCTTTCTATACGATTCCACCTAATCTCGAAAGAAGGTTGTCATGTTTAGTGCAAAGTTGGGCAGTGTAACTAATAGAGCTGCAAGCAGAACAAATGAGGCTAATAAGGTTTGTATAATTAATGCGATATTATTTTATTTGAGACTTTGAATAAATTATAACATATGTTTTGTTGTAATTTTGATAGATTAGCGATGCGAGAATGGAATACATGCAAACAGACGGGAAAACCTTCAGATTTGAAGAATGTTATGAATTACTTAAAGAGATACCGAAATTTTCTTTGCATACAACTCATGTGTTTGACTCTGTCCCGAGTTCTCAATCTGGGAAAGGTGGTAATAGCTAACGTTTACCCTTGACCGTTGATTGTGATTCAGATATATCGGCTGACATATTTTTGCCTACACCCCTCCCTCGCTCACCTAGCCGAAAAGTAGAGAAGATAAAACAGAAAAAGATGGTTGAATCATCTGAGTTTGCTGAAATGTTTAAAGAGATGAAAAATTGTTACTCTTTTTATAAAGAGACACAAGAACGGATGATACTGGTAACATAAATGAAGCTTGCGATTAAACAAAAAGACCACCAACTGAAAGAACGAATGGAGGAAGATCGCATAATGGGTATGAACCTAAGTACCTTAGCTGACAATCAACGTTATTATTTTATGTGTAGACAAAATGAAATTATGCAAAAACGAGGTTACAATAGAGGGTAACGAACTGTAGAGCATCATTTATATTTTGTATTCTCCATTGTGTTCATCTTATTTTTCACAATGTACCTGTATTTTATTTTAATCAATATGAAGACAAAATATTCATAAGCCTATAATTTTTATTGAAACAACAATGTTGGATACAAAGTTATACATATAAAATACTCTGAATCAATTATTTTCCCATGTGCTTTCTTAATCGTCATCTCCATATTTGTTCCAAATATGCTCGACCAAATCTTGTCGAAGTAGATGATGTTCTTTTTTTGTCGTGTAAAACGATATTGTGTGCTAATCAGGTTGTATGCTCAGTTGGGAAAGCTCTATTAGGTATGAAGATGTAAAGGAAGAACATTGGTCGTAATCATATTTACCAATACATTATTCTCGTTCATCCTCAATAATCATATTATGTAAAATAATACACGTCTTCATGATATAAGATAGACTGTCGGCATCACACAATCTCACTGGACCTTTTACTATTGCAAATCATGCCTGTAAGACCCCGAATGCGTGTTCAACATCTTTTCTTACACCTTCTTGAATTTGGGCAAATTTCTTTTTTTTAGTGTCTGAGGCAATGTAAGTTTTGACTATAGTGGTCAATAGGGGGGATATATCGTCTACTAAATAGTACCCCATGTTGTAATTGTGGTTGTTGATAATGTAATTTGCCGGAGGTGCACAACCATCAAGAATATAATTAAATGAGGTTGAACGGTTAAGTACATTCAGATACTATCAAGAATATCATTAAAAAAGAATATTATCAGCAAAAAGTGGAGCTTTGACTACAGGCTCGCCATGCATGGTAGGCCTGCCAAGTTGGGGTTGCGTTGGATACTGCGACGACAACCAAAATGGAGGAGCTACAAAGAGCAATAGGGCAGACAGATCACTAATACTAGCTGGCTCTATGAAATCAACATTTGTTGTATGTGAGAGGGTCGACATAATAGCACGTACTGATACCTTAGCCCAATACTGATCGTATAGGCTCTGATGTACAGGATGGTTAAGTTGAGATGTGTCATTAGGCGAACAATAATCATGCAGCCCCATTCGAGACATGACAGGAGGTGGGTTTTTTAGGATAGCAACAATCCCAGTTAGTTGGCGATAACAAGGATCACCTGGATATCATACACCCTATATCGGTTTTTTACATTAGCACACATGTAAATCTTTATACTAAGATTCAAACTAGTGTAATGAATCTATATAATAAAACACAAAGAAAGCTATCAAGTGGCTCACCTTCAATCCCTCCAAAATCAAAGACCCAGATCTAACCTCACAAAACATATTCCTCCCCCCCCCCCCCCCCCCCCCCTCCCCCCCAAATTTCAAACCCCAAAACCAAAATTTTCCCCCCAAAACTAAAAAATTCATTACTTTATTACCATCTCTCTCTTCTTTCTTCACTTTTTTATAATTCTGTTTCTTTCTCTCTCTCCCATTCTTTCTTTATTTAGTAAGAAATTTAGATTTTAAGATTTCAGGATTGTAAATTTTTGGAAAATTTATGTTTTTTTTTGCACATGTTATATTGAAAATAGCAAATATCTCTTCAACAGTTAAATTTTATCATTTTCCACACTTATAGTTCTAAGAAGTTAGATTTTACACCCACATTTATAATTATTTTCAACATATACTAATGGAAACATGGACTTTTATTTACAACTAATTATTGTCATATTATTCAAACTTGAGCTACATAATTGTTGTTTTACTGTTTACAGAGTTTTTCGTGTTTTGTAACGTTCCGAAGACGTGCCGTAGGCACGTGCCCACGGGCAAATCTAGTATATTTAACAAAAAGGAATGAATATGGAATGTAACCTTCCCCAATATTGGAAGATAATGCGATGACGAGACAAGAAGTTCGTAACCTGAATATTGTGCTTTCCCTCATATGATGATCCATAATATGGCTGCCATATAATAGATGATGTGGACCTCCTCTCCAACTGATTCCAGGCCATGAATATATTGTACCGAATTTGATCTGTTCGACTTTGGTCCAATTGACTGTAATTCCAACATGTAATTTTCAGTCGTACGTCTGCATTTCGCAGATGAATCGCAAAGTCTACTGTTCTATCACTTACTGGAACACAAACACTTGTGTATTCATAAGCCCAATACTGAAAGAAAAAAAATCGAGTGTAATTAGTCTCCATAGGATTTTGAAAACTATATTATTTAGTTAAATAAATATCGAATATGTTTAATGATACCTCGAACACTTGACATGGCCCATTAAATGACTTCAATTTCGGTCTGCTACATGAGTCAAGAAACAAATATAGCAATGTCAATACGGGACTTCCCCAATCATACATGCTCACTAAATTAAGATATTCAAATGCAGCATTCTAGCCACATTTGACTACCAAAGAAGCATTAGGCAAAAGAAACTCACTGAGGAAGTACATAAAGAATGCTTTTGCAACTTTAATCGCCACCATAGCATCCGCCGGAGCTGCTTCAATCCAACAGTTATGAAAATACTTCTTCAGGAAGGGGCAGCGTATTCCATGAGACTTCCAATCATCTTCAGTAATCTCATCAAAGAAGCGAGTCTGCACAACAACAAAGGAGTACACATCATCGTTACACAGAGGTGTATCGCCGACTCCGATGGATAATTAGCATTACTCAATCCAATGAGAGGAATCCTAACTCACCGCATGGAAGGCGGAAAGCGTGAGTCGTGACCTACCATCTTTCAATCAATGCCTCGACGAGCCACATAGACGACCCTCCTATCAATCATGAGAAAATGTGTTAGTCCGCCTTCCTGATGAGGTGCTTAATTAGTGGGACATTGAAAAGTTTTTTGTATGCCTTGATCGGACCCTTCCAATTTCCCCTAAATATAACAAATCCACCAACAGTTGCTCGGTAATATGCTAATGTACGTGTTGGCGATCGTCGACAACTCTGTTCCGCTCGGTTGGATTGGTATAATTCACAGCTGGATTCTCCACTTCAGCTTCGCTTCTTGTGTTGCTCTGTTCAAACCCGGCGTGACACCTTGATTTTGCCCTACCAATAAATCTTTTGATCGTCGACGACATGATTGTTGTAATAGAATGAGTTTGATCTGGTATAATCAGTGGGGCTTCGGGTGAGAATTTATAATGCATAAGGAAAGAGGTAAATATATAACTTCAACTATGAATTAAGTCGGGACGAAGTAAGATGTTTCATCCCGAAAATTCGTCATCACTTTTAAAAGCCCAAATTGTCCGACAGAACATGTTGTTATGTCTGACACAATTATTCCCCAAATTTTGAGGCAGGAATTTTACAAAAAAATGGGGGGAAAAACAACATGTTCTATCCCTCCCTATTTTTTCAAAAACAAAATCTTTAAAATTTTTGAAAGATGGTAGAAGATGCCCCGTCCTGCCACCCTTTTTTTAAAAAAAATTGCGGGACGGAATATCATGTTCCGTCCCACCTTAATCTATAAAAAAATTATTCGAACGGAACAAGATGTTCCGTCCAACAATAAATTTTTTCTCTTTTTTTCCAAATTTTGGTAAAATGACGAGTTCAGTCAAATCATCTTTTTGCCAATTCTTAATTTGCCATTTTCCCAAATTTGAAAAAAAACGAGTACAGATGCTTTTATGGTTGTCAAATTATTCTTCTTGGGACAGCTAGGAGTGAAAGTGTGTAACACCCCGAATCCCAAATAAGTCTGAATTCGAAGTTCCACAGGATCTTTACACTTTCCTTCATACAATTTTACAAGGAATTTAAAACTTTTATTACAACAAAATCTTTTACATCAACACGCAGCGGAATAAATAAATAAAATACAACAATGATAAAATCACAGTTGTAACAACTTTAGCATTTAAATAATCATCAGCATCAGTTTCATCTTTACATCTTCTTGTAAATTCCAAATCCTACATATGAAACTGTGGGCATGTCAGTTGCTTACAACCGACGAAATGTTATACACGGCCATCCTCGCTATGCCGAAAGTATAACGATTCTTTAATACTTTAGCAAACACAAACTTGATCACAAATAAAGCTAAAGAGGGACTATTCTATTGATGTCGTGTGTGCTTGTGCACTTAACCTTAATGCATTTATTTATATTTAATGACACTAATGCACACTTGTTCGAACTTATGCATCCCATTCTACATAAATCTGAGGGCAAGCCCTTAACCGTTCTTCATCTTGTAGGGTTGAATCCCTCGTTATGAGTGTAGCGCCCCGAATTTTCAATATAATATCTTAGACATATGTGGCACAATTCCCAGCATCTACTTCAATGTAATCATAAACATAGCAACCAAAATACAGGGAAAATTAAAACTTTTTATTACATCAATTGTTTACAAAGCACAGCGGAATACAAAACACCTTAAATTACAAATTTCTTTCTTTACAATACTTTCTTTTACAAATTACATAAGTTATTACATCACTTTAACTCAAGCATCAAAATCCCAAACTATAAGAAATCACCTGTAAAATATGAGGCTAGAGATAACCCTAACCCCCAAAACTAAATGGGTCAGCCATAACGGTGTGAGTGACATAAAAACAAACAACATAAGTAAAGCATGGATTTATCAACAACAAAAAATAAACATGAGTAAATGAAAATAGGAAAATCACGAAACGCGAAAAACCCAACAAGTGAAGCTAGACTAAGTGTCAAGTGTAGAAAACAGGAAAACACATGCATGAAACAAACTCAAGAAAACACAATTCTATATGCTGACTCTCTAATGCGTACTTGTCGGAGTCTATGCATCCCGCTCTACATAGGTCCGGTGCAAGCCCTTAACGTCTCCACTTTATAGGGTTTAATCCCCCGCTATGAAACTAATCCTACTACGATGACTACTATGAGATAAAGATAAACTGTGAGTATTAGCCCATGCCCCGATAATTCTGAAGGTCAATCTCTATCCACAGATAATTCCGGAGACTATTTCACTCACATCTGGGAATCTTCGATAATACCCCACACCGCAAGCGATGGCACCTCATCACACGAATACCACATGTGCGTCGCCTCGACCCGATAATTTCGGAGATCAATCCCACACCACAGGTAATTCCGGAGACTATTTCACTCACACCTAGATAATTCCGGGGATTATCTCACACCGCAAGCCATACTGAGGTCCATAACCCATGTTCTCGTTCATCATATCACCACTAGTGTCTGTTCTTATCATTTAGGTTATTTAATTACTTTACGAATCTCCTAGAGTTGGTATACCCTACCGAACTTAACTCAACAACTGATCAACTAAAATTGCCTAAACAGGCCCAAATATAAATATCTCAACTGCCGGTATACCAGGGTCACACACCCTCTAGAGACTCACACTCAAATATCCAAACCAATCTTCCAACATAAATTGCTCAGTTAAACCACTTGAAAACATATGTTCAGTAGAAGATAAAGTATAGAATAGTAAGTTATAGATTAAAAACATTTAGAAAATAAATCATTTAAAAGAACATTCAAAGATATAAAGATACATCAGTATCAGTCGACTATAGACAAGCATAAGTCGACTGTCCAGAAAGAAAATTTAATAGCTTTAAAAAAATAATTCTAAGTATAGCAGCCGACTGTAAAAGGTCATAGGTCGACTATCCAGAACGACTACTTCAAAACCTTACATAAAATAATTATAAGTACTGACAATCGACTGTAAAAGGCCATCGGTCGACTGTCCAGATCTTAGGGAATTATCAAACAGAGCAGACTCAGTCGACTGTAAAGATGAGTCAGTCGACTGTTCCGCATGATAATTTAAAACTTCAAGAAAATTACAGCAGTCAGGTAGCGACGGTCGACTGGAAAGTCACACCGGTTGACTGTCGACCTGCAGACTGCAGATTTTAGTTGTGCATATTTCAACTGATACGTAGTTTTACTTTATGAAAATGATTTCTATCAAAAGCATATTTCTTATTTGATCAAATATAACTTGTAAGATATATAATAGTCCATAAAAACTAAATCAAAACTACTTGAATTTATAAAAATTAGCGATTTGTTAATTTCTTTCAATCAAACATGAATTTGTGCATTTAATCAAAATATAGTTTTCTTAAAAATTAATTGTTCAATGAAATAGTTTCGTATTCAGATCCAAACCATATCAATACCAAAATCTCAAAAAGATGCCCAATTTGAATATATTTCCTCAAACTCAACTAAATTTCCAATTTTGATTCTCAAGACATGATCTTTTGATTCATAAATTCTTTCTCTAAATTTCTCAAACTAATTCACCATGATAACCATAATCAATTTATAACATTGCCATATCAAGATCCATTCAACTAATACTCAAAAGTGATAAAAGTCTCATATTTATTAGATTTATGCATGAAATCCACCATATTCAATCGATCCAACATTAATCCAAAAGAAATAGTCTACCCATGATCTCCAATAGGTCACTCATCAATCTCGAATTACCCACATACAATTTTATTCATAAACAACTAGGATTTCACAAGATCCAATTTTTATCATCAATCCATCCAATCCATCCAATCCATCATGTACATATTCATACTCAAATCCTAACATGCTTTCTAGTAGCTGAAATACCACATACAGCATTCAAGAACCATCAAAATAATTATATCACTCGCATACAACATACACAAAATAAAAAGAAAACAAACAAGTCACTCACCTCAATGAAGAAATCCAATCGAATTAATGAAGAATAAGAAAAAGCTCTTCTTTTGTAAAATCCAAGAGTACTCCTTTGAAACTCCAAGAAATTAATGATAAAAAATATATTTTATTTTTGCAGAGGAGAGGGACGGCTGTACTGACTATAATATATGTAACGCCCCGAATCCCAAATACACTGAATTCGTGATGTTCTACATGATCTTTCCACTTCCTTTAGTAAAATTTTACAAGGAAATTTGAACTTTTCACTTTACATCAGAGTTTACATAAAACTTTACACTTTACATTGTACAGCGGAAGTAAAATTTACAACAAATGAATAAATGTACAACAACATTGTATAATCTTTAGTCATCTGTTCCTCTTTAATCTTTATCATGTCATTTACCTGCATATAAGACTGTGGGTACATCAGTTTATTCAACCGGCGATCATTATACATGGCCATCCTCTCTATGCCGGAAATAGTATAACTTATTTTCCATATTTAACAAACACAAACTTGTCACATATCAAACTAAAGGGACTTCCCTATTGATGTCGTGTTGTGATTGTGCACTTAGTCCTTAATGCAATTATTTATATTAGATGACACTAATGTGCACTTGTTCGGATTCTATGCATCCCATACTATATAGGTCCGAGGGCAAGCCTCTTAATCGTTCTTCATCTTTGTAGGGTTCAATCCCTCGCCATGACTTAATCTACTACTGTAACTACGGTGAGTATCCTAGATGATCTATGAGTACAAGCTCGTGTACAGAAAACCTGGAGGGGAATCCCACGCCATGTCTTGACTCATCAAGCATGCATTCTGTGGCAATTCAGCCTCCTTCATGGCACACGATCCTCTTGCAGTCACCAAACATCCCACAAGCGTGGCTAAAGTCCGATCATTACTGAGTTGTGCCCATGCCATGTCTTGAATCATCAAGCATGCATTCTGTGGCTCACACACCCGCACCGTAAACTTTAGTTCTCATACTCGTGTTTTCTCTCACTTTCATCACGTCTTCACTATGCACTATTCTTAATTTAATAGAATCATGAATAAAATCAAAGCTCTAGAGTTAGCCTCTCCACTAAACCGGACTTATTCATTTATTCAAACATGACAAACCTTGGTCTTTCATTTCAATATTTCATTTCATTTCTTTCCAAATGCCGGGGGAGACTTAGCTACTCTTTTGTTTCAATTCCAATTCACAATTTCTAAATTGAGCATTTCCAACTCATAAATTCATATTCATAATCATAACAGATTTCTCTTTCAATAGCATGATCTCTAAATTTATTCAATAGTCCATAATCATACATGGAATTTATATACTTCATCAATTATTAATTTCACATTGAAATTCACATCACTAACGAATATTCACACTTCATAGTTTCCACACTATTCTCAAATGAGAATAATTTGCATCACATCACACAATATAATTTCTTTCTTTGCCATATTAATTTTCTAATCCTTCATTTCAAGTCATTTTTGCAAGATATAATTTCACAAAGAATATCAATGTGGAACCATAGTTCTATTTACACATTTAGTCACAAATTATACTTTATTTTATGTAAATAACTAGATTTTCCCGTGGGCACGTGCCTACGGCACGTCTTCGGAACAATACAAAACACGAAAAGCCCTGTAAACAGTAAAACAACAATTATATAGCTCAAGTTTGAATAGTATGACAATAATTAGTTGTAAATAAAAGTCCATGTTTCCATTAGTATGTGTTGAAAAATAATTATAAATGGGGGTGTAAAATCTAACTTCTTAGAACTTTAAGTGTGGAGTTGAGGAGATATTTACTATTTTCAATATAACATGTGCAAAAAAAACATTAAAATTCTGAAAATCTAAATTTCTAAGTAAATATAGAAAGAATGAGAGAGAGATAGGGAGAGAGAGAAAGAGAGAAATATGAAAAAGTAAAGAGAGAAGAGAGAGATAGTAATAAAGTAATAAGTTTTTTAGTTTTGGGGGGAAAGATTTGGTTTTGGGGTTTGAAATTTTGGAGGAAAAATATGTTTTGTGAGGTTTGATCTAGGCCTTTGATTTTAGGGGGGATCGATTGTGAGCCACTTCATAGCTTTCTTTGTAATTTATTATATAGATTCCCAAATTATTTTTAATAAGTCCCATATATTTTTAGAAGAATACTCATATTTTTTTCATAATTTTTGGATCACTAAAAAACTAAAAAAATAAGTTTTTTCAATCTTGCCGAGGCTAAGATTCGAACCCAGCACCACAGAGAACACAGCCGAAGGCACAGACCACTAGGCCACTTGCGCCAGCGGTATAGAAAGAGGGCCAGAGAGTTATATGCTCTAGGTCGCTGTTTTATATTATTTTTGAAAAAAGAAATAAAAGTATGGTTCTACAGGGATTCGAACCGGCCACCACAGGGAACCCAACCGCACGCTCTGACCATATGGCCACTTGTGCTCAACAGTATAAAAGAGAACCAGAGAGTTAACTACTCTCGGTTCGGAACTGATTGGATTTAAAAGAAAACGCACATAAAGATGGTATTCTCAAGAGTCGAACTAGTGACTTGTGAGAACCCAACCACACGCTCTAACCACTTGAGCTACGTGCTCAGGTTGTCAAAGTACAACTCAAATTCTTTTTACTACAATTGTCTCTGTTATTAAGACAATTCGATATTCAACAAGTCCTCATTTCATTTTGTTTTTATAAAAATTACTGTAAAATTCCAGATTGACTAACATTATCATAAGTTATATTCCAGTACAATAAAATAAATTTTTTCAATAATCAAAACACATTTTTTCATACATTTAATTGAAATTGTGAACTATCACTACCGCATTTCTTCTTTTTCGACATTTCTCAACAATTAACGCCACTAATCTCTTTATTAACAAACCACACATTCATTCTCTATTTTTAATCTTTTACCACACATACAATCTATAACTTAATTCATTTATTTCAATATAACACAACGATCCATTTAATCACATGAAGTAGCATTGTCAATCTACTAACTTTGTGTATATAATTTGTGATGTAGATAATGAAACTTTCTTTAACAATCCATGGTTATAACTAATTCACACAAAACTTAGATTTTTACTAATCAAATCACATACAATTGCACACCCACATTCCAATTAATTTATAGCTCAAATCTCCAATTAAATGTGTACCCTTATTAATCTTTTTCATGCATCATTTTTCCATTCCAATCTAGCATATACTCCTATTTAGAAATATAGAAAATTTACCCACCTTATTGAAGAAAGTACAACTAGCAACCTCCTAGATGAATGTCCTTGCAACGAATTGCTCCTCCTCCTAGATGCGCGCACACTAGCAAAAATCTGAGCACTCCAAAGCCAACCCGAGTACTCCAAAGCCGGCCTTCCTCTTCTTGTTGCAAGCACAACCCACACAATTCTCTCAATCTTTTAACTCACTAAAATAACTACTAGATAAAGTATTTTGAACTATAGGTTGGAGAAAATAATTTGCACAAGAATAACTAGCCGGGGGGGGGGGGGGGGGTATTTATACTAAAAATCAAGGAGAATGGATGGCCAAGATTGAAGTAGGAGTTAGGAACAAGTGGCTTAGATTTAAGGAGGAGTTATACTAACCACCCATAATCAAGTAACCACCACACCATGATCCCACTCAAATTTTCCCATTCCCTCCAAAAGAAGCAATCCGGCCTACCTAGGATGGTGCACATTGCACGTATGTGTGCAATGCACGTGCATGCAATTGCCTCCAAAAATTTGTACATTTTATTTTGTAAAAAAATAATCTTTAAATTGTATCCTACATGACAAGTTGTATTTAAAAATAAAATGACTCATGGGCTTTAGTTTATGGGCCAAAATAATTATTATAAAAATAATAAATTAAATTAACTTTGGGCTTTTAAAAAGAAAAGACTTTTTGTCTAATTGAAAGAGGGCTTTATAGAAAAATAATTAAAGTATTTAAATATCTATACTCATCATGATGAAAATATTTACCAAAAATATTGCACGTGCACACTGCGTGCAAAATAAAATAATTTTTCATTAAATGAAAAATCAGGGCATTACAATATAGGCCAAAATCTGGAGTTTCTAGGGTTTTACAAGTTTATGGAAACATCCCTTAACAAATTATTATTTTACATATACAAACCTTTCTTTATAAAGTAGTTAAAATAAGTTAACTAAATTAAAATAAAACCAAATCCTTTTACTACTGAGTTGTCCAGCAATCCAGCACAACCCAGAAATAAAGAAAATTCAGATTTGTACTCAGGGTGGTAATTTTGCACAAAAGTCCTTCTTTTTTGTAATATTTGCAAATACGTAATAAAATATTCGTAAAAATCCAAAAAATTCAGGAATAATATCTAATAATAAATATTAGATTTTCAAATTAAAATATCTGACTTTTACTTTCCAGGAAAACATTTGCACAAGATCCAACATAAATTCCATATTTGCAAAAACACCATATTGTTTAAATCTTTACCATTCAACTCTAAATAAAGTTTAAATAGATTTAATTTTCAATGATGATCATGGAAAACCCAAAAATCAGTAAAAACGAATTTTCATTATTTATTTGAGATCCAAACGGCTTTTTACATAAAAATCCCTCTCTTTCGAGGTATTTATAAAAATAGTTTCTTTATTCAGAAAAATCCCAAAATTTAGGATAGACTCAATTATAAGTAGGAGAATTTATTAAAAATATAAAATTGGTTATTTTCTCCAAAAATATTTGCACGAGTTCTGCACGTGTAAAATTGACAAATTCGTAAAATAGTTAAATTGATTTAAATAAATCTGAAAATTAAAATATCATAAACAAAAGAGGAAAATCAATCATAAATCATAAAATTTTAAGAATTCAAAATTCATAACTTTGCACGTGTATTGCACGTGCAAAATTGCAGTTTCAAAAAAATAGGCAAAATAGTCAACTTTACAAATTTAATATTATTTAATAATGCAAAATAAATCATTTTATTTTGCGGGGTATTACAATGAGTTTAACTACTACAGTAATGATGGTAAGTATCCTAGATGTTTTATGAATTACGAGCCCATATCCAGACAACCTGGAGGAGAATTCTACGTCATGACATGACGCATCATACAGACAACCTATGGACAATTCGCCTCCATCATGGAATGATGGCACTACATAGTCACCAAGCACCCCACAAGCGTCGCCACAATCCTGATAATTCCGGAGATAGATTCACGTCATGACATGACGCATCATGTACACAGCCTGTGAAAATTCTCACACCGTGAATCCGAGGCCCTCATACTTGTGTTTTTCTCTTACTTTCTTCACATCTTCACTATAGTATTGCCCTTAAGTTTTTAGTTTGTTTTTAGAAGAAAATCATCACAACCTAAAGCTACCCTACCCTACCGAACTTAAACTAAATAAAAGAGACAGTCAGCCCACATTGGTTACTTCTCAAGAGATGCTCAACCCATACTGGTTAGCTCTCAAATTCATAATAACAACTGCCGGTTTCTAAGGGTCTAGCCTAGCCTCTAGATTCCAACAACTATCTCGTTCTAGAGATCAACAATATGTTATATTCAATCTCAAAATAATATTTCAATTTCTTTATTCACAAACTCTTTCTCAAAGAGAAACTTTTCTTTATAATCTCATAACATGAAATAATTCAATTCAACTTCTTTTATCAATTTAATCACTTATAGCATTGTGTGCAATTCAAATATTCTCAATCAAAGATGTTTATAACCATGAAAATTTAATCAAGAAGGGTCTAATCATAACCCGCTTTTAATCCTCTTTAACCACACCAAAAAAATTCTTTAGTTTGAAACCAAGTTCACTAAACAAATTGTTTTAATGCGAAATCCACTTCTAAATCTCACAAAATGTATCAAAATATGGTGGAAATATTTTTTATAAAGTCTAGATAATTTTAGAGGAATAATAGAATTTTTCCCAATTTTTATTGCACTTTGAAACTCTTAAAAACTCAAAATATCAAAATAATTTTCAAAACAAAGTAAAAGGCAGTGGTCGAATTCGAACCCAAGACCAACCCCTCCGCCTAGCTACAGTAACCGACCCAAACCGCACCCGATGACCAATAAGTCCAAGGCGGCTAGCTGATATAATTCTGTGCAAATACTTTATATTTGTGATGTACTGTATTTCGGGAAAAATCGAAATTCAAATAAACAGAGCCTCTCAAGACTCGAACCCAAGACTACATGCACTGTTCACAGTACTATAAACCCACGCTTATAACCAATAATTCCAAACCCATTCTTTGTTATGAAGAGGAAGTGAAATAAATTTATACTTTATATCTGTTTGAAAAATTCTTTTACAAAATTTCAATTTCTCAATAAATATGTATCTTTCAATTAAAAACCCCTTCCATAATATATTCTTTAGAAATACAGTATAACAGCAATTAAATACTCTTATTTTTGACATTATGATAAGTTTTCTTCCCAATTTATATTTAAAGAATACATTATTGATTTTGAAATAAACTATGGTTCCTTCTAGAAAACACCAATATAAATCCACTAAATGTATGCTCTTGTTCTCTTTCCATTCTGCAAGAGTTATAGCAATTTTTCTCTTTTCTTTTATCACATCAACATCGCATAATTGGGATAACAATTTAGCTATTTAGAAACTAACACATATCAATATTCATTCATCTCAATCTACAATTAAGTCATTCATAAGGCAAAATTATCAAATTAGCATGGTTCATTTAAAAATAGATATTCTATGGCAAAACGACAAATCTTTAATTCACTAATCTCAACTTTATTCTACAAATTCCTCATATTGTTTATCAAGATTTTTCTCTTTTTCTTACTAGTCTCTTTAAGCAATCACAAGGCTAATTTAATTAATTACTTTAGCAAATTCATAAAAATCAACCTACTAGCATGATATCTACATTAGAAGTAGAGAAATCGCCGACGCTTTAGCCATTTATTTGAATCACAATATCAAGACACAATTAAAGTACGATTATGCAATCTACATTTACCATTTCAATCAAAAATTAACAATTAAATTATATATCAACTAGCATGCAACCCACTCCTAAAATTAGAAAGGATTTAAGAAACGCTCACCCAAAAGAAGAGTAGTAGAAGCAAATCTCTTTACTCAAAACTCCAAAAATCCATAAAAAGAAGAACCAAAATCCCCATCGAAAGCACAACAGCAAGCCACCCGAAAGCCTTCTCCACGCCCAACTTCACTATTGCTTAAGTCTCCCTTCTTTTTTTGATTATGATCAATGAAGATGTCTAGGCTTAGGGATTTATTAAATAGATAGTTAATTAAGTAGTTATGACTACTACCCCCACTCTTCTATCCACTACTTCCACACTCAAGACCAAGTCAAAAAGAGTCCCATCATTTCCTAACGTTAGGCTTCTTTCTTTGTGTGCACAATGCACGTGTGCATGTGCACGTGCTAGTGTACTCCACAAAAAAATTTATTATTTTTATTTTTAAATTAAAACATAAGTTATATCTATATAATTTGCGTATAAAATTAGTTTAATTAAAAATTATAGTTTTCATGCATGAATAAAATAGACACACACACATACTTCATGAAATTTTATTTTAAAAGATAATGCAACTAATACGTGCACTGCAAACATGTGCATCGCACGTAAAATATTAAAATACGAAATAAATTTCATCGACGGGAAAATATTTATAAATAATTGAAACATATAGAAAATATTACACGTAGCGGTGGAAAATACGTGCATCGATAACACGTGCAATGCACTTAAAAACACAGAGATTGGAATTTTATATTTGAGTTGGCTCAAATAGGATAAAATAAATTTTGAGAAGACGGGAAATATATAAATAGTTAGAATCCAAAATACGTAGTGAACACGTTACGGATATTACTCGTAATGGTGCAAAATATACGTGCGTAACACACGAGGACAAAATTGTCATTTCCAATTTTGCGGGGTGTTACAAAGTGGGTCACACATAAGGTGAGAGACTAGCTAAGGTGCATCTTAACTGAGAGGTGGTTTAGATTCAATGTGACTCCCAACAGTAGTAAAAGGGACGATGAACTTGCTAAACAAGAAGTGACGTAAGAGGACAAGTGTAGCCACAGCTCATGGAAAAAATTGGACGACTTGGTTTTTTTAATTTTATATTAACCATTAAATCAAAACTCGATACAAAGTTGTCACAATTCTCTTCAACCTCAAGATCAAAAGCACTAAACAATATAGAAGCAACACTATTCTTTGAAAATACTAATGACCACAGGATTTACGATTAATATTCTCCCAAATGGATACGACACATCTGGTAAATCTAAGGATTCAAGATTTTCTGGAACTGCTTCAGTTTTATTACATTGGAACTGAATAAACTAAATAGGTTGTTACACTCCAAGTGCTTGTTCTATAAATGCTTCAAACTTGGGCTTACATGGGCTGGCCCTAAGCCTTACAAGCGACAGATTTTCCGTTGGCTACGAGGTAGGGAACAGGATACTTCTTCCTAAGAAGTGAGAGATGCACCAAATAAATCAAATAATCCAATTTATCAAAATAAAATAGGTACGAAATACGTAAATAAAAAAATAATTAAAAGAAGCTAGTACACCTTATATATATATATATATATATATATATATATATATATATATATATATATATATATATGTTGAAATTTATCGTGCACCAAGTGTACGTTGCTTGGTGGAAGTGTCAATTGAATATTTTAACAATGTTTTATATTGTTTAGAAAATCCATCATAGAAAAAAATCTCATTTAGAACTCAAATGAATATATAGTATGATCACTATATATTAATTATGTACACAAAATACTTAAAATTTTAATGCTGAAGACTCTTATATCCAATCTTGAGTAATACAAAATAACATGTAAATAATTGCATCATCTAAAACATAAAAAATATAAGAAAAAATATTTTAAAAAGAACAAATTAGTAAATTCTAAACTCATATCATCGTATTTTCATAAGATCAATCATTATTTTCGATTTTAACTTTCTTGAACTTAAAATTGCTTGCAACTTCTTGTTCATTTTTTTTATTTTGCATCAAGTCAATGTTCTTGTAGTTGTTTTTTATACGTGACTAGTTACCTAAGAACTAAATTACCTAAATTGGCCAACTAAATTACCTAAGAACTGAATGAAATTTGAATATTTTCACTTCAACAATAAAATTACTTTAAATTGACAAAACAAGAATGAAAGTAAGAAGCCCTAATTACTCTAATTCAACTCAAGATTTCCACTAAAAGAAAAAATGAAAGAAAAAAAGTGGGTTTTCCTTTTCGCTGAGATTTCGGGGTCATCAGGATCATCCAAGGGGGACCCACATCGTCGGGCCTCGACAATCGAGAAGGACTCGATCTTCTTCAGTTCATGTTTGGGTTTCTCTTTCACCCTTTCGCTACTGCCAGTTATTGCAGTGGACTCCACAGGTTCCTCGTCTTGTTCTTCGTCCCCCCCACAATTTCTTCTTTGGCTCTTCTCCTCTCACTGCAACCATCCCTACTCCCTATCGACAACATCAATCAATCAATTGCTCATCAAATCCTCCAAAAACCCTAATCGCAATTCCAAACCCTAAATCACGATCGAATCTGCCAAGATCCTAACCCTAAACTCACCTAGTCGTCGAATATAAGAAAAAAAAACAATAAAATACCTATTGCACGTGTAATACACGTTCCTATTAAGTTATTTAATCTCAGCCTTTGATCGCCTAGATCAGTACAATATATGAACAGCTATGATTGTCCCCTGATAGATTTTTTTTTATTATTGCTTTTATAATAAAAATAGATTTTGTGTCTATTTTATATGTGAAGAGAATGAGAGGGGGAAAAACAACTTAAACAAAAAACACAATTAAAAAAAATCAAAATAAAAATACACGCACCAGACATAACTTCAAATAAGTATAGTTACTATTTAGTATGCAACTTTAACAAACTAAAATACAATTAAACACAATTACAGTAAAAACTACATTCAACTTAAAATAAATAGAACACAATTAAACACAAATACTATAATAAAAAAAATTAGAATAACACAACTTCGAATAAATTAAACACAATCGAACAACTTAAAAAATAAAAACACAATAAAATATTTACACACAATCAAATTACACCCAAAATAAATAAATAAAAATACCCGGGCCTGCTAGACTCGGCCCCGCCCGGGTAAGGTGTAACACCCCGTACTTAAGCGGATATATATATAATATTATATATAAGAATATATATAATAATAATAATAATTATATATATATATATATATATAATAAATAAAAATAATAAAAGAAAGAGATGGATGGTTGGTTGTTGTCCTATAGAGGGATCCTATAGGATTATGATCAAGGATTGATGAAAGTGGCCTATAGGATGGCTTATGGGTCATAGGTATTTAATGATGGATGAATTAAAATGAGAAGTGCATGCATGCATGAGTGTGATGACGTTGGCTTGGCTTGGGATAAAAATCACACATCGTGGGTGAAAGAGAAGTGCGTGTGAATATATTAGGAGCCATATGATAAAGAATCACCTAACGGGTTAACCCACCACCCACCTTTTGATGGTGCCTGTGGTGGGCGTGGCTAGAATTTTGTGTCCGTTCTTTCGCGTGCACGCACGTGTAGCCGCGTGCACGCACGTGTAGCCGCGTGCACAGCTGAGCCGAGACCGGGGCGTTACATAAGGGATGTCCCAGAACCAGGCCCGCCATCTACAGTGCAGGTCCGGCGGGTTTTGGCCCGGACCGGAACCCCCCGTGGAATCATTAATTAGGCAATCCTCTAAAGAGTACTCAAACAAACCCCCTAATGCAAGCATTTCAATTTTAGTGTTGTTTTTTATATAAATTCCTTGATGGCATGCTAGTAAACATAGCAAATTTCCTACAAATGTAAATGAAGGAAAATATGATGCAGATTTCTTCAATATCGGTTTTAACTTATTTATGGATTAACTATTTAGTGTATGTTTTACATTTTATATTCTATTAATAAAATTAAATGCGGTATTGTCCCTAGTATTCATTAAAGTTTGTTTAATTTCTCTGTAATTTATTTATTTATTTATTTATTTATTTAAAAACCAAAGGCCTTAAACTATCAATGACCAAGCAAACAGATCAATTCTAAACTTTTCTATGCAGATCCTCGTCAACAATCTAATTTCGACCATATAAAGCCTGGTAATCTACTTCATAACAGAAAACACCAGAATTATTAATTTCATTAGCTAACCAACCGCTTTCAACCATCAATGTATCCCTTTTTCTGTTCCCTTATTGGACATGCATCTATGATATCTCCATAATTACATTACATCATTTGATTTAAGCACTTTATAGTCTATACTACAATTTATCAATATGTTATTGATACAAAATTTAAAAAACTTCCTTCAGCTCATTGGCATCACGATGATTATCGCACCCAACTTGAGAAATATCAGTAATCTACACGCCAGCATCGTAAATTGCGCCCACTTTCCAATCTGACGACAAAACTTCCTTCTAGGTCCACACCAATTTACCATCGTAGACACATGTAACCACCATCCTAAATAGGAGTGGCCCGACTGGCACTTGGCTTGAAGTCCAAATTGGATGGTGGTTTCAGGTAATGAACCACCAATTAGACGAACAGTATTGTGCTACATTAACAGCTACGATGTCAGTTTGACCACCTTGATACAAAAACTTGATTGTCAAGTTGTTAGGTTTGTAGCTGCCTTCTTCCACACGAACTGATAGGTTTTTGTTCTTGTAGTATCCGAAACTCTGAGGAAGATAAATATTTTTTTAAAATTAGTATGTCGATGCGAGAATTTCATTTATATATATTATATATATTCTTTTGACATAATGTGAGAATTTCATATATTTTCGCAATCACATATTGATATGTCTAATTTGCATACCTTTTATTTCAACTTAAAGCTCTTGCATTTAACATGCAAAAAGCTATATCTAGTAGGTCAAAATAAAATTAGATAGAGGAGTATGAAGACGAGGAAGTCGAGATCGGACTGACGATCGACTGAGTGACGAGGCGGTACTGCTGATAGATCCCCACCACCCCAGGGTTTTGTAGGGGGAGTTTGTTGTTTTGTTGTACTTTTGTTGGGGAGAGTTAGATGCTTTGATGTACTTTGTGGAAGCATGTATGTACCTTCTTGTTGTCTCACCCCCCATGCTAGGGGAAGATTTATGTTTTCTTTCATGTATTGTAAGATATGTACTTGGCTCAGTACTCTGAGTTTGTTTTATTAACTCCTTATTAATGAAACAGGGTGGCCATACTCCACCTTTTCCTTCAAAAAAAAAATCAAATTAGATAAATAACATCACAAGGTTCAATGATGAGATTTCTAAAAAAGGCTACAATTTCTACCAACGGCATGCCATTGAACCTATCATACGTAATTTCATAACTCCAATATCACACACTTACTTCAACTTAAAACAAGCTACTTATACAATAATAAAAACATAATAACTGCTTTAGGCAATTACAAAAAACAAGTAATCTACAACAACAACAAAAAAGATTCAATTTTTTGTACAAAAAAGTTACAAAGGATAGTAATACCTCTTCAAAGTTGATCGCCACCGCCCATTGGTGAAACCCTAATCCCTGAATTCGAGCCTTATTTTTTCTCCCTCAAAATTCTCAGGTTTGCGAATTGAGAGCAAACCACAAATTGCAAAAGAAGAGATCAATTTGAATTTTAAAGTCAAACAATTGAATGGAAAGAGAGCTTTCATTTGCAAAATTGGGGGGGTAGCACTTTTATCAGGTCGGGTCCTAAACTACTCGGAGCCGATCCTTTATGGGTCCTTATATTGAACCCATACCCGATCCGTGAGAACCAGGTCCAGGTCCTCTAAAATATTTGTCACCCGTTCCCATTCGGGTCTAGGTCCGATTTGGGTTCGGGTTTTTTTTCTCAGGTTCGGTTCAGGTCCGGATCTTAAATACGTAATCGAACTTTTTTTAAAATCATTTTTTTGTTTATTATGTATAAAGGATGTATTTTGTTGTGAGAATTGTTTTCCCCTACCTCCAAACATACACATAACCCAAACAGCCACTGTTATATGCCCATCAACAACTCTAGTTCTAAACATGATCTCAAACACAAGCATCAGTTATTCATAATGTAACCCCCGTTCCCGCCAATACGTATTTTCTGTGTATTTTCAGTATTTCGATTTGTTATAAATTATATTTTCGCTTTAAATTCTTTTTGTTAAAATTTATTGTTGGATCTCCTATTAAAGTCTATTTTTAATCAATAATTTGATTTGTAGCTACTTTCCAATGACTTTTATATTGTAATAGAATTCCTATTATATTCTATCGTTTAACCTGATTTTCTTATTTGACTAATTACTTATACCAAGTCGCAATTTTATTTTTTGATTATTTATAAGGTGTTAAACTCAAATCTTATTATTATTATTCTCCTTGGTTGTTTATTTAATCTGTATTTTACTATTATTGGAGCACGAATTTTATGTATATTACTTGATTTAATTAATTTAATATACATTACTATATTGCTCTTTATTATATTTTAGCTCAATTCAAATCCAGTCTTAATTATTTTGTGAGATCCATACATTCTATCGTATTTAATGGTATTTGAGTATTAACCTAATGCATACTAATTGATTTATTTGTACTACTATATTATAATTGATTTATTTATTTGATTTTTAATCCAATACCCATTCCTATTGAATTTGAACCCTAAACCCGCACTCGTTAACCCAAAACCCACTTCTAATTTTCTACATATACTAATTATATCCTAAACCCTAATTAAAACCTAATTACTCTCTAATCACAACCGCCTACTCTAATCTCCCCTTCAGCCTCCATCCTCTGATCGTCTCCTTCTCCCGACCTCCCCTGCCGCTTCCTCGCCTCTCGTCCTGCTCTCATCCTCGTCGCCCAAGTCCCGTCACAGGCATCCTCCGCTCACCGCACTCCTCATCCCGCCATTGCAACTCGTCTCCCTCATCCTCTGGCTTGCTGCCACCACTCGACGCCGCTCGCCCCTGCCCTCGCAACTCATCGCCACCCCCTTTTCTTGATGACCTCACCATCGCCAGCACTGCCACTCAATCACCGAAGCCTCCACCGACCTCTGCCTTGCCTTCCATCCTCCCTTTGTCGCTTGCCCATCCTTTCCCCCGTTCGACAGACCCGCTCGAGCCACCATTGTCGAGCACAATGCCTCTCTCCTTGATCGCCGAGTCCCCTGAGCGCCACCGTTCGACCCAGTCCCGTCACCATCACTCCTGCCATCCACCGAAGAACCCATCACTCTCCTCCTTCTTCCTCAATTTTCTTCCAAAACATAGTGGCGCCACCTCCGACTGTGCCAGCGATCCTCCGTCGACCACCTGAGCCCCGCTCATCTAGTCACCCCTACTTCGTCGCCTACACCACTCGACTCCCTCCACCCATCGACAGCCAGCGCCGACTCACCTCGCTGCCATTGCGGTCGATATTGCTGTTAGCGTTCTTGCGACTATTTGTTGTTTTGCCATTACTGTTCACCTTCCTGTTTTCCGTGTGGCCACCTTGCTATCCGCTGTTTGCTGTGTGAGAATCTGGTGTTGATTTTTGCTGTTTGCTGTTTGGGTTCTCGATGTTTGCTATTGAGTTGAGCTGCTGTTGCCGTGTTGCTGTTTGCTATTTTGCAGTTCCGTGTTGCACGTGTTTTCCTGTAGTTACACGTGTTTCTATTGGGATGCTCTTCCCTTTATTCTCTCATTATTATCAGAACCGTCGTCATCTCTCAGGCAAGTATCCTTGTACGAATCTTTTTGTTTCCCTGTATAAGCATTCTTTGAAATATCGCAAGTAGGTTTATCATTGTGATCCATTCTCATGAGTTCTACATTGATGATTTTGACCCCTATTCGTTTTGATTTGTCTCTGTTAATTCCGTATTCATAAAAGATCATAGATATCAAATTGTATATTTCTATCCTGTTGTCTGTTCTGACTTGTAGTCAGATTTTGACCCAGTTACATTTTGAATCTGTTAGAACCTTACAAATAAGAGTTTTATCCCCCTGAGTCTAGTTTCCAGAACTTTTGACAGATCTGAAATCTGATGTATAGATTGCTAGATATGCTATTTTTAGTGCTGTGATGTTTTCAATTTCAGATTGCTATTTTGAAGTATATTTTACCGATTAACTAATTTAAATTTGATGTTAAAAGTATAATTAAGACCTCATATTTTTTAGTATGTTGCATAACATGATTAAGAACCTGGTTATAAATTTTTATAGAACTTTTAAATGAATTTTTACTGATTTATAAATATAAGAATTGTACCCTAAATTTCTGTCTAAACATGATATCTGTAAAGAATAAGAATTTGAACCTGGTTTCTTTGACTTTCATATATCATGTGTATATACGCTGGATTTGGCAGAGAGTCTAGTTTCTAGGACTTCTGACAGATTGAGATTTTCTCTTCTGTAGCAGCGAGAATTTCAGTTTTGGTGCAGCAATGTCCTGCTGTCCAGAATTGGAGTTCTTGTTGTTCCACTATTTATAAGTTTGTTTATGGCACCCGAACATATTTTCCACCCAGTCTGAACCTGGTTTCTGTCCCTGTCATGTTTACCTATCCTTGATTTTGCACATTCATATCTGTCTTGGTAAAAAGAATAAGTAACAAGTCGGGGTAATAAGGGAAAGTCCTAGTAGTGGGATATAGGAGATTGTACTCGGCAGGGAGCCCGTGTTTCCCGTGATGATGATACAAGATTACAAGTTATAAGGAACTAAGTGCCACGTCATGGGTGACAGGAGCCACTTCTAGCCTTTACAAGGGCCACCGCTAGCCTCCATTGTATGAACACAAGGTTACAAGTCATATGGAACTAAGTGGCACGTAGAACTAAGTGCCACGTCATGGGTGACGGGGGCCACCTCTAGCCTTCATTACATGAGTATAGGATTTTCGAGTACTTGACCCTGTATAATTTGCCACTAGAGTCTAAACGTTAACATGCTTGTATGCACCCGACCTGTGGTATGGGACGCAGGATTGCGTGCATTAGACATGATTAAATAAAAGACTTAAGAATAATATGTTTCACCTGCATATTCCTGCCACCGGTTTCACATATTTATCTGATGTCTATTATAAGTTTACATGTTACCTGTTACCTGTTACCTGTTACCTATTACCTGTTACCTGTTACCTGTTACTAGTTCACATGACTCCCGTTACAAGTTTGCATGACTTTCGTTTATATGTCATACTCCTGTTACATGATTCCTTGTTCCCGATTAGTTATATTTGAGACTTGATCAATTCTTGTTTTCTTCTTGTTAAGTATATTGTTTTCTATTATCATGTTTGTTCCATATTGGAATTCCTAGTTCTTATTACTTTCCCTGGTATATCTTGTTCTCGTTCCTATTTTGCTTATACTATTTGCGGCTCATAGCTTGCTCTAACGGGTACTCCATCTATCTTTCTTTGAGTTATGTTATACAGGTACATCCGATGGGTTACTGAGAGAACTCGTCGAACTATTCTTGCATTGCATATTCTCAGGCTATTTGGTAAGTTCTTGTATCTCAGATATCGGTTATTGCAGTATATTCTTGTTTATGTAATTATTATTGTACTATTGAGTTGACTGGTATTGTACAGCTTATAAATGATATGGGCTGGCATACATATATCAGTCGTTGAGCCTTATTTGCGTGCCGTGTTTCCGTATTCTGGAAAGCGGGGCGTGACACATAAGAAAAAACTAAACTTTGTAGACAAAGATTAATCCTTTAGTGATCAAAATTGAATCTTTACTTCTCTCAAGCATTCATAATTGTCATACATTCATCATGCAAGTAAACTCATTGATTTCATGGCATAATTATAACAAAAAACTTCAAACATAATTCGTCATATTAAACATAGGCATCAGATAAGCATGAAAGAGCTCAATTTTTTTCAAATAAAAAGCATACTTTTAATCATAAAAATCGAAGTTTTTAACAATTTTATCATCTATAATCATCAAGCATAAATTCTCAAATCATTGTAGCATCGATTTTAATCTCTCTCTCTCTCTCTCTCTCACACACACACACACACACACACACACACACACACATATATATATATATATATATATATATATATATATATATATCGATCACTTTCTAAACTACACATCCTAACAGGTTAATATGTATATGAAATTACCTTCAATTGATCAAATTCCAATTTAAGCACAGAATTAACACATTGAAAGGCCCAACAACACATCAAATTCAACAACATAAATACAATATAGGCAAGGGATTTCTGAAGTTACTACTACAAAGGAGGGTTTCTACTACACAAATAAACCCCCAAATCCCGCTAAAATTTATATGTAAATTCCAACAAGTTGAGCATAACTGTTCAAACTCCACCAAAAAAATCAGGAAGAAGATGGAGGTGTTCCAATAGCAAAGGAGCAAAGGAGGCCGGGATATGGTGTGGCTTGACTGTCATGTCAGCGTCGGTGTGTCGGGCGGCGTGCAGATCGATGAGGCCGAGAGGAGGAGGGGGCAGGCTACTAATGGCGGTGGTGGGGGTGGGGTTTGGGTAAGAAGAAGAAGAATAATAAAAAACCTATTGCATGTGTAATACACGTTCCCATTAAGTTATTTAATCTCAGCCTTTGATCGCCTAGATCAATACAATATATGAATGACTACGATCGCCTCCGGACAGTTTTTTTATTCTTTCTTTTATAATAGAAATAATAGAAATATGTATATATATATACATATATATATATATATATATATATATATATATATATATATATATATATATATACATATATATGGGTAAAAGGGATATGAGCAACTTGCTCATTTAATAAATGAGCAATTGTTGAGGTGGCATGCATGTGATGCATTGAGTATCTAATCACTTTTATGATTTCCCAATCACATGCATGCCACCTCATCACTTGCTCATTTACTAAATGAGCAAGTTGCTCATACCCCTTTTTCCATATATATATATATATATATATATATATATATATATATATATATATATATATATATATATAGCTTTTTTCCATTGCAAACAAGTCTGTTTGCACAGACCCGTTGCAAACGGTGATTTGAGTCGTTGGATTGCTATTGATCTGATCCAGCGGCTCAGATCAATCTCGCCCAAACCCCCTCCTCTCAATTAAGTGAAGAGCGGTATAATGAGTATTTCACCCAATTATACCCTTTCAACTCTTAACTCTCTCTCACCTTTCTCTCTCTCGATGTCATTAAGTTTTTTTTTTGCAAAAATATAACTTAGCCCGTCGTTGGCGTGACTGCTTAATATTTTTTTTATAAAAATACTACATAACCCATCGTTGACAACGACGGGCGGCCACGGTATAGTAAGATTATTTTAAAAAGTCCTCAGCACTCTATCTCCTCTCTCTCACTCTCTACCTACTCACTCTCTCTTCTTCCCGATCTCAAACCCAAACCCAACCAACTCACTCAAATCCTCTCTCACTCCGACGCTGCCGCCTCCTACCCTTCACCCTCTCACTCACCCTCTCCCTATTATCCCTTTTTCTCTCTTCCGAAGGACCTCCCGAAAGCCAAAAATTCTAACCCTAAGCTGTCGATGAAACCCCTCCCCCTCTGTCCACTGTTGCTGCATCTCCTCCATTCTCACACACACTATCTCTCTCAATCTCTCCTCCAATCGAAACCCCTCCTCCTCTATTCTTCGAAAGCAAATCAGGAACTTGACTAAATTTGAACACATCGTTGATAACACCTAAATTGTGCAAATCTCAATTGTACAAGGTATTATGTTGAATTTATGTATTTATGTTGATTTGAATGTTCGTGGTTGTATTTATGTAGATTTTTATGTTTACTAATTACTTGGCAAAATTTTTGTGATTCGTAATTAAGTAGATGTAATAGTTCGTATGTAGTTAATTGATGATTGTAGACGGAGTTGTTGTTATTCGCTCAAATTGTTGATCTAGTAGATGTTTTTAATTATTTGATATTAGTAAAACTGTTCAAACGCCAGATTTTTTTCTTCAAAACTTTGCGAGTAGGTCGGATTCATGACACACATGCTAACACATCTTTTAGGTGTAAGTTTCAACTCACGATTTGCAAGATACGGCCGTGTATTGCTTTTGGTGAAGAAAAACCAAAATAAAGCGATACATGGCTGTATCTCGCAAACCGTGAGGCGAAACTCAACTCTAGAAGTTGAGTTGGGTTGTGTTACGTGAGTCCGACCAACTTGCAAATTATCATTTTTTTTATTGTCGTTAGTGTGATTTTCTCACGTAATTCGAACAACAACAATTAAAAAATCAAACAATTTAAGTACGATTACCTGAGTAAACAGCACAAACGACCATTTCCATTTGTCTAATCCAATCATCAGCCTCATTTGGATCAGACTACCCTTAAAAAATGGGCGGCTTCTTCTGCTTGAAGGACTCAACTTGCTTAATCGGATCAGCATTAACAAACACTGGTCCAGCCCCATGATTCTAATTTTTTTTTCTGAGTCATGTTGGCTGCCATGAATGCATTTAAGGTCTGATAAACCATGGCAGTCTCAGTCTCAAGATCAAGTCCAACCCCATGGGAACCTTCGGCCCCATCACCATTTCCACCATTCATGGTCCTAGGTCCTACCATTATACTGATTACTGCAAAATGATGGTCAAGTTAGAGCATCACAATACATTTTACATTCACATCAATACCACATGGCAAAACCTCAGTCATACCCCAAATCATAACATCTTGTTTTAATTCTATGTGATACTCACACTCTAATGTCCACACCTAGGTACTCACGCTCTAATGTCCACACCTAGGTTTATCTTTATATCATGTTTATTATTACTATTAAAGCATGCTCTGATACCAATCTCTGTAGTGCCCCGAATTTTCAATATGATGTCTCAGAAATATGTGGCACAATTCCCAGCATCTAGCTCAATGTAATAGTAAATATAGCCAAAACACAGATAAAATTTTTAACTTTTATTACATCAATTCTTTACAAAACACAGCGAAAAATTAAACACCTTGAATTACAATTTTTTTTCTTTTACAACACATCCTTTTACAAATTTTACATAAGCCACAATATCATTCTACCACATGCATCCAAATTCTATGCTATAGGTACCTACCTGTAAAACATGAGGACAGAGATAACCCTAACCCCCAAAACTACACAGTCAGCCATAACGGTGTGAGTGACATCAAAAGAAATACAACAAGAATAAAACATAAAGAATAAAGTCATAATCAATACATACCAACAGTAGTAACGAGTGGAATATGAAATAACAATAAATAAAACATAAAAGCATCGAGTGAAACTAGATGTAACGCCCCGAATTCCAAAATTAACTGAATCTGAGATCCCACAGGATCTTTACACTTCATTTAGTACAATTTTACAAGAAAATTAAAACTTTTCACTTTACATCAGAGTTACATGAAAAACTTTACTCTTTACATTGCACAGCGGAAGTAAATTTACAACATTTAAATAAATGTACAACAACATTGAATAATCTCTAAGCATCTGTCCTTCTTTAATCTTTATCATGTCATTTACCCTGCATACAAAACTGTGGGTACGCCAGTTTATTTAACCGACGAACATTATACACGGCCATCCTCTCTATGCCGGAAATAGTATAACTGATTTTCCATATTTAACAAACACAAACTTGTCACATATCAAACAAAAGGGAATACCCTATTGATGTCGTGTTGTGATTGTGCACTTAGTCCTTAATGCAATTATTTATATTACATGACACTAATGCACACTTGTTCGGATTCTATGCATCCCATACTACATAGGTCCGAGGGCAAGCCCTTAATCGTTCTTCATCTTGTAGGGTTCAATCCCTCTTCATGTCTTAATCTACTACTGTAACTACGGTAAGTATCCTAGATGTTTTCTGACCTACGAACTCATGTCTAGGTGCCCTGGAGGGAATCCCAATGCACTGACACATGACTCATCATGCAGGCATCCTGTGGTAATTCAGCTCCTACCATAGACATGACACCACCCGCAGTCGTCAAACACCCCACGAGCGTCGCAACCGGGACGGTACTCTGGAGCAGTATCCACGCCCTATCATGAATCATCATGGGACATCCTGGGATACTCTCTCGCCGCCAATCCAATGGCCCTCATACTCAATGTTTTTCTCTTACTTTCATCACATCTTCACTATGTAACTAATCCTTAGTTTAATTGAATCATGAATAAAATCAATCTCTTAGAGTTAGCCCTCTCACTACTACCGGTCTTATTTCTTTCATTTCACAATGATCCAAACTGGTCTTTTCAATTTCAATAATAACTATTCATCACTTCCACTTACCAGTGTGAGTTTTGGCTACACTCTAATTTTCAATTTCAGTTCATAATTCATATGCTTGAGTTTTCATACTCAATAACATTTCTCTTTTCCAATAACATGATTTCTAAATCATTCATGAGTCCATAATCATACATGGAATTCAATTATTCATCAAGTAATTCATCACATATTATTTCCACATTAAAAATCATATCAAGATTTATAAATATCCACAACTCAATATGGTCACACTATTCTTCAATAAGAATAATACACATCACTTCACGTCATATAATTTCCTTCTTATTCATATTTCTTTTCTAACACTTTATTTCAAATTCTTTTGCGAATTATAACCTCCACAAAATACAAGTGTAGAACTATAGTTCTATTTATACATTTGTTCTAAAAAATATACTCTATTTTATTTTGATAACTACCAAATTATTTTTCATAAGTCCCACATATTTTTAGGATAATAATCATATTTTTTTCCAAAATTTTTAATCACAAAAAATCTCCCAAAAAAATATTTTTTTTCCACAAATTAAACCTAGGCCGAGACCGGGTTTCAAACCAACAACCACAAGGAAACAAGCCGCAGGCACAGACCACTAGGCCAATCGCGCCAAGTAGTATAAAGGAGGGCTGAGAGCTATACATGCTCTCGGCTGCCGTTAATTTATTTTTAAATGTACAAAACAAATATATGGTGCTAACGGGAATCGAACCATCGATCTGTGGGGAACCCCGCGCACTGTAGCGATTAAGAACATCCCGACCACTTGAGCTATAAGCTCAGTGATGTGTCTAATTTATATACAAATATTTGTACTCATTTACCTATTAAAATGGCTTGTTTTCGCTGATATTGTCTATAATTCATCTTATTTCTATATGATTTCATTTAATTAATTATTTTTGAAGAAATAATATTTTTGATGCAAAAAGTAAAGATTTGTGGAAAAAATCAACAAACAAAGTAAAATAATTGATTTATCGATTTTATTGTTTTGTTGAGTTAAAAGTGCGACAAATAAATTTTAAAAGGATTTTTATAAGCTAATATGAGTTGTAGTTAGTTTAATTAATTTTAAACTAATTAATTTTATTTTATTTAAAAATTCTAATTTCTGGTATTATTTTGTGTATGCAGCAGCACGTGGTGGGCAGAAAAGGAAGCAAAGAAAGAAAGAGAAAGAAATAAATTCAGATCAATTTAAAGTAAGGAAATAAAGAAAAAGTGTGGACTTTTCTGCAAAAAGTGAAAACCCTAACTCTCCTTCCGTACTCTATAAATGCAAACCAAAGGGAGAGAGGAGAAACTTAAGAGGTGAAGGCTACCAAATACAAAGAAAGAAGAGAGATAAAAAGCGTGCGAGTTCCAAGGAGAAACAGTAGTGTGGGCAGTAGGGCTGCTGTCTTCTACGGCGCGGTTTTCGAAGTGCACCCAGCTATTGCAGCGTGACCTGGCGACTCAAACGACTGACGGCGTGGGCCCCTCTCCCTATTCAACGAATTGCAGCGTGACCAGACCAGTGCTTCTTCTTTTTCTTCCTATTTTCCTGAAGTGCACCCACGAAATCCAAGGCATCTGATGACGTGAACCCAGGCTGACTCTGACAGCGCACGCGGTTCCCGAGGTGCGCTGACTTGGCGACAGGCTGTCTGCTGCTTGGCGCACGGATCGAAGAGCTGACCTGGCGACCTGTCTGACCTGATTGGCGGCGTGCACTCCGAGGCGAAGCAAGCTTCTGGTTCGGTATTTTTGAGATAGGGGTGCAGATATTATTTTTTTATAATTTTTTTGTGTACATCTTCCCCTCTATATTAATTTTTAGATGCACTCCAAACAATTCTATTAATTGCAAATTTGATATGAACTGAATTTAAATGTTCTAGAGGCTAAGATGTAGCCAAGTTTTGAACACAGATTTTAATTCCTTGTTATTACTCTATTTTTCCTGATTGTGTTTTAATTTTTATTATTTATGCATACAACATGGTGGATAGACATTTGTATGATTTTTCAAATCATAAAGAGACCGAACAGGTGATTTGTGATTAATAAAAATTAAGACCGTATATTGGAGGACGTGACCGTTAAGAAATCCAATTTTTCAATTAATAATTTGGTGGATAGACGAATGATTAATTGAGAATAATTTTTAGACTACGTTGATAGAGTGGTTAATATCTTTAGGATTTTGGTCGACAATTGGGAAAGATAATATTTTTATTTATAAGGAGTTATAATTTGTGTGTGTGATAAACGAGGTGAACCAAGAGCCCTAGAACTAATTTTACCATTAATAAAGTACAAGTGCTTCATCGTTTCACAGCCCTCTCCCTCTTCACCAATTTAGTTAGATTTAATTAGATTAGAGTAATTTAGTTGTTTATCATTAATAAAATTCGACCTTCCAAATAGTGATTCATCTAGCGATATCGGTACTCAGTAAAATATCTAGTCTCTGTGGGTTCGACACTCTACTCATCTATCTATATTACTTGTGCGATTTTGTATACTTGCAAATATCAACATCAAGTTTTTGGCGCCGTTGCCGGGGACTAGTTATTCTTTTACTGATATTGAAAATTGCTAGATTATTGCTAATTTGGATTTTTTGTAATCATTTTTATTTTATTATCATTTTACATCTTTATTTTCCTTTGACTAACTCTAACTTTTACTTTTTTTTTATTTTTTATTTTTCTTATTTTAGTTTTTTTTTAGTTTTTCTATTTTTTTTTCTTTTTCTTTTTCGATACTTACATTTCAGGACATACACGTACATTATCATGGAGAACGATGAGAACAGGCCTTTGAGAGACTATGCTATGCCCTCAATTTATGAATCAAGCATAAAGAAGCCGGTTATTGAAGCTGACGATTTTGAGATTGAACCGGAGATGATTCTATTGATTCAACAGACTGTTCAATTTTGGGGACTACCACACGAGGATCCTTACGCTCACATTGCAGATTTTTTAGAAATTTGTGATACTTTCAAGCACAATGGAGTATCAGATGATGCAATTAGATTGAGACTCTTTTATTTTTCCCTACGAGATAAGGCGAAGGCTTGGCTACATAATCTACCACCCGGTAGTATTACTACTTGGGAAGGACTTGCACAAAAGTTTCTAGCCAAGTATTTTCCACCAGCAAAGACCGCTAGGCTAAGAAATGACATTTGCACATTTACTCAATTTGAGACCGAGTCTTTGTATGATGCATGGGAAAGGTTTAAAGAGTTATTGAGAAAGTGTCCTCATCATGAACTACCAAAATGGCTGCGAATGCAAACATTTTATAATGGTTTGGGAGTTACACATAGATCTATGGTTGACGCAGCAGCTGGTGGTGCACTGATGAGAAAAACTTACCAAGCAGCCTATGATCTTTTAGAAGAGATGGCATCAAATCATTACCAGTGGTCTTCAGAGAGAACGATGCCAAGAAAAGTGGCTGGAGTTTTTGAACTTAATCCTTTTTCCACTTTAAATACAAAAAATGATATTTTTTCTAAACAAGTGGAAAATACGAATTTTAATGTTATGCAATCTAATATGATTTGTGATCTTTGTGCAGGAAATCATGCAAGTTCAGATTGTCAAGTGGAGAACCCTTTTGCTCCATCAAATGCCGAACATGAAAATTTTGTGTCAAACTTTCAAATGCAAAACAATTATTATGCAAACACATACAATTCAGGATGGAGAAACACCCCAAATTATCCATGGAACAACAATCAAGGAGCAGTTATACCACCTCAAAAATTTTCACAGCCAGAAAAGAAGCCGACACTTGAAGATATGTTTGAGCACTACATGCAAAAGACAGATTTGGCAATCCAAAATGTTACAAATTCAACTTCGGCTTCCATTCACAATCTTGAGGTACAAATTGATCAAATTTTAAATATTTTAAATGAAAGAACTGCAGGAACATTGCAAAGCAAAACAGTTGTCAATCCCAATGAGCATGTCGAGGCTATAACACTAGGAAGCGGGAGGACAATTGAGCAACCACAAGAAGAAAATGAAGAACATAATGTGGTTGAAAAGCAAAGTGAGATTGAACAAATTGTGGAGGAACAAATTCAGCATGAGCAAGTAATGTATGATATTTTTAATTCCACAAATATTCCTCCTGAAGAACAGTCATCTATTCAAGTAAGTAAAACTGATTTAATTGTGGGCGAGGAACATAAAGTATGTCAAATAAATTCAGCAATTTTTGAACCTGTTAAAGAAAATATTTTTGAAAATGTTATGTACTTGGATGCTGCACATTATATTTATTCATTTTTGCAGCATAAATTCAAAGAGGTGGGGGAATCAAAGACATCATCATCACGAAGAAAACGCCTCAAATTAGAGCTTGAACCTGATCCACATCTAAAGAGAAAAATTAGAAAAGATGTGCTAATGTTGTTGGATCTTGGCGTTACTTAACCATCTCACCCCCATGTCTGGCTGAAGACTTAAAACTTAGCGCTTCTTGGGAGGCAACCCATATTTTATTTTATTGCATTTAGTTTTGATTTATCTTTTAGTTTATTTTATTTTGATTTTTGATTTTATCTTGTAGGATTGCACAAATTTTGAAAGTCGCCAGGCGGAGCTGTTTTGAACACCTGCATTGATGGCTGTTTTTGAGCAGCATGGAGTCAGAATCTGGAAAAGTGATTCAAAGAAAAGTTGTAGGCAATTGTCTTAGCTTTCCAGAAAAAAAAAATTCAGCCCATTTCGACATCTACAGCTCCAGATATCGCCAAAATACTGAACACTGCGCGTGCAGAAATTTAATGACGAATCAGGGGAGATATTCTAAACTTTTTGCATTCTTTTTGTTTTTCTTTTTTCTTTCCCATTGAGGACAATGTGATATTTAAGTTTGGAAGGAAGGTTTACAAATTTTTTTTTAATTTTATTATTTTATAAAAGAAAAACAAAATTTTAAAAAAGATTTCAATTAGGCTCACCATTACACATTTTGAGTTCTTTATGGTGATAAGCATAAAAGACAATTTTTTTTGGTATAAACAATTTTTTTTATAAAGCAATATTAAGCATACTTATTTACTTTAGGATTATTGAGTTTCAAAATTCCTTACAAAATTGTGTGGGTCATGCTATTATACATAAAAGACAAATGTGATGCTTTTTCTTGTGATTATCCCCTTTGATCTAGTCCTAAACAGAGTTTAAGTAAATAGAGTAATAAAAAAAAAAAAAATTAATATGAATAAAGTCAATCTACTCCAATGTTTTGAGTTGCTTAGTAACTAGGGGTATTAATCACAAATGTCTACACTTACGTAGAACAGCAACTTGAAATATGAGTATGCAAAGCACTTTAAATTTGTGACTTGTTGAGTAACTGGGTGAATTCATCACAAATGTTTTACATTCGCGTCAAAAGGCAAGTGACAACTTAAAGAAGAGACTAAAAAAGAAAAAAAAAAAAAAAAAAAAAAAAAAAAAAACTCTAGTTTGCTACTCGGTTTGTAGTAGAGAGAAGGGATAATCACAGATTGAGTTGTTGCATAATATAATTACATTAATTGCATGACAAATGCGATTGGGTTGGGAGTTATGAATAAATAATTGCACTGGAGAAAGTGGGTATGCGTAGGTTGACTTTATTTTCAATTGTTTATATTTTTAATTGAAATTTTGATGCTTGCATGATAAGATCTTTTAGTGTGATGAGTTGAGTCTACTATTATTATTCCCTTGTTCATGATTCTACTTTTTGCTCGAGGACAAGCAAACTCTTAAGTTTGGGGGTATTTGATGTGTCTAATTTATATACAAATATTTGTACTCATTTACCTATTAAAATGGCTTATTTTCGCTGATATTGTCTATAATTCATCTTATTTCTATATGATTTCATTTAATTAATTATTTTTGAAAAAATAATATTTTTGATGCAAAAAGTAAAGATTTGTGGAAAAAATCAACAAACAAAGTAAAATAATTGATTTATCGATTTTATTGTTTTGTTGAGTTAAAAGTGCGACAAATAAATTTTAAAAGGATTTTTATAAGCTAATATGAGTTGTAGTTAGTTTAATTAATTTTAAACTAATTAATTTTATTTTATTTAAAAATCCTAATTTCTGGTATTATTTTGTGTATGCAGCAGCACGTGGTGGGCAGAAAAGGAAGCAAAGAAAGAAAGAGAAAGAAATAAATTCAGATCAATTTAAAGTAAGGAAATAAAGAAAAAGTGTGGACTTTTCTGCAAAAAGTGAAAACCCTAACTCTCCTTCCGTACTCTATAAATGCAAACCAAAGGGAGAGAGGAGAAACTTAAGAGGTGAAGGCTACCAAATACAAAGAAAGAAGAGAGATAAAAAGCGTGCGAGTTCCAAGGAGAAACAGTAGTGTGGGCAGTAGGGCTGCTGTCTTCTACAGCGCGGTTTTCGAAGTGCACCCAACCATTGCAGCGTGACCTGGCGACTCAAACGACTGACGGCGTGGGCCCCTCTCCCTGTTCAACGAATTGCAGCGTGACCAGACCAGTGCTTCTTCTTTTTCTTCCTATTTTCCTGAAGTGCACGCACAAAATCCAAGGCATCTGATGACGTGAACCCAGGCTGACTCTGACAGCGCACGCGGTTCCCGAGGTGCGCTGACTTGGCGACAGGCTGTCTGCTGCTTGGCGCACGGATCGAAGAGCTGACCTGGCGACCTGTCTGACCTGATTGGCGGCGTGCACTCCGAGGCGAAGCAAGCTTCTGGTTCGGTATTTTTGAGATAGGGGTGCAGATATTATTTTTTTATAATTTTTTTGTGTACATCTTCCCCTCTATATTAATTTTTAGATGCACTCCAAACAATTCTATTAATTGCAAATTTGATATGAACTGAATTTAAATGTTCTAGAGGCTAAGATGTAGCCAAGTTTTGAACACAGATTTTAATTCCTTGTTATTACTCTATTTTTCCTGATTGTGTTTTAATTTTTATTATTTATGCATACAACATGGTGGATAGACATTTGTATGATTTTTCAAATCATAAAGAGACCGAACAGGTGATTTGTGATTAATAAAAATTAAGACCGTATATTGGAGGACGTGACCGTTAAGAAATCCAATTTTTCAATTAATAATTTGGTGGATAAACGAATGATTAATTGAGAATAATTTTTAGACTACGTTGATAGAGTGGTTAATATCTTTAGGATTTTGGTCGACAATTGGGAAAGATAATATTTTTATTTATAAGGAGTTATAATTTATGTGTGTGATAAACGAGGTGAACCAAGAGCCCTAGAACTAATTTTACCATTAATAAAGTACAAGTGCTTCATCGTTTCACAGCCCTCTCCTTCTTCACCAATTTAGTTAGATTTAATTAGATTAGAGTAATTTAGTTGTTTATCATTAATAAAATTCGACCTTCCAAATAGTGATTCATCTAGCGATATCGGTACTCAGTAAAATATCTAGTCTCTGTGGGTTCGACACTCTACTCATCTATCTATATTACTTGTGCGATTTTGTACACTTGCAAATATCAACATCACTCAGGTTGTCTCAGATACAACTCGAAGTCTACTTAAATCAATTCTTTCTGTTAATAGAACATTTCGATGTTCAAAAAGCTCTCATTTGATCTTGCTCTTACTAATCTTGCTGTAAAATTTCCAGATTAATTATTCCTCATAATTTATACTCCAGTATATAAAAATAATTTTTTCAATAATTAAACATATATTTCCCATACAATTTGGTTAAATTGTAAGCTACTACTACCACATTTCTTTTTCGACATTTCTTATCCAATCATGATCTCAATAATCTCTATATCAATTCTCTGTTTTTATTCATTTCATAAACACACAAATTATATTTTTTTTACATCATCTATTACAACATTATCACAAAATTCCCTTTAAGCATATAAGGCAACATTGTCATCTACTAAGTTTTGCATATAGTTATTGATGCTAATAATGAATTTTTCTTGAAACAATCCATAGCTATAATTAATCTACACACAACTTAAATTAAACGATGGAAACACATACAAGCTATTTATTAACATTCCAATCAATTAATAAGCTACACACAACTTAAATTAATGATGGAAACACATACAAGCTATTTATTAACATTCCAATCAATTAATAAGCCATTTTGGTGATTAAAATGTACTCTTATTAATCTTTTTCATGCATCATCATTTCAATTCAATTCTAGCATGCTTACTAATTAGAAATACGGAAAATAACCCACCTTAATTGCAGAGAAACACAATTTGCAACACCTCCTAAACAAAAGTCCTTGCCAAGAGAACGGTCCTCCTTCTCGTCGATGTGCACACAAGCCTCCAAGATGCCGAACCCGAGCTCCTTTGATGCCGGCCTCTTTGTTGATGCAAGCACAAACTCCCCACACACAACTCTCAATCTTTTAACTCACTTACTAAACTGTTAATAATGTATTTTATACTATAGGTCTTGGAGAATTAATTAGCACAAAAATAACTAGGTTAGGGGGGGGGGTATTTATACTAAAATTTGGGTAAATGGAAGGCTAGGATTAAACTAGGAGTTAGAAACAAAGGGCTAGGATTCAAGGAGGAGTTACAATAACCAACCATGATCAAGTAACCACCACCCATGACTCAACTTGAAAATTTCCTTTTCCCTCCTAAAGCTAAAAACCGGCCATGCATGTATGGTGCAATTTGTACGTGTACGTGCAATGCACGTGCATGCATTTGTCCCCATTTAACAAAAGTTGTACATTATATTTTTCATAAAAATAATCTTTAAAATGTGTTCTACATTACAAGTTGTATTAAAAATAAAAATAGCTCATGGGCTTTAGTTTATGGGCCAAAATAATAGTTTATAAAAAGAAAATAAATAAATTCAATTTGGGCTTTAAAAAGAAATGCTTTTGTTTATTTGAAAAAGGCCTTTATATAAAAATAATTAGAGAACACACATCATCCATAATAAAAATAATTATAAGATTTCATACTACAAAAATTGCACGTGCACACTACGTGCAAAATAAATAATAAATTTTCATAAATGAAAATCGGGGCACTACACTAGACTAGGTGTCAAGTGTAGGAAAACAGATAACAAACATGCATAAAACCAAGTCAAGAAAACACAAATGCAATATGATGACTCTCTAATGCATACCTGTCGGATTCTATGCATCCCACACTACATAGGTCCGGTGCAAGCCCTTATCGTTCTCCACTTTATAGGGTTAAATTCCTTGTTATGCAACTAATCCTACTACGATGACTACTACGAGATTTAGATAAATTGTTAGTATCTAGCCCATGCCCTGATAATTCCGGAGGTCAATATCTATCCACAGATAATTCCGGAGACTATTTCACTCACACCTAAAAATTTTCGAGACTACCCCACACAGCAAGCTATGGCGCCTCATCACACGAATACCCTATAAGCGTCGCCACGACCCCGATAATTCTGGAGATCAATCCCACACCGCAGGTAATTCCGGAGACTATTTGACTCACACCTCGATAATTCTGGGGATTATCTCATACCGCAGATCATACTGAGGTCCATAACCCATGTTTGCACTCATTTCATCTTATCACCATCTAGTGCCTGTCCTTATCTTATTAAGTTAATTAATTAATTACGAATCTCCGAGAGTTGGTGTACCCTACCGAACTTAACTCAATCGATCAACAACAAAGCCACAACCGGCCAAACCACAAAATCTCAACTACCGGTGTACTAGGGTCCATGCACCCTCTAGAGACTCACAACTCAACCATCAACACCAAAACTTTCATTAAAACTCTCAATTCCATTATCAATACTCTCATATTAAGAAAACTTATTAAAAATCAACAAACCCAAATTCATTTAAAATACTCATCAATTCCAGAATTGAAATAAAATATTAAATCCATTAAATAACTGAAAATCATATTTTGAAGTCGTAGAATATCACAAAGCATCAATTCTTTTGAAAACCATATATCTCTTGTTTAATAAAGTCATAGAACACAATTTAAAATCTATTATAATCCAAACATAACTCTCTGTAAAATACTGTAATCTGTAGCAAAAATATCCTATAAAATAGTAGATCAATAATCTGTAATATCGAAGAAATAATCGTTTAAGAAAACACGAAGAAAACTCAAGAAAACAATCAGCCAAGCACTGACAGTCGACCGTCAAAATCAATTCAAAAGTGGCCGGTCGACCGACATGCAAAAATCCCATAATCAATTAATTGACAGTCGACTGTCATTTTAGTTCAAAAAATTGACAGCCGACCGACATGCTGAGAAAATCACAGCTTTGAAATGCATGCCCCTTTTACTGATACTTCGTTAAATAATTATAAAATCATAAATTTGCAACAACAAAAAAATCCCTGGGATGATTAAATACAACTTGTATAACATACAGGAGTTTATAAAACAAATCAAAACCACATCAAGATCATGAAAGAGCAATTTTTATCAAATTCTTCAAAACAGTGACTATGAATATGTATATATGTATATAGGTTTGTTCAAGTATCAGTTAAGCATCAAAATCCATTAAATAGGAGTAGTATAATGTTTAGATTCAATCTCAGCATCAAAACATTCAAGATTCAATTTGAAAACCTTCGTAAAACACAAAAACTCAATTTCGGCAGTATATTAACAGACCCGAAAACAAAATCCCCCGTTTTCACTGCAAGATGTGATCTTTTTGATCCAATAGCCCCTCTTGACTTGTTAAACACACACACAACCTCTTACATCAATTTGCCCATGAACATAAGCAATTACAACGCGTAAATAACCAAGTTTTGTTCATCAAAGTATCGAAACAGAGTGTACACTTAACATACACAGTAAAAGGTTAACTTTTGTTCTTTTTATGTAATACTCATCGTACAACTCATAATAAACACTCAAAACAGCAAGAATATGAAGGAAACAACCTACACATGATTTCTATTAGGTTCTTTAACAATCTAAAGTCATCTATATATAGTTTCAATCATCAATAGCCTTGTTTTATGAAAGATTCAATCTTTATTCAACCATCCATTAATAAACTCATTATATTATCATACAATCCCTTAACATTCTTTCTAATAGACAAATCATCACATACAACATGCATACAACAGCAAGAAATCAAATATATGTCACTCACCTTTTTGAAGAATCAACCGAAATAATAAAGAGAATAAGAAAAGTCATTCATTTCGCAAGAAAACCAAGATCCTCGCTTCGGAACTCCAAGAAATCAATAATAAAGAAAACTCTTTGTGTAGTGCAGCAAAGAGACGGCTGCACCTCCCTTTTAATAGGCCGGCAATTTGAGTTTTAGGGTTTTGAATAGGTTTTGCAAAATATCCCTTTTGAATATATCTTTACATATATAAATCCTTATACTTGGAAATTAGATAAACCAATTAAATTTAAATTTAAAAATCAAAATAACTGATCTAATCTTGGTCGACACTGTTTGTAAACCCAGAAAACGAAATTTGTAATTTTTGCCTCTAAGTGGCAATTTTGCAAAAAGACTCTTCTTTAAGAAATTTGCGAAATAACCCGAATCTAGTAAAAAAAAGTCAACTTTTTACCTATGAGTTGGCTAGCCATCATGCTCAGCCCAAAAATCCAAAAATCTGGAGTTTTTACTCCAAGTGGTAATTTTGCACAAAACCCCTCTTTTTGTAATATTTGTAAATATGCCAAATAAATATCAGAAAAATCCAAAAAATTCATAAATAATCCCTACTAATAAATAATAGGTTTTCCCAAAATAATTTCTGACTTTAAACTTCCCGAGAAAATATTTGCGCGTGTAAAAAGATAAATTTCAGAAAAATATTTATTAAATCATCAAAAAATCATTTTAATTCATTTATAAATCTCAAAAACATTATTTAAAAATCTAGGGTGTTACATCACTCCCTCCTTAGAATAGTTCTGTCATCAGAACTACTACTAATAGAGACTAAACAATTTAAGCAAAAGAACATGCAATCTCATAAATGAAAATATATTTTAATGAATACAGTCATACAAGAGAAATACAATTTAACCAAAAGAATTCAATCATACAAAAAGCTCAGGAAAATCTTTCTACATGCGATCCTCCGGCTCCCAAGTAGCCTCCTCGAACTGCTAGTTCCTCCACAATACCTTGACCATATGTATCACCTTATTTCTCAACACCTTCTCCCGACGATCAACAATCTCTACAAGCCGCTCCTTATCACTCAAGTTCAGCTGTAGACCTTCAGGAACTTCCACCAACTGTTGACTCTGATCCGGCACATATTCCTCAACATCGACACATGGAACACATCATGCACCTGCGCCAATTCCTCCGGTAGCTTCAACTTATAAGTTGTTTTACCAATCTGCCCCAAAATCCTGTATGGCCCAATGTACCTTGGCGCCAACTAGCCTCTAAACCTGATCACTCCCTTAGTCGGAGACACCTTGAGAAAGACTGCATCCCCAACCTCAAACTCCAAGTCCCTTCGTTGAGTGTCTTCATAACTCTTCTGCTAACTCTGAGCCTCGACCAACCAACCTCTTACGAATCAGCACAATCTTCTCCGATGTCTGCTGCATAATCTCAGGTCCAAACATCTGCCTCTCACCAACCTCATACCAACAAACAGGTATCCTGCACTTCCTCCCATATAGAGCTTCATACAGAGTCATCCCGATACTCTCATGGTAAATGTTGTTATAAGCAAACTCAACCAATGCCAAGTACCTCTCCCAATTTCCACTAAAATCCATAACACAAGCCCTCAGCATATCCTCCAACACCTGATTCACCCTTTCAATCTGACCATCAGTCTGCGGATGGAAAGCAGTACTGAAATCGGTTCTGGTACCCAAAGCTGCTTGCAAACCCTTCCAAAACCTCGCAGTGAACCTCGCATTCCTGTCGGAAACAATCGACACAGGAACTCCATTAAGTCTCATAATCTCATCAATGTACAACTCTGCCAATTTCTCCAACGACCAAGTAATCTTCATAGGTAGAAAGTGAGCTGACTTAGTCAAACGGTCCACAATAACCCAAATTGAGTCATTGCCCTTCGGATTCCTTGGCAACCCTGAGATGATATCAATGCTGATATTCTCCCACTTTCATTCCGGAATAGGCAATGGCTGCAACAAGCCTCCAGGTCTCTGGTTCTCTACTTTAATCTTCTGGCAAGTCAGATACCTTGCCACAGAGTCTGCTACATCCTTCTTCATACCAGACCACCAAAAGTGATGTTTGATATCCTTGTACATCTTTGTGCCTCCAGGAGGTACTAACAACAAGGTACTGTGTGCCTCCTGCAAGATATTCTCTCTCAAATATGCATTCTCCGTAACACACAACCTCTCACCCAACCATAGAACTCCATCTTGGACATGGAACTCTGATAACTTGCCTTCAGAACCATGCTGCAACATTCCATGAATCTCTGCATCTGATTTCTGATGTTCCATAATCTGCTCTCTCAAAAAAGGCTGCAGCCTCAACTGAGCCAAAAATGCTCCCAAATCCTACAGTACCACATCGATACCTGTCCGATCAAACTCTGCTGCCAACTCTCTCTGGGTAGTGATCAAACTCGACAGACTGCTCTTCCGACTAAGCCCACCGGCCACCACATTTGCCTTGCCTGGATGATACTTGATCTCAGGACGAATGTCTTCCAACACTTCCAACCACCTTCTCTGCCGAAGATTTAGATCCTTCTGTTGATAATTGTACTTCAGCCTCTTGTGGTCGGTATACATGTTGACCTTCTCTCCATATATATAATGCCTCCACTGCTTCAAGTCAAAGATAATAGCTGCCAACTCCAAATCATGTGTCGGATAGTTCTTCTCGTGCGGACGCAACTGCCTCGAACCATATGCAATAACCTTGCCTTCTTGCATCAAGATGCACCCCAAACCTCTGAGAGATGCATCACTGAAGATATCATAATCCTTCCCAGCTTGTGGCAAAGCTAAGATAGGCGCAGTCATCAACCTTTCCTTTAGCTCAAGGAAACTTGTCTCACACTTATCAGTCCAAGTGAATGCCATATTCTTCCTAGTTAACCCTGTCAAAGGAACTGCAACTTGTGCATAACCCTGAATGAATCTCCTGTAGTACCCAACCAATCCCAAGAAACTCTTGACTTCCTTCACTATCGTTGGCCTGGGCCAATCCTTCACGACTTCAAACTTCTGAGGATCAGTGGCCACTCCCTCCTTATAAAGGATGTGACCAAGGAAAGCTACCTCAAACTTCCAAAACTCACACTTTGACAGCTTGGCATACAAGCTATGCTCCTGTAACTTCTTTAGTACCTATGCAAAGTGCTTAGAGTGCTCTTCCTCCGACTTCGAATATACCAGAATATCATCTATGAAAACCACCATGAAAGAATCAATAAATGGCCGCAAAATCCTATTCATTATACCCATGAATACTGCCGGCGCATTCGTCACTCCGAATGGCATTACCAAAAACTCATAGAGTCCATGACGAGTCCTGAAAGCTGTTTTACTCACATCTTCCTCCTTAACTCGAACCTGATGATACCGTGATCGCAGATCAATTTTTGAAAATACAACTGCTCCCCGAAGCCTATCAAACAGATCATCAATCCATGGAAGTGGATACTTGTTCTGAATAGTCACCCTGTTCAACTCCCGATAGTCAATGCACATCCTCATTAACCCATCTTTCTTCTTCACTAACAACACTAGTGCTCCCTACGGTGAAGAACTCGGCCTGATGAAACCCTTGCTCAGCAATTCCTCAATCTGCATCTTGACTTCATTTTGCTTTATAGGTGCCATCCTGTATGGAGCTTTAGAAATTGGAACACTCCCCGACTGAACATTAATACAGAACTCAACATCTTGCTGCGGCGGCAATCCCGGTAAATCTTCCAAGAATACCGTAGGAAAATCCCTGAAAACCGAAATGCCTCTGACTTCATATGGAATCATAAACTTAGATACCATTGCAGTCACTTTCGGGTCCTTCTTCTTCTCCTAAAAAGCTACTGTGGGACCCCCTGGTGCTTTCACTAACACCTCTTTCTTCTTGCATTCAATTATGACATCATATATTGCAATCCAATCAATGCCCACGATCACATCCATACCTAAGACTTGCAATTCAATAAGATCAATGCCAAATAATCTACCACCAATCTCGATATTACATCCCTCATAATATCGATCAGCAATCAATTTCTCTCCTGATGGTGTTGCCACCGACAAGACTCTGCCTAGAAACACCTTAGGTTCCACACCTAAAGCTTTAGCAAAATTGGGCGAAACAAATGTATGCGAAGAACCAGTATCAAATAAAACTTTTGATTTTATTCCATTAACCAAAACAAATCCTGTTACATAAAGAATGATACTCAAATCTCCAATTTATTCTTAAACAAAGTTTTACTTAATACATCGAATAAATAAATTTAAAATTCTTGCATACCCTGGATCACATCCTCTGAGTTACCCGCATCCTCCTCAGTTAATGTGAACACTCGTCTCTACCTCTGAAATTTGCCTCTGCCTGTGTAACCCCGGTTTCCATTTATACGGATTGATATTTTTCCTTTCCTGTATTCTTGTATTTATTTTTTTTTCCTATAAATTATTCTATTCTTTTGAACCCCAAAAATTTTGCATTCATTTAAATACCCGACTATTACGTTTGAACCCAAAATTTCAAGGTACACTATTATGTATCACTATTTGATTATTCAACTCATGATTATTATTTTACTACTACTACTACTACTACTACTACTATTATTATTATTATTATTATTGTAAAGCTCATTGTTATCACTATTATTTTTATTATTTTCGTTAAAGCCCATTGATTTTGATTTATCTTGTATTATTTAATTATTTAAATTGAAGCCCATCATTTGAAGCCCAAATTTTAGCCCATCTCCTATTGGATTCTAACCCAAACCCGTATCTATTGGATCCCAACCCGTTAACCCATTATCCTACCCTACCCAAATTCAATTATCTGTATACAAATTTCTCCATTCCCCCCACTCTTCACATCCCCGTAACTCCACACCCCCACTATCTCATAACTACCCATTACTTTATTTATATTATATTATTATTTTATTAAAAACCCATCTCTCTCCCTCTCTCTCTCTCCTCGTCTCCCTTTCTTTTCCCCTATTTCGAAATGAAACAGAGAAACCCCTGCCTTCACTCTCGCCCATGCCTTCGAATGCCTCCTGCTCGAGCCATCGCAGTCAGCCTCACGAGCCCCGCTCATCGCCTGCAACCACCATCTTCCTTATTACGCTCGCACCTCGCCCTGTGCTTCGCGCCTACCTTTCCTTCTTTCCATCGAAGCGCCATCAACCTCGGCCTTTCTCCTTCCGCCCTGCTCCCGCTCGACTTCCCCCGCAACGCTAGATCCCTGTCGCAACCACCACAACTCCATCCTACGTACCACCAATGTCATCCCCTAGCCTGGTCCTCGCCATTACTGCCGAGCCTCCTCGTGTGCACCATCGCAACAATCCAGTCGCCTCATCATAGTCATCTATCCTCGAGCTCCTCATCCTCCTCCTTGCCGTCGAGCCGTCGACTGCACCGACTACCCTCACGGCAATCGCAGCAATGACTACCGCTGCCTTCTCCCCTACCTTAAGATCCCATCAGTCGCGACCCTTCATCACCCCGCCGTCCTCCACAGTGTCGTCGCTCCCCCTCTTGATCGCAGCAACTGCTCGAACCCACCACCTCGTCGAACTGCCACCACTACTACCTCGACTGCACCCCGCGACCATCCCTCTACCTCGACTTCAACCTCCCGTTGAGCTTCACTCACTGCCTTCGAGCCTGCGCCACCACTGCTCTCCCAATAGCAGTCTTACTGCTCGATGCTCTGCCCTTCGCCTCGCTGTCCAACACCACCTCCAGTGCCGTTGACTGCCACCACAACTCCTCGCAGTCTAGTCCACTGCTCGCCGCCATCGAAGTCGAATCCAGTCGATTTTGCTGTTGCTGCTATGCCAATTGCTGTTGCTGTGTGATTTTCGATCCGCTGGTTTGTTGTTTGCCATTCTGGTTTGGAATTGCCGTTTGCTGTTTGTGGAGAGTAGGGGTTGTTATTTGCTGTTTGGGGAGATTTGCTGTTGTTGTGTTCTTGTGCACGTTGTGCACACGTATTACGGTGTACGTGGAGTGCACGTGTCGTCGTCGGTATTCTCATCCCGTTATTCTTTGATATTCAGAATCGTCTTCTAACAGACAAGCGTCTTTTGAGCTCATTTTTATTGTTCTAGTTCAAGAAAATACTTCTTGAAATCCGGCAAGTAGTAATCGAATTGAATATCGCATCTAATTGAACTCTATTATTTTGTTTATTGTACCATGCTATTAGTCGTCTTATCGTGTCATTGCTATTGAAATAAAACTTGAACCATAAATTATCGTATTATGGAATATTTAACCTTGCTGCCCTGCCAATTGCTTGACTTTGTACTGAGGTTTCGACCCAATTGCTAACACAGAAACTTAAAACCTTGCACATAAAAATTATAGTACACTGAGTCCATATATTGTTATATTTTGCGTATAAACCGTGTTTTCCATATTTAATGAATTGGACCATGTATATTTCATGTATTGTAGTCTTGATATCATCTTGAAATTGTACTAGTACTACCGGTCTCATTGATTCTACCTGTTGCATGAGTATTGATACTATTGCCCACATTGATCACATTCATGTTCATAACTGATTGTTAATAAAAGAATAACAAGTCGGGGTAATAAGGGTCGACTTGGTAGTGAACAATATAGGAGAGTGTACTCGGAAGGGGATATTGGTCACAGCCCACATTGTTCATTGTTATTGGTTATATTGGTTATCGATTGATTGTGGATTACTGACTATAGTATCCCGATTTATCGTATATTGGTCATCGGTCATCGGTCATTGGTCATTGATATTGCAAGACCCGAGTACAGGACCTGTAGAGTTCACCACTATAGTCAAACGTTCACTTGACTGTATGCACCCGAACCTGTGGTATGGAACGCAGGATTACGTGCATTAGTTAGGATTGATAAAAGACTTATAGACATAAATGAACACTGAACATTGACACTAATACTGAATACTGGTTATTAAACATTGATTCCTGATTTCTGAATTATTGATTATCAACTTTTGATTTTTTTCGTTTATCATTTATTGACTCCGATATCGTTCTAATTTTTGTTCTTGTTATAAAGTTCTTTATTTCCTATTTTACTGCTTCCTACTACTTGTCGCCCATAGCTTGCTCCAACGGGCATAACTTTTTCCATCTCTGGATGATGAGATTACAGGTATCATGGAGGGAGAAAATTGAAGGACTTGGAGAACTAATGTACTAAAGATTGGAGTGGAATTGATAGTCATAGTAATTTTATTCATGTTATTTTATTTCCAGCATTGTATTACTTATGTACTTTGTATCTCGGGCTTTGTTGACCCGTAATTGTTGCTTATTTCCAGTTGTTGGTTATTATGTTGGACTACTGTATGTTTTATCCTAGTAATTGTTTATGTGATTATGTTTTTCTGCGTGGTTGTGATTATTCCTTTTTCATATTGTTGAGTTAAGATCGGTACAGCTTATGGATGATGTTAATATCATTCGCTGGGACATCGTCACGAGCTCGTATTCTGTATTTTGGGAAGCGCGGCGTGACAGCCTGCACCCTCCTTCTCCAACTGTGGATAGAAAAGCTTAGTATACCCTTCTCGCCCACATTGGAAATAAGTCTGCTTCGCCAGTTTAGGTAGGGCTGTAAATCAGACCAGACGGGATCGGACATTCATATGTTCAAGCTCGGACCAAAATTCTACTCGGATGGGCTTATGTCCGGCTCGGTCTAGGTCGGACAAATTTTTTATAGTCCGAACTCGGTTCCGTAAAGCATCGGATCGCAATAATATTCGGATGGACTTATATCCGGCTCGAGCTCGGTAAAGAATCGGACCGAATAATTTGTTCAGGATCGATTCGTATAACAGTTCGGACGGTCCACGGTCGGACCATTTCTCGAGCCGGAATCGGACGGACGACGAACCGTCCTGTTCATTTTACACCCTTAAGTTTAGGACATGCTGACCTGAAGTGACCCGCCGCCTTACAGTAGTAACAAGTCACTCCTTGGGTTGCGGGTGCCTTCTGCTCTGGCCTACTGAACCTGTCCTGCTTTACTGGGAACTTCTTCCCACCCTAACCAACTGTTGTTCTTGTTCCAGGTCTCCTGCTTCTTTTGGAATTTGTCCATATCTTCTTCTGTCATTGCTGACCTCCTGACCAGCATATCAAACCTCCTGATGTCCAACGGTTTCATCCGCGACCTCAAATTCGGCCTCAAGCCCTACTCGAATTTCTTGGCCTTCTTCGCTTCATCAACAATTAGCTCCGGTGCATATCTTGATAGCTGAGTGAACTTAGTCTCATATTCGCGCACTGACATACTACCTTGTTGTAGATTTAAGAATTTCGTGGCCTTCTTCTTGAATATCCAGAGGAAAAAATCTATCCCTGAATGCCACCAGAAAAGCCTCTAAAGTAACCTGTTGATCCCTAAAAGTCCTCTTCACTGACTGCCACCAGACGCCAGTGTCCTTCTCTAATTGCATTGCAGCCAATTCACCTTATTGACTGCTGGAGTTTCCAAGACTTTGAAGACCATCTCCATCTGTCTAATTCAATCATCAGCCTCATTTGGATCAGACTGCCCCTAAAAAATGGACGGTTTTATCCGCTTGAAGGACTCAACCTACTTAATTGGATCAGCATTAACAAACACTGGTCCAGCCTTATGATTCTGATTTTGATTTTGAGCCATGTTGGCTGCCATAAATGCATTCAAGGTCTGATACACCCTAGCAATTTCAATCTCAAGATCAAGTCCAGCCCCATGGGAATCTTCAGCCCCATCACCATTTCCACCATTTCTGGTCCTGGGTCCTGCCATTATACTGATTACTGCAAAATTAGGGTAAAATTAGAGCATCACAACATATTTCACATTCACACCAATACCCCATGGCAAAACCTCAATCATACCCTAAATCATAACATCTTGTTTTAATTCTATGTGATACTCACACTCTAATGTCCACACCTAGGTACTCACGCTCTAATGTCCACACCTAGGTTTATCATTATACAATGTTTATTATTACTACTAAAGCATACTCTGATACCAATCTCTGTAGCGCTTCGAATTTCCAATATGGTATCTCAGAAATATGTGGCACAATTTCCAGCATCTACCTCAATGTAATAGTAAACATAGCCAAAACACAGATAAATTTTTTAACTTTTATTACATCAATTCTTTACCAAACACAGCAGAAAATTAAACACCTTGAATTACAACTTCTTTCTTTTACAACACATCCTTTTACAAATTTTACATAAGCGACAATATCATTCTACCACATGCATCCAAATCCCAAGCTACAGGTACCACCTATAAAACATGAGGATAGAGATAACCCTAACCCCCAAAACTACGGGGTCAGCCATAATGGTGTGAGTGACATTAAAAGAAATACAACATGAATAAAACATAAAGAATATAGTCATAATCAACACAAACCAACAGTAGTAACGAGTGGAATATGAAATAACAATAAATAAAACATGAAAACATCGAGTGAAACTAGACTAAGTGTCAAGTGTAGAAAAACAGAAAACAAACATGCATAAACCAATTCAAGAAAACACAAATGCAATATGATGATTCTCTAATGCATACTTGTCGGATTCTATGCATTCCATATTACATAGGTCCGGTGCAAGCCCATATCGTTTTCTACTTTATAGGGTTAAATCACTCGTTATGCAACTAATCCTACTACGATAACTACTACGAGATTTAGATAAACTGTGAGTATCTAGCCCATGCTCTGATAATTCCGGAGGTCGATCTCTATCCACAGATAATACCAGAGACTATTTCACTCACACCTGGAAATTTTCGAGAATACCCCATACCGCAAGCTATGACACCTCATCACACGAATACCCCATGAGCGTCGCCACGACCCCGATAATTTCAAAGATCAGTCCCACATCGTAGGTAATTCCGGAGACTATTTCACTCACACCTCGATAATTCTGGGGATTATCTCATACCGCAGATCATATTGAGGTCCATAACCCATGTTTGCACTCTTTTCATCATATCACCATCTAATGTTTGTCCTTATCTTATTAAGTTAATTAATTGATTATGAATCTCCTAGAGTTGGTGTACCCTACCGGAATTAACTCAACCGATCAACAACAAAGCCACAACCGGCCAAACCACAAAATCTCAACTGCCGATGTACTAGGGCCCCACACACCCTCTAGAGACTCACAACTCAACTATCAATGCCAAAAATTTTATTAAAACTCTCAATTCTATTATCAATACTCTCATATTAAGAAAATTTCTTAAAAATAAAAAAATCCAAATTCATTTAAAATACTCACCAATTCTAGAATTGAAATAAAATATTAAATCCATTAAATAACTGAAAATCTTATTTTGAAGTCGTAGAATATCATAAAACATCAATTCCTTCGAAAACCATGTATCTCTCGTTTAATAAAGTCATAGAACACAATTTAAAATTTATTATAATCCAAACATAACTCTCTGTAAAATACTGTAATTTGTAGCAAAAACATCCTCTAAAACAGTAGATCAATAATTCGTAATATCAAAGAAATAATCGTTCAAGAAAATACGAAGAAAACTCAAGAAAACAATCAGCCAAGCACTGACAGTCGACCGTCAAAATCAGTTCAAAAGTGGCCGGTCGACCGACATGAAAAAATCCCATAATCAATTAATTGACAGTCGACTTTCATTTTAGTTCAAAAAATTGACAGTCGACCGACATGTCAAGAAAATCACAGCTTTGAAACTCATGCCCTTTTTACTGATACTTCATTAAATCTTATAAAATCATAAATTTGTAAAACAAAATTCCTGAAATGATTAAATACAACTTGCATAACATACAGGAGTTTATAAAACAAATCAAAACCACATCAATATCATGAAAGAGAAATTTTTATCAAATTCTTCAAAACAGTGACTATGAATATGTATATATGTATATAGGTGTGTTCAAGTATCAGTTAAGCATCAAAATCCATCAAATAGGAGTAGTATAATGTTTAGATTCAATCTCAGCATCAAAACAATCAAGATTCAATTTGAAAACCTTCGTAAAACACAAAAACTCAATTTCGGCTGTATATTAACTGACCCAAAAACAAAATCCCCCATTTTCACTGCAAGATGTGATCTTTTTGATCCAATAACCCCTCTCTAACTTGTTAAACACACACACAACCTCTTACATCAATTTCCCCATGAACATAAGCAATTACAATGCGTAAATAACCAAGTTTTGTTCATGAAAGTATCGAAACAGAGTGTACACTTAACATACACAGTAAAAGGTTAACTTTTGTTCTTTTTATGTAATACTCATCGTACAACTCATAATAAACAATCAAAACAGCAAGAATATGAAGGAAACAACCTACTCATGATTTATATTAGGTTTCTTAACAATCTTAAGTTATCTATACATAGTTTCAATCATCAATAGCATAGTTTTATGAAAGATTCAATCTTTATTCAACCATCTATTAATAAACTTAATATATCATCATAAAATCCCCTAACATACTTTCTAATAGACAAATCATCAAATACAACATGCATACAACAGTAAGAAATCAAACATATGTCACTCACTTTTTTAACGAATCGACCGAAATAATAAAGAGAATAAGAAAAGTCCTTTCTTTCGCAAGAAAATCAAGATCCTCGCTTTGAAACTCCAAGAAATCAATAATAAAGAAAACCCTTTGTGTAGTGCAGCAAAGAGACGGTTGCACATCCCTTTTAATAGGCCAGCAATTTGAGTTTTAGGGTTTTGAATAGGTTTTGCAAAATATTCATTTTGAATATATCTTTACATATATAAATCCTTATACTTGGAAATTAGATAAAACAATTAAATTTAATTTAAAAATCAAAATAACTGATCTAATCTTGGCCGGCACTGTTTGTAAACCCAGAAAACGAAATTTGTAATTTTTGCCTCTAATTGGCAATTTTGCAAAAAGACAATTTCTTAAGAAATTTGCGAAATAACCCGAATCTATTAAAACAGAAAAGTAAACTTTGATTGGAACATGATCGTTCTGAAGGAAGGCGTTTCTCTTCAAAAAGTTTTAAATTTCTGAATGTATATATATGTTCATGTAAATGGATTTCTGGAACGGTTAAGGGTTGAGGATTGTATTTGAAATTATAAGTATATTATTTTGTATGTAATTACAAATTTGTGTATCATATTGTTGATATTTTTGAAGATGAATGAGATTAGAATGGTAATGTGAATGAGATGGGAATGGTGTTCCTGTAATTGCTTTGAGAATTTGTATATATGTTGAAATTTGTGTACTTTGTGTATGTGTGCAACTGTAGGTTGTTGTGTGTGTGTGATTTTTTTTTTTTGGGTCAACTTAACCCATAATCGGCAATAACGGATTAGGTTGAATGATTTTTCCATAGTATTTTCTCTTTATGGATGAAAATTTGTACAAAATTCAACTTCTGAAGATTAAGTTTTGCCAAAATATTCCAACTTAATCCATCGTCGACGATGACTGGTAAACGCCACTTAACTCGTAATCACCAATAATGGGTTAGGTTGAACGGTTTACCAGAGTATTTCATTTTTTTGATGAAAATTTGTACAAATTCAAATTCTGAAGATTAAGTTCTGCCAAAATCTTCCAACTTAACCCGTTGTTGACGATGACAGATTAAGCTCACTTACCCCGTTATCACCAATAATGGATTAGGTTGAATGATTTTTCCAGAGTTTATGTTTCACTTTTTTTCACTTTTTCGTATTTTCACTTTTTTTTGGGGGGGGGGGAGGATTTTTGGGATTTATTTAATATGTTTTTTGTTGATGATAATTTGAATTTTTTTCTTTCTTCCACCTACTCTTACTTTACTAGAGATTTAGCCACATAACTGTATAATATTTTGAGCCAAAATTTTACCTACTTTAAAAAATATATATATATTTCACTGAAAGACTCCCCACAATTCGTAACTTTGGGTTCAGAAAATCAAGCACCTATTATTCGTAACGGTGTGATAAAAAACCCCCTACAAATCCACACTATCAATAAACACCCCTCCCCCCAACCACCCCACCCTCCCGACATTTTTTTGCTTTTCAAAACATGATTATTAAAATAATTCAAAATTTTGAAAATAATTCTTCTACCTAACCCGTTATTGTGTATAGCTGGTTCGGTTATAATTTTCAAATTTTTATATAAACCCATTTATTAAAAAAAGAATTTTTTTCGCCCCCCCCCCCCCCCCCTCCGGGGGGGGGGGGGGGGGGGTGTTACATCTATGTAAAGGTTTTTTGTTTGTTTCTAACCCCCTAACTATAATCTTAACCCTGTAACCCTTTTAAAATCTTTATCGTTAATATTCCAATTTTTTCAAGAACTTGTAATTTAACAAAAAAAACATATTTATGTGTTTGTTTTTTGTATTATGTAGTAATGTGAAGAGATATTCTTGAAACAATTTAAGAAGATGATCAATTTCATGTACAAATTCATATTTTGAAAATCGAGTTTTGTCCAAATCTTCCAACCTAACACGTTATCGTGAACAACGGGCTATGCTAACAACGGGCTAAGGTATCATCGAAATTCAACTTTTTTTCACTTTATTATTTTTTAAATTTTATTTTTGGGGATGTGGGAGAGGAGGTGGTGTGGTGTTTATGAAAATAGTGATTTATAATAAAAACTCTAGTTTCTAAAGAGGGCTAGATGGTTAGAGCTAGGGTTAGAAGGTTAGAGGGTTGTTGTTCAATTTTATTATTTTTTATTAAATTTTTTTAATAACAGGCTAATTGACGATGATTAGGGTAAGATGTTCACTAGTTTTTTGTTCAAAATTAAAAAAAAAAACCTAATGTTAGAAGGTTAGAGGGTTAGGGCTAGGGTTAGGGCTAGAGGGTTAGTTGGTTAGAGGTAGGGTTAGAGTTAGAGTGTTAGAGGGTTTGTAATGCCCTGATTTTTCAATTAATGAAAAAATTATTTATTTTGGCACGTAGTGTGCACGTGTAATATTTTTGGTTAATATTTTCATCAAGATGAGTAAAGATATTTCAATCGTTTTGTACCAAAGCCTTATTTTAATAAAAAGCCCTTTTTCTTAAAGCCCAAAATATAATGCATTCTTTTATTTTTAAATAACTATTGTTTTGGGCCATTTATTAAAGCCCATGGTTTAATTCTATTTTTTCTACAACTTGTAATGTGGAACACCTCCCTTTTTTAAAGATTTTTATTTTGTATCTTGTACAAGTTTCTTTTTATGGTGACTAGTACTTGCACGTGCATTTCATGTACACGTGCAGGAGCACACTTTTCTTGGCCGGATTGGGTAAGGAGTGGGTTTAAGTCATGGGTGGTTAGCTAGAGTGTGGGTAGTTATTACAACTCCCTAGTTCATCCTAGCCCTTGACCCTATAACTATCTACTAAATCCTAGCCTTCCATCTCACCCAAACTGGTGTATAAATACCCCTCTCTCCCTAACATTTTCTACACTAAGATCTCTTGAAAAGAAGATATACATATACTATATTGTAGAGTTGGTGAGTGAGAGTTCTCTTGGAGACCGATCATCTCTGCAGAAGAGCTTCGGTGTGGAGCAAGGAGCAAGGAGCAAGGAGCAAGGAGTCGTGCAGTGCATTAAGAAGCTTTTCTGGATTCAGTTATTTTTCGTCAATAAGGTGGGTGTTTCTCAGGACTTCTAATGTAGAAAATATGTTATGGCTATGATGATTGCTACCATGCTTGTGGAAAGTAAGTTTAAACATATTAGATTGCCCTGTGTATGTTTATGATGAAGGTCGTGAGGGACTAATAATGTAGTAATGACACTGAAAGTAAGACTGGAATGGGCCTGTACAGTCGACTGTCACTTGGACAAGTCGACTGGTACGAGGCGAATGTTCTCTCATGATTGTTAATTTAATGGCGTACATGTGTACAAACAGAAGTGATAGTATGATTGCTAAATTCATATCCCCCCATTTTATATATGATGGAGGAGATGTGAACGGATGAAAAAGAACTAGTGATAATTAGTAAAACTGGGAATAACCCGTACAGTCGACTGCTGATGTAAACAGCCGACTGAAATATCGAAGTAAATTATGAATAGTTCAGAATTCCATGAAATGAGGTATTCTTATGGCGGTGTTCTAGTGTGCTAAATTGAGATTTAGTGTTCATTTCTGCAAGTAAATGATGAGTAAATGAAAATGCATGTTTGACATTCCCTTGAGAAAGGAAATATTAGTTATGTGAAATTATATGTAGTGATGTTAGTGAACAGCTAAGAAATTACATGTTTATGTAGTATGAATATATTGTAATGTGACACAATGATGCATGTGAATGGAAGAACAGATGGAAAGATAATTCCTTAAATTGAAATTTAACCTGTTCAGCCGACCTAATGCAAGTGGCAAGTCGACTGGGCTGAGTAATAAAATGTACTGTTGAAACCCCAGGACAGACGACTAATTGAATGACAGTCGACTGTTACGTGAATGATATTTTGAACATGGAAAATTGTGGAGCAGCCGACTAGCCATGTGCAGCAGTCGACTCTCCTGAGCAGTTATGATGAACTTGATTCGACTGAACAAGTCGACTGGGCTTTCTCCAAGTCGACTGTCCAGAACACTTTGATATGTCAGAGATCTTATTTGGTTTATGTTAAAAGTTGTGAATCTTATGGTTGATGTTGGTAAACTCTATTTGTTGCTGCATGAATTTACATGAAATGAATCATAGACTTGAATTGAGAATTAAATGAATATGAAAGCTAAGATCATGATAAAGGAAGTCTGTGAGACTATTAAATGAATTATGAGTTGAAAATGCTCAATTGGAAATTGTGAATTGGAAATTGAAACAAAAGAGTAGCTAAGTCTCCCCCGGCATTGGAAATGAAATGAAATGAAATTTGAAAAGAAAGACCAAGGTTGGTCATGTTGAATGAATGAATGAATAAGTCCGGTTTAGTGGAGAGGCTAACTCTAGAGCTTTGATTTTTATTCATGATTCTAATAAAACTAAGGATTAGTGCATAGTGAAGATGTGATGAAAGTGAGAGAAAAACACGAGTATGAGAACTAGGGTTTCGGTGCGGGTGTGTGAGCCATAGAATGCATGCTTGATGAGTCAAGACATGGCGTGAGCACAACTCAGAATGATCGGACTCTAGCCACGCTTGTGGAATGTTTGGTGACTGCAAGAGGATCGTGTGCCATGAAGGAGGCTGAATTGGCACAGAATGCATACTTGATGAGTCAAGACATGGCGTGGGGTTCCCCTCCAGGTTTTCTGTACACGAGCTTGTACTCATAGATCATCTAGGATACTCACCATAGTTACAGTAGTAGATTAAGTCATGGCGAGGGATTAAACCCTACAAAGATGAAGAACGAATAAGAGGCTTGCCCTCGGACCTATGTAGTATGGGATGCATAGAATCCGAACAAGTGCGCATTAGTGTCATCTAATATAAACAATTGCATTAAGGATTAAGTGCACAATCACGACACGAAATCATTAGGATTTTCCCTTTTACTTTATTTTGATATGTAAACAAGTTTGTGATCTGTTAAGAAATGAGAATCGTTATACTGTTTTTGGCATAGAGAGGATGACCATGTATAATTATCATCAGTTGAATAAACTGACATACCCACAGTTTTGTATGCAGGATAAATGGCAAGAAAAAGATTAAAGAGGAACAAATGCTTAAAGATTTCTCAATGTTGTTGTACATTTGTTTCATTGTTGTAAATTTTACTTCCGCTGTGCAATGTAAATGTAATATTGATGTAAACTCTGATGTAAATTGAAAAGTTTAAATTTCCTTGTAAAATTGTACTAAGAGAAGCGAAAAGATCCTGTAGAACATCTCGAATTCAGTGTATTTGGGATTCGGGGCGTTACAGGGTTGTTCTTCCACTTTTTTTTTAAAGTCCCTCCCTCTCCTCTTCCAAAAATGTAAAATATAAAGTTCAGATATTACAAAAAAGTTAGGGTAAACATTTTTTTTAAAATTCCAACCTAACCCGTTATTGAGGAGGACGAGCTAAGTGAACTTAACTTGTTATCATCAATAACGAGTTAAGTTGGAAGATTTGGAAAGAACTTGATGTTGACAACAAATTTGTACAATTTTAACAATATGTACACTTTTATCAAATTCCAACCTAACCCATTATTGACGAAGACGGGCTAAGTGAACTTAACCCGTTATCGCCAATATCAGGTTAAGCTGGAAGATTTGGACAGAACTTGATGTGCAGTAGAAGAGTTTGTACAAATTTTAACCAAATAACCTAACCCGTTATTGACGACGACGGGCTAAGTTATGTTCAAAAATATATATACAAAAAATTCACACAATGCTTAACACATACACCAATTTGATAATTAAAAGCAATATCAGAAATTATCACAGCAATCATCAATCTCATCCGATAACAACAACAATAACCCACAATAAAACTTTCATACACAAAATATAATAAACAAAATACAACATGAATATATAAACACAACTTCTACATTTATCTAATGAGTACATAAATTGGATCAATACATTCAATTCAAGTGCATTAAAGCAATTACATACGTAGCCGACTTCTTCTCATGCCCTTCAATTCATCTACAAAATTGATAAAAGTAGAAAACAAGATGTATTAGTCATTTAAGGAATGAAATCATTAACCGAATACAAAACTAATAATAAAGAAGGTGTATTAGCTACTACCCCTTCCGACCACGCGGTTTGCGTCCACTTGGTGTGCATTGATCCAACTTGTTCCTCATCCGTTGGGGATTTCAACGTCTAACTTGTGTCTCGGGGGATAAAGGTTCATCCGACCCTTGCTCCTCTTCACCTACATCCATCAGTTCTTGTTGTGGTTGTTGTTGTGGTTCGGCGATGTGAATTCCTCCCCTTGTCATGCTCTTTCACTGAGAACTACACACTTTAGCTTTTAAATAAGAATCATGTTTGGCCCATTCACCTACATCTTCGAGAGCGCAGCGACACGGTTCAAGGATCTCCCGCATTATCTCCTTCACGCTCTCGGGTATGGTACTTTTCAATGTACGAGCAACTATCTTCATTGTGTCCCAGGTGTTTTCAATAGCATTGGTATCGGGTCGGGTCCTTCACTACCCGGACCCGGTCCCCTACGGGTCCAAAAAATGGACCCGGACCCGGACCTATGGGGACCGGGTCTGGGTCCGGGTCCGGGTCTGGGTCCTATTTAAATATTCCTACCTGTTCGGGTAGGAGCGGGAGTGTGAGCGGCGAGCAGAGGCGACAAGATGAGGATTTAGAATAGAGGAGAGAAGAAAAAGGCATGAGTTTTGAGTTTGGAAGTGGAAGATTTAGAATTGAGGAGGAAGGAGGGGAGGGTTGAGGATAGAATATTTATTTTTATGTTGATTTTTTGAATTTTTTTCAATAGGTCCGGGTCCGGGACCGGGTCGGATCTCTTTTGAGCGGACCCTGACCCGAACCCGAAAGTACAATGGGTCCCATTTTAGGACCCAGACTTGGACCCAAACAGGCCTGGTCGGTTCTGATCCATTGTCGGGTTCGGGTCTGGTCCAATGCCGGGTTCGGGTTGGGTCCGGGTTTCGGGTATTTATACCAATGCTAGTTTTCAAGCTACAACGAGTTGAAATATATAAATTAAACAACATTGTAAACAACATTATCAATATAAATATCAAGTATTCACATAACAATACATGCATAGAAATATATAAAATTATGTAAAGTTAGACTAACCAAGTTTCGATACGTCGACGCCTTTGGTTGATACATTGGTTATGAAGAAGAATATGTCGGTGGTGGTTCCTCCTCGGTTGGGGGAAATTGTTATCTAGACTCTAGCTGGTACAATGGTATGCAGAGATACATATAATCTGTTAATGCGCTTGTACCACGTCATATACACTTCTTAGAACGAGCCATCGTAAGATATAACAACATACGACATATTGGGTCTCATCTAATATCGTAAGAAATTCCAATTTGCCACATGCACCCTTTGGAAATCCGCCTAGTCGAAATTGGGCACGCGGCCCTTTCCTTTCACCTTATGCAATTTTTTATCGTACCAGCGGGCTTCAGGTTTCTTCTATTGATATCCAAATTGCCGCATTACTCTATCCAGATATTGGAACTCCACAACAGAGAAGTTGACAAGTGGGGCAGTCGTTAACCAAAACTTGCTAGCCAAGCACACTGGTGGAACTCATTGTAACCTATCAGGACTATACGGAACCCAATTGATGAACTCGTCGCGCAAAGCATCCAACTCATCTCTGTAGTACGCGAGAGATGTGCGTAGGTTATCGACCCACGTGTGTCGCCCTGCCCAGTACACTCCTAAAGAAGGCAACATCTTTGCATTCAGTGCTTTGGCCAACCAATCAGGTGTTGCCTCAATAATACCAGGACGACCGATGTGGATGCGCTCCCAACTCCATATTTGTAACAAAACCATCGGCCCACCTATCTGTACGGAACCCAATGCACATGAACCCAAGTTCTTATACAATGACGCTAAGGCCGCACTCGCTCAACTGTAATAGCCGACCCAACTGAAGTTTTTTAACAATCGTAAATACATGAGTGGCGCGCTCACACTGGAGGAGTTTGGGAAGAGCAAACCTCCATCAAACTAAATATGTACACAGATGCATAGTACTGGACGACTTCATCATCTGAATCATCCTTCAAATAATCGTCGAAGTTGTATTTCAACCATGAAAGTCGGAGTGATTTACCCTCGAATACTTCATTCGAAAAAGCTTCTTCGTATTGGTTTTTAGCTTGCTCAATGGCTTGCTCTACGTAATCTTCATCTTGATCTGAAGGAATATCTTTTAAAATTTCAGCTTCATCTTCCTCTTTCCTTGCATCCAACGTCACCTCTAAATCGATACCGAGGTAATCACGTACAATTTTCACTCGGTCGAAGTCCATGTTCCCCGTTATGACCACCCCATCTATAGAAAGCCCGATAATCATTGCTACATCCTGGTGAGTGATGGTCATCTCTCCTACTGGTAGGTGGAATGTGTGGGTCTTTGGTCTCCATCGCTCCATACGAGCTGTAAGTAAAGGACGATCAAGCTTCACACCCCCATAAATCGAGTTCCGTAAAAACTGGCTTTGACCAAGTACGGAGCAATACAGGGGTCTATGGGAAGAACCACATGCTTTCGAAAGTTACACTTCTTTGCGGACTAATCCCACACGGCTTGGGATCTATGTAAGTCCGAAATTTACACTTCTTTGCGAACCAATCCCACACGGCTTGGGATCTATGTAAGGGTTGCAATGCGAGTACGCTTGAGTCCACCAGTTCTGGAGGTGTAAGTCCAACTGAAGATGACTGACCGGCCTCAGCGGATGAAGAATGACGGCCACCAACCTACACGAACAAATACAAATCCTGTTATTATTGATACAATGTTGCATATTCATATTTGAACTAATAATAATAATCAATCTTACCTCAGTAAATGGTTCCCCACTAGCGCTACCAGAAGGGCTTCTCGCTCGCCTTGTTCTAGCCATTTTCTCTATCAATAATAAACATAAGGTTAATTGATAAGTTTTTTAGTCATTTCTCTATCAACAATAAACAAAGCAAAAATGTGGAAAACCGCACAAATGGCGACGAAAAATCTCGAAACTTTGCGAGTGGGTTGGACTCACATAGTACAAGCCAATGCAACTTGTAGCAGTGAGTTTCGACTCACGGTTTACGAGATACAGCCGAGTATCACTTTATTTCAAGAAAATCCAAAATAAAGCGATACATGGTCCTATCTTGCAAACCGTGAGTCGAGACTCAATTCTACAAGTTGCATTGGCTTGTGTGGGGTGAGCCCAACCTACTCGCAAAGGTTCATAATTTTTTGTAGCTGTTTTTGGGGTATTCTATGTTTATGAACTAAAATAATAAAAAAAAAAGTTATTTTAGTTGTTTTTTGTATGAAAAATTATAAAACCACACAAACGATAACAGAAAAATTTGAAATTTTGTGAGTAGGTCGGTCTCAACCCACACAAGCCAACGTAACTTGTAGAATTGAGTTTCGACTTACGGTTTGCAAAATACGGCCGTGTATTGTGTTATTTCAAGAAAATCCAAAATAAAGCGATACACGGCCGTATCTCACAAACCGTGAGTCAAAACCTACTTCTACAAATTGCATTACCTTGTGTGGGATGAGCCCGACCTACTCTCAAAGTTTCGTAATTTTTTGTTTCCGTTATGAGGTTTTCTACGTTAACGTACTCAAATTATCAACAAAATAGTTGTTTCAGTTGTTTTTGGTACGTAAACGTATAAAACTGCACAAACGGCAACAAAAATTTTCAAAACTTTGCGAGTAGGTAGGGCTAACCCCACACAAGACAACACAACTTGTAGAATTGAGTTTCAACTCGCGATTTGAAAGATACGGCCGTGTATCGCTTTCATTCACGAATAAGAATGGAAAGCAATACACGGCCGTATCTCGCAAACCGTGATTCGAAACTCAACTCTAGAAGTTGCGTTGGTTTGTGTGGGGTGAGTCCAACCAAATCGCAAAGTTTCGTAATTTTTGGATGTCGTTTGTGCGGTTTTCTCACGTAACAGTATGCAAATTGTTTGAAGTTATAATTATTGTTGTTCGAGATACGTAAGAAAACCATACAAACTGCATTAAAAAATACAAAATTTTGTGAGTTGGTCGGACTCACGTAACACAAGTCAACACATCTTCTAGAGTTGAGTTTCGACTCACGGTTTGCGAGATACGGCCGTGTATTACTTTATTTTGGTTTTTATTTACCAAAAGCGATACACAACTCTATAAGTTGCGTTGGCTTGTATTACGTGAGTCCGACCAACTTCCAAAGTTTCAGAATTTTTTTGACCGTTTACGCGGTTTTACTAATATCGAACAATAAAAAATATCACTCAATCTACAATTTGAGAGAACAACAACTACGTTTACAATTTCACCGTCTAAACTCATCCAATAACTACATACAAACTACTACATCTACAAAATTAAGCAACACAATAATTAATTCAAGTAATTAGAAAACATAAAAATTAAAAAAAAAACATAAATACAACTACAAAGCTAAAGATTTAGTCACTACCTTGCACAACTGCGAATTTTCCCAATGTAGGTGTTGTCGCCGAACTACGTTTTTCACTTCCCAATTTGTATTCGAAGATTGGATGAGGAGGGATTCTAAAGATTGGTGAGGGAAGGGGGGGTCGAAGTTTGTGAATTGAGATTGGAAGTGAGAGAAGTCGCCTTTGAGAACGAAGTAGCAACAGTAGACGACGTCGGAGGAGGAGGAGTGTAACCCCTAATTTTCGTTTTTCATATTTTTGATTTTTTTTCTTCTTCTTGAGTATTTGTACTCTTTTGTATTTTTCTGGACCGTATATTGGAGTTGTTTTTCAATATATATTCATTTTCTTTATCATTTTTGATCTTCTTGTGATTGATTTTTCTGTTCCTTGACTCATTCTTGATCATGTTGTTATTTTTCGTTCTTTACTTGGTTCTTGTTCTCTTTATTTTTGTTCTTGGGTGCTCGTGGTGTTTTGGTTGGGTGCCTATTGTTTATCCCATTGCTTTTGATCCTAAATTGACTACCAAAGCCAAATAAATCCATCCTAGTTGAAATCTTATACAAATTTATTCTAATCAATCCTATTGGATCAATCCTATTTATACTCCTAAACTATCCACAACCCAATACCCATCTCATACTTCTAACCCTAAATAAAACCCCATATATATAACTCCTCTCTAAATACCCTAACCCTAATACCCTAACCCTACTACACACTCCCGGCCTCCCTTCTCCTCTGCCCTTTGCGCCGTCACCCAACACCCCAAACCCATCCCGTCGCCAGCCCCATACCCGACCACCATAGCCGCCGACCCCGAGCACCATCAAACCCTCCATCATCTCTCTCCTTCCGTCCCTCTCCCATCCTCCTTGCCACCCTCCGGTGTCAACAGCAACCGCAGGAGCAGCAGCAGTGTCAGCTTGGCCGCGCCGCCGCGTCGCTACCTTCTGATCTCTCTCTCTCTTCCATTTGGTGTTGAATGTGCACGTAAGTTGCACGTGGGTTGATTGGTTCGTGGATCTTCGTTCGTGGGTTTTTGTTCGTTGCCCGAAAATTCGTTCCCGTTATTCTTGGTGTTCGTTTCGTCATCGGTTAAGGCAAGTAACTTGTACTCAAATTTATTTGTATGATACAAGTCATAAATACCGCTTGTAGTGTAATTGGATTCTAGAGACAACTTATGTGTGATGTATTTTGATGTGTATTGCCTCTATAGTTCTATTGACCATAGTTGCCTCACGACACAAATTTGACATGAAACAACTTAGGTTTTGACGTTCTTGATGTGATCATATATGTGAGTTATTTGTGAGAATTTGTATGTTGTTTGGATCCCTGTGATATACTTGTTGTGGACATGCTATACACCATATTTCATGATGTTTGAATACTTAGTAAACTCTATAACATGTTTGATTGTGATTAAAACAAGTTTCGTATGATTTATGTTGGTTTTGTTGTTAAGGGAAAAATCTGTATTTTATCGATGATCAGTTTTGATTGCTATTTTAGACCATATTAAGGTCAGTATCTTAACTTCATTATTAAACATGATTTTTAGAGAAATCCGTCTTATTTCCCACCCCTTTGACCTTGATCGATTTTGTTTTCTTATGTGTGAGGTGTGGATGTTTTACTACAGAGGTATATTTCATTTTCAGATTTCGTTTTTTGATGATTTCGATGACTAAACTATTTTGATACTAGTGTTAAACATATTATTTTGATCTGAAATTTTGATCAGTATTTCTATATCTATTTAGGGATTATCCAGATTTTCGGTGGATTTCATTGATGAGTTTTATGTACCGTTTCATGCTTGTTTATAAAGACTATACTTGCTGGATTTTGTTCGCTGTTATGTAAAGATTTGTATTTTCACCCTAATTCCTTTTCCTGTATGAAAAATATTTATGAAATATGAAAGTTAGGTTATTTTGTCTATTTTCATCTCCCTTTTACGGATTTGGATTTCGTTTCATGGTTTGCGAGATATTACAGTTTTCGTACAGCAGTGTTGGGAATTCCAGATTGCCAAACTACCGTTTCTTGATGTTTTCTTATTTTTTATGGCTAAACTAATCTTACTGGAAAATTATGAAACTTCATATTCTGATACTAGAAATATAGGGAAATACCCCAGATTTTTCCTGGATTTATTTGAGGTGTTTTGATGCTGTTTTCTTGACTTTGAATTCGATTTTTCTGATTTCTGGCTGAACCTATTTTTTGGATTCAAATCAGTTTTGAGTTATGATTTTGTGAAATACTATGCAACTTATTTATGCTCGCTGGATTCGGTTGGGAGTCTATTTTCTAGATGTTTTGACGGATTCAGATTTTCATGTTCGTAACACCGGGAATTTCAGTTTTTCTGTAGTGCGGTCTTGCTGTCCTGAACTTGAAATTTGCTTAGTTTATTCTTTCATGAGTTATCTTGCACCTGCATATGTTTATCTTGCAACTTGAACTTGCCACATGATCATGCCATGTTATTCTTGATATTTTTTGCACACATACATGCTTGTTTGATATTAATAATAAAATAATCAAGCCGGGGTTTAAGGGAAAGATCTAATAGTGGATAATTCAGAAACGTGTACTCGAAAGGGGATCTACTGATCCTACGTGATGACTTGAGACATGCTACATGACATGTGATTACTTGACACTTGCACGCAAGACACGGTACTTGCCACTTGCACAACTTGACACCTGATTATATGATACTTGATACATGATACTTGAAGCCTGAAGCTCGATACTTGATACTTGTCTCTGAGTACACTGTCCTCTATGGTCCACTATGAAATCTAAAGCGAAACTGTTTGTTGTAGCAACCATGTAGTAAAAACTGGGATGCATGAAGTGCTACCTAGATAGTAATAACTACAAGACTTGATACATGACACGTGAACTTGATACTTGAACATGATACATGCTTACTTGATACTTGACTACATGATTACATGATACATGATACTTGATACATGATTACATGATACATGACACTTGATACATGATTACATGATTCTTGACACTTGATGCTTGTTTACATGATACTTGTTTACTTTACACTCGATTCATGCCATTTACACTTAATCATCTTGTCATGCTAGTTGTTTATTTTTACATCATGCCTATTCCATGGTATTAGTTAGTTTTTCCCATATACTTGTATCCTAAATTACAAGCGGCTTGTCACTTGCAATTGACAGGTACCTGTTTTCTTTTTTCTATCCCTGCAATTGTTAAATTGTAGATTTTGGAGAACAGATTCCAGATGGCATCGGTGACATGAAGTATTAGTGCTGGATTTTATTATTATATCTTGTAGCTTGGATTGAACAATATTGTATTTTGGTACTTGGATTTATTCTTGTATTTGGGCAATGTGACCCAGGATATTTGTCTTATTCAGATCATGATTATTTGAGATTAATATATTTTGGTTTCAAGTATTCTTGTTAGTATTTTGGTTCATATGTACATGATTGGTTGATTCTTTTGCTTCCGACTTTGATTATTCTTGTGAAATGTTGTAAAGATTCTTGAACAGCTTATGGATGATGAAAATCATTCGCTGGGCTTTTGTCGCATATCCGTATTCTGTATTGTTTTTGGAAAGCAGGGCGTGACAGAGTTTTTAGTGGTATCAGAGCTCAGGTTTTGCTAATGTATTAGTTTGACTGATATATTAGACAAGCTTGCCTCGAACTGATACCAGCGCAACATTTTACCAACCATGCATGCATAAATGAATTATTATCAACATTGATCTGGAAGCTAACTTTTTTTAGTTTTGTGCAGACTATGGCTCGTAGAGGTTCTTCTCGTATTTCGGGTGATCAGCCTGAGCTTGAGGCTGTCACCGTTGTGCTTGAGCGCTTGATCAATATGCAGCAGAACCATAGTGATCTTGTGATGGCTGCTTTGGAAGCCGCTCGAGTTCCTCCGTCCGTTGCGCCTACGCAGGCCATTCTTCCTCCCCGTCCGGGAACAGTCACAGAATTTATGAGGCTGCATCCCGACAGGTTTTCAGGCACTGAGACGCCTTTGGAGGCTGAATAGTGGTCGATTAGGACAGAGCAACTTCTTTTGACAGCTAAGGTTGCAGATGCAGATTGTGTGGATGTGGTGACCATCTAGTTGGTGGACTTGGCTCATATCTGGTGGAGGTCCGAGTCTGAAAGGCTCGAACGACCGATCACTTGGGCCACTTTCACTAGGAGCTTCTTGGAGAAGTTCTTTCCTAGCAGCACCAGAGTTGTGATGGAGCAGCAATTCCTAGTCCTGAAACAGGTTGGTCGTTATTTCTAGTAATAGAATTTTGTTACATATTGTTCATGCAATGTTGTAACATAAGACTTTCTTGAAATAGGGCTCCAGGTCTGTGGACGAGTACGCAGCTAAATTTACGAGACTTAGTCGTTTCGCAGCCGTTCTTGTGGCAAACGAAGAGGATAGGGCTCGTAGGTTCATTTTGGGGCTTGAGCGAGATATCAAGGTGCAGCTTGTCTCTCTTCGCTTGCGTACTTATGCTGAGGCTCTTGAGGCAGCTAGAGCTCAGGAGCAGGCTCGTGGTGGATTGGCTCCTTCTCAGTGGACTGTTCTGTACTCAGTTGCTAGGCCTTCTGGTGGGCCTGTTCGGATACCTGTCCCAGGCCCTCCAGTCAGGGCAACTCCTTACTCTTCTGCGGGTCCTTCGAGAGTTGGGTTCTGTGACTTTTGCCGTCTTCCAGGGCATGAGCACAAGGATTGCTGACGTGCCAATCGTCACTATTTTGGATGTGGTGCTGCTGACCATTCGGTGCGGGATTGCCCGTAGTTGGCTCCTCCAGCCAGGGGTCCAGTTCAGCCAGTTGCCGCAGCTCATGGTCCAGTTAGACCACCGCTTCCTCCGCAGCACCAAATTATCGGTCAGAGGACCGCTGCTCCCAGGAGAGGCCAGGCTTTCAACCTGACTGCTGCAGATACTGAGTCAACTGAAGGTGTGGTTGCAGGTATCTTTTGTTGTTTTGTTGTTCTCTTTTGTTTCTTCATTTCCTTTTTGTTTTATTTCTTTCCGTTTGTTCTTTCTGCATTTTATTTTTCCTCACCCCTGTTCAACCATTCTTTTCTTTGTCTCTTTTGTTCTGTCTTAGGTGTTGTCCTTGTTTGCTTTTTCCCTACTCATGTTCTTTTTTATTCTGGGGCAACCCATTCTTTTGTCTCCTCTCAATTTTTCACTCGCCATCAGTTGGAGTGCAGCAACATGTCAGAGGCTTGAAATATTGTGACAGGTAGTGGAGTTGTCATTTATTCTCGGGAGTGCAGGCAGTGTCCCGTAATTTTTGGTAGTGCAGATTTCAAGCAAATCTGATTGTAATTAGGAATTCAGGATTCGATGTTATTCTGGGTATGGATTGGTTAGGTGAAACCCATGCCATTATTGATTGCCGTGCCAAGAAAGTTGTGTTCCGGATTCTAGATTGCGCAAAGTTTGAGTTCCACGCTGGGGAGTCTTCCCTTGGCCGAGCTGCAGTTGATAAGGAGGTTTGTGTGATGGAGTTGCATTCAGGCTGTGAGGCTGCACCTCTAGTAGTTCTGGATTTCCTGAATGCTTTTCCAGAGGAGTTGCCTGGCTTACCCCCTGATAGGGATGTGGAGTTCGGTATTGAAGTTCAGCCGGGTACGACGCCTATATCGAAGAGTCCCTACAGGATGACACCGGTTGAGTTAGTAGAGCTTAAGGTGCAGATTCAGGAGTTGCTTGATTTGGGTTTCATCAGACCCAGTTTTTTGCCTTGGGGTGCTCCAGTCCTTTTTGTCAACAAGAAGGATGGTAGTCATCGACCGTGTGTGGATTATCGGGAACTGAACAGTGTTACTGTGAAGAATCGGTATCCGTTGCCCAGGATCGATGATTTGTTTGACCAGTTGAGTGGGGCTGCTATTTTCTCGAAGTTGGATCTTCGTTCTGGGTATCATTAAGTCAAGGTGAAGGCAACTGATGTGCAGAAGACTGCTTTCAGGACCAGATATGGCCACTATGAGTATCTTGTGATGCCGTTCGGAGTTACGAACGCGCCGGCTGTATTTGTGAGTCTTATGAACAGGGTCTTTTCTCAGTTCTTGGATCGATTTGTGGTGGTCTTCATTGATGATATTTTGGTTTATTCTCATAATCAGGAAGATCATGTTGAACATCTTAGAGTGGTTCTGCAGACTTTGAGAGAGAATCAGCTCTATGGAAAACTCAGCAAGTACGAGTTTTGGCTCGAATGGGTTCATTCTTGGGGCACATTATCTCAGGCGATGGTATTTCTGTGGATCCTGCCAAGGTTGAGGCCATGAGGGATTGGCCTGTTCCCAAGTCAATTTCTGAAGTCAGGAATTTTTTTGGTTTGGCTGGTTATTATCGGAAATTCGTCCAAGATTTTTTGAAGATAGCAGGACCGTTGACTAAGTTGACTGGGAAGGATCAGAAGTTCTGTTGGTCTGATAAGTGTGGTGTGGCTTTTGTTGAGTTGAAAAATAGATTGACGTCAGCGCTTGTGTTGACTATTTCTGATGGTTCAGGCTGATTCGTAATTCACTGTGATGCTTCTGGTAAGGGTTTTGGAGCAGTTTTGATGCAAAAGGGCTGAGTCGTTGCATATGCATTGAGGCAGTTGAGGCCACATGAGAAGAACTATCCGACTCAAGACTTGGAGTTAGCGGTAGTGATTTATGCTTTGAAGCTGTGGAGATATTATTTGCTTGGTGATCGAGTAGAGATCATTACAGACCACAAAATTCTCAAGTACATATTCACCCAGAAGGAGTTAAACATGAGGCAAAGGTGTTGGTTGGAACTTATGGCCGATTATGACATCAGTTTGCAATACCATCCTGGTAAAGTAAACTTGGTGCCTGATGCTTTAAGCAGGAGGCCGACAGTTATGTTCTTGACTTAGCAGAGGGATCTGATTGAGCAGATGAGGAGGTTGGTGTTGGAGGTTTTATTGCCGAGTTCTGATCGGAGTTGTTTGGTGCTCCAGCTGCAGTCGTCTCTTATTGATCAGATGAAGGAGGCGTAGGCGGGCGATGCACAGTTGCAGAGTTTTCAAGCTGAGCTTGAGTCTGGGTCCAGGACGGACATGGTTATTCATTCTGATGGATCGCTTCGTTTTGGGTTCAGGTTATGTGTCCCGAAAGGTGAATTTCGTCAGAGGTTGCTTGAGGAAGCCCATCAGTCATCCTATTCTATCCATCCCGGCGATACTAAGATGTATCGGGATTTGAAGCTTCATTTATGGTGGCATGGTATGAAGGGAGCTGTAGCTCGGTTTGTTGCTCAGTGTTTGATCTGCCAGCAAGTTAAGGCAGAGCATCAGAGAACCTCCGGACTTCTTCAACCGCTTCCTATTCCAGAGCGGAAGTGGGAACATATCACTATGCATCTTGTGACTGCTTTGCCGAGGAGTCCTAAGGGTTATAATGCTATCTGGGTGATTGTCGACCGTTTGACGAAGAGTGCTCACTTCATTCCTTTTCGTGTCGGGCAGTCTACTGAGAGTCTAGCTGAGAGGTACATGCAAGAGATTGTTAGACTTCATGGAGTTCCAGTCAGTATTGTATCCGACAGGGATACGAGATTCAGATCTCAGTTCTGGGAGAGTCTTCAGAACAGTTTGGAGAGTAAATTAAAGTACAGTACAGCTTTTCATCCCCAGGCTGATGGACAGTCAGAGCGGACTATTCAGATTCTTGAGAACATGTTGAGGTCCTGTATGCTTCAGTTTGGTAGATCATGGGAGGACCATTTGCATCTCGTAGAAATCGCGTACAATAACAGCTTTCAAGCCAGTATTAAAGCTGCTCCGTTCGAGACACTCTATGGGCGGAAGTGCAGATCGCCAGTGTGCTGGGATGACATTGGTGAGAGGAAGTTGTTAGGTCCAGAGTTGATCACCAAGACATTTGATGCTGTGGTTCAGATCAGGAAGTATTTGCAGGCAGCTCAGGATAGGCAGAAGCGATGGGCTGATGTCCATTGGAGGGCTTTGGAGTTTGGTGTTGGTGACCATGTTATCCTAAAGGTATCGTCATGGTGCGGTGTCATTCGGTTTGGTGGTGGGGACAAGCTTAGCCCTAGGTTTATTAAACTGTTTGAGATTTTGAAGCGAGTAGGCAAGGTGGCCTATCGTCTTACATGGCCTCCAGTGTTATCAGAAGTGCACGATGTTTTCCATGTCTCACAACTCAGGAGATATATCCGAGATGAGAGCCATGTGATCGACTATTCTGAGTTGACTGTTCGGCCGGATTTGACTTGTGAGATTCCGCCAGTTGCTATTGTGGACCGGCAGGAGAAAGTGCTTAAGAACAAGGTCATCAAGTTGTTTCGTGTTGCATGGAATCCTCACTCTCCTAGTGAGTCGACTTGGGAGCTGGAGGAGGAGATTCAGCAGAAGTTTCCTTATTTGTTTGTGTAGTGTTTGCTTTTGTTTTGCTTTCTTTTCTTTCGGGGTTACCCTGTGTATCTTCTTTTTAAATTTCAAGGATGAAATTCTTTTTGTTAGGTGGGTAGGATTGTAACCCCTGTTTTTCGTTTTTCGTATTTTTGATGTATTTTTCTTCTTCTTGAGTATTTGTACTCTCTTGTATTTTTTTGCACCGTATATTGGAGTTGTTTTTCAATATATATTCATTTTCTTTCTCATTTTTAATCTTCTTGTGATTGATTTTTCTGTTCCTTGACTCGTTCTTGATCATGTTGTTATTTTTTGCTCTTTACTTGGTTCTTGTTCTTTTTATTTTTGTTCTTGGGTGCTCGTGGTGTTTTGGTTGGGTGCCTATTGTTTATCCCATTACTTTTGATCCTAAATTGACTACCAAAGCCAAATAAATCCATCCTAGTTGAAATCTTATAAAAATTTATTCTAATCAATCCTATTGGATCAATCCTATTTCTGCTCCTAAACTATCCACAACCCAATACCCATCTCATACTTCTAACCCTAAATAAAACCCTATATATATAACTCCTCTCTAAATACCCTAACCCTAATACCTTAACCCTACTACACACTCCCGGCCTCCCCTTTCCTCTGCCCTTTGCGCCGTCACCCAACACCCCAAACCCATCCCGTCGCCAGCCCCATACCCGACCACCATAGCCGCCGACCCCGAGCACCATCAAACCCTCCATCATCTCTCTCCCTCCGTCCCTCTCCCGTCCTCCTTACCACCCTCCGGTGTCGACAGCAACCGTAGGAGCAGCAGCAGCAGCGTCAGCTTGGCCGAGCCGCCGCGTCGCTGCCTTCCGATCTCTCTCTCTTCCTCTTGGTGTTAAACATGCACATAAGTTGCACGTGGGTTGATTGGTTCGTGGATCTTCGTTTGTGGGTTTTTGTTCGTTGCCCGGGAATCCGTTCCTGTTATTCTTGGTGTTCATTTCGTCATCGGTTAAGGCAATTAACTTGTACTCAAATTCATTTGTATGATACAAGTCATAAATACCGCTTGTAGTGTAGTTGGGTTCTAGAGACAACTCGTGTGTGATGTATTTTGACGAGTATTGTCTCTATAGTGCTGTTGACCATAGTTGCCTCACGACACAAATTTGACATGAAACAACTTAGGTTTTGACCGTTCTTGATGTGATCATATATGTGAGTTATTTGTGAGAATTTGTTTGTTGTTTGGAACCATGTGATATACTTGTTGTTGACATGCTATATACCCTATTTCATGATGTTTGAACACTTAGTAGACTCTATAACATGTTTGATTGTGATTGGAACAAGTTTCGTATGATTTATGTTGGCTTTATTGTAAAGGGGAAAATCTGTATTTTGTCGATGATTCGTTTTGATTGCTATTTTAGACCATATTAAGGTCAGTATCTTAACTTCATTATTAAACATGATTTTTAGAGAAATCCGTCTTCTTTCCAACCCCTCTGACCTTGATCGATTTCGTTTTCCTATGAGTGAGATATGGATGTTTTATTACAGAGGTGTATTTTATTTCCAGATTTCGTTTCTTGATGATTTCGATGACTAAACTATTTTGATACTAGTGTTAAACATATTATTTTGATATGAAATTTTGGTCAGTATTTCTATATCTATTTAAGGATTACTCAGATTTTTGGTGAATTTTATTGATGAGTTTTATATACTGTTTCATGCTTATTTATAAAGACTATACTTGCTGGATTTAAGAGTTGAAGGAGTATAAGTGGGTGAATACCCATTATACCCCTATCAACTTTAGTGAGAGGAGAGGGGGGTTTGGGCGGGATCAATTTGAGCCGCTAGATCAGATCAATAGCGATCTAAAGGCTCAGATCTCCGTTTGCAACGGGTCTGTGCAAACAGACCCGTTTGCAATAGAAGAAAACTTTGATATATATATATATATACACATATATGGAGAAAATAAATTTGCCATAAATAAAGAATTTTCTTCTATGACATGTTAAAAGCAGTATTTTCTCATCTCATAAACATGATTTTTATTTGTTCAAAGTTTTCTCCATGTCATATAGTAAGATGATGAAAGATCACGAGTTTTGGACATCTTTTGCCAATGTATCAAACTACTAGGTTTGCCCGTTGACACGTACCTACGGCAGGTCCATTTGTAACATCCCGCCCTAATACTCAGACAATTTTTTTTTATTTTTTGAAGACAAATTAGATACTATGTAGTACAACTGCCCACCACAGGCTGCCTCTCAAAAGGTGGTTAACCAATTAGGTGACTCTTGATCATAGGCATTTACTATTTATTATTGTATTATTCTTATTACTTACCGATACGAGACAATCCCAAGCCTTCTCTCTGTTTTATCCCGTGTGCACTGCACACGTTACAAGAGAGCAGTGGGGCCCCAGGGTGATGATGTCACCTTCCACAAAGTGCAGCACCTGCCCGTTCTGTGGAAATGGGCCTCCCTTGAATACCATCAATTACTTCACATTTCAATATATATTTAACCATACCATTCTTTTTAATTAAAAAACAGCCAACTTTGTTTTACTTTCAACATATATATATATATATATATATATATATATATATATATATGGGCTATCTTCCAGTGCACACCACTTAACCCGTCATTCCCAATGACGGGTTAAGGCAAAACACATAACTCGTCATTGGTGATGACGGATTATGTGTTTTGCCTTAACCCGTCATTGGGGATGACGGGTTAAGTGGTTCGCACGTTCGCAACTGCTACAGTAACGTTTGCAACGGAAGAAGCCTATATATATATATATATATATATATATTCTTTTTTTTGAAAACTACCGGGTGTTACACCCCCCCCTTCAGTGCAGGATTTCTTTTCTAGCCGATGTGGAGTGGAGTACCCTGATTCTGCTTGCTGCACCGTACCCCGATTCTGCGGGTGGTTCACTATTTCAGGCCGCCACCTCGCTCCCTCTCAGGCATACCCGTACATCTGCTAGCTCCATCTCAGGCATACATCTCGCCCACTCTTACCCACACTCGGTATCGAACGTCGGCTCTGATACCATTTGTAACATCCCGCCCCAATACTTAGACAATTTTTATTATTTTTTGAAGACAAATTAGATACTATGTAGTACAACTGCCCACCATAGGCTGCCTCTCAAAAGGTGGTTAACCAATTAGGTGACTCTTGATCATAGACATTTACTATTTATTATTGTATTATTCTTATTACTTACCGATATGGGACAATCCCAAGCCTTCTCTCTGCTTTATCCCGTGTGCACTACACACGTTACAAGAGTGCAGTGGGCCCCCAGGGTGATGACGTCACCTTCCACAAAGTGCAGCACCTGCACGTTCTGTGGAAATGGGCCCCCTATGAATACCATCAATTACTTCACATTTCAATATATATTTAACCATACCATTCTTTTTAATTAACAAACAGCCAACTTTCTTTTACTTTCAACATATATATATATATTTATTTATATTCTTTTTTTTGAAAACTACTGGGTGTTACATACGACACGTCTTCGGAATGGTGTACCTGGTTTGATTATATAAAATAGTTTTAGAGGTCGAGCAAATTAATTGAAGTATGAAACATATTATATGAGGAAGCAACATATCTACCTTTAAGCTCAACTATCGCCTTCTTGATCATTAGTTTGAACTTACTTGGAATGCATATAGTTTGTTAGAAACACTGCATATAGTTTTTTTTAACTTCAGCATCACTTTTTGATGCTTGTAATAGTTATGCAAGGACATGATCAGATAGTTTTTATAGAGCTTACTCTAATTCCATAACCACTATGAGTATGTCTAAATACAATGGTAACCCAAGTGTAGGTGCGAAGGTATTTACAATACCAATAATCTAAATATTTGTTTGTCTGAGACTCAGTTTGCAATTGAAATACCTCTTATCATTATTTCAACCAAAATGTAATACATGAAGTTTTCAAAACTCTAATTCAAGTTAATCATTTCTTTTATATCCACTTTGTCTCCCTATTGCACCATTATAAAAAAAATCAAAATGGATCAATAACAAATTTACTTTAGCCATCTTTCTTGAGTGGAGAGTTTGCACCCTTTACTAGTAAACTCCAGTCATCCCAATCTTGTATATCAAAACATACACTAAAAGTTCTTATATGTTATGTTATCCATGGTTTCTAATAACCAGTGAAGGGAACACTTCACGATAGTATATTCTCTTGTAGTAAAGAAATTAATGTTGCATATTTGTCAAGTTATTTTAGGTTGCTGATCAGCTTACCTGTCCTGCTATGGTTTGGAAGCCCAAATTGAGGCCACCAAATAATCCATCTCTCACTTGCGTACATCTTAAATTAAAACAAAAAAAAAACTCATCAAATAAATCACCAAATTAAAATTTTTTAAACCCAAAAATAAAACAATCATACCTCTCTGAACTTAGATCTCACGCACACACAAAATTCGAGTCGGAAAAAAACTGAGTAATTCTCTGCACACACAAGATTAAAAATTAGAATGAGAATTCGCTTAATGAGATAAAATTAGAGTCGTCGCATCGCATGTAGAGACTATCGATTCGGTGGAGGGGAGTCGCCGATACGGAGTCGCTTGATGTTCATGCTCGATTTGGTGGTGGAGAGTCACCGATACGGAATCAACAGCGGATCAGATATCGGCGACGACCTCTTGATTGTGGTTCAACCCTGGATTTGGATTTGGATTTGCTTTGAGGTGCGCTTGAGAGGACGATGGAGGCTTCGCCAATGGAATGGAAGCAAAGGTTTAAGAAAATAGTTTTAGAAATTTGGAGTTAGTGGCTTAAAAACCCTAGGGAGGAGAGAGAAGTTGAAGCTCTCTGGTTTGGAGAACAGAAGGAGCAAACTTGATCTGAATAGGAGGGGGGGGGGGAGAGAGAGAGAGAGAGAGAGAGAGAGAGAGAGAAGTTTTTTTTGGGGGGGGGGGGGGGGGGAGGAATATATTTTGAGAACTTAGATCTGGACCATTGATTTCCTTATTATTGATGGAAGCAACTTGATAGCTTTTCTTTGTATTTTATTATATCTATACTATTATTAAGCAAAGCCTTATTTTGCTGGCTTTTTACTATTATACCCTCACAAATATAAAGGGCTAAAAAAATATATAGGGGTATAAAATGTAATTTGCATGAAATCTATACTTAAAGAACCATCTATCTATACTATTATTAATAGTATGAAATTTAGTCATTAAGTTTGGACCAAACAAACAGTAAATACCGTAATAAAGCCATTGCAGCTTTGGTATATGAAAGAAAACATCAAATATGCTTTAGGAATAAATATGACAGAATATAAACTATTAATGAGCATGCGGTATATATGCTATTAATCAACATTGCAGCTTTCCAATGAAAGAAAATCAACATTGCAGCTTTGATCCATGAGCATGCAGTAAATACCGTAATAAATATGCTTTAAAAATCAAATATGCAGTAAACTCTGTCGTCAAAATCCATGAGCATGCAGTAAATACCGTAATGCAGTAGTTTATGGTTAGGATCTGGGTTTTCGAAACGTTTTTTTGAGAACCCAAGGGTCAGGCCACAGAGGTTGAAGTGAATATAGATGAACACAGAAAACATATATAATGAGTTCTGCAGGGAATGAATTAAAATTAAAGTCATGCAGTAGTTTATGCCAGGGAGTGGCGTGCTTGAAGGGGGGACAATAGTGGCGTGCTTGAAGATATCGAATACCCAACGGCAACTTCTTGGTTAGCGCTGAATTGAAGTGAGTACATATTTAAAACTTCTTGGTTAGCGCTGAATTGAAGTGAGTACATATTTAAATTGTTATGGATTCAGGCAGAATGATTTCTTCTCTGTTTGCAATCTTAAGTTGGACTTTTTTTTTGCAGGCTCTGATTATTGAATTCCTGGGAAAGTTTGCTTCTACTGTGAGGCTTAGTTGAAAATTGTGGCCGGTTTCACTTGCAATTGGTTTCATTAGGTATGTTAGCTGTTCTCTGTCACAGTGGTGAGGTCTATTTTTTCTTTTTGAATTACAGTTATAGAAATGTCAAAGGTACATGCAGGCAAGTTCATTCTCTCTTTAATAATTTTACTACTATAATTAGATCATGCAAGCAAGATATGACAAAATGCATGTGAAATATATTATCTGTCTGAGGAAATTTCTTTCCAGACAATGATTAAAATAACGATCAGGAAGGAAGAAAAGAAATGAAGGAGAGGTCTCTATTTATACATATCTGTATATAATTTTTTTTTTAAAAGCAATGTATATCTGATGCATATTACCTTATGTACTTGCAGTAAGTATAAGTTATATTTTGCACCTGCACCACTGTTTGTATATATGTTAGTTGTCATAAAAGAGTGGTTTTATGGGTGTAGAATGTTCCGATTCAAAAAATAATAATGTTGTTACCCTATTATTGATGTATAATAGCAGCAGGTAAAATTAACATCAGGGGGTCATTTCTTCATTGCTTTTCTCAGCTAACCTGCATTACACTAACTTGAGCTTTTAAATAATTTTAAAGCTATCGTGATTCTACGTGCAAAAGTATCAACGCTATGCAAGACATCCCCCAATGTCAAGAATGATAGCTTTATTAGGTTCTGCCCATATATGTTATCATGTTATTACATTTGGATGAGTTGAGACTAATGTAGTTTGCCATCTTCAGGCAACAGTTGATTCCAGCATTCAGTTCAAGGAATTTGAAAACAAGAACCGGTATAGAAGTTAACATTTGATCCTTTAAACTATTCCATTGTTTCTCAGATACAAGTAATTCTGCACAAAGAGAAAAAAGAAAAGTGCATGCCGATTTTTTGGACATTTTATTTATTTTCATTTGTAGCACATAGTTTCAGAAGTGGGTCAACAAAAAATCCTCCTAATGTAAAGGAAATGTAAAGAAGGAAAGAATGAAATAGTACAAGAAATCTGTTGCAATGGCGAAAGACTTCAAAAGCCATGTCATTCCTATACAGTATTTGCTCCTCATCTCTCACCACTGTTGCAGTGAACAACTCTAGCACTTTTTTGAAACCAATCTAATTAAGGCCTTAGGTTGCATGCTCTAATAAATTTATCGGAGAAATCTACGTACTTTGTCCAAAATGAGATCATTATATGTGATGTTATTTCGTAAAAAACTGGTTCTTACTTTGAAATAATCAGCTCACACTATTTGTTTCTCATACATAGGCTTCTGCTCAGGGATTTTAGTAATCAGCTCACACTGTTTGTTTCTCATACAAAATCCCCACTGAGAAGATGCCAAGAAATGCCCGTTTGAGTGATATTAAGAGACAAGCAAGATCTGCATCCCCATATCATGTAGTATCTAATAATCAAGAAGGTATCCTCCCGAAACTACTATTCTTTTATAAATTAGAATTATTGTCAATAATGTTCTAATTAATATGCACCTTTCAACAGTTCATCATGGCAGACATAATTCTACGACAGTTCATCCGGCAAGGAGACGCCATAACTATGCTAGAAATTATGTTGACATAAACATGATGCCAGTACACGTGTTATCAGAATCCAAATTCTGCGAAAAATGTGGTGCTAAGTTGTTTTCAGCTGAAACAAGAGAGATATGTTGTAGGAATGGAAAAATCTCACTACCGCAACTTACAACACCTGTCGAATTGAAGATGTTATATACTGATCAGAGTGAGGAGGGAAAGCATTTCCGACATAACATTCGGACATACAATCATATGTTTGCCTTCACTTCGATGGGAGTTCATTATGATGCAAGTCTCGCCAATGGCTGTGACGGAATTTATACTTTTAGAGCCCAAGGGGCGATATACCATAAGATAGGAAGTCTACTACCTGTTCAACGCCCTAATTGGACAGGTAGTCTACAACCTGCTGGACCCCCTAGGCCAAGATATCTACAATTGTACATATATGATACTGAGCATGAAATTGAAAATAGAATGAGGGAAAATACTGGGATGCGGACACACATAGTTAAAAAACTGAAGGCGATCTTAAATCACCATAACCCTTTCGTGCATCAATTTAGACGAATGGCTGTGAGAGATGACTTACCAAATTGTAGATTGTTGCTTAAAGACCATTCCTTGGGAGGTCACCAGTATAATCTTCCTACAGCATCTCAGGTTGCAGCAATTATAGTCGGAGGTGAAGATCTAACAAACGTTGGACCCCGGGAAACTATTGTGGAAACAATGGAAGGCAACTTACAGCTGATTCCAGACACGGTCGGTTATTATGATCCTCTACAGTACCCACTTTTACTTCCGTATGGGAACTATGGATGGGATGTCAACACCCATTGTTTAAATGGACATCAAGTTACCTGCCGGGAATTTTATTCGTATATGCTTCAGGTAGTGTACTAATATGAACTATATATATTCCTCTTTCATACTATACTGATAAATAATGTTTTTGTTACAATTACAGATTAGAGCAAATGATACATCAATACTACTTCGTGCCGGCAGATTACTACAACAATTTATTGTTGACACTTACGTCAAAATTGAGATGCAAAGGTTACGGTTTTTGCGGGCCAATCAAAAAACTATTAGAGCGGAGTTGTACCAAGGGTTACAAGATTTATTTAATGCGGGGGTACGAAATGCAGGTATGTAATTAGTAGATTGAAAAGTCTTATTATTTTCGCCTGTATTTTACAATGAATGGGTAGCTAATAGATAAATACTTTTCCAATGTATTTATAGGTTCAACCGGAAGGAAAATTATACTTCCCTCTTCGTATGTTGGTAGCCCGAGAGACATGTATAATCGGTATCAAGATGCCATGGCTTTGGTTCAGAGGTATGGAAAGCCGGATCTATTTATTACAATGACATGTAATCCATCATGGGATGAAATAACAAATGAATTGTTCTTGGGACAAGATCCTCAAGATAGGCCTGACTTGACATCAAGGGTTTTCAAAGCAAAGCTAGAAGAACTAAAAAAAGATATCTATACCAGTGGAGTTTTAGGATATGTTGCAGCTCATGTCCATGTAGTCGAGTTCCAAAAACGTGGATTGCCCCATGTGCATATGTTGGTCGTTCTGAATGAACAAGACAAACTGAATAAACCTGACGAGTACGACCACATTGTACGGGCAGAGATTCCAGACCCAAATGTTGAACCTGAACTATATGATATAGTTAAAAAGCATATGCTACATGGACCATGTGGTATAGTGAAACCAAATTCTCCTTGCATGAGGGAAAACAAGTGCAAAAAGGGATATCCGCGCCAATTTGCGGAGCACACAGTACAAGGAGATGATTCGTATCCATTATATAGAAGACGTGATAATGGGATTAGTGTAGAAAAACACGGCATCTCCTTGGATAATCGATGGGTGGTTCCATATAATCCCTGGCTTTTGAAAAAATATAATTGTCATATCAATGTTGAAATATGCTCCAGTATCACGGCCGTGAAGTATTTATACAAGTACGTATACAAGGGACCAGACCGAATCTCTTTTCAGATACGTAGAGAAACAGATCAAAATGATGAGATCTCACAGTTTCTAGATGCACGTTGGGTTTGCCCACAGGAAGCATTGTGGAGGACTTTTAAGTTTCCAGTGCACAAAATATATCCAAGTGTGGTAGCTCTTCATATACATCTTCCAAATATGCAGCAATTGACATATTATGCCGATCAACTGCTCGATGATGTTCTCAATGATGTGCAAACTTCAAAGACAATGTTGACTGAGTTTTTTCAAAAGAATTCAGAAGATCCTGAAGCAAGAAATTTATTATATCGAGAATTTCCAGAAAAATATTGGTGGGTATCTGGAGAAAAAAAATGGCAAAAGAGAGCAACTACGCAACGAGCTGTCGGTAGACTTTACACGGTTCCGCCAAATGAAGGAGACCGATATTATTTGCGCATCCTACTGAATCATGTTAGGGGACCAGTCTCATTTGATGATCTTCTTACAGTAGATGGGGTATTCTGCTCCCCTTTTAAGGAATCAGCTGAAAAGAGGGGGTTCTTAGAAAATGACAACGGCGTACGAGAATGTTTAATTGAAGCGGCAAGTACACATATGCCATCAGCGCTTCGGAGATTGTTTGCTACACTTTTGTTGTATTGTCAACCTACTGGTGTGCTGCAGTTGTGGACTGAGTTCCACCCATATATGATGGAAGATTACTCTTCAACGAGTACCGTGAATGTGAATTCAAACATGAATCGTCTATTACGTGATCTGAACAGTATACTTCAACAGTATGATAAATGTAATGCAGATTATGGTCTCCCTGCACCCACATTTGATGATTTTACAAGCGGATCTACACAACAAATGATTGAAGATGAGAGATCCATTATTGTTACGGATGATGATTTAAGCTGTATAAATTTGTTGAATTTGGGCCAGAAGCATGCTTTTGATGTGATCATCGAAGCTGTTAATTCGAAAAAAGAGATGGTATTCTTCATTGACGGTCCAGGTGGTACTGGCAAGTCTTTTTTGTATAGAGCAGTATTGGCATACCTTAGAAAAGAAGGACATATTGCATTGGCAACAGCATCGTCCGGAATCGCAGCCACGATATTACCGGGGGGAAGAACTGCTCACTCTAGGTTCAAAATTCCTATTAAAATTGGGCCTAAATCAACTTGCTATATTAGTAAACAGGACGACACAGCTGATCTCTTACGAAGTAGCAGTGTTATACTTTGGGACGAGGCAATAATGGTACATCGGTATGCTTTCGAAGCATTTGACAGAACCTTAAGAGATTTGACAGAAAAGGATGTCCCTTTTGGAGGTAAAATCGTTATACTTGGAGGTGATTTTAGACAAGTGCTACCAGTAGTACAGAATGGTACAAAATCGCAAACTATAGATGCATGTATTATCAAGTCTGCAATTTGGGAAAGTGTAAATGTTGTTCATCTTACAGAAAATATGCGATCAAGAACAGATCCTAACTTCACAAGTATTTTAAAAGATATCGGAGACGGGGCAGCGACTACATATGAAAATGAAATGGTAAGAATTCCGGATGAAATGGTTTTACCATGGACAGGTGACGATACCATAACTCATTTAGTCAACACTATTTATCCAAATCTTTGTGAGAATATGAATGACAAGAGCTACATGGTGGAAAGAGCTATAATGGCACCAACTAATGAGTCCGTGGATAGTATAAACAACGCTACCATTAGTACTTTTCCAGGTGATTGTAATCTAAATTAGTTTTAATCTCTTCTATGTAAAGGCTTTGACTATTTATAAAAATAAATAAAGATTTTCCTTTGTATCTATTTCTACTAACATAAATTTAAACTATACCATTGTCAGGTGATGAGAAAGTATATTATTCTTTCGATAGCGTAGAAGATGACGAGAGGAATCTATACCAACAAGAATTTTTGAATGAGATTTCTTCAGGAGGATTGCCACCACATAAGCTAATTTTGAAATATGGGGCACCAATAATTCTTCTACGAAATATAGACCCAAAAGCAGGTCTTTGCAACGGGACAAGATTATTGTGTGGAGGTTTTTATCAGTACTTGATCGATGCAGAAATTGTTACTGGAATTTCAGCAGGAACACGAGTTTTCCTTCCTAGAATACCACTAAAACCTTCGGAAAGCATAAGCTTGCCGTTCAAACTAATTAGAAAACAATTTCCTGTGCGTTTGTGTTTCGCTATGACCATAAATAAAGCGCAGGGACAAACTATACCGTTCGCGGGGATTTATTTAAAAGATCATGTTTTCAGTCATGGGCAACTTTACGTGGCTTTGTCAAGAGGAATTTCAATGAACTCCACCAAGATAGCTATTCGTGAAGGAAAATTGTCCGGGCAAGATGGAACATACACAAGAAATGTTGTCTACAAAGAAATGTTATTCAATTAGAAAGCTCAGCTGTAGTTTTATTTTGGTTGGTACTACATGCTCTTCTATGCACTTTTACTTTTTTATATGGGTTTGAGTTTGGTTAACAATGCATTTTGAATTTTGTATATCGTATAATGTATTATTGAAGTTTGATTATATAATCGTTCACACTTATATATTCTATTATTTAAGCCTGCTATTTTTCAAGTTAAATGTTTTACTATTTCTTTTCTTATATAATATACAAATTCATCCCATGATGGCTAATGATTAAATTTTTTTATAGTCGTGCATCGCACGTGCATTATACTAGTAGATTATTGTGTCACCGTGTCATTTTGTTCTGAGGTATTTGGAAAAAAATTGTGCATTGTGCATTTCTCATAAACACTTTTAAATCTCAACATTTTTCATTCCACTAAAAATCAGATGGATAATTTTTATTCTATTCATTATCCAAGAAAACCGCACGAGTACCCAAAATAAGCGTCAGTCATCTGCACCTTTGTTGACGCATGGTCTTTCAGAGTTGCATAACAATCAACAAATGATTACAATCGCAACTTGGCAACACAAATGTCTATCTAGCACGCACACTGGGCATACTTAGATTGAAGATAATGTTCGGCTAATTTTTAAAAATATTTCTCAACTACTGCTCATTCATTATGAACCTTTCTCAACATTTAAAAAAAAAAAAAAAACCCTTTGAACATAGTTTCTCAAATGCCTTCATTTTTTTGGGACGAAATACACCTATTTTAAAATGAGGTTTTGTAATTTAGACCCTTAATTACTAGACTTTTAGGATTTAGTCCCTCAAATTATTCTATTTATAATTTAGTCCCCTAATTAGAGTGACTTAATTAAGATATTTTATAATTTAGTCGCTTAATTAATGGGGAGGGTTTTTTGTTTTTCGGAAAATGACGCTATTTGAGAAACTAAGAAGATTTATAATAAATGAGCAATAGTTAATGGGGGATTTTTTTAAAATTTAGCCAAAATATCCTTCTTACTTGGGGTTCGCTTGTAATTGACATCCTTTATCATAAGTTAAAATACAATTATGAAGATACAAATTAAATTTTCTTATCCATTTGCACACTTAGATGGATTTCAATATCTTGTCCAAATTTAACTTAAAATTTTTGGGTTTCAAACCTCAGAAATTATAATTGATCCCTAAGAGCATCCACAATCGTTTGCTATTTTCATTTTTTAAGAAATGAGCTGCTGCAATCGTTTGCTACTTTGCCATTTTATGGCAAAGTTGCTACAGGCGTTTCTCATTTTTGAGAAACCAATTTGCGATTCTCCAATCATAAGAGACGAGACAACTTGTTTCATCTCACAATTTTTCTATTTATTTATTTTTTTTAAATGATCGGATGGTCGGATTCGTCTGGAAAAAAAAATCGAAAAATAGCTCGGACGAGACATGTTGTCTCGTTTCAAGCAAAAAAGCTTGGGACGGGACAACATATCCCGTCCATGAAATCTGGGGTATTAGATTAGGGCCAAATCCTAGTTTAGGTAGTTAATTATTAGGTTTAGTTTATATTTTATTATATAATTTATTTAATTAAACTATTTTAATCCCTAATCACTAATTAATTAACTGTAAATAAAAAAAACTCCGACAAAACAACATGTCTCGTCCGTCTCATATTTTAGCAAAATTATAGCAAACAACGACTGCAAACGATTTCGGTATTTTCTATTACTGTAGCTGTCATATTCTAAAAAATGAGAAAACCATTGTGGATGCTCTAAGTAAAATTAATCTGTGGAGACCATACTTAGTGGGTTTAAATTCAACATCCTAAAAGTGCCACTAGAGTCCAGTGGTTAGTCTCTTTACTAGTGAACAAGAGACGGGCTATTTGAATTCCTCTTATATCATTTTCTTTAATGGTTTAAAATCGAATTCCTCTTATATCATTTTTTTAATGTTTTAAAAGAGTGTGCAAGTGTGTCGCTACTACTGTTAGTTCCTAAGAGCATTCACAGTCGGTGTATGTAAAATATGCATATATGCACATTTGGAAATAGCATTTTGGTGTTTCGTTGCAGTGGGAAAAAGACAAAATATAGCAATCTTGTAGATGGACAAAACTGTCGATTTTTTTATTTTTTTTATTTTTGAATTTTTTGGAATTTTTAAAGAGTTATTTTTGAAAAATATTTTTCCCGCGTGGGACCCACATGAGACGAAATATGATGTTTCGTCCCATGGTGGATGTTTCGCCCCAGTTGTTTTTTTTTGTTAATTAAGTTTTTAATTATGTTATTAATTAACTAAACTTAATTAATTAACTAATTATTTAATTAAAAGTTTAATTGAAATACTAATTAAACTAATTAACTAACTAATTAAGAGCTTAAAATTAAAGATTTTTTTAAAAAAATTCGGGATTTCATCGTCCGATCAAAAAAAAAAAAAAATTACGGCGTCCGTAAATTTAAAAAATTATTAAAAAATTACAAACGAATCATGTTTCGACTCTTATAATATGCATATTGCTATATCCATATGCATATTTGCCTATTTACTGTAGCAAAAAGGCAAAATATGCATATTTGCCTAACGGATGCAGACGATTTTTGGAAAAAATATGTATTTTATGCAAATTTTCCTAACGACTGTGGATGCTCTAAAAGAGTATATATCTACTATATTAATGGGAGAGTTGCGGTTCAAATAGACAAACAATTTTTTATTGTTTTTGTCACGCCCCGCTTCCCAAAATACGGGAACACAGGCACGTAACTGAGGCCCAGCGAATGATGCGATACATCATTCATAAGCTGTATATTTAACTCAACAACAAGATAAGAATTTCAACCACGCAAGCATATAAAATCACAATAGGATAACAAAGTACATGACATAGTATATGACATAATACATGACATAACCAACAACTGGAAAAGAAACATAGTTATGTTAGGGTTATATACTGAAAGCATCACTTTTGTATTAACTTTATTTCCTTATTTTTTTTTGAGTGAGAATCATATGGGCATATGTTTGCATATTGTGTTTATTATAATATTAATGCAAGTATCTGATATTCTATAAGGTTGATAATATGGTGTGAGGTGACACACAGAAGATCATATTATCAGTTCCCTATGGAATATATAAATAGTTCACAACCTAGACGGAATTGGATAATCCATTTGAAAGGTTGTAGTGTAATCTGGTATTAGTCTATCTTGACTATAGGTTTACACTAGTACACTTTGTGTGTATTGAACAGGACCACTTGAGGTTGTTCTCTTTGTACTGACTATAAAAGAGAACAAACACCTCTGTTATTATGGATGCTTATGCTCTTAATCCAGATATAATAACAGACATGTATATGCAGTGTGCATTACTTTGACTCATAAAAGAGTGAGATTCATTATAGATCAACAACCTCTATGAATTGGGTAATAGCATTGTATGTATGATGGGTTGGTGATTGTAAAAGGAATCCATGTCCCGATACGTCGGGTTGATGATGTCCCCTTAAGGAGCTCATAAGGATTGTCATGTAAACCCTGCAGGTGGATTACATCCGACATGACAAATAAAGTTGAGTGGTACTACTTAAGGATAAAAAATGTTGATCAATATAGTTGTCAGTAACTTAATTTGATCAACGGACATTCGATATCTTAACATGGGGAGCTCAACGAGCATATAATAAAAGGAGCCCATAAATATAATTTGGGATTAGGAAGGTAGTGCAACAATAGCTCCTTAGTGAACCGAGCTATTGTTAATGGGCCTGGGTTGTGTGTTCGGGCTGAACACGGGATACCCAGATTCGTTAGGAGACCTAACCCTAATTTCTCCTCATGGTCCCTACCGTAGCCTTATATATATCCTCTATTTCTCTAGCCGTCATTGATCATCTGAAATATAAGATTTTTTCTCTAAATTCGTGATTCACGTAAGGAGAGAAAGAGAGGTCAGCCAAGGAGAAAAAAGGTTGGGAGATCGTCGCCCACACGACGTCCAACCCGACGAAGGAATACGTGCAGAAGATCTTGGGGTCGCTGTCGTCTTCTTCTCATCGCAGGTATAATTCGTGAACCCTAGATTCCGCTATATAGGGTTAGATCACGTATTTAATCTGTTAATCTTTTATAATCGATACGCACACCAATCCGTAGTCCTGGGAATCATCTCAGTTCCATCAAGTTACGGGTCAAACACGCCCGGATTACAACAAAGATTACATGAATAAAATATGAATTAAAATAACATGAAATTAAACAACACTAAAATCTTTGCTCAGCAACACCTTCGGGTAATTCTCCATTTAGGCCTGCAAGTATATTATTACAAAAAGAAAAAAACAAGGAGGTACCTGTTAATGCAAGTCACGGGCCGCAAGTGGTACAAGCTAACGGGACAATTATAAAACAAAACAAAAGCAAGAAAAGAACAGAGAATCAAGAATCATATAATAGGATAAATATAACATGCAAATAGAAAAACAAGACATCATGGAACAAGTGACATGCATGAAAAATAAGTAAATGAATCCAATAGAAACATGTAACATGTAAACGAGTAAGCAAGCAACGTGTCTACATTAACATGTAAACAAGTAAACAAGTCATCATGAACATGTAACATGTAATTAGATCATGCAAGTGTACGTGTTAATGCCATGTCTTTTATTAATCTAACTAGGTAGCACTTCATGCGTCCCATACCACATGGTTGCTACTCGCAATCAAGTGAACGTTTAGACTAGTGGTGGATTCTATAGGTCACGTACTTAGGAAAATATGTCATGTCAAGTATATCTTGTATCAAGATACGTGCAATGTGGAACATGTAGTGTAACTTGTAACGTGCACATGTAAACCTGTAATTTAGCAAACTTGCAACTTGTAATTTGCAATTTGCATCGAGGAACCACGAGCCCCCGTCCGAGTACGCTCTTCTATATTATCCACTACTAAATTTTTTTCCTTTATACCCCGGCTTGTTATCTTTTTATTACAATCAAACATGAAAAAAAACTATATGCAACAATAAGGACGGTAACATGACAGGATCAAGTATCAAGACTTATGCAATGCAGAAAAACATATTTCAGGGTCTATAAAACATATTGATGCGACTAATGGCATGTATAAAACTTAATCAAGGATAAAAGATATTATAACAACATGCAACCTAGTAACAATCAATTCATGCACAACATCATGTATAATTATAAAATTATATATGTATGTATCGTGTTCATGCAATGCATATGGTGACAAAGTATTCGCGATCATGTACGAATACGGGATCAATAGATTATATATAATACGAATAGAGTCAAGAAATATACTTGCGGTATTTTACAAAGGAGCTTGTACTAGAACAAACGAGTTGTACAGGGGATACTTGCCTGTTAGTTGACGACAATAAAATTGAAACAAGAATAACGGGATCAGAATCCCGGGTAGCAGAACACGTGCAAGATATGTGACAGCCACGCCAAATCAACAACTCCAATCAGATTCTTTTTTACAAGCACCCAACAGCAACAAAAGCAAACTCCAACACAGCAACAACTCCTTCAATAAACTCCAAGACAGCAACACACCAGTTTCACTTCACAACACCAAACTCCAATAAACACCAATACAATTAGATCACTCTCCCAATAAACACCAAACAGTAATCTTCACTTCACAGTAACATACTGAATCAACCCAACCACCAATACAATACTCCAATCAACCCAAAACAACAACAAAATTAATCATGCCCCTTCTCCCAACCAAACACCAACACATCAATACACAGCAACAATAATTCCCCAATCCACTTCTTCTTCTTCACGGCAAGACAGAGAGAGAAGGAGAGAAAGAGAGAAAGAGAGAGAACGGGCGGGAAAATAAATGGCGACGGGGACGAAGGAGGGGTCGAGCGGCGAGGAATTCCGGTGGCCTGCGCGTGGTTGACAACGGAGCAGAATGGAGGGCGAGCTCGGCGGGGTTTAGCGACAGCGGAGGTGAGCAGACTGGTCGGCGAGGGGATGAGAGCGAGAAGGTGGAGCGACTGGTGGAGACTTCGACTTCAGCAATGGTTCGAGCAGAAGGAGGGCGATGCTTCGAGAGGTTGATGGAGGACTTCGGGGGTTTGCGGCTGTCGACGGAGTTGTAGTGGAAGGAGCAGCAGCACTGGGGAACCAGGGAGGCGATGGCGCAGTCGATGACGGAAGAGGTGGTGGTCGCGACTGGGGAGGTAGGGGAACACGGCAATGGCTGGCGGCGCGTCGACAGTGGGAGAAGGCGGCACTGGATTGAGCGGGAGGCGCTCGGAACTGGCAGTCTCGACTGAGGGGTAGTCGAGGGGGACGATGGGGAAGAAGGCGGAGCGACTTCGATGGTGAGGTGCGGCGTTGTGTAGGAGGCGCTTGGAGACAGTGCGGAGGAGATGGATATGTTGGGTTCTTTGTGGTGATGGCGTCGACGAGGGTGTGAGAGGAGAGGGGAGCGTCGGGTTGTCGAGGTCGGGGTGAGGTGCTCGAGGGAAGCTCGAGCGGAGTGGAGCAGGCGGTGCGAGCGGGAAGGTGACGACGAGGTGGGGCTGTCGAATTCGGGGAAGGAAGAAAACGGGAGAGTTGGGGTGACAGGTTGAAGATGATGAGAAGGGGTTCTGTTCTGAGTTTTGTTTGTTTGTTTCGAAACAGAGGGGGAGGGAGATAATAGAGTATGGGATAGGAATATATATATAATATAATAATAAATTAATGGGGTTAGAGAGAGTAGGGGGTAGTTAATAGGTTATGGGGGATTGTGCATATGCAGAGTGGAGAGGAGTTGGAGTATGGGACAAAAAGTGGGGTGAGTAAATAAATCTGTATACGGGTAGGTGTCTGCACAATTATGAGTTCTGGTTTAGTGGGCTTGGGTTTCAAAATATTAAATAAAATAATTAAGATATTGGGCTAAACAATTGGGCTTAGATTAATTATATAAATAAAATAAAACCAAGATATGGAATTGGGTTTATGATAACAACTGGGTTCAAATCAAAATGCAAGCTTGGGCTTACAATAAACAATTGGGCTCCAAAAATAATTTAAATAACAAAATCAATTAGGGAAAAATAGTTATAAGATACCGAGGGTTTAAATACGGAAAGATACTTTAAAAAAAATACGTATTAATGGAAACAGGGGTTACAATTTTTTTTGTCACCAAACAAACTCGTGCGTCACACACACACCTCCATCTCCATTTATCAACACGTATATCACACGTGCAAATCAAACTTTTCAAAGTTTTCAAAGAAACAAATATTTTTTAAATATTTTTTTCACCATCAAGCTCGTGCATCGCACGCGCACTTCTATCTCCATTTATCTCTATTTATTAATACGTACATCGCACGTGCAAATCAATGTTTTCAAAGTTTTTATTTAATTTTTTTTGGAATTATGTGTATCACCTGTTTAACTTAACTTTTTCAAATAAAACACTACTTTCTCATCAAACAAAACTGGGCACCACATGTACAACTCCAGCTCTATTTATTAACATTACATCACGTGTGCAAATCAGAGTTCTTTCTTCAACATCCTTTAAAACTTAAGAGTATCTCCCGTTCAACTCCATTTTTTTTATTTAAATAAGACATTCATCCCGCGTGCTAATTACTATTGATTTACATATATCGCACGGTTTAACTCCAAGTCTTTATTAGAACGTGCATCTTCTGTTCAACTCCATTTTTTTATATTTAAATAAGACATTCATCCTGCATGCTAATTACTACTGATTTACATATATCGCACAGTTTAACTCCAAATCTTTATTAGAACATGTATAGTGCACGTGAAACTTACTAGTATATATAAATCGAAGATCATATATGCTTTTTTGGGATTCATATAAAAATATGGATCGTAGAGGATCCAGCCAATTATGGGGACCGATGGCCCATACCAAAATCTTTATACATAAACCCCCAAAAATATCTGTTCAAAATTGCAAATACCCTCCAAAGTCTTAAACTCAATCGAAAAACTGCCACGCCCCCCTCCCATTTCTTCGAATTTTTTGCCGTACTAGGCCACTCTTTGATAGTATTTGCGTTTTTAGGCCAGGTCCCAAACTATTAGCGTTCGTGGGCTAGCTTCTGCCACGTCAGCAGCGGCCGCTATTGGGAATAGCGGCCTCTTCATAGATACCAATTTTGTGCCCCCACACTTGGCTGTGTACGAAGGGGATCAGAAAATGAAGATGTCGCTATTGGCACTAGCGACCTCTTCTAACTGAGGTCGCTAGTGGCAATCGCGACCTCAGATGCCCGAATGCTTCTAATTATGAGTCTTGGATGTTTATACCAAGGTCGCGATTACCAATCGCGACCACAGGTATGATAGGTCACGATTGACATTAGCGATTATGCTGTTTGCCAAATCAGCTTATTCTCTGTGATGTTTATACTAAGGTCGCGATTACCAATCGCGACCATAGTTATGATAGGTCGCGATTGACATTATCGATTATGCTATTTGCCAAATCAGCTTATCCTCTGTGATGTTTATACTAAGGTCGCGATTACCAATCGCGACCACAAGTATGATAGGTCGCGATTGACATTAGCGATTATGCTGTTTGCCAAATCAGCTTATGTGAATGTGACTCATAATAGCCTACCACTGTGGTCGCTATTGGGAATAGCGACCTCAGTTGGAGGAGGTCGCTAGTGGCATTAGCGACCTTCTTTACATATACTCAGCCCAATTCTCCCGTACTCTACCAAGTGTGGGAGTGCAAATTTGGTGGATATGAAGAGGCCGCTATTCCCAATAGCAGCCGCTGCTGACGTGGCAGTGGCTAGCCCACAAACGCTAATAGATTGGGACCTGGCCTAAAAACGCAAATATTATTAAAAAGTGGCCTAGTACGGCAAAAAATTCCATTTCTTCCTCCTTTTTCTTCTTCTCGACTTCTCTCATTCTCCAACAATGGCGACTCCTCTCACCACTCTCTCCTCACTCCACCTCAAAACCCCATCAATCTCCAGCTTCAAAACCCAACTCAACAACCCCTCCTCAACTCTTGTCAGCCTCCAACCTCTCAACCCCTCTTTCACTCCGCCCTCCCTCATCAACCCCACACCACTCCTGAAGCCATCCAGCCGTCCAAATGTCAAGGCCATGGCAGTCAGGAATAACAATAACAACAATAGTGGTGAGCCCCGAGAGACGATTTTGCTGCCGGGTTGCGATTACAATCACTGGTTGATTGTAATGGAGTTCCCTAAAGACCCCGCGCCTACGAGGGAGCAGATGATTGAAACTTATCTCAATACTCTCGCTACTGTTCTTGGAAGGTAAAGAGTTCAAGATTACGCAAGTAGTTTGATTGACCCATTCGAGGATTCTTGTCAAATTTTGCATATTGGTTATGTTTTTCCATAGAATAAGTGATGCGAAATAGGGAGAAATTTTGTTTTTTTTTTGTTAATGTGGGGCAACAATTTTGATTCGGCAGTTTTTGCTTTTATGTGCGAGTAATTCAATGGATTTATGGCTAATTTATTAGAGGATCACTTGAGTTTACTAGGTTCGCTGTAAAAGGTCTCTTTTCTTTTTAGGATGAAAGATCTTATGAAGGCTTACCTGTGATCTCATTATCTAGAGTGCAATATCACTTGTCAAAGATCTTAGAAGTTCAAAATAGGGAACTCTGTTGTTTCTTTTACTAATCTACTGACCCACTTGTGCAGTCTTCTTAGTTTAGCTTGTTCAGTTCTCACTGAAGGAGTCAGTTTTGTTTCATAGTCCTTTAAAAAGTTTAAGTTATGAAATAGATCACTTGTTTAATTAGGAAAATTCCCTTTTCTAGGTGGATCTGGTGGATTGAAATTCTAAGAAAGCACCTTCCACAAGTTCGATCTTCTGCTCACAACTTTTTATCTAACTCTCAAAAGGCTTGGGAAAATAGGATATAGTCCAACAAGAAGGATTAGCTATGGATATAGGTCCGAAACTTTTGAAGTATTTATTGATCTTAGATGATTCCATCTGGAGAATGGGTGACATTTCTGTGGTGGGCAAAAAAAAAAGTAAGAGTTTGTGGGCACTTATTTGAAATCTCACACAATGTACCTGATATATACATTGTACTAGGAAAAACTAGTATAGAATTTTGGCTCCTATTTAGTATGTGGCATTTGGCAGTGGGTCTTAATTTTAAGTATATATAGGGATAGACTTTGGATTTTGTATTTTTTCACACAAAGTGAAGGCATCTAGATGATCAGTTACTAAAATTGAGTTGGCACAGTGTAATTAATCCTTCATTCACTAGTTATTTGAAAATTAGATTGGAATTGGTAATTGTTTCTATACGCTTCAGGTCATCCAATTGAATTCTCATTTGTTACTGTACAATGATTGTTGTAAACTTGCAATATCTTTTCCTAATAGTTCTTCTGAAATTATAAATGTAGTAGTTTTCTATGTTTATTTTTATTTTAGTTTTGCTATTCTCTTTGTTGTTTGTTCTACTACTTGTTTCAAATGCCGGGATGGGCAGAATGAATTATTGTTGTTTGTCAATAAAGGATAGTTGAGCAACTTCTGTTCAATAGATTGGTAACGTTGAACTTATGCTGGAAATATGTTAAATGGACTTCTCATGTTTTTAAGTTTGTAACATATATCATACTGCAGGTGTGGAGTATCTTTTTTGTTGAGAAATTGAAATTTTTAGGTTGCTTTTGGCTGTCTAACTTGTGTTCTATCTTGTTTGAAATTTAACCTAATTATTTGCAACACGTTCTATAACCCAATATTACACCTCTCTCCCATTTTTTGAATGCTTGTTAGAATGGATTGTTTATTTATCCAAAGAAGGACATAGTTAAGTAATTTAATGTAAGTCAGTGAATTGCACAGTTATTGGGTATATCACATAAACAATATTAAATGCAATTAGCTTTATGTCATATACTGAATATGAAGTATCCTTTTTGCTAATCACTTTGTAATTGAACTATCCCTATTATTCTAAATATATAAACAATGAACAATTGACAACTATGCTACCACCTATCATCATTTAAAAATAAAAACTTTTTTTTTGTTAATAGATCACCCTTGATTTTCTCAACTCTTCAACCCCCTCTCCTAGTAAGAAACCTATAGTAAAGCCATCAAACCTTCCAAATTTGAAAGGGATAGCAGTCAGTAGAAACAACAACATCCCTTCTCTCTCATTTGAAAATCAATAGTAAGCTATCAAGCATTTCAAATGTGATGGGAAATGGGAATGGCTGTCAATAGAAACGACAACAGTGAGCTGAAGGAAGTGAGCTGAAGGAGATGATTATCAACAGCAGGGGTGGCCATAGAAATGATAATGCTACCAAGTTGTGATTGCAACTGGTTGATTGTTATGGAGTTATAAACACTTATCTTAGTACTCCTACTACGCTTATCTCAGTTGAAAAGGAAGGTAAACTGATGTAAACTTAACCATAAATAGAGAATTTTCAAGAATATTAAGTTTACCAACACGTGATGCTGATTAAGTTAGAAATTAAACTATTAATCGATTTGATGGATTTTCAAGATATGAGATAAGTATAACAAGCCCAATTAAAAGTTCACGCATAATAATCAACAATTACACCTAAGTGTGACTAGCCAGTAAGATATTCAATAACGATTTGTATTCTAATTAGCAAGTAGAAGCACACACTCAATATTTGTGGGGAACAGATAAATCAAATAATATTCTAGAGATGCTAAAGCAGTATTACAAATATTTAAGAAGTGGAAAGAAGTTACCAAGTTCGTAGGCAGGGTTACGATGTTGTTGGCTTTGAACCTGGATCTAACCCAAACATTGTTGATCTGCGGTGGATGATGGCAGTGGCGACGTCGGACGGTGGGGTGCTGATAGGGGTGCGGGTGAGACAGCAACGACGGGGCATCGGTGACAGGCCGACGATGGTCGCAGGAGTTGGGGGAGTCGAAGCTGGGGATGTGCGGGGGTGAAGAAGTCGGGCGGTGGTGCTGACTGGAGGGCGATAGAGGTGGTTGGCGGTGGTGGGCAGCGATGAGAGGCATTGGGTGCTGGAGGAGATGGGGGTTGGGGTGACGACGATGTGAAGCCGCGATGGGGGCGGCTGGCGATAGAGGTGGTGGTCGACGGGGGTTTCGGGGTGAGGAAACGATGAGTTCGGGGCAGTGGGGAAGAAGATGACGGAGATGAGAGAGGGGATTGGGAGTAGGGTGTGGTTTTAATTAATTAGGGTTATGATTTTGTTTTTTTCGATAAAAGATTTGGGGATTTGGGGGTATAGTTTAGAGCTTCTCACAAGCACTAAACTTTATTAGGATTTCTCATAAATCCTAATAATTTTCTCAATTGTCTCACACAAAAAACGATGAAGAACAATAACTCAATACAATAATTTTTTTAATCAAGAATAGCATTTTATTTCATTAATCAAGAGGCCTATATATAGGCTCAAAACAATTCAAAACAAATCTAAAATAAATCTGAAACAAATCTCTCAAATTTAAAACAAATCTCTCAAATTAATCTCTCAAATAAACTACATATGGCTAAATCTCAAAATAAAAATAAAACATATTTGATGTCCTCATCATTCTCTCCGGGTGGGAGATGGCTCGATCCACTCGTGTCAAAACCAGTAATCCTATCAAGATGCTTCAAAAGATCTGGATCCAAATGTGGGAGCTCCTCACGATCACTCCAAGTGTCATCCAACTTCGGTTTGTTTTTCTACCTCACCAAATATTTATGAATACTACCATATCTGGTAGATATTATCTGATTATCTAAAATATTATCCAATTTGTTTGTCGGTGGGTAAGTAGTATCAGGTAAAGTGGAAAATGTGGAAATCTCACAATTAGGCTGCGTCGTTTTCAAGTCAGCTTAAGAGAGAGCTCAGATCAAAAGACAAAGTCACTATCCTTATTCTTAGCTTTGATCGTCTATTGTATATTTCTCTCAATATTTCTAGCTCATCTATAAGAAAATTTTTAAGGTTAAATTTTGAGCCTTCATAAAGTACTAGATCCTCAATATTGAAAGTCTTACTTTTGCCAAAACCTTCAGAAAGGTCAACGACAGACATTATCATTGATTTTATGCAGAATTTTAGATGGGTCTGCGACACTTATGTTTAATTTCTTAACAGATTCAGTTGGAAACCGTTCCAGACGAATTCGAATCATTACTTCATCACCAACATCAAGAGTTTTAAATTTTCTTCTAGTATTTGCTATTAATTTGTAGTTAAAATTATTCTTATTAATTTTCTTGAAAATTTTTCTATGCAAATCATAAATGCAAGATGCAAATGTGGATGCAGACTCTGTGACTCTAGGATGTTTTAACACATAAATAAAATCTATGGGCTGCCAAGTGACTTGGGAAGGAATGAGTGACTCAGGTACATTCAGTGGAGGTGATTGGATTGACCGAATACAGTGGAGAGGCTGGTTATCCTTTTCTTCACCAAAGTCATCACTTACATGAGGTTCATAGGTAAACTCATTGTCGGGCTCATCAGCAATGACAGCGGTACCTTCTACAATATTGATTCTACTGGGGCTGGGACAATTGCCAGAAATATGGTTGTATCCCTTGCATTTATAACACTTAGTAAGAGGTTCAATCTTAGAATAGTCTTTTTCAATGTTCTTACTCGTGTTATTATTCCTAAGTGAATAGAGATTTGAAGTAGGCTTGCTTGGGTAAGACTTGTTGGGGGTACGGAGAAGAGGAGGGCTCAGTCCTAGAGGGCTCAGTAGAGGTCATTTTAGAGGAATAATCTCTCGGATCGCTGGACTTGTAGGGAAAACTTGCTGTAAGGGAATCCACATCGAGGACAATGGTATAAGCTGCTGCCAATGAATCCACATTTCTATGAATTAGTTCATTCCTAAGATCGGCTTGTAGTCCAGCTCTGAACCTAGAGAGAATTTGTTCTTCGCTCTCTTTACCTAGGGCATTACACCGAATAAGGAAGTCGTCAAACTTATCAACATACTCTTGGGTGGATTTGCTTCCTTGATAGAGTTGGTTCTACGAATCCAGCAGTCGGGTGTGGAACGATAACGACACATCTCTCAGTGAGCTTCTCTTTCATGGCTTTCCAAATGGATATGGGTGTCAAGCCTCGGCCTCTACGTGCGTGTTCAAGATTGGTCCAATGTTGTTGAGCCTTACTAGTCAATTTTATAGTTGCAAATTTAACCTTCAGGACTTCGCTCATGTCAAACCACATGAAGTCGTGGTCCATGGCACGTATCTAATCGAGATAAGCTTGGGGTTCCATACGGTCTTCAAAGTGGGGAACATCAGTCTTAACGTTCTTCTTGTATTGCAAATCAGGACACGTTCTTGACGTCGATCGTCACGAACATTTTCTTGAGGGATCCGACGATAAAGTTCACGGGTAACATTTTGATTCAATTCCACTTTTTTAAGCCTCTGGTTGCTATTGGCAAGAGTTACTTGAATGATAGTTAGGGTAGTGAAAATATCGGAGTTGTCCATCTCAGTTCGAGGAGGGGCTTGCTGAATTCTACAGTTCCTGATTGGGTGGTTTGGGAGGGACAAGAAAGGCTCTTTGGGATTTGTGATGGTGCTGCGAAGACGCATTCACCAACACTAGAAAACTGGGTCGTGGGGACATATGTTTGCTGAAATTTGGGAAAACGTATCCTAAGTGCACTTGACTCGAGTTTTTTTGTAAATAAATCTGAAATGATCTAAAAGAAAGAAGGAAAGAAGAATTTAAAAAAAGACTTCTAAAATGATCCTAAATGAATGCAAAAATTATGACTAAATGATGCAAGAACTAGGGTTTTTAAAAAAGCTTCACTCTGATACTAAATGATGTAAACTTAACCCAAAATAAAGAATTTCCAAGAATTTTAAAAGATTAAGTTTGAAATTAAACTATTAATCGGTTTGACGGATTTTCAAGATATGAGATAAGTTTAACAAGCCCAATTAAAAGTTCACGCCTAATAATCAACAATTACACTTATGTGTGACTAGCCAGTAAGATATTCAATAACGATTCGTACCCTAATTAGCAAGTAGAAGCACATACTCTTAATATTTGTGGGCGACAGATAAATCAAATAATATTCTAGAGATGCTAAGCAGTATTACAAATATTTGAGAAGTGGAAAAAAGTTACCGAGTTCGTAGGCAGGGTTACGATGTTGCTGGCTTTGAACCTGGATTTGACCCAAACACCGTTGATCTGCGGTGGATGATGGCAGTGGCGGCGTCGGACAGTGGGGTGCTGATGGGGTTGCCGGTGAGACAGCAATGACGGGGCGTCGGTGACGGGTTGACGGTGGTTGCGGGAGTTGGGGGAGTCAAAACTGGGGATGAGCGGGGGTGAAAAAGTCGGGCGGTGGTGCTGACTAGAGGGCGATGGTGAGGTGGTTGGTAGTGGTGGGCGGTGATGAGAGGCGTCGGGTGCTGGAGGAGATGGGGGTCAGGGTGACAACGTTGTGAAGCAGGATGGGGGCGGCTGGCGATAGAGGTGGTGGTCGGAGGTAGTGGTCGGGGGTTTCGAGGTGAGGAAAAGATGAGTTCGGGGCAATGGGGAAGAAGATGACGGAGATGAGAGAGGGGATTAGGAGTAGGGTAGGGTTTTAATTAATAAGGGTTATGATTTTGGTTTTTTTGATAAAAGATTTGGGGATTTGGGGGTATAGTTTAGAGCTTCTCACAAACTCTAAACTTTATTAGGATTTCTCACAAACTCTAATAATTTTCTCAACTGTCTCACACAAAAAGAGAGATGAAGAAAAATAACCTAACACAATAATTTTTTTAATCAAAGAATAGCATTTTATTCCATTAATCAAGAGGCCTATATATAGGCTCAAAACAAATCCAAAACAAATCTCAAACAAATCTAAAACAATTATCTCAAATTTAAAACAAATCTCTCAAATAAACTACATATGGCTAAATCTCAAAATAAAAATAAAACAGATTTGATGTTCTCATCATAAACTGCATTGAAGTTTATCCAACTGTTTTTGTGAATTGCTTCTGTTCGAAAGTACTGCATTTGCTTGTTACTGCCCAATTTAGCTTTTATTTGTTACAGTAGCATTCAATTTAACTCTTATTTGTTACAGCAGCATGAATGGTGTAAATTTTGTGTATTTTCCATAATAGTCTTAAGAAATTAACCTTGTAATAGTTTTATTTTTAGTTTAGCTGTACTCTTATTTATCCAATGTTTTTGTGGGCGTTAGGCAAGGCGGGGCGGGCAATCTATGCACTGCCTACCACCTTAGCACCTTACCACCTAGGCAGAGGTTAGTATATATATATATATATATATATATATATATATATATATATATATATATAATAAAACACAAAGAAAGCTATCAAGTGGCTCTCCTTCAATCCTCCAAAAAATCAAAGGCCCAGATCTAACCTCACAAAACACATTTTCCCACCCAAAGTTTTCCTCCAAAACTCAAATTCAAATCTCCCACCCAAAACAACTTCCATATTTATTTAATTATTTCTCTCTCTCTCTCTCTATCTTCTCTCTCTCTATCTTACTTACTCTCTCTCCCTCCCTCTTCTATTCAAAAAATTAAGAAAATAAATTTTTAAAAAAATTTTTAAAAAATAAAAAACTATAAAAATAAAAATTTAAAAACTTTAAAAACTTTTAAAATAATTCAAAAAAATCAAAAAAATTATATAATATGTTTTTTGTTGGACCCCCAAAAGTTTCTCATATAAAATGTTTTCTACTTCAATTAATTTGTTGGATCTCCAAAACTATTTTATATGATCAAACAAGGTGCACCGTTCCGAGACGTGTCGTAGGCACGTGTCAACGGGCAAACCTAGTATATATATATATATAGAGTCCCCTTCGGTTGCACACTGCTTTTGGTGAGCACTCCGTGAACACTCCCGAACTAGAGACCCTATGAAAAATCCGAACCGCTCATATTGTTCTATATGCCTTAGATAGCCTAACAATAAAAATTCAAGTAATTTGAAGTTCATTTGCCCATCCATCATGCTGTTAGAATTTTCAGCCATACAATTTTGTGATGATGTAAATCATGGGTAAATGAACTTCAAATTACTTGATTTTTTATTGTTAGGCTATCTAAGGCATATAGAACAATATGAGCGGTTCGGATTTTTCATAGGGTCTCTAGTTCGTGAGTGCTCACGGAGTGCTCACCAAAGTAGTGTGCAACCGAAGATTTCTCTCTCTCTCTCTCTCTCTCTCTCTCTCTCTCTATATATATATATATATATATATATATATATATATATATAGGAAAAAAGGGTATGAGGTACTAGCTCATTTAGTAAATAAGCAATTGATGATGTGGCATACATGTGATTGGAAAATCCTTAAAAAGGTTAGTTGTCCAGTATATCACATGCATGCCACATAATCAATTGCTCATTTACTAAATGAGCAAGTTGCTCATATCCTTTCTACCCTATATATATATATATATATATATATATATATATATATATATATATATAAGGGATATTAGGGAATGCAATTTCCTCCTATGGCACACCGAAAACTCAAATCCCCGCTATCGAAATTCACGATTCATACCGTTCAAGTTGATCATCATACCCTAAAACATAGATTGATATAAAATTACTGCATTCGAACTTGTTTTTCCCACTAATCAGCAAGGTTGCAAAATGAACGGTTGTCAACAATAGAACAATTGCGATTACTTAATGTATGGGTAAAACATTTCCAACTTTGATAATATTTTTTTCTATTATGTTTTGGGAGGGAGTAGGATTTTTAGGGTGCCATACGAGGAAATTTCCTCCTATACGACCTTTCATTCCCTTTTCTTATATATATATAATTCCTAAAATTCAGAAAATTCAGTAAAAATCAGAAAATATAAGATATCAATGAGGAAAAAAAATCTTGAAATTTAAAATAACAAGTCAATAATAGACTACCATTGGAATTTGATAAAACTGATCACAAATGAACAATTTTATAAGTTGTGAATGAGCCTTTTGAATGATTGGGCGTGTCAATACATCTTTCAATTATTATAAATTGTGGGTTGGGTTTAGTGAGTGAACAGTTTCTTTTGAATAAAAAAAGACCACGAGGGCTTAGATAGACCGCCTAAAATGCCCTCGCAATCGCCTTGACCGACTAGGCAACCAACTAGACCGCCTAGGCACTAGCCTCAAGTGCCTAGGCAACTGCCTAAATTCACTGCCTATCCTATAGGCGGAGCGGTCTATGCACCGGCTGCATTGGCAGTCAAGGCGGCAGCCACCCACAAAAACAATGTATTTATATTATAGTACTTGTTTCAAATGTCGAGATGAATATAATTAATAGTTAATGCTTGTAAATAAAGAATGCCCATTAAGTGGATTATATAAATTAAGTTCTGCAGATAATAAAATATCACACTTATGCTGCTTACTATTAAGCAGACGTCCCATGTTTCTTAATTTGGAACATTATACATAGTGCCAGTGTAGAGAATCTATTTATGGCTTTTCAGATATTTTTAGGTTGCTCGTTGTTCTGGTCTATCATATTTTTACATTTTCTTTTACTTAGAAAATGTTCTTTAACCCAATGTTACACCTCCCTCCCTATTTTAGATACATTTTAGAGTGGATTGTTTATTTTTCCATATGGACATATTACAAGTGATTTTACATAAGTCTGAGTTGTATACACATTGCTTGTAACACAATCAAATTATATCGAACACGTAGAATTTTGTCACATGATACTGAATATCAAATGTCTATGTTGCTTATTAATTTGTAAATTAGCTTATGTGATTACTCTTCTGAATTGTGATATTATCATTCATTATTTAGAAGTATGATACAATTTCTCTATCATGAAAAGAAATTATAAACATGCAATTAAATGAAGGCTGATGATATTATAGCGGTCTACTGTACAAGAATGGCTATTACTCAGAACAAAGAGAGAGAGAGAGAGAGAGATGATCTACGGTAGAATTATGCCCTCTATTTTTTTAGGAATCAACTCAAAGTTGCATGATGGACCACAATTAATGGCTTACTTTCTAGTGTTCTATTATCAGACTCCAACTACTAGGATGTTCCCTGCACCAAAACCTTGGAAAGTAGGTAATTCTTTGGTGATGAATATAGAGTCTCTCATGTCCATTTTTTCTAGTACCTAGACAAACAAGTTACTTGCCAGTATTGTACCTTGTTAGATATTTTGATGGGATGTACACCTTGATAATATGAAGTTGATGAGAAATAATTGTAGCGATTGATTGTGAATCATGCCATTGCAGGATTCTGCTATTCTTTTTGTGATATAGATTTATGCGGCACAAGGGAAGAACATTACTGAGTGTGGGTTGATGAGTTAGAGGACAGGAAAATGTCTAAGTTTGTGCTAGTTTTTCCAAGTTTGATCCTTATATATATACTAGGTTTGCCCGTTGATACGTGCCTACGGCACGTCTTCGGCACGATGCACCTTATTTGATTATATAAAATAGTTTTGGAAGTCTTGCAAATTAATTGAAGTAGCAAACATAGAGCAAAAAACATATTATATGGTTTTTTTAATTATTTTTAAAAAATTTTAAATTTTTTATTTAAAAAAAAATTTAAAAAAATTTTATTTTCTTAATTTTTTGAATAGTGGAGGGAAGGAGAGAGAGAGAGAAAAAGAAATAATTAAATAAATATAGAAGTTGCTTTGGGTGGGGATTTGAATTTGAGTTTTGAGGGGGAACTTTTGGGGGGAAAATATGTTTTGTGGGGTTAGATCTGAGCCTTTGATTTTTTGGGAATTGAAGGAGAACCACTTGATAGCTTTCTTTGTGTTTTATTATATAGATATACAGGAAAACGGACAAACAGAGGTTGTCTGCATCCTTAATCACTGTTAAAGGTTTACTGAGATCAGTATAAAAAAAAAGAAGATAAGAGCAAATAGTGTTTGACTAGTCTTGGCATTTATAGCCTCTATAAGTTCATCTGAAAATGCATCTCTAGATGGTGTCTATATTTCAGCGATTGGACTTCTATTGTAATTTTGTATTTAAGCTGTGATGAGCATAATGATTAGAAGCGGCAATGAAGTGTTCCTATGTTAAAATAAATGAAAGTAAAGGACAGTGTTTTGAAGAAGAAATTACTTTTTTAGAAAATGGAGATAATTTTTATCCGATTGGTGGCCCAAATAATACAGCCACGTGTTTTAGTTATTATTTTCCAGGTGCAAATTGTTCAATTGTATTGAGAGTCGGGACAGGCATAACTAGAGCTACATGTTCCATGGTGCCGGCAATTACAAAAATCATTTCATTAATGTACTGTTTTCTGTAATAAGCACATGATTTCTCAATTGCATGAACTTGTATAAGTTTCCGAGTATTTCCATTTCTTTTCTGAATACTTGTAGTCTACCGACTCTACCATCTTATTTCTTAATCTTTATGTATAAAGTACCCACTTTTCTGTTCTTTGGTGCATTTCACAGTATGGAAGAAGCCAAGAAGAATATGTATGCTTTTAGTACCACCACTTACACTGGCTTCCAATGCACTGTGTCTGAAGAAACATCAGAGAAATTGAAGGGTTAGCAGAGATCCATATAGAAACTTCTTGTTGACTTATTTTCTATTAGTTGACTACATGTTGCATTTGTTTGTTATATGTAGGACTCCCTGGGGTTCTGTGGGTTCTCCCAGATTCCTATATTGATGTCAAGAACAAGGATTACGGAGGTCGTTATCTCAAAACATATTTTGCTGGCAAACTTCTTTATTACAAAATTCAAGTTTATTTAATATCCTTGTTCTGTTTGCCATTCAGGTGATAAGTATATTAACGGTGAGATAATTCCGTGCAAGTACCCGACTTATCAGCCAAAACAAAGGAGTAGTTCTAAATATGAGAGCAGAAGGTATGAAAGGCGCCGAGATGGTCCTCCTCCTGAACGCAGAAAACCAAGAGCAGCTGCTCCTCAGACTGAGTCAACTTCTTCTTGAGGTTTAAATCAGTAAGATTTCACATTATGCACTCAAATCTTAATGACTCCATTAGTTCAATCAGAGTTTGTTTAACTTCAATGACAGTTTTTTATCGCAGGCCTTGAGATATTGTAATCGTTGGAGGTGGTAACATTGCCAAACATTTTTGCATTCATCGGTACCTAGGAGGGATAGTCAAGATATGATGGTAAAATCAGCATAAGTTGATATGGTTTGAACGATGTAATAACTGAATGATTGTTTGCTATTTTTTTTTGGTTTAGAGCTGTTTTCTTAAACTGCATTCAGTGTAAGTCTAGAAAGAACATCTCCTTGAAGTAAAGTTCACTTTATGTTAAGAGTTTCTTTGTATGCTTCTGTTATTTGACTGTTTAATTAGTTTGCTAGTTTGGAGACTGCACCTTATTCTTCATTTCCTGTTTTTATTACTTTATGTCTGCACAACTGCTCTATGAGTTTGTTTTGAAATGTTGTAAGTCGAGTTACACATCTGTTTCTTGTATGACATCATAGTAGTTGCGTGATCTTGAACAAAACCGAGTCACAGGAAGAATACAGTATTGATAATTGATGCTAACTATCAATCATATTGATTACTGTTGCTAACTATTTAGTACTGATGCTAATTATTGATACATACTGTTTGTCTCTCTAATCCTTCACGGTGTTATTTAACTGGCATTCAATTTTGGTGGAATTTGTGTCCTCCTTTCGAAAGTGTTAGGTTTGGTCATTCTCCTTTTCCTCTTTTCTTTATCTATGAGGGATTTCTCCATACTGCTCAATAACAAATGTTCCATTTTTATATTATTATCTCAACCAAAAACTGAAGTCGTTTGAGGTTTTTTGTTGAGGAACTGATAAGACGGAACAACATTCAGCAATGTAGAATTTGTCATTGCACTTTTTGACATCTACTTCTTGGCTCCTAGCCTACCCTGATTGTTTGTTACCAGACAATTGTGTTGTTGGACTTTGGAAAGCTTCTTTTGAGTTTTGAGCTTTCATTTTACCCATTTTATCAAAGCCAAACTTCAAGTCATTACAAGCATAGTTAATTTTCTCGTGAATGTTATGTGTTCTTAATAGTATTAAATAATTGATATGCATATGAGTAACAAGGCAATGATTGTTGTAAGACAAAAACTTTTAAGGGCTATCCAGGGTATAAATTCCTCCCTTCAAATTAAGTTGATACTGGAATCATTCTTGATTCAACTCTCTTGTCCTTATATGGTGAAGTAACATGGGTTGTCTGCTTGTTTGTCCTCAAAAAGATTGTCACGTGTGGTGCATCTGATATCTTCAATTCTAGCCCTCAAAATTTTCATCCCTCTCATTTGGTTCTATGATTTATCTCTACTATTTTAGCGGGAGAGTTTGTCACCATACAAATTTTATTTGTAACTAAACAAACACGTGCATTGTAATCCAACAAATACGTGCAATGCACATGTAAAATTAATATAAAGGAGATCTTAGATTTGATGTCATACAACATCAGAATCTTTTAAATATATATAAATATATATTTATAAAGACGTGTATCGCACGTATAAATTACTAGTTGGTATAATGCTAATTAACAATGCTAAGAGGTAAAATGCCATTTTATGCATATTATAGCACGCTCAGCGATGCAGTTGTGTGCTATATATACATAATTTGGCATTTGAGTTACACTAGACTGCTATATTCTACCTTTGGTAGAAGAAATAGCAATATGCATATTATAATGGACGAAATTTGAAGTTTCGTCTGATATATTTTATAATATTTTTAAGAGATCGGACGAAGTTTCTTCCGATCTAATTTGTGAATTGAAAAAAAATAAAAAAAATCCCGAACGAAACTCGAAGTTTCGTCCATTCAATTTTTTGAATTAAAAAATAATAATCCCAGGCGAAACTTGAAGTTTCAACCGAGGGGATCTTCGTTTAATTAGTTATTTATTTAATTTGTTTAATTAAATAATTAGAAACTTGAAGTTTCAACCGAGGGGATCTTCGTTTAATTAGTTATTTATTTAATTAGTTTAATTAAATAATTAGTTAGATAATTAGTTAAATAATACAAAATAATTAGGTTTAGTTATATAATTAATCACTTAATTAGTGGTTAATTGGGTTCATAAAAAATGGCAAAGTCACAGTTCGTCAACTTTTGCCATTTTTTTCTTCGGAATTCTAAAAAATTAATTAAAATTAATATAAAATACAAACAACTCTAAAACAATCAAAATTTTGGGTCGGACGAAATTTGAAGTTTCGTCTGCTCAATTTTTCCTCAACTTTACTATATTTTAGCATTTCACGATTACAATAAATCGCTAAAGTACTATTTTTATTTATTGATTTTACCAGTTTTTAGGTTTCACGACTGTCGGTGACAATGGTTAAAATCTTGGTTATAATCTCTGAATTCATATTAAGTGACCTTGAATTAAAAATAAAAGCGGTCAAGTGTCATTAGGATCTAATGCCTAATGATCAGCCAATTCGCTAGTAAATAAGTAATAAGAAATTTAAAATATGCTTATCTTCTCTTTCTCCTTATGGCAAATTTTTTGTGTATGTGATTATTTAAAAAATAAAATTCCATGTGTTTTTGTCCATTTAAATGAGGGTAAATTAAAAAAAAAAACCATTGAACTTTGGGTCATTTAAAACAAACCACACTAATTTTTATTTATTTATTAATATCCCGCATAAAACTGTAGTTTAAAAAAATTCACTTTAACGGAGTTAGGGTAAGGGTTAGGGCCAGGGGGTTAGGGTTAGTTCAGTGGGGTTTATTTAAACACAATTGAAAAATGAAAATAATTTTTTTAAACACAAATAAAAAATGAAAGTGATTTTTTAAATTTAGCATAACGGAAACCTAACTCCGTTAAAATAAGTTTTTTTAAATTATAATTTTGTGCATTTTTTTTAAAATGGCCCAAAGTTCAATGAGTTTTTTTTATTTTAAAAATAGCTTTTAAATAAAAAATGCTACTATATATGTATTAACATGCTACAATGTATATAAATTGGAAAACTAATAAATATAAATACTAAGCTTGAAATTGAAAAACTAGTCTTTTTTTTTTGATACGGATAGAGTCAAATGACTCCAACCATGCATTAATCAAACAAATTGAAAAACTAGTAAATATAAATACTAAGCTCTGGGACTTAATTGAAAGGCTAATATACAATTATAGAACATTAATTTGTTTGTACTGGTTTAGTAATTTCGGTGTTGTACATTTTGTGAATCTATTCGTTGTTAGTTACTTTTTTATTATTTTATTTTGTAGATGGTTATCAACTCTATTCCATTTATATATAAATAAATAAATAAATAAAAAGATTAATTTGAGAGACTCACATGTAAAATTTGCAATATGGAGTAGTAACTTAGTAAGCCCTCACTTTATCGGTATAAATCTGTGGATAATATTGATGCATGTTCATGTGCATGTGCGTTGGTCGTACGTGTCATTGATGGGTGCACATCACATTGGTTTGTGTTCCAAGTCTCATCAATTGGTAGTTGTATTGCTTCCCATAGCTCGATCGGACTGGACCATATATACGTCCCTGCACTCATACTATGGGATCCTTCGTTTATGGGTTCATTTTTATCTCTATTATTATAATGGGAGAAAGCCTTATATAATTTGTCACTCTACCGATTCGTGTAACGTATGTGCATAACGATTGTAAATGAGATTTTAGATTAAATTCAGACGACGTCTGAATTTTTACTTTTAAAAAAATTATATTTATTAAAATGTGCATCGCACATGTAAACTACTAGTAGTATATAGTACTATATACTGGTCCATATTTATGACAAGGTACGGAGAGAAGAAAAAATCTCAGTTTACACACCTGGTTACTAACTTGAATTATATTCAGTCTTTATCTCTAAAAGAAAGAAATTATAATATGTTAGAGCAATTATAATCAATGGTTGAGATCCAAAATCTATTGTTAAACCTGATGATTGGTAGTTCGAGATGATGGAGAGATGAGTGTGACACCGAGGATAGACGCTGTGAAATTTTTTGGTAAAAAAATGAAACAGGGATGAGGGTTGAGTTACACTAAGGGACTTTAACAAAAATTGTTTGAAATTTCCCTTTATAGTTTTTAATATAAAGAGGCATTTGGTACATGATGCTGTTTATTTCTGGGAGACGTGTGGATGCACCAGGTGTGAGTTCGGACTCAATTTGTATTGAAGGAGAATGCCGCTCGTCTGCCGACCTTCGGTTGACCTTCTGGGACCTACGATGAGCTCGGAAAGATGTTGAAGGCTGGGCTCGGATCGGAAGGGTCGGATCCGAAGTCTTGTGTACCTGCAGACGGTCCTGAAACACCGGGATTTGTCCCGGTGGCGGACCCTCCGACGCTCTAGTCAGTCTCTGTGAGAGAGTAGCAATAACTAGGTATATTTAAGTGGCAAAAGATTCATTACCTCAAAAGGTGGGTGTGGGTCTAGTATTTATAGAGAATCCCAACCGGGTTTGGTTCCACTTGGGGGCCGGGTCTGGATCCGAAAGCCCGTGGGCCTGACGTGGCAGAAGGCCCAGGGGGTTTAGGGCGGACGTGGCGATACCAGGAGTGGTATAGGGCTGACGTGGCGAAACCCTTGGCGGTATTTGGAGCTGACGTGGCCCATCGTGGGCCTCCTGTGCTTCTGGGGGGAATCGGAGGGCTTAGGCTGCGCCAGGTCATCCTTCTGCCCCGCCAGAGAGGGGGGACGGCCTGTGGGACTGTCCCGGATCGGACTCCGAGGGCTACTGAGGCTCGTCGGTACGAGGAGGCCAGTATCGTGAGGGCAAACACGAGGTTCGGCGCCGACCCTGAAGTGGTCCGGAGCCGAACCAGGTTGCTATCTTTACCTTTCTGAGTGGGAATTGTATTGGGCCCTGGTTGGGCCTCAGGCCATTTTTACACTGTCACACAAGCCCCCCACTCCTGCAGGGGGTGCGGGAGCTAGCCGTGGAGGAGTGCTTATGGTTGTAGAAATGGGATGGCGAGTCACTGGGCCTTCATGAGAGGGTTATCCTGATGGTAGACCTGACCTCGGGCCGGTCGAGGGATTACGGGCCAAAAAGGGGGGGTGGCGAGCCGTTGGCCTTCCTGAGAAGACCACCCTGGTGCCAGACCTGACCTCGAGCTTGGCGAGGAATTACTGGAAGGCAAGGGCGATGGCGAGTCGTGAAGCCTTCCTGAGAAGACTACCCTGGTGCTAGACCTGACCTCGAGCAGGTCGAGGGATTACGGGCCAACAAGGGGGGTGGCGAGCCGTTGGCCTTCCTGAGAAGACCACCCTGGTGCCAGACCTGACCTCGAGCTTGGCGAGGGATTACTGGAAGGCAAGGGCGATGGCGAGCCGTGAAGCCTTCCTGAGAAGACTCCCCTGGTGCCAGACCCGACCTCGAGCCGGTCGAGGGATTATGGGCCAACAAGGGGGGTGGCGAGCCGTTGGCCTTCCTGAGAAGACCACCCTGGTGCCAGACCTGACCTCGAGCTTGGCGAGGGATTACGGGAAGGCAAGGGCGATGGCGAGCCGTGAAGCCTTCCTGAGAAGACTCCCCTGGTGCCGGACCCGACCTCGAGCTGGTCGAGGGATTATGGGCCAACAAGGGGGGTGGCGAGCCGTTGGCCTTCCTGAGAAGACCACCCTGGTGCCAGACCTGACCTCGAGCTGGGCGAGGGATTACGGGAAGGCAAGGGCGATGGCGAGCCGTGAAGCCTTCCTGAGAAGACTCCCCTGGTGCCGGACCCGACCTCGAGCTGGTCGAGGGATTATGGGCCAACAAGGGGGGTGGCGAGCCGTTGGCCTTCCTGAGAAGACCACCCTGGTGCCAGACCTGACCTCGAGCTTGGCGAGGGATTACTGGAAGGCAAGGACGATGGCGAGCCGTGAAGCCTTCCTGAGAAGACTACCCTGGTGCTAGACCTCAACTCGAGCTGGTCGAGGGATTACGGGCCAACAAGGGGGGTGGCGAGCCGTTGGCCTTCCTGAGAAGACCACCCTGGTGCCAGACCTGACCTCGAGCTTGGCGAGGGATTACTGGAAGGCAAGGGCGATGGCGAGCCGTGAAGCCTTCCTGAGAAGACTACCCTGGTGCTAGACCTGACCTCGAGCTGGTCGAGGGATTTCGGGCTAACAAGGGGGATGGCGATCGGTTGGCGCCCTAGAGTGATTGAGTGGGGATATCCCGCCATTCCTGTGGAGCATTGAAGGCTCTCCGAGAACGGTGTGAAGGTCCAATTTCCTAGGGGCATTTAATGGCGCCGCCTAATAAATGTAGATGGCGCATGGTTTTCCGTTGATTGACCTTCCCCGCGCCCCAACGGTTAGTCCCTGGGGGAGGTTATAAATACCTCTCCCCTCCATCGTAGGTATGATCAAAACAGGGGTGGCCCATTGGCCCTCAGAGGTGTCTGCTTTGGCGGACGCCTGTCTTTTGCTAATATTTTCGACCCTAGCAGCGTCGGAGAGGTGGTTACTCTGCCGCCCGGATCTTCTCTTGGATCTGATGGACCTTGATACGGCAGCCAGATCTATGGGAGATCAGGGCGAGAGGGGTAACGGCCGAGATCCGTGCTGGTGGAAGAGGAGCCTCGGATTGGTGGTGGTTTTGCCGTCTGGATCCCTTTTCGGGTCAGACTACCCTGTCATGGATGTTTGGCCCGGGAGAGATCCAGACGAAAAGATGCACCAACTGTATTCCGGTCTTGGGGCTGAAGGGCCTCGGACGGGGGGACCACCTCCCATCGGGGGTCGGCCAGTCCGTCTTGATAGGGCTGCAGGCGATGGCGGTTTCTGTCCCACCCTCGAACTGTTCGGGGTTTCGGCTGCCGAAGCTGTAAGTCCCGGGCTGCTCGAGGGTGAGAGGGGAACTGGTCGAGCGCTGAAGCCCGGGGCGTCTGTCATATGACGGCGTCTTAAACCTTAAGTAAAAATGTTTTCTCCGTCGCGTATTCCACCCGAACCGACCCCAGAGTTGGGCTGTCAGTCTGGCGTCTGATGACTTCCTCCGCACAGGTTTCGAGGACGCGGCGCGATTTTCCAGGCGGCAGTTGTGCGTCAATCAGTGAACAGTGATCGCGGAAGTCGAGGAGCCGTTCTTCCCTTATATAAGTATTCCCCCCTTTTTCCCTTTCGCCCACTTCAATCTTGCTGCTTTCTTCTTCAAAAAATCTCCCAACCCTTCAGCGATTGTTCTTGCAGTTTGCCGTACTCGGCTCGCCCTCCCGAAGCGGTCCCAGGTTAGTTTGGTAAGTTTGTTTTATCTTTAGGCACAGATGGATAGGGCTCAGTCCGGTTCGTCGGCGTCGTCGTCCAGGGGGGAAGTAAAGCCTGACTCTCCGTCGACGTCGTGGGAAGAGCCCGTGTTCGAGGAGGAGTCAGTGCCCGTTGTGGGCCCTACTGGCTTGGTTTCTTTGGAGGACTCAGTAGGTGAGGGGGAAGCGGTACACAAGACGAGGCCGTCGCGCTCCCGACGTCCCTTTGTGGTGGAGAGTAGCGGGTCGGAGGGAGCCGGCGACGGTTCGGACGGCATTCGCGTGCTGGAGTTGTCTTCCGATGAGGAGAGAGGCGAGGGTGATATAGCGAGGAGATCCACCGTTCAGGGTCGAGGACCGTCGGAGCGAGTCAAGAAGGAGAGGAGGGCCCCAGGAAAACCGGGGTCGAGGACCGGCAGTTCGAGCAATTCGCCTGTTTTCCGTAATCTGATGACGGGTTCGCCCGTTCAGCCGAAGCATTTCCGTCAGTATCCCGACGACCTTTCTGACCGGGAGCTCTTCGGAGTGCAACCCTCTTCGCCGAGCCGGAGGAGGGTGATGATGGACGCGATCTCGACCGTTTTGGAGGACGGGGATTTGGAGGTTCTGCAGCTGGCGTATCATATAGGGCCTGGTTACGAACTGCTGCTGCCGAGCTCCACTCTGCGCCCCACCGATCCCTTATCCGCTCGGTACTGTGTCTTCCCAGTGGACGCTTTTATCTCTGGCCTGAGGTTGCCAATCCACCTGTTCGTTAGGGACGTGTTGAACTGGGCCTCCTTGGCGCCCATGCAGTACGGGCCGAACTCTTGGAAGCAGATTATCTGCTTTGTGCTGATGTGCGAGGAACAGCAAGTACCCCTGCGGCTGAATGTGTTCCGCGCGATGTTGATGGTCAACCCGTCGGCCGAGGGTGTATACTATATCTCTCCCCGGAGTGGGGGGAAGGTCGTTCGCCACCACCCGGATTCCATCAAGGGATGGAAGGAGAAATATTTGGTGATCCGGAGTGAAGAGCCATGGGGCATTCCCACTCGATGGAACCACTCCAAGCCGAACTACTAACCGCCGAGGCAGGGGGATCTGTCGGCCGATGAATGGGGGTTTGTCGAGCGCCTCCGCCAGTCACCTAGTATTGATTGGACGGAGGTGATGGAGACCAATTTGGCGAGCGCTGGACTGAGCCCAGCTGTTATGTGTATGTAGTTGTTTCTTTTCTCTTGGTCCTTTCTTGCTTTCTTGCTCATTGCACTTAATGGTTTTTCCCGCAGGTATGGACGAGGCGTCGATCAAGGCAAAGAGGCTCGCCATGAGGAAGGAGAAGGCTGAGAAGGAGGCGGCGAAGAGGCCGAGGGGGTCTTCCCTAATCATCTCGGAGGTCCAACTCGAGCCGAGGACCAAGAGGGGTCACTCGGAGACGAGCAAGGGTGTGGCTGCTTCGAAGGGTCAGGGCCTAGCTGGGGCCCCTGTTCTCGACAAGGGGAAAGGTCCCTGGGTCGAGGCCGAGGAAGAGGATCCGGTGGTGGAGTTGTTGCGGCAGCGGTGGGCTCCGGACTGGTCGGTTCTGATGGGGGACCGCCTGACAGAGGAGGCCCAAGCCGTTGAAGTGGTGGAAAAGCTGGCGACCCCTCGCGATCGCAAGGCGAGCCCGTGGAGGTGGCGTTCGCACGCCTGGCGCAGGCCACTGTGCAGGTAAGTCTGTCGACCCTGTCCCTCCTTGTTGATTTTCGCGCGGAGGCCTGATATTTGTCTGCCGTTGGCTGTAGGCTTGCATACAGGGGGCCAACATAAAGAACCTGTACGAGGCATCCCTGGCCCAAGAGCGAGCTCGAGCGGAAAAGAGCAGCTGGAGATGAAGGCGATGCGGATCGAACTCGAGGGTTCGCATAAGAGGGAGCAGCAGCTGGAGCTCCAGCTCAAGGCCAAGGATGTGGAGTGGGAGAAGAAGATGGCCTCCCTGAAGACGAAGTTCACCAAGGAGGCGAAGGAGGTGCTGACTACGGGCCAGCTGATGGTGATCGCGGCCCAGGACAAAAGCTATGCGAAGGCCCTCAGCCACGTGAGGCACTTCTTCCCGGCCCTCGATTTGTCCAAGTTTGAGTATGATATGGAGATCGAGGGGACGTCGAAGACTCCTGGCGAAGAAGGGCCTGCCGTCGACCCATCGGCCGACGCACCCGTGGATCCGTCCGTCGACGCGGAGGTGGGTCAATGAGTTGTGTAATTTTTGTCTTTCTTTTTCTCTCCCTCGATTGTGTTTGCCTCCCGCGGACTGGCCACCGCATTTTTTGTAAGAAGCACCTGGATTTATAGTGGCAAGAAAAGTTTTTTGACCGGCCGGTTGTTTTGACCTCGGACATTTCTGAATCTTCTTGAGAATGTGTGTTGAGTTGGTTGGTTATCTTGTAGGTCGCGGCTCTCCTCCCTGAGGGGGACTCCCGTAGTTTCTATGTGGCGCGGCTCCGGAGTAAGGTTAAGGTCCTGGAGGCCGCGCTGGCTCGTCATCGAAGGGGGGCTCGGGACACCGATACGGCTTGTAACTTTTATCGGAATAAGTCCGCAGTCTTAAGTGCGGAGGCGCGCCGGTTGAGAAGGGCGATGTGGGATCGGGAGCTCGGCGGTGCGGACCTTAGACAGGCCGGGCTTAGTACCTTGGTGCCGAGGCCCTCTCCTGGGGGGTTACCTCGCGACGTCTTTGTGGAGAAGGAGATGGAGATGCCTCGTTACAAGGCGATGTTGGGTGCCTCGTTGTCTTCCTCCGCGGGTCGACAGGCGGAGGGGGTTCCCTCTGCGCTGCTGCTGTTGCAGCGGACGCGACCGGATGACGCCCAGAGTTCTGTGGCTGGAGTGTCGATTGTGGCTGAGGCTAAGGAATACCACAACGAGGAGAGGGGCCCCTAGTTGCTTGGTCGGAGTACTCTTCGTCCCTCGTTGGGCCCGAGGGGCCCTGATCTTCCTGATTTGAGATGAGTGGAGCGGTCTTGTAATGGTCTTTGTTTTTCTTTCGTTTTATCTTTTCTCTTTGGAACGAAAATAAAGGGGTATGAACAAAGAATCCTTTTCCTTCCTCGCTCCGGCCAGTAGTGTAGCGCGCAATGTTGGAGGCAAGGTCTGGCTCCACCGCTCCGCGAGGGATCGAAGGGGGCCTTAGGAAGGACCCTCGGTCCGGACTCGTACTGAGACTATCGAGACATTTGAGTTCGGACAAAAAGGGGTATTTTTAGTATAAGGTAGGGAGGGCCGCTAAGGCAGCCCTTTACATACGAGGGTTTACACAAAAACAGATTTACATTTAGCCGGGCCATAATCTATGCTCGTTCGGCGTCGAGGGGGAACACACCTCCCCCAACGGTGGTCATGTAGCATGATCGCGCTGCTTCTTGGCTGCCTCGGACGATGCCGACTCCTTGAGGGGTGGGGAACTTGAGCTTCAGATGGTAAGCCGAAGGCACCGCTTGTAGGGAGCATAGTCCAGGCCGGCCAAGTATGGCATTGTAAGCCGCCTTGACGTTGACCACCATGAAGTCCATGGATTCGGTCCTCTTGACAGGAGTCGACCCGGCGGTAACGTCGAGGGTAACAATCCCTTCTATTACGACAGGGACGCCTGAGAACCCGTGCAAGGTGTACCCGGCTGGCTTGAGTTTGCCTCGGGGTAACCTGAGATTTTCGAAGGCTTCGAGGAAAAGAATATTCACCGAGCTGCCGTTGTCGACGAGGATCCTGCGGACTTCACAATTAGCCATGTGGAGGTTAATGACGAGGGCATCGCAGTGGGGCAAGCGAACACCTTCAAGGTCTTCCCCTGAGAAGGAGACCGGCCTTGATTGCAGTTTGGGCGAGGGGTTGTCTCTGACAGCGTTCACCTCTCGGATGAAGGCTTTTCTGGAAGTGTTTGATTCACCTCCCATCGGCCCTCCGTGGACACAGTGCAAGATGAAAGGGATATCTGCGGCTCCCTCGGAATCGGGGTCCCGACCCTGGGTCTGGTTTGGAGGAGGGTTCGGAGGCGATTGCCTCCGGTTCCTAGCGTCTCGCCGATCCCGTGGGCCTTCTCGGGTAAACTCTCGGAGGTACCCTCTGGAAATGAGTTCTTCAATTTCGTCTTTCAGGGCTCGGCATTGGTCGGTTTCGTGCCCGTGATCTCTGTGGAAGCGGCAGTAAAAGCGCTGGTCTCGATTCTTGTTGTTATTAGATCGGGGGGGTAGTCGGACAATGCCCTTGTCTTCGATTTCCAAGAGGATGGCGGATATGTTATGCGTCAGGGGAGTGTATCTCTTGAAGCGGGGGACTGGCGGGACCTTCTTCATGGCCCCCGGGTCCCTTGGAGCTTTCTTTGGTGGTTCGACTTCCTCGGTCTTCCGCTTTCCTTTCCCGGTGGCATCCCTGGCATCTTCGGGATTAAGGGCCTCTTCTGCCCTAATGTATTTCTCGATCCTATTAAGGAGGTCGGGAAAGTCGACGGGGGGTCTCTTGGCCAGAGAAGCCTTCAGCTGTCCGGGGCGGACGTTGTGTCGGAATGCCGCTGAAGCGACGCCTGGGTCGAGGTAGGAGACCGACCTTGCCTCAGCGGTAAATCTCCGGACGAACACTCTGAGTGATTCCCCCTCTATCTGCTTGAGCCCAAGTAATAAGGCGCTGGTCCTTTCGGCCTTCCGGCTAGTGACAAAATGGGCAAGAAAATTGCCCTCGAGTTGGTCGAAGGAGTAAATGGAGCCAGGGGCGAGTTTCGAGAACCACTCGCGAGCTGGACCCCGAAGGGTGGCAGGGAAGGCTCGGCAGAGCAGGGGATCCGAGGCGCTGTGAATCATCATGAGGGTTTTGAAACCCTCCATGTGATCAGCAGGATCTCCCTCGCCATCGTAGGTCTCGAATTGAGGGGGTCGGAAATTCCGGGGTATTTCCGCTTGGAGGATGGGGGCGGAGAAGGGAGGACGGACAGGTCTGTACCCCTGAGCCACTCTTTGGCCGCCGTCCCCTATGTGATCGAGGCGGTCCTCCATTTCTTGTAGGCGTCTTAGGAGTACATCATCATCTTCCGGCTGGATCGTTGAAGGGCGGGACGCGCTGGCTTCGGCGTCCGACCCTGTTTGGGAATGGAGGGTTTCTTCCCTGGGGGCCCGTCGGAGGGCTCCCAGAATTTCTCTTCGGAAGTCTTGGAATTCCTTATGAGTGACGGGGGCTCCTTCGACCCGGTTTGGCCGGTCCGAGGGTTGTCTTCCGACTCGGCTGAGCGCGGGTCTTCGCACCTCGGGCGGCGGCCTCGGATGGTTCGGGACCGGGTTGGAAGCGGCCCTTCCCCTGCTGCGGATAATCTTGCGGTTGAGGATTATTCCCCGGAGGTCGGGCTGGGCTGGCCGGCCGACGTTCCTTTGGGACTCCCGAGAGGGAGCCTTGTGTTTCGACGTGCGTGGCCTGGCTTTATCAGTGGGTGGGGGCGAGTCCCGTTGGTTGACGGAGGAAGCAGCCCCCTTGCCTTTGGAGGCCATGAGGGTTCGGCTGTCGATGGCCTTTGAGGGTCTGGGTCGGATCGGCTTCTGGAGCAGCTGTTCCCACAGACGGCGCCAACCTGATGCTGTTTATTTCTGGGAGACGTGTGGATGCACCAGGTGTGAGTTCGGACTCAATTTGTATTGAAGGAGAATGCCGCTCGTCTGCCGACCTTCGGTTGACCTTCTGGGACCTACGATGAGCTCGGAAAGATGTTGAAGGCTGGGCTTGGATCGGAAGGGTCGGATCCGAGGTCTTGTGTACCTGCAGACGGTCCTGAAACACCGGGGTTTGTCCTGGTGGCGGACCCTCCGACGCTCTAGTCAGTCTCTGTGAGAGAGTAGCAATAACTAGGTATATTTAAGTGGCAAAAGATTCATTACCTCAAAAGGTGGGTGTGGGTCTAGTATTTATAGAGAATCCCAACCGGGTTTGGTTCCACTTGGGGACCGGGTCTGGATCCGAAAGCCCGTGGGCCTGACGTGGCAGAAGGCCCAGGGGGTTTAGGGCGGACGTGGCGATACCAGGAGTGGTATAGGGCTGACGTGGCGAAACCCTTGGCGGTATTTGGAGCTGACGTGGCCCATCGTGGGCCTCCTGTGCTTCTGGGGGGAATCGGAGGGCCTAGGCTGCGCCAGGTCATCCTTCTGCCCCGCCAGAGAGGGGGGACGGCCTGTGGGACTGTCCCGGATCGGACTCCGAGGGCTACTGAGGCTCGTCGGTATGAGGAGGCCAGTACCGTGAGGGCAAACACGAGGTTCGGCGCCGACCCTGAAGTGGTCCGGAGCCGAACCAGGTTGCTATCTTTACCTTTCTGAGTGGGAATTGTATTGGGCCCTGGTTGGGCCTCAGGCCATTTTTACACTGTCACAGTACACGAATTGGAATATTTCTGGAAATGAGAAGATTCCCGATAATGTGAGAGTGAGAATGTTGCATTGTCGCGTTTGGTATAATACATTGCAGTCTCAGTAATCAGTTATTATTATATTCCTTTTATTCTATTTTTTGGGTTATTTTATTGTTTGTTATAGAAATCTCATGGAAATCCTCAAATCCCATGATTTTGATTTTTAGGAAATAGAAATCTTTTCCAAGAAAAAAATTTGATTCTCTTAAAAATTTATCATTATTTTCGAAACTATACTTGCTATATATCAAACTTGATAATCTAAAAAAGAAGATGAAATTCTCTTGCATATTTTTACGTATTAAAGTCCCCTAAGTTTAGTACAAGTTAGCTCAGAGAATATCGGAAAAGAAAAAATTAGCAAGAAAGACAGCATCTTGTAGTAATCATTAAAACTTAAAAGGACTACATGCTTGATTGATTATCATACCTTTAGCATTCTAATATTATTATTATTATTAAAAAAAACTAATGAAGACAAATCCATACAATTAAAGCTCGTGAAGAAGGTATGTGCTACCAAGCAACATAAATGACTTAAGTAAAGAACTCAATGATTGATGTTTATTTAAGGTATAAATCCATATGAATCGGAGGAGTTAGTTCATGAAAGAAAGGTTGTACTAATATTCCTAGCTACTTATTAGAAAGAGACAGTATTGCAGTACCAATATGAGAAAAGGAGGTTGAGATTTCTTAAAATGATAAACAATCTCAACCTCCTTTAAAGTAAGTTTAAACTTTGCGTGGAGCTGCGAACCATCAAGTGGGGTGATGAATGATTACATGTAACACATTGAGCTTGAATTACTGTGTGGTAGTGTTTGGAGGAAGTGGAAGATTTGGGCTTCTCGATCGAGATGCAAATAAGGAAATATTCGGTTACTTGTTCATATATATATTATAGGAAGGTTAATTAATTATTTACTAGTATTCAAATTATAGTTTCCTAGTTGTAGAGTTTCTTGGGAGGACCTAATTTATGCAATCCGTTCGGATGTACATTTTGTTCAACTTCTTTATCTTCTTTTAACAGAGAAAATTTACATATATAATTTAGGGCAAAAATTATGAGATCCTCTTAAGTTCATATGTTGAATTACGAAACTCCTTCAAGTTTATTTTGGATCAAATCATACTCCAGCTAATGATATATATATATATTTTAAATGTTTATTACGGTATATAAAATAACCTAAATGACCTTTTCCATTTTAGAAAAATAAAAATAAAATAAAATAAAAATCCCCACTAGGTCAAACCCACCTCATCACCTGTCTCTTTCTCTGCCTCCTTCCTCCACCGTAATATATTGGGATAGAGGTTGTGAACAGGGCCAGTCCTGTTCTCACCGGAGTCCGGGGTGAACTCTCACAAAAATTAAATTTGGGGGTCATAAAAAAAATGTACAACTTGTAATTTAACTTTACATGCGAAATACATATACATAAGTATAATGAAGAATAAAAATTTGGGATCCCTAAAAAATAATAAAAATCAGGGGCCCAAGACGGCCGCCTCTCCGACCATTACCTCAGGGCCGACCTTGGTTGTGAAGGTGTGAATAAGTGGAGGTGGTGGTGAGGAAGGGAAGGTGAGGTGGATCAATGGTGATGATGGAGGTGGGTGATGGTGTTTGGACGGTGGAGGAAGGAGGCAGAGATAGAGAAAGGGGAATGAGGTGGGCTGGACCTGGTTAGGGTTTTGATTATTTATTTATTTATTTATTTTCTTTTTTAAATAAAAATTAATAGAGAAAGACTTTTAAGTCACTTTACATGTCGAATAAACTTTTTAAAAAAAGGTTGTCGTGAGATGGATGGTGATTTGGTCGAAAATAAACGAAAGGTGGTTTTGTAATTAAACATGAAAACTTAAGGGGTTTCATAACTTTTGCCCTATAATTCATGGAGAAACCAACGAAATGTATATATTAGCACGTTAAGGCCATAAGTTACTTTGGGTCTCACTTATATTTAAGTCAATTACAGCATAGAAATATCTTTCATCCTTGATTTAAGTTTTTGGTAAAGTGATGGCATATACATGGAAATTATGTTAAAGAAATGAAGATATGCCAAACACAAGCAAGTTATTATCTAGGGAGAATCCATATCTGTTACAAATGGAGAACTATTGTTTTAGAAGAATCTCCATATCCAAATTTCTTAGAAATTCACATTATATCTGGTCAACCGGCATGCTACTTTTTGAAGTGTATTTCAGAGGCACCATTCTTACCCATCATAGATATAAATACATCTTCTTACGTATTGTAGTTTCTAATGTAAAGTATGTTCAGCTTAAAGAAGTACACAGTTTTGTGAAAATCACAGATTCACAATTGTACAGAAGCCCTCCACAATATCAAGTTTGTGAAAGTTTTTTTTTTTTTTTTGGTTGTTGTTTAAGGAAAAGGTGGAGTATGACCACCCTGTTTCATTAATAAGAAGGTAATAAAATAAACTCAGAGTACTGAACCAAGTACAAAAACCTACGACACAAAAGTACATACATCCACCCTAAACATGGGGGGTGGGGCAGAAGACGATATAAACATATATGCATCCAAGCAAACAAAGAAAAACCAACTACTCCCCCCAACAAAACCCTGGGGTGGTGGGGATGAATCACTCACTCAACAATACATATCTGACAGGCCGGGCACATCCCTCAGTCTAGTGTCGGATCAATCTCGATATCCTCATCATCATACTCCTCTATCTAAAAGATGTTCGCGATCCTCCCTCTCGTACCTGCTGCGACAACATTTACCCAAAAGGAAATAAGATGCACAATGTGAGATAAAATACTAGAAATAGTACTACATGTCCCACGGAAGTACCAATTATTCCTAACTACCCCAATACCCTAGATCGTAGCGGCGATAGCGATAAACCAAGCTTCTTTCATCGATCGTCTCTCAGTCGCGAACTTTGGTCCTACCCACGGCTCCTCATATTTACTGGGGAACTCATTCGTCCCCAGTGCGCTAAGAACCTCCATGAGGACTGCTTTGCTTCTGGGACATTCTCGAAAAAGATGGTCTCTAGTTTCGGGGGTAGTATTACAGAACCCACATGTAGAGTCCAAATTCGGTTGGCATTTTGATAGGTTCTCTCTAGTCAAAATCGCATCATTAAGCACCAGCTAGATGAAAATTTTAACTTTCAGTGGTGTTTTCGCCTTCCAAACTACCCCCGACCAACTCGGGCTACATCCCCTAAAGTGAATACGATTATAAAGGGAGCGCACATTGAATGTGCCATTCCTTTTCAGGCCTCAAGATTTTCTATCGGGACCCTGTGCGCAAATAATATCGGCGTTGGCGATATAGGTCTGTAGTTCTGTGAGCCTGAGTTGGGACCCTAGGGTCATGGGGATGTATAAAGGCTGGTTTCCAGGAACTTCTTCTCCGGACTGCAGCCGCCGTGCAGTGTGGTTGTGATGGTTGGTCATACAAATCAGGGAACATGGCTCTAACTGTATGTTCACCACACCACTTATCCCACCAGAATCTGGTTAATCTGCCATTCCCGATAGACGACGTCACACAGCTGATGAAGGGATCGTATGCCTTGGCGATACCTCTTCAAAACCAGGAAGTCCGTGGGCCTACCCTGAAACCTAGGTTTCTCGTCCCATTTCCGTGCAGATAAGTCAGCACCAAATCCTGCCAACCTTCTCCATTAGGGTGGAAGACTTTCCACCACCATTTTTCCAAGAGGGTCAGGTTCATATCTCTCAGATCAATAATACCTAGTCCTGCGTGTATCTTTTTCATGCAAGCTTTTTCCCATCTGATTAGGTGATATCCTCCTTTATCGGGACTCACCCCTTTCCAAAGAAACCGTTTACGAGTACGTTCAATTCTATTGATCACCCAACGTGGTATTTCGAAAAAGGACAAATAGTATGTAGGGAGATTTGAGAGAACCACATTGATAAGCGTGACTCTTCCTCCCAAGGATAAAGCTTTACCTCTCCATCCATCTAGAAGGTTTTCCACCCGGTCAATGATCGGTAACCAGTCCGCCTTCTTTAGTTTTCCCGATCTCAGCTGTAATCCCAAGTATTTAATGGGGAAACTCTCAATGGAGCAGTTGAGAATTGTGACAATGTCTTGTGCCTCCTTTGGATTAAGGGCAATGGGGATAAGAGCACTTTTGTGAAAATTGACCCTGAGTCCAGACCAAGCTTCAAAGATATAAAGAATTCCTTTGAAAGCGGTAGTTTTCTCGAGGTTGCCATTTCCAAATAGAAGAGTATCGTCTGCATATTGCAGGATGGAGCAACCTTGCGATTGACTCCGCTGGCCACTAGCTTTATCCAGCGCCCTACTATAGTTAGACATCATGGACCGTAAAATGTCTGCCACAATGGTGAAGAGGAGGGGAGAGAGAGAGGATCTCCTTGTCTAAGGACCCGTTTACACTTGAAAGGATGACCCGAAACCCCGTTCTCTAAAATAGCAGTTCTGCTGGTGGTGAGACATGTGTGAATCCATCTAATCCATCTAGCTCCAAATCCTCTTCTAACCAGTGCTTCTAGAAGATAATCCCATTCAACCGAGTCGTGAGCTTTCTCAAAATCCAATTTCAGGAGATAGCTCTTAGCATTTGACGTGTGGCAATGGTGGATAGTTTCTTCTGCCGTGGCCATAATGTCCTGAATACACCGTCCTTTAATGAACCCCGTCTGCTCATTACTTATGAGGCTTTCCATCACCCTTCCCAACCTATTAGCTAAGGTCTTGGTTATAATCTTAACTGAGCAGTTAAGGAGACTAATCGGGCGAAAGTCTCCCACCCGCTGGTAGTCTTCTTTCTTAGGGATCAATACCACATCAGCAAAATTAATTCTTCCTAATTTAATTTTATGGTCATATAGATCAGCAAACAACTTAAACAGATCGTCCTTTATTTTCTCCCAGAATACCTGGCAGAAAAGGACAGGGAAACCATCTGGGCCTGGGGCTTTGTCCTTTTCGAGTTGCTGTACTGCCTCCCCAATTTCCTTTTCTGTGAAAGGATCTTCGAGGGATCGAAGCATGGGGCCAGCATTGTTCACGGACTCTTGCCAGAATTCGTGGTGAAGCGGGACTCTCAAATCCGCCTTCTCTCCAAAGAGACGCTTGAAGTGGGATTGGAATGCTACCCTGATTTTCTCCTCTCCTTGAACCTCTCCAGACTCCGACTAGATTGAGTGTATGAGATTAGATCTACAATAGGAATTGACAACACGGTGGAAGAAAGCTGTATTCGCATTTCCTTATTTGAGCCATGAAATTCTGGATCACTATTGCCATTTGAGTTATTCAAGTCTATACAGTTGGTGAATGTCTTCTCGGAGCTGAAGCAACTTATTCCGCTCCTCCCATACCAGGCTCCTAATTTCCTCCGTCTTTTCCAACCCCTCAATACCTTCAAGGAGGGAGTCTTTTGCTCTCCAGATCAGTGCAAATCTGATCTGGTTCCATTTTCTTAGTTTGGCTCGCAGTCTTCTAATTTTTCCGCACCAGATTGCGGTAGGTTCAGCACCTCTGGTAGGGGTGGACCAATTCTCGTTTACCATGTGATGAAATCCTTGAATTTCCAACCATGCCTTCTTAAATCTAAACCTGGGTGATTTCCTGGGATGCCCTTCTCCGGATGAAAGGAGAATAGGGACATGATCTGAGGTTGGTTTAAGGAGTGATTTGGCCCAAGTTAAAGGAAATTTGGCCTCCCAGTCCGCGAAGACCAAGATCCTATCAAGCTTATCTAAAATAGGCACCGCTTGCATGTTAGACCAGGTGAATAGCCTATTAGTGATGGGGATGTCAACCATTTCCAGGTCCGCTATAACCTCGTTAAAAGTTTCCCTGTCAGCATCAGTAGATCCTCTCCCCCTGTGTTCAGAGAAAAACCTGGTGATGTTAAGATCCCCCCCCCCAACCCAGGGATGCGGCCATCTAGCATGAATTGCTTGTAATTCATTCCAGAATTTCAACCTAGTTGCAGTAGTATGCAGTCCATAAACCACCGTAATGAATTGGGTCCATAGGTCCGATTTACGTTGGAGCAGGGCCGACAGTGAAAATAGGTCATGGAATTCATCTAAGCATCCATACAAGTCGGAATTGTACCCTAAGGCAATACCTCCATAGGCCCCAACAGAGAGGAAAATTTTTCATTCTGAAATGCGAGACCCCCCCAGCCTACTAAGTCTACAAATATGGGTCAGTTTAGTCTCCTGCAGACCAACAATGCTAACTTTCGATTTGGCGATGATATCCTTAACCATTTCCCGTTTGCCCCGCCTACCCAGGCCCCTAACGTTCCAGAAGAGGGCTTCCATTAACTACAACCGATCGATGGATCATGACTCGCCTTGGCAGACGAGTTCGAAATGAGTTTAACTCTATCGCTCTCCCACCCTCTAATCTTGTTTAGGAGGAAAGAGTTCCTCTCCGTATCGCTCACCGCAAGATCAAAGGTTTTGGCTAGACTAAAAATCTCAGAGTCCGACATGAAATTAAAAATTGATGCAAGGAAGGAACACGTACCTCCATCGCTAGTCTTGGCAGATTTAGCGGCCGCAACAATTTCCAAATAGTCGTCTAAGGAATCCTCAATAGCCATCTTAGCGACTTTCTGAACCCTGAAACCTGTACCGCCATGAATAGGGATAGGTGTGGACATTTGGGAAGTGGGAAATGTGAAAGGAACAAACTTAGGGGAGATACCAGGCAGCTTATCAGCCATCCCCTCAGACTCCACAGATTTCCCTTTAGAGTATACATAATCGTCTTCAAGATTTAGCCTATCTTCACAATCTTCTTCATCGAGGTAGATTGGACTAGTGTTCTTGGGCCAACGCTCTTTGTGCACATTTACTCCTATGGACCTCTCATTAGGCTCATTAATCTCAAACATATTCATGGGCCTCTCATTAGGCCCATTAATGAGCTCATTAAACTCAAACGTTTTCATGGGCTCTTTGAATTTCGAATCTAACCCCCTCTGAATAACTTCCCCCTTCCCTGCCTTGCGCAACACTAGACCGCTGATTTTTGACATTTACGGCAGTCGATGAGCAACGTGGCTCATTTTGAGTGGAAGGCGTTGCGGTCGATGATTTCGGTGTGGGATACAAGGCAATGGGGGCAGAGCATCCTTTTCCCTTCTGCTTCTTTCCCAACTTGCCTATTCTGTTTCCCTTTTCGTCTTCGAAGATACCATCTATCTTTCCTTTTGGGGCCAAGCTTTTACCCTTAGGGTTTCCGAATTCAGCTTTCCCCTTTCCCTGTGCCTCTTCCCACAACCTTGTTTTACTCTCTTTTGGGTCGGAATCTCTGTCAACACTCCATCACATGCTCGTCATCTTCCCCAAAGTGGTGCCTTCCCGTAGTGTCTCTCGTTCCAAAGATTCCAGCCTTTTCCCTTTTGGACTTTGCATGTCACTTTTGAAGGGGCTTTTGCCATTTGTAGCTCTTGTACGACCTGTCTCCCCTCTCTGCTCCTCTCACTGCACCTCACCACCAACTTCAAGAAGTTGACTTCCATTTTGAGCTTTCTTTTAGCCCCTCTTTCGGAGAGGCGGTTCTGAGTTGTCCAAACTACCCAAATCTGATAGTGGGTGCAGATCCACTGTTTTTCGTCCATCTGGGCCGTTGGATCCCTTGGTCAAGTCCCGTTCTAGACCAACTTTGATCGGAGAATCTTTCCCTGGTTCTGATCCCTCTGCCGTCTGTTCCTGACGTGGTTCCTTCCTTCTTGCCATTTTGATGAGTTCCCGATGCGCACGCTCAACTTCGTGAGCCCCATCTAAGGTCAGGTCCCACTTCGGTGAAACCACCTGCTTGTACGATCGGCTGTTTTTGAGTGTGGGTGGAGGGGTGGGGGAGGTGATGGCCATGAGCTCTGTCTCTGTCTCCGCTCGCTTGTCAAGCACAAAGCGAATGAGATACGACTCCTCGAACGAGAAGACTTTAGTAAACCGTGGCATTAAAGAGATGTCGACACTCCTGATCAGTATCCTAGCCGATACGATCTCCGAGCGGCGAACTGTCTTCTCGTCCATATCTTCAATCGTTCCAAAGTCAGAGATTATCTTTTGCAGAGCCTTCCTCTTTCAGAAATGAAGCAGCACGTTATGGATCCAAATCTAGAACTTATCCCCTTGGGGTAGCTCCGCTCTGAAACTTGATGACCATACAAAAAATTCCATCTTGAAATGTCCAAAGTCCACTGTGCCCATATCGGTGACCTCGACCACCTTCTCCGGCGATGGGAAGGACACCAGGAACTATAGGTGGCATATTTTCTTCGCTACCCAGTACCTGTGGGCCCTCATTGGCCACATTGAATTTAGAGCTTGGAGGAGATGGGTCTCTGATGGGCTCCCTGACCTCACTCTGGCAACGGCACACCATTGACGGAGCCACTTCTCTTCATTCTTGATTATGTCCAGACTATTGACTAACCGGATTAGGATTGGTTTATCTGGTGATCTGTCTCTGCTCACTGGCGTTCATCATCGTTGTTAGTCTCGACGGCGTTTGTACAAACATACGAGAGGTGCCTCCATTTCATACACTTAAGGCAACAAATTTCTTTTGTGCAATCCTTCTGATAGTGGCCCAATTCGTCGCAGTTGATGCAAGGTACTGGCTTGCGTTTTCCTTTCTGTTGCTTCTTTTGTTTCCGAACTGAGGGAGGGGGAAATGCTCTGTCTCTTCTTTGCTTTGCTGATAACTTCTACCCACTGTTCCCCATTTCCAACTGAATCTAAGTCCATTGTAATCTCGTTTGGCGGATCCCCATCTTGGGCTCGCTCGACGGTGGATTTAAGTGGAGCTTTAGCATTCCTTTGAGGTGGTGGAGGAGACTGGTGGTTGAGGTGATGGTAGGCAGTAGGGGGGTTTGATTGGGCATGATCTGAAGAG